>WPIO01000062.1:840000-2130000 GCA_009760855.2 Cristatella mucedo | reverse complement strand
TCGCGTGGCGGCGTACGGGGCTAGCGATAAATGAGCGCGGCAGTGGCGGCGCGAGTTGAACTTGAATGAAATTATTTTAGCTTCTCGCTAGCAAGCTCGAGGGAGCTCCGGCTCACAACGTCTCGCGGGCATTACAGCGCACCACAAGTCGCAGACCCATGCACCGAAGAAGAACGGTAGCGGAAAGGAGCGCACATCGGCAGGCCGCGCTCGAAACTTTCTGCAACCTAGCAACCTCAGTGGCGGCGTTGCCGATTCGGCGTCTGTGCCGCTGCGTCCCGGGCCCGCCCATCTCGCAGGTCGCTCGCACCGCCGAAAGATCCGACGGCGTAAGCTAGACAGCTGCGTAGTGACTGCTCCATCTCACCAGCCCAGCCACGCGACAGCATCGCGGCGTACTACGAGGCGCAGCTGGCCTGGTGCACCTGCGGCGCACCTGTGGCGAAGGCCTTCGTGGCGACCCGCGGGAGCGAATGAAGCGAGTGATGGATAATGGGCGGAGGAGTCCGGCAGCCCGCTTGTAACAAACCCTTTAACACCGAGGAGTCCGCCGCGGTCGTGGTTCAGCAAAGTGAGCCGTGATGGCACACTAGTCAAGGCGGTTGCTTTTCACGACCTAGGTCCCGAGGTCGTGGGTTCGAATCCTGCGGTGGGTTGTCATGTGATTGCCAAGCACAATCTAGGCTTTCACTTCTATGCGGATGACACTCAGTTGTACGTTTGCTTTGAGCCCTCCCAGTCTTCGAGCACCTCAAATTCTCTCAACTCACTTGCTGCATGCATTGATGACATCCGCACATGGATGGCAGCAAATTTTCTAAAACTAAACGATGATAAAACTAACTTACTAGTTATGGGCAAACCCATGGTTTATGGGCAAACCCCAGATTCAAAGATTGGAAAGGCTGACGCTCAAAATTGGCTCTACCAGCACATCTCCTGTTGAAGCAGCTCGAAATCTAGGTGTCATATTCCAAAGCGACCTCTCGTTAGACGACCATATCAGCTCCACAGTCAAATCTGCCTATTTTCAGCTTCATAACATTGCTAAAATTCGGGCTTGTTTAGATAAGGATACCAAGACTAAGTTGGTCCATGCATTTGTGACATCCCGTCTTGACTTCTGTAACTCACTGCTTGCTGGCCTACTGGCAAGTACAATCAGGCGATTGCAGCTGGTGCAAAACTCTGCAGCTAGGCTTGTCTGTCGTGAGCGTCGCAGTTGCCACATTACTCCACTTCTCGCCGACCTGCACTGGCTACCAGTCAAGCAACGGATTGACTTCAAGGTTTTGTCGCTCACTTTTAGGTCCCATCATTCTATGGCTCTAGCCTATCTCTCCGACATACTCCCCCATCAGGCCAAGCATCGTACCACCCGCTTTTCGGAATCCAACAGTCTAGAAATACCTCGTACAAACCTCAAATCCGTTGGAGACCGTGCATTTAGTTCGTATGCTCCCAAAGCCTGGAACTCCCTCCGACCTGCGTCAGAGCATCCCCTGACCTGACCACATTTAAAAGGAACCTAAAAACACACCTATTTAGGACAGCATTTAGTGGGTCCCTGTGATTCGTCCTTCACGTGCTTATGCGTGCTGACACTGTGTATGCTGCCACTAACCACATTTGCATGCTGACCCTGTGCATTTCACCCCTAACCATATTATTCATTTTGTTTGTTTTTCAAGCATGATTTTACTTACCATTCAATTGCATTTCCCTTTGCAGCAAATGTAAAGCGCCTAGAAAGAGATAAAGTTCTCTGGGGGCGCTTTATCAAGTGCATTGTTATTATTATTATTATCATTATTATTATTATTTCTCCAGAGTTCGGGCTGTATCATTTTCACTATCTCGTTCAACATTTTAATGAATATATTTGAAAAACCACCATAGAGTGAAGCAGCGAAAGTCTAAATACGAAATGGGAGCGGGGCGACTGTGTAGCTAAGAGTAATCGGTGAAAAGCTGCGGAAAGGTTGTCTCAGGTGTGGCGTTGGATGTGGTCGAGCTCATGGTGCGATGCTCTCGGACTGCGAGGCGCATCGCTTGCAGACGCGCGCCCATTTAAGCCGGCGAACTAGGCCTGCAATCCGCTTCGCAGTGTGGACGCATAGACGACGATCAGATTTTCAGTTCAGTTACGCTGCGAGTCGTATCGTCTTTGGTTGTCACCTGGCTGCATACAGACCCGTGGCAGCTTCCCTTAGCTCTCACCACCAATTGGACATTTACCCCCGAGCGCTGCTTCGGAATAATAAAAATAATAGCTGTTTCAACCGCCTCATTTGTATCTCAACTTCTTAAAGCAAAAAATTCCGCCACGCTGTAAGATGGCGCACTTCCGTCACGGGGCGAAATGGTGCAGCGTCGTCTTCTGTGACGGAACTACTATGAAACAGCGAAGCAAGTCCACAGGCTGTGAGCTGCTCGTAGTGGCAGAAGAGCCTTGGCGGCTATCGCCACCGCCGCTTGCAGTGGGCAATAATGGATCGCCCACTTTGCAAACTTTCGGGATTCGAAACCAAGGTCTCGGTCGTGAAGAGCGAGCAACTCACTTCGCAGGCTATCGCGGCCCACGGCATTTGGAAGGCTCGAGCATCGGTAATCCTGCCGCGGCCTTGCCGCCATAGCTCCGCTCCGCGCTCGCGCGCCTGGCGCACGAGCGCGGAGCGCTCGCCTCGTGCTCCTCATCTCGGCTCTCTTTACCCGACGCGCTCCGAATGCGTCTTGGCGCGGGTGCCCCGCCCCGCCCCGCCCCCACCGGGCTGCAGATCCGACGGGCAGCGCATCGCATCGGCGAGCGTGCTGAGCGAGCGCGCGGGAGCTCCGCCGCTCTGAGAGGAGGCTCGCGCGCCGCCGCGAAGTCCGTCGTCCGACTCCGTGGCTGGCTCTCGCTGAGAGGCATTTCCTCCGCGATACTTCCGGCGCCAATCCGTTGACCTAATGCTGGCCGATAGCACAGATCTCCCGGTCCCGGCGAGACGCAAACGACAGCCGAAGCTCGCGACCTTGAATACTCATTGTGAGACTTGCAATTTCACCATCCACTCGTTCCTGTAGTTCCCCCGCGTTCGATTGAAGTACCGACGCTTCGTTGGAAAGAGCGGCGGGCTCCCAGGGCCGCCTTATTGCTGCTCTCAAGCACACTCACCCCACATTCCCCACGCACACAGCTACCATCCAACCCACCCCAACCCTTCCCGCACGCACGCCCAAAGACTGTATTACTTGATAGCTCCAATTTGAATAAAATAAAATGCTTCCCTGCGTCTGTCCACAAGAGTCCAAATAAACGGGAATCTTTGGTTTGTCATCACATTGCCGAACGACTTGCGCTCGCTTCGTCCAGACGACCGCCAAATGTAGTTTAAATTTCATCTAGAGGTGTTCCCTTAGTCGAAATCCCAATGTGGTTATAGTCAGGCTCCTGTTAATGCTGCAAGCTTCGCAGCAGGCTTCAGAGGAGAAGACGATAGATTAGCCGATCGAGCAGCCTCTTTTTGTATAGCGGCAGAAGAGCCTCAAAGGCTGTCGTCACTGCTCGCGGCGGCAATAAAGGATCGCCCCCCCCCCGCAGGATTGCAACTCGCTTCCTCAGTCACGAAGAGCAGCTGTCTTACCTATTGTGCCAGGAGACAGGCTCCCCGCGCCCTTGGACTTGGCTAACGCTGCAAGTTCAGCTCGCTGTGACCCGCCGCTGGAAGAATGCGTTTGGGCGTCTGTCGCATATCTCGCCGGGCAGCGTAGCCGGAGCGCGTGCGTCGTACGAACTTGTTGCCGAGACTTTTGACAGTGCAAAGCGCCGCAATTGTAAGCTATGAGCTTGGCCGCTGACTTTGAAGTGAGAACTTGCTGATGAAATAGACGCGATCAGCCGCCGACTCTTACGAGCATCGCTATATGTATATGATTAGGAGCGGAATGAGACTAACAGACCTGGCCAGTATATAATGCGCGAGCCTGGCAGCAGTCGCTCTTTTTTGAATCTATGGTCTGTCTGCCGGTTGATGCGTCAGAGCCCTGAGCGCGAGTCGCTGTATGCCTGTAAGTGAGTCTGTCGGAAGTCGCCTGCCGTACGAGCCGTAATAATACACAGGCATTACAAACTTATACATTATAAAGCTCGAATTTCTCGGATGCTATTATGTCAATCTTCGGAGGCCACATAAGCCCGCCTCTGAGCCGTTTTCCATCAACCGTCTCTTACAACTTCAAAAGCTAACGAGTTCGTGTTGCCTCAGAGTCACCAAACATGTACAGGACCGATCCTCGTTGCTCATTACCATAGGTTCCAGCCACACACATACATTGGCCTAGCGGTTCAGGCGCCGACGGTTACTTGCTAGGAATGGTCCCATCAACTGTACCTCTCATCTGTGCATCTGGGCACTGGACTTAGTTGCTGGAGAAGCACAGAGCGCAGACGGCAGCTACCCCAGTGCTGGCTCTTGCCCACAAACTTCGGCAGCTCTACCGACCCTGTCCGTGCGCAGGCGATGTTACACATTGTGGCTGTTCAGATCGACGATTCGTGTTAATCTCTTTCACATGCATGTCAATTACCAGAAGTCAGGTCGATGTAAGACTAAAGCGGTCAAATTACACCACTTCAGGCTTAATCACACTGGAGGAGTGAGGAAATATACCAAGGACAGCCTTCAATATGCATAATAGCAACTGGTCATCCTATATAGAATAGTGGTGCATTATTTGTTCACTTGATACTGCTGCCCCACTGTTCTCTAATGGCATCAAATGCAGCGTCACTTTCCACGAAGAGATTCCGTGCAATAAATAACACCAACGTCCAATGAAGCTCGATTGAAAGGCTGAGAAGTATTTATTTGCAAAACATCAGGCAGCCGGTCAGTCAACGTACCCCATCCACGAGAGACCGCTCGAGTCGGTACAAGGAAACCAATACAAACAAGCCGCCAGAGTTTTGATTCGATCGTGAAGCTGTGTCAACTTGAACAATGGGCGGTAAGCACAAACTCGTCGCATTTAAAAAAATGCAGCAGCATGAAAATAAAAAAGTTCGTGGTTGGAGCCGCGCATGCAATAGACTCGATGCCAGGAAGCCCAATGACACTTGACACAGCCCACATCCATCCCTGCTTAGCTTAAAGTGAATGACACGTCTTCACTGTCTTCTGATCCCTCGGCAGCACTTTGTTTAAGCTCCGAAGCAGCGTCACCGTTACCCAAAGCGCTGCAATTATCTTTGCCTGTCTTCATCATCATTGACAAAGTCTTTTTCATTCGCTGCGTGAGAGGTGGAATGTATGCTCTTGGAATGACGTATGTCGAGAGATTGCACAGATCCACAAACACCTTGTACCTGTCACTGCAAGAAAATATCATCGAGGCAATTGAGCATTGTCGTAAAGAAATATGAAAAAGACCAATTAGACAGAGAATAGCTTGAGGACGGTTTAAAAGCAAGCCACAGTCCTCACCACAATACAGATACTATACAACAAGTCTGTAAGTTGGACCCTCACGAGCTGTCATTACGATCAACTTTGCATAAAGACGGATGAGGTTTGCATGACGCGGCTGATGACTGCCAAATCAACCGGGTTCAACACAGGCTAGCTACAAGGTCACAGCCGCACGATCATCGGGAAAACGTCTTCTTGGATGGGGCATAAATTAGCAAATAAGCCTCTTCCGCACTCCCACCGGATGTGTCATCATACGGGCTGCCGAGAGAGCAGAGTCCAGCAACGACTTTCGGCTTTTCATAGTAAAAAAGGAAGGTTAGCTGATTCAACAGCTTCGTTTATGTAGCTGCAGAAAAGCACTAACGGCTGTGACCACCATTTGCAGGGGGGGGGGGAATAAAGGATCGTCTACTGTAGGACTTGAACCCACGACCTGGGCTGTGGCAAGCAAGCACCTTGACCCTGGGCTAAGGCCCAGGAGCAAGTAAGCCATCAGAGCCAAATTCTGCCGAGAGATTTGCACCCAGAGCATCGGCTCGCTTGATCGGCAAGGGGAAAGGAAGCCACCCCGATGGTAGGTAGCAAGGGTGCTAGTAGCCGTTTAGCAAACACATTCGTGTTACACCTTATGAGGCGATGATGGCGATGATGACAGCCGAAGGAGCCCGAATCACGCTCTCCATAGGGTCAGGTAGTGACTGGCAACATCGAGTCGCCACACCCCAAAATCACCAAGGGCAAAATATTCCGTTATAGCACCGTCAGCACTATGGCATGCTGGCACAGCCTAGCTAGACCGCAGCTGCACTGAGGCGAAACAGCGTAATGTTTAGGTCTGCTGGCTGTCAGGGGTAGCAGAGGACGCGACCGAATCCTAAAGTGCTACGACTTTGCAAATGCGACTCTAATTAGCATTGGCATAAATGAATGCAATGCATTTCACCTGACGGTGCTGCGAAGATATTGGTAGCCAGATGAACCGCCGGTTCCAATTTTGCTGCCGATCATCCTCTGGACCAGCATCACATGGTTGTCTAAATAACGTGCGAAAACAAGACGGATGCAAGTTGCAGGAGCGCAGATTACGATGCGAAGCTGGCATTCAGCTGCTCAAGCCGGAGCCAAGCGCAGCCAGACCTGAGAGACAGTCGCCTCAGCACACAGCGACACAGAGCACGCCTGTGTCTCCTCAGAGATGTTCTATCACTAGGCCACCGACTCGTTAGACGCGCTGCCGTGCCGGCTCCCAGAGGGCTGCTGTAAGGGCCAGCTGCTGCTGCTGGCTCACACTGCCGACTCGTATCGGTTAACAATTAATAGCAGCCCAGCCGGCACTAAACTGGAAGTAGCCCCGCTGAGTACCTCGGACGAAATCATAGGCAATACTATGCTTCGTGCTCCAGCCTCCATTTCGGCAGGCGAACCTATCAAGATCTAGGAGGCCAAGACACTACTGAACTGTAGTGTAAATTACGCTTCAGCTGTGAAGCTGTGCTAGCTCTAGGGTAAGCAAACTTTCACGCCCGTGTGTACCCGTGTCTCCTGGGACACACCGACACGAACGACAACAGGACGGCCAAGCAATGACGGACCGGACAGTGATTGCCTGCGGCATTGCTCACCGCATTGCTCATGCCGGTGCACTGCACTCTCACGTGACCGAGTGCCGTTGGGCTCGCACGTGCAGGTACATAAGCACGCGCAGTCAAACGCTACCATCGTAGAGAAAGCAGAGAAATAATGCACAGGCCAATGCCATGCCGACAGCGTGTGGATGCCCTCTGTGCTACAAGTTGGATGCCCTCTGTAGTACAAGATGGATGCCCTCTGTGATACAAGTCGCTAAAGCGACTCGTCACCGGCAGGCGGGTGGCTCCACGAGCCAGCTGGACTGTGAGTGCCAGACAGAGCTGAGGCTGCTGAGTGGCAGTGCTCCGACGAAAGTACGAGAATGCAGAAGGCAAGAGCTGAGCCAACTGAGCTGAACCGCCTGCCGGGGTGAGCACCGCACTGCTCGCACGTGCGCACACCCACAGAAAACGACATGAGCCAGCTACAACAAGTGCAGCCCGGGTACCCATCGCAAGTGGAAGCAAAGCCAATTGGTGGCCTCTATGGTCTTGATCGGAGAGCGATTCGTGCTAGGCCGAGAGACAGCACGTGTGCAGAGGCGCCCGCATAGCAGGCGACAACAACGACGGGAGAATCACTCGTGTGCATAAGCGAGCGCTCGTGTGTGTGTGTGTGTACGTTTGCTGTTTGCACACGACTCGCTTGCAAGCACGTCCAGTTGGCAAACCATCGATCAGGAACGATGAGCCAGGTAAAACATACAGCTGCTAACGATCGTGTGGCAGGCTACTTTAACCTCGCCGAGCAATGAATGCTTTGCCGGGGCACGGCTGAGCCATGCATCCAAAAGCCGTGCTCATGCCAATGCGCATCAGCACGGGCATAGCAGCAGCAGCTCCTGCCGCTGCAAGGCAGCTTACAGCGCCACTTCATGAAGAGAGAATCCAGATCTTGCAGCAACGTCAGCAGCTGAAAAGGCTGGTGGAAGCGCGGCTCATCCCGGTATAGTGATATCATCATGGCACCCTGGAATGCTTTGTGTGACAAGCGACGATCGCCTGCAAAAGATTGTTCTGATTTGCAGCACTGAATTAAATGAAGGAGCAGTGCAAGGAGCATAAACCTCTGGGCTATCCCTGGTACACGTGAGCTAAATTGTAGTCATGTGACCAATGCAAATAATGACAGCAAAAGGACTTCATATTGGCCAGTATTTCTTCAGTTGGAATCACAGCAAAGGCAACACTTGCATAGAGCCAGTCAAATGCTTCAGTTGGAACCACAGCAAAGGCAACACTTGTGTACAGCCAGTCAGATGCTTCGAGTAAATGCTACTTCGAACTGCTCTTGCAGACAGATATCCCACACCTGCCTGAACCGACATAAGTAGGCCAGGAGATATAATCTAGTCGCTGGTCCAGCAGGTTTTACGTATGGACCCAATTGTGTAGTTAAAATATAACCCTCATATTCACAAAAAAGTGCAGCAGCATTCGAATCGTGCACATGAGTGATAATAGCAATAACTTAAAGCCAGGGCTTTATGGATAGTATTGAGAGCGGTGGAACAAAGTCTTAATAGCTCTATCTGTAGAGTACTAGCCCCCTCCAGAAAACCAGAGGTCGCTGAATCGTTTCTTGCTCAAGGTAAACGTTTTAAGCCTGGTCTCAGTCCAAGGGCTGACAGCCTTGGTCGGTCTGTATTTCCAAATGAAATTGCACGAGGCACATACTCCACTAGATATGTGCACTTACGGAACTACAATTACTATGACAGCTGCTACAAGCCTGCTTGGCACCCGCAATATCACGGGTAGGTAATGGTAGCATTCACCCAAGATTTTCAAAACTGCATAACCAAAGCTGGGAATTTGCATTGTCGATTGAAAAATGAACATGGTTGCAGCTGGCAAGAGATCATACTGGCAGATGATAAAGAAACAGAGAGAGACAGATAAAGAAGGAGAAGAAGGCAGACAGAGAGAGAGGCAGGCAAAGGCAGACAGATTGGAGATTGACAGCAGATCACCTTTGTATGTAGTAATGTAGTAAGCACAATCTCCATCCATGCATGCAAATAAAAAAATAATTTGCTGGATTTCATGCATTATCTTCTTTTGGTGCAAGTAAGCATTAATTGTCAGCCTTTATGCTCACAGCTGAGCTTTGCACATTGCTCAGTCAAAGTAAAAGCTGCCGTTCATTTATTCTGCAGTAAATAAAAATTCGGGGCAAATTTTCAAAGATTATTTAGAAATGTAATCTGTTCAGTAACTGAGATGACAAAGCTAGCTGACCAGCCAAGAATGCGTGGCACTATCGTGCCACGCGACTAGATACGATTATTACTTGGCTCAAGAGATTTTTCTCTCTTTTTTTTTTATTTACTCTTCTCCCTCATCACTATCAGATCCCCTGTGGTTTTTCAACTCATTCGCTAGTTTTGCATTCTAGTAGAACCGCAGATATAAGGACGTTGTGTCAATGGCGGCTCTTTTGAAAACCAGGCAAAGGCTAAGACATGTAGGACAACCAATCGCTAGTCGATATAACAATAATAATCAGTATAATATATAATGATAAATATAATAGTCAATAGCTGGCAAAGGATTTTCTAGGGCCCAGCACTTCCTAACTGCAGGTCTTTTATATTCATTCGCATTGAGGCTGGACCAACCTATTACTTTCCACAAAAAACCAAAATACAGGACATTTCTTTCACAAGCCAAGCAGTCCTGCAGGAAGGAGAAAGCATCTGCAGGATACCTACCGAACGACATGCAGCCTGGCCATACCCGTGAACTAGTATTGTACAAAATGGCTAAGGGATATTCGCAAATGAACAGTCGTGTCTAGCGCTCTTGCTTTAATTATGCAACTACCTCTCTGCACAAAACATTACGAAGGCTGCCATACGATGCCTGGCGTTGCAACAGCGATTTCGTGGGCAACTTTGTGACAGCCATCCAACGAAGACCTTGCATATTGAGAGGTTCTGCTGCATAAGGCAAGCGTAAAGACGGATTGCTTAGAGAGACACATCTCTACTGACTAAGCAACACCTGAAGCAACGAAGCACAGAGCAAAAATCCCGTTGCATGTCATCTTATCTGATAAGGTTGTGCAAACAAGCGCCGAAGTGGAAAAGTCAAGAAAGAAAGAAGACAGGAAGAACGCAGTCGGATTGCAGCCTGGTGAAGCGGTGCAGGATAGGCAGGGGGGTGGGGAGGAGGAGGAAAAGGGCATCTGTACGGATCGGAGCTTGCACTCAGCAGCAATAGCACCTCTTGCCAGATGAGCATTGTATTTTCCTTCATCGAGAATCGATTCAAACGCATCCTAAAACAAGCAGAAAGCTCTGTGCAGCTTCGCAAGCACCGGTTCATACGAGCAGATCCGTACCAAGATAGGACAAGCTTCAAGACCATGACCCAGCAACCGATAAAAGGCTCATGCGATAGCAGCTGTAACGAAATGGTGTTCAAAGGTTAGTAGATTTATTAATTTATGTGCTACGAACGACGATTACATTCAGCCGATCTCTTTCTTTTCGGTAAAAAGACCTTTTCTCTAATTCATGCATTCACTACAGTTTGACAGCTCGGAGTTGCAAGCATCAAGTGCGGGCACCACCCCACAATTTCGAAAGTAAAACGAAGAAGCAGTGAGAGGAACCTGTGAGCATACTGAATCTGAAAAAAAACCATGTCGGTGAGACCTAGGTGTGAACCTAGTACCGACCAGTCGCATTTGGCAAGACTTGACCTCCAATGCCCCCCACAATTTACCCGTGCAGTCCATGCTGTCCCTCACCCTGTCATCCTCCCACTCAGCTCTAACAATGTCAACGGAGCAGGCTAATCCCGGCCGTAAGTTTCAGCCTTAGAGCGGGCCACTTCGATTTTGGGGGCTAAGCGTAAGAATTGAAGTGGCACGAGACCCGAAAGGAAAAAAAAAATAGCTGCAATTCACAGCCCGAGTTTGACGAATGAGATGAATAGAGGCACACAACAGAGATAGTAATCTGAGACCAAAAATAGTTATAGTGGTGATTAGATATTTATATCGTATCCAAAGAAAACTACATCTCTTGCTAGGTACGTTTTGTCACGACATGCTGAAAAGAAGTCTTTAGTTGCATCACAAGCAAGCCACACACGCATGCATGCAGAGAGAGAGAGAGAGAGAGAGAGAGAGAGAGAGAGAGAAACAGAGAGAGGCTTACCTTCTCCTTTACATATTCGGCCATTTTGATCGCTCGAATGGCATCATCTTTTTCGGCCATAGCAGGTGCATGAAACTCGTTACGAAGCCAACCCTGCACCGAAACCGTGAACCTATTCCAAAAGTGAAATTCGTCCTTGGGCAGACCAGGAGTTCTTTCCAGCCATTTCTACAGCAAACGAAAATGAACCACGTGATTAGTAGCTTCAGTTAGGCGTGGATAGAAGTGAGCATTGGCTGTCGACACTTTACCTGCCTAGGAGGCTTCAGTTGCTCTGACCGCTATCGAACTCGGTGCTGAGTCAGTCCCACCTTCCTCCCCCCCTACAGCAGGCAATTAGATTAGACGACCCCCCTCGAGGGGCTCAAACAGGCCAGTTTTTCGGATTTTAAGCTCAATGGTTCACATAAAAAATTACAAATTCCTCAGGGATCGCTGAGGTTACAGTTGATTCGAATGCTAATCACGGCCGTGCTTGTAAGGGGCAAACGTCCAAATGGTAACGTCCACGGGAAAAATAGGCAATCGTCGGTCGCATAAAGGAAAAACCCTTCAGAGCCACAATGAATTCGGAACGTTACGCTAAAGACGTCATGTATGAGCACATGCAAGCAACACGAAGAAAAGTTCAAAGAATCAAATGGACACCGAGAAAATCGGCTGCTTATATTAGTAACAATAATAACACATTTTTGCATACCACCTCCATTGAACTTAATCTCTTTCTACGACTTTACATGGGCTGCAAGGGAGGCATGACCATATGGTTAGTGGTAACATGCACAGTGGCAGCATGCACAAGCATTAAAAGGGCATACCACCCAGTAAATACTGTGAGGAACAGGTGCATTTTTAGCTTCTTTTTAAATGTCAGAGAGGGAATGTCATGGCGTCAGGTGGGAGTGAATTCCAGGCTTTGGGAGCACACGGACTAAAGTCATGGTCTCATAGGGATTTGAGGTTGGTTCGAGGCACAACTAAACGATTTGAGCCAGAAAAGTGGGTGATACTATGCCTAGCCTGGTGGGGGAGCAGTTCTGATTTGTAGGCCGGAGCCTGAGAATGAAGGGACCAAAAAGCAAGTGGCAAAACCTTCAAGTCAATAACGTGTGGAATCGGGAGCCAGTGCAGGTTGGCGAGAAGTTGTGTAATGTGGCAACTGCAATGCTCACGACAAATAAGCCTAGCTACAGAGTATTTTTGCAACAACCCAGAAGCACCAGATAGCATCGGTCGGTAGACATGCAAGCAGTGAATTACAGAAGTAGAGATAGAATGTCACAAATACGTGTACCAGCTTGGATGAAGTGTCCTGTTTAAGCAAGCCCGAATTTTTGTAATGTTACGTAGCTGAAAGTAGGCAGACTTGACTGTGGAGCTGATGTGGACGTCTAGTAAAATGTCACTTCAACTGGACGAGGATTGCATGGACCATTGGCAGACATAGAATTTGACCATGTGCAGTCCGATGTTAGAAAGTCGGCGAGCAAAATGGAAATGCACGCATACTAACGAGCTGCATCACTGTCACGCAAAGAGAGCGCAAGCAAAATCACGGAATCAGCCACGAGAAAATGAAGCGGCGAGATCAACCACTTGCGAAGCATAGGTTGACTAATTGCTAAAAACTGGAACGAATACATCACAGAGAAAGCATTAGTGGAGAGCTTCTAAGCAAAGTTGAATACCGTCGTCTACGGGTCTAGGGGATCATAGGCTCGGCTGCCTATGGGAGAGCCGACTTTCACTACAGGGACTCTCGAAGCACCGAGTTTTTGTTTTTAAGACTTGCGGTTCGTTTGCTAAGCAAGGATGCTTGATGTTTGACGACTTCTGTGAGTGTGTGTGTAAAAATATATGCACGTGTCGGTGTGAGATATGCATGCATGGTTCGATTCGTGTGCTTATGTCCGTGTCTTATCCTCCATCCCTTCTACCCTCTATCCCTTCTCTGCTGCAGATGCTTGATAGCAGCGAATATAGCTTGAGAGCTCATGCGTGCCAGTGTGTGTCGCTTTGCACACACCGACAGCCCACACGAAGTAACACTTGCACGAGAAGTTCTTAAACGGCGGCGGTCTTGTGTCACAGCGTGTCCAGCACACTGCAAGCACAGTCGATGCTCCCGAGCGGTTGCAATGCTGAGCATTCGTCACAAAGGAAGCCGATCGGCTCCAGAGCCTCTTACCTCCAAAACCTGCAGAAGAGACGGCTCGCGAAGCGAGTCGTCCAGTTCCTTGGTGCTTTTCGCATCGTTGAAGACGTCTTTGTAGTAAGCTTGGTTATAGCGGACGCGATTTTCCTGGACGGAAAAAAGCATGACTCAAAACATACGTCAGCAGTCAGGCCTCGCTCACAAGCCGAGCCTCCAAAGCAAGGGCCTGCGGCAATTAATGAGGTCACCGGCCGACTTCAAGTGAAAGAAAGCAGCACGAGAAGGCAGAAATGGGAGCCGAAGGCTTTCAGTACGAAGGAGCTAATCCTTGGCCGCCATTACACGTAAGAGTGGGGAATTCGGTTTGAATAAACTGACTTAACATGAAGTCACCAGGCTCCTACAAGCTAAAGATGGCAAATGACCAAACTTCCTGCCTTTAAGAATACATCAGTGGTGGTTTAACAACTGTAGTGGCTTACGGTTTTTGGCAGCTTTGCCATTGCTGACTTACCCGAATAGAGGTATATATATATATATATATATATATATATATATATATATATATATATATATATATATATATATATATATATATATATATATATATATATATATATATATATATATATATATATATATATACACACACACACACACATATACACACACACACATACACACACACACACACACACACACACACACAGACGCACGCACGCACACACACCTGCATATATTACCGGCCCAAAATCGAAATGCCCAAAGAATCAAGCCCAAAAATTCTACCATAAAGTTGGATTCAAACGTAGAAGCAATGCTCGTGACAGAAATGGTGGTATCGAGGCCTCTATTTGCTAGCCGTGTGTGAAAAACGTGCGAAATAAACTCATTTGACAGTTTTTGGAGGATTTGAACCGTTTCAATTTTCGTCGAATACTGCTGGGTAGCACTATATGAACATAGATAAGCAAGCTTAGTGCACGTGTGGTGTATCCCAATCTCGAGAAACACATCTCAGTGACTATATTTATGGGCCTCGATAGCCCCGAAAGGTAGTGGGTTCGAATCCTGCAGTTGTGTGACTCTTTATGCAACAGCAAGGGGTGGTTATATATCCGATACGGCTCTTCTGCTGGTATACAAACGAGGCTGTTAAACCAGCTAAGATTTGTTTTACAACTGACACTTTTTCAGAAATAGTCAATGTTCACAAACTCCAGTTTTGTGCATGTGAACTAAGTTTTGGGTATGCAAAGGCATGGATCAGACTGGCTCGAGACCATGCAAGAAAGAAAAATGCGAGAGTGGGACACAATATTTGAGACACAAAACATTTGGTGATCTAAGCTCATAAGTTCGTATCGCAATCAAAGAAGACAACAAGTCCTCTGGACCCTATTCCCACTGTCCTGCTCCTACGTTGCATTGATCTGCTGCTGCCATGCATAACTAACATCATTAATATGTCATTAGCCTCAGGTCATGTCCCAGCACCTTTCAAAAAAGCTGTAGTCAGGCCTCTCCTCAAGAAAGCAACACTAGACCAAGAGAACTTGAGCAACTACCGCCCAGTCTCCCTTCTACCATTTCTATCAAAGACACTGGAACGGGTCGTGGCAGACCAGCTAAACTGATATACCGAAACCTCACACCTTGCTAGTAAGTTCCAGTCCGGCTTTAGAGCTAATCACTCCACAGAGTCAGCATTGCTTAGGGTATACGACGACCTACTTAGGAATGCAGACATGGGTAGAATGTCTCTGCTTGTTTTGCTCGATCTTTCGGCAGCTTTTGACACCATCGATCACAAAGTTCTTCTAGAGCGCCTCTCATCTCGCCTGGGCATCACTGGCACTGCTCTACAGTGTTTCAGGTCCTATCTCAGTGGGAGACTCCCGAGTGTTGACGTGAATGGACAAAGATCATCTGAAGTATCTCTGAAATATGGAGTACCTCAGGGCTCCGCGCTAGGTCCGGTTCTTTTCACGGTTTATACTCTCCTTCTTGCTGATGTGACTGTCAAGCACAATCAAGGCTTTCACTTCTATGCGGATGACACTCAGTTGTACCTTTCCTTTGAGCCCTCCCAGCCTTCGAGCACCTCAAATTCTCTCAACTCACTTGCTGCATGCATTGATGACATCCGCACATGGCTGGCAGCAAATTTTCTGAAACTAAACGATGACAAAACTAGCTTACTAGTTACAGGCAAATCCAGTGTGATTCAGAAATTGGAAAGGCTGACGCTCAAAATTGGCTCTGCCAGCATATCTCCTGTCGAATCAGCTCGAAATCTAGGTGTCATATTCCAATGCTTGTCAATAAAAATATCCAACTGCTGATATGGTCGTCTAGCGACCTCTCGTTAGACGACCATATCAGCTCCACGGTCAAATCTGCCTATTTTCAGCTTCATAATGTTGCTAAAATTCGGGCTTGTTTAGATAAGGATACCACGTCCAAGTTGGTCCATGCATTCGTGACATCTCGTCTCGACTTCTGCAACTCACTGCTTACTGGCCTCCCAGCATGTGCGATCAGGCGATTGCAGCTGGTGCAAAACTCGGCAGCTAGGCTTGTCTGTCGTGAGCGTCGCAGTTGCCACATTACTCCGCTTCTCGCCGACCTGCACTGGCTACCAGTCAAGCAACGGATTGACTTCAAGGTTTTGTCGCTCACTTTTAGGTCCCTTCATTCTATGGCTCCAGCCTATCTCTCCGACATACTCCCCCACCAGGCCAAGCATCGTACCACCCGCTTTTCGGTATTCAACAGTTTACCAATACCTCGTACAAACCTCAAATCCGTTGGAGACCGTGCATTTAGTTCGTATGCTCCCAAAGCCTGGAACTCCCTCCGACCTGCGTCAGAGCATCCCCTGACCTGACCACATTTAAAAGGAACCTAAAAACACACATATTTAGGACAGCATTTAGTGGGTCCCTGTGATTCGTCCTTCACGTGCTTATGCGTGCTGACACTGTGCATGCTGCCACTAACCACATTTGCATGCTGACCCTGTGCATGTCACCCCTAACCATGTTATACATTTTGTTTGTTTTTCAAGCATGATTTTACTTACCATTCAATTGCATTTCCCTTTGCAGCAAATGTAAAGCGCCTAGAAAGAGATTAAGTTCTCTGAGGGCGCTTTATCAAGTACATTATCATTATTATTATAAGAAATTTCGGTTGATATATGGCTCAGAAGTTAAATTTCATACCAGCAACTGGCAAACTGAGTAAGTCAAGGCCCAGGTCGTGGGTTCGAGTCCTGCAGTAGGCGATGCTTTATTGATCCCTGCAAGCAGTGGTGAGAGACGTTACGACTCTTCTGCTGCTTCACAATGTGAGGCTGTTAATCAGGTAACATTCTTATATCAGAAAATACAACTTGATGTTTCTCCTTGTTACTGCTTCAATGATTTCTTGCATGATTTCAAACAATGACTGGCACACAGATGGCATACACAAAATGGCTTGCTTCACACAATTGAGTATTGCTGAGGCCGTGCTTGACATAGTTTTTTGAGAAAAACGTTTTGAGAAAGGAATAGTTGACATATCCCACTTGGCACTGTTCACGAGGCTTAGGAAATGTAGCCTTCGAAAATAGCGATTACTCGTATGTTACAAGCTGGTTCAGAAACTGAAAAACGGCTCAACTTATTTTTAGACCTGGTAAGCGAATCGATGAAATAGCATGTACCAATGTTATCAATTTTGTTAAGTAGTTCGAGTCACGTGTTTTGGTGGCACTTTCTTGACTTGGAGTGTATAAAACAGTGGAGCATTTGAACTTACGTCCTTAATCCCCAGATGTATGGTGAAGAATAAGCAATTATTGGTCATTTTAAATTTACCAAAACTATGTAAATATTTTCCTTTTCTGCCACCTTTTACCAAAAACCGTTGTAGGTTGTCTACAATGTCGGAATGAAACTCAGATCCGTTCTTCATGATTCTGCAGCAAAGCAAAGCTTGTTGCAAATTAACTCAATAATCTACACCTTCGTGGCAAAACTGTTCGTCCTGGTAACCAAACCTTGCGTGCCAAAATGTCAGCAGCCGAATTGCCTGTATACCATTCAGCCATGCACTTTTGGTAAGCCTACGGTTGCTTTCGAAACATTTCATGTAATAAACCCATGTGAACAAACTCCTCGATAAGCTGTGAGCGAGCTATTGCTTGGTGAGCCATCAGCTATACAGATAGTATGTTGGCTGCACATGCTTTTGCTGATAGCAAGGTTCGATCGACTTACTGCATAGGCTTCGTAGACTCTCTTATTGGCTATTGCCTCAGTCAGTGTCTCAGCAGTTTCGGACCCGCCTAAAAGCTCACAATTATCCTTGAGGGTGATGGGATAATCATTAACTCGCTCACTCACTCGCTTGGCAATTTGGAACAATCTATTCTGCTTCAATGAGCAAGCAATCTGGCTGCTTAATGAAAATTATAGTTTCAATATAATCAAACTACACACAAAAATCATACCTCCCAAAGCTAATAACGTTGCCACGCTGGTTTGACCCAGTGGTTAATGGTGCTCGCCTTTAACGATCTAGGTATTTGATTGTGAATGCATTTGATTACCGAGGTCGTGGGCTCGAGCCCCGTAGAATATGTGAAGCACCTGAACAGAGGTTCTCTCAGGGTGCTATACAAATGAATTATATTACTATTCTTATATTGATGCCACACTGTGAAGAGTATGCTTCAGAATGAAGTTGGCCTACGTCAGATGCTATTACTTTTTAGATGCATGCCAGGCCGTAGAGTCCCAGGCTAGCAGTCTCCCTAGAGTGCCCGGCAGGCAGTAGACCCAGGCAAAGAGCGCTAGCAGACTACTGCTGCCCCTCCCCCCTGCCCGGGCATCAAGCTAGTCAATGCTGCCGGCAGCATGGCCGTGGCCACGGATTTGCACTTACCTCTGTTAGGCCCAGTTTATTCTCGAGCAAGCGGAACTGCAGGCTCTGAAATCCTGAGCTAGATCCTAGAAAGCTCCTACAACGAGATCGAGATTGAAACAAATGAATGAACAAGATGAGGTACTTAGAGTGCATGCCAGGCTGTGCTGCCTGGTGGCCCACTCAATGAAACCTGAAATGATGGCTCACACAGACACCCACAATAATACCTAAGAAAAAGTGTCGCAGATGAACACCGAAAAGCGCATGGAACATCTGCCAAATTTGTATAATCACATAACTTCTGAGATATAATAGTTTACGCAATATTAACAAACTTGCATCCCAGGATCGGCCTAACTGCGTAAAAAGGAGTACTAGATTACCCTGTAACTAGTAAATAATACTAGTACTAGTAACAACTGTGCCAGCAGTGGGATTAAATACAGGTCAGCGGGTGACATTCAATACATCGTCGAAAAAAATGCCATACCTGAATTCAAGAAAATCAAGGGGAGTCATCGTCTCCAGAATGGCAAACTGGTCACATAGCAACTGCAAAGAACATTGAGCATTTTGATACAGGGATTATTGATTGAAAAAAAAATCAAAGCTGAAATCTCCAGGCAAGCATTATTATGCACAAGGCAAGCACTATTCTATTAAATAGCAGCATACATCAGCACAAGCAGCTATCGATGCCTGCAGCAAAACGCACATGATTGCCGGCCGGTGGTCGAGATAACTGCTCCTAAGTGAGGCGCACTGCCAAGTTACTAAGAAAAGCTGTGTCCGAACGCAAAAAGAAAGAGATTCCTGCACAATACACGAAGCGCATCAAGAAAGGCCAAGCGTACGCAGCCGGCACTACAACTAAATGCAAAGAAACCGGGCCGAGCTTCCAGCAGCTACCTCATCCTAGCAGACAGCTTACCTTTACTATCAGATTGACACGGTTCAATCGCGAAATGACGATAAGCATTTTATCTTCGTCGACGACCTACAAGGAGATAGGGAAACTCGGCGGGTCGAGAAAATTCACTTCGGCATGCGATAAAAGCACCTCAAGCCAAAACGTGCATGAAGACACTAGCTATGTTAAGATGTTTCCCGTGACTGATCCCTTTGGCCACAGTACTCATTGTTGAGTAACTAAAAGTGCAAATGGGCTGTGGTACACCTGGTTCGGACACATTTCCGTGTGACCTCACTCAATCCTTCCCTCTGCTGCCAGAATTAGGGGCCAATTGCTGTAATGCATCGATATTGATCAGCCAGCTATGGTCACTGCCTGCAATGAGCTTGCATCATTTGAGCCTCAGCTAAAGACGCATCTGTTCTAGCCAGCTTTCCCTGTACCCCTGCAAACTGTGTCTTTTCGGTTCATTTATGCTTTGTGTGCTTAACCTATGCACAATTCAGTGCATGTTTGTAACCGGGGTCGTACTAACCAGTAGCCCAGAGTGTCTTCTCGTGTTCTTTGGCACGCTGGTCTAAGCATGGTACTTGTGAGTGCTTTGCCTTGCTACTCAAAGCATGATACGATATTATTATGCGTGATATTATTATGCATGACATTAACCCGTGGTTATTGATTCTCTTGCAGTAACCACCAGGATAGAGACTGACTTCTCTTAGGGCACCATATAAACGACGTATTATTATCATGCTAAATGCTAGCTCACTGATTCTAACTACAGTGACTATATTCACCATAGCTGCTCGACAAGCAGTACCCTGCATAGGCATGCAGAAGGTACACAAGAATCTGAGTGCCTAGAAATGTATTACAGCACACATAAAAGCTGATCGTCGAGTAGAGCAAACTCCCAGACTTCTTCTAAAAAATTACGGCCGCCCATTAGAGTAAACAGTCAAGAGTATACAACATACCGTAACAACCGTAAGTTAGTACCCGACGTAAAATTGTATATATTGCACTCTCATTCTCATCCCCTCTCCATCTCTCACTCCCCAAAATTATAATTTTGGGTTATGACTACTACAGATTGTGTTAGCTTCACGAGCCTAAACTTGGTCGTACCACTGACACTCGGGTCTCAGTAGGGAAAGACATCAAGCCCCTTCAGTTGTCCCTTAATGAGACCACTAGATTGCCATTCAAGATTCAAAATTAAAACATAAGTCACTCTTCATAGTTACTAAAAGAGCTGCAACAGCTCCTTGTTGGAATCTGTATTTGAGCCACAATTCTCGACTTCATAAGAACTTCAGGGCCAATCACGGCTTACCTTCTCGTTACCACAATCTGAACACCCGCAGCACTACCATGGCTTCCTCGTGACCTCAGTCTTCTCCCAACAAGCAAATCTTTATTGCACACCCCAAGCACATCACAGGGTTGGAGCCAGTATGTCGGCTGGCGTTATCAAACCCAGGTTACAAACCAAAGGGTGACAGTAATGCATCTGCGCTGCACCGGAGCAGTGGCACAGACGCATGCACAGAATCCACGGTGAAAAGCATTCGAAAGCAGTTGCACAGCAATGCAAGGTCGAGGTCACTGCACGCTGGTTCCAATCTACTTCTCGAAGCCTCCAGCATATGGAAATGACAAGATGGCTATAGTCTGGGTGCTTGGAAGGCAAAGGCTGCTCGACTACATTCGATTTATTGACATTCATGAACACGGTGAAGGTACAAGAGTGAAATCATGAGTAATGACACCGACAGAACCGATGCTGTACTATGGACGCCAAGTAGGGCACAAGGCATGGAGATGCAGGAGGGTGAGATG
This sequence comes from Cristatella mucedo, assembly GCA_009760855.2. NCBI lineage: Eukaryota > Metazoa > Bryozoa > Phylactolaemata > Cristatellidae > Cristatella > Cristatella mucedo. The sequence continues at coordinate 2,108,923 of WPIO01000062.1, read as the reverse complement.
CCGGCCTATACTATAATGAAGAGGAGCCGGCCGCTCTCAGCATTGCCGTCTCGCGCGAGGCTATCTCTACACGATATCGCACGCTTCCGAATCAAGCGATCAGACAGCAGGACAGTGACTTACGGGCGATGATAGGATATTCTTCACGGAATCAACTTCCTTTATAATCTGCTTGAACCATAGCTCGTAAGCTGCAGACAAAAGAAAGACACGACCACGACCATTCCCCTTACGAGCTACGGTGATACGGTCAATTCATTCGAACAACTGGCATGTATATCGCACAAGAAGGATGTACATTCAGCTTCAAAAAAATCCTTGCAGTATGGCCGCAGAAGCTGTGGCTGCAAATTCGTCTTTCGGGTTAACAAATGGGGTTTCTACTATGCCAGGCACAGGGAAGCTACTGGAAGCATGCGAAAATGTTTATTGAACGTCCAAAAACAAAACATCTACCCTATTGGTATGCATGCGTTTAGTGTGAGGTCGTCCATGTCAGGATTCTTTGTGATGCCTCTCTACTCGCCAAGCATAGAGGCCACCAGCTTTTGAGTACTGGTTATGGGCAAACCCAGTGTGATTCACATATTTGGAAAGGCTGACGCTCAAAATGGGCTCTTCCAGCATATCTCCTGTTGAATCAGCTCGAAATCTAGGTGTCATATTCCAAAGCTATCTCTCGTTAGACGACCATATCAGCTCCACTGTCAAATCTGCCTATTTTCAGCTTGATAACATTGCTAAAATTCGGGCTTGTTTAGATAAGGATACCACGTCCAAGTTGGTCCATGCATACGTGACAACCCGTCTCGACTTCTGCAACTCACTGCTTACTGGCCTACCAGTGTGTGCGATCAGGCGATTGCAGCTGGTGCAAAACTAGGCAGCTAGGCTTATCTGTCGTGAGCGTCGCAGTTGCCACATTACACCACTTCAACGGATCAACTTCAAGGTTTTGTCGCTCACGCTTAGGTCACTTCATTCTTTTGCTCCAGCCTACCTATGAGATCTACTCCCCCGCCAGGCCAAGCATCGTACCACCCGCTTTTCGGAATCCAACAGTTTACCAATACCTCGTACAAACCTCAAATCCTTTGGAGACCGTGCATTTAGTTCCTATGCGCCCAAAGCCTGGAACTCCCTCCCGACCTGTGTCAGAACATCCCCTGACCTGACCACATTTAAAAAGAACTTAAAAACACCTATTTAGGACAGCACTTAGTGAGTCCCTGTGATTCGTCCTTTGTGTGCTGACACTGTGCATGCTGCCACTAACCACATTTGCATGCTGACCCTGTGCATTTCACCCCTAACCATGTTATTCATTTTGATTGTTTATCAAGCCTGATATTACTCACCATTCAATTGCATTTCCCTTTGCAGCAAATGTAAAGCGCCTAGACAGAGATTGAGTTCTCAGAGGGCACTTTATCAAGTGCATTATTATTATTGTTATTATTATTATTATTATTATTATTCTGTATTGCCTCTTCAGCTGAAGCACCTTCCAAGGAGCCTGAGTGTTGGTGAAAAAGTTGGCTACTGGGGTAGGCGGAACATTCCATCTCTCAGCTGCCTGGCTATAGCGCTCCATAGTCGTTCTATGGGGTTGTAGCTGCCATCGGCCGCTCAACTTAACCTCACGTTGCTGTACAGCGGAAGCGGTCGCCGGCACTCCAGCTCTGCCAGCAGGCAAGTTCACCTAGCAGGCTTTGCAGATGCAAGCGATTGTCAACCTCAGCTCTGCCACTCCCAGCTTTGGCTGTGACTGGCTGATCGCATGACTGTGGGCTCCCTACCCACTCACTCTCTTCTCTGCATCTGTCCGGGCTGGACAGACTCTTCACTTCGACTCTTCTTCTCGCTCTCTGTATTCCCCCTCTTGGTATCAAATGATGATTTTGCCTCGAGCATCGACTTATATCCATCCGACATACACCCCAGCAGGTTTCAAATCAGGCGACTGCACGTGCCACTCCATCAGAACCAAAACAAGGATTCGTCAAAAAAGTACTTCACTAAAGTTATCGTTGATCTAACAACTTGATCAACGATAACTTTAGTGAAGTACTTTTTTGAATTTCAGTGCTCAAATATTCTGCCTGCTGGTCGTTACATTTGGCAGTACAATAACACGATAATGACCCTAAGCACACTGCCAGGCCAGTGAAGAAATTGTTGACGTCAATGTTGCTGCCGATGCAGTAGGCCAGCCAGTCGCCTGACTTGAACCCAATAGAACGACTATGAAGCAGTATACACAGGCGGCTGAGACGAGAGATTCGACCTATAGCAGTAGCCAACCTTTTCAGTAAAACTCAGGCTCTGTGGAATGTGCTTCAGCAGAGGAGGCAGCATAGAAGCTGGTGACCTCTATGCTTGGCCAGAAAAGAGGCCTCATAAAGAATCCTGCCAGGGACGACCTCACACTGTCACACTAAACGAATACATGCCAATGGGGTATGCGTTTTATTAGACTTCTAATAAACATTTTAGCATGCTTCGTATAACTTCCCTGTGCCTGGCATCGTAGAAAGCCCTCTTTTTATCCGAAGACAAATTTGCAGCCATAGCATCTGTGGCCACACTGCAAGGATTTTTTTTTAAACTAAATGTAAGCCTAGATCAATTAAAATAACTGCGAATATCTAGGCATTTGTCTGAAACATTTCCAGCCAAGCTATGAACTATTTCACGATCCGCCTGTCGTTGGCAAAACTTGCAGGAGGCAGCAAGCGAATATCACGTGAGCGAAGCGACCGAGCAACCGAGATATTGATAGGTGAGATGGTAGGGTTCGTTGAACACCGAACCACTAACCTTGAGACGAGCTGCGACATATTGACCTCTCCCACCCAAAACCACCGAACCCGTGCATCGCCACTCTACTACCTCAGCAACAACAAACACATCTAATTAACACCACGTGAATGTACTCACGAATGCAAGAACTCAAAGGCCACATAGCAGTTTCGGCACGGCAGCAAGCAAGCAAGCACAGCAGCCAAACCCAGCTGAGCTGCTGCACTCGCTCACCTTGGTGAGTGACGATGAATAGATGCTCGTCATGAAATGGGCTGCGACTTTCTTGAGAATCGAGCAGCAGGTCGAGCTAGGCACAGCGAGCATCGTACAGTGAGCTACGCACGCACATGCACAGCGAGCATCGTACAGTGACAGCACTTGCGAGCCAGTCGCTTGCTTGCCAGTCTCGCGAGCGAGATTCCCGGCAAGCGGCCAGCAAAGGGCACGATTCAAAGCATTGGGTGAAAAAGCTCCTGCTAAACTGTCATCCGATCAAGCCGACCGACCTTGAGGTAAGTACTGTAGTTGACCGAGTGACCGCTGAGGGCCATCTTCTCCACCTGCTCTCGCAGCTCGGCTTCATCCACGGTGTGCACGGGGCTACAAGTTGTTGAGCTACTGCAGTGCAGACAAGACGGGGGGGGGGACAGCCTACTTTGCGCCGCCGAAGATAACAGCTCGCTACCTCACTCAGCAGTAGTGCATTACCTTGACACGCCCACTCAAGGTTTTATCGGTAGCAGAAGCAACCGCTGCTTAGCGACCCAGGCAGTACACTGGGACAATTTCCGTAACAAATGCAGCTAAACGTCAAATAACAACATCCCCAGCATTGGTTCGTGGCTGCCAGAAAAGAGTAGCCAGCAACAAATTTGTACACCGCCGTGGTAACCACAGGTCACGGCAGGAACTCTTAAGTGCAAGAAAACAGTTTGCTTGCCGGTGCCGAGCCAGGAGGGAAGCCGCCGGGGCATCGGTTGCTGCTTTTTATATTAGACGAAGCATATAATGAAGACTTGGTAAATGCTCCTCCTGAATGCAAGTCTCACGAGTTCTACTGGATGCATGCACATGTGCACAGTTCGAGTGATTGTGCGGAAGGGCTGAAAGATCCAAAGAAGGAATGGTAGCTAGCATGCTACATGTAGCATGTCACAAATGTGTGGACCAGTTTCTATGTACTATCACTGTCTAACCAAGCCATAATTTTCGAAATATTAAGCAGCTGAAAGTAGGCAGACTTGACAGTGGAGTTGAAGTGGTCGTCTAGCAAAAGGTCACTTCGGAACAGGACACCCTGATTTCGTGCAGATGTTATTCGAGATATGCTGGCAGAGCCAATTTTGAGCGTTAAGCTTTCCAATATCTGATTCACACGTGGACTCCAGGACCCAGGTCCCACATGACCCCTAAAGATTTTATGCTCAGTTTAGAGAACGGACGAAATCAAATTACAACTCGTCGGTAACAACAGACGTTGCATTCGAGTAAGCAGTACAACAGGTGAGGAATACAGACAACTGCCTGCAGCACACTATGAAGTACAGTGGCAGGTGCATGGTTTGGGGCCATTGGGATATATCCATTGCAGGTATTGAAGAAAGGCACCGGATTCCTGCTGGTATTATGGACCAGATTGGTAATGTCAACGTACTGCAAAAATTGGCATTCTGTGCATTCGACAACTGCTGAGAGACAGCTTTATTTATCAGCAAGATGAGCCAGTTGTAGTATCCCAACTATATTGCTGACCTGCATTAATACTAAAGGCCCAAGTGTAAATACACCAATTTCGACCCGTGTAGCATCTGTGTATAAACATGCAAGGTCTGTAAGTGTGGCAGTTCTATTCGGAGGCACTACTTTTTAATGAGTCGGTCAAACCTGCCATCAATACTGTGCAATCGACTGGATCCAGCCCCTCCCCTATCGAACCGGTTCCAGCATATTTGCTGTTTGTATAAATTTTCTAATCTCAAAACATCTTCTCATCTCACGACTGCTAAGGCCTTGTTGATGCAGCAGTGTCAGCATTCCCTTAATATGCTTGCTGTCATGTTTTTCGCCCAATATTTCTTAGCTACACGAGGCCGATTTAGAACTATGGGTACCGAGTGGACAAAATGTTCTTCTTTGGCGCCACATAGCAGCCCAGAAATATAGTGCAGGTTTATGCTAAAAATGTTCGGAACCCCTGAAAGACGATACCACCTTAAAAAATGTAGACCCGGCTACCTAAACTGGTTTTATTTTAGCCTCTTTTGTAACAAGCCTGAAAGTAGGACTACTAGAGCCGCGAAGGAGGTTTCTCCTCGATAACTCCCGGAGTTTCCAGAGGCTCTGTTGATTAGTTCTGTGCTGTTGCCAGCCCGAATACTGAGAACTGAGGAGCGTGGGATTTCTTGCCTGGGTGCATAATAGCTGTATCTCCGACTCCTGCACAAATGCAGGCAGCAAGCAATAGCTCATACCGAACTGGTACAACTAGTAACTCACATTCCAACTGGATAGTGAAGCCACACCGTGTGAAAGACGTGTGATCACGGCGCATTTAATTGTCAGCACAGGTTCTCCTGGTAGTCGGCCAACACACGAGCCTTTCATGGACCCCCCCCCCCACGGATTGCATCATCACTGCCTCCCCCCCCCCCCCCCCCCGTTAATGCCACGGTCGGGGACCACCAGCCAGGACTGTCTATGGATTGGATTGTGATTGTAGTTTGACAGTCTCCAAAACGCAGGTACCCGACAACACGCAGAACCCAAAACGGACTCAAAGGGACGTTTATTCACAGGGAAACCGCGGCGGATCAGTAGGCGACCGCCCTACCCGGCGTCCTCGTCGTAACTCCCTCTCCAGGCCGTTACTGACGCTACTTTGAACACTCACTGCCATAGATCGACATAACCAAAATTAATTGGGAGCAGGTTATAAGTATGTGAGATTGGTTTCAGAGAATGACCGAAACAATAGCGGCATTGTCGCCAGCCTCTGGCTGAATGGTACTTCCACGCTCCGTTGCCGAAACACAACGCAACGCCAAGAGCGCTCAGATTGGGTCAGCACACACTCTGGGCATGACGCTGCGAGTGTGTGGGAGCAATCCAATACACTGAATTTCAACAGAAACGCACCTGCGCTACGCTGATACAATACAAGCTAACAGCAGGCGATGCGTATGGCTAACTCCTAAAACGATCGGGAAGCGGCCGGCGAATGCTGGGCTGCAACAGGTGGAGGCGCGAGACACTGGCATGTAGCCAATTCGCGACCTGCGGATCTCCAGACAACGACAGCTCCGCGTCATCGGCCAGCAAGCGTGCACGGCAAATGGGAACACACCAGAAGTCACGTACCTCCCACTTGCAAAAGGACATGCCATGACCACAAAGTAATCCCGTCTCCGGCGTAGAAACGGCAAGAGACTGAACACCACGCGCCAGCCCGGCAGCCGCACCCCCAATTGTGATTGGCCTACGGTTTGTATATCGGGTCATACACTACTCGCGGAATGATTGACCCTGTTTTATAAGCATAATTTATTTTTTCCTAATTTTAAGTTTTTTTACAAGCGAGCACGCATATGTAAGGGAATGCCGTTAAATACTTGGTCGATGTTGCGACGAAACCGGAAGTGTAGGCCGCGGGAAATACGGTACAGCAGGCGTAGCTTCGCTGGGAACGGGCTCAACCGTGTTTGCTGTACCACTCGGGCGCGTGCGGTCGCGGTCACGTCTACGAAACGGAGGTAACCAGTATCAGTCAATTTAGGATGATGCATGCCCGTTTTATATAGGGTTTATAACTTTAGCAGTCGTTCCTCGGCGGCGACTGGTTGTGGCCTAACCTGTCCCCCCCCCTCCCGAGTAGCTAGCCGCACATGGCTTTCACCTTACCCATACAGGTGTCGCTGCTACGACACTAGACAGGTGACAGATCTCAAATGAGACCCCGAAAATGCCCGTCGAAACTGAATAAGTGTGTGTCGATGATTGTGTTGCCGTCGGTTACATCGCTGCGTCCTGATCTGTGAGCGACTATCGGGACATTCTGACGGGTTATCGCACGGTCACTTTTGTATTTGCACCCTAATGAGCCAATACCAAGATTAGGACTTAGTTTTAAGCGTTTAAAGTTTCCGTGACCTCGTTATTTCGCTAGTTCCAAACGCTTCTTCTTTCTCGGTAGCGGTCAAGCCTGCTCGGAGCTAGGAGATCGAGCGCTCGCCGCTGGCCCGCAGCCGGCTCCGGACTTCGTATCAGCCTAATGCTCGTTATTTAAGTCGAAAAAGCTTGCTTTAGAGGTTATATTATTGCTTTCTGCAAGATTCATAGTTTATCATTCGTCTTAACCATGTCGTTGACATGTGTTTCGGCTGCCACTTTCAACTTGAGCGTTGAAAGGGCATGAGCACGCCATGTAAACTCGCTCGTCGCTAGCTGTTCTAGCCACTGGAAATGAAAATATTGCTCTGGCTTCAACCGTCTGAATGAAACACTGCTCGGGATGAGCCCTATTTTGCTATGAACACGATCGCTGCACTGCCATAGCCACGGTTAGTGCAGTACCATGTCAGGCACTCGCTAGAGTACAGTAACCCACCTTGAACACGGCCTGCTTGTCGTCGTCATCAACCAGGTTCGTACCCGATTCTATTATTGTATAACAGCAGATTAATAACTGGACGATTGCATTTGTTAATCTCCTGAACTCACCGAGCTCGATTTTGCCTCGTTGTATACTCGGCTTGAATTGTAGCATGTTGTGTGACCAGCGAATAACAAGCTCCCATATGCAGATGGTCGGCTTGTCATCTGTGGTTACTACTTCTGCTGTCTTTCTTGCCTTTGCCCTGCAGTGGGTTATTCCCTAGCTCTTCAGCCGCATGATACTCCAGTGAACATCCAAGCCCAATATCTTTATATTGCTTGTTCGAAGTTTATTAGTAGCTTGGGTAGTTAGCAAATATATTTCCATGGGCTCAAAAACGACACGTATAGGGTTTAGTGAGCCGCTTGAGGAAGGATGAGGTTGCTATTGCAAAAATTAGATAGCTCAGGCATCTGACTCTATCTGATGTAGCCGTAATATATTAGAACACCATCAGTTCGAATATCGTTTACTGAATCGTTGGTATGAAGAATGCTATGCTCCGTTTAGGGCCATACTTGGGAAGGTAAGAGACTAGAATGTAGATGATCGAACACATATAGAACAGCTGTGATCCCAGTGTCGATGGCAATTCAAGTCTATCTAGAGACCCGTGACCCGATATGCTCCTACCAGCCTGCCTCCCATTAGCCATAATGGGATATAGTGAAAGGAACATATTGTGAGTGGCACCAGTTAGTAGCTTCTTAATAGCCATTTGGTGACACAACGTAGCAGCTTTCTTGCTTTCCATGCTTCCTGCATTGCCCATCACTTGTTAGGTTATCGGGAAAGGGTCTGTCAAAATCCCAGGCAAGTCTACAGTATTCGACTGAGCTTGTGTGTGACTGTACTACTCGTCAACTTTATTGGCATCTATTTTCTTATTTTCATGTTTAATTTCGGTCTTTCGAACTGGAGACTCGCTTGTGCTTGCTTTGAAGCATCCCGGTGGTCTTACGATGTTCGCAACACACTAGGAAACTATGCTCATCTTGTTCTGTGGTGGGTTTGATGATGCGCAACTGCCTTTGAATATGTAAGTGGTGACTTCCGACCAAATAGTGCTAAGCAGATTTGCTAACAATGAACTGCAAGTCTTTTTGCTATCTTTTCTGTGATTAATTTGAAGAGAACTTGTGAGCTTCAGTTCTTATTACGATAATGTATTAAAGTGATTAGTTAGTGACCGGGATCTTTGCCTCTGGAACATACCCTTGTGTTACTCCAGCTCACTTACCAATGCTTGTTGTGTTGATATCACCAAGATCATGTATCATTTTAGAGAAGAAATTTTTATATGGATGCTAACTGCTCTGAAATAACAGATACTGGGTTTGACGGCAGCAGCTTACTTGAGTGTGACGACCCGTCAGTTAATGAAACACTTGATCGAGGTAAGGCCCAGTGAAATGCATAGGTCACCAAGTTTTGAAGAGGCAAACTATAATTTTTCTTCTTAAACCGTAATCATGCATGTAAGTGCTTGTTAGCCTCTTATGCTTTCAAGCAGGCAGGTGGATCGTATTCATGGTTTTAACTATGTGGTTGTGGGTATGTAGTGAACAGTTGCCTTGCAGCTTCCAAGTTGTTGAATAATTAGGAAGCATTCGTTTAGAAGTCTTGCGGCAGTGACTAGATTACTAGAAGTAAGTATACTCATCTATTCACGTACAAGATTTGTTTCAATGCAACTCTATATTGCTTGCGTCTCCTGGATTAAAAGGACAGTACTTGTAAAGCTTGTGCCACTTCAGGGACATCTTTTATTGCTTCGAATCATGTTTTATGCAAGTATTTCTTCTAGGTGAGACAACTCCTCAGGTGATAGAGAGCCCGGCTTCATTTCAAGCATTCCTGGCAACTTCGTGTCCTAAAAGGTTCGTTTAATATGATTAGTTTCACTTATGTGTATGTGTTGGTTTGATGCAAAGATGGATTTCTGTCTGGTTATTAGATAATGCAACGAGTCTTAAATATTAAATTTGTCCTCGTGGTCCAGTTGTTTGTTGGTGGTTAAGAAAACATTGCCCGTGATCCCTCCGGTTACCGCATTTTTCTTTTCCCTCCTTCTCTTACTCTCACCATGTTCGTGCTTTCCACCTTTTGCTTAAGCATAGTCTCACTCACTGGTATTATAAAATAAATAAATAATTGCTTTGTATAAGGCCCTAGGTGAACTTAATCTCTGTTCAGGCACTTCACATATGCCACAGGGCTTGAGCCCACGACCTCGGTCATAAGATACATTCACCTTGACCGGGGCAAACATCTTAACGACTAGGCCAAACCAGCGTTTTGAAATACAATGGCTGGCTCTTGAGACACATAAAGTGTCATGAAAGCACCAAATCTCTTTCTGAACATTTTACGTAGCCAGGGAAAGTAAGCAGGTCGAATGATACGTTAATGTGCAATTTCGGCAAGCATCAGTACATGAAAAACGATTCCCATGGTCAGAGCAAATACTGTGAAGACCAAATGGATTTCTACTTTGCTTAAGTTGGCTTCAAGTCAAGTGAATTGTGTATGCCAATCAGTAGACCTTTCATAGACCGGTCAAGCTTTCAAGCTTTAGATCCATACGAATTGAAGGCACGATTTGCCAGAGATTTCATCCAAGTGGCCAGGGTCAGTGGAGCACACGGTGCGAGGCGAAGCCTGAGGAGTAAGAATTTTTAGCAAGAGAATGAAGGGACCTTAAAAGTAAATGACGGGACCTAAAAGTGAGTGAAGAAACTTCGAAGTCGTTGGCCTGTTTGCCGGGGAGCCAGTGCAGGTCGGAGAGAAGTGAGGCAATGGTCTAGTTGCAGCATTCATGACAGAAAAGTTTAGCTGTCGAATTTTGCGCCGTCTTCAGCTTTCTAATGCTTATGCAGATAGACCTACAAGTAGTGAGTTACAGAAGTCCAGCCGGGGTATCACAAATGCATGGACTAACCTGGCAGTGGTGTCCTTATCTTAGCATGCAGATTTTTGGCAACGTTTCCTAAATAAAATTAGGCAAACTTGACTGCATAGCTGATCCCGCAAAATATCATTTAGGAACACTATGGCCAGATTCTTTGCAGTAGCTATAGGAAAGGTGGTTGCTAAGCCTGCTTTAGGGGTGCAGCTTTCCACTTTTGGAATGGGGCTAAGTTTGCCCATAACTATTACACTGGTCTGGTCGTTCAATTTATTTAAGTTAGCTGCCATCCAAATGCTAGTGTCGGCGATACAATTTGCAAGAAAATTGAGGGAATCTGGGGTACTGGAAGGTCAGGTAGTATCAGTGCACATGTAGAGCTGATTATCATGTGCATAGAAATGACAACAAATTGTTTTAGTGATGCCGTGCTGACATCGGCAAGAGAGACAGACAGACTATAGATTAAGACAAGACGGGTTCTAGAACAGATCATTGGGCCAACACATCCTTCAAAAGCTCACATGATGATTGTTGGCTCTTGGCTCTGAGATATCCCACATAGACAGGAGCTATACCACCGTATGGCAATGTAGTGATGACTTGGTGAGATGCTTACTGGTCAGAAGAACTGGATGTTCAGTGATATCGAACGCTGCCGAAAAATTCATCCGAGTCAGCATTTTCAATATGCATAAGTTGAATTATATGGGCTATTTCTTCAAATCCTTGTGCACTGGGGGGTGCTGGATCATTGGTGCATGAACATCGGCTCTTTGGTGCTGTGGGGCATCTTAGTGTGCCTCTGTTTACTCTTTATACCTGGTCTGATCCATTTGGCTTGTCACTGAGTAACCTCGAGTTGCATTTGGTCACGTACTTGTGCTATTTTTTGCAGCACTCCCTTAGCTGTCAAAAGGCTTCTGGAGCACTCAGTTACTAGCTATGCTGACGGCTCTGATGATGTATCGTGGTCCTCATCTTTAGCAACTCCAAGTGTTATTGAAGGTAAGCATTGTTGTCGAGACATGGAAATGCACATGTTTACGATGTTAGTTTTTAAATAAGTTGCTGGTATGTCAGGCCTTGTGGGGGGATCGTCCTGAAATTCGTTAATATTCGTTTGCCTCTTTCCTAGTCACTGAATCAGGTTGCACTTAAAGGGCAAATCTTGTGAGTACCTTGGCTAGGTGAATTTTTATATAGAGGTGCAAGATTCTCAAATAAATGCATTGCCTGTTGCTTTGCTATATTACTGCATAACTAGCTGTACAAATGTCATGCTGCTGTAGTGGGAACCACGGTAACCACTCGAGACAGTTTTGTGGTGAATACTTGGGCTTATCACAGGGTGGAAGGGCTGGTTGGTAGCCTGACGTGCCCCTTCAGCCTACCTCCAGCAGCCAACCAGTGCAACACAAAAGCTCCTTGCCGCAAATATTTTCTGTCTCCGAAACCGTTCACTCCTTCATTTTAATCAAAAGCAACTTGGTGTCTTAAGTGACCCAGTATCAGCTCTTCAGCCCCTCCCCTCCACACTGGCAGCACACAAGCAGCCCGGAAGTTCCCCTAACGATTCTGCTACCTCGTACCTTAGCTCAGCGCTAAGCAGCTGCTTGTGTTTATTTAGGTCTGCATGCCAGAGCAAGCTGTCGGATTTTCATGCAGCAATGCAATGCCCCTGGGTACTTTGGGCTCTTTTAGGTGCTAGGACGATCCGGATGTTTCTTTTATTTGCTGGACCACCTACCGCTTCTGTGTGATCGTGTTAGTATCGTAAGTCACGCTTAGTTCTTATTTAGTTCAGCACTTTGTTCTCTGTTTATCAGACCTTGCGAGCAATTATCAGCTCTCTGTTTAGTAGTCCTTGTCAGCTCTGTGCATTCGTGATGAGCCAGTATGGCCAGCTGCATAATCTGTGTTGATTCGCTAGCCTTCAGTCCTGTTAACTGGGCTTTTGTTCTTGCCTCAGTGAGAAACACTCATGCAGATGTGCCGTCTTGGGGACAATGTGGCGCATATATTACCTATCATGCAGCATCATTTAGTATGGTAAGAGCCGCATTGGAAGAAGAATGTTGGTCTAGCCAGACCGGTGTTGCTTCCGACTGGCCTTCCTACTGAAGGTGTATGATTATGGCCTGGCATCTCACTTCTATCTTACCATGTCCTTCTAAAATAGCAAAAATTAAATTGTACAAGGGTGGTCACTTGTTTGCCAAGACCCTAGTTTTGTCTACGGCTGTAAGTAGTAGCAACTTCGAGAGCAGTAAGCCCTTCAAAGCTCACTTCTGACTAAAATGTGCCTGGCAGGGTTGAGCAGGACTGCAGTATGTCGATAGTGTGTAACCTTACTGGGTAGTCTGTAGTAACCACGAGCAAAAAAATAAAACACCTATTTGTGGTGGCCAGCCAATAAGTAAATCCTGGTTTGTGGTTGGCTCACTCGACCACATTCCGACAAACAGTGAATTTGCAGATAGCCTACCCCCCCCCTCCATGACAGCCATAATCTGCAAGGGCTCACTCAACCGGAACTGGTAGCCAAGAGCTATTTCTGGAATGGCCTACTCAGCAGTGCTACTAGCATTTGCAATTTTGTAACAAAGTGGTGCAATATCCTTTTGTGTGCCGTTCCCCCTCATGTAAAGGAGAGACTCAACACATTTGCAGGCCAGTTCAGCTGTTGGCTACTGGATGATTCAGAGTGTCTCAACTTGATTGCCGAGTTCAAGAAGTTATCGAGGTTGTGCTGAGCCGTGTGCTTTGCCACCTTTCATGTGCTTTTTCATCTTACACGGCACAGACACATAGGCCGTCAAGCTGCCTGTGGGCCCCAGCCGATCGGCTAAACAGAAACTTAGAAGTTAATTCTTAATTTTAGATGGCAAGTTGTTCATAAGGTTTGGTTAATGCCAAGCTCCCTTGCATGTCTTTTGTGGGTGTGTCCAAAGGATCTGCATCTCCTTTAGCAATCCTTTGGTAGCCAACCGTGCTAGCCATCCAAAGGAGCATAGGATTATTTTGCAATTTAAGTTGCTATTTTTCAAGCCGAGTTGTATATCAGAGGTGGTACATAGCTGTCATCGTGTTATTTTATATTTGAATAAAAATTTTTTTGAGGCTTCAGTACTTCGAAGGGGATTGTATAAAATGTTTTGGAATAAGATGTCTGAGGTCTAACATGACATGTTTGCCCAAGTAGGTGATTGGATTTGTTATGTGTGTTTGCCTGTTTACTGGGTTATTTATCTTTTCCTGTTAGCTAGCATGATGCTACTGGCCTTTGACTATACATTTGACCCTAAGTCTCTTTTAAATTGTTGCTTGTAGGTCTAGAGCTTGCATGCTCAATCGGATGTCAGTCGACTGTGGTGAGTGAACATTGAGCTAAGAACCCCATTTTGTTGTTGTTGTTTCGTGTGTACATTATGGAGAAGTGCTTGCTTCCAGCCCCTTGCACACACTCAAGGCACTGTTGGCCTCTGTGTGCAGTTCCTTGTCCTCAGTCGAGATTTGCCTGCAGTATCTACGGTAAAGCAGGAAGCCTCTGCCTAAGGGTGCTTGGCCTGGTCAACAGCTAGGCGAAAAAGCGTGCACCTGCTTGAAATCAGGTCGGCTTGTCCGCTGTGCTGTGAAACCATCCTACCTCAAAGCAGTGAATCGTTCTTAATAAACGTGTGATTTTTTGGCCTTCAGTAGTAACTTGGCATTCTCTTACCATTTACTCTCAAAAGTTGTCCTTAGTGTGCAAAACCCGAGCAGATGTTATATGTAGTACCAAGAAGCCTGCTGGAGCACCGGGGTGCTTTAAGGCGTAAGGGTCGAAAACCACTGAGAAAGTTAGTCAAGCATGTAATGTTTTATGAAGGGTGCCTATGAAAAGACAAGCATGTTAGAAATGTACTCCAAAGTTTTGACGATTTTCTTGACAAAAGAAAAACATTAAAACTATTTTTGCGCATGCACAGCTATAGTTTTAAGAGATGCAAGGAATCGATGACACATTTAAAGGAAACCACCCTATAGCATCTTTTTATAAATGTGAACTTCCGGAATTCTTTTAATTTTATCGCCCTTAGGTTTTAACTCGCACTTTCCCAATGCATGTGCTAAACTAAACCTTCTCATTACTTCAATGAAAACATTTCATTTCAAGCAGATCAACATAGTGTTGGTGACGACTGTTTGCCAAGACGTCTAAGGCATTTTTATATGCCCCTACAGCTATTTTTTTATTTATTAGAAATGCAGCTGGCTGGTTTCTTGCTCTAGCTGCACTGCCGATTTCTTGCATTTTCCGATTTCTCAAACCAGGTCTGGCTTACGTTTGTGCATTTACAAAACTAGATGTCTCAGAAATAATGGTTGCTACTGCAGACGTAGGCCGGTTTTTCAAATTATCTGTGTATGTATAGTTTTTTGACCATCTATTGTTGCTCAATGGATATTGCATCTGCCGTCATCGTATACATTGTTTGTTTTTGGAATAAAGATTGCCATTGTAGCTCTTGTTTACATTTGCTGCAGTTACTAATTTGCTCTTAGCCGCAAAGTCCCTCAACAACAGAATTCTGGTGCGTGCTAGTGTTTCTGTGGTCAAGCTATACGTTGCTATTTGTTTAAAGTAGTTTTAAGAACATTTAATAGCTTGAATGGACCTTGTTTTTTGTTGCTCTACGTATATTACGTGCTAGACAGAGTTTGCGTTCAATATTGACTTGTTGCTCAGGATATTACTCGTTCCATCCATTGGGGTGTCGTTCCATCCATCGGGGTGATACCTAGCTTGCTCCTATGGGATTTTGTCTTTCCTTTTCTTACAGGGCTCAATTACTCAATTGCAAAGTTTTTTTTGTAGGCTCCATTAACCAGCTTCACCACTGCACGTACCGGTCAGCAAACTGCGATTGCTGCTTGCAGCACCAACGATGACAATCGCACAGCCGCCCCGCCACAGCACAGCCAGCCATCCTGCTCCAGCCCTTCGTCAACCGGCACGGCCTGCAAAGATGGGGCACACCCCAGCTCAACCGAAGACATCCTGTCCAGCTTTATGTGCACCCCGCCGTCTCACAAGCGGAAAAAATGGGCCGTACCACGCAAGCTTCATGCTTGTTCGGCGACCATCGGTCCACCACCGGCTGACGGCAAGAGCTCTTTGGATGGCTTGCTATTCGACGAATCAGACTGCAGGGCAAAAGTTGACGCCACGTTCGCGAAATCAGACGGCCGTGAATGCACGTCGAAAGAAGCTCTGCCTGTGAAGGCCAAGGCCGTGGAGGAGGTGGTGGTGGCGGCAGCCATTACAGGAAGGGACTGTGCAGCTTCGGTGGTCGCCAGTGCCGCAAGCTCGGCTACGGCGAGTCTCGCGCGAAAGCGTCAGTCACCTGCCGCCGTGACGGCCATTGCAGACGTCGCTGCCAGCTCGCTAGGCTGCCCAGCTGCCCGGCCTTTGCAGGAGAGTGCTGTCTCTACTCGCAGCTCTTCTTCCCAGTCGGCAGATGCCTCCACGCCCACGGCTCTGTTGGCCAAACGAAGCAAGTTCCGCTATCCGCGCTTGGCATCTAATGCCGCGCAGTCGGCCGGGCGTTCGACTGCCGGCAGCAGAGGTGCGCTGCCGCCCTCCTGCTCCTCCGCGTCAATCTTCGGCACGCGTCACTGCTTTGCTTGCAGCTTGCCGTGTCACAGCTGACATGCTGGCTTGGTGTGCTGCATAGCTGCTGCTGCTGCCGCCGCACCGGCGAGTGCTGTAGCAGCTCTGCCATCCTATCCCCCTCCCCAACGACTGACCACGGCAACTTGCACTCGGTTACTTTCAGCTGCCCTCACCGGCGCACTTCCGGTCGCTCGACCGCCACCGTCTTCCTGCAGCCGTCGGGGCGACGATGGGGCATTGCCGAAGCTGAGCCACTCACGAGGCTCGAAGCTTCAGCATTCCGGGCATTTGTCCGAACGAGAGCGGGCCACCGGGCAGCTCGACATTTCCGAGCTCCGCTGCCAGACGGCAGACGATTGGGTCGACGAGAATTGGGCATTCAGCGATGGTGAAGATCAGTACTTCCTCTCGCAGCCGATAAATGTTCGACCGTCGCAAACATCGGCGTCCGACGAGCTGCCGACAAGCCTCGTGAGAGAGCAGAGCGCGGCCGCCGGTGAGCACGCTGCCTTCTGTGATCGTGCCTCCAGCGCTGCAAAACGGCTGCCTGCCTTGGTGGCTGCCTGCTTTGCCAGCATCTTCCTGTGATGGCAAGATCGCCATCCGCGACGTTCGACCAACAGCTTCTCCTGCAGCTGCCGCGGATGTGATTGCGCTTCTTCCGGTGCTCTGCTTCCTGTGCTCGCTGCTAAATAGCCGGTCGAAGCATGCCGTGCAGCAGAGGCTTGCTTCGGCGCAGGCCTCGATCTCGCATGGCACCGTGAGCTTCGATTCATCGGCTGGCGTGGTGTGCGTGCACCGTTGCAGTCGTACTGTCAGCTGCATCGAGACCGTGTCGAGATCGTGTCAGCCGCAGCTATGCTATGAGCAGCCAGCCGTGCAGCCTTCGTGTGGCCAACGAGTCTTCAATCGGCAGTGCAGACTTGACAGTCGCCATGCAGCGAGAGCACGACCCGGCTCGCGCTGCTCCGGCCACGATGTCGACCGACGATGAACACTTGGGCGTGTTAGACACGAAGCAGCCGCAGGCAGAAGCAGCCTCCGAAGCTGTGGCGGCCAATCTCGACGATGTTTGCTGGTCGGTGGCCCAGCGAGGGTATGGTGCCGACGTGACCGATTGTATCCACTCTGTAGAAGGTACGGCGGCTAGCTTCACTCGCTTTCCATCTTATAGAGATGGTGCATTGCCTTCGTCAAACGCTTCACTCCCAAGTGCTACGCAGGCTGGTCGGCGTGCCTGTGTCGCTGCCATCGATGGAGCTGGGCAGACATACGACCCGTCGCACGCGGTGCACTGTGGCAGCCATTTGTCAAAGCCGCTCAGTCAGTGTCAGGCATCTGCTGGCACAAGTCAGCCTGTTAGCGTTCCTGATCAACACGAGCGAGTTACTTGCAAAGTGAACGATCTGCCCGACGTCGGAACGAGTGGCTGGACAGATGTTCCAGAGCTGTTCACCTTGACTACTGCTGAAGGGAGACAGGTGGCTGTCTTGCCGAGTTCACTCGGGCGGGTCAGGTCTGCGAGCACGAGTAGTGTGGCTTTATCGCCAGAACGAGCGGTCGTGAGCGATGCAGTCCTGCCACAAGCTCTAGAAGACAGCCGTCAGCTTGGATTGACCTTGGAGCACAGTGTACTGCTTCGAGAGGCTCCCCTCACTGATGCTAGCTTGCTAGCTGAAATGCGGTTCAGCACTGGTGCTGCTCATACATTTCACACACTTGCCATTGGTGCACGAGCGGATTTGGTGCCCCCAGCTGGATTTCCTTCTGCTCGTGCTGGTAATTTTTGCAAGAAGCTTAGCGTTTGTGAGACCGTTGAAGAAGACGGCTGGTCTAGTCGAGGTGCTGCTTTCCAGCCATGCTTGGTTGAAGGTACCGTCGAAAGCCATCAGCAAGCTCGGCAGCAGCAATCCACGGAGGCACGTGCATCCAATTGTGAAAGTGGCCGGGCATCTTGCAATCCTGCTATGGTGCCAGCAGATGATTCTTCAATGGTGGCAGCAGCTCGCTGCAGCTTTTCAACTGCCTCAGGAAAGCCGGTAGCAATCTCGTGCGAACTGCTGCAGAAGGCGCAGGCATTGCTAGCTGATGAGAGCTGCAATTCAGGCGCTTGCTTTGCTAGTGCACCACATACAGCTGTGCCACCTTCTGGCTTCAAGACTGCTTCCGGCCGAATCGTTGCTCCATCGTATGAGGCGCTCAGTAAGGCTCGCTTGGTCATGCAAGACTGTGACCAGGTAGTGCCAGATGCCACTGGAGCACGTGACCTCTCTGACTTGAGACTGCAATCGCATGCCGCCGATGATGAACAAAATAGCCATGCAAAGCGTGCCCTCTTTCCGGTGGCGTCCGAGCTTCGTGGCAATACTAGGCTGGGTCAGGACGATTTGAGCAGAGGTGTTTGTAACAGCGATACATCTGGAATGGTGACAGGCGATGCGCTCCTACCAGGTGGCTGGCTGTCGCTGGCATTACATGAAAGAGCCCAGACCACTGGGCTAGACCGTGCCTCTCTCGTTGCACCAGAAAGAACCAATGCTGTGCAGTGCCACGGCTTCAGTACTGCATCCGGGAAGCATGTTACTGTTTCGAAAGAGGCCATACAAAGGGCTCAGGCAATGCTCCCCGGTGGGGATGATGACGCGCATGTCGGCACGGGGCTGCTTGTGACCGCAGCTGACACAGGTGGCAAGCCTGCCTCTAGTACAAGCGGTGACGTTCGAATAAATGCCTTTAACACTGCTTCAAGCAACGTGTCAGATGCACCGATATGCCGAGCCCAGGCTTTGCTCCGAGATGGCCGCACGTTATCTGAGCTGCAAGAGGCAATGGACAATGTTGGTAAGCCTGATGGTGGATGTGCTAACTCGACTTGTAGGACGATACCGAGCGGGTTTGAGACGGCATCAGGAAAGCGTGTGGCCACGTCGAGCACGGCGCTCGCCAAAGTGCGAGCAATGCTTGCCGATGAGGGTGCACTGCAGGATTGCCCAGCTGTCTCACTCGATGTGGGCGACGTCAAAGGAAACCGAGAGCTTGGCTTCAGCTTTGAAACTGCCTCCGGCAGGCGTTCTGCCATCTCCAGCAAAGCTTTGGCCAAGATTCGAGCCGCTGAAGGCTCAACCCTTATGAGCGAAGCCACTGTGGCTTCTGCTGCAGCAGACTGCAAGCGGCCCACAGATCTTCGACCACGTTCGGTTGCATGCGGTTTTCAGACTGCCACCGGCAAGACAGTAGCCGTTTCACACGATTCGCTTTGCAAGGTTCGAGCCGCGTTTGACCACTCTGCTGCCGACTCTGGGTTTCGACAGAGTGACCACGAAAGTGCTCAGTTTCAACCTACTAGATCTATGCCTCATGGCTTCGAGACCGCCTCCGGAAAGCACGTGACGGTTTCTCGGGACTCACTTGTAAAAGCCAGAGCAATGTTTACTGGTGCAGACAACAGCGGGGCAGGCGGTGCCACGGTCTCCTCTGCATCGGACGGTAGAGCAGGTACAGAATCTCAGCTGCTGATGGACGGTGCTTTGCACTCACCCAATGGGTTTGCTGTAACTAAGATGCCTGCCAGGTGCAGATCACCAGTAAGTGTTTTGCTCACTTACCTGTATGTGCATACAGATTGAATGGGTGTGGCATTGAATGTGCATCCGGCTTACCTGACCTCAGTTCAGAGACAGAGCAAGGAGAGCTGGAGCTGCGTTCGCACGATAGTTTGGTTTATCCTTAGTGTTGATTGCAGATTTAATTAGTATTTGCACCATTGCTTTGGCACAGCTGCTTTGCTCACGGGGAATTGTATGATTCTAGGTACTCGAGCTTAGGACTGCTCGGACGACCTTCGAAGTTCGGGCACCAGCGAACACCGCTGCACACGATGGATCTAATGTTGGTGATCAGGTTTCTCCACTGCCTCCTGCCATCAATTTGCTGCCGAACAGTCTCGGCACTGGGAGAAATACCGCAAGCTACTTCCACACAAGCACACCGGCCGGGCCCACAGGCTCGTCTTCGTGTATTAGAGGTGACTTGTCCATGCTGATAGTTTGTCCTTTGAGACATTGCTATGCCTGGCACAAATCGGCTGTTCAGAGCAGTGTCTCTTGCAGCGTTTCACGTCACAAATCACCCGTGCTGCGTGATGTGGTCCAGCTGTACTGCTTGCTGCTCAACCAGTGTAAACGTGTCTGGTCGTGATTTAGCTGGTTGCAACTGGTAGACCCACGTTTGCCGTGCAAATTATGCAATTGTTTTCAGTACCTCTTTCAGCATAATGATACGATGAATGCTTCTACAGGCATGCGATTTGCTCATTCCTTAAATGCTGTAACTTGCAGATACCTCCTGGCAATGCATTTGTATTATCTTTGTGACTCCATTAGTTTCTATTATAAACTATTCTTTGTTTTCCACCTTAGGATATGGCCAGGCTACACGTCCTTCACTTGGTTTCCCGGGAGACAAGAGTCTGCCTGCATTGGTCGGGTAAGTGAACACTTGAGCAGCAGCAAGCATCTTGTCGGGCTCGGCTTGTGCTCAAACTGGCTACGCAGCTAGTCTCGGGTACTTAGCTAGTCTCAGGTACTCAGCTTGCCTGTCGTTCGGGGCGATTGCTCGTCACCTGCAAGTGCTGAAGCCCCCAGTGAGCTAGTAGTGATAGCAGAGGGTAAAGAGTATTGTTCTTGGTGAAAACAGGGAATTATAAATTGTTATGCAACCGACAGCAAGCGACAGCTTAGTCAAAATGCAATAGGTCTTAGGCCTTAGTATCTAGTGATTGTATGCATTCTTTATGTCTCAAACTCGTGTTCAAACTGGAGTCTGCTTAGAGTAGTAAATAAAAGAAAATTTCAAATTCTTAATATTCGTAGTCGTCTTTATTATAGTCGTACCGTTAATCCTATCGCTAAATTATCGGTATTTTTCCAGGACTCGTCATGCTTCACCGAGTTTCTCTTTTGGTAACAAAGTGTTTACACCTCACACTCCTCGTGTGAAGCCAAGACAGATGTTTCCAAAGAGCCTGCCGTTTGTCACAACCCCTGTCGATAAACCACCCACTGCCGTGACATGGTAAGTTTCCAAGCCTTGAGTTTTTATGAGACCATTCTATATATTTGCGAATAGAGTAGAGGGCTCCCTTCGACTGCACTTCATAAATAATCCTGCTATCACTGCTGGGTGGGCTTGTATTAAGGGGGGTATCCGGCTCTAGCATTTAAGCAATCACAGCACATTAATAATCTTCACAAATAGCTAGAAAACTTTAAAAAAAATTCAACAGTCTCTGAGACTCTAGCGATTGGAGTTATGCAGCCATCTAGGCTGTCGCATTTAATGAAATATAATATATCTTTAAGTGGCGTAAGCTGTGAGTGCATAGTCTATATATAACTCACCTACGTAACCCCTGCATAGTCTTTGTGAAGTTACAGACACGAGGTACATTATTATAAATGTGACAGCCTAGATAGCTATTCTTGTTGTTTATTGAGCATGCTACCACTAACCATTCGATTCGTGCTTCCTTTGCAGCAATTGTAAAGCGCCTTGAAAGGGATTGAGTTCTCTGAGGGTGCTTTATCATTTGTATTATTATTATTATTATTCTTGTTGACAGTGTGCATGTTACCACTAATCATAGATTAGATCATGCTTCCTGGACAACATATGTAAGCCGAGGAGCAGGTAATAAAAATAAATAATAATAGGTCTTTGCATAGCACCTTAAGAGAAATTAATATTTATCCAGATGCTTGACAACTCCTGCAAGAGAATCAATACCCTAGGGTTAGTGACATGCACTGTATCAAGCATCCAAAAGTAAACGAGAATAAACTCGTGATCACACGTTTAGCAAGATCTATGGCTACTAAAATGCACTGGTCATGCATAGCTGCGCACACTAAGCACAGTAATATAAAAAAAAAGAGAAGTTCACTGGGGCGAATGAAGCTGACCAGAAGAGATTAGTCTTGAGCTGAGACTGAGTGAGAGCGCAAGGTCATCATTGGTAGTGACCATAGTCTGTAGCAAGTTCCAGACTTTCGGTGCAAATGAACTGAAGGTCAGATCACCAAAGGATTTCAATTTAGTGTGAGGGACTGCAAGATGACAAGATGCTGTAAAGCCGCTGGGGCTAGAGCACGCATGCACAATGGAGGAGCCATGCGCGGTTGGATAGGTGGGCTGGTTAGTAAAGAGACCACTAAGCTAGACTCTGAATCTTGAATTGATGCTTAATAGGAAGCCGAATAGTTCGAAAGCACACTGGGGGAGCGAGGAGGCAGGAGCGGGCAGGCTGGTGCAAGCGAGCTAAGGTGCAATGGTATGTGTTATGATCATGCACCGATAAGGCTCTGCTGTTGCTATATAAATGAGGCTGTTGCATCAGCTAACCTTTGTCTGCCGTTTTAGTGGTAATGAAGCATCTTTTCATGGGCATCAGATGAAGAACGAGTGCCCTGCTGGAAATAATCGGAACTCATTTGTGACCTGTCATCCTGGCACCTCTAAAAGGTCTATTCGAGAGGCTGTTCGGGGTTGCACGCCAGGATCTTATGATGTTGCACAGGTAATTCCACATATTGTTCTTCATGACTAATTTTGTGATGCATTACTTATAAACACGAGAAAGGCGTGAGCTGTTGGAGTGTTTTGCTCCTAGTCGAGTAGTTTGAACCTGTTGCATTCAAAGACTGCTGCATGATCTTTCTTCCCGTATTGTTAAAAAAACTTGGTTCTATGCTGTTAGATAGGTTTTTCGAGCTTTTAAAGAGCCCTGATGATACTGCTTAGCTACTAACAATCATGATGAAAAATAATAATGCATTTGCTTAACACCTTAAGAGAGCAAACTGTCTTCACTCACTTTACATATGCTTAAAAGGAAGCTTGTCAGCCGAGCATAGCATGCACAATTTCAGCACTTTTAACCTCATACAAGACAATTCAGACGGATGAAGAAAATGCTGTGAAGAACAGGTTGGTTTTGGGTTTCTTATAAAAACTGTCTAGTTGTGGACTGTCATGATGTCTCTTGGAAGCAAGTTCCGAACTTTAGGAGCATAGGAACTGAAGGCGTAGTCTCTAAAGGATTTGAAATTGGTTAGAGGCAATCCGGACCGACAGAGTGAGAGAGGAAGTCTGAGCAGTAAGTATTTCAAATAGTTAAGCCCTAGCAAAGGACAATCGTTATGCCTTCGTTAACCATGTGGGACTGCTTGTCTTAATGGTGTAGCTTGCTATATCCAACTACTGCAATGCTCAGGCATCTCGTCATAACTTCTATTGGATATTGTAGGTGCTTAGGCTGGGCATCTCTGAATCAGTTGTCAGTGTGAACTTTGGCAATGCAGGGGAGTTTGTTTTTTGCAATCCTGTTGCTAAGGCAAGTGGAGATTCAACTGGTATCTCGAAGATTGAACCTAATGCAACCCAGCTTGATAATGGCCCGACCGGAAAGCGTGAACTCTTTAGGTATGTGTCCACTTACTATCAGGCAAATGTCTTCCTCACTAGTAATTCCTCCGGTGAAGCTTGTGCGTTTTTCTTTGGCTGCTGGTTGTTAATTGGTTTACTTTTGCATGTGTGCGAGGATCGTTTGCGCATTTTGTCCAGGCTCTTCTTAAGCATTCCCGGCATCGACTCTAAGCTTGTCACGGAAGCTTGGATGAACAACCATTATCGCTGGATCATTTGGAAGCTTGCTTGCTATGAGAGATCTTTCCCACTGCTGTTTGGAGGCACCTGTATCACTATAACTGAAGTGATTCGGCAACTAAAGTGCCGATATGAGAAGGAAATCAACAACTGCCGAAGGTAACTTCATGCATTTTGACTAAGTTTCGGGCATCCATTGTCTACAGCAATTGTGCTTAAGCATTAAGCATCAGTGCAATGGCTGTCCATTTCTCTTGGAGGCCATTACATTGTTAGTATGACTTGATACTTTAACTGGTTTGTGTTGGTGTAGTTCTCATGTTATGCGTTATATCTGTTCAATCGTGTTTAACTTCCCTTTATTTAGTGCATCAATGCTTGTCCGCAGACTACAATGTTTGGTATTCCAATGCCGGGAGCCACCTAAGAAACGTCTTTCAGGTTGACCTGATCCTCAAGTCAATTAACAGGCAAGCTGCATTAACTGCTTGTGTACTCCACCTGCAGACATAACAGTGTGTCTGCCGAAATTGGCACGTGGCTAACTAAGACTCGGGCCTCCAATGTCGGTGGGGGTGGTGCTGTGGGTTTGAAAGTGAGCCGAGATCATATTCCTGATGCTAATCCGCTGTCGGTTAAGTCGAATTTCTCTACATCGCCGAGCTGGTTTGGTCCAGCGGTTAATGTGCTCGCCCCGACCAAGGTCTGGCTGAGGTCGTGGGCTCGAGCCCCGAGGCATATGTGAAGCCCCTGAATAGAGATTAATTTCTCTTGGGGCGCTATACAAATGAAATATATTGTTATACATTCGGCCTGCCTTTTGCTGTTTTCTAGGCAGTGCACTAGGTCATTCGGGGAATACCGCATTTGCACTTCTATTTGGCCTTTTGATTAGTTGGCCAACGCAGAGGGCGTAAGTTCCGGTTGCTGGGGAATGGCCTCTTTCGTGACTTTCGTTTTGCCACTGTGACTGTTTTTTGGTTTGATAGTTTATATTTATAGAAACGTTTAGATTTGGTAGTCAGCATACATCATTTTCTGCATGCATTAGTACGGTCGAAGGCTCTCTTTGCCTATACAGACGACTGAATGATAGTGTTCTTTTGTTACCATGCCTGGCGACCTAACTCAGATTGACATGTTTGCCATGATTTATCTTACCTTGCCACTTGTCTATGGTCGTTTAGCTAAGGCGTAATCAACCTCAAATCATGTGGAGACCGTGCCTCCCTTTCTTATGCTCTCAAAAAGCATTAAACTTGCTACCAGCTATCCTCTCGACATTTCCCGACTTTCTGATATTTGAAAGGAAGTTCAGAACTCACCAATTCGTCACAGCATTTGCTTTGCTGTGTGACCCATCTTCTAATGTCTGCATGCTATATCGGGCCATTCCAGAGGCAGCCTAATTCTAGTCGATAATAATAATAATAATGCGCTTGATAAAGCGCCATCAGAGAACTCAATCTCTTTCTAGGCGCTTTACATTTCCTGCAAAGGGAAATGCAATTGAATGGTGAGTAGTATCACGCTTGATAAACAGACAACATGAATAACATGGTTAGGGGTGACATGCACAGGGTCAGCATGCAAATGTGGTTAGTGGCAGCATGCACAGTGTCAGCACGCATAAGCACGTGAAGGACGAATCACAGGGACCCACTAAAGGCTGTCCTAAATAGGTGTGTTTTTAGGTTCCTTTTAAATGTGGTCAGGTCAGGGGATGTTCTGTCGAAAGTCGGGAGGCAGTTCCAGACTTTAGGAGCATACGAACTAAATGCACGGTCTCCAAAGGATTTGAGGTTTGTACGAGGTATTGGAAGACTGTTGGATTCCGAAAAGCGGGTGGTACGGTGCTTGGCCTGGTGGGGAGTATATCTGAGAGATAGGCTGGAGCCAAAGAATGAAGGGACCTAAAAGTGAGCGACAAAACCTTGAAGTCGATCCGTTGCTTGACTGGTAGCCAGTGCAGGTCGGCGAGAAGTGGAGTAATGTGGCAGCTGCGTTGCTCACGACAGACAAGCCTAGCTGCAGAGTTTTGCACCAGCTGTAATCAATCGCCTGATTGTACTTGCCGGTAGGCCAGCAAGCAGTGAGTTACAGAAGTCGAGACAGATGTCACAAATGCATGGACCAACTCAGACATGGTATCCTTATCTAAACAAGCCCGAATTTTAGCAATATTATATAGCTGAAAGTAGGCAGACTTGATTGTGGAGCTGATGTGGTCGTCTAACGAGAGGTCACTTGGGAACATGACACCTAGATTTAGAGCTGTACGGACAGATTGGAGCATGACACCTAGAGTCGATGAGCTACTGCCTAATGTGTATCGCATAAACACTGTGATTATGTGCTCTAAATATTTTTACTTGCTGGTCTTTCCCCCTACATAAGTACTACCCGGATTGCTAGCATATTTAAGTGCCTAAAATATATTATCTCGATTGGTAAGATAAAAATGTAATATAATTATTACTTTTATTATTGCCACATTTAGTCATGAATTTTGGATCCATAATGTAGCACTGGGCTTTGAGCTTTCGAATATTTAGTAGTAGATCTGTTGTAGCATTATCTACTTCTTGACGGCCATTCGTTTTTTTCTGCTTAGCTATCAATTTGCGATGTAGTTGCTGTGCTTGACAGGTTGAAGGGCAGCCTGATGCGATTGCACTTTTAAGGTCCTGCCTTAAGAAAATTCTAGAACGGGATGATGATGCTAAGAAAAGGATGGTCCTTGTCGTCACTAAGGTGTGGCACAAGGGTAACAAGGTGAGAGCTCAGCATGTATACTGTCAGTACATATGTAAAGGGCTAGCTCCCAAAAAATTCTCGCAGTGGGTATCAAGATCTAATCGCGTCTGTTATCCTTCAGGGATATGACAATTATGTTTTATATTTGTCTTGATCTTCAACTTAATTAGGCTGGCATTCAATTGGGTGATGGTTGGTACTCAGTCGCAGCCGAGTTGGACAAGCCATTGGAACTGATAGTCCAGAAGAAGAAATTGATTAAGGAAGGCACGAAATTGTGCATTTGCAATGCCGAGCTTATTGGATCTACCGATGGCTGCGATCCTCTTGAGGTAATGTGTTGTTGGCAGCTGGAACTGAAACAGTTTGTCTCTTGCTCAGAGCATACAGACTGTCGCTGGTGTTGGAATGCATCCCGAACTTGCGTTTCCTTTTTTGTGTTATTTTGCTACTTCCTTGCACAAAGCAAATGAACTTATTGAAGGGACCCGGATCTTTCAAAAACTCTGCAACGCCTCAAAAATGGTCAGATAGACCTCGTTATAGGCTCAATCGTCTCTTTTTGGTCAATAAAGCTTTATCTCGATCTGAGTTCAATTTGTATTCTCTACTTGTTGGCAAAGAAAGACAGGAGTGAGGTCTGGCCAGGCTTAAGTGGGGGGTCTTCGGGCACTGGGCATTGTCTTTGGCGTTTCGACACCAGCTGCCAGTTTTTTCTTTGCAAACTCTGTGTACGGAGCCGTGAGCGGATGCGGAAACTGCGTTGGCATCCTTCGTTTTTAACATGGCAGGTAAAACTGAACATTAGATTTTTCTGGTTTTTATAGGATTTTATTTTCTAGAAAATAATTCAATTTGAGCATGGGGCCTCTGCAGGGACCCGGTTCCCCACCAATAGGTTCAAATGTTCATATTTGTGATGCATGCTGACCTTGATTCATCGTGCTGGGATTCTATGAGTGTCAGAGTGGTTGTATCTTTTGAAAATCTAAAACCCGAATTACTTTAGAGTTACACATACACACGCTCACACCGCATCCCACGCACACACCGCATCCTCTGCAGCTAGGACCAAGGCTGACTGTGGTACAATGTTAAACAAGCGGTGGTGGAATCATATTTTTCTATGGTCGCTGAGGATTTCTAGATTAGAGTGTGTGTCAGCATGAAAACGACCCAATTCACACTGCAAACATGGTAAAACAAATAGTTATATGACTCCTTTGTCAATGTGATAGATTGGTCCTGTCAATCGCTCGATTAAAACTTCTTAGGAATTACTTAGACCAGTGACTGAGAAAAAATACAAATCTGCCTACCCCAGCAGACGATCTTTTCGAACAGCTTCGAATGTAGTGAAGTCGGCATCGCACGACTCAGTTTAGAAGCTCGTGTCTTTGACGGCCTGCCGGAAGGAGGTGGTCATCAAGAACCACGGCTAGTCTACTTCCTAGCTATTAAGAAGTTATATATTGCTGTTTAATATCTCTAAGAGCTTCATAGATATGGTTACGAGTCTTATGGAGCTGTTGTATCCCTCTACCCTCACAGAATATTCGTCCAAAAGTCTTACGACAGACCCAGTCTGCCAGACACGTTAGCATAGAGGCAACCAAGGGCATACTAGGCATACCTTGATAAGAATCACTTTGCCACTAAATCTGGTACTCAAACAGAAATATTATTGAGAGAGCTGGTGAGAGGGGAATTGGTTTCTTGGCCTGAAATGGAGAATTGGTTCTGTCATGACATTTCTGTTTTGCACTCAAAGCCTGGGCGGCTTTCGGTACACATAAGGTAGCCAACAGACTTCATCTCACGCAACAAAGAGGAAGTAAGAAGCCTAACTGAATCGGTAGGGCAGTCGAGGAAGTGTGTTGCATGGAAGCAGCAGCTCAGGACGGTTTGGAAAGGATGTGCCACAGTCGGCAGCAGGAAAGCAAGTGTAGTTAAGCAATAATTGTAGAAGTTCCACAGTTTAGGACGACCTTCAGAGCAAATGCTTCTGTTGCTAGCGGTCTTTAAGCATAGGAATGGAACGGCTAATTTATTTTCCGTAGGGGACCTGAGGGTACGATGACTTTGAAACTGGTGCAGCAGTTCAGCTACGTATGAGGGAGCCAAACCATAGCGGGCCTTATGGGTCAGCATATTAACTTTACTTTGTATCAGTTGATTAACTGGGAGCCATCGCAGCTCCTTAAGCAGAGGAGACACGTGTCTGAACTACCAGGATTTTTTAAATAGCCCTGCAGCCGTGTTTATTACCAGCTGCAGTCATCTAATGGCTTTTTTGGTAGCCCAGCTAAGAGGGAATTCTAATTAACCAGCCTAAGCAGAACCAGAGAGTCTAGTTAAATTGCTTGCAGGCCACCACGGTAGATAGTTCCCCTAATCTAAGACTAGAGTTGGACTTGGGCATAATATCTTGCTCTAGATGTGGTCTTCTTAAAGAATCTCTCAAACTTAACACGTTTATCCAAAGATACCTAAGAAACAAGGGCACCTAAATTTCGAGAATACGGTAACGGTCCCCACAACAGTATTGCCAACAATTGCTTTGTTAAGGGTTAAACAGCCTTTTGTGCTCGAGTGTTAGGAGTTGTAAATTTTGTCCTTTGTGACTTAACTGATAGATATAGTGCTGCTATTTATTATCTATTTACTATCTAGCTAGTATTTATTGCTTCACTCTAGGTTCAATTCTATCTTGCTCATCATTGTAGTGTCCATGGGTCACTGAGTTCTGTAGCCAGGTTTGGAGCAGTTCAATCATCCATGGAATGGTGTTAATTTTTTCAATTTGTTTGCCTAACTGTTCGTCATTCTTTTGCTCTCTTCTATATTGGGCATCATCTAGATGCGTTTGGTATTCAGGTGCATTTGTTATATATATAGCAATATGTTGTCGTTTAACCTCGGATTGACACATGAGTATACTAACTGAATGCCAAAGACTCGCCTGTTCGGGCTTCTTAAGCGACCTTGCAGAATGCTTATGAAATGTTGTGTTGCAGATTTACTTACTTGTCAAATCCTCAAAAATAACTTCTCCTTGTACACCAACGTGTATCACGTCTATGAAGCCAATATCAGCTCAGTTAATGGTCGAGAGAGTAACTGCACACGAGCAAAGATCTCTTTATTTGAGCTAGATTTTATTTCTAAGAGTATGGCACTATGATATAGTAAATCGAAGAAAACTGGTTCTGATCCATGGCACTTAGATTTTGGCATGGCATGTTTGCAGCTTGAAATCCATTTAGGGACGATTTTATTAAAAGAGGAAAGCGAGGCAATAATAATAATACACTTGGTATAGCACCCTCATATAACTTAATCTCTTTCCAGGCACTTTACAGTTGCTGCAACGGAAGGCACTCTACAGTTGCTGCAAAGGCAAGATCGAATGGTTAGTTTTATCGTGCTGAATACACAACAAGAATAACAAGGTTAGGGGTGACATGCGCAGGGTCAGCATGCAAGTATGGTTAGTGGCAACATGCAGTATCAGCACACATAAGCACATCAAGGACGAATCACGGGGACCCACTAAATTCGGTCATAAATAGATGCGTTTTTACTTTCTTTTTAAATGTGGTCAAGTCAGGAGATGTCGTTGCGCAGATCGGGAGTAAGTTCTAGGCTTTGGGAAAAGGGGTCTTGATAGTGAGACTCGTACTTAAAAAACGAGTACGTGTGTCGGTTTATATGGTACCATTTTTAGTACGAATCATAGTCACATTCTTCTCGATTTATCTCACTCAAGTATTGACTTTTGTTGTGCATACCTGTATTTGATGCGAACTGTCTCGATATCTTTTGCAGATTGACGATTCGGTCAAACTTAAAATATGTGCTAATAGCACAAGGCGAGCCAGGTGGGATTGCAAGCTTGGCTTTCAGCGTCGTAGCCAGCCCTTCACCCTTCCTTTGTGCACGTTGTATGCAGACGGTGGCATGGCAGCCTGTGTACAGGCTGTAATTGATCGGGTCTATCCTATGCAGGTGAGAATATTTCTTCACTTTTCGAAAAAAAAGTTTCTGTAGCAGTTAGTTGCAGTGCTCTTTTTAATGTAAGGGTTGCCGTTCTTGTTACTTCGTGACACTGTAGGAAAGGCAAATTGCTTTTTTATTTTGTACGTCTAGGAACTTACTCTGAAGCATATGATAGTAAGAAATTTCACTGTAATTTTAGTTCATGGAAAAGTCGGCGAATGGCAGTGTTACTTTTCGAAATGCTGCCGCCGAGGATAGAGCTGCCCGTATATACCAAGACCGTCAAAAGGATTTAATGGACAGAATTTACCAGAGAGTATCCAAAGAGCTGGATTCTCTACAAGCAGCATCCGCGGCACATTCGAGAATGCTTTCTCGGAATATCAAGATCGATGTGTCTCGCCTAACAACGGGGGAAGAAATATTTGAAGCAATGGAAAGAAGCGGTGATCCGGAAACATTGCAGGTAGCCTAATGTTGTCTTGCTTGTTATGAGCAATGTCGACAGTACCGTAATTTGTGCCTTGCAGTTGGAATATTTAATAGCAGTGAATGTGATATTGTTTTGTCTATGCAAAAGAGTGATTCAAACTCAAACAATTTAGAAATAAACCTTTCCAAAAAGGTGTATAAGTTATTTTGAGGTAAATTAATAGCTAACTATGTAGCAATGTTGGCCATCGATAAGCTTGAGAATAGTGTGCTCATGTAGTGCTCAGATTTGTAAGGCAAACGTGCTAGCCAATATTCTATATCAGTTTGCATGCCTTTGTGCAGATGCCTGATTGTTTAATGCAGATGCTAAACTAGCTATGACTACCCAGCACAAACTATGCAATAATCGGTCCTGGCTGTCCATCGACTGGCATACGAGGATTATTGTAGGTCATACCAGTGCATTGTAGCTTCTTGTAAAACATGATTGAATCTTATGTGCACAATCCAAAAATGCTTATGTCGCCGATTAACCATGCGCTTTCATATCAACCAGACGTAGTGATGATTGTGACAACCTAACAGATCATTCTTGTTGTTGTCTTTTTAAGCAAAATAGGCAAGACCAGAGAGAACATCTTCAAGGTTATATCGTCCTCTTTGAACTTCTTGCCTTCCGTTCCATGCTCTAACTCAATGTCTGCCTTTCAAGCCTGCCCCTACTGTGTGTAGGCTAATCATAAAAAAATACTGGCTGAATTAACAGCCTCTTTTGTATAGCAGTAGAAGAGCTTTTACGGCCATCACCACTGCTTGTAGTGGCGATAAAGGATCGCCCACCGCAGGATTCGAACCCACGACCTCGGGACCTAGGTCGTGAAAAGCAACCGCCTTACCTAGTGTGCCATCACGGCTCACCAGGAAGTCGACATGAGATCAGGAGAACTTCAGTGTCACCCACCCAGTTTCCTGGCTGCCACTGCTATCAAAGCCACTGCAATGAGACCGATCAACTAACACCATAGTGAAACTACAAACCTAGCAAGTGCCAGTCGGGTTTTAGAGCTAATCACTTCACAGAGTCAGCACTGTTATTAGTTTATAATATGTTTACGATACTTCTCAGAAATGTTGACTTGCCCATAGTCCCTCTGCTAGCTCTATTCGAATTCTCGGCCGTTTTAAAGACGGGTGACCACCAAGTCCTTCTTTAGTGCTTCTTTAGTCCCATTTCGCCTGGTCATAGCTGGTATTGTACTTCAGTGGTTCAGGCCTGTCTCGGTAACAGTAAATTTAGTGTATGTTAGCTAAGCTGGTCCATGCATTTGTGACATGACAATTAGATTGTAGTAGTGCTCGATTTCCACGTCTTCCTGTCCTTATAACGAGATGCTTATGGTTGTAGCAAAACTCGGCAGCCATGCACTTCAGCTATGAAGATTTAAGCTACTTGTATTATGATTTAATTATATAGGCACCGATCGCAGGTCTCTGTAAGCTGTGAGGTCCATGGATAAAGGACTTTCTGCCCACACTGCTGCCACTTACTAGATATTGATAAGTAAGAATAATAACGCGTTACGAACTTCACAGTGTGTCAGCAGTCTTTTTCTTGTTTTGCTAGAAGTTCTTCATTGATGCCAATCTATCTGCTGCCTGTTTTGCTAAGCAGAGCCGATAGCTGCTTCGACCAAAAATAAACCCTCAGATTTGTAACTAATCATAACTTCTGTTCCTTGGAATATAGGTCGTCAAAGCTTGTGTCCTTTGCGATGTATCTGCTTATCCAGCTGCAGAAATTTACGCTGGCTGATGACTGGTCACCTAAGAAACTCGGTTTGTTTCGGCGACACTTGCTGTATACTTGGCTTAGTCAGTATCACTCGTATTGGAGCCTGCCTTGCTGCATGCATGCCTGCTATTAATTGGTTGTTGTAACTCCCATGTAGATGTGTCTGTCGATGTGCCTGAGGAGTTAGATCTTCATTACCTAAAGGCTGCCGGTGGAATTCAAGCCGGAGAAGAAGAATTACCTTCGGGTGCTCTGAGGGCACTTTATCAAGAGCATTATTATTATTGTTATTGTTATTACCCTCGGCCCTCTTATCGTGAATAGGTGTGGTCGTGCCTGCAGTCTCTTTAGTTCTCAGCTCACGTTTTTTTAACAGCTATATGAACAGGTCGGGAGTCTCAGCAGTGGACTGTCGTCGACTTCTGGCCTGTCACCTCGTGTAGAAGATAGCCATCGTCGCAAGACCAAGCTTTGCATTTAGCAAAGCAGATGG
The DNA here is from genome assembly GCA_009760855.2 of Cristatella mucedo. Classification (NCBI taxonomy): domain Eukaryota; kingdom Metazoa; phylum Bryozoa; class Phylactolaemata; family Cristatellidae; genus Cristatella; species Cristatella mucedo. Next base: position 2,075,762 of record WPIO01000062.1, on the reverse strand, counting down.
CTCGTGTGCTAGGTAGCAGCAGCCTGGTCGAGCACGGCACTAATTACAATGTCCGAGTTGGCTGGTGCCGTGTTAAGTGTATCGTCTGCTAGTCCGATTGAGCATTCGATGGCCAATGGTGCTCAGGATATTTTTTCTGTAACCCATTTTGCCTGCGTCCTTGCAGCAAAGCCTAACAGAGGAGCAGATGGAAAAGCTGCTCGATTACCAAAGACTCGTGTCTACAAAGCAAGCAGCTGCTCTCCAGGACAAGGTCAAAGAAGCGCTCCAAGATCAGACTTCGCAGGTAATGAACACCCTGTGCGCTGCTACCGTGAAAGCGACTGCACTCAAGGCCAGACTTGCGGACTAGCTCGCTGGTATTGCTCTCGCGTCCCATGGGCTCTCGATGCCCCCTCCCATTTTCCCTCTGCTAGGACAGTGTCAGCATGTGAGCATGTGCTCTTGTTGACACATCTATGTCGGCGACGAGATGCTGGAGCCCCTCTCGCTGTGATCCTTGCAGGCATTAGGAAGTTATGTAGCACGTGACTTTGCCGATCAATGCCCCCCCCGGCAGTTTCTATGGTTTGCTAGAAGTTCCTGCATTGCTGCTATGAATTGTACCCCCATCAGCGCTCTAGTTACGGTACCTCTCGAGGTCGACGTCTCCTGCAGCTCTGCCTGTCAGCAGCAGACAAGTGGCTTGACGTATGGCAGGCTGACCGGGTGCGATTGGGTTCATGCTCCGGCTGTTGCTCTCAGTGCCTTCAGTGGCTACTCCACACTTGCTGCAATTGGTTGGCAGCATCGTGAAACATCCAGAGGCTCGCGTTCAAACGAGTTCAATAAGAGATACAGCTTTGGTGGGCTGAAGCATTTCAAGAGCACTTCTGGTTATTGCCTTCTAATACTGCATCCTCACAGCTGTGTAAATGGATGCGACCTAGGAGCCTACTAACCATAGCAGATCGCCTGGTGGTAGCACACCTATTTTGAATCCACCCCTAATGCTTTCTGACCGCAGTATTCTGCCCAACAGTCCATGGTATTCTAGTCAGCAATTTGTTCTGTTCCACTCACAGGCTAGTGCAGACGTTGTCCTATTTTTTGAAACAAATTAATAACAACTCAGTGCATGCATTGTGGAGCTTCATCAACCACCTGGCCGTGATAGTCTAGGAGGTATGCTGCTCACTTGTTATGACCGTGGTCGTGGGTTCGAATCCTGCAATGGGTGATCCTTTATTGCCAACTGCAAGCGGAGGTGATAGCCGTTAAAGGCACTTCCACTGCTATACAAATGAGGCTGTTAAGTCAGCCATATAAAATATAGAAATATAATTCATTTGTATAGCGCCCCAAGAGAACTAAATCTCTATTCAGGCGCTTCACATATGCCTCAGGGCTCGAGTCCACGACCTCAGCCAGACCTTAGTCGGGGCGAGCACCTTAACCGCTGGACCAACGCAGCTCGGCAGCTAATATTTTTCAAGTAATTTGAAAGTGCTTTTATCTTACATATGGAGCCAAGACCAGTTTTAAGTGCTCCCCATGAGGCTCAGTAACTTGTGTGGAAGTGGGATCGAATTTGAAACACTAAAGATATTTTTAGTGGAAAGGCATGTTGCCGACTATTGCAATGCCAGAATGGTCGAAAAGTTATGGTAGACGAATTAAAATTGCCTCATTTGAGTATTACTCTGTAACTAGTCTAAAGCTAACTGAAAATAGATGAACAAGACAGTCTAAGTTGCCTGCATGATTGAATCAAATAAGAAAAGCAATGATCTCAGCCGAATGGTTGGACAAAAATGTGGGAGCTGTTGACCAAGCTACGTTTCAAGACATTCAAAGTAGAAAGTTAAGTAGGCAGGCCATCTCTGATGTATGCAAGTGTATTCATCGCTATGCTTTCCTCTGTGTGGTTCTGAGTGTATTTCCTGCATTGTTATCAGCATGTACCCGAGCTGCAAAAGCTATCCTAGCCTACTGTCGTTGTTGTGCACATTTGGTTTCTCACGAAATGAAGGCTACTTGGCTTCTGGGTTGAAGAGCCTTAGCACTTTCTTGGCCAGGCATGGCCCCAGGAAGTGCAGTCAGCAAACCCACCCTCACAGCTGGCTTTAATCCTGCCGATGGGCGTTCCATTTGGTGTTTACCTGTCTCACTATTTATTATTATCCTGGTAGCTCGAACCAAGCTAGTCTCACAGAGGACCCACCGGGTCTATTGTCTGTAAGCAAGCCACCTTCGAAATATGCGACCAACTTATCAGTGAGGAAGAGCTCTCATCTGCCTGCCTGTAATGTTAGAGATCCATGCATAGACGTGGACTGCTAGCACGATGCACAGTTTTCATCAATCTGTGTTCGCTTTCCAGGCTACACAGACGAGAAATGTTAGAGATCCATGCATAGACGTGGACTGCTAGCACGATGCACAGTTTTCATCAATCTGTGTTCGCTTTCCAGGCTACACAGACGAGAAATGTTAGAGATCCATGCGTAGACGTGGACTGCTAGCACGATGCGCAGTTTTCATCAATCTGTGTTCGCTTTCCAGGCTACACAGACGAGAAATGTTAGAGATCCATGCGTAGACGTGGACTGCTAGCACGATGCACAGTTTTCATCAATCTGTGTTCGCTTTCCAGGCTACACAGACGAGAAATGTTAGAGATCCATGCATAGACGTGGACGGCTAGCACGATGCACAGTTTTCATCAATCTGTGTTCGCTTTCCAGGCTACACAGACGAGAAATGTTAGAGATCCATGCATAGACGTGGACGGCTAGCACGATGCACAGTTTTCATCAATCTGTGTTCGCTTTCCAGGCTACACAGACGAGAAATGTTACGCCACTCAGAAGGGTTCGAATCGTAGGCAGTCACGGGCTAGACATTGACAACCAGGCCTGTAAGTATACCTACCAGCATTGTGTACTTTGAAAGAAATTTGGTACCTGATAAGATATTTTGTGTGTGGCACGGAGAGACCTGTGGGTAGTCGTGCGAGAACCTACTTTTCCATTACCATTCATGATATCTCCACATGCTTTTATCCCGATTAGCACCTGAGTCTAGAATACGTTTGGGCTACTGAACGATTGCTGCTGTCCCTGGATTCTGGTCTCTATCCTCGTCTGGTCTTCAAATGACTGTAGTGCATCAAAATGCTCTTCACTCCATTTTTTTACTGATGGCAGCAGAAACCTTGGGGTTTTTACCATTCGAGGGCTGGGCTGGTGGCTGTGCTTGCAGAGGTCTGATGAGAGACCTATAAAAGTATAACACACACTTCGTGGAGGGTAGGTTAGCTGAAGAGTCGCCTGTTTATACCTGGTCCTGTGGCGTTGAACTAAATCCTGTATTAGCAACGAAACCTGCCTCAGCATATTAAATATTGACAAAATAGATATTGACACACTGACTGGTCATGCTTTGCAAATATGCAATAGTGAATGTTAGTAAATGCCCTTAGGCACGGTCATCTGGCATGTCTTAAGAAATGTGATGATGTTTGCATCCTGCTGTGTGCTTATCCATGTTTACCTTACCTTTGAAGATACACTGTTGACCATATGGAGACCAACAGCTGACGTCGATGTGGTTTTGCACGAGGGCACGCCAGTTAGACTTTATGGAGTCACAGCCAGTGAGTCCCGAGGCCGCACTTCGTCGGTTTCCGCCCAGCTGTCGACTAGACGTGGCAGTCTTCTGTTGCCCACTGCCCTGAACGAACCTTTGCTACGGCTTATATATGAGCCCAGAGAGGTTAGTTGAATTATTCTTTTTGTTAGGCAAGCATCATTATGCCTGTGAACTATCGATTGCACAAGCTGTCTACATGACTTGACACATCATATAGTTAAAAGATAGAATACAAGGCCAAGAGATGCTGACTGTGTGCTATACCATTTAGGAGGGCTTTGCATCTCAGCAAGTACGTGAATTTACACACATACACACACGTGCGCGCATCAGTCGAACTTTGGTGTTTTTAAGCTTTTGTATTTTTGTGCTTTCATGTGGCCTACTGTGCTTTTGGTCCACTGAACATGCTTTGCATTTAACAGCTATCGGCCTGGCTTCGATGGACTGTTTCCATAAATTTTAGATTAGGCCATTGGTGTAGAGGCATACCCAGGATTAAGTCTGGGAGGGAGCCAAATCGTGCGAATTTTTCTTATGCAGACAATCATAAGGAGGCCATGGAGATACAACCCAGGTGGTATGCCTATATGCTAATGCTAGGGGATAAGTTGCATTAGTAAATAGTGATTTTTTACAATTTTTGAAAACCGGAGACCCTAATGCATACTGGGGAATGAGAGCGTTCATAATTGACTTGGACACCTGAAATTGGTTTTCAGGCCTTTAAAACTTGTGGATGTCGTAATTAATTTAAACCTTATTTTACTTTCAGAAAGTAAATGTCGATGAGGCATGGGAAGCTCTCTTTGGGCTGTGACCCCCCCCCCCGTGAAGGCCAGATGTGATGCTTATACAGTCATTCAATTCGTATACCAAACGATGTTTGCTGCCCCTTGCAATCTGTTCAATCGTTGCAATCTGAAACCTGCAATCGTTGAATCTGTGCAATCGTTTGCTCCAAGAAAGGATGTATAGAATGACTCAATAAACCTGAATGGCTGTCAAGGCATAGCCTGCACGTAGCACTGATAAGATTGGAGCTTTCGTAGTCCTGATGTAGGAGTAAGGTCATGTGCATTTTCAGTGAACTGGCACAAACAGAAGTGATTCCCTGCTGCACTTCAAGAGGTGCATGTCCAACAGCTCAAATCTGATTAAAGTACTGCATCTCTATTAAAACAGTAATCTATTGCATGTGCTTTTTGAATACTAATGTGCATAGGCCCACAGCACTTTTCTGGGCTTCGATTATGACCTTTAAAAATTACCTTGTCTTTCATAGGTTTTAAGTGTTTCGGAACTGGGTAGGATGAAGGTGCCACCAAAATATGAAGAAGTCGACATATCAGGAGTGATTATCAGTGTGCAGAGTCCGGCCGTAAGGTAAGCACTGATAACTAGTGCCATTTTTTCAGGGATATGCTGTTTCAGCCTGTAATACCTCTTGTTACTCTTTGCAGTCTCCAGACAGCTGTAATTGCTGATGAGGATTTTGCATTTGCTATACTGAAATTCTGGGGTGGCTTGGAGGTAAGCAACTGCTGTGCCCTGTCTGTGCCTGTTCGTGTGGTCTGCAGTTTCTTGTCTGCAAATCAGAATGGCCATTTTAACTGCAGGCAATGGGCCATAGTCGTACTATTGCTGTTGGACGCTCAGTCACTATAACCAGCGCTTCTTGGTGCACGGACACAAAGCTTCCATCTGTGCCTTCACTGACTGTCACTGAACTGTGTACCATCAGAGAACAGCGGGAATGTGGACTGAACATGGTAATTCTTGATAGCCTGCTCTTCTATACCACTTTTTCCTTTATCCAACAGCTAGTGCCTGCCATTTCTATTGTTTGTGTTGCTTGAATGATGCATCGCTCAGATACGGTGAAGAAACTTATTACCACCTACGTTTATACATACCTGTAGGTCTCTTACATAGATACTGGACTGGTGTCTTTAATATTTGAAGACAGTGTAAGATGCTAGCGGTTGATTCTTTTTATGATCCACTTTAACCACTATTCATATGCAACTGCACTCTCTAAATGTACACTTCCTGTTGCTTGGAATCTCTAAATGTGGCCAGCATATTCATCTAAGGATAAATGTTAAGGAAATACTAAGAAGATCAGTCCAATAATCGAATATTTGTTTAGGGTATCTTTCAAAAGACAGACATTTCGAAATGGGATGTAAAGTTATTTACAAATTTAATATGAAAGGAAAGTATTAAAAATGATTGTGCAAACCGTCTCTAACCCGGAAGTAAATTAGAATTAAGATCTCTAGAAATAACAAATTTACCGATCTCTACATAGTATACGACTTGTGTCTCAACTTGCTCAACCTTGGTGTATTGAGGTGCGTGTTTGCAGCTTGTTGAGGTACATGCTTGTGACTTTTAAGCAGCTTCATTTACACTGTAGCTTTGTTGTGCCTCGTAAATTCCATGACTCAGCCAATGCTGCATGGATCGACGTGAAATTTCAAATGTTAGTTCAGCTCAGCTCATTTCCGATTTTGGTTAGATAAGTTATGCTGTACGTGTCCATCCATGACTTCGTAATATAAAGTTCAAAGACGTTTGATGACATGTATGGCAAAACTTATCCTACCGAAATCAGAAATGCACTACACCAATGGTTTACAAGTAGAGCTGAACTTATATTTGAAATTTCACGTTCTGAACTTATATTTGAAATTTCACATTGGTCTGTACAGAATTGGCTGAGTTATAGAAATTACTAGGCACAAATCTATGAATGCATCTGTTTACAAGTCACAAGCTCATACGTCAACAAGCTTCAAAAAAGTACCTCCATATACCCAAGATTCAACAAGTTGGGACATAAAAGTAGAGATTCCATCTGTCTTATGACAGGTAACCTAAAGAAATATTGGATTTTTAGACACTGCCATGACTTAGCGACTTTGAAAAAGAAAGGAAAAAGTAACTGTTTCTCTCACAGCTTTTGATGGTTTCTTGTAGATTTTTGTTCGTGTGCTTGTGTGTGCTTACACTGCTTATGCTAACACTGCAAAACTGGTATGTTTTTTTACAGCATACTTCAAGTGGTTTCTCAGCAGCTATCGTATAATTGGAGCCTAACATTGCATGACTACGTTGCAGTGAGGCTGTTGTAGCGATTGCATCGGTCTTGAATCGATAGCAAACAAGCATTCCTCAAAGAGTATTTCACTGGCCTGGCAATATGCTTAGGGTCTTATCTTGCTGCCAGATGTAACGATCCGTAAGCAGAGTATTTGAGCTTTGAAATCCAACTTGCTTGACCAACAATAACTTTAGTAAAGTACTTTTTAACTAATCCGTGTTTGGTGCTGGTGCAATTGCCCAGCCAGTCCTCTGACCAGAATACAGATAACCATGGCTCACTAGGTAAGGCGGTTGCTTTTCACCCGAGGTCGTGGGTTCGAATCCTGTGGTGGGCGATCCTTTATCGCCACTCAAGCGGTGGTGATAGCCGTAAAGGCTCTTCTGTAAAGGTCTCGATACAAAAGAGGCTGTTAAATCAGCTTGCATGTTTTTTCCGTTCTGGGGGCCATTGTGACTGCTTTCGCAAAGGAGACTTGGCTCCCACCATAACTAGCATATTAAATAATTCTGAAATTGCTCCTCCAGCGACAAGTTGGAAGTGAGTTCCAGGCTTTGGGAGCATACGAACTAAATGCACGGTCCCCAAAGGATTTGAGGTTTGTACAAAGTATTAGTAAACTGTTGGATTCCGAAAAGCAGGTGGTACGATGCTTGGCCTGGTGGGGGGAGTAGATCTGAGAGATAGGCTGGAGCCAAAGAATGAAGTGACCTAAAAATGAGCTACAAAACCTTGAAGTCAATCCGTTGCTTGACTGGTAGCCAGTGCAGGTCGGCGAGAAGTGGTGTGATGTGGCAACTGCAACACTCACGACAGACAAGCCTAGCTGCAGAGTTTTGTACCAGCTGTAATCGCCTGATTGCTCATGTCGATATACCAGCAAGCAGTGAGTTACAGAAGTCAAGTCGGGATGTCACAAAAATGCATGGACCAACTTAGACGTGGTATCCTTATCTAAACAAGCCCGAATTTTAGCATTGTTATATGTAGCTGAAAGTAGGCAGACTTGATTGTGGAGCTGATATGGTCTCTAATGAGGGGTCACTTTGGAGAATGACACCTAGATTTCGAGCTGATTCAACAGGATATATGCTGGCAGAGCCAATTTTGAGCGTATTACCCTAATGAATTTACAGCTTGGCGGCCATTCCGAGAGGATTTTTGTGTCTGAGTGTAATTGCTTTGATGGTTTAGCTAATTCCGACGCTTCAACTTTTGTTTCTGGCATCTTGCATAGAAATTCTCAGTTCAGGCTGAAAAATTTTGACATTGCCCCAATAAAAGTGACGTCAAGAGGGCAGGTAGCCCCACAATACAAGCTCGGCTGTGCTATCCCCTTTCTCTGCTGCTCAAGTCTAAAAAGCAGGTTGGTGTACTACTATAGTAATTCTGGATAGGTACAGATGTACCTCTCTGTGTAACTGCAAGAACTAAGTGAGCATTTCGCTGGAGAGTTTCTATTGCTCACTCAACTCGAGTGTGGTGTTAGGGTCCTATTCGGAAGCCAATGGTTACGAAGATAAGTTATGACCCATAGCTGAGTCCGTAAGGTATTTAAGAATGAAAGAGTGATTAGGAAGTTGCTGTGTATGACGGTTAGAAAGGAAGTGCCAGAGTCGGCAACAGGAGAACAGACAGCATCGTTGCATGAGAATTGTGGAAGTGAGTTTTGCAGTTGTTTTCACTTTAAACCGTAGTATGAAGACCATTAAAATCCATCAATTAACGATTCTTTTAAAAATTGCTGTAGAGTGCCACCATCGGCTATATATGCTTTATCCATTCGTTTTTCAAGTACGCAATCCATATGTGTATTCTATGACCTGCTTCACCTGCTTTTATGCGTGCTGTCCAGCACTAATAGTGTTCTGAGGGGGTTTCTCTGAATTGCATCGATGGTAATGTTTACTAATGCAACCTTTTTTCAGATTCCAGCTGGCTTCTTAGAAGAAGCAGTGAAGAGACTGGAACGCATGCAGCAAAATGGCCTCACGCGCCCGAGCAACGGCAAACGCTCGGATGTGGTGAGCACCGCGATTGCTTGCAAATTTGCTGATAGGCCAGGTTAATTTTCTCATTCATGACTTGTTTCGTGCATTCTGTGTGCTATTCTGTTTTTTATCCAGATATTATCGAAGCACCGCAGCACGTGGAATACTCCTAAATTTCATGCTTATTCTCAGAGTACCAGTAACAGACAAAGTGATGCAGATAGCAGCCGTCAACGCCCGGCTTCCAAAGCTGGCCAAGAATCCGAGTTTATAGCCAACCTCTCCGCTTCGAGCAGGGTATCCACAGCACGCTCAGCCTGCACTGCATTGGCAAGAGCTAGCAAGCCAGAAGCCACTCCTCGAGGCCTGATGGGATCGGGTGGCGTGCGCGACGATGCCGATGACCGCAGGGCCACCAGTGCTGCCCCCTGCACGACTCCAGCTGGCTGCATTCCTGAAAAGCAAGCACCAGTCGCCAGCGGTGAGGCTGACGTCACCGATGCAGCCTGCTGCAACGACGACTGTGATGACGCTGCTGTGCCGTTTTCGCAGATGCCAGACGATATTCTTTTGCAAGTAGATTACTTGGAGCAGACCAGCCTAATGCAACCCAGTGAAGTGTCAACAGAGCAGGCAAATCTAGACGAAGTCCATCGTGCAGTTAAAGCGACTGCTTAACGACTGCTCGAGTATTCGTGTGGCTCTCTAGTGGCAAGCAGCACCAAGGAATGCTCGAATGCTCAATTCTTTGCTCTAGTCCTGTTCCGAATGAAGTCAACGAGACCTCATGTGTTCTTTTGATAAACCTCTTTGCTAGCTCATGCATGTTGTTTGGCTTGTGGTGAAATGACCATTAGGAGATGCTGTGCATTGCATCTCTCAACTCCTAGCCGGTCATCGCAGCATCTTTCCTGGACAATAGCCATCTACAGTAGAGCCCAGCGCCCTTGGCATGTTAGCATTTTGATGTCTTCAATATCTTGCTTCCGATGCCGTAGGAGGTGCTTCGCTTTGCAAGCCAACGGATAGTGCATGTGGAATGCAATGTTTATCGAGTAGCATAACAGAGCAGGCATGCTGATGACGTAAGCTACCAGAATGAGTGCCTGAGCTATAATTAAGCTGACCCGTGCAGCCCATCAGCGGCATTTGCTGCACAGAGGCATTCCGGTCAGGTGCAAGCATTTTGTAGAAAAGAATAGCGACTGCTTACTTGTCACTGCAGATAATGGTCAAATTCTAAATTCTGTAGTTTGGTTGCCGTCGCGCACTGCACAAAAACACCAGCCGACGAGCAACACCGCCAGTTTATTCGACTACGCACCGAGCCGGCGGAAGCGCCACTACCCTCCCGCACTCCTTAGTCCGCTTCTGTCGTCTGCAGTACTGGAACGCTGCGCTCTGATTCGTTAGCGTTGTTACTAATGCCTACCTGCGCTCCGATAGGCTAGTCGGTGGTCTGAGGGTCCTCCAGCCCAGTACTGGCAGATAGCAACATTTAGGTGCTTCGCTGTCATACGCTGGGGTATGCATAAACCAAACTCAACTACAAATTCAGAGCAAAAATAACAGAAATTCTGCCGTGCAATTAGAGTATCTCGATTTTGCTACTACAATAATAATCATCATAATGACATTTGTAGTGCTTTAGCTGGTTTGGCCCAGTGGTTAATGTGCTTTCCCCGATCAAGGTCTGGCCGATGTCGTGGGTCGAGCCCCGTGACATATGGGAAGCACCTGATTAAAGATTATGTTCTCTTAGGGTGCTATACAAATGAATTAATTATATTATAGCACCCTCAGAGGAATAAATCTCTTTCTATCTACTTTACATAAGTTGGAAAGGAAGCATGTCATTATGTTTAGTGATGTGTGACATTCAGTGTCACCATGCATCAGCATGCAAAAACAACTACGTATACCCAGCAAATGCTTTGAGGAACAGGTTTATCTTTAGTTTCTATTTAAATGGAGTTTAGTCGGGGGGGGGGTGTCGTGGATTGAGTTCCGAAAAAGTTTTACCTCGAACCAGGAACGATCCAGCAAACTCTGGGCTACCGGACCAGTCTCTATTGGCTCAAGCTATTTGGACTAATGTTCTATGGCACTCAGCTAAGTACTGAAAGCCTTGCCATTAAACTTCCACCTAAACTCTGGAACCAAAGCCCCACTCTATTGCCTGACTGACGAGTGTCTTTAATTGCAATCAGGCACTAAGCTGCAATTCTTACATGTATACTTAACGACGTGAGTGTGCCTACACTTGAGCTGCTTTGAAATGCCCATGCTTTGAGTGCGCCAGAGACTGCTGGCCATAGAAGAAACCTCCAACCATATTAGTCCTACATGCAGTGTACATGCCCTCATTACGAATGTAATGCATATGGGCACACCTATCCAGTAACCACAGGTGTGTCATAGCGTGAGGTTAGTATTGCGGCCTGAACCAAGTTCGAACGAACTAACTAGAACGACGAGTTCAGTCTGGCTCATTGTTACTGACTTGCCTAGGCAGTAAAGAGGTCGATGAGTGCAAAAAAAAGTCCCATCGTCCGTGCAGCAGTAAGATTCAGTAAGATGAGTTGTGTGCTTGCCTTCCCATAGACGAAACCAACTATGACATCTTGACATGTGCGAAGAACCCGTCATTTCTATGAGTGCGAAGTGAGTGATGCCTGACGAGCGATGTGGCTGGCTGCTCCTTGGATGTGTGCAGGACTGTGTGTTGCCTGTGCCGTGATGATGTCAACGTATCTCAGTCGGTAGCAGACTCGAACTCCACTTCAAGTCTGCTAAGTGTCTGAAGCATACAGTGTGCTGACTGGGTTGGTGGAATAGCCCATCCGTCCGCAGGTATATTGCAGCTTCTGTATTGCAACCCATGGCGAGGCAATATTCACTTCTTCATATCTGCTTCTAGGCAGACCCGGAAGCCAGCGATAGTTGCAAGAATGGGATGGGCACTCTACCTTTTTTATGTTGCTAGATTACAAAATCGGCTCTTGTAATTCGTGGGGCATTCTCTTCTTACTCCGGTGACTGCATTAACTCAGAACATTAAAGGGAACGCACTCTTAATTGCTGTACACTTCATAGCCATGTAATTGCCATTAATCAAGCTACTATGCGTTCGAGATGATTGCTGCTCGTCAGATCGATGGCACTTCCTAGAAATGCCTATCACCTGCCGGAATTCGAATAGGCCATTGATAGGCAATTAGGTACCCTCGGTATTCATTGAAGAATTTGTCATTTAGAAATAAATAAATGCTAGCTGATTTAACAGCCTCTTTTTGTATAGCAGCAGAAGAGCTTTAAAGGCTACCACCATCGTTTGCAGCTGCAATAAAGGATCGCCCACTCGTAGGATTCGAATTCAAGACCTCAGGACCAAGGTCGTGAAGAGCAACAGTCTTATATAGTGTGCAATCTCACGAAATCTTGATATTTTTCCAGAGGTATAAATTAAAATTAAGCAGTGCTTTTGTAGCATGGCTCTGCTGATTAGGTGAGCTTCACCGGTATGGCTTGAGCTCTTCAACCTGCTATTATTTAGCCGTCCTGCTAGTTTTTCCAGCCCAGCAATGACCGGGTGTCGTTTTGTGGTACTTTGGCACCTGTATACCATCAGGAAGAAGTACGATGTACAGGATCCACGAATGTAGGAAGGAATTTTAAAATGACAGGAAATTGCTGTATGTATGCTGCAAAACTAGTTGATGTGTACTCAGCAGTCCTATCTAAAAAGGGAACATATCCTGTTTTTTGTGAGTGGCTTTCACATCTAAAAAAGTCATTAGAAAAACTCCGTGTTGCTATGGATTGAGTAGATCCCAAACTCGACGTTGCAGACGATGTACTTGTTGCTCTGCACGATATAGGTACCTGCTCCTGCATTGTCAGCGATGTAGGCAAAGACACTTGAGTTTCCCTGCCTTCCAGTAATTCAATAACTTTTAGCCTCCTTGTAGCTTTATGTTGCTATTAGTCGCATTTGGATAACAGCCATTTTTTTAAAATTCAGTAGCATTCATAGCAACCTTATAGTAATGGGTCACCTAATGACACTCACAAACTTAAAACCTTGGCCAATCGCTAGATGAGTTCTTTAGTGCCACCGTCAAATCTGTGCGCTTTCAGTTAATAACTATTGAAAACATCGGGTAATGTTTAGGTGAAGGTACTACAGCCGAATAAGACGGCACATGTGACTTCCTGTGAAGACAGTCAGTCTGTACTTGCAGATCAACGTACCAGTGCAATAAAATAGTCACTGGTGGTGTAAAACACTGCAGCTGCGATAGTACATCACTTCTATCTCTTTCTCTCTCTCACTTTCTCTATCTCTATCCCTCTCTCTCTCTCTCTCTCTCTCTCTCTCTCTCTCTCTCTCTCTCCCTCTCTCTCTCTCTCTCTCTCTCTCTCTCTCTCTCTCTCTCTCTCTCTCTCTCTCTCTCTCTCTCTCTCTCTCTCTCTCTCTCTCTCTCTCTCTCTCTCTCTCTCTCTCTCTCTCTCTCTCTCTGACCTCCGCTGACTCCCAGTCAAGCATGACATCGACTTCTTCAAAGCTCTGTACTCATCCGCAGTTTCTCATTGACACCATCCTCCGACTCTTGTCGTTTAGCCATGCTTCTCAGCACTGCCAGCACCTTGCCTGTTGAATCCGCACATAATCTAGGTGTCCTCTTCCAAAGTGAACTTCATAAGACAACCACATCATCTCCACAGTCAAGTCCGCCTACTTTCAGCTATTTAACATTGCCAAAATTCGGGCTTGCTTAGACACGAATACTATATCGAAACGGGTCCATGCATTTGTGACATCCCGTCTTGACTTCTGTAACTCACTGCTTTCTGGCCTACCGGCATGTGCAATCAGGCACTTACAGTGTGTGCAAAACTCTGCAGCTAGGCTCGTCTGTCGGGAGCATCGCAATTGCCACATCACACCACTTCTCGCCGACCTGCACTGGCTCTCAATCAAGCAGCGAATCGTCTTCAAGGTTCTGTCTCTCACTTTTAGGTCTCTTTATTCTCTGGCTCCAGCCTACATATCAGAACTATTCCCCCACCAGGCAAAGAATCGTACAACCAGCTATTCTAACTCGAACCGTTTAGCCGAACCTCAAAACAGTTGGAGACCATGCCTTTAGTTCCTACGCTCCCAAAGCCTGAAACTCACTTCCGCCGCACGTCACAACGTTCCCTGACATGACGACATTTAAAAAGAAGCTTAAAACGCAGCTGTTTATTACAGCATTTGGTGGGTCTTGGTGATTCGTTCTTTGTGTGCATGCACCTGCTTACATTATCTTTCACATACCACTTTCTGTAGAACTATTCGATCCTAAAGTGCAATACAATAAAATTCGATCCTAAAGTGCAATACAAGCCCCGGTCAACCATTTTCTACTGCTTTAATTGCATGCATTAAAAAAAATTCTTTTTTAAGCTTTCTAGAGATATGGCTAATGCAGACGGATTGGCTTACCAATGCGAAAAACACGGGACGTTGCTGGTTTATTGGCATGGGCCCAGGATAACTTTTTGAAACAAATATCTAATCATCTCCAGCTCCGATTTCATTTTTGTTGACCCTGCTGATACAATTCAGGAGTAATGTTGGATTTGCATATTTTGGTCGTCGCGAAACTTTCACAACGTAAACTTTCTGTTGACATTCAATTTTTTACAGTGTATCTTACACAAAGACCAGATTTGACCGGTTTTTACTTGCATTCATTAGATCCCGTTGTTAAAATCCGACGTTCATTTACCGTTTCACTAGCCTCCCCATCGTTAACCTTTTTCTCAGCACGACCCCACAGCCTATTCATGCCATGGCCGTGGTTTCCTTTTATTCTGTCCTATGCTGATAGCGTCCCTCGATTGTCTCATGTCCACACCAGTTAATCAACAATGCTTCGCTTGCCTCACAAAGTGCAACTGTGCAGCAGAATGCTGTGGCAGCAACTGCTTCACTTAACTGCATGCACTCAATCGTTGATGAGTAACTATAACGTGAAGTGCAGAGCATGTATGTATCTCCGTCTGTAACTCCACAAAGTCATAAAGACCATGTGGGTGTTATGCAGGAGAGTTTTGTATAGCACACTCACAGCCTAAGCGGCTTTCGGTACGTATTCGGTAGCCAACAGACTTCGTCTCACGCAACAAAGAGAAAGTGGCAAGCATAGCAGAGTCAGGAGAGCAGTTGAGGTCGTGAGTAGCATGAAAGTAGCAGCTCAGGACCGCTGAAAAAGATGAGCCATAGTCGGCAGCAGGAGAGTAGTTGTCGTTGCGTACGAATTGTGGAGGTGAGTTCCACAGTCTGGAACCTGCAGAACTAAAGCTTCTGTCGCCAACGGTCTTTAAGCGGAGGAATGGAACAGCTAGTTTATTGTCCACTCATGACCTGAGAGTGCGAAGAGGCTGAAACTGGTGCAGCAGTTCAGCTAGGTATGGTGGAGCCAAGCCGTGGCGGGCCTTGTGGGTCAGCGTAAGAACGTTGCTCTGTATCCGTTGCTCAACCGGCATCCATCCTTGTTCTTTTAGCAAAGGCGAAACATGGTTAAACCTCTGGGACTCGAAGACAAGCCTTGCAGCCATATTCATAGTCAGCTGCAGTGGCCTTAGTTGCTTTCTTTGGTAGCTTAACCAAAAGGGAATTGCAATAATCAAGCCGTGACAGAACTAAGGAGCTAGTTAAATTTTTTACGAGCCACTCTGGAAGACAGCTCCTAATCTTCGATAGGGATCGGACGTGATGGATAGCTGTAGAAGCAGTCTTCTGAATGAAGCTTTTAAAATTGAGGCAGCTGTCGAAAACGACACCTTAATTTCGAGCGCGTGGTGATGGTCGCACAACAGCTTAACTATCTCAGTGGGAGACTCCAGAGTGTTGACGTGAATGGACAAAGATCATCTGAAGTACCTCTAAAATATGGAGTACCTCAGGGCTCTGTGCTAGGTCCGGTCCTTTTCACCGTTTATACTCTCCCTCTCGCTGATGTGATTGCCAAGCACAATCTAGGCTTTCACTTCTATGCGGATGACACTCAGTTGTACCTTTGCTTTGATCCCTCCCAGCCTTCGAGCACCTCAAATTCTCTCAACTCACTTGCTGCATGCATTGATGACATCCGATCATGGATGGCAGCAAATTTTCTAAAACTAAACGATGATAAAACTAACTTACTAGTTATGGGCAAACCTAGTGTTATTCAGAAATTGGAAAGGCTGACTTTCAAAATTGGCTCTGCCAGCATATCTCCAGTTGCATCAGCTCGAAATCTAGGTGTCATATTCCAAAGCGACCTCTCGTTAGACGACCACATCAGCTCCACAGTCAAATCAGCCTATTTTCAGCTTCATAACATTGCTAAAATTAGGGCTTGTTTAGATAAGGATACCACGTCCAAGTTGGTCCATGCATTCGTGACATCTCGTCTCGACTTCTGCAACTCACTGCTTACTGGCCTACCAGCATGTGCGATCAGACGATTGCAGCTGGTGCAAAACTCTGCAGCTAGGCTTGTCTGTCGTGAGCGTCGCAGTTGCCACATTACTCCACTTCTCGCCGACCTGCACTGGCTACCAGTCAAGCAACGGATTGACTTCAAGGTTTTGTCGCTCACTTTTAGGTCTCTTCATTCTATGGCTCCAGCCTACCTTTCAGATATACTACCCCATCAGGCAAAGCATCGTACCACTCGCTTTTCGGAATCCAACAGTCTAGAAATACCTCGTACAAACCTTAAATCCTTTGGAGACCGTGCATTTAGCTCGTATGCTCCCACAGCCTGGAACTCCCTCCCGACCTGCATCAGAACATCCCCTGACCTGACCACATTTAAAAGAAACTTAAAAACATACCTATTTAGGACAGCATTTAGTGGGTCCTTGTGATTCGTCCTCGATGTGCTTATGCGTGCTGACACTGTTCATGCTGCCACTAACCACATTTGCATGCTGACCCAGTGCATGTAACCCCTAACCATGTTATTCATTTTGTTTGTTTTTCAAGCATGATTTTACTTACTATTCTATTGCGTATCACTTTGCAGGAAATGTAAAGCGCCTAGAAAGAGATTAAGTTCTCTGAGTGCGCTTTATCAAGTGCAATATCATTATTATTATTATTATTAACCTATTAGAAGAGCAAAGCCTTTTAATACGGCCACACGTTTTGGATGTCCTATGAGCAGCACTTCAGTTTAATCAACATTTAGTTTCAAGAAGTTTTCTGACATCCAGGATAGAATGTCGGCAAGGCAAGCATTCAGTTTCTCAGTTGCTGCAGCAGATTCCGACGGTTTGAATGACAAATACAGCTGAGTATCGTCAGCATAAGACCCCAGGGCTCTGTGCTTTGTCTGCTTCTTTTAGCACTTTAAACTCGACCTCTTGCCAATGTAATGGCCAAGCATAGTATAGGCTCTCACTTCTATGCCGATGAGGCACAGCTGTAACTGTACTTTGATCCCTCTCAGCCCTCAGGCACGTCAAACGCTCCTAACTTCCTTGCTGCTTGTATTGCTTACATCAGTACACGGATGGCAGCAACCTTTCTCAAATTGAATGATGTCAAGACCAATTTACTTTTTATGGTCAAACCTAGTGTGACTCAAAGATTGGAAAGCTTAAAGCTCAAAATGGACTCTTCCAGCATGTATCGTGTTGCATCTGCACAAAACCAATGTGTCCTATTCCAAAGTGAGCTTTCACTAGACGATCACTCCGGCTCCCGAGTAAAGTCGGCCTACGTTCAGCAACGAAACATTGCACAAATTCGGGCCTAATAAATCAGGCAGGTATACCACATCCAAGTTGGTCCATGCATTTGTGAGATCCTGTCTCGACTTGTGTAAATCAATGCTTGCATGTCTACCGGCTTATGGAAGCTGGCTCTTACAGTTGGTGCAAAACTCTGCAGCAAGGATTGTCTGTCGTGAGCATTGCTGTTGCCACTTCACATAGCATCTCACGTTTAGGTCCCTTCATTTTCTGGCTCCAGCCTACCTATCAGAACTACTTCCCAACCCAGATAAGCATCGTATCACCCACTCCTGACTCGTCATTAAGCTGCCCCTCAAACCAGCTTAAAATATAATTCATTTATAAAGCGCCCCAAGAGAACTTAATCTCTATTCAGGCGCTTCACATATGCCTCGGGGCTCGAACCCACGACCTCAGTCAGACCTTGGTCGGGGCGAGCACGTTAACCGCTAGACCAAACCAGCTTCAAATCTTTTGGAGACCGTGCCTTTAGTTCGTATGCTCCCAAAGCCTGGAACTTATTTCCGACTAAACAGGAACAGTAATTGAGACTGAGCAATGATCCAATATGGTCAGTGGGCCTTAATGATAACACGATCCAGGTATTGCCACTGATGTGAGGGTATGACTAACATATTGGATCGAGCCGAAGTTCTCCAGATAGTCAAGAAATGGGAGGATTAGGCTGTTGCTACGGTTGTCAATGCAAATGTTTTTTTCAACATGATGACTCCTGCAATATATAGCGGTCTGCATGGTGTGACACCCCGGCTCAACATAGTCTCACGGCTTGCATTTAATCATAGAACAATTGCTTGCGTGACTCCTTAGGTGCCATAGTGGTGAGCCGTAATGGTTCACTAGGTAAGGCGGTTGCTTTTCACGACCTCGGCCCCGAGGTCGTGAGTTCGAATCCTGCGGTGGGCGATCCTTTATCGCCACTGCAAGCGGTGGTGATAGCCGTAAAGGCTCTTCTGTCGCTATACAAAAAGAGGCTGTTAAATCAGCTAGTATATATATATATATAGTTGGGCAGGCACCCGGTGACCTTCGCAAGAGCCATCACACCGTATCGACACGTAGGTGCAGTAACAGAAGCTATGTCGAAGGCAGGGTGCCTTACGGATTTTTTTAAGGGCAATCTCTGATCTTACCATCGTGGAATGGCTAGCAGCCGAGAGCTTAGCTGGCTGGGAACAAGTGGGATAGCTTTCCGATATAACGTTCGTAAAATGTCGGTACTAGGGACTACGAAGGACACAATGGTAGCATAAGATCACCTGCCGAATTATGGGACAACTAGCAGGTTGTCTGTAGTGCTATACCATCCGATGTAAATCTTTAACTCTTTGCGTCCATGCGGTCCCAAAAAGCGAAACAGATCACTAATTGAGGAGGGGCCACATTCTAACAGCATCAGTGCTTCTACCGCCCGCCTTATGGCTGCCATGCTAAATGTGTCGGGCGGTTGTTTTTTATTTTTGCACCACTTTCACTTGTTGGACACTCTTGTTAGATTTTTAAAACCACCTATGTCAGTAATCGATCTTTCTGCCACAGTTTGGGTCAGTGCGGCATAAATCGTGCTCTCTAATGTGTGGGGTGACTCTCGGGGCTCGGGTCTAATTCATTTGGCCAAAGTATAAAAAATGAAGCCTGCACCGCTACAGAATTCCTCACAACTCCACTGCTCGGAGTGTAGTTTACCTTTCCTTCTTAAAAAGTGAGAGACTTGTTCTCGTAGTTCAATCGAGCTCTTTGTCAGAATTGTCCCCCGAAAAGCCATTGAACTGCTATGTGGCATCGTAAACCTTCATGTTCTGCATCTATTTCTTCAAACAGCGTCTTGAAGATCCTCATTTTCCTGGCTCGGATAAAGCTGACGACTTTCACGCCAGTAGATAACACTTCTTCGTAAATCGTCGTCGGGGTCTACGACACTAATATAGAAAACAGTGAGTTGCGATGACCAGAGGAGCTTCTTTCTTATCGGTTTGGCCCAATGGTGCTCCCCCCCCCGACCGAGGCCTGTCGGAGGTCATGGGCTCGAGCCCCGCGGCGTATGTGAAGCACTTGAATAGAGACTAAGTTTTCTTAGGGCGCCATAAAGATGAATTATATATTTTTAATATTATGTTTAACCAAAGCAGCCAAGCATCGCATTTGCTCCACGCTGTGCACAGAGTATCGAAACAATTTTAATTTTCAGTCGAAATTTTACTTCTTATTTATGATTTCCAAGATGCCAACGGCCTATATAGCTTCACAAACGGCTCGCAAGTAGATATTTTTATTTGATCCATCAGCATACATATAAGAACTTAAACCAGAAGCTGGTACTGCTTAGCCACCAGTAATTGGACAATTCCAGTTGTAAGGTAAACAGAAATGGCATTACTGCCAATTCGTCTATTACTTGCACCAGAATATTAAAAGGAATGTTAACAATTCTGGAGTGGGTGAAGTTGATGACAAAGTATTCCTTTGCTTCAAGCCACAAACCAAGTCGACCATTGTTAGGGCATATAACGAAGTATAAATGTTACATTTTTATCTGACTTTTATGGATGCGCAAAAGCACATTCATGAAGTCCATGAGCCCAGGTAATTAAAACCTAGGATAGAGGAGAGGAGGTGGAAGATAAAGATGAGATAGACTGGGACGTGGGTGAAGCTCATTTAAAGTGTTTACAGTGCTTTAATGCTCTGGTTCAGTAATTTAGAAATTACAGTTTTTATTTGCACGCAGTCTTGCAATCGCTCATCGTACGCATGGAGTACCTCGTTCAAGTTGTCTCTCTTAACAATTCTACATCATATTGTTGTTAAAGGTAATTGTGCTTGGCAGATTCATGTGACAGTCGACAATCCAAGAAATCTTGGCCAGGAAAAAACCTCCGGCGGCTGAGGTTTGGTAAACCATTGGCAAGATAGTATTTGAAAGTAACTACCCTATTTGGTAGGCCTTTCTATCTCTAGCATTTCATAGATACACTAGTCGCCACAAAGGGATTACAATAATACATTTTAAAGTTTGCGTGTCCAAGGTACACATGAAAAGAAACTGTCTTGCTCAAGCAAAGCAGAGCCTAATTTTTTCACCATAAAGTTCTCCGTGGCAATTTTGTTTTGCTTAATCGCTAATTAATCAAGAAAATATTGTTTCAGTAAAACCTTCATAATAATAATAATAATGTACTTGATAAAGCGCCCTCAGAGAACTTAATCTCTTTCTAGGCGCTTTACATTTGCTGCAAAGAAAAATGCAATTGAATGGTAAGTAAAATCATGCTTGAAAAACAAACAAAATGAATAACATGGTTAGGGGTGACATGCACAGGGTCAGCATGCAAATGTGGTTAGTGGCAGCATGCACAGTGTCAGCACGCATAAGCACGTGAAGGACGAATCACAGGGACCCACTAAATGCTGTCCTAAATAGGTGTTTTTAAGTTCCTTTTAAATGTGGTCAGGTCAGGGGATGTTCTGACGCAGGTCAGGAGGGAGTTCCAGGCTTTGGGAGCATACGAATTAAATGCACGGTCTCCAAAGGATTTGAGGTTTGTACGAGGTATTTTTAGACTGTTGGATTCCGAAAAGCGGGTGGTACGATGCTTGGCCTGATGGGGGAGTATGTCGAAGAGATAGGCTGGAGCCAAAGAATAAAAGAACCTACAAGTGAGCGACAAAACCTTGAAGTCAATCCGTTGCTTGACTGGTAGCCAGTGCAGGTCGGCGAGAAGTGGAGTAATGTGGCAACTGCGACGCTCACGACAGACAAGCCTAGCTGCGAGTTTTGCACCAGCTGCAATCGCCTGATCGCACATGCTGGGAGGCCAGTAAGCAGTGAGTTGCAGAAGTCGAGACGAGATGTCACGAATGCATGGACCTAAAATAGGTTGTGCAGCTATAACGCAATCAATCACTTGTCATATATTACATAAAGTAAGGCAGCAAGAATAACCCATGAGAAATATTACGTTAATAATAATTAAAACACACTTGATAAAGCGCCTTCAGAGAACTCAATCTCTTTCTAGGCGTTTTACATTTGCTTACATTTGTGGAGACTAAGTGCGCCTAACAGGATTCTTTCATTCATCGGATACGAAAACCATAGGTCTGAGCCATTCGTAAAGCCTCTCAAAAGAGTGTGAATTGGTCCTCTGCCACAAGATCCAACGCGATTCTTCGACAAAAGAGCGAGCTCTACCATAACAGCTAGATCCTGCTGCTAATGTTGGTCAAATAATCTGCAGCGTTTGCAATGAATTCTTTAGCAGAGGATGCATTTTAGATTCACGAGTGCTGAAGCAGGTCAAGTCACTCTTCTCATTTCTGCTAGACCTCTCAGGAGGTTTGACGCCGTCGATAACCAAGTTCTTCTTACAGGTCTGTCGTTTTGCATGGGCATCTCTGGCATCGTACTGTAACGGTTTAAGTCCTACCTCAGTTTTAAAATATTTCTAAGCATGAATTTTTGAAGGCCAGTGGTCATAAGGTGATCCAGTAAAATACAGAGCAATCCAATGATCTGTCTGAGATAAATTTCTTTACACAATACATACCCTCACTCTTGCCAATAAATTTGTCAAACACACGATCTAGTCCGACTCAACATGTACCTATGCTTTAACTCTTCCCTGCCTTCCAGCACCTCAGCCTCATTCATCTCACTTGGAATAGCCACGACAAAACCTAGCTAAGATGTACACATGCACTGGAAACGCAGGGCTAAATAAAATCATTTCTGCCATTGTCTGATGCGAAACTGTGTTTTTCAGTGTATTTAGTGGTTTTTAGCAAGCGTCATTTCTGGTTAATAACAGACAACAGTGGCAAAGACTAGAAAACAGCATAATTACTGGAAGAACTGAATTACTATCTTGCTTAAGTAAGCTAAACCTGAATTAATTGGCCATTGCTACTATCAAATTAATATCTTGCACAAACAGAGTCCGTGCAGGCACATTACAACTTATTATTTTTTCGAGTTAAACAGACGCACATCGGCGAGCACAACTTAAGGTTACAGACAAATAGTTCGAATTGCTATATCAAAGCACATTGACATCAACGCCATTAGATAACAAAGAGCGTGAACTCGGCTATTAACTCAATAATAATTGATAACTTAACAATGTATGCATTGTACTCGGCAGCTTAAGAAAATTACGTATTCCTGACATTCACACTTGAATGGCATCTTCATTAAATTGAATGAAGAAACCAACTTTGTAGTTAAGAAAAGCTTCAACCCGACAGTAAAACCCGACCTTCAAGCAAGTCCACTGCTCTTCAGGAAATCCGACTGCCCTGTTCCAAGTAACCAGCTAAATACCAAATCAGCTTCACTGGTAAGGTGGCTTACTTTCAGCTCTAGTAACCTTGCACAAGTTCGGCTGTGACTACCATAGCCAAGTTAGTTGATCCATTTCTGACATCCTGCCTAGACCTGTCGTAACTAGCTCCTTACTGGTTCTCTTAGCTGTGCAATAACAAGCTTACTGCTAGTACAAAATTCGGCAGCTATGCTTGTCTGTCGTGGACGTCGAAGCTTCCATGATACACCCAGTTTCACCGACCTGCTTTGGCGAGCCATCAAGCAGCTTATCGAGTCGACAGTCGTGTGACTCGCCAGTCGGTTCTTTCATCCTCTGACTCCGGCGTACCAGACTCAAGGCCTTTGGAGACCTTAGCTTCAATCACACACTGCTCTCAAAGCGGAGAGCTACCTACCGATTGACATCAGCTCACTCGACTTGCCATTTACCGTGCTCTGTGTGCGCTTATGCTGACAGCTGACAGCCTGCACATTATCACTAGTCAGTTTTTATACTTCGCATACGCGCCATATGTTAAGTGCCTGGAAAGAGATTCAGTTCTCTGGGGCTATACAAATAGTAATACTACTACTATTATGATGATCAGAAGCTAGCTTGCCTACATTTAGGGAGCTGGGCATTTTCCTTGCTACATACTGTTCATTTGGTAACGTTTCATCCTGTTACAAGCACAATTTTATAAGGGGAAATATTTATTTGTAATATGCTTCGCTCTGCTCCAGCATTGACCCTTGAAAGAAATAGGCCTCACTAACCAATCCAGACGGCTGTTCCCGGAGATTGCACTCGCTGCCATGGGGAAGACGTCCAACGCAGGGGGGAGAGAAACGAACGGGGGGGGGGTGAAAGACGAAAAGTGCACTAGTAGAACGTCACCAGTTTGATGAAAAAGACGCGGCAGCCAAAAGTTGCACAGTTCGTGTACTGAAATCGACTGACGAGCTAAAACATGATACGAGCGTGCTGTGGCGGCTCCAGAACTTGCATTCTTGGCAACAAATACAGCACCTGTAACGAGCTAGCACCTCCGCGCACATCTTAATATAGCGAGTCCGTGTCGTTAACGCAGACAGTTTATTCGACTGATTCAAGAGGACCGAGTGTGCGTTGTTACAGACGGGCTGGAGCGGCTTCTACGTCCAGAAAACAACTAGGCTTCAAACTCAGCGCTCGTGCTAGTCCCAGCCGAAGCACGATCAATGCCGGCGAAGTCCTGAGCCTCGAATCACGTGACTTGCGAATTGCGGGTGCAGCATCAATGAAAGTCGGTGTACCGACAGCAGCGTAACAGGGCAGCCAAAGACGAGCACCCATACATAGTGATAACATTTCTGTATCCACAGGGTAGATAAGTCTATTCGACAACGTGACGGAGGGTTAAAGGCATCTAGTATCAGCCATGGCGTACAACTTCTCTTCGTACGGCTCACGGCCTTGAGCGAAACTCAGCTCAACTGTTATCGCAAAACTGGCTGCCTACTACGTGGCTTGCATTCTGTCTAGCCGTGGACTATCACATAACCGGTTCCGAGCGGTAAACGTTCAGGAACCGCGAGTAGTAAATATCACTGCAGCCCAACTCATAGCGTACAGCTAACTAGCTTGAAGCCAAAAGAACAGCTGACCGATGCTGGTTTGTACGCCGTTATTGCACTTTCGTCTAGCGCTCCAATTTTGGTGTGATGGGCTTGCTTTCCTGTCATAACTTTGCTACAGCCCAGGTTCATGAGGACGATCTTGAGATCAAGGGGTAATGTGATTGTTTTATTGCCGTGCTATTAGTGTATGGGCCGGTAGGCGTTTATTGCCACTGGTTAAGCGGCCGTACTAATTTATTGGGAAATGGTTCTGTGAGGGCGAGTCTCTGCCTGCACAGGCGGGCAGTGACTGGAGTGCGGGGCGCAGGAGAGAACGGTCGTGAGCCGTCGCCATGCGAGCCCAAAAACCGAGTTGTTCTTGGGCGTTCGTTATTTCCGTACCGTCGCGTACTTGCTTCCGAAGTGTCAAACTATACTACTAACGCAGATGTCAAGTTTATTCAGCCTCAGTCATAATTTGTGACATCCGGTTTCCTAGTTATTATAATTTAGGACCGGTTATTAATCTCTTGCACAGCCATAATCCGACCGGGTAAGCATGCACAATGATAGGGACTTGAAACAAATCAAAATAACCCGAGATTAATCACCGAGAATATTGCATTAATGCCCGGTAGCAAAAACTCAGAGCCACGCTACTATTTAGCCCGGATCGACAGAAAGAAAGTGATTCCTCGCTCACAGCACAGAGTCGCACTGCTAGCTTTTACATAGGTACCCACAAGGGAATCATCAATTATATTTATTCTGCTTCCTGTAAGAGAGAGCAATTTATACCTGAGCATGCCATAACACGCCGTTTAACCTAGCAGCTGGACGTTCGCCATCCGCGGACGCACAGCGGATGGTAACATGGCTGCCAAGTGGTGACATGACTGGCTTACCCTTGGCCCGTGACTAGCTCGGCCTATCTAGGCTATCTATGCTGCCCGCCGCCCTCTTTCATTCATTGGCGTGCTGACATCGTACGAGTTTCTAACGCTAGTAGGAATCGCAGCAGCCGCGCCGCCGGAAGACCTGCTGAGTGTCCGACGTAAGTAGCATAGTCGCGGCCTTAATTTAGCGCCGCACTGTCTGCTAGCTGTGAACGACGTGCTGACCTTATCAGGCGTGCTTGAAGCACGCCGCCCGTCGGCCCGCCGCATAGTGGCGGCGGCGGCGTCGATCGGACGAGTGGCCGCATTGTGCGCCAGGACGTTGCTTTGCTTGGTCGCGCTGCGGCGGAGCATATTTGGGGGAAGCGCGCGCCCGAGCGCTGACGGCGACTATCGGACTCATTCGCTGCTCGCTGCAGCTCATGCCCGTCGCTTGTGCAGCTGTAACCGGTAACAACTCGCGCGGTTCGCGATGCTGCCGGTCGCCGCCGCATTTAGATGTAGCCGGCGCTCTGGTAGCATCGTGCATAGAACTCCGCGTACCGCTTGCGGCGTGCTGCAGCGTTCATTTTTGTCCGCTTGTCGCGTGGAGACCATAGGTCGCTCGCTGGGCACACGCCTTGGGACCAGCAGCAGCAACTGAGGCGGCGGCGGCAGCAGCATATGGAATGGGACGGCCGAAATCTGCTAGCTGCTGACCCCCCCAGACGCAGCGGCCGAGCGTGCGACTGTCCGTGTCTGTTGTGTGCCGCAGCCGTCCGTCTTCCCGACTACGTCCTTGGCCGGCACTGTCCTTCGCCCAGCAGCGACCCAGTTTTATCATTTCCTTTTTTTAGAGTGTGGGCTGCTTGTCGCAGCTGCTCCGGGCTTGGGCATCCGTGCGTCAACGCCCATGGCCGTCCGCGAATGGGGCGTGAGGCCCTGCTGTTTTTGTGTGCTGGCGTGTGTGCGTGTGCGTGCAGGCACTGGCCGAACCGACTGGCGAACCTGGTCGATTGTGTTCAGGCTGACGCCTCTGCGAAAGCTGAAAACTGTTACGACTGCCAATCCACTGCAGCTTGCATCCCCTCTGCTGGCTTGACGGACGCAAGCCTCTGGAGAGTTCCTTCGGCATCGTTAGGATGCATAGGTCATGTCTGCTTTTGCTAGTCGCCTGCTGTGTCAGTCGCTGTGCACTCATTAAACATTGCAGATGCCTGCACAATATTTTGACAGTTTTAGCACCTACGATTAGAGCTGGTTAGATTAGATTAGAGAAGAGCTGCACAAAGGTTTACTAGGTTTATCTGAAGTAGTTCTCACATACTGTTATTTTGCAACTTTTTTATGAAAATCTACAAATGATGTAGCCCATGAAGAAACAGACTTGTCACAAACTCTGAATCCGGCAAATATAATAGCAAATTTTGTGAAGGCCAATCAGAATGCCTGCTTAACTATCTTTCCTGAAATCAGCATGGGCGCCATTTACTTAAAGCAAAAGTTAAGCCAACATGGTCAAGTTTTGGGATTGTCAAGATTGATGGGCTATAGCTATTGTTTTTAGAAAAAAACGCGACTACGGAGTTAAGATTTTAATGTTAAAGCATGACAGATTTTTGATAGCAAGATTTTGTTTCGGTCACTTGATATCTACCGTTACTGGACGGTCAGCAGTGCACTAGGAATGGGGCTCTTGTTAGTCTTGTTAGACTCTCATAGGGCTGCCATCGCTCGAGATCCCATATCAGACCCAGGGATCGCTGGTCATGTAGTGTCTACTGCCATGGCAAGCACACTTGCATGCACCGATATCTGCAATGATGTTTCTGTAGCTACTGTCAATGCTAATCCAAGGACGATCACGAATTGTGGCCATCAGCCAGCCACCTTGGTTCGTGTGTATCAACAAGTGCACGACTATGATGTGCAGTCAATAGTAGAAAATGCCACTTCACCAGTGCCAGGGTGAGCCGGGTGGTAGTGTCCCTAGCAACTGTACGGAACGAGAGGCTATTGTGTCATGTGTTTCTGTCGAGGATGTGGTACCTTGTTGCTGCTGTGATGGCAGAGATGGTTAGGTATGCTGATGCATGGCCTTACATCATTGCAGGCCAGGTGAGCTTGTCATGTAGCCAGCCGTTGCTATGATAGGCTGCTGTAATTGACATGTTATAAGGTTTCGCTTGACTTTTCTTCTATTTTAGGAAATGGGTTTTTCCTATGTTGAAAAGGGTTTGATCGGTATACTTCGCGCCATATCATTCGTTTACGATGTATTGACGTATGTTCCTTATTACTTCATTCAAGAGCCCAGCAGGAAACTGACTGATTCGTGCCATGTGCGGGTACGTATTCAAGCCCCAAGTTGGTGATCTCTCTGCAAACTCCTATTGCTGCCACCTCCATTGCCTCTTAAGTGCTGCTCGGGTGGTCGGCTAGATATATGCAGTATGCTGCAGTGCAGATGGGGTGTTGCGCTATCACGTTGCTACTTTGAAATGTGCAAAGAATCTGACTGAAGATTGAAGCTACCGCAGTCTATGCAGTTCGGTACTGGTTTGTGCTAAATGGCAGCCTGTTGTCTTCTTTGGTGGTTTGATCATGTGGTTTTCCTGGTCGGCTAGCTGGAGAATTGTCGAAGGAAAGGAGGTGCTGGTGCTGCGTGCTTGTTCATATCTTGTCACTCTGTTAGGCGTTTGCTTATTATCGGCTGAGTTATGAAGGCTGCCGGATATTGAAACTGCTCGAGAGCTCAAGAAACAGATGATTGGCTAGATGTAGTACATTCGTCACGCGAGTGTTCACACTCGGCTGTCATTTCTGACTGAACAAGGTTCTGTAGTTGGAGAGTAATCGAAGATTACGGCCGTTACATGTGCTAACTCAGGCTCTCTGTAGGATGTGTACGAGTCTCTCACTCACGCACTCACTCCATTTTTTATCTCTTACTCTCCATCATTCACTCACTCTCACTGTCGCTTTGTGAATGCGGGAGAGCATGTGCCGACCGGTTTGCAAGAGCAGCTGACCAATACGTTGCACCGCAATCGATGCCTTGCCCTGACCAGAGTAATCTGATTACGGGAGGATGTTTGGCCACCGCTCTTCCTCCGAGCTGTCCATTGCTTAAGCTGTGCCAAGCAGCTGGTTGCCTAGTTGTCCCTCGGGGCGGATCGAGCACAAGGGGGCGTAAAGTGATGACGGAGTCGTCAACACAAGCATGAGCTCGGTACAGTGCAGGCTTGTTTTTTTTAGGATGCTTTGTTTTCCTGAATCATTTTGTGTCGATAGTGTCTCTTGTAGTAAATGCCCAAGTGTCTGCCTCCTGTGGTTGCAGGCCGTCCATGCCGTACTTGTTCTGCCTGTAAAATACTCTTTGGTGAATGAATGGTACATGAAGCCCGGCGAGCTAAAAGGCTTCTGTCGGGGCAAACGATTTTCCCTTTTAGTACATTCTGCATGCATACATGGGTGGGAGCTGGGGCTGGGAGGGTCGATATTGGCTATTTGAGTAGTAGGTGACCTGGACATGAGCTAGTCAGTTGACTTGCTGCTATTCTTAAGTTCTCAAACCCGCCTGGTATCGCCTGTTACTCTCTCATGTAGGAATCTCCATATACACATCTGCCTCCGAACTGCAGTTAACCTATGCAGGCATTTAGTTTCCGGAGTTACTATTTGAATCCTGAAGGCCTGTACAAAGGAACAGGTTTTTTGTTACTGTTGAGCTTTTTTGAGATGACTAGCGCTTGCCTGTAACCTGGAAGCTCCACCTATGCTAAGAAGAAGGCAGAAGAAACAGTCGATGCTTAATTAATTGCACGGCAGCAGCAGCCTGATTGGCATAGAGGCTTCGGAGGTGTAGTGCTTGGCTCGGCTGGCCCTTTGCCAGATGCTAGTTCAGCAGTAAATGGAGGGCAGCCCTAAACGGCAGCCTTATGCCAACTGCAAGATTCTGCTCTGCCAACATGACAGTGACATCTTTACTTAGCACTGATGCATCCTGCATGTTTTTACTAGCTTTTTACTAGCTTTTTGTCTGAGCACACCACAATATAGATCCAAACTTCTGATTCGGCTGTGTGCTGGTTAAAGGTGGTATCTGTCAAGATTGTGAGTGGTTCTGCAGTTCATTTATTGAGCCATAGACTGTGATGTGGCACACCTATATGCAGCAAACCTAGAGCCAGCTAATAACAATCGTCGCCATTGCACATTCTCTCCCCTCGCCCAACCCAGTCCTTACAACTGGCTGCTACTAGCAGATCTGCAATTAGTGCCGTGTACCTGTAATTAAGGGGCGATCACTTGTGTCATCCTGTGCATGAGACTAAAGCAGCAGATAGCCGTCGGCTGCCACCCATGCTGCTGCTGCATTTGCCAGATGTCAGTGCATTTTTGTGAGGTGCTCGGACTTTGTCCTGGTTCACTATCTAAGTCTACCTTCTTTGCATCTACTGCTTGGTGGTAGACTTGGCTGGATCCTGGCCAAACTAGCCGGCCAGCAATCGTGGTAGCAGTGGTGATTAGATAGATGTCTGGTTGCAGTTATCAGCAGCAACCTTGATGTCGCTTTCAGTGGCTACTGGTCTACTGCTGCTGCCTGTGCTACTTTATCAGCCTCAGGCCTGCTGCCTGTCGGCTCAAGTCTTATTGGTTTAGCATATGCCATGACACAAAGCCATGATTGGTGTTTTTGGTATGAGGCTGGCTCAGTTAGCACAGAGGACCTTCGGTGCACGAGGGCAAACAGCAGAAGGCAGCTGATCTGGCACCGAAATCTCAGCATGACTACTGCCTGTCTGCATGGGGCGAGGGCATGCCGGGAATAGGGTGGCTTGGACTCTGCACCTACATGTGTTTAACCGGTGGTTTTGTCATTTCAAGGCCCTACCCCCCCCAGTTATGCTGCTTCTGAGCAAGATGCTTTTTGGCAAGATCCTTGCTCGGCCATTTCTCTGGGTGCTTGCAGAAGCTGACTGTAGGACCGGTGTGCCCTGTTTCATCAGGGCAGGCCGACCCTGTCTGGCCGGTGGCACCATGCTGGTCCCACTGCTTCCATTTTCCGGTCTGACCTTTGCTCCTCAAGGTGTGCCTGGCTCAAGGTCAACGGCAGCCTCGGCTGACTACCTGAAGAACTTGTTGTGGCCGGCCTCAGCAGAATGATGCTTGAGATAACCACTTGTATCTCAAGAGTACAATTCAGTTCGAACTCGATAAGTGTCTTAGCTAAGCTTTGCCCATGCGACATGACAAGACGTGCAGTGTGGCTATAAACAGCCGGCTTGATGAACATGAACTTGGAAGATCCAGTCGAGTCGCCGACTTAATGAGCAAGGTGTGCTTGTACCATGCCGATTTCGTGGCATTTATGGCATGCTCAGCAGGTCGCATAGATAGCCACTTCCCCTGTCCTAAATCGTGGGTGAGCACACCGATTTGTGTCACCAGCTTTGTTATTGCTTGTGGGTCTCAATGGGCATTTCGTTTCGTTCGGTGGGCCTGCAGATACCATTTTTATTCTTCGTGGAGCATTTTCTATCTGCGTGCTTCTCCAACTCCTCTCGTCTATTTCTTGCTCCATTGCAGAAGGAGGCTACCCTGCCCCTCCCATCTTCCCAGTGTGGGGTCAAGAAAATGTTCGAATATGTTGACCCGAGGTGTGACTGCTCGATGGCTCGGGCTTTTCTTGTACCGAATTGTGCCGTCCAGACCTAGTTGTCATTCCCCCTAGCAGCGTCAATTGCCTTGCTTGCCTTTGCCTGAATCTTTCAGTCGTTCTTGACTGCACTTGCTTGTGACTCAATCATTTATTTGCTCGTAATCCTATTTGGCCATTTATGTTTGGCCAGTCAATTCTCGTATGCATATTATGATGTGTTACACATTTTTTTAAATAATTTTCCTTGTGTAGTATGTGTTATTTTGTGATTGCTCTTTCCTCAGAAGTATAGGAGATGGCTATTGCAGGTTGTTGCATTCGGAAGCAAGATGGCAACTGTTAGCAGACTGCTAGGCCAGTAAATTACCTTTTTTTGACGAATCCTCGTCAGCCTGTCTACAGTGCTTCTGTTACCGAAAGTTATTCACGGCCTCCTTGCCATACCCTTGGCACTTTCCGACTGCTAAGAAGAATCAAACTAGGCACGAGCCATCATAAGACTGGGGCATTCAATGCTGTCTTTACCTTGGTCATTGTGTGTATGTGTGTGTGTGTGTGTGTGTGTGTGTGTGTGTGTGTCTGTGTGTGTGTCTGTGTGTGTGTGTGTGTGTGTGTGTGTGTGCATGTAATGTTTTAATTGCTGAGTTTGGCAGATCTAGTAAAGTGGGGGAGCAGCTCAAGGCAGCTGGGCTGCTGCACCCACCTGCTGCTCATTCTTTC
This sequence comes from Cristatella mucedo, assembly GCA_009760855.2. Classification (NCBI taxonomy): domain Eukaryota; kingdom Metazoa; phylum Bryozoa; class Phylactolaemata; family Cristatellidae; genus Cristatella; species Cristatella mucedo. The sequence goes on along the minus strand of WPIO01000062.1, from coordinate 2,044,069 downwards.
TCTCTCACTCACTCCTCATTCTTTCTCTCTCACTTACTCAAGTCTCTCTCTCTCTCTCTCTCTCTCTCTCTCTCTCTCTCTCTCTCTCTCTCTCTCTCTCTCTCTCTCTCTCTCTCGTTCTTGCTGCTGCTACTGCAGGATTATGGCCAAGCAAGTCGTCGTGAGGTGCTGGGGGAGAGGGAGGCCGGGCGTCAAGGCACCTGTTTGGTACTGGAGAAGGCATGACTGACTCCTGACTGCTGAAATGCCTGGTACAAAGTTCTGTTATCACTGATCATGTGCCAGCTGAATCAGGTGCTCGGCCAATTAAATGGTCGTCTAACTGCTTCTCTGTTCAAGGGTTTGTTTCCCTTTTCCTAGTTAGTCGGCGGCCGGCCGGCCGGTGCACTGCCCGTCGGTTTTTTACCGGCTGAAAGCGCCTGTGCTGTGTGCATGCTAGTGAGTTTCTGCGAGTATGTGTTTCTGAAAGTGGGTGTTTCTGTGCGTGCATGCGCACGAGAGCAGGGGGTGTGCACTCCGTGATGGCTGCAATGACAATCGTCGAACCTGCGCCTGGCTCTCTCCTCAGCTTGTCCACCGGAAAAAAGCTGCCGTGCAAGTGTAGATTTTGACCACGCCTATGGCCGCGAGGCTGCTGCCTCGATTCGCATGTCGACGCGCGGGCTATGTGGCCATATGATGCTCCGGTTCAGACTCGAAGCAGAATTCGAGCTCGTGGGTTCACGGGTGGCATCTGCGCTCGCGCCGCTGCCTCTTGTTCAGCCGATGCTTTCCGTTCTGGCAGCGGCTGCTTGCTCTCTCTGTCTCTCCCCGTCTCTCTCTCTTTGTCTCTGTCTGTCTGTCTGTCTGTCTGTCTGTCTGTCTCTGTCGCTCTGGCAGCGCTAGAGGATAGGCATTTTGCTGTGCTGCTTTGAAAACATCAGCGCAGAACATCAAGGAGTCAGACGTGAGCTGACATGAGCTTCTAACCCTTAAGCTCTCGGAGAGTAGCAGCTGATAGTGTCACCGTGGCCGGCGACGCTGCCCCCCCCCCCCGATCTATTATGTGCCTCGATGTTCGCAGGACGGCTCGCTGTTTTGGTGCGCTGTCCCACCCTCTTGTCCCCCCCCCCCGATGGTGTGCTGCCATTTTGGGGAGGGCAGAGTGCAGCATGGGCCACAAGTGCCTGCCAACCCCCCCCCCCCCCCCCCCCCCCCCCCCCGCCATTTCTGCAAGTGCAAGCGTCTTGCCTTTTGCAGGCCATATCGACGACAGACAAGCCGGCGGGGCCGTACCGCTGTGTCGAGGAGTCGGAGCTATCGACCACGTGCGACGAGGACTGCTCCACGCTCGACGAGCTCTTCCAGAAAGCAGTACACACTCACCCGGCGAAGGACTGCTTTGGCCATAGGCCACATTTCGGCGAAGAAGACGAGGTGCAATCCAACGGCAAAGTGTTTAAAAAGGTATCGCTCCCTGTCATGCCCGCACCGATGGCCTTGCCAGCCTTGGGTGCCCGCACTTCTATCGTGCAAGCGTTTGTGCACCGAGCAATGCCGGCGTGCATGCTGTCTGCTTTCGGCGAGGTCCGCTTGCTTCTTTTAGCAGTTTCGCCACTGTACTTGGTAGGGCCATGCATGCTGTTCTGATGGCTTTGGCTCAGAAATTGCGTGCCAGAAATCGGCTATCAGCTACTCGAAATGCTGCTGGAATTTTCCGACGAAAGTGAATGCGTGAAGTTAGGACAAACGCAGCATCGCTGATCTGCCAAAGATGTGGCGGCCTCTTTTTAGCGCTACCGTCTGTCTGTCGGACTGTGTGGGCTCTGAGCAATTCTTCTTAGACCTTGCCGGCTGGGCTCCGGTGCCGTCTGCTGGCCGGCAGCATGCCAAAAGCAGGCAGCAGCTCAAAGGTGAGAGTTCAAAGACAGAGTCCGCTGTCTGTACCGACTTGGCCCGCTTGGGTTAAATCTCACAGCAATGCCTACCTCAGATGCCATGCTCCAATTCGGAGAACAAGAGATCGCCGAAAGACAGGTCGCAAAGTGCCGAACAAGACAGGTCGAAACGGGGAGGAGGAAGGTGCGTGGAGGGAGAGTGAGGTCGTGAGGGCTTTGTTCTGTCATTATCGCAGGTCTCTGTTTTGGGCCTTACCGGATTTGTGTCCTTAAGCCTGCTCTCGTCTGCCTTTTTTATACCAGCGGAGCAGCTGCTGTTTGGCAGCTGCATTATGCCCGTCATTGTTCATTGTTGTTTACACGTGCTGTGGGCAGTAGTTTGCTGAGAAGAAGAAACAATTCCCTTTCGGCAAAGTGCCTCAATAGGTAAGCTGGCTGGCTGGCTCTAGAGCAGCCGGTGGCAGCTGCCCTGCCCTGCTCGTGACCGGGGGCGCTGGCGTGGGCCGGATGTGGGATAGCCGGGCTGAAGCTAATAATAATAATAATAAAAATAATAAAATAAGGCATGTGTATAATGCCTTCAGACAACTGCATCTCTGTCTAGGCACTGTACATATACTGTGAGGGAAGCATGTCAATATGGTTAGTTGTTCATAATGCCATTCATAATGCCAGCACACATAGGCACACAAAGGACAATGCACACGGACCAAGCAAATGCTGTGAGGAACAGGTGCGTTTTTAGCTTCTTTTGTAATTTAGTCCCACCAAGGGATGCCTCGATGTCAGTCGGGAGTGAGTTTCAAGCTTTGAGAGCATGCACGCTAAAGGGGCAGTCTCCAAAAGATTGGAAATGGATTCGAGAGGCAGCTAAATGACTGAGTCAGAAGAATAGGTGGTACGATGCCTAGCCTGCTTGGGGAGTAGTATATATATATATATATATATATATATATATATATATATATATATATATATATATATATATATATATATATATATATATATATATATATATATATATATATATATATATATATATATATATATATATATATATATATATATATATATATATATATATATATATATATATATATATATACCTATTCAGGCGCTTCACATATGCCTCGGGGCTCGAGCCCACGACCTCAGTCAGACCTTGGTCGGGGCGAGCACCTTAACCGCTAGACCAAACCAGCTCGGCAGCTGTAAGGCACTGACAGGTAGGCTGGAGCCAGAGAATGAAGTGACCTCAAAGTGGGTGGCAAAGCATTGGAGTCGATATGCAGCTTGATTAGGAGCCAGTGTAGATCTGTGAGAAATGGTATATTGTGGCAGTTGCTACTTTGACGTCAGACAAGCCTAGCTGCTAAAATTTGGACCATCTGTAAGTGCCTTACTGCTCAGGCCAGAAGACCTTCGAGCAGTGAGTTGCGGAAGTCAAGACAGGATGTAACAAACGAAAGGATCAGCTTTGATGTCGTATCCTTGACTAAACAGGCCCAAATTTGTGCGATGTTTGGTAGCTTAAAGTAGCTTGACTGTGGAGCTGATGCAGTCGTCTAGAGAAAGCTCGCTTTAGAACTGGACACCCAGAGTTTGCGCAGATAGTGCAGGTGATATGCTGACAGAGCTTACTTGTGCTGAGCAGCCTGTGAGCCGTGCAATGTCGAAGCTCAGTGAACTGGGGTGTGCTGCAGGGAGCCAGCGTTGCCTTGCAATACTTTGAGCTATGTAGGATTTTTTGCGAGGTCTGTTCCTTGTCAGTTGCTTTCATCAAACGAAAGTGTAATCTCTCACAGGCCACCGAATCTTTGTGTTTCATTTGATGGGCACAATTAACCTTGAATTTTTTCCAACAGCCTCAGTTGTGTTTTAAGGGCACGTTGGCTTTTAACAAAGATAGATAGGGCAGATTCTACCTTTCTGTGATGCTCACGAATTTTTGGTAGGTATTACTGCTGTTGGGTTTTTTCACTGGTACAGATTCTATGCTCCGACAGTAGCGCCGCCCACCTTTGGCAGCAATTTTTGTTGTGCTATGTAGAGGTGCACACGGTCCAGGTGACGGTCTTACATGAAATTTAATCTCGTGTTTGTGCGGATTTGATAGTGAGCAGCAGGGATGACTTGCTTGCCGATAGCAGCAATCACAGGTGCCTAGCCCCTTGCGTCTGCAGTGGTAACTATGATGTGACTGGTCACTATGAGGTCAGTCGTGCTAGAAGCTGCCTAAGCTTTTCTTTTTATTTAGTGGTGTCACACAGCCCTGACACTTTTAAGTTGGCCTCCGAAATGAGTTCCTTAGTGGTAGCCCAGTTCATCTTAGACATATCAAGCACCTGACTGCTTTATAGTCCATGCTCGAGCTGATGGTGTCGAACACGGCCCCCAGTTTTGTTGCCAACAGCCTTGGTAATAATAATAATAATACATCTTTATAGCACCCTCAGAGAACCGAATCTCTTTCTAGGCACTTTACAGATGCTGCATATACAGTTGACCCTTGTTTATTGCGGTTAATCTGCTCCAGACTCTACCGCAATAGGTGAGTTTCTGCTAAGTAGGTTTTTAACATTATTAGAGCCCTCCGGACATGAAAAAACACCCCATTACACTCGTATTACCAAATATATTAGACACAATTAGAGAAAATAAGACATATTAGACGTTACAAACATAGTATTGTTATTATTGTACATTTAATTGCACACATACAATTCTTACGCACAAAACACCAAGCTAGGAAATAGTGTGTTTGGTGATGAAGCGATCAAGATGAAGAGATGTACAGCACAGCAAAGAAGAGCAAGGTCACTGCTCGTCTGAAGGCCCGACTTCAGTAGGAGAGTCTTCAGGTGGTGCAGTATTTTCAACAGGTGTCATCGTCTTCTGCATTCCATACGTACAGTGATTTTAATTTCAATTGTAATACAGAGGTGTATAATTGACTCAGACAAACGAGCATGCTGTATAATGTTCACTATTTCGATCAACTTTTTAATGAATATACACATATTTCAAAAAACCACGATAGAGTTAAGCCGAGAAAGTTGAAGCGCAAAGTAGCGAGAGATGACTGTAAAGCATTATCAAATGTTTGGTGGTAACATCTGCAAGCAGCAGGCATAGTATAAGCAGGTGTATGCACACGAAGGACGAATCACGAAGACCCACCAAATGCTGTAATAAACAGGTGCGTTGTAAGCTTCCTTTTAAATGTCGTCATGTCAGGGGACGTTGTGAAGTGCATTGGTAGTGATGGCACGTAAACAATGAAAGTGGTTTACTGAAGTGTCGATTTTTGCCACGATACTGATATTTCCTTGTTGGCAGGATTTATAAGTGCAATAACACTCCCGAACAGTATCATATGCCAGCTTGCTCTCAGTACAAGAGGAAGGAAGAAATGGTTAATGAAGAAATGTGTGGGCTACGTCTCAGATAATCGGCGACTGTCTACATGCCCGTGTAGGAGTGCCTGGAGTTCTTCCCCTTGAGTTGGGGGAAGGGCACACGCCTTCAGAAAGGCTCACTGAGACCAGTCCAGGTGCCCAAAGAAATACACTCGACCCTTTCGATCTCGTTTTTGCTTCGGAGAGGGTCTTGCTTTCCTTGGTGCCGATTCGGTAGTCAGATCTGATGCTCAATCGGCTCCCCATATTTGATTACCCTTGTCAATGAAAATTAGCTAGCTTGCATAATGAGACACCTGGCCGGTGCACCGACTTAGGAGGGTATGTCCTGTGGCCGTGCAAGGTCCTTCGTTTAAAAGCCACATGCGGATTCGCCGAGTAGCGATGAATAGCTGCGAGGCCGTCACCAATGTCCAGAGTGTTCGTTCAAATCACTGCAGTTGACAGATGCACTCTGCTGCTCGGTTTCGCTGGATTGGTGAGATAGCTTGCAGATCAGTTATCTGCCAGTCCGGCATTGAACCAAAGCTCAATGTGGAGGAGCTCGGGTCGTTCGTGGTCATGTTGTGTATGTGTTAGATGACTTATGCCACTGATGCACATTTTGCGTGTGCAGCGCCCAGGCCGAGACTCAGTGCAATTAGTCTTGTGCAAATTTGCCGACATTGCTTTTGCTGCCTATTTTGGTATCCTTTTCACCAGTTTATTGCTACAGCTTCTTGCCTGCCCCACCTGCCCCTAATCCTCTTCCACAATGCCATGCCATGGAGAGAGGCTTGATGTTGGTCAGTGAGTGCCTGCTGTGAGCACTTCAGACTATAATTTGTTCAGAGTATCATTAAGAAAACTCCCCGCCGTGACATCCATTTGGTCGGCAGGTCTTAACAGGACTTTTTCGATTTGCTTGAAACTTGCTGGTCACACACGTCAGCTGCAGCTTGTTACGGTTTGGACATGCATTTCTGCCACAGTTGTCACTTGAACTGCGGATCGAGTTGTACTTGACATGCCTTAGTGAAATACTGTGCACTTTGAAGTGTCGCTCGGCCTGTAGGATGTGTTTAGCTATAGATGCTTCATAAATGCGTGTGAGGCCTTGAAGGCTCTCAGCCATCGCCGATCGTGTGAGCACCGATTATATGCATTTTGGGCCATGTCTTGCAGCACACTTTGCTTTCGAAGACTACTGTTGTTGCTGCAAGGGAAGCGTTTGAAATGAATATGAAGGTGCCGTCATAAGTTTAATCTAGCATCCATACTTCCCGGAAAGGGCATTACTATCAGCGATAAATTACCCCGTGGTTTGCATGCACACGTGTAAAGGTTGGTTCCACCAGTTCGTTAGTCACTTCCTATATGTAGATGGACATTCGAAACTGCTATCGTCTTGCATAATTCCGGAGCGATTTCCAGCCAGCAAGGACGAAGAGCCTTGAACGAATGATGCTACGTTTTTTGTTGTTGTTAATATGCCACTTTTCACACACGCCCTATTGAAAATGGTCAACTTTGATCTATATGTTCGCTAAACTCTGCCAGTTAGCCAACGTTCAGTAGTCATGGTCTATATAGTAGTCTATTGCAGGCAGCTTAATTTGCTTTTTACATTCAAAGTTTTCATTGGACAATCCCGGAGAGTGTAGATTTCTGCCATGATCTTTGCAGCATTGCTGATTCTTCTTAGCTTAAGTGCCGATGTGATTGCTAAGCACAATCTAGGCTTTCACTTATATGTGGATGACACTCAGTTGTACCTTTGCTTTGATCGTTCCCAGCCCTCGAGCAAGTCGAATTCTCTCGAACACCCTTGCTGCATGTATTGATGACATCCACACACGAATGGCAGCAAATTTTCTTAAATTGAATGATGATAAAACTGTCTTACTAGTTGTGCGCAAACCAAGTGTGATTCGGAAATTGGAAAGGCTGACGCTCAAACTCGGCTCTGCCAGCATAGCTGCTGTTAAATCTGCACGAAATCTCGGTGTCATGTTCCAAAGTGACCTTTCGTTAGACGACCACGTCAGCTCCACAATCAAGTCTGCCTACTTTCAGCTACATAACATTGCTAAAATTCGGGCTTGTTTAGACAGGGATACACATCTAAGTTGGTCCAAGCATTTGTGGCATCTCGTCTTGACTTCTGTAACCCACTGCTTGCTGGTCTATCAGCATGTGCAATCGGGCGCTTATAGCTGGTGCAAAACTCTGCAGCTTGGCTTGTCTGTCACGAGCGTCACAGTTGCCACATCACACCACTTCTCTCCGACCTGCACTGGCTACCAGTCAAGCAATGTATCGACATCAAGATTTTGTCGCTCACTTTTAGGTCTCTTCATTCTTTGGCTCCAGCTTACCTATCAGATCTACTGCCCCCCAGGCTAAGCATCGTACCTCGTACAAACCTCAAATCCTTTGGAGACCGTGCATTTAGTTGGTATGCTCCCAAAGCCTGGAACTCACTCCCGAATTGTGTCACGACATCCTCTGTGACTTGACCACATTTAAAAAGAAATTAAAAATGCACCTGTTTATCACAGCATTTAGTGGGTCCCTGTGATTCGTCCCTGATGTGCTTATGTGTGCTGACACTGTTGTATGCTGCCACTAACCACACTTGCATGCTGACCCTGTGCATGTCACCCCTAACAATGTTATGCATATTGTTTATCAAGCATGATACCACTCACCACTCGATCGTGTTTCCTTTGCAGCAAATGTGAAGCACCTAGAATGAGAATGAGTTCTCTGACGGTGCTAATTAAGTATATTATTATTCTCATTATTATTAAGCCTTATGGTCAGGTACAGCAGCTCAGCAATCATTTTGCAAAAGCGATTAGTTGCTCGATGCTTCCGCTTTCATGGCACTTTCACCCCACTCGGTAGTCAGGCTACGGAAACCACACCATATCATTATTTCCGTCGTCCTAATTGATATAGCTTTTTAATTGTGCAGCCTATGTATTGCTAAGAATTTACATGCTCTCTTGCAATGCTACACGTTGTGGCCTACCAAATGCAGTCTCAAAATGTAGCCATTCCTGAATGCAGAGGTACCCTGCTTTGCCCATCCCTTAGTGCTCGGTAACAACTCGACCATCTTCAAATTTGCCTAGAAATGGAAGTCACCTAAGGTAGTTCACTGGCACGTATGGGTATCACTGCACAGACAAAGGTGATTTTGCATTAAATACTGGTACAACTATTAGTGGGTTGCCATAATAATGATCAAGCACCAGGATTTTTAAGAGTGTTTAATACTTCAAGATTTATTTTCTTTACTATAGAATTCTTCTTTTGCACATGCACAGAGATGGATCTGCATTGTTTAGTAAAGACTATTAAAGGATTCATCATTAGCATGATTAACTGCTTCTTGGCGACACCATTTGTAAGGCTTCATCGGAGTTTTGAAATTTCTGGTACTTGCCTTATCTTCTGATGGTACATATGCCATATATGCATGTTAGAAGTACTTCATTTCCTTACCTCTGTGGTGTGTGTGTGTGTGTGCACGCGAGCACGTCGGTGTGTGTGTGAATGTGTATACTTTATGCAGTATTGCTTAAATATGGTAGCAAAATGCTTCATTTATGTAAAAGTTCAGATGGTAATGCTGGCAAACCAAGATACCTTAAATTGCTGAGATTTTATGTAATCCCCATAGACCCCATGCATTGCCGACATTTGATCCAATCCTAAGATTTTGTGTAATTTTGGGATATCTTGCAAATCGGGGAGGGGGTGGCAATGAAGAGATTCGGGTATGATCTGTTTGGGATCTCGGAATTAAAAAAAAGTGTTAGGGTTATATTCAGTGCCTCAGCCGCTCCCCTTCACTTTTCTGTTCTCTCATTTTGTCTATTTTGCCCCTCCCATTATCGTAACTTTATTGGTGCTGCTGCCACGGCAGGGCTCTCTAGTAAGTGCCACCAGCACTGGGAAATAATACAGCAAGAGATAAAGCAAGCTAAAGAACTATTTCAGGTGTCATTGTAAGTTGCTCGCCTTTGACGGCTCTAGCCCAGTGGCACATATATATATGTAAAGGGTCTGGATATAAATTTGTTCTCTTAGGGCACTATGCAAACGAGGTATATTTAGTGTGTGTGGTGTATCTTGCGAGTTAGATCGATAGTAAGCTGCTACTATTCATGCTTAGAGAGAGATTGAGTTCTCTGAGGGTGCTTTATCAAGTACATTATTATTATTATTATTATGCTGCACTAAATTTCTTTTCAGTTTGTACTGGGCGACAGTTATGTATGGGAATCATACAGCCAAGTGCAGACACGTGTGTACAATTTTGGAAGCGGTCTGGCTGCACTGAAGCAGCAAGTACGTCAGAACATCCTCATATTTGCTGAGACACGCTCAGAATGGTTGATAGCTGCCCAGGCGTGCTTTCGTCACAATTATCCAGGTGTGTATGTGTGCTGCACGGCCCTACCATTACGCGTGTATGCAATTTAGCACTTAGCTACAGATAATACAACAAACGTACCTTTACTATGATGCTGTGGTGAAAGCCAACTGCCAACTGTCACTTCTGCTTTGTAGTTGTTACGTTATATGCTACTCTGGGGGACGAGGCCGTAGTACATGGCATCAATGAAACAGAAGTTAGCCATGTTATTACATCTGGTGATCTGCTACCAAAATTTAAGGCAAGTGCTGTACAAGGTGCTATCACTTGAGTTGGGCTGCTGTCTGGGGACACGTTGTTCTCTGGCCCAGAAGTGCACCTGCTTGGACGGGGACTGTTTCCACTATCTGTTGTAACATGTGGTGGGTAAGCCAGTAAAGTTTGAAAAGATAATCTACATGCTCGTTTTGCCTGTCGTAATATCGTCGGCAGGCTACTTTTTTGTGGCAGCCCACTCGCTAGTTGAATCACCGATGCACAATCAAAAATTGCTAGTGTTAACTATCCATCGTCTTCTTAACCTCACCTAGTCCAGCACGTTACATAGAGATTTTTGCTCTGATCTAACTGATAATTTTTCTAGCATATTGTAAACAAGATTGACCTGATCAGAGAGTTCATGCCTAAAGTAACATCCCCACATGATTATTCACCTCTCATTCTAACTTGACCTCAATGTCAAACATCAAGCCTGCCCCTGTTCGCTCCATCTCAATACTATCTAAGGAGACAAGCAGCTCTCTGGACCCCATGCATGCCCTTCTTCTGCGATGCCTGCATTGTTGCAGCTGACCGTGACTAACTCAATAAATAGGTCTCGAGCCTCGGATTTTTATCCCTGCCTCATTATAAGAAGCAGTTTCCTACCGTTCTGTCGGCACGTGTTTCCACATCGCACACTCATATTATGTTTTCACTGTTGTCGTTCACAAGCATTGCTGGATGCCGCTGCCTCTGCCGCAATTTGTGAATTGGGTGTCTCGCCCAGGAAGGCCAGAGAAAGTGTCCGACGGGTGAAAGGGGCGAGTCTTTGTAGTATTTCTTGCATTTTTCTCGAGCAACGTAGTAAATTACTCAAACCCAAGGGTTGTCACGCCCTCTACATGACGGGGGCGCTCTTTAAGTATACCTCCGGAAATTGAGCTCGATGTGCAATACACCCTAATGTTATACAACACGATTCTTGTCGGCGCTCTTGACGTGTTTGCCGTGGCTGAAATCTCCCAACTGCCCAACCGTGACCGATGCCGTTTCTGGTGGCTTCTCTTGCTTTCACCCCCCCATGGTCAATGAAAACTGGCTGTGGAGTAGCAAACGCCACTCATTACTTGCTGCATTTTGCGACATTTGCAGTTTTGCAAAGAAGTCCTCTGAATCTCTTGTACTTTTTCCATCCAGCTGTCAGCTGCTAATGATGGCAGTCATCTTCCCCCTCACGTACCAAGACTTGATTTAGTTCCGATTTGTTCATATCTCATCGTTATTCTGTGTTCCAAAAGTCGGCATTTTCTTGCACTGGATAATTTTAACATTCTTTTCAATAACACTAGCTGACCCCTATGTATTAAGTTTTGCTCTTTGGCTAATTCATTTTCTCTTGTGCCTCATGCATGGGCCCACTTGCATCAAAGGTCACACTCTTGGTCAGATATTCTTCCGATGTGGTATGCTATCAACATCTATTACCAATTTCTGCACATTTGACCCCGTGTGAATTTCTTTCTTGCTAAATATGCCCTATAAAATATAGTCTTGGAACAGCAACGCCTTAAGAACCTCGACATCGAAGCTGTTTGCAATAAATATCTTTCTCGAAACATCGGCTTAATCCTCCATCCGACCTGCCCTCGCAGGTGGAATACTACAACACTATGTTTGCCGATGTTCTTGACGAGTTTACACCTCTGCTATGCACTCGCCCAAATACCCTATCGTTTACTAAGATGCTAAAATAGCTAGGAATACTAAGCATACACTTGAAAGACGAGCTTATGAGAAACTCAGGACCTACGGCCCATCGACTGCCAATCGGGGTTATTGTGCAATGACTGTGTAGCTTGTTAGTTTCATCTAAAGAAGCATCTGCTTTGGTCAGCTTTACCTTCGCCCCAGTGAACTTGTCTTTTCGTTCCGTGTGTGTGCTCTTCGTGCACACCTGGGCATGATTCGGTGCATGTTACTAGCCAGAGGTCTTACTAACTGGTGGTCATGTGTGTGTTTTCATGTTTGCTTTAGCTTGCTGGCCTAAGCTGATACTTGTTTGCTTTTACATGGTTGATACCGTGCATGTCACTAAACCTTGCGTGTCGATTCTCTTGCAGCGAGCTGTAAAGCGTCCGGATGGAGATTAAGTTCACTTAAGGTCCTGCTAGACAAACGATTTAGCATTTTTATTATGAAACCATGCCAGTGTGTACTTAAGTTAATTTTAGTTGGGACTCAAAATATAAGCATGCAGCAATGAGCATGACTGCAAATTCCTTCCGTTAGGTTACTACTACATAGCCATCAATAAGCTGTGCAAAGTTACTTGCTCGGTTTTCTAATGATTATATGACTGGCTCTTGTTCTCACTCAAAATATGTCTTTTCTGTCTTTATTCATCTACCAAATATTCGACGTCAGCTAGACTTTGGATGTCTTAAAATAGCTCACAGACCCCACATTGGTGTTTGCAACTCATGGAAAGAGCCTTCGACGCCTACCACGAGTATTCAGATCCAACAAAATATTTAAGTAGCTCCCTAGTTCTGTTTCGGCTTGATTCTTGTACCTCCCTTTTGGCTGGGCTACCGAAAAAAGGCAACTAGACCACTGCAGATGGCTATGAATATGGCTGCAAGGCTAGTTTGCTTGCAAATCTCAGAGGCTTGAACACGTGTCTCTTGTGCTAAAAAAAAAAGCTAGGATGGCTGTCGGTTGATCAACTGATACAGAGCAAAGTTCTTACGCTGGCCCACAAGGCCTGCCACGGCTTGGCTACTCCATACCTCGCTGAACTGCTGCACCAGTTTCAGCCTCATCGTGTCCTCATGTCCTATATGGACAATAAATTAGCTATTCCATTCCTCCACTTAAAGACCGTTGACGACAGAAGCTTTAGCTCTGCAGGGCCTAGACTGTTGAACTTGCTTCTTGGATTCTTACGCAACGACAACTACTCTACTGCTGCCGACTATGGCACATTCTTTCCAGCAGTCCTGAGCTGCAACTTCCATGCCACTCACTACCTCAACTGCTCACCTGACTCTGCTATGCTTCCCACTTTCTCTTTGTTGCATGAGATGAAGTATGTTGGCTTCCGAATGCATACCGAAACCCACATAGGCTGTGAGTGCACTATACATTCAATTGCATTTCCCTTTGCAGCAAATGTGAAGCGCCTAGGAAGAGATTGAGTTCTCTGAGGGCGCTTTATCAAGTGCATTATTATTATTATTATTATTATTATATACAAAACTCTCCTCTGTGTAACAACCACATAGTCTTTGTGGAGTTACAGATGGAGACACACACACACACACAGGGAGAGGGGGGAGAGAGCTATGAAAGGTGCCTAGCATCAGTCTGCTCCTGATCCTTGTCAGTAATGTGCCTGGTCCGTAACTGTGAAATTTGCATGGCCCGGTGTCTCTTCCATTTCCTTCCTGGCATTCAGATCTAAAGGAGGTAGAGTTCAAGGCAAGCAGCCTGCATCAGCTGGAGCAAATGAGGCTCAGGCAAATAATAATAATAATAATAATAATAATAATTATAATAATTCACTTTGATAAAGCACCCTCAAGGAACTCAATCTCTTTCTAAGTGCTTTACATTTGCTGCAAAGGAAACACGATCGAGTGGTGAGTGGTATCATGCTTGATAAACAACATGAATAACATGGTTAGGGGTGACATGCACAGGGTCAGCATGCAAGTGTGGTTAGTGGCAGCATACAACAGTGTCAGCACGCATAAGTACATGAAGGACGAATCGCTGGGACCCACTAAATGCTGCCATCAGTAGGAGCGTCTTTAATTTCTTTTTAAATGTGGTCAAGCCAGGGATGTCATGATGGAAATCGGGAGAGAGTTCCAGGCTTTGTGAGCATACGAACTTAAAGCACGGTCTCTAAAGGATTTGAGGTTTTTACGAGGTATAGGTAAACAGTTAGATTCCGAAAGCAGGTGGTGCAATGCTTGGCCTGGTGGGGGAGTAGATCTGAGAGATAGGCTGGAGCCAGAGAATGAAGGGACCTAAAAGTGAGCGACAAAATCTTGATGTCGATACATTGCTTGACTGGTAGCCAGTGCAGGTCGGTGAGAAGTGGTGTGATGTGACAACTGCGACACTCATGACAGACAAGCCAGGCTGCAGAGTTTTGCACCAGCTGTAAGCACCTGATTGCAAATGCCGGTAGACCAGCAAGCAGTGAGTTACAGAAGTCAAGACGGGATGTCACAAATGCATGGACCAACTTAGATGTGTATCCCTGGCTAAACAAGCCCGAATTTTAGCAATGTTATGTAGCTGAAAGTAGGCAGACTTGACTGAGGAGCTGATGTGGTCGTCTAACGAAATCTCAGCACCTTTCGAGAGTTGTGCACAGGCTTATCAGGCTTTAGCTGCTGAAGCTAGCTACTGTCCCACGCTTAATATATGGCCACCCCGCGTATGCAATCATTTGAATTTACCGAAGAATCATCCGTAGAGGAGGCTGAAAGAGAGCTGAGATATTGTATGCCTCGTCTTTATCGGTTCCCTAAGAAAGCCGTGAGGGCTAAGAGGCTGTTAGGCTACAAGAGAGTTGGCTATAACCCGGTCGAAGCCCAAGTGGTGCTGTACGTGCAAGTAAATGCATGCATTTAGCTTTAACCGTCGGCCCTGATATGTTTTTTTTAACCCCCCCCCCCAAATATCATTGAGGTTAACAGAAGTGGTCTTATCGTCCTTGCAGTTAAAGGCTTGTTGGTTGAGCTCCGAGACCAGCCCGAACAGCCAGTCAGTAGGTATTGAATCTTAAACCAGGGGGGTGGTAGCAGGATATCTGCTAGCTAGTGTAATGTAATGAATGTATTGCCTCAAATCTCTTACGAGAGGGAGATCACTGCGAGGAGGGGGTCAGCTTAGAATTCTGTCTGATGGTCGGGTGCTGTGTTAGTGTCATCGCTGCCTATCCTGTGCTTGGTCCTTAGCCATCTAGTTACTGATGCTAGTGCCCTCTGCTGCTGCATTGTAGACTCTATCGTGGTTGTGGCATTGCTTCAAATTAGTGCCTCGTTGATAATTTGCTGATGCTGACTTGATCAATTTATTTGTAGTTACTATTAATAGCTGGTTTCAGATTGCTATTCACTCAGCCGCAAAAAATTCTCCCAGTATAGCCGAAGCAGCTGTCGCTGGAAATTCTTGTGGGTAATATGAGGGTTTTCTATGAGGCCAGGCATAATAAAGTTATGCATGGGAAAAGTTAAAGCATGTGAAAATATTTATTGACAACCCCAAGACAAGCACACATGCTGTTGGTATGTATCAGTTTAGTGTGACGTCGGCACATCACGATTTTTATGACCTCGATTGTCTGGCCCGGCTCAGAGGCCACCAGCTTCTGCGATGCCTCTTTGCCTGTAGCGCATGCCACCGAGCCTGAGTATTACTGTAAAGTTCGGTTACTGGTTTAGGCCAAACATCTAGCCTCAGTTACACGTTCATATCGCTCCATAGTTGTTCTATTGGGTTTAAATCAGGTGACTGGGAACTGGCTGGGCCGTTGCACTAACACCAAGCAAGGAGATGTCAAAAGGGTACTTTACAGGCCAGACAGTGCCTAAGGTTATCTTGCTTCCAAATGAACGACCCTCCAGCAGAATACTTAGGTTTTGAAATTTAACTTCCCTGACAAACGATTACTAGAGTAAAGTACTTTTGACGAATCCCTGTTTGGTGCTGGTGAAATGGCCCAGACAGTCGCCAGGCCCGTGAACTAAGCGCATAGCATAGGAAATTGTCTCCACATTATGTGGCAGTACCGTGCAGCGCGGTTCGTAAAGAACATCACACTAGCAGGTATATGCAAAGTCGACCTACTCAACCCTAAAACTACTGTTTTTAGAGCACATTTTAAGAATATGGCTCTAGAGAATATGGTCGTGAATACTTGCATATGCAAAGAGGGGGATTTCCACGAACGATGTGCTTACATAGGGTGGTACAGGCTGCTGTGCAATTGTCAAGACGAGGGGATCCTTGCGAGTCCGATTAGAGCACGTTGCTAGCACTTGCAAACAAGGAATTAGCCTCAGAAAGATTTCTAGCCTTTTTGGTAAGAGTGAAGGCTGCTTGAGATTTCACCTGGTAAGTACATCAAGAGGGATTCGATCAAACGGCCACTGCTGAGGGCCCAGAAGTCATGGAGTAGGAAGTCAAAGCCCGACGACCTTTCACTGACTAGAGCCGCTCTCTCCCATAGCAAGCCATGCATGAATCCGCTCTCAGGTGAACTGGAGGCCACTACTGGGGGGTGTGGGGTGGTCGGCAACGGGCCTGAAAGCAATGAGTCGTCGACTTTCCAGTGTGATTATCTTTCGATGACTGGGAAAGTAGGCCGCGCGGCTAAGCAAAACGGCATACAGCTGACACCATGAAATGGTCAAAAATGCTAACGCCCACTGAGTAATCAAAGGCTGGTGTTTTTTCTGTAGGAATGACAAGCAGATTTTTCAGCCCTTAGAGAGTAGCAGATGCCACCTTTTCGCCAACCGAAGAAAAGGGTAGTGCTATGTCAGAACATGTTTTGAGATTCATGTGCAGTTGTCATGAATTGGCCCAGTCAAGTCATCTGACTAAAGCATCATAGAGCATCCATTGGATGATTTCAATGACCGTCGGGGAAGCTTTCCAAATTAGTCAAACTGCTGTGGGGTAGAATGCTGTGGAGTCGACATCACACGACACAATTTCGGAGCTGTTAGCGTCAATGCCCAGCAGCGAGCAGGTGGTCATCAAGAACCGATACGGGCCTACTTTTAACTGAATAAATATTGTTATGCATCGTGTGCAGCTTGTCTGCCCCTTGGTTCGAAGAATTCTCGCTGATATTGCTATGACAGACTCTGTTGGCCACATTGTTTGGGATGTATGATATTCGTCGGAGACATAAGTGAATTATTACCTATTATGTAGATATTTTTTAGTCTGCTTACCCGTTTTAGTGCTCGATGAAATGTGTCTTCTGTCTCTTTATAACAGAAATTACTGCCGCGACTACCAAAGGTGAAATGTATCATATATATGGAAGGTAGACGTCCAGTCGATGGTACAACTGTGAATGGAGGCCATTCTGTGCAAGTACTCTCAATGGAGGATGTGGAAGCATTAGGAGCACAGCCGGGAAACTGTAAGTGCTGCCATAGCATCTTTCTCTTTCACAAAATTGTCCCCATCTTTTAGTGTGAATGCCAGCCTCAGTATAGTAGCTAGCAGTAGTGCCAATGATACTTCTGCCGTAATATGCCCGACGTACAGCTGACGCAGGTAAGTCTCATGGGTCTCACAGTACTGCTGGATCTGTGGCTCGACTGTGCTGGTCTTGTGGTATTGAAGCACTATTTGGCCGACCTTCTGTGTAATGTCCTTCGTTGTGCTTGCACCACCATTTAATGTTTGATTCCAGTTGAGCCTGTTTCCTTGGCTACCTTAAGGATTCTACTAAAAAAAAGTCAATAGGTCTGCTAAGTGACATCTGGATCAAAAAGTGAAGATCAACATCATCGCTATCAGATCCAGAGTAGGGCATGATCTCGTATCATGCCCTCATGAATTGAACCACGTGCAACTTCGTATGCCGACTCGGCACTTTTTTTAGACCTCGGATTGTGAACATCAGCTTAGTATTGCTGCATGGAAGCCTGCCAGTGACCAAGAGAAAGGCAGGGACTTGGCTGCCAGGAAAAATGGCGACCAGAGACCAAATGAAGAACTTGGGGGAAATTTGTCCAGCTACTCATGCTTGGGCCCCCGACTTTGTGCATGCTAGGTGGCACCGGTCTCATTGGCAGCTGCATCCAGCTAGCACGGTCACTGCTTTGAATTAAGCCACTTACTCTCGGTGTTTTGCATCAGTCCCGAGATCTTTTTTTGCTTGCAGTCCAGCAACGAGCAGAGCAGCCACCGAAGCCTGGTGATGTGGCCGTCATCATGTATACTAGTGGCTCCACGGGTTTGCCCAAAGGCGTTCAGCTGACGCACGCAAATCTAATGGCAGCCATCTCTGGCATGACGGCAAGGGTGGTGGGCATCGGGCCCACCGATACCTACATCGGCTACCTGCCGCTTGCTCACATATTAGAATTGGCCGCAGGTGAGTGATCGATTTCTGTTTGTTCGCTCTTCTGTTCGCGTGTCTTAGTTAGAGTCATGAGCAGCAGTCTTTGACTAAAACTCCATCATTAGGAAGGTAGTTAGTTTCCTGTTTTGGGTCCTTAGCTGCACTTGTGCTTATGTTTAGATGTGCTGTAAAGACTCGCTTATTCTAAAAGTCTTTAGCATTTCTATGCCGGGTTTGTACAACCAGGCATTCAGCCACCGGTAATGTATTCGTTGTATTTTGCTATTCCTTATCGAGCCAATTAACCAAACGCAACCATGCCTATCACTTTTTGGCGGCTGTATTAATTCTGTAAAGTCCACAATCTTGATCTAGTCATCTAGTCATTCATTCATTATTCTACTGACCTCTCTCAAGGTTCCATCTAGTTGAGACGGCTAATATCTCTATAGATCCCATACCTGCTCTTCTACATCCAAGATACATGGATTTATTGCTTTTTACCAAAACTAGCTTACTGAATAAATTAATAAAAAAAAAAAGGTTAGCTGATTCAGCAGCCTCATTTATATATTAGCGGAAGAGCCTTAACGGCTATCACTATCGTTTGCAGTGGGCAATAAATGATCTCCCACTAAGGTCTCTTTGTCCCAGTGAATTTGTCTTTTATTAATTCCGGTATGCTTTTAGTTTGTACTGTGCATGATTCAATGCAGTTTACTTGCCAGAGGTCTTACTAACCGGTGGCCGTGAATGTCTGCACGTTTTGTGCAACTTGGTGGCCTAAACACGATGCTTTCTCTCGCATGTTTAATACCGTGCATGTCACTAAACCTAGGGCATTGATTCTCTTTTAATGAGTTGTAAAGTGGATAGAGATCAAGTTCTGTTAGGGCACTGTATAAAATACCTGACATTATCATTATCATTATTACTAAAATGGGCCCAGCCATCATTTTGCCTGTAGACTCCACATAGAATACGGGCATCTTATTCCAAAATCATATTCACGCGCCTACCTTAGGACGTCGGGTTTGATTGAACCGTCAGCAGGCCTGTTATGTAAGGGACGAGACTTGATCGGGGATGCATTCAAGTGGTCCCAGCTGGACCTTGCTGGTTTTCTTTCGAAAAAACCAAGCCGGACGTTGTCTGGTGAGGGACCAGCCAAACCAGGAATTGAACATGGCACGTCTCTCCATTATGGTTTGAGTGACTCGACCTCTCGATTGCTGACATCACACCACCAGCGCCTGTGTGTGCTGCCTTCCTTTTGAATCAGTCACTCGACATGTCGCCAACACCGAAGCTGTCGTGTCGCAAAGCGTATCCACTGAGTTCATGGCACATGTCGGCTCGCGAAAAGAGTTGTGACGTTCCAGCGTCTTCGACCCGTGAAACAGGCAAAAAATGACAACGGTCGGTCATCTTCTATTTCGGGGTTCTATTGGGGTGCCAAATTCACGTCCTGCTCGACCCACTTGCTCAGCTCATGCGAGCGTGCTTGCCGTGGAAGTCTTTCCCTTGTCAGCGCTGGCCTCGAATCTGCACGCTTGCCTCGTAAAATGCGCCGCTGTACTCGGCTCGGCCGCCACTTGCAGTGCCCCTTGCAGCAGCTGCTGCTGCCTCCGAAGCTTAGCCCAGCTATCCTCTGCCTGGCATGCGGGTGACCCTCCCTCCCGCCGGTGGCTGCTGCCGTTGCAGAGACGGCCTGCATTTGCTCGGGTGCTCGCATCGGCTTCTCGTCGCCTCTCACGGTGACCGACCAGTCCACGGGGATAAGGAGGAACTGCAAGGGTGACGTCTCCATCCTGCGGCCCACGCTCATGGCGTGCGTGCCGGTAAGTGAGCGGCAGCGCTATCTTGGCCACGTGCTGGAGTACTGCGCAGCGCACGCTGACGTGGTGGAGGGCCACTCGGGCAGCTGACAAATGCGCAGCTTCCTGCATTGCCGAGCTGCCGAAGGGGCGCGAACGTTGGTGGCTTAGCGTGGTAGTAATGGCAGCAATTATGGTGGCAGTGGCAGCAGCAGTGGCGGCAGCGATGGCGGAGCCAGCAGCAGTTGCGCGGCGGCAGCAGTGACGGTGGCAGAAGCAGCAGCTGCCATTCTGTCTGTTGTCGTCTCTATGCATCTCGTCGACGTATGCTGCAGCATTTCACCACCTTATTTTTTGTGCACGTCTTCGGTGGCAGACCGTCATGGATCGCATCTACAAAAACGTTTGGGAGAAGGTGAACGAGAGCGGCCTCGCTTCCCGTGCTCTGTTCAAGTTTGCCTACTCCTACAAGTCGTCATACTACGAGCGTGGCTGGGACACGCCGCTTGTCAACCAGTTCGTGCTACGGCGCATCCGAAGCCTGCTCGGGGGCAGGCTGCGAGGCGTGCTGTCGGGCGGCGCCCCGCTCTCGCCCGACACGCAGCGCTTCATCAACGTCTGCTTCTGCTGCCCTGTCATCCAGGGCTACGGGCTCACCGAGACATGTGCGGCCGGCTCGATCAGTGGCAGTAAGCAAGCAGGCGCCGTGGCCACTTGCTCGCTTGCCGAATCGTCGACCGATCGCTACCATGGCCCCTTTCCTGAGCGGCCGTGCTCCGCCTGAGCGTGCTCGAAAGCAGGTCTCTCTCTCTCTCTCTCTCTCTCTCTCTCTCTCTCTCTCTCTCTCTCTCTCTCTCTCTCTCTCTCTCTCTCTCTCTCTCTCTCTCTCTCTCTGTCCAATCTACTGCCTCGTCATTGACAGCAGAATGTACCGGGCAGAATGTACAGAGGCAGAGCGTGCGGCAAGCCGGCGGCATGCAGTTGTGGTGGCGTGCCACCGTGCCCAATCATTGTTCATTCTGCTCGTTCTTGGCTTCGGTTGGGAGGAGAGGAGCTGACTGTGCAGAATGGTGGCTCGAATGGGTGCTAGCTCTATCTTAGAATGGACCTCGGTGGGCACTAGCTGCTTCCTCTCACGCGGTCGGCCCCGTGATTTGGGTAAAAAAAGAGCATTCTGACTAGCGCATGTTCTTGTGGCAGCCGTTTTTCGTGTGATTTCGTTGGCAATGCCAAGTCGAGCTGGTGTTTGTGTGTGTCTGTGTGTGTGTGTGTGTGTGTGTGTGTGTTTGTGTGTTTGTCTGGCTGTGCTGCTAAATTTCCAAAGGTGCAGAAGTCACACAATTCAATGAGGCCAAATACACCTACCCGGTAGGCAACAGGCGAAACATGCTTCCACAACCGAGCTACTTCTGGCAGCTCGGTTTTTGTCGTGTTGTCCCTACACTGGGAAGGCAGCAGTGTTTTGCGCACCTGGCTTTGTTTGGATGGGCTCTCTGGTTAATGGCACTCCTGTAGCATCCACTATCAGCTGTATCAGAGTCATGTCTTCGACTAGTTTGCTAACTTCGTGAGCTTCAGCACTAGATACTGGTACACGAGCAGCCATCTCTCGAGGGCCTCTCGAGCTCTTGTGCTAATCTGCTCCTGTGCTGGAGCCCTTCTTAATCGCAGCATAGCAGGACACCAGCCGATAACCTGGAACGAGAAGAGTGTGCAGCTCATACAGGAAACCACTCGGGTTGTCTTGTGCTACGATGAGGTTTTTATTGTACGGCTAGTGTAAGCAGATAAGGATGTGTTGTGTGAGCCTGCTGCTTCCCGGCCACTAGTGTATGCCCCGCCTGCGGCGGGTGGTTGAACCAGGCAGCCTTTGCTGTCAGCATGTGGCCCACCAAAGATGCACGCACGTATCTGTAGTGAGTCAGCCCCAGCTCGTATATGTAACCGCTGGGGAATAAAGAAGGAGAGTCTCGTTCACTGCTCACGTTCGCCTGCTCGTGTCTTCGTGTCTCCGTGAGACTCCACTAGCGCTGCTGCAGCCGGAGACACAGTAACGTAACAGATGCAACTCATTAGTAGCGGTTATATTGCTGACTGTTGAGTGTGTGCAGCTTGTACCAAGTAGCCAGCCTTGCGGTGAGTAAAGCAGCAGGCACGCATACAAATTCCCATCCTTATCCGGCTTTTCTTTGGTTCTCTGCTGTCACGTGCCACTGCCGTAATGGCTGCCGTGTGCCACGTCGGTCCGACCGCTTGTTTCCTGGCTCTTCCTTTGAGTTTGTGCTCGCACGTGACCACGCACCTAGTGCCTGGCCCGTCACGGCCTCGGCATCAACGTTTGCTGCTTGCGCGCTGCCGCTTCAGTGGACGACTTGAGTTCGGGTCACGTGGGCGCGCCTCTGTCATGCTGCGAGCTGAAGCTCGTCGAGTGGGCAGAGGGCGGCTACAGGCCCACGGACGAGCCGCCTTCGGGCGAGCTGTGGGTCGGCGGCCCCGTGGTGGCACTGGGCTACTACAAGAATCCGGAAAAGACTGCCGAGGACTTCCGGGTGGCCAACGGCCAGCGCTGGTTCTGCACCGGCGACATAGCTACCGTTCGCAAGGACGGCTGCTTCACCATAGTAGGTGGGTACGCCTCTTGTTTTGGCGCGTCGTCGTGGCCTGCTTGCAATGGGCTCATGGCCTTGATTTGCCTGCCTGTGAGCTGTCGGCCGGAATTTTCTTCCTTTAGTTATTTGAGATGAGCTCGCTTGGTGTTGTATCGTATCATTACTAAAATTCAGGCCTGCTTAGACAGGCATACTGTACCCAAATTGGTCCATGCAATCGTGGCATCCCGTCTCGATTTCTGCATGTGTGCAATCAGGCACTTCTAGTTGGTGCAAAACTCTGCAGCTAGGCTTCTCTGTCGTGAGTGCCGCAGTTGCCTCATCACATCACTTCTTGCTGACTTGCACTAGCTCACTATCAAGCAGTCGATCGACTTCAAATTTTCATCACTCACTTCTAGGTTCCTTCTTTTGCTGGCTCCAGCCTACTTATCAGAGCTACTCCCAAACCAGTCTAGGCATCGAACCACCGCTTTTCTGACTCAAATCGTTTAGCTATACCTCTTACGAACATCAGATTCTTTGGAGACCAACTTCAGATTCTCTGGAGATCTTGCCTCGTATGATCCCAAAGCGTGGAACTCACCCTACAGACTCACGACGTCCTCTGACATGGCATTTAAAAAGAAGCTAAACAAGCACCTACTTCTCGAAACATTTGCCGAGTCCTTGTAGGCCTTTGTATGCCTATGCGTGCTGTCACTGTGCATGCTACCAGTAACCACATTTGCGTGTTAACAATGTGCATGTTACCTCTAAGTTTATTAGGCTTGTTGACACTGTGCATATTACCTCTAACCATTCGACCATGCTTTCTTTACAGCATCTAAAGTATATGAAGTAAAGTACCTAGAAAGAGATTAAGTTTTCTGAGGGAGCTATACAAATGTGTCTGTATATATACATACATTTGTATATATATATATATATATATATATATATATATATATTTATGTTTCTATTTATATAGATATTCAATCAGTCTGAGGTCTTTTTCTTCATACATTTTGCAGGTAGAGATGGTTGGCATCTTGGTGCTTAAGGTTTCACTGTCGGGAGATAAAAAGAAAAGTGGTTCCCACCTTATGCCAGACGTGAACATTCGATAGTCTATTCCCCACCTCTTGTCGAACATTTGCATTTGCTAGCTCATGCCTTCTCAGAATGCAAACCACTGGGATAGCCGTTGCCAGTTTGACCGTCCGTCTTTGGTACAAAAGTAGGCTTCGGTGAAGATGTAGTTTTACTGTCATCTTGGTTTCCTTTCTGCTGTATTTAGCTATGAGTGACTGTGTAGGGGCTCTGTTTTGTTTATTAATTAAGCTGAGATCAGAGATCACCTACATGGGAAAGCAAGCTAGGAGTTCAGAGCATCTGATTCTCATTGGCCTTCGACTGAGGCCGAGTCAAAACTGTGTCTGCTCTGGCATGCTAACTGCTTCTGTGAGCATGCACCGGCCCAGGGACGTATAACAATGAAGAAAAGGCACGGAGACACAGAAAACCCATACAGCCACTAGCAGAATTATCAAACAGCTTGTTCTCTTCCTCTCTCTTCCTCTCTCTCTCTCTCTCTCTCTCTCTCTCTCTCTCACCAATCATTTAGAAATGCTTTCTATGCATCTGTAAAGTGCCTAAAAAGAAATCCAGTTTTCTGAGGGCACTACGCAAATGTATTATTATTATTCTCTCTCTCTCTCTCTCTCTCTCTCTCTCTCTCTCTCTCTCTCTCACTCACTCACTCACTCACCTCCCAGTCTGTCTCTTTCTCTCGGTCAGGCTATCTCAAAAGAAACAGACTGACCGAGAGATAGAGATGGGGACAGACTGGGGGGAGAGAGAGAGAGAGAGAGAGAGAGAGAGAGAGAGAGAGAGAGAGAGAGAGAGAGAGAGAGAGAGAGAGAGAGAGAGAGAGAGAGAGAGAGAGAGAGAGAGAGAGATAGAGGAGAGAGAGATAGAGAGAGAGAGAGAGAGAGAGAGAGAGAGAGAGGAGAGAGAGAGAGAGAGAGAGAGAGAGAGAGAGAGAGAGAGAGAGAGAGAGAGAGAGAGAGAGAGAGAGAGCAGTATAATATCTCTGCACGCTTGTCTGTATGGGTTCTCCGGGTCTGCATGTTCTTGCTTTTTCTTAACTGTTTTATGTCTCGGGATCGGTACTTGCTCATACAGGGAGTTAGTAGTGCGCCCGTTGCAGCAATAGTTGGTTGCTCCAGTGGCTATGGGAGCGATGCTTTGTCAGTTTTTCGAAATGGGCTCTCGTTGGTTGGGCTGTCTCTCTGCAGATGTCAAAGGTTGATCGGTTCTCGAGGCCAGTCTGCCGACGACATCGCCTCCTTTCTTTCTAATGTTACGACATCCTTTTGTGGATTTGTAGCGCTTCAGAAATTTGGCTGACGAGTCAGCCAGTGCTTGATGACCGAAGTTTCTTTCACGCGTCACGCTATGCCTTGCAGACCGCAAGAAAGACCTTGTCAAGCTGCAGGCCGGCGAGTACGTGTCGCTGGGCAAGGTCGAGTCGGTGCTAAAGCTGTGCTCGCTGGTGGACAACGTCTGCGTGTACGCGAGCAGCCTCCAGTCGTATACTGTCGCCCTCGTCATACCGAACCAAAAGAACTTGAAGTTGCGAGCCATCGAGAAAGGGCTCGATGCCGATCATTTTGAGGCGCTCTGCAACAATCAGAGCATTGTCAACGAAGTTCTCGAGAGCATGAAGGTCACGGCCACTGCAGGTGTGTGTCCAAGGTGTCGAAACTAGGCCTAGCAGTTGGCTGCGGGACAGTCGCTTTTACCGATGATTACCCTTGATTCGAGCATGCCTTGCCCACCTCTGACCGACGAATAGTCGTCGGCTGTGCCTCGCGTACACAGCGACTGTTTGCCATGCGCAGCTGTAAGCTTGTCTGTCTGCTGCTACTGCTCTCTTCCTCAGCCGCCCGTTTGCTGCCCTTTTGGCTTTGCTGGGTGAGTGAGATTCGTGCTCACGTGAGTTGGCCACCTAAATCCTCTCATATTGTGCTGTGTGTGCGCGCTCGCAGTGGAAGCAACTGGAAGTTATCGATGACGTGGGCGCGTGCGTCGACAGTCAAGTGCTATTTGAACGGTTCTGGTAGTGCTGCGTAGCATTGCTGGTAGTCGGGGCGGCGGCCCCCCCAGCTAACAGGTCGACTCACTGGTAGGCCAAGATGGATAACAAATGGCAGTCTTGTATAGCATCACTCGGGTCTTGACAGCCAAGACGTGCTAGCGTGTATGCAATCAGTGTGGCATTGCCTTAGGTCATTGCAAGGCACGTGCCAGGCTGCATCCCACCTCATCAGAGGCTCAGCCGGAAGTTTTTCAGGGGGCTGAATAACCTTGCCCTTGGCCAAATCCTACCAAGCCCAGCGAGGCTGGCACAGTGACAGGCTCTTTCTGGGACATGCGGCTCAGCTTGGTAGGCGGGGCTTCAGCCTGCATTTTTCATCCTACAACTTTGCCCCCATGTGAATGCAGCTCTTATGTTAACAGCATTGCACAATGGTAACCCCTGGCTCAATGTTAGCCGACCGGTCTTCAGATGACTCAAAGGTTGCAGTTATCTATCGAAGCTTGTGTGCAAAAATCCTTCCCTGACTCTTTGACACACCTGTGCACACCTTATGATTGGGTTTGCTGAACACTCCAACAGTTGATTTCCAACTGTTAGCTGCCATGGAGGGGGGCACTTCTTGGTCCAGTAGTCTTGGCTTCCCGGGTCCAGATTAGCCCCCACACCGAAGCATAAACTAACAAACAAGAATGCATGAAAACTGTAGAATTTGCACGAACGTCCAAAGAATCGTTGGTGCCTCTTGTGGATGAGTGCGATCTGTGTTGACCGAGAGAGCTTCTCTTTGCCGATCGTATACCCGAAGGCCATTGGTAACCGGCTCCCTCAGTGGCCGTTTGCCTCACCTTTTGACAGAAATCAACTCACCGAGATTGCAAGATAACAGAGTCATGATGCAGATTAGTATAGAGAGAGCTAATGCAAGTGTGTAGCTGGGCATTGGAGGGGCTGCTGAGTGGCAGTAGAAAGTGCATCCATTTAAATTCATTAGTGTCTGTTGTACCTTTGTGGCAGCTCCCATCTCTAGATTCTTGAAAGATTAATGAACTTTCGTCCCTTTTCATGGGCCTTTAGGTCCCATAATATAATAATTATAATTCATTTGTTTAGTGCCCTAAGAGAACTAAATCTCTATCCAGGCACCTTACAGCTTGCTGCAAGAGATCAAGTGTTAATGGCTTGCCCGATATCATGCTTAGACAAGCATGCAAAAGCAAGCATCATGCCGAGGCAGCATGCTTAAGCACAGAAGAAGATACCCGTGGCCACCGGCTAGTAAGTCCCCTGGTTTGTAATGTGTGCTGACTCATGTACAAGTAAGCATACAGTGGTTGAAGGGACAACAACAACAAAAGTTTGCTGCTGCTAGGGAAAAGCTGATCGGAACATCTGTTCGTTAGCTGATACTTAAGTGATGCATGCAAAGTTAATGAAGGTCGTGACAGAAGCCAGAAATGACTTTCAGACATTTGGTGCATGCAAGTTGAAGGCCTAATCACGAAAAGATAAGTTCATTACTAAGAATGGCGAGACGACTAGAAGCCGAGGAGCAGGTGGTACGATAGCACTCTGGAGAAGTTCGGGGGCTGGATAGGTTGGTGCATGCGAGTGAAGCAACCATCAAGCCAGAGAGATGAACTTGAAGTCGATTTGATGCTTGATAGGGAGCCAGTAAAGCTTAGACAGATGTGGGATGACATGGCAGCTACGCCAATGGCAGCAGACCAGACGAGCTTCTGAATTTTCCACTAATTGAAGCCGACTTAGGGAGCAGGCCGGGAGTTCTTCTTGATACAGGAAGTTGCAGTAATCCAGCTGCCCTGCACACCCCAGCTGTATTAGCATGGCCGTTCACATTTCCAGCTACCGTCCGGTCTGCAATCTGGGCTTGCAGTGAGCTATTTGAGCCGTCAACCCCTTACTGCCTCGACGAGAGTGCAAGCCTTGTAGGTTTGATGTTCATACAAAGTTCAGTACATAACAAAATCCAAAGCATGTGTCAAAGTTCCGTTCACTTGGCAAAGTTGATTCTTTTGTTGATCAGAAACTCATGAGAAAAGCTCCGACCACTTATCCTTGCCTTTAGCGATCTCACCTCCTGAATGCCCCAAGGAAAGGGTGGAAATGGTGGTGCTTGTATGAGGTTAGTTTTGGGGTGGTGATATGGGCCATGGCTTGTGATTTCACCAAAATCAGGTTTGACATGTGTATGTATCAGCCTGATTTCGCATCTGACATCTGCAAATGGACATCGACATAGCACTGCAAAAAAAGAATATGTCGTTTCGCCAGCAGAAATTTGAACCGTGACCGCTAAAAACATATGCCAGAATCGTACCTACCGTGCCGGTGCGATTTTTGCTGACAATGCTCATTATTTTTTCTGCATTTCTCTGGATCCTTATCAGTCAGACAAAGGGCAGACCTTTGATTAAGCCAGACAGTCTCGTGCTGGCACTTCGAATAGGCACGTCAAGTGTGGGCCAAACCAGCTGAATGTTGCTTACGAAATGGTGCATGTCACTCATTTTTGGTATAGTTCCCTGGGAAATTTTTGAAAATACCAAGCCTATATGTGAGGTCGTACGTGGGACCAAGAACGGAAATGTATCACTTTCGGTAGGATGGAACCCTATATACTCGTGTACCCAAACCAAATTACCAGTTCCCTTGCCATTGATCTATAAGGACTACTCTTTTTTTACCGATCTCAATGCGGGTCTTAGAGAAATCATGTTTGTCCGTGTGTGTGTGTGTGTGTGTGTGTGTGTGTGTGTGTGTGTGTGTGTGTGTGTGTGTGTGTGTGTGTGTGTGTGTCAACTTGCACTGCAACAGAAGACACGTAGCAACTTTATTGCAGTGGGCAAAAAGGTGTTTGCTACAAGACTCGATTCAACAACATGGGGGATGAAATGTGATCGCCTAGCTGCTGGGTTTGCACCCAGCACCCAGCTCGTTAAGCTCTGTTTAACTTTACTGTTGCCTCCTCAAATTGGAGCCAGATTTTTTAAGTCACGGAAGTGTACAGAAGCACTCTCGTGAAAGAGCTAGCACGTAGGCATGTCTAGAAGCAGTGAAAAGATGATAAAATACTCCCGGGCGACTTTAAAACGAATTTGAGAATACAGAACCCCGAAATGCCTCTGGCTGAGGTGCTAGGTGTGGAAAATGTTTACCTGTTTGGAATGCCAACCATTCAGCCTGATGAATTGAAATGGCTAGGGATCTTCAAATATGGGCATAAGTCATTCGTCTTAGATTCATAGGTTCTCGTGAAGAATAATTTTGTGAGTTTGTTACCATGAGCTTGTATCTCGAAGCCTGCTGCATCTGATTTGGAATTTATTCGCATTAGAGTGCCGCTCGCAGTATTGCTTTGTTGCATTCTCTCTAGGTGGATTGGAAAAGTTCGAGATTCCTCAAAAGATAAAACTGCTGCCCACGCCATGGACGCCAGATACAGGCCTCGTCACAGAATCACTCAAGCTAAAAAGGAAAGACATTGAGATAAAGTTCAAAACAGTGCTCCAAAAGCTGTATAATTAGCGTCAGCCAATTGTGTGCGTGAGCTTCTAGTTTGACCAGAAGTGCTGTGCTTATTGTTGTTCCATTGCCTCAACACCGCACTGTTCATATCTTATGTTACTTAAGTTGTTTGTCGCATCTGCCATCGAACACGGAC
Organism: Cristatella mucedo; assembly: GCA_009760855.2. NCBI lineage: Eukaryota > Metazoa > Bryozoa > Phylactolaemata > Cristatellidae > Cristatella > Cristatella mucedo. Next base: position 2,014,846 of record WPIO01000062.1, on the reverse strand, counting down.
CCTTCTTTGTCCGCGCTAAAGATGTGCTCAGCGCCTGCCCTTTTGCGTAAGAAAAATTCAATTTGTAAGCGACAGCTCCGAAGTAAAGATGTTCGGGCACGTATGTTTTTCTATGCTGTTCATTTGTGATGCCATTCTTTTGAAAGGTACGTGCGTGATGCACTGGGTCATTTTGCTCTGTTGCTGCGTGCGTATTCGGATTTAAATCGTTTAGGTGGCACTGGTCGACGTGCACTTATCGGATACAAAACCAATTGGAGTGACTTGTGCGATTTCGTTCTCATTTGGTGTGCATTATGTTTCACTTGGGTGCTATTGACTGAAGGCCTGATTATTGCGTTGTGTAACAAAACTGCAGGCGCCGGGCTAAGCAGTCCTGTGCATCCTAGTAATGTAACGGCTAGTGTGTAGCAGCTGGTATCGGTTTACCTATGTTGAAGCTCCTTCTTGCTTGATAAATAAGAGAGTCGTGCCCGAATTGTCTCAAGCTGCCATTCAAATCTGTTATTGTCCTTGGCTAGGATGGCTAGGGATCCGAGGCGTCATGGTCGAGGCTGCCCACCGAGCACCGAGGTCTTTTGCTCACCCTAGTGCGGGCTCGCGTGCGCTTTCGTGAAAGCGCACTCGAGCTCGACGATGGAGTGTGCTTGTCGTTTGCCACTGCCGGACCCCCACAATACAATGTAGCCTCTTCAAAGGAAAGCGATTAGAGTTCGCGGGTCTCCAGTTATCGGGCTGCGTTTGCCACCGCAGAGATTTGCTAACGATACTACGGAAATACTCGTTTACTTTGGTTTCTGCTGCTTTTGCCCCGCGGAATGAATACGAATATCCAAGAGCATTAGTAACAGGCGTTCAACAGAGAAACTTCGTGCAGGCATTCAAGTTGAGCGACATGCACTCCTGCCAATTTCCACCGCCCTACTGTCGCTGTCTTAGTTTGTTAAAATTCTCCAAGATCCCGCTCATAAATAAATAAGTTGATAAAGATGTGTGCCTTTTAGAGTAGTGTATGCTTCAGTGATCCTCCACTAAGATAGTAGTAGTTGTAGGGCTCATCCGTTGCAACCGTCCGTGTGGTAAGTCGATGCTGCTTCGGTATGGGTTGACTCACGACAGTTCCTCCAAGCCGAAGTGAGAAAATCTTACTTTCTGACAAGCTTTCGTGTGTGCAGTGAAATGCGATCATTCAAGTATGTACGTTGGGGCAACTGTCAGTTTATCATGGTATGTCAGCTTCTGTATTTTCTGATTATTTTTCCATACACCTTATACCAGAGGGCCCTCCTTGTCTTGGCCAGCATACCTTGTAGGTCATACCAAGTTACTCAAGATTTTACACTTATTTATAATTTTCATTTGCACACCAGACGCTTTTCATATACTGCAAAGCTCGAACCTTCGACGTAGGTCGTTAAAAGACGAGTACTTTACCCCTGGGCCAAAGCAGGGCAACTCTGATCAATGTAGAATCTTATAGATGAACTCTCGATTTATGAATTCGCAATTTCTCACGACTTATTTAAAAAGAGCGCAGAGTTACCTTTAATGTGGTTGCTCTTTACCGCCATCTAGATAGTATGTAGCCGTGATGGCACACTAGGTAAGGTGGTTGCTTTAACGACCGAGGTCCAGAGGTCGTGGGTTCGATTCCTGCGGTGGGCGATCCTTCATCGCCACTACAAGCGGTGGTAATAGCCTTAAAGGCTCTTCTGTCGCTATACTAAAAGAGGCTGTTTAAGCAGCTAGGATTTTTTTTTGCACGTACACAGTCGACTCCGCTTATACAAATACGCTGGGGCCGGCAAATGGCCATTCTTATAGGCGGAGTATTCCCACATGAGGAGTGCGACTAAAGCTAGAGTAAATCTGGGACGCGGAACTGCTATTCTTATAACCGAAGTATTCCTATATACGATGTTCTTGTACGCGGAGTCGACTGCAATAAGGTATAATAGCGAGTGGCGTAGCCGACATCCGCATCGAAATTCTGTACAGCTGCACCCGTATTTCCTTTTAAGCGGCGCTCGTGTATGCTACGCCGGCGTGTGTAGCCTTATGAGCTTTCGGTGATCCTGCACATATTCTGTTATTTAGCTATCGCTAAATATAAAAAAGACAAGTTTCAATGCTGCTCTGTTGCTTCGTGTGTACGATGTTATAATTGCCGCGATCGTGTAGTAAGTTACGGCTACTTAATACTGCTGTAGGCTCACTCAGGTACCGTAGCCTGTAGCTTTTTTACGGGCTTTGGTCCCGTGGATATGTGAAAACCTAGATCCAGGTTGCGGTCCACGGATTTCCTGCCGTTTTCCTTTCGTTAATCCTGTATGCCAACATTTCTGTTCATAACACGGGCCATTTAAACTGTTCACTTAATGGGCGGTCTATACTGCCTCTTAAAGCTCTTGTGAGGCTGCAACGACAACGTTTTCAAGCGACGGAGCCTCTATTTTATTGGTAGGCTATGAGTGATACCATATTGCACGAGAGAACCTGTGGCTTGTCTTTTCGAGTGCTGGGTCCCTGCGATGCAAAAATGCCTATCTTGTTTAGCCCATTCGGCGCCATCGTAGGTTCCTATGCAAGCGTTGGTCACGATGTACTAATCATGCAAAGCAACACCGATGGACTCATTTCTATTTATCCATGGCCTCTCTGTGGAGAAACGGTACTATATTATAAGACTAATGATGTAGCCTTTGGAGGTAGGCAGTTAGAGTTTTTTCAAGATGTGTGTGAGCAGAGGTGATTATCGTGGGCGTCCTCTGGGCGGCTCAATGCCGCAACTATTTGATGCATGTGCCATTTACAAGTAATTGCCACAAATACGCCTAGGGTCTTTATAGTGATGTACAAGTTCCAATTCATATATAATGTCAAACGACGCTCTACAGTGTCACTGTAATGGTTTGTCTGGATAGCATAGCTTACTTTTGCTCTGCTCTGCGGATGCGTTGCATTTCGAGTCGTGTGTCCAACCGGTCACGCTGAGCAATCACACCAATCACACTATACGATTACCTCTTATAGTAGCTGCTCCGATAGCCAACACTCTCCTTTGTACTGCTGCTGTGTTCTTGCGACCGAGCACGGCTCCATGAAAACTCAAGAGATAGTCTAAAGTTTTCAACGTCTTTGTTACTTCTGGCTTTTTCAGATACACTAGATCTAGCTCTTGTGTTGAAATCGGCCATGTCTTCGGATAAGGCTGAACAAGGGGACGTCAATGTTCAAAGGTCATTCTTCCGGTGTGACGAAGATGATGACTGGCTATTCACATCTACAACCAGGTATGTTGATCTGACTACGCCCTATTTGTAGTTAATGCATGCATAGTACAAAGCAGCAACATGTGAAGTTCTCAATGAATTTGCAACCGTGCTCATCCGAATGAAACCTCACCTTTGGTAGTTGTGGAACCCAATTCGGAATTTATCGTTTTTTTGGAGTCTAATCGTTTACCTATACTTCGTACAAGCCTCAAATCCTTTGGCGACGTGGCCATCTGCTCCCAAAGCCCGGAACTCACTTCCAACTTGCGTCACGCCTCCCCCGTCGATTTATCGCAAAATATAATAATAATAATAATAAAGCACTTGATAAAGCACCCTCAGAAAACTCAAACTCTCTCTAGGCGCTTTACATTTGCTGCAAAGGGAAATGCAATTGAATGGTAAGTAAAATCATGCTTGATAAACGAACAAAATGAATAACATGGTTAGGGGTGACATGCACAGGGTCAGCATGCAAATGTGGTTAGTGGCAGCATGCACAGTGTCAGCACGCATAAGCACATCAAGGACGAATCATAGGGACCCACTAAATGCTGTCCTAAATAGGTGTGCTTTTAAGTTCTTTTTAAATGTGGTCAGGTCAGGGGATGTTCTGACGCAGGTCGGGAGGGAGTTCCAGGCTTTGGGAGCATACGAACTAAATGCATGGTCTCCAAAGGATTTAAGGTTCGTACGAGGTGTTTCTAGACTGTTGGATTCCAAAAAGCGGGTGGTACGATGCTTGGCCTGATGGGGGAGTATGTCGAAGAGATAGGCTGGAGCTATAGAATGAAGGGACCTAAAAGTGAGCAACAAAACCTTGAAGTCAATCCGTTGCTTGACTGGTAGCCAGTGCAGGTCGGCGAGAAGTGGAGTAATGTGGCAACTGCGACACTCACGACAGACAAGCCTAGCTGCGGAGTTTTGCACCAGCTGCAATCGCCTGATCGCACATGCTGGTAGGCCAGGTAGTGGGTCTTTGTGATTTATCCATTATGTGCATATGTGTGCTGACACTGTTGCTGCTGCCACTAACCATGTTTGCATGCCGACCCTGTGCATGTCACCTCTTAATCACGTTATATTTGTTGTTATTGAACATGCAACCGCTAACCATTAGACCGTGCTTCTTTTGCAGCATATGTAAAGTGCTGAGAAAGAGACTGAGTTCTCTAAGGGCACTATAACAAATGTATTATTATTATTATTATTATTAACCCTTCCACTTGTTGTGATACTGTCTTATATTCGGATTAAGTTGACCTAATTTATTAGTGTAAGCATTCTGAAAATGAGTGCAAACATTGGATATGTATCCTTATTGTACTTGCATTGGTTATTGATCTTGATCGGGCGATTAAGCATGTTATCATAATGTATAATCTTGAGAATATTCGATGCGATGTTCCTAAGTACCAGCTTAGGGCAGCAGTATTAATTGCTTAATAAAAGAATTTTTAGGTTCGCCAATGCAAAGGAAAATTATATGGAATTCGGTTGAACACGTTTTGTATTGCAGATTATGCACCTTGCTGTCAGAAGGATTATTCACTGATTGATTTACACCTGCCATTACCAGGCGTTCCATATTGCATTTGTGTTGTTTAGGATACAACAGCAAGTTGTGAAAGTTGCTCCTTTTAATATCGACACGTGGTAGTAGGTCGGCACAATGCATCCCTTAGGAATTGAAGCCACAGTCGACTCTTTTTTCATATTCTACATCATGTGCTGAGTCGATGCCCACGAGCTGGTGCAAATTTGCCAGCCTGTCAAACTGTAATCCCTAGTTTTCTAGATGACCGATCTGAATTGAAAATTGTGGCCAGCCCTGAGTCTGGCTCCTTGCAATAGAAAATGACAATGCATGGTGAATCTCTTGTAGCTATTCTTGGTCGCTTGTAAACTGCATTATTTTTACGATTGGTCTTTGCAAAGTTTTTCATAGCACATACATGTTGATAACCTTATTCTCTAACCGACAAAGAGAGACACGGACATGTGAAGCGGGAGGGAGGGAGACGTGAGGAGAGGAAAAGAGATAGACAGACATATTAAAGTAAAATATTGACTGAGGCCGAGCCAGCGATCGTGCGTGTTTTTAGGAACAGGATATGGCCACTTGCCTTACACGGTGTTTAATTGGAGAAAAGAAAGCTGTATCATGTTGGTGATGAAGGTGATCTGCTTTGGCAAACGTCTAAACTGCCTCATTCGAATAAGACGAGAGAGACCGGCATGAAGAGGTCTAGAGTGACTAAGAAAGGGATCGAAGGGTTCAACTGGTCTTGATCTGCTCTATTGGCTTAGTGAGCACTATCCAAGATACTTAAGTAACGATGAGCTGATGTGTGCTGTTATTGTGTTTCACCTTGCCATGCTGTTACCTCCTTTGAGGATATGGAGCATACTCGCCATAACAAGTCCTCTGTCATCGTATGCTACAAAAGATTGGTCCAACTTTGATTATCCTCAACTTGTGTTTGTGGTATTTTTTATACTTATGTCTTCTGTTGATATTTGGTATTCTATTTCTGTCAGCTTATTTTGTATTATATTTTGGTATTCTATAGTGTTATGTCGCTGCCTGGTTTCTATCGCTCTAATTTTGCATCGCAAGCAAGCATGTTCATGTAGTTATCTTGGTTTTGCAGATATGACTCCTTGCATATGTTTGAGTTGTTGCATCCTGTGAAAGCCATGGACTGGGTCGAAACTAAATGTAAGTAGCTCGTACAGTAGCTGCTGGCAGAGCTTGCAGTTTAGCGTTTAGAGATCATGCATTTTGTTATTGGTCGCCCTATTTTTAGTGACAAACTATCAGATTGGACGAGTGTCTGCTTTGTCAGCAGCAATCTATGGCAGTTCAATGCTCATTTGTTGGCACCTAGCTTTTTTTGCATTTTTTTAACTGCATCATCGTGGTTTTTCTCTCAGGGACTCGGAAGCTTGGGCCGGTTATGTTTTAAGCTTCCGAGTTTGTAATGACGACTTGTGTTGTGCATGGTAGCACCCAAAACCTAGTTGACTGAATCATTACTTTACCTGACCCTAGGCTGTCAAGAGCATGTGGCTCTGTTAGCTGCATCAGGTATGGTGTGGCTCGATGTACCAATCGGTCTTATTTACTTTTTGAATGCTGTTTAATTCGGCTGAAATTCTGTCGGCAGAGACTGCTTGCAGTGGGTTACAGAAAAACAACCCATGCATGCCTATTTTGGTAAACCTCTGTTTGGTATTTGCTTCTGTAGATCTAACAGGCAATGGGTTGCATGTGGGAGTGGACTAAATCAGCTGTTGCTTTCGTTTGTTGACATCGTGTACACAGGTTTCATCACCAGCCTGGCTGGGCATTATAATTGTAGCCGTTAGAGCCTTGACTGTGTTCTCTCGAAGCAGCATCAAAGTCACTTTTCTAGATCTTGGCATTGGTACTAGCGACACTTTTGGAGGGAATGAAGTGTTAATGCTAGCTGCACCGGATCGACTTCTGACAGAAGATGCCGAGGAAGAGGTAGGCCATGCATTAGTCTAACTTCTTATGATGCCCTCTTTACTATCTTTGGGCTGTTCCCACTTTGGCCGTTGAGATGTTCTAAAAAAGTTAGTGATGTCGGCTGAGAACAGATCATTAACCATCTACGAAACAGCATGCTGTGTACACATACCAGAAATATGCTAATGAAAGTCTTGCATCATGACAGTTGAAATGGATGTTTAATTGGGCACAGGAGTAACTGCAAATGAGTCTTGAACTCTCTGAGTATAGCTTTGAATTGTGAATGGCTGTTTTCGAGCAAAATCACGTGGGTTTCCATGCCACGTAAACGTTTATCCAACTGCTGTAGTATCTACTGCATCTGGAAAGTAAGTAAATACACGATAAAGCCAATGACTAGAGTATTCTCGTAGATAAAGTTCCGTACCTGGTGGTGGATAAACTGTTGTTTTGTCTCTTCACCGTGCTCATGGCTACAGTCACACAGATACACCAGTTCATTCGTGACGGAGACACTAAATGTCTGGACACCTGCTTGCTGTTTTTGTCGTGTTTTTCCAACTTACTACTCTGTTTCAAGCCAATCGTCTCCTTTGCTAAAGTTTCCTTGTTAGTTGAGACATTGCAGGCTTGAATGGCAGGAGTAGCATATAGATTGCTATAAGCCTGTATGCTGAACGTTGAGAGCTCAGCCCCAAAGCAGACCGAACATTGCTACGGGCAATGGCTGCTTCACCATCTCGAGTTATGATTCTTAAGCAGATCTAGTGTTCAGTTATGTTTGAAGCAGAGTATTTGCAACCTTGGTCTGGAAGTGAAATTAACTTTATCAACAAGGAAGTACCCAAGAGGAAGGTTCTGAGAAAATTAGCGTCAGAATCCAAGATGAACACCTGTTGATCGCAGCTCGCCATTCTGTGGCCGATTTTACGAGTCCGCTCAACATCTCAGTTGCGAAGGCCAATTTCATGAAGTTGCCAAGGCCAATTTCATTGCCTGCAGTCGTCCTTTCGTCGTGCTTCTCGAGTGGTGAACTTGTAGATATATTTGACTAGGTGCCAAAACGAGCCGGAAGAAGTCGGCACTGTATGGGTAGGTAGTGAAACCCTCTCCTCAGGCCTACAGGGACTGGGCAGCCATAACTCTCTTAGTTTGCTAAATGTACTACATGTCAATGCTGATCTTATCGAGATTTAAGATCGTATCTATACTTAATTATTAAGTACCTATTATGGATATTATATGTTATTGTTATTATCCATATATATATATTAGTATTTATCAATACGGCAATACTTTAATACTACATGTACAAATGTACTACATTGTACCAACTTCTCATAATACCAATGGAAACTTATTGATATATGCAGATCTTCAAGTATTTGACGTTTCGGGTATTTGCCAAGACTTCTGTAGTTGTATACGGCTTTTTTCATCAAACAGTGCAGTTGGCTGGTTTCTTGCTCCAACTTATCTGACTATTTCGTTCATAGTCTCGAACCAGGTGTGGTCTACGTATATGTTGCTAGATATAAAGATACGCATGCACAAAACCGGATGTCTCGAACCTGACCATTCCTGTAGAAGTGCCCGGCACATCGGCGTGGTGCATTTTTTGAGAAGCAAACCTTCGGCACATCCAGAAAAATCATACTTCACCATATCCTGATGGTGCTAACAAAAAAAAGCAGGTTTTTCTCACGTAGTAGCCAAACCAACGTGGCAGCATGCACAAGTTATAGCAAATATTGCTAGCTGTCGCGAATCCTGTGTTCTAGTATTAGCCGACAGTCCATTAAACTGCGATGCGTCGATTTTTCGGGAGAGTGGCTTGTGTATGTAATGTGTGTGCATACACGTGCGTGCGTGAGCATGCGTGTGCGTATGTGTACTAATACATCGCTATTTTTTCTGTGGTCCAGGAAGACAAAAAAGACTGCTCCTTTTCTTAAGCTTCTGCAGGAAAGAGCACCTTTGTTTTTGCCAAGGCGAGCCCAAGGGCACAAGTGTGCAGTGTGTTGAGTGTGGACGTATGAATAGTGAATGTGAAGATATGCAGTTTGATCGCGTGAATGGATTCAAGGCTCTCAAACCACCTGCATGCATTAGTTGCCTGCTCGACCGTTTTAAATTCCTGACTTGTTTTAGATGCTTAATGTTTATTATTGCCTTGCATTCTCACTATTTGTTACCTATGCAAACTCAATTCTCTATTCAGATTGCACATATGAATATCGCAATCAAGCACCGACTGTGAGCACTTCTGCTTATTGATTGATGTTAGGCATGTCTTTAAAATGAATCATTTAGCCTGCTAAGAGACTGGTTTAATGGAAATGCTCAATGTAAGTGGCTCGAGGTCGAAGGATGTGTTTAATAAATACCTCGTGCCCTTTACCACAACATCCTTGCTACACTTCCGGTAGACCTGCCTGCCTCTCACAGCTGACTCGACTAGGTCGTTTGGTTTTTGCTACTGTGGTCAATGGAAACATAATTTTCGCCCCATATAGTCAAGTCCTGCTGTCTTTCTTTCAATTTCAGGGCCTTACTGAGGAGAGAGATTTTCACATGTGTGCCGGGGTTTTGCATGAGCAGCCCTTGCTCAGAGCTCAATACGTGAGTGGCACAAGGTAAAAAGAAAATATTGCGCATCTCCTTCTGCCACTTGTTTTTTATTCGCTTGGAGTGTGCGCAATTGGCTGCGGTACAAAAAGTCATTGCACCAAAAGCTTCGCATCTCCAAAGAAGGCCACGCCTGCTCGCAGCTGCTCGATGACTAAGAAGACACAGAGCGTCGCACATGCTATCATTGCGCACATCCTTCGAGCCTTGTTGCAGCTGCTTCGCACGGCTCGAAAGATGTGCGGAGCTTGGTCGACCTTGAACTTGGGATGTGGGCGCTCACGGTTGACTACCTGCCGCTTGTCTGACTGCTGGTCTACGTGCCCCAGCTCAAATTTGCCGACTGCTCCACTGCTCTCTACGAGGGGAGGAGGGGGGGGGGCTTGAGCGAACCGAGCACCCCAGCCCCTGGGTCGTAGCTCAAGAGCCTGTGGTGTGCTCGCTTTGTGCGACTCTGGTCCTGGTGCGTTCGAGTCCTGCAGAGTGGGCGATCCTTTATTGCCTGCTGCGAGAGGTCGTCATAGCTAGTCGATAAAGCTCGTTTGCCGCTATGTAAGAACGAGGCTGTTAAATCAGCTAACCCGTATCCCCTTAGGCAGGCGAGGCACGAAACCTGACTACGGCAAATCAATTAAGTTCTCTCTTGTGTGTCCCTTGTATAGCAGAAAAAGAAGCCGACCGAAATGCTCAGGCAAATGGCCTGCAGGCTGTCTGTCTGGAAGGTAGCATGCCTGCTGCAAACCGCTCATGCGCAGCTGATTCATAAGCAATCCGCCCATGCGTTCTAGACTGAAATTTCTTCCACTGATCGTGTCGGTGGCAATAAACCGTGTAAAACAAAGAACGATCCTTCAAGGAATCTACTTGTTTCGAGCATTTTCTTTTTTTAGCACATTGTAAATTAACTCGAGGCCAAGGTGTGTGTGCCACCTTCTTTGCTGCTTTTTTTCCCGCTCGTTAAAAATACAAGGAATATTCGAGATGCCGACGTTCAGCAAATGCTGGCAGAAGCAGGTAGGTGTTTAGCTTCGTTTCTAATGTCATCAAGTCAGAGGATGTCGTCACGTCAGTTGGTAGGAAATATTCTGAGCCAACTGTAAGCTCCTATTGGACAAGCGGGAAGGCCAGCCAGTAGTAGGATGTTACAAATGCGTCGATCAGCTTGGCTGTGGTATCCTTGTCTCAGCAGGCAATGTTGCGTTTTGTAAATTAAGCAGGCTTGATTTCGCAGCTGACATGGTCAACCAGTGACTACATGAACCAGTGTCATATGCTCTGCTGCACTGTAATCTCATCACTTGCTACTCGTTTAGGTTACTCTTTGTAAGTGAAGGTGGAAGCAGCGACGTAATAGCGTGGCAGCTTCCCGAGGTGCAAGAGCACGATACTGACGTTATCCGGAAGGCAACGACGTTCAGCGGTCCCTTCCAAAGCACGTATCCTTCACATTGTGGTAACGCTGTAGTAGGCTGGTTTGTCTGCATCGTGGGCTACATTCGTTACGGCCGGCATGTTTATTCCAACGGCATATAAAATATGCTAACACTATATTTGCCGATGTTCTGCTTCAATCTGCCACCGGTGCAAACTAACAGAACTAAGTTGGGCTCAGTGTTGACCTCACTTCTGTAACTGTTGTAGAAAAGGCGAGCCCATCTAGAAATAGAACGGTGTCATGCACGGCCTGTCCAGCTGTGCAATGGCATTACATTTTTACTTGTTGGACGATGCTGAGTCAGATCATTTGAGTCCTTTGATACGTTCAATCAAGCTTTCAGTGTTGTGATACCCTTTACTGGGACAAATTGCAGACAACCCACTCAGTTCTGCATTGACCCGTGCAAGAATTTGATACGAGGCACTTTGCTGTCACAGGTGACAATACAGCATCTGGAGGCTGATTGTAAAGCTGAGCTTCTTGTAACATCAGGTCTGTATATTTGAAGTTTCGGTCGATCCTAGCTACTGCTTTCCTCTTGTCCACTGAATACACGTGCGCACTTATGCACGTGTCTACTTATCTGAGGAGCAATGTATGCCTATGTACATACACTTTATTTCGTAAGCAGTTCTGTATAGGATGTCAATTTGATTACCAGCTGTAGCACCTAACTGTTTGTCAAAGCACCCCTTAATTAGGGCTAAACTGGTTGTACTCGCATACAAATCGTAATGCCAAGCTTTTAGGAATGCAACACTGGGACAAATAATGAACAGATCCTGTTTCAATTGATAGCAATTGCTATAGTATTCCGAATTGGTAAGACTTCGATGGGGTAAAACCTGAAGAAGATGGCCATGATCAATAATGCAAAGAGAGCCGGCTGTCAGCCCACATGTCACTACACCCACAAGGACCGAGTGATACAGAGTGAAGCTTTAGTGATCACTTCACCCCTGGTGTCGCATCATACTCAAAAGCCTGCATACTGCTGCTGCTGCTGGGAAGCTGGTAAGGATACGAATAGGCATAGATACGAATAGGCATAGACTTAGATGAGCAACTATGCTGTTTAATTTAGTTAGGGACCTTTGCACTAATGGAGTGGCCTGTATCAATCTTGAGACCTGAATCCTTCTGAGTGTCACTGGGGTGATGGAAAGTAGAAGGCTCGCGGCTCAGACGGGTTGTAGCACATCTAAAGAACCACTTTACTCAAGTTTGCAGGTCGTTTTTCGAGAACGATAAGACTAGACGTTTGCAAATGCTTTGTTCCATCTATGCTCGAGGTGCTCAGACAGGTTATTGCTTATTGTGGCGAGAGTACCTTCATTTTAGCTCTGGAAAATAATACTTTTAGGGAAACTTTGCTTATGTGGTACGCAAGCTAATTTTATATACTTTGCATGACTACAGCTGGTTGTAGTAACGTTTTTTATATATCAGAATTGGAACTGTATGGGTTCGGTGGTCAGTTTAGTCGACCTCGCCGATATTGTTGTGCTCGAGTTAACATGCTTGCGCATTCGAGATGGTGCATGCATCTGAGTCGACATGTGTGCATGCACGTGTGATTATGTATGTTTATACTCACGAGAGGGTTTTCTATGATGCCATGCATACTGAAGTTATGCAAAGCATGTGAAAATATTTATTGCATTTAGTGTACGACATATAACAAGGGTTCGTCAAATAGCACTTCACTGGCCTGGCAGGGTGCACAGGGTCGCCAGCTTGCCGCCAAATGTAACGACCCTCGAGCAGAGTATTTGAGCTCTGAAATCCAACTTGCTTGACCAACAAATACTTGAGTACGGTGCTTTTTGACGAATCGTTCTTTGGTGCCGGTGTAATTTCCCAGCCAGTCGTGTGATTTGAACCCCATAGAACGTCTTGAGAGCGATCTCCACTGGCAGATGTGCAGCCTACACTGGTAACCGACTTTTTCAGTAAAACTCTCGTTCATTGGTATGTGCTCTAGCAGAAGAGACATTCCGGAAGCTTGTGGCCTCTAATAAGCCTGTTCAGTCAAAGGGGGGCCATAAAGGAATCGTAGTGGGACGACGTCAGACAAAATACATACATGCCAGCAGCATATGTGTTTGTTTTTAGGCTGTCAGTAAATATTTTCCCATGCTGCTCATAACTTTAGTATGCCTGGCATCGTAGAAACCCTTCTTATTCTTACCCGGACGAATTTACAGCCACAGCAGCCATACTGTTGAGGATTTTTGCGACTTGTGTGCGCGTGTGTGCGGCCCTGCTCGGTTCACGTGACGATAAAAATAGCGTTACATCAGCGAGGCACCCACTTTCTAACGCTCACCGGCGTGTCTGCATCCCGTGCGTGTAGAGAGCGCCGGAAGTCGTCTCGAAGCCGAGCCACTGGCGGCCATACTGAGCATCGCTCCGCACACACTGGCGCTCTGCTCGACGCTGTCGGCGGGAGCCGTGCTCGTCGACTCGAGGAGCACCCGCCGAGCGGCGCTTCACCTGAAGGTCTCCGACGCAGGAGGCGGCGGCAGCGGAGGTGCCCGCGGCGAGACGTGGGCGACGTGTTGTGGGAACGGCGTGCACTTCGTGTCCGCGTCCACAGCTGGCCGCCTTGTGGCGTTCGATGTCAGAAAGGCTAGCTCCGCTTCAGCGGCGACGGCCGACGCCTCGGAGGCGCCGCTCGCTCGCTGCGAGACGGGCCACGCCTGGCACGGCCGCGTGCACCACTGTCGAGACCTCTGCATCCAAGCAAGTAGCCTCCTCTTTGCTGCCGCCGCGACAGCACAAGTAGGCTCGCGTACCGCCCGCGTGCCGAGCCGAGCTTCTTTCAGCGGCAGCGCTGGCCACTCGTTGGCCACTGGTCGGTGTCCAGCATGAACCTCACCTCCTCCCCTCCCCCATCCAGCCAGTGCTGCACTCACTGCTGCCCACGATGCAAGCAGTCACTGCTTGCATCCATGTGGCACGAGGCCGACTCCCCCCCCCGGGGGGGGGGAGTCGGCACGTAGCAGTGAGGCCTACCCGCCCCCTCCCTAATGTGTGGCTGTACGTCCCAGAAGTGGTCTGCCCCAGCCGCTTGGCCCCCTGGCTCTAGCAAGTTAAAAGTGCAGCCCTCCCTTTAAGCGGGTTAAAAGTGCAGCTCTCCCCTTATCAGGTTGAAGTGCAGCACACCCCTTAGCGGGTTAAAAGTGCAGCCTGGCCCTCAGCGATTTCCTGGCTGCATCAGCCGGTGACCGGGACAAGCTTTTGATGTACTGTCGTTGGCCACTCGTCTTAACTTGCTTTGGGGGCGGCAGCTTTACCGTGCCTTTGTCGCGATCGTGCAGCCCACTGATCTCTAACTTTCCTACCGAGCAGCAAGCGATTTTCATTACTGCAGATGAGAGAATAGCTTGCTTACGGTGCTTTTACTGGGCAAGAGTGGTGTGCGTGTGTGTTGTGTGTCTGTGAGAACAATTAAGTCTCCCTTTGTGCTACCCGGCGGCGGTTGTTTTGCTCTCCGGTTAGGAATGAGGCATCGCCGGTAGCTGGAGCTTAGCGTGCTGCCCACGGAATAGGCCCAGGCCCAGCAAATGGGCTGGATATTTTATTTTGCAGCCTGATAATAAACTTTGCAGTGACGCTGCTGCCTACATTGCATGACGTCGGTGAAAATCCAGCGCTTTTTTGCAAGACGGAATCCACGCATCACATGATTCCGCAGGCAGTGGGCAACCTCGCTGACATTGGGCTGACCACCACCGTAGCCCCTTGCTCGCTGGCTTTGCATTACTTCTAGGCCTAGCGTGAGACTTGCTGCGACGCTGGTCAAATAACTCTTTTCTGTTTTTGCAGATGTCGCCCCATGATGGAGACACATTTTCAATTTCTGGTACGTATCGTAGTAGGTAAAATCGTTGCCACAGAGAGCGTGCTCTGAAAGTCTCCCGAGTTGTCTCTGCTCAACTTGCGTCAGCACTTATTGCAGCAGATGCGTACCGATGCGAGAGCAATCGTGCTGGTTCATAGCTTGTGAAAGTTGACCGGTGCTCACATCTTGCCTCAGTCGAACTGGTGACGATACCCTTCGTTTCAGCTGTTGCTTCGCTTGTCATGTTCAATGCAGGGGCAATGCAGTGCAATGTATGTATTTATTTATTTTTAAAGCACCCAGTTTCAAGAAAACCTGCAGCCTGCAATGGCCGCCGCGCCTGCAGCAACGGCAGGTCTTTTCTTTCAGGTCTGGACAGCATGGTGCGGCTCTACTCACTGAAGCTCGGGTCATCGTGCAACAGCGGCCAGCCACTGAAACCGGTGTTCGAGCACGACGGTCATCGGGAGACGAATTCATCGTCAGCGCCAACGATACTGAACCACATGTGGCACCCGACGATCGAAAACATGATAACATCGAGTGACAGCGACGGCGGTCTGCAGTGCTGGAAATACAAAATGGGAGACGGGGGCCGAACTGCCGAGGGAGCAGGCGACGTGAGCTGAAGCGATCGTGGGCTGTGGTGGCCATCTTCGAAGCAATGAAAAGCCGATGGAGTCGGTTGTCCAAAGTGTCATACAGACGAAGTTGCTGCGATTTCCAGGCTGCGATGCCGCCGCAAATGCGAGCTATCTTGCCTCGAGCTCCCACGGGCGGTTCGCAGGCTCTCTGGCTGGTGATGGCCACTGCCTCGAGAAGCAAGCACCAATCTAAGCTGTGGTGTCCATCGACACACAGCCGGTACAAGTGTGCAGATGGCAGCTACGATGCGTGCGAAGCATGCTGTCGATGCAAGTCACGCCGAAGCATCCACAGCAGCATGCCCGTGAGGCCGAAATAGTTTATCTTTGCCTTCTATCGGTGGTGCAGCCTGTGCACCTGCGACAACTTTGCCTTGCGTGACTGCTGGGACCCATACCACGGAGCCCGAGTGGTTCTGTATGACGTCCACAACACACTGGAAAATGCAGTCAGGTGTGTCGCCTCGTACGAAGGCTACAACGTATTAACAAATGTATACCTGTCGGCATCTTGGGATGCCAAGCTTCAGCAGGAACTAGCTTTCGGCGAAACACTCACGAAGTGCAGCACACAGGCGTTAAGCAATTTATACCGCCCGGGCCTGGGCCAATATAAAATTTTCTTGGCTTTTCATGGCTGCCGGTAATCAACTTTGCTTTGAGGTCGTTCGGCCCGCCTGGCTGTTCTGGCATAGCAAAGTATTCTATATTAAATAACGATATCAGCTATTGATCAAGATTATTTTATGCAATATCATCGTCGCCACGATCATCTTGTGGTCTTGCATTAGGATGTGATGAAATCACCATCGGTGAATCTGTTCACTGCCTTACTGAAATGGTTTGAGATGCACTCGGTAAACCGCACTAAATGCACATTCATATAGTAATGAAGCCTACCGGTTATCGGGAGTCTGCTAAACAGAAGAATGCACGTCTGTAAAATGTGTCTGTGTGCTTGCACTTCACTACCCAAGTGGTTGGTTCTAGTCCTGCTGCAGATGTGGGGAGGGGGGGTTACAGCTGCCAAGCTTCTTTTGCCACCACGTAAATGAGGCTGTTGAATCAGTCGATCTTTACTTTAGCACGATCACTTGACTTATTCGTTGAAAGAACCCGGCATTTTTAGTAGGCCATCAGGATGCCACCCAGTGCTATTGCTGTGGCATGCTTCAACACAATAACTTCTACATGTATGCAGAGGTTGTATATGTAGAAGTTGTATATATGTATATGTAGTTGTATATATGTATATCCATTGCAACGGATGCTGCATTCGAATGGCACTCAAGTAAGCTAGCTTAACTGGGCAGCACGGCAGCTCCATGCATCGAACGTCGTGCGACCGGCATGCACGGCAACTAGAAAGGAGGCCAGGCTCTCCACGGCATGGTTTCATCGTAAACTGGCTCACCGGTGAACTGCTTGCCGAACTCTCGCTCTAGCAGTAGGCATGACTCGTATTCGTCTTTGGCTTGAAACCCGGACGTACCAGGGCTGGTTTCCCTAAAAAAAAGAAACTCATTAAGCAAGCAAAGTAAACTGGCGACCAACTACCCACGGGCTACTTCCACCTTCACAGGTTCTTCAAGGATTCGAACTTCGGCACTAGACAATAGTATGCTTGGAGCAGCTTAACGGTGCAAAAGCTTGTAAATCAGATCAAATAACATTAGATCAGCAGGCAGCACATCAAATTGAGTCCCGCAGACCTTATCATATTTAGCAACAGCCAGTTTGAACCATGAATATCATTAGCAGCCCAAACAATGAAACTAAACCAACTAAAGAATCATGTTGCCTACTTAAAATAAGTCAATCGATCATCTGCTTACATAGGGTCACGTAATTGTAGCCGTCGAACAGTCAATGTTACTCTTGTCTGTCAAAGCTAGTGAATTCTGGGATACCGCCCCTCTCCCAACGCCGTAGGTCACGGTTTAACTTGATAAGGCCGACGCGATATATTCTTTAGTTACATGGCTGCACTACAATTACCGCATGCAGGGCTGTGGTAATGCCATACTAAATCCTGCTGCCCAATCAGCTACATGGTCTTAGGCTTAGTGGAAAAGGAAGCACATTTCACGACCCAGGTTGTGGGTTTGACTGTTGGGTGACTACGACAAGTTGGGTGATAAGGCTTTTCTGCTGCTAAACAAGTGGGGCTGTTGAATCGGCCTATCCTTATTTTCCTCTATAAGGAGACAGACTTTCGACAGATTGGCAGCATGAGCAGCTCATTTTTCATCAGCATTGAGAAGCATCACTGGCTAGTGGATCGCCTTTCTTTTGTAACACAACCGATTATGTATGCACACTCGAGCGCATAAGTATTGGAGAGGCCATCTAAAACGACTGCCTGATCCAAAAAGTTCCGATTCTGATATGCAAACTGTCACCGATAAGTTGAGTGATGAGGCAACAGTAGGTCGACTGTGTTAGTGGCTGCTTGAGTTCGGTGCTTGGGAGCCGGGTATACGATGTGGTGGATAAGGGCCGAAAAATACATGAGCTAGTTGGTCGTCAACGCAAATAATACTGCACCTGCACGAAGACCGGCAAAGCAGTCTCACAACGCCTCTAAAGCCTTCGAACTCTTCAGAGGCACAGATCACCTCAAAACACATAATCAACCCAATAGGCTGATAAAGCTAGCAATGTAAATGCAGCCGACTGCCCACTCTGGAGATCATAGGAGTTATTATCAAGATTATTATCACAGACCGACGGCACCAGCTTTTTTATCTCGTCTCTCCAGGTCTCCTCCTCGTGGCATTGCTGCACTCCTTATTCATGCCCTGCAATCACCGGTGCCCACCGCCAGCCCTTCAGGCACCTAGAGTTCCTAGATCTAATTACCCAAAATAATTCCTCACCCGGTATACATACAACGGCCGCATCAACATCAAACGCACACTCTAGCAGCAAAGAGCTATGGACTCCTTTGAGATAGGGAGTCACTTGGATGCTAATCCAGACATAGAAACTGTAGGCTGCATAGCAAGGCTGTCCAGACTGTCAACTGCCCCACCACACTAGCTACAGCTCCCTCACATGCCCTGTAATATGGATAAACTACATACTGCTTTATATGAAAGACAATTTTTTCTCCAGTTTCTATGAAACAGTATTCATTTAAATGGAGAAAAGGCTGATTACACAGGGCCACGACCCAGAACACGGCAGTCTCCCAAAAGGTCCATTGCCATGTCTTAAGTATGAGACCTAGTCCCTTCCTTGAGCCTCAATAGAAGCCGATTGATTCAAGGCCTCTTTTGACAAGCAGCACCATTCCGCTGCCACTTAAGTCTGCCGTTGTCTGAACTCGAGAAACATGGCAATGACCACGATGTCTTCCCAAGGTAAGACCAGGATCGAAAAAGTAGTGCTCAAGAAAGTCGTGACATAGCAAACGAGTGCCAATGTGGATCGACGTGGCCCGTGCAAGAAATTTCAATCGGGTGTCAAATGGTAGCAGTTGGGTGCTCGGTGTGGTGCTGATGCCGTGGCACACAACACAGTCACGTGATCAGAGCCTATAGAACGTTTATGGGCCGATGTCAAAAAACTGCCGAGTTCGACCTACGAAAGTAGCAAAGCTTTTCAGTAAAATTCAGACTCTGTGAAATGTGTTACAGCAGAAGACACGACACAGGAGCTGATGGCCTCTATGCCTGGCCAGACAAGGGAGGTAAAAAAGAATCGTTGTGGGACAACGTCCCACTAAAAATATACATACCAACAGCATTTGTTTGTTTTTGCAGCCACGGCAGCTGCAGCCATACTGTCAGTATTTTTTAGCGCTGAGCATATGGACCTTGCAAACTAAACAGCATCCAGCATAAGGTAAAACTAAGCTGCAGCAGTGCAAAGGTACAGTGGACTGCTCTACAACGGATTGCCGATGTGCATAATGCCACACTTGCAGGATCAAGAATCAGCTATCAGATATACTCGGATAATTTAAAGAATCCTGATAAAAAAATAATAATATTAATAAATTTTTAGATTGCACCCTAAGACAGCTAAATCTCATTCTAGGCTCTTTCCATATGCCAAAAAAAACAGGCACATAAACTGATTAGTGACAAATATGTGCACAACAGCCCATCACACAAGAAGCCGATTAGGAATATTTCACCCGGATGGAGTACATGTCACGGAAAAGGAGGTTTTCAACTTCGTTTTAAATGTCAAGTCAGTGGATAACGACTTAAAAAGTAAGTTACAAACTTTGGTAGCATAGGGATGGACTCTGAGGCTGAATCAAAATCTGAGGCTGATTCACATGAACAGGTGGTATGA
This sequence comes from Cristatella mucedo, assembly GCA_009760855.2. Lineage (NCBI taxonomy): Eukaryota > Metazoa > Bryozoa > Phylactolaemata > Cristatellidae > Cristatella > Cristatella mucedo. The sequence goes on along the minus strand of WPIO01000062.1, from coordinate 1,995,207 downwards.
GGAGAAGCATGATGTACACTAAGTAGTTCAGATTGAATACCTAGAGCAAAAGAAGGGAGAGATTCAAAAGTGAGTGACAGGACCTTGAATTCGATGAGCAACCAGTGCAGGCTGGAAAGAAGACGAGTGTAACGAGGCAGTTGCAACGCTCACAACAGACAAGCCTCTAAGAGAAGTAGATCGGATGAACTAATAATTCGACAAACTTGGGTGCAGTAATCTTATCTCAGCATGCCCAAAATTTCTTTGTTGCATATGTGAAAACAAGCAGATTTTCATTAACGACAACATACTGAGCTTCTTCGTGGTAACACTGCATGCTGCCACTAACCATATTTTGCATGTTGACCCTGTGCATGTCTCCACTAACCATCATATGCTTTTTGAAATTGTACATGCTACCACTAAGCCTTTGATCATGCTTCCTTTGTAGTATATGCAAAGCTCCCAGAAAGAGATCGAGTTCTCTAAGGCAACTATTAAAATGTATTATTATTATAGTTAAGTGTGCCTACTTTCAGCTATGGACATTACAAAAGTTCAGGCCTGCTTAGACATGGATGCTACATCCAAGTTGGTCATTGCATTTCAGACATCTCGTCTCGACCTATGTAATTCACTACTCATAGGCCTTCCGGCCTGTGCACTTAGGCGCTTAAAGCTGGTGCAAAACTCAGCAGCCAGGCTTGTCTGTCGTGAGCATCCAGTTGCCACATCACACCACTTCTCGACGACCTGCACTGGCTCCCAATCAAGCAGCATATCGACTTTAAGGTTATGTCACTCACTTTTAGGTACATTCATTCTCTTGCTCCAGCCTAATAATAATAATAAAGCACTTGATAAAGCACCCTCAGAGAACTCAATCTCTCTCTAGGCGCTTTACATTTGCTGCAAAGGGAAATGCAATTGAATGGTGAGTAATATCATACCTGATAAACAAACAACATGAATAACATGGTTAGGCGTGACATGCACTCGGTCAGCATGCAAATGTGGTTAGTGGCAGTATGCACAGTGTAAGCATGCATAAGCACATGAATCGCAGGGACCCACTAAATGCTGTCCTAAATAGGTGTGTTTTCAAGTTCTTTTCAAATGTGGTCAAATCAAAGGATGTTATGATGCCAGTCGGGAGGGAGTTCCAGGCTTTGGGAGTATACAAACTAAATGCACGGTCTCCAACGGATTTGAGGTTTGTACGAGGTATTTGTAGACTGTTGGATTCCGAAAAGCGGGTGGTACGATGCTTGGCCTGGTGGGGGAGTAGATCTGAGAGACAGGCTGGAGCCAAAGAATGAAGTGACCTCACAGTGAGCAACAAAACCTTGAAGTCAATCCGTTGCTTGACTGGGAGCCAGTGCAGGTCGGCAAGAAGTGGTGTGATGTGGCAACTGCGATGCTCACGACAGACAAGCCTAGCTGCAGAGTTTTGCACCAGCTGCAATCGCCTGATCGCACATGCCGGTAGGTCAGTAAGCAGTGAGTTTCAGAAGTCGAGGCTGGATGTTACAAATGCATGGATCAACTTAGACGTGGTATCCTTATCTAAACAAGCCCAAATTTTAGCAATGTTATGTAGCTGAAAATAGGAGGATTTGACTGTGGAGCTGATGTGGTCGTCTAACGAGAAGTCGCTTTGGAATATGACACCTAGATTTCGAGCTGATTCGACAGGAGATATGCTGGCAAAGCCAATTTTGAGAGACAGCCTTTCCAATCTCTGAATCGCACTCGGTTTGCCCATAACTAGTAAGTTAGTTTTGTCATCGTTTAGTTTTAGAAAATTTGCTGCCATCCATGTGCGGATGTCATCAATGCATGCAGCAAGTGAGTTGAGAGAATTTGAGGTGCTCGAAGGCTGGGAGGAATCAAAGCAAAGGTACAACTGAGTGTCATCCGCATAGAAGTGAAAGCCAAGATTGTACTTGGCAATCACATCAGCAAGAGGGAGAGTATAGACCATGAAAAGAACCGGACTTAGCACAGAGCCCTGAGGTACCCCATATTTCAGAGGTACCTCAAATGATCTTTGTCCATTCACGTCAATACTCTGGAGTCTCCCACAGCCTAGCTATCAGACCTACTCCCCAATCATGCTAGGCATCGTACCATCAGCTCTTCTGACTCATTAAGCTGCACCTCGAACCAACCTCAAATCCTTTGGAGACTCTAGTTCGTACGCCCCCAAAAGACTAGAACTCTCTCCCCCCACCCGACTGATGGCACGCCAATCACCTGACTTGACAACATTTAAAAAGAAGCTAAAATCGCACCTGTTTCTCGCAGCCTTTGTGGTCTCTTTGTAAATTGTACTCTGTGTGCTTATACGAGCAGACAATGTGCATGTTACTGCTTACCATATCGTCATACTCCCTTGACATAAAATAATAAGTGCCTAGAAAAAGATTAAGAGCTCTGAGGATACTAGACAAATGTATTATACTATTATTACCCATTTTTACCATGGAGCTGACAAGCCAAACTAGTAAACAGACATTTAGGAACACGACGCCAAGATCCGAAGGCTAAATGCAATGCTGGCCGAGCCAATTTTGAGGATTAGGCTTCCCAGTTTCCCAGTGACACTAGGTTTTCCTTGGACTATTAATAATGGCAAGCTTATTGAATTTTCCCTTTGGAAAAGCTATTTAATCAGGCCAAAAAAGCCGATCACTGACATATAGTCACAAACACTAAAGAATTGTATACTACTTAATATGCCGCGGCAATGCAAGCATTGCCAGACTGGTCCAGCCATTCTGCTGGCCAACACCCCGGCAATGCAAGCATTGCCAGACTGGTCTAGCCATTCTGCTGGCCAACACCCCATCGAACGGCACATCAGTAACTCTTGAAAATATATGGCTGCCAGTTAAAGGCCCTTGCAAGGCCCAAACATTACCGTTGCACCGACGTAAACTCCAAGATCGATTCAAGTGGGACGCGTAACCAGCTGTGTAAAGGATCGGTTAGTATTATTTGTAATCACTATCTTAACCCAGTCTTGCATCGAAGCAACCAAGTTCCTAGAAAAATCTGGCAAAGTTAACTTCCAAAGTCTAGGCTAAAACCTAAAGAAACAACAAAACAGCTAGTCGAAGTATCGGAATCTTCCACCCGCATGGTGCCATGTACCGGAATTTAAGACTTGGTAAAACGCCTGGCATTGGCATAACTTGTATGGCATGGCTGCGCCGGCCTTTTGGGCAGACCCAGCAACGATAGTCGAGGAACACATAAGCAAAACCAAACTACGACAAATGAATGACAATTATGGCAAAATAAACGATGATTGTGGCCAAATGTCCCACCACGTGACTACCTCTCCGCATCACCATTCCAAAATGAGCACAGCAAGGCCATTCTCTAAGCATAGGCCGTTACACACACACACTCTCGTGCGCACACACACGCACACACACACAGACACACACACACGCACACACACACACCTACAGAGTGTAATACCTACTCTTATGGCTATGAGCAATGTCACATGCATCGGGACATCTCAAAAACCAGCCAGCACTGGGAGGGCGATTCGGCAGCGGGCTGTACAGCTTCGCATTGGCGCAGGTCGGCGACCGCTAACCCTAACCACCCGCGCTCTGCACGGCTCCGGGTGTGGCCAAGGTGCCTCGACACGCCCATACATCGCTCTCCGGCGCACGAGGCCGACCGACTTACAGAATCTGCGCTATCGACTGTGGTCTCACAAATATCGATATCGGATAGAAGCCCGACGCCTGAAGTCGCCCGATGGCACGCGCGCTGGCGGTCAGCACGCAGTGCTTGCCACTGGCCGCTGCTCTGCGGACGGCAGCCGCGTCGACACCATCGAAGCCGTCGCAGGCAGCATCCTGGTCACCGTGCAGCCCTGGCAGGCGACCGCCGAGGCCGCCGCCGCCGGCCGTGGACGAGGTTTGGCGCGTCCAGCTTCGCTCTGCCGCCGCCGAATCCTTGCCACCGCCGCCTCTGTTGTCATGGCGGTTGCTCGCTGGAGAGGCCGAGGTGCTGCCACCGCCCCCTGGGAGCCAACGAACGAGCAAATGACTTGAGCGCCACAGACGTAGCCCCCAGCACACGATGTCGCCGCATTGCCAGCATTTGGGGTCAGTGGGCGCCGGCGCAGCGCGGCAGAAGCCAGGCCTAGCGGCCAGAGGCATCGCCTAAGCCAGGCAGCGGCCGCTGCCGCTCTGTGGTCGTGCCGACGCTAGGAGTTCCTCCTGTCCGGCGGTTCAGACAGGGTCTGCTAAAATAAGCAGACGTTGCCTAGACCTTTGCATTTCGATGCAAAGGTCAGAAGAAGATCGGTCGTTCTCGTGAATTAAAGCCAAAACTATGTAGCCCGAGTTCCAATTCATCATTCACCAGCATGCAAATGTGGCCTGGAAATGAGCGAATCTTCAACGTAAACCCATTTTAAGGTCGGCTAAAACTCAGCTGCGACGCTTTGGGGTGGCCCTTCACTTGCCTTCACCTCCCCCACCCCCTCCCCCGCCGTGACATGCACACGCATACTAGAGTGACTCCTGAATCCTTTTCTCGTACAACCATGCCGTAAGCAGAGGCACCTGAAATCGCTGCCTACAGGACGGTGGCAATGGAATGGTGCACCCTCTCCCAAGTACCCTAACGACTAGAATCAGGAGCAAATACATACGAATAAACCCGATGACTTGGACAACTCGCTACACGAGAAGTAACCAAGAGTTAATGACAAGCAAGTTATCATGCATAGGCTAGCAAGCAAAAGCACACACGAGTATCATGTCAAGGCCAGCATGCAAAAGCAAATAAGGAGACACTCGAGGCCATTGCTTAGTGATAACTGGTTACTAACATGCAAAGAATCCTGCAGGGGTAACCTAAGCACACCAAGCTCACAGGAACCGAAAAGATATGTCCACTAGGCCGATGAGAAAGCTCAGCAGAGCAGATATGTCTTTAGCTGAGACTAAAAAATGATGCAAATTCAATGCAGCTGATGACAGAAGCCAGAAGCTAGCTCCAGACTTTGAGTACATACAAACTGAAGGCCCGATCATCAAAAGATTTCAATTCAGTACAATGAACTGTGAGACGACTAGAAGCCGAGGAGCAGGACTAGCCAGAGCACTCCGGGAGGAGCAGGACGTGCCAGAGCACTCCGGGAGGAGCAGGACGTTCCAGAGCACTCCGGGAGGAGCAGGACGTTCCAGAGCACTCCGGGAGGAGCAGGACGTGCCAGAGCACTCCGGGAGGAGCAGGACGTTCCAGAGCACTCCGGGAGGAGCAGGACGTTCCAGAGAACTCCGGGAGGAGCAGGACGTTCCAGAGCACTCCGGGAGGAGCAGGACGTTCCAGAGCACTCCGGGAGGAGCAGGACGTTCCAGAGCACTCCGGGAGGAGCAGGACGTTCCAGAGAACTCCGGGAGGAGCAGGACGTTCCAGAGCACTCCGGGAGGAGCAGGACGTTCCAGAGCACTCCGGGAGGAGCAGGACGTTCCAGAGCACTCCGGGAGGAGCAGGACGTTCCAGAGCACTCCGGGAGGAGGACGTGCCAGAGCACTCTGGGAGGAGCAGGACGTGCCAGAGCACTCCGGAGGAGCAAGGAAGTCGTATAGATAGGCTGGTTCAAGCGAGTGAAGTGACGCGTATGGGCCAGACCGAGGATATTGAAATCGACTCGATGCTTGGTATGAAGCAAGGGAAGCTCAGTCAGAAGAGGAGTGATGTGGCACCTGGGCCATTGACGACAGACTAGACGAGCTGTCTGTTGGCTACCGAATGCGTACCGAAAGCCGCTTAGGCTGTGAGTGCACTATACAAAACTCTCCTGTGTAATACCAACATGGTCTTAATGACTTTTTGGAGTTACAGACGGAGATACATTACATTACATTACTACTGAGTTTTTCAGTAGTTGCAGGCCATTAAGTGCACAGGCCAGCAGTCTCGAATAAAGAAAATTGCAGTAATGTAGACGAAATGTCACAAACTTGCGAACATGTTTGGCTGTCGTACTCTTGTCTAAGCAGGCCCTAATTTTAGCAAAGTACCGTAATTAAAAGTAGGCCAACATGACAGTTGATTAAATGTGCTCATCTAATCACAAGTCTTAAGTCGACAAAAAAAGTAAAATGATCCAGTGATTCAGCGGACTTATTTATATTATGGAAGCAGAGCCTCGGCCGGCTTCGGTTGCTTGCAGCAGGCCAGAAAGAATTGCATGCTGCAGCACTTGAAACCACAATCTGGATTGTGAAGTGCAAGCGCCAATACCAAAGGCAGCCAATCACAGTAGGGAGGCAGGGCAGCCAATCACGGTAGGCCCGATCGGGCATGCCCTGGGCAGGTCTAGATCGAAGGGGGACCAGGGGTCGTGCCAGCTCGCCCCTACCCCCCCCCCCGTTTCGGTCCGCCTACACTGCGTGGGTAGGAGCAGCTGCAGTCACTGCCCGCCTTGCCGTTGCATTCAAAACCATTCGCATTGACAACATGGCGCTGGCATTTCACGCAAACTTACTGCTGTGGCAGCAAAAGCTGCCCGGATACTGCCGGACCAGTCTGCCGCATATGAAATCTTTCAGAAAACCGAGCAGAATAACGGGTCGCGGATGTCGAACTGAAACAGTAAAGCATTGCCGGGACGGTGCTCCCGGGAAAGTACTCGCAAACAAGAACGTTTAGCCAGCATTACCCACTCACCAACCACAAACGTTGGTTCTCCAAAGGCTTCGCCCCACAGACAGGTTGGCGCAGAGCCAAGCAGCACGCTCAAGTTGCGTGTCAATACGCATTGGCAAAACAAATCCATACCTCGACTGACGGGGGGGGGGGGGACGGAGGAAGAAAAATGTGGGGGTGGCACACACCGATTGTCACAGTGCAGGGGGGGGTTGGGGGAGGGGCAATGCCATCTTCATTCGCCTCGATCACAGATTAAGTCGCATGCACTATTCGCTAGATAAGTTAAGTTACAAGGGCTCCCCGTCACTGAGCAGATGCAAACCAGAATTTTTAGTCTGGCCTACGAGGCCTACCACGGAGGTTTGCTACGGTTCAGCTATTGCATACCTAGAGCCAAACTGCTGCTGCATTGTCAGCTTCCTCGTGCCCTCACGTCATGCTCTCAAGATAATAAATTAGCTATGACTTTCTTTCACGTCAAGAATGTTGGCATCCGAAGCAGCTCTGCGGGACCGTGGAACACACTTCTGCAATTCTTGAGCAAACATTCTATCTCCTTTCTGGTCTCTTATACTTCCACTGCAGCCATCCTGTGCTGTTCCCTTCCTGCTGCTTGATTCCTTGACTGTCCTCAAGACTCAGCAACAGGTCTCATTGTTTTATCTAAGCACACCGACTACCGTATTCGCACCGAACGATAATGATACTAGTTACAATTACAATAATAATAGGTAGTGGCTACTCAGCCGGGGCCGGATGCCGATTTTCTCCTCATGGCTCATCTGGCCAGGCCTCAGGCCGGGCTGGATGAGCGGCCTCAAGACACCTCAACCAAGGCTATTCGTCTGGCTTCCAGAAGAACTCCTGTCCATATACCTAGGATACCAGATATGACTCGCACACACCACGAGTCTCCCGGTGAGGTGGTGCATTTGTGAGGGACCGTCCACTGAGCGATCGAAATGGAAGACCTTCGGTCACCGTTGCTGCTTGGTCCCACGGCTGCCTCGTTTGACAAACTCGAAAAACTATCAAGAGAGCCAAAACTCTCCCGACTCAGCTATGCTTCCCACTTTCTCTTTGTTGCATGAGATGAAGTCTGTTGGCCACCGAATGCGAACCAAAAGCCGCTTAGGCTGTGAGTGCGCCATACAAAGTCTCCTGTGCAACACCCACACAGTCTTTATGGCTTTGTGGAGTTACAGACGGAGATACATTACATTACACTGCACAGTCAGTATTGCATCTACTCAGTGTTATGCAAAAGTAGATGTTCGTTTGACCTATAATCGATTGGTGTAGTCAATGCCACTGCATATGCAGATCGATACCCATTCAAATACTTTGAGGCGATCTAACATGAGATGAATATATCGTGGGGGGCCTCTTTTACTAGAGAGCTCAGACAATATTCTGCGAAGGCACTCCTGACTCTAAAATGAACAGTGCACGAGAGCAGGCGAATATACTCTCCCTCGTTCTACTTTTTTGTTCCCAGATTTTCATTCACTAACACTTATTCGCACGACAGGTTGCCGCCCTTGGCCCCTGGCCATCCGAGCCTGACGTATACATTCTTAAACTACTAGATGCACAGCCAGCCTAGGGTGCCCAATGGCCTAGGGTAATTCATGCACAGCTCTTTGCCTAGCCACGGGAAATCGGCATCGCTCAGATTCGGTGGAGTGGCCATCACCATAATATTAATGTAGCACTTTTGCAGCACCCTACAAAAACACACCTCTTTCTAGGTACTTCACATAGGGCTGAAAAGATGCACAAAGCTTACTAATGACAACACAACACGTAAAATTGTAGCATAACAATTGTAGCATACGTCAACATATAAAGGACGATTCACAAGCATAAAGCAGATGCTGTGTAAGGCGCTTAGACCTTGTATGAGGTATAGAAAACTCCGACATAGCATCCACTTAACTTGCAGAGAGCATCGCAGTTTCCACATCACATCACTTCACGCCAATCTGCACAGGCTCCCAATCAAGCACCATATCGACTTCGGGGTTCTGTCACTCACTTTCAGATCTCTTCATGCTGTTGCCCTGGCCTACCAATCCGAAATCCTTCCCAATTATGGTGTCACGTTGTCGCGTCTGCTCTTTGGACTCTGAGAGTCTAGCTGAGCCTCGAATCAACCTCCAACGCTTTGGAGACCGTGCCTTTAGTTCGTATGCCCCCAAAGCCTGGAAATCACTTCCGACTGACGTCACGCCATCGCTTGCTCGACGATATTTAAAAAGACGTTAAAGATCACACATTCCTCACAGCTTTTGCTCCGGCCACGTGAATTTCTGTTGCATGCTTATACCTGCTTGAATAAGTGCATGCCATCGCTAACCGACATGCTTTCTTTCCAACGAATGTGAGGTACCTTGAAAGAGATGTAGTTCTCCTGGGTTGTGTACAGACACTTAATAATATTACTATTATTATCATCATTCAGACATCAAACTACGTACTATTTTCCTATCTCCAGTATTCCAAGCCCTCCCTCCTTGTGGGTAGGGGGTCACCCTCCACAGTGCAGCTTCCGGCGACTGTTTGTGAGTGCTTTGTTTGCTTGGCCTGCACTGGCTTACCTCCCCCCCAGGCTGTTGCTTAGCGTCGCCTTATTCAAATAGCACACCTTCCATCAAAGGAGCGTCGAGCCACGGCTGCTCCAGCTGCGCACACATCGCCACGATGCGTAGGCATAGCAGGGTCGGTGTGACTTTACAGGGTCGACTTTGAAAGAGAAGCCATCTCACTGTAGGCTGGCGTGTGAGAGTTGGGAAAGCTTGGCTAGGCTGGCTTGGCGTGGCGACGATGAGATTAGCAGAGCAGGGCATTGGGAAGCCGTCTGCTGCACTGCGCAGTCTTCGGCAAGGTCACACCACCTAACGTGCCATGCCAGGCACGCAGACCCTGAGCAAGTGGCGGCCCACCGAGCTGGTCACCACTTTAACATTGGTGCCAATAAGCAGGTCCCGGAGGCTCGCGGGCGATTAGATATGTCAAGGCTATATGCTCGCGAAAGTTCAGGCTCCAAAGCAAATGCTTATGCTTCAAAGTGAACATTTAAGCTCCAAAGAAAACTTGTAGGCTCTAACGCCAACGTTTAGGCTCCAGCTAGGACGTTTAGGCGCTGCCGGGCACACCGGGAACCGGCTGAACCGTAAACCCCAAGCCGATGCCAGCAATGCACGAGCTTCGCGGGACAGGCAGGCAGCAAAGCAGCTCGTCAGGCAGCTCGCTTGAGGAATGCGAGCGGAGCTCCAACGACACAACCGTGCCGACTGGCCGTGACAGCGAGCGGAAGCACCGAGGCGGGGAAGAACCCTTACGCTGCAGTGGCACGACTTCTTCGTAGGAGGCGACGTTGTCGACGGCTACAACGAATGAGATGCATCGGACGATGCACGAAAGGTGGCCAGCGACGTCGCGGACGGTGGCTGACCGCCAACGACACGAACGAGCTTTTGGCGCAGCAGCAGCAGCAGCACCGGCCCGCAGCCAGCAGGGCGCCGACGACTGGCCGCCGAGACGACGACGTGCGCACGAGAGAGCACTCACTCTCGTCCGTTGCTGCCCCGGACAGCTCTGGCTGTCGCTTGTCTCTCCTCAGTTTGAGCAGATCGCGAGGACTCCATTTGCTCGCCGCTTCTGTTCGGCCGCCGCGACGGTCGCCGGGCGATGCCTGATTGGCTGCCACGTCGAACCGCACGCTCCGTATGCGCGCTCGCTCCTTGCGCTCGACGCGCTGCCTGCTCGGCACGACGCCCGACTCAGCCTCGGATCCCGGCATGTCCACGGTCGCCCGCCACCACTCCTCGTCAGTAGCGTTCGTCAGATGCAGTATGTCGCCGTATTTGAATGCGAGGCCGTGACACGGCAAATCGCTATCCTTCGTCGGGTCGTAGTCGAAGAGGGCTCTAAAAAAAAGCGAAAAAAATGGCGGCCAGACGATATATAGCACTGCAGGCAGGACATACGGTGAGAGAGCTGCCGATAGACAGCAAGCTGGCAGCGTCAAATGCCCGACTGAGGGGGGGGGGGCTCGAGAGACAGTGGCAGAACTCGGGGTAAAATGTACGGCAGCCGTCACGAAGGGGCACATGTCCCGACGGGCAGCAGAACAACAAAAAATCACCACTAGAGTCACTAGCATCGGTGTTGAGCACATTGCCGATTAGCTAAAGATACAGAGATTAAGAAGAGGGCAATACCGAAAGCGAGGATCTACAGACGTCCAGATGATTGTGCATCTCAGTAGTCAAGAGATTTCTGTCGTTGAGATTCTATAGAAGTAAGAACGGCCCACTCACTTACTTACCCCAAGAAGGCATGCAGACCCAGGAGGGCTACGACTGTAGCAGCAGCAGCCACTTGGCTAATTAGGAGATTGCATAAAGCATTCATCCGTTTGCACATCAGCTGCCTAGTCATCACATCACTCCTGTACGCCGTGCCGAGCTCCCAAGATGCACACCGAGCATGCCACTGTGACACAGGGTCACTGTGGTATGCACGTAAGATGGTTTCCATTGACTGAAACTGCAGGCCAACAGTGGCAGCTTCGGACAACCGAGTTCTAAGGTAAGAAAAGGCAGCTGCCAGAAGCAGGTCAGGGAATCTAAACGTATCTCTCTTTCTCCCCCGTCTCTCCTCTCTCTCCTCTCTCTCTCTCTCTCTCTCCTCTCTCTCTCTCTCTCTCTCTCTCTCTCTCTCTCTCTCTCTCTCTCTCTCTCTCTCTCTCTCTCTCTCATGGGCCCTCTCCTTCTCTGTCTGTCTCTCTCAGCCTTTCTCCTCTCTCTCTCTCTCTCCTCTCTCTCTCTTCTCTCTGAAGCAACCTGTTATCATACAAAGCAACACACTATAACTATGGATGGGCAATTGAACATACGCAAATGATGCTGCATGCGACATAAAGCATGAGAGGGAAAAGGTCCGTGGAATTTACGGTGAACTAAAGAAGATTTTTAGTTGGACGGAGATTACGATTCTGCCCACTTGATAGTTCTTACCAAGAGACAAAATAAAAACTAGTAAACGAATGGGCACAGACTACTAATCACTAGATTTCCAGAAAACGAGCTGGCACCTCAAGCAGAGACGGTGCTGAAAGGCAAAGGCAGGCCAAAACTTGACCCACTTGACTCATTGCTCGTGCGCAGTCCTTGTACCTGCACCGACTCCTCCACACCGATGCAGACTCTGCATCACAGGCGCTGAGCGCTGGGTGCTTCCTGTGGTGGCTGCACCTGCCCTCCCGTACTAACAGCAGCTCACCAGCCTCGGAAGCCATAGCAAGGCTGGTGGCTATACACTATTCGCCTATGGCACAGCTTGACTAGTGCTAAAGCGATTTGTCAACCGGCGACTGATCCTAAGAACCAGCAGGCAGGCCGTTGGTTCTCTTGACTAATCGCCCAAGTATCCCACCTAGTGAGGATCAAGACGGCCACCCTAGCAAGTCGGACTTTGCCCAGCACAGCCTAAGTGAGCGATTTGCGCAATACGACGAACGATGAACAGTAAGCACGTTCCAAGTAGCAAAGCGCTCGTTGCATGCTGCTTCGAAGATGCCGAACAATCGACGGGCCGTCCAGACAGCCGGACAGACAGCACAAAAAAGCTTCTTGCTGCGTGCGCGCACCAGCGAGCACGCAGCCAGACGCTGAGCGACTACGTCGTCGTGGCTACCAGGAGACGAGCAGCAGCAGCAGCAGCAGCAGCAGCAGCAGCAGCAGCAGCAGCGAGGCCTCCTGTGCTACGCGTGCGTGTCTTGGCGCTAGCAAACGCCGATCGGAGTTTCTCTGCAAGCGCCGCGAATGCCACTGGGAAGTGCGCGCTCGCAGAGCCAGCGCGGCACGGCACCTGACGTGAAAGGCCTTGTTCTGAGCCGTCTTCAGCTGGCCGCCCTCGCTCTGGACGCTCGGCAGCTTCTCGAGCTGCTCGTAAGTCTTGGCCTCGAGCGCGTTGTAGCGCTCCGGGTCGTACTGCACAACGAGCTCCGAGACGTCGCTCGAGTTCTTCAGCGCCGCGGCCGCCTGATCGTGGCTGGCCTTGGCCAGGCTAGTGCCATTCACGGCAACGATGCAGTCTCCGCGCCGCAGCTCGCCGCTCAGGTCGGCAGCGCCGCCGGCGACGATGAACGAAACATATATCCCGTCCCCGTTCTCCCCGCCAATGATGCTGAAGCCAAATCCGCTTGAGCCTTTCTTCAGAGTCACGGTCCTTGGCACTCTGCAAATGCACAAGGCTGCCATTTCGAAGCACGGAGACATTGAATAAACGAAGTTTGCAGCTTCATCACCGAAAAGGCACGGAACGACTGAGACGATCACTTCGGCTGCTGCAGCACTAGGCAGCAGAGCCGAGCACATCCGCCGGTGGGAGCCCAGTAGGCACGTCCACACTAAAAGGTGCCGAAAGCGATCATCACCGAGTACCAGCCAGGCAGGCAAGCACGCGGAGCTACCGTTGTACTGTAATATCCAATCTATTGCCTGACAAACACGAGCATCCAGGCACACATTTGGCAACGACAGCATCGGACCAATCGAAAATTGTATTGGGGCAGCTTGCTGGATTCGCAATATCAAAAGCACAATTTAGAATTCATTTCGAGGTACTCCTCAATGGCGGCTATAATGGTAATTGGTTGTGATATGTCTCTGCGCTGCTGACAAAAAGAAAATGCAGATTTCCCTTTTCTGGGTTCTTTCTTAAGGTCATGAAAAGCTACTAGTCCTAGTACTACTACTACTACAACTACTATTTTCACGTCAAACCTCCGATCGAAAGAAACTATATAATTCATTTGCATAGCGCACTAAGAGAACTGAATCTATATCCAGGTGCTTCACAGTTTCTTCGACCCCATGACCTTGGTCGTGAAGGTGAGCACTTTGACCTCGGTCGTTAAAGGCAAGCACATTAACACCTGAGAAGGCAGCACGGTTTTGCAAACATTGTCTATGCAAGCTTCAGTTGCTGCACAGCATTAGAAATCCCATGGCAACGTAATTCGGCAGTGTGTTCTTTACATTTGCTAGCCATTTCCAACCACTCTGGCTCTAGATACAGTATGTCCGTGCACAAGCACCCACAATACTTCTTTGCACAACTACAATACTGTTCTGCATGAAAGGTCAATTATGATAGTAAAACATCTGATCAGCAGGAAAGCATAACATCTACCTATAATTTCTCTATCCTATCGTCATGAATTTCAACAGTAGATGCAAATGGATGGAGAAACTTGCTCCCTCCCCCCCCCCCCCGACACTGAAGGATCCCATTTCATCCCGGCTAGCTGCTCTGCTCGGCCTGCAAAACCACACACCACCAGTACTGCCACCCAAGCACTTTGGTGGCAGCTGCATGCTGTAGAAACAATGTGAGCACCATTCCTGCAAAGCTGCACGCGAACACGCTAGCAAATTACAAGTATAAGAGGACCACTAGACCTGCCTGATGAAGCCAATAGCAATATAGAATACAGGGTAAACACCAGTATAGCAGTAGGTCGCAAGGAAAGAGATAAAAGCCAACTTCATTACACCCAGGGTGCAGTCATGTACAGAGGAGATCGATTCCACGGTATCCAAGGCAGTCGAGTTACCTGCAATCCCCACTAAGTAACAGAAGCAAACAGACGTGCCATCACTTAAAGGCTGCACTGCAAGGGGTCAATTGCACATAGGTCAGGGCTACAAAGAGTAAGGATCAGGTCAGCTACAGAGAGTGGGTTCTGGTATCTGCTGCTGCTGCATGAAGCCAAGTGCTCCTACCTTTGTGACTGCAGAGAATGAGCTGTCGAATTGGACCTGGGAGGAAACTGCAAATCCTGACAGCTTAAGGTAGTGCTCAACAAAAATTTCCCACATAGTTTAATGCTTGAGGTTGCCGCACTGCTGGCAGCTAGACATTGCCGAGCACATGGCATGCACACACTGACACACACACACACACACACACACACACGCATTTCCTCAGTTATCGATTTCGCTCCCTAACTCCAGTGACTCTTGCATAGTGTGCATTTAGCTACTGTAACATTCCCACCTCTCAACAGAACAGTGAATTGATTAGACTAGGTCCTGCTATGTCCACTGCGGCGAGATGCTCTACTGATAAAAACGGACACGATTCTCCCAGCGAGTGTCAGTCGCGTGCGTGACTTTCAATCAAATTGTGCAGCTACAGCTGGAAAATGTGCTCGATTGGCCAATACTCTGCCCTGGTGCTGCAGCAACAGAGTACCCGGCTAGACAAGTGAGGTCATTAAGAATCGTAGTGGGAGGGGGACGGCACACTAAACGAATATATGCCAGCAGCATATATGCCTGTTTTTGGACTGTCAGTAACTATTTTCACATGCTCCGGGTAACTTTAGTGTGCTTGTCATTGTAGAGAACCTTCTTATTACCCAGCGAATTTACAGCTGCATCAGCAGCGGCTATACTTCGAGGATTTTTTGCACCTGGGTGTATTTAAAAGCGCCTGGATAGAGACAGGGTTCTCTTTGAGCGCTACACAAATGATGCAGAATTATTATTTATTCTCACCAACTGGCACAACAGGCCCAAACAGACTGAAGCTGCGTGCATTAAGTTCAAGTTCAAGGCTAGCTGATTAGACAGCCTCATTTATATAGCAGTAGACGAGGCTTACTGCCTATCACCCACCACAGTTTGCAGTTGGCAATATAAGACTGCCCACTGCACGATTCGAACCCATGACCTCAGTCGTGAAGAGCAAGCACCCTATCTCCTGGGCTATAACAGCCCACAACACATAAATGAGCGTTCAAAAACCAGACCAGACAGAGCCAGACAATGCCAGAATGTTCAAGGGTCTATATTGGCAAGATGGGTTGTAATAAAAATAATAATAATGACATTTGTATAGCACCCTGAGATAACTAAATTTCTTTCTAGGCAATTAATATATGACAGCAAATGAACCGTAGCATGACTTGAGTCACTAGTACAACAATAAGAAATCCGATTACATAAAACATGATGAAAAAATAGCAATTGTGGTAAGCTCTGCCTTCAGTTTATATGCTCCCAAAGCATGGAACTCATCAGCGGCTAACGTCTCGACATTCCCAAACTTGATGACATCTAAAGAAAAAAGCTAACAACCCACCTGCTACTCACAGCACTTACAACGTCCACGTTAGTTGTACTAGCCTACTCATGCATGTTAAAATTGCGCATGCTATCACTAACCACTCGACATGTTTCCTTTCAAGCAAAGGACCTAGAAAAAGACTGTGTTATCTTGGGCTGCTTTACTAATATTTAATTGTATTGTCATTATTAATATTATTAAGCTCTACATCACAGGCAGCTCAACATGCGTCTATCGTACATTCATTGTAGCACTTGCAGGTGTTTTAACCACAGCTACCAGCACTTATATGTTGGCTTGATGCTCCTCAAGCGGGTTCAAAACATTCTGTTTACTTAATGTCAACCAATCTAGCACTAAAGACAGCATTCCCTTGTAGCAGATGATGGTAAGCAGAAACGCAAGCACTCAGCCACATAAGCACGAACACAGAGCCGCACATGCTCTAGCATGTGCAGACTCCAGCTAACCAGCTGCATCACCACAGAAAACCCTTACGCATCACTTCGAAACTCTATAGGACTAGGAACCAGGAACTAACAACCAAGGAACGAACCTAGAACTGTGTGCTATCAAAACGTTCAACGGAATGTAGGGCACAACTTTCAAAGGAGTGGCAGCTTATCGTTCAAGAGTGAATTGCGAAGCTTTTACCAGCTGCCAGAAAAATTAAAGGCACCGCACAATAATGAGCCCACATAAGTCCCTACAGAGAAAAGTGTGGCAGCCAGTGCAGCCTACCTACTTGCCAAGGTCAGGGAAACTGCCTTGACCCGAACCCTACACTCATGATACCTAAACTAGCTCTCAAGTACTAAGGCTCACGTCTTACCAAAACTTGCCGAGCTCAGAGCACTGCTTGAGATTAGAACAACGGATCAACAATAGACGTCTCACAATAGTCACACACTAAGTGCTGCCCAAAAACAGGAATCCCACGATTTCTTCTGGAAAAAACCTTATCGTCTCTGGCCAAAGTAGAGACTCGCAGTGATGCAAACCATGAGACCAGAGCTGCAATGGTGCAAGAATAAACTCGATAAAATGCTAATCGTAAAAACCCGTGGTTCAAAAGGTAGTGCATTAAATCTGCATTGCTTACTGAAAAATGAAACTAGCTGCGTCAAAACAGCCAAGAAGAAGTGACGGATTTAGCTTGCGCTTGGCCCAAGCAATACATCTAAGGCCTCAACAGAGAACTACAAGGTGGTTCGGAAGTCTCATCGGGCACTGGCTCCAAAAAATAAGGAAAATGAGTTCGCCACGACTTATAATAAGCGGTACCGTTCTCAAATACATGCTCTTTGTCGAACGGACCTAGGCGCACCGTGCAATGCAGAAATACTTTTAAGGAAACGATGACATCAGAAGAGCCCAAGATGCCAAGGAAGCAAGACGGCGACTGCTAAAGGCGAACGGCAGATTATCGTCCAGTGAGAGGTAGCATTTCTCGAAAAAAACCTTTTATCGGACTTCTTTCAAGTTTTGAATTGTGAACGGTAGGAATCCTGCGCTACGCCGTTACTCGCCACGGCCTACCGCTAAGCTTACAATTCCGCAAAATTGGACACCGCAAAGGTTTGAGCTCGATAAGTCCCAGAAAGCGTCGGCGCGCACCGTTGTTCCAATTCAGGGCTTCTTAGTAAAAAAAGTATGCGACCACGGCCAGAATGACTAAACAGATGGTTGCAGGCTTGGCCAAAGAAGAGCCAACGACTCGACGCGGGATATTCTAACAAAACTGCACAGACAGCGAAGGTGGGCCGCGCACGTCCCTACTGTAAGCACACCCGACGAGATCTCGTGAGAAGATTCGAAGGCCTCAAAATAATTACAATCAATAACAGCACCAGACAACGCTGTCGTCTAAGCGGCTGGGGAAGGAAGCGGAGGCAGAAGAAGCAGCCCGCTCCTCTATCCCACCAACAGAGATGCGCAGAGATGCGCACGCACGCTTAGCACTCGGTGAAACCAACCGGCGGAAAGCGGCGTACATACCGTGGAAAGTGTCTCATATCATGTAGTTCCCGCGTGCGGCATCGACTCGGGTACATCGCCGAGCCCACACGCTCTATTGTCCGCAGCAGCAGCAGCAGAAGCGCACGGCATCGGTCGCAAATTCCACAACCGGATGCTCGAAGAGAGGTAGGGTTCGCTCTATGCAGCCAATAAAATCGCTCCGGTCCCTGTCCACGCTCAGAGAGGGTGTGGTCTCTTAAGAGGGTGTGGCCTCTTAACCTATTCCCTCGGTGCATAAGAGTTCGCATGCGCTCAAGATAAGGGATCGGTCGGATCATTTAATAAGCGATGCAAAATGTGTAAGCTAAATTTATTCGTTTGAAACCTAGCAAAATGGCAATGCTAATAATCACCGAGCTAGCGACTTGAAGAATTCGCCATAAGACTTATTCAACATCGCCTTTGCTCTGTCCAAGTGAGTTGTCCTTTTATTTGGCTGTGTGCAATGAAACTGTGCATTTCCTGACTAAGGGTAGCAACACCATCTTATTGTATAGCGCCTCGGCGGTCCTGGCTTTTTTCCTGCGTTCTTTGTCTACCTGGGCATAATTGATCGTCAGTAACTGGAGGTCAGGCTAACCAGCGGCCCTGAGTCTTTTGTGCTTCTGGGTATTTTTGCATGCTGCGTCTGGTTATGATCACTATGTGCTTTTGCTTGTTTGTCTGAACAGGATACCTTGCTTTTTTAACTATTTGTTATTGCTTCCCTTACAGTAAACTCTAAAACACTTGAATAGAGAATACGTTCTCTTTATGAGCTGGACACAAGACCTGTTTTTATTATTATTCTTAGAAGATGGTCAAGGTTACACATTCAGATATCGTGAGCTTTTGAGGAGAAACCACAGATATTGGATTTTCGAAAAGTAATTCAAACTGTTGACCTTAGCGTAACAAATTTCGTCCAAAATCCAAAAAAGATCATAAAAGAATATGTATTGTATTCTGGCGATTCTATTAATAATAATAGTAGTCGTCAGGGGTTACTATTAATAATATAGATCATAATAATCAGTCTTGGTCATATAAAAGATGTTAGAACCACCAATGACCGTGTTGGAGTTGTACGGTTGTTTCGACCAAGTCTAAAGCAGTACTCCCGCAAGTTTTTTTTCTAAATGACCCGAATCGCCTCTTTCTCTCAGTCCCCGGTTTAAATAGTATGCGTTAGTCACACTGTAACAGAAAATTAAGTAATTGTAGTGAGTGCTCGCGACCAGCATGCAGTGACGCTTAATTTTTGCTGTCGCCTTTGCTATTGGCTTTATGCTTATGTGTAAAGCACAAACTAAGTCAGTCTGTGTTAGGATCCTCGTCATTCCTTCAGTTGGTTGCACAAAAAAGAGCCACTTACTTCTTTCCCACGGGTATGCTAAGGGGGAAATAATGGGAGACCTCTTTATCTTCCCGAGCTAGAAAGAGCCTATCCGTGAGTTAAAAAGTGTATCTAATTCATTTGCACAGCCCCAAGAGAGTTTAATCTATTCAGGTGCTTTACATTTACTTCAGGGCTCGATCCCACGACCTAGCTCGTTAAAGGCAAGCATCTTACCCCTGAGCCAAACCAGGGCGCTGGCTGGGTTCTACGCCTTGGCTATGGGAGCAGGTTGTAAATTCGTCCTTTATGTACTTATGCGTGCTGACATTGCATGTTGCCACTAACCATACTTGCAAGCTGACCCTGTGCATGTCACCCCTAACCATGTTATTCTTGTTGTAATGTAATGTAATGTATCTCCGTCAGTAACTCCACAAAGTCATAAAGACCATGTGGGTGTTACGCAGGAGAGTTTTGTATAGCGCACTCACAGCCTAAGCGGCTTTCGGTACGCATTCGGTAGCCAACAGACTTAGTCTCACGCAACAGAGAGAAAGTGGGAAGCATAGCAGAGTTAGGAGAGCAGTTGAGGTAGTGAGTAGCATAGAAGTAGCAGTTCAGGACCGCTGAAAAAGATGTGCCATAGTCGGCAGTTGGAGAGTAGATGTCGTTGCGTAAGAATTGTGGAAGCGAGTTCCACAGTCTAGGACCTGCAGAGCTAAAGCTTCTGTCGCCAACTGTCTTTAAGCGGAGGAATGGGACAGCTAATTTATTGTCCACACAGGACCTGAGGGCGCGAACAGGCTGAAACTGATGCAGCAGTTCAGCTAGGTACGAAGGAGCCAAGCCGTGGCGGGCCTTGTGGGTCAGCGTAAGAGTCTACTCAGCATTATACCGTTAACCATTAGATCGTGCTTCCTTTACAGCAAATGGAAAGTTCCTAGAAAGGGACTAAGTTCTCTGAGAGTGCTACATCAATAGTGTTACTGTTATTATTATTTAATTTCTACCCGGGGCTACACTTCACTCATATTTATACGCACTCGGGGGAGTGTATCCATTTGCTTCCGTAGTTTCTGCAAACGATCTCCAAGATTTTCCAACTGACCCCGAGCCTAATCTGTAATGATTCTTTTTGCACTTGCTGAGTTTCTGAGATACAACCCTCTCTCCGTCAGCCTTTCTTCTCTTCAAAATTTAAATATTTCATTGGTGAAATGATTTATCATCCATGTTTCGATTCTTCGTTGTGAATTTCTATTTTTAATTGCTTACTGTATTGGAACATGCGGCCTAAAATAAGTAAACTTTAAAAACTGTAGAGCTACCTAAACAATCGACCGTTGAGTGAATTTCCATCGGTCTCCGATTGCTTAATTCAATGCAATCTCCGATTGCTTAATCAAATGACTCATTAGAATGGCTCCTCACAGCGACCAGTTGACATTAGAGTAGAACAATGAAGTCATTGGCTTAAATGCATCGTCGTGAGTATTTTATTAAAATGAAAGCGGAAGTTGGAAGCTGTTATCGAATCCCATATTGAAATGACTCAGTTGCAACCGCTTGAAATTTCTACAGAGGGCTCCGGGTTTAGGAATAACACAAGTATTCAGGACGCCAGGTAATGAACTCTGCACAGCTTGTAGCGAATGCTTCTTCCAAAGTTTGTGGTCACAATAGGCAGGTCCATGATCGAAAAGAAGTGGCTTTCGGAGAAGCTCGGTTAGGAGTG
The DNA here is from genome assembly GCA_009760855.2 of Cristatella mucedo. Classification (NCBI taxonomy): domain Eukaryota; kingdom Metazoa; phylum Bryozoa; class Phylactolaemata; family Cristatellidae; genus Cristatella; species Cristatella mucedo. The sequence goes on along the minus strand of WPIO01000062.1, from coordinate 1,974,316 downwards.
TTAACATCTTGGTCAAATATGCAAAGCTACTCAAATTTGGGTGGGCTCTGAGCAGAGGAGCTACGTCAGCTGCTGTAGTTGGTTGCTCTCAAAATGGGCCACACCTTGCATTGTCTCTTTTTAGCTTATTTTGTTCGAAAAATCTTGGCGAAATTTTTGTTTGGACAAACCACTCTGAGTTTGGAAACCTCTAACGCAATTAGTACATGCATCGAATTACAAAAGTATATGCTGCCTATTGATGATGGCTGTTAAGCACAGCATACACACAATATATCTTGAATCCTGACATGTTTTAGGCAAACTTGGCGCCTCTTGGAAACTGGAATACTCAACCCTAAAATGGGCTAGGTCTATTTTGGCCCCTGTAGCCTATTCACTCAATCCGAGTGAAGTGTTCCAGAGTGACCTTTTTCTAGATGACCGCACCAACTCCACAATCAAGTCGGCCTACTTTCAGCTACATAATACTGCGAATTCGAGCACACTCAGTCAGATAAAGGTATGACTGTCACTTAGGCAATACATTCGAGACATCCTGTTTTGACTTCTACAAAGCACTCCACGCAGGTCTTTCTGCCTGTGCTCGAACACTATTCCAGATGGTGCAACACTCAGCGCATATGTTTCACTGTGGCAGAGGTCGAAAGCGCCACATTACAGCAGTTCTCTCTGACCTACACTGGATCCAGGTCAAGCAACCCATCGACTTCAACGGGGATCGACATCAACAAGTTCTTGTCCCTCGCTCTTCAGTCGCCCTCTAAGCTCTCTTTGCCGCTGCGGCGTAGCCATCTGAAATAATAAGTCAGCAGGCTTCGACTTGCACTTTGAACCGTCCTTGTGACTACAGTCGTTCAGCTAACCACTAACTTACCTCAAATCCTTTAGAGAGCGCGCCTTCAGTTCCTAAGCCTAGAAATCGCTAACGACTGGCAAAACGAGATTTGCGACTTGGCACTCAAAACAGAGCATAAAACTCACCTGTTCCAGAAAACATCTGTTTTGTCCGTGTCAATTGTCCTCTATGTGCTAAAGCGTGCTATTAGTGTTCGGCAGCAGCCGCGGACAGAGACAAGTCGCCCGAAAAGGAGCGGCCCATGACCGCACCCAATGTTTTGTCATTTTTTTACTTGAATCATTCCTTTCCAACCCATTTAAAATGCTTGAAATATATTTATATCACTTAGCGAACTCTACATTTGTATAACTAATATTAACAAGTAGTAGTGGAGACCCGCTTAACATCAAAGGATTTCATAATTGGATTTGTAGGACTAATGGTTCAAAAATAAAATATCGTTGTTATTTTTAATTTTAAGCAGATTTTTCTAAAGCAAAAGTAATCCTTAAGTAATATTTGTTTCCTAAAACCTGAAATGGTATTTGAAAAATTCCCCATTGGCATAATTGTTGTATATTTTTAAAGAAATATTCAAAAGCATATTCGGTGCAATTAGCTCTTCCTTGATCAGAATCAGTTCCTATCGAAAGAGAAAATTGTTCATAAACGCTTACATTGGTAATTTCCTTGTGCCTCTACCTAGAAGGGAAAATGCTAAGTAATTGCCTCCATTGTACTTGGACACATTTCACCTGGTTCATTTACATTCGTTCTCTTACTTTACTATTCCCCCCCACCCGAGTTGGTGCAATGCACTTACACTTTGCAACAAATGACCTTGCATAATTGCAGAGCCCTTATACATGCATATAATAAATTCTAAGACTTTCCATTGTTTTCTTAAAATGCCGTACATCTGCAAATTACGTGGAATATAGTAAACGTATTTGCAAGCAGCATGTTCATGACAGATTGCAAGCATTTTACTTGTATGAAACGTGCCAGCGGTCATCAGCAAGAACATAAAATGCTCTCTGTTGAGCCTAAAAGCTAGGATATGGTCTCCGCTGGCCATATTTGATGCTTGCGATTGACCACACCTTAAAAGACACATATGTTGACTTCGAATGAGTACCACACTTTCCAACAGTTTCTTGAATGCCACATGGTCAATGAAGCATCCACAGCAAAGTACATTGGAGAGGCAAAAGACTCAATATTCATTTTCATATACATGTAAGCCCACAAGTATGAATTACTTATTTGTCCGTTCACACACCAATCTCTCTGGCATACGAAAACCGCGTTTTGTTATTTGAGGCCAAGGAACACATCGCAAGCACGTATGCATCCCATATGTGGTTTACAATCCAGGCTGATCGACCAAATAATCGTGGACAATAGTGGGTCGCTCAGTTTCATAGAATGAGTTACCACAACTACACTCAGACCTATTTTGCAAGTTTTTGGACTCCAAACGCGTACAAGTATAAGTCAATAAGCTCAATAGTTTGGATCATCACATATTCAATGCAGGTGCATGCATCGATCTTCCTGTGCTTAGAGAGTGGTTTAATAAGGTCAAAAGAAAGAGGAGCGACTTTCGTCTTCGGCTTTGACAGCATAACGGAGGCAAAAGATAAAATCAGTATGACTACCTGCCGTACATAAAGGAGTCATGGAGACCTTATGAGCAAGCAACCAATCCAAGTACACGATCCAGAAGGGCCGGTATTTTTAAGTCATATACCAGCACGAGACTCTGATTACGGTGCCGTGTGTGCATAGATAGCATACAAAACAGCAAATGAGCACATTAGAAGTTTATTAGCAACATGTCATCATCTAAAAGTGGAATGCTGGGTTGGGAGATGACAGCAGCTCTGAATCCCCGAGAAAAAATATAATTGGCTTGTATCAATACCAATAACTATCTGTCAGCTCTTCTCATCATATGGTCTCCAAGCGTTCAAAAGGGTAATAGACGATGCCATGCAGGGTATTCACCAGTAAACTGTCACCGTTACGTGTTAAATGGAAAATCAAAGCCCAGATCTGAAACATAAACAGCACAGCTGCTTGGTTAAATTTAACAAGATCCTCAACTCAGCATACTTCCTTAAAATACAACCACAAACCACCAATCTGCACAAAGTGGATAGGATGCCAGTTGCTTGACCGGTGGCAACTAACATCTCTATGCATTGAATGCACGTGGCTAAAAAAACCCAATTTGTGAAATTGCCATGCATGTCCAGAACGTGCTACACTCTTAAGACAGCACATGCAACCAGTGATCGTACATAGGCAAATAGTCAAGAGTCTGTCCTTGGTCCCTTGCTGTTTTCCATCTACATATTTGCCTCTAGAGCAGGTATTTTCGACACATAACATCTGCTATCACTTCTATTACAAAGACACCCAGCTGAATTTATGATTCAAACTCCCAGAGTCAGTTCCGGCAATTAATTGACTGAGATCCCATATTGCAGCAGCCAACATTAGGTCGGGATGTGAGCCAAAATCATAGACAAAGTGCGGATCGATAGAGTTGAACAAATGCCTACACGAAACCCTACAGACACGGTTAAAATCAGTTACTTTGCTCTCGTAGCTGGACGTGTCAGGGTGAGACCATTAGAAAGTGAGCATTATCCGGGTCTGTCTTTTGACAACTGCCTTTAAAATATGTGGCCTTAACACTTATATAACTAAATTCAAGAAATGCTGCCGCCTAGAGTCCCCTTTGCTAAAGGATCTGTGCTGGCTCCTGGTGAATCAGCTGATACAAACATATATTCTTATTCTGACCCACAAGACCCATTAGTGGAACTGCTGCACCTGTTTTGGCCTCCCAATGATCAGCAATAAATTAGCTTTCTTTCCCTTAAAGACTGTTGGCAGCAGACAGTTCGCTTGGGGGTCCAAGACCGTGGAACATGCTCCCAGTATGCTGAACAATGACGACAGATTCTGTCTTGCAGACGACTCGGCATTTCCCTTCTGGCTGTCTTATGAAGTCAGTTGGCTACCGAATGCGTACCGAAAGCAGCTCAAGCTGCGAGTGCGCTATACAAAACTCTCCTGCATAACACCCACACCCACACAGTCTTTATGGTTAGCGCCTCGACTCAATGATCCTTTTCATTTTTTCTTTGCTGTCCGAGCTGAAGTTAGTTGGCAACCGTTAGTGCACCGAAAGCCACGGAGGCTTTGAGCATGCCAAAGGAAACTCTCCCCGACGTGAAACCTAAATAGCTTTTATTGCTTCGAGAGACTACAGAATGAGAGGCATTCAAAAATAAAAGCTCAGGTACAGCGAAACTGCTACTGATTAGCAGGGGGCAGATTCTGGTCTGTTTCTTTCAGGCGTTACAGGTAAGTACAGCACTTTTCAAGTCACTCGAATATAGCAGATGATGCTGCTACACATTACCTACGAGCACATGCACCTACAAGTATGGTGGCTGGTGTCATGCCTAAAGTGACGGCTCGTGGACAGTAAACAACAAGGGCAGAACCGATTCGCCTGGCGATGCAGCACACTGCCATGACAATGACCAGTTACAGGCAGCTTTGGCTCTGAATTCTACCACTCAGACAAAAGTCTAAGGTGGTACATCCACTTAACAAAAAGCGTAGGCTCACACTCCAGTTAGAAAACTCTACATATAGCAGCTTGCTGTGTGAATAAAAGGAAGCTCACCCACCGTATCTCTATTCACTTGTGTCGTCACAACAAATTCAGTCGTCCGACGAGCGACCTTCAGAAGTTCTGTGCTCGGCATCACTGGCGTTGGCAGCAGGGTCGGCAGCAGCAGCAGCGGGGTCTGCTGCCGGGTAGGTAGTCTTAACAACAAGGAGAACGACGTTGTCCTTTACTGCTTTTAAAGCTGCGACTGCATCCTCGTGCACCACACTGTCCAGGCTAGTGCCGTTCACCTAAAAGAAAGAAATGATGGGCCTCCAAGCCAAGCACGTATATTGCATGCACACGCGAGCCTGCGCAGATGCATAGGCACACGAGCGTACACAAACACGCACACGCAGTTACATCGAAGCATGCCACGAAGTGTGCCCCGGTGCACCTCGGGCACTGTCAAGGTCAGCACCATCTACATCTACATCCGTGGGAAGCGGCAGACAACCAGGCAACCGGAAGCTTCTGCTTATCCTGCGGGCCAGCAGCTCGTGGCCAGTGGCGCTGACTGCCGACGTTCAAGCGCACCGCCTATCTGTGTCGGCACGGCGCAACAGCAGCTACTTGCTGCCGGTGAGTGCGAGAGAAAGTCACAGCGCACACGCAATAGCAGTCCGTGCGGGCAATTCCTCGAACATGCCAGGTTGGCAAGCACAAGCTGGCTAGCTCAGCTCTGCGTGTCCAGAGCCCAAATCTCTGTGCTGCGCTGAACCAAGACACGGCTTCGTAGGAACAAGACTGCTCGTATGATAGTGCCTACCAGCCTGGCATGGAGGGGGGGGGGCACACTTCGTGCCTAGGCACCATCCTTTATGAAAGTGGGCAGTCAGGCGAGAGGGCCCCCCTGACACAGCCCACTCGCTTAGTAGTACGAGTAATGCGCACGGCAGGCGGTCGTCACCCCGAAGCATTTTCAGGCGGCAGCTGCTGGTGCCGTGCTGCTAACGGTACCGAGCGTACTTAAGACGAAGAACGCGCCTATAGCGATCTTTAGGTGAGAGATTTACCCTAGCCTACGGCAGTGCTGCTGCCCAACTGTTGTTTAGGCCGGTACTAGGCTGGGCCGCCCCTGACCCTAGCTAGCGAATCAGAGTGCAGAGTTCTTGCTGCTAGGCGCCAGCCAAGACACTAGCCAATCGGAGCAAAGCATTCCCGAGTCGAAGACGACATGCCAGTGTTATGCATGTTAGAGTTAACGTCAGCAGGCCAGTTGAAAATACGCTGTTGCCGAGTCCTGTTTAGTACAAGTGTTCTCGAAAGTCACTTGCTATTTAGCAAGACGAGCACACACTACACTCGCCACACATCTATTCACTGCCCCGGCCATTCCAGTGCTTGCACGTGAGAGTGCTTCCATGTTACCCACCTGCAAATGGCATACCAGCACCAAGTAGGCGGCCAGCACAGCACGCAGCACACACGATGTGAGGGAAGCCGCTCAGCCGGGGCTCCGCGACATGAGCTCTGCATGAAGCGATTACTCACGCTGATAAGTCTGTCGCCGACCTTTAACGTGCCTTCCTGTTCAGCGGCACCGCCGGGTATGATTTTCGTAATGAATATTCCATCATCACCCGGTATGTGCTGGTTCCCGGCGCCACCAGCAATGCTGAACCCAAGTCCTGGCAAAGGATGGCGAAAGGAAAATATTGTGGCAGGAAACTATTGTGGCAGGCCACTGACTGATGCCCTAGCGAATGATGCTGCTGGGCAGCCTGGCACAGAAAGGCTGCCCGGCATTCAAAGAGGAGGCTCCGGAGTGCTGCAGCTGCAGCACATTAAGCAAAGTATACAGAGTGAAGTCACGCATTCCTTACAAAAGGTTACCGGCAGTGTCTTAGGGCAACCGACGCCATGCCACAGCATTAATCAGTCTAATGCATCTACATGTCAAATGGGCTATAGATGACCCGAGTAGTTTGCAGGACGGATTCTGGACCCTCAGGGTCGAGATTTTAACCTTCCAGACGCAGTATACAGGAGGAGGTATATTATATCCGCTTGTCATGCGATGTGGAACGACAAGCAGGTACAGTCTCTAGCCTGCCTCCCACAAGTATTGTCACGAGGCCCCTCACATTGCAAAGAAAGGAAGCACATCATCCCTGCTAACAGCCAAAGAATAAATATAAAATATAATTCATTGTATAGCGCCCCATGAGAACTAAATCTCTATTCAGGCACTTCACATATGCCTCAGGGCTCGAGCCCACGACCTCAGCCAGGCCTTAGTCGGGGCGAGCACCTTAACCACTGGACCAGAACATCTGGAAGGCTTGTGCCATAAACAATCGCGCCTAGAAAAAGATTGAGTTCTCTGAGGGGCACTTTATCAAGTGCATTATTATTATTATTATTATTATTATTATGCAGCAGCCAGCAAGATTTATCAAATGCCTACAGACCCGAAGGCTGATCGAAGAACTTTGATGAGTCATCCAAAGTTTAAACTTTGACCTCCAAAATCAGTGGTGTGTTACCTAGAATGAATACCTAGACAAACTGCTGCCCTAAGTAAGACTAATCGATTCAACAGCATCACAGCAGCAGAACAAATCAGCTCATCTGCAGCAGGCAATATCTAATTGCCTGCTGCAGGGCCTGACTATGTGACCTGAGTCCTGGCGAAGTGCCGCACTTTACCACTGATCAGTGGAGATCCAAAGGCAGATGTACAGGTCACCTGACCTGACACGTCAGCCCCCTTTCCAGAAGCAGAAGAGCCTCAGCAGCGTTCGTTCACTCTGCCTACTTCAGGATGCGAACTCATGCGGGTCACAAAAGTGCGAGCACCTTATCGCTGGGCAATTTGATAGGGCCCTGAGTGAAAGTGAACCTTTACAGTGGGATTAACAACCACATTAGTTAACAGAAGCATTAAAAAGCAGCACAATCCAAACCAGAAATCCCCCTTAGAGAACAGGTTCAGAAAGAACATGCGAATAATGGCATAATTTCGATAAAAAAAAGCAGTGGACTGACGTAGCGTAAATCGAGTGCTACTGAAAATGGTTGAGGAAGATTGGAGGGGATGTCGGCAAGCCGGCAAGCAGAAAGTAAGCTGCTGAGCTGGTGATACAGGAAACAGACCGAGCTGACTAACATACTAATATGCAAAGCTTGATCATCACCCCTGCCGGCCCTAGGAAGCAGTGCTGTGGGTGGGTGTCTTTGGGTCACCGAGGTCACTGTCTGATGAACAGCTAGTGACATTGGCAGCTGGGTGAGCAAAAATAATCGGCAGAGCAGCTAACCGAGGGAGGAGAGAGAAACAGACAGACAGAGGAGAGACAGAGAGGGAGAGAGACAGACTGACAGAAGAAAGAGGGGGAGAGAGAGACAGACAGACAGAGGAGAGGGAGAGAGAGAGAAAGAGAGAGAGAGAGAGAAGGAGAGAGAGAGACAGAGAGAAGGAGAGAGACAGACAGAGGAGAGGGAGAGAGAGGGAGGGAGAGACAGACAGACAGACAGAGGAGAGAGAGAGAGTGAGAGAGAAAGAAAGGGAGAGAGAGAGAGAGAGAGGGAAGAGAGACAAACCGATAGAGGAGAGAGGGAGAGAGAAAGAGAGGTGAGAGAAAGAGAGAGAGAGAGAGAGAGGGAGGAGAGAGAGAGAGAGAGAGAGAGAGAGAGAGAGAGAGAGAGAGAGAGAGAAAGAGACAGACAGACAGACAGACAGAAGAAAGAGGGAGAGAGACAGACAGACAGAGGTGAGGGATTGAAAATTAGTCTCTCGATAAGGTGCCTCCTTGATATTGGCTTCTTCAAAATAAATACTGGGAGAGGTAATGATGAGTAGATCTGAGCATCAACTGAAGAGCAAATACTTTTGCTTACGACACGGATTCGATCAAACTGAGAGGAGTTACAGGCAATGGCCACTCGAAGACAATTCAAATACGCCCCCAACCCTGGAGCCACAGAGCTAGCACCCTACTTGTGCTGCAGAGGTCATTGAGGCCAAAGCAGATCAGCTGGATATGCAGGGACGTGTTTAATATTCGCATACTACCGTGCTACTTCAACCTTTGACGGGAATAGGGATATGCATGCAAACACTCAGTCAAACGAACATATATCGGATATGATCACACTGCAGAATAAGCTGAGGATGTAAGTCGAACCTCTTGATCCTTTAACCAGGTGTATTTCGATGACGTTCTCCACTGGTCCCTTGCTACGCCTCATCTGCAGTCTCACATCGCGACCGGCTTTCTTCAGAGCTGCTACTGCATCCTGGTGCCGACAATTTTCAACCACTTCACCATTGACAGCTATAATTACATCATTGACCCTAAAAATAGACCGTAAAAACTGCTTAGCATTGTCTCTTGCTAAGCTGAAGGGAACCGGAGTGGCACAGGGGAAGCACAGAGTCCACGAGAGGTTTCTGAGCATGACAGGTGCACGGTGTCTGCATCAGGTCACTCCGACCCTCAGCCAATTTCCCCATTCCTTTCGACCCGAGTTCCAAACAAACACATTTTGGCACAACCGTCAGCCAGATTTAACAAGAAATAAACATCCCAAAGAAATGCCATAATATACAAAATAACATACTTCGTTTGCATAGTGCCACAAAAGAACTTAATCTCTCTTCAGGTGCTTCTTATATGCTGAAGTCTCTAGTCCACGACCTCGATCGTCAAAAGTGAGCACACCCCTCTAAGCCAAACCAGGACCCCAAAACCAGAGGCAGAGGCACTGGGCTTCGATGGCTAACAGCCTACATTATTGTAGTATACAGTAAATGTATTCTTGCAGCACAGATGCAATGCCCACATCGACTACGGTGCATCGGCAGTCCCCATAAGGCACCAGACTGCTTAATAATAATAACAATAATAATAGATACTTTGTATGGCACCCTAAGATAACTTTACATATGGCTCTTGATAATTCACTGCACGATAATCAATAACCCCAGTTGGTGACATGCACGGCTTCAAGCATGCAAAAGAAAACAAGAAGACACTCAGGATGACCGGTTAGTAGAACCTTTGGCTAGTAGCATGCACTGAATCCTGCACAGGTATACATGCAAAGCATACTGGAACAAAAAAAAAGACCAAGTCGCTGGAGAGATGGTAAAGCTGCCCAGAACAGATGCATCTTCAGCTGAGACTTATGATGCAAAGTCATTAAAGGTAGTGACCGTAGCCGGCCTGAAGCAAATTCCAGACTTTCAGTGCTTACGAGCAATAGGCCAGATCCGCAAAAGATTTCAATTTGGTGCGAGGGACGGCGAAAAGACTGGATGCTGAGAAGCAGGTGGGTCAAGAGCACGCTGGAGGAGCAAGGCAGTCGGATAGGTAGGCTGGTTGGTGAAAGCGAGTGAAGTGACCTGTAGGCCACACTTAAGATCCTGAAATTATTTCGATGCTTAATAGAGAGAAAGTGAAGCTCAGACAGCAATGGTGTGATACGGCAGCTACGATATAGAGACAGACTTGAGGAGCCGCTGAATTTTGCACCAGTTGCATACGATTAAGGGGACAGGCTGGGAGTTCAGACTCAAGTTAGTTGAAATCATATAGATGCAATGTCAAAAATGTGTAAACTAGTTTGTCTGCCATACTCTTATCTAAGCACACCGTGATTTTGGTGATGTTCATTAGTTGAAATAGGTCGACTTGCCAGTGGAGGCAAGGTGCTCATATAATGAGTAAATAAGTCGTTTTGGAATCACAGGCCTAGATTACGGGCATATGTCATGGAAGTGATGCAAGCTGAACCAATCGTGAGGGTTAGGATATCCAGCTTTCGAGTGACACTAGGTTTGCCCATAACTATTAGTTGGTCTTATCATCGTTACACTTCAGGAAGTTAGCAGTCATTCAAATGCGAATGTCGTCGAGGCAGGTAATAAGTGGAATTAAATGAGCCGGATGTGATGTGCAAGGATCGTACAGGTCAAAAGGTACGACTATACTACTTGGGTGCAACTGAAAGCAGATTCCAGCAGCGACTAGGAGGAAAGAGGCTTTCAAGAGGCACACAGTGCTTGAGAAACGCTGGCGAAAGGATAGCATAAAGAGATAGAGTTCGCTTGGGCATGGGTGAAGGGCAGCACATCTGCAGTGACAAAGGCATGAGTTGCTAGTGGGCAGGAAAGCAGCCCAACCAGTTGATACTTTAGTCGCTAATACTCACTACTGCCCAAATGCCCACTAGCATAATAGCAACCACCTTTGTGTGGAGCTACGGCACGGTTTTTTCTTCTCTCACAGGAAGTTAATGTCTTGTTAGCTTCAAGCGTATGGATAAGGACTACAGAGGCATATACCTGTTTAAACTACCAATTTAACACCAAGACATGACGGTGCATTGGAAATGAGTGGTGACTTTCAGCACTGGTGTGGCCCAGTGGTTAAGGTGCTTGCCTTTAACGACCGAGGTCAAGGTGAACGTATTTGCTGACCGAGGACGTGGGCTCGAGCCCTGTGGCACACGTGAGGCAGCTGAATGGAGATCGAATTCTCTCAGAGCGCTATACAAATGAATTATATATATTTTTTACATATGCCTGTAAAAAAAAGCAGAAGCAGTGGTATGCTCTCACTACTGGACCACTTCTGACCTTGATTTCTTTCCACCGACGCACAATTTACACTACCGAACAAAAGGATTATTCTTGTACGTGTACGTTGCACATGATCTCTATTATTGCACCTCTCAAAGTTATTCGTTGACAGAGGATTACTGCAGACAGCAGGCTGGCAACAGCGGTGCACGGCCAGTGAACCAGTCACGATGTCTAAGTAATGCACGCCAGCATCTGGCATCCGCACATCGAAGCCAAGCTGCATCTACTCTCGATGCGCTGGCTGGTATGGGCTCGGACGGGTCAACGCCGAAGGCACGAACACTTACGACCGGCGGATGTGATGAGCCCCAGGCACTACATCCACAGAAAGAGGACGGATGCTGCCGAGAAGAGCAGGCTTCAAAGCTACCCGAGAGGAAGTCCGACGGCTGGCTGCACGGCGTGTCTGCTGCATCATGCGGTGGCTTAATCCGAGGGCTGGCTGCAAGGCCTGCCTGCTGATCACTTGGTGGCTTAAGGTGGCTTACCTCATTGTTCCATCGGCAGCAGCAGCGCCGCCGGGAATGATTTTCGTGATGTAGATGCTGGGATCGCCATCGATGTGAGGCATGTCGGAGCCGCCAGCAATGCTGAATCCGAGCCCACCTTCGCCCTGAGAGCAACGTTACAAGGCACACAGCTGTCAAGCGATGCGAACGGCTGGCTCTTCGAGTCACGACGTTAGTAGCCGAGAGCAGCGCCGAAGGTGATGTATGAAATAAAGGAAAACTACGAAAGGCAGCCAACGATGGTCGGACCTTTTACCCCTTTCTTTCAACTCGATGCTATAATAATAGAGTCAAGCTGTGAGTGCATAGGTCAAGAACACATCAATCTAATAATGTAAATGCACGTTGGAGAGCCATCCATCGAAGTACGATGTATGAGAAACGAATGATCTCACCTTCACTAGGTGAATTTCCATATATTCAAACTCCTCGATGCCGACCACAGGAGTGGCCGTCAACTTTGGACCTCCATCAGTGGTATCCGCAGTGACCTAGCAAAGAGTCGCCTCAATGCAGTAGGCTGGAAAGCAGCATCTCTCGCTGCAACACAGCAGCGGCTGCAAGCCAACGATGACGTCCGAAGTCACGAACAGAGAAGGATGAGAGCCGGCAAGTGCCCGGGGAGCATCTGCAAACTGGGCAGCACTTCTCGGCAGCGAGCAGAGCAGTGCATGTCAAGGAGCATGCCGACAATGACGTGGACAGGCAACAAAAGTCCGACAGCTACAAACGCACATCCAGAGCACAGTCACGCCGCACACCTTACCGGGCCGAGAAGCTGGGCGCTGGCGCTAAACCGAGCCGCAGGCTTCGAGCAGAAAAGAACCGTCGAGGAGCCACACAGCAGTTCGAGCAGACAGCAACATCGAGCAAGCGAGGCAGCATCAGCGCTACTAAGCAGGGGCACCACCGATGACAGCTAGCAGCGACTGGTCAGCAACCGCTAGCTAGTCGGACGCAAGAAGCCGGGCGACCGGCCACTCGTGAGGGCTACTCACGCGCAGCTGCTGCTGCGGTGCGGCCTGCGGCGAGGCTTTCTGCATCATCGCCGCAGGCGGCGGAGGCCTGGCCGAAGTGGTGGCCGGCGGCACCACGACGGCTTTGGTGGACGGTCTCGGCGCCGACAGCTCCGGCTGCTGCGATTCAGGCGGAGAAGCCACGTGAGCGGACTTGCCGGGCTGGCCGGTCGAAGGAAACTGCACAGGAATTTCCACCGGCAGCAAACGGGCCTCGCCGGCCTAGCCAGAGGAGAGACGCGCGCGCCAACGGGCGTCGGGCAAGCAAGAAACGGCGGCAAGCCGGGAGGGCAAGCACGGGCAGCAGCCGGCCGCCACCAAGGTAGCGTTCAGGAGGAGAACTAGGCGCCCGAGCGCACAGAGACAAGGCAACACTGCCAATCCGCTGGCTGCAAAAAGCGCACTGGTCCTCGGACCGAGACAACCTCGTGATCCCAGAGCTGGGGGGCCTTTGCCGACACCGCCAGCCAACACCGGTGGGCGGCGAAGCTGACGAGAAAGCTCTGCAGGATGGCAAAGCCAAGCAGCACATGAACAACCAATCCGACAGACAGAAGCCAACCGCATGCCCCCACCGACACCAGCAGGCAGAGTAGTTGGTTTGGCCAACGGATCTGCTTATAGGCTAGCTCAATTACAAGAAAGCAGCTCTCGGTTTATCAGGCAGAAACAGAGGCCCATCCCGTAGCCACATGCAGCCGCACATACTCGCACACGCGCACGCACGCACACTCGCGCATGCACGTATGCTCGCACACATACGCACACGCACAAACACACAGATATGGCAGTGACAGCAAATTTGACAAACCGGCAGTTGCCAATGGGAGGCCTTCGCCCAAACCAAAGCCATGCTCATCAGCTAGGCTGTGAACCCAACAATGGATGAGAGACACCAGTGACCACGCACACAGGGTAAGCAACAGGTAAGGGCTGCTACAGAGGAGCTGCAGACCTCGCCTCCCTGCTGCTGTGTGGCAAACCCGAGCCAAGTCAATGTTCTGCCCAGTCAATCCGTCCGCTTACACCAATGACCACGTACAGCAAAGACATTCAAGCTGACAGCATAGGTCGAAAACAGAAGCAAGCAATCAATTGGCTGAAGCTCCCCTATGCCAACCTAGTAAAACAATGTCACTAAAGGCAGGCGGCCGAGAGGCTTAAACAGCTCCTCGGTCCTGCAACGAGTAACAATACACTCTGTAAGATTTGGCACGTGGACCTCGGCAGCAGCCACTGCACTGAATGAAGCAGCCGAAATGGGGCACACACACCAGCCAGCCAGCCAGCCAGCCACCACTGTTTACCAATCGCCTAAGGGCTTACTTCATTATTTATCTTGACAAATCACGCCAAACAGCTCCAAGAGGGCTGATGCTTCGAGAACAAGAACTAGCCAACTGAAGTTATGTCCTCAGAGGCTCAACCAAAACCCACTTCCTTTTTTTTTAGATTCAACTTACAGGCTGTGGATCCAGCTAAATAAAAATAAACTAATGATAGAACTGAAATCCTCCGGGTCGGCTCAGGTTACTATTTGGTGAACAAGATAAAAGTCAAGTTAGGCTACTTTCAGCTATAGGATGCTTACAGCTGGCGCACAAGTCGGCAGCTAGGCTTGTCTGCTGTGAACTTCGCTTCTGCAACATTACACCACTTCTCACCGACCTGCACTGGTTCCTCATCAAGCAGCTTATCGACTTTAAGGTTCTGTCATTAATTCCCTTTTTTATAGTTTGCTCTGGCCTACCTATCCGAAATACTTCCTCAGTGGCACCTGGGCCTTGGCCCAGGGGTAAGGTGCTTGCACTCAGGTCGTGGGCTCAAGTCCTTCAGCAGGGCAGCTCCTTATTGTGCACTGCAAGCGGAGTGATAGACGCCAAGACTCATTTGCATCGATTGCAAAATATAAAAGAGGCTGTTGAAGCAGCTTAAATTGACATTGATCAGGCTTTGAATCCCAGCAACTGCTCTTCTGTGACTCTAGTCGTTTAGCTGTGCCTCTAACCGACCACAATCATGTGGAGACCATGCCGTACGTTGGTAATCTCCCAAAGATCAGAACTTGCTATCAATTGATGTTACGACATCCCGTTACTGACCAACATTTAAAAAGACACTAATAACACATCTGCTCCGTACAGCATTTGCTGGGTCCCTGTGAATTGTCCTGTCTACGCTTATACATGTGCTGACACTATGTGTAGTATCACAAACCAATGGATATGCTTCCTTACCAGCACATGCACCCAAGTAAAGTAGTAGAAAAAATGCTTTATTGTTATTATTCTTATTTTACTAGCTAGCATCATTACTCGTAAGGGGGTACATCGGGTTGGAATATCCATCAGTTTTTACAGACCTAAGCAGTTTTATAAGGCCACAGCCAAGATCATGCAGGCTGCCCAGCGAGTCCACACGTCGCTCTGTCACACAACTGCCAGACTAGCACTACGGCCTCCGGAGAGGGAAAGGCTGCATGCGGGTCACAGAGTATGCAGCCGATAGAAACAGATGCATGGAGAGCCGTTCAGATACTGTTAAAATTACTTTCATCTAGTTTATCACCACGCCAGCATGAAAACTGCCATTCTACCGACTTAAAAACCAGCATCCCGACGTACCGTGGCATGCGAAAAGGTACCTTACTATTATCAGCATGTGCTAAAGGCAACCGCAATGCATCACCTGGCACACAGTTAAAAACGCACAAGACCGAAAGACCGGTATGTTTCTGTATCGTGAGCTCCCACTTTACCAACATAGGATGATCCGGCTGAGATGGGCCGGAAAGATGAAAAGAAACCTGCACACACCAATACAGCACAGCACAAAGCTTACAGCCACACGACCCTCTACTACCTCGGGACCGTTAGGAACTGTGGCGCCAGCATTCCACATGTGAGCCATGGTCATAGCTGCAGACGTTTTGTCCTGAGTAGACTTATCATCATCCAACAGGGTCGTCTCGTAGAGCTCATGGATTTCTAAAACGGATGGAATAAGTGTGACGCGCCTGCACAGTCGCAAGCGCCTCTTCTTTGTTGAATCCGGGGCACACTTCAGCAGCCAAGCAAACGAAAAAAGAAAAGCAGCCGCACATCTGTCCAGGCTCTGATCTGTTCGTAGGTCTTACCCTGATAGGCCTACAGATTGTTCTCAGCTAATGGACGCATGCTGACAGCTGATTAATAATATTAATAATTTAATATATTAATATATTAATAATACATTTGTACAGTATCCTCAGAGAACTTATTATCTCTTTCTAGACAGTTTACATCTGCTGCAAAGGAAGCATTATCGAATGGTTAATGGTAACATACTCAATGTCAACAAGCACAACATGGTTGGGGGTGACATGCACAAGGTCATCATGCAAACATGGCCAGTGGCAGCATGCATGGTGTCAGCACCCACAAGCACACAAAAGACGAATCACACGGACCTACTAAATGCTGCGATAAATAGATGCATTTTTTTTTAGCTACTTGGTTAATGCAGCCCACCTACTAGGTCATGGCACCCGCAACCTGACTAATCCACAAGCAGCCCCCCAGCTAGAGTGCCTCAAGAGAACTAAATATCTTTCTAGGCACTCAGCATATACTGACCCTGAATGCTTCGTGGCATGAGCACAAATTCCAAAATTTCAGCGTGTCAGCATGCATAAGCACACACAGGACGAATCATAGTGACCCACTAAATGCTGTCATAAATAGGTGTTTTCAATTTCTTTTTAAATGTGGTCAAGTCAGGAGATGTCGTGATGCAAGTTGGAAGTGAGTTCCAGGCTTTGGGAGCATACCAACTAAATGCACGGTCCCCAAAGGATTTGTGGTTTGTACGAGGTATAGGTAAACAGTTAGTTTCCGAAAAGCGGGTGGTACGATGCTTTGCCTGCTGGGGGAGTAGATCTGATAGATAGGTAGGCTGGAGCCAAAGAATGACGGGATCTAAAAGTGTGTGACAAAATTTTAAGTCGATGTGTTGCTTGACTGGTAGTGCAGGTCGGTGAGAAGTGGTGTGATGTGGCAACTGCCATGCTCACGACTGACAAGCCTAGCTGCAGAGTTTCGCACCAGCTGAAAGCGCCTGATTGCACACGCCGGTAGGCCAGCAAGCAGTGAGTTACAGAAGTCAATATGAGATGTCACAAATGCATGGACCAACTTAGATGTGGTATCCCTATTTAAACAAGCCCGAATTTTAGCAATGTTATGTAGCTGAAAGTAGGCCAACTTGATTGTGGAGCTGATATGGTCGTCTAACGAAAGGTCACTTTGGAACATGGCACCTAAATTTCGTGCAGATTCAACAGAAGACATGCTGGCAGAGCCGATTTTGACCGCTAGCCTTTCCAATTTCTGAATTACACTTGGTTTTCCCATAGATAGTAAGTAACTAAAATGTATCGCTGGCCACATCATAACCTATTGCAGGTGCCTAGCAAGGCCCTGTCTGGTAGGAGAAGGCATATCACAAATGCTTGCAAAGACTGTCCGCTCCGACAGACAGAGGCAACCAACTTCCATCTGCCTCTGAGGCCTACCTCACCAGAGCAAGAAGTGGTTCTAACCAGACGGTTGACGAACGGAGCCCAGCATGGGTCTACTCCTTGGATCTACAGCATGGGTCTACTCCTTGGATCTACAGCTCCGGGTCTACTCCTTGGCCAAGACGGATGGAGAATCAACAAATTAGAGAACCAGATGCACTTGCATTGAAAGAAATGGCAGATTAAACTGTTGAGGCAATGATTGAAACCTGCAGTGAGAGAAACTCTTTATAGCGTACCACTAGCCCGAGTTACCAGGATATATTGTTTGGGAGGAGAGTGACCAAAAACTCGATGCCATTTCTTACCAAATTAAAGTGGCCTTCCGGTGATTTCTCTGTGAGTGGAGCTTGTAGGAATACAAATTGATATCGACTAGTCTGCACGACTGGCAACTAATGAGTGGGGGAGGGCAAGATGACTTGCAGTCTGTAAGCAGCCTAAGATTAGTAGCATGCCTGAAGAAACTAATTGCAGGCCTCGCTCCATCTCCTGCTTGGCATGTCTCTTGATGCCTGTCAATAGCAGACCCTCCATAAAGGCAGTTACTTTATCTTACCTCAAATAATTGAATGAGCAATGCACATTAACAACAAACACTCAGCAACATCGGCTCTACCACGTGCCCAGTGAGTCTTCTTCTTAATCTGCCAGCAGAGAGCTGTCACGGAACCAACTTTGGTCGATGATCAAATGCTGAGCTCGGCTGGCTCATTGGGCGAGATTTTGTTTGCCCTTTTGCGAGCCTCGCTGCTCGCTCCTTGTCGGCCATCGCAGGCTAGCACTAGACCAATAGAGCCTACCGTTGCACACAGCTGTCTGCATTGCATGCACTGAACCACCGAAATTCGGCAAACTCGCAAGTACAACGAGCAAGGCAGGCACAGCAGACGACGAGACGACTTTGCGAATTACGGTCAGCAGGCAAAGTCTCACAGCAGCGAGAGCGACGCTTCGGGATAACGAGTGAACAAGATACAATGGAAGCTATAAAAATGGAAGCCATCTGCACTCGACTGCTGCGCTCGACTCACCAACTAGTCCAGCAAAGAGCTTGCTCTTGAAGATCTTAATGACGTTGTTCACTGCAGTTTGCAATGCCTTGTCCCCAGACGAGCTGACTCGTGCATGATAGTCCTCAAGCAGTCTCAGCGTGCGCTGTGCATCTACAGGAGAGTGGGACGTGGCATGCATGCCACGCCGCTCAGAAGCTGCATGCAGTCTATCGCGGCCGAGGCTTGCCAGGAACTCACGTTCGGTGGTAACCTGCTGGGCCAATTGCAAGCAAGTGTCTTCCCTGCGAATGAGCAGGAACACGCTGGCAAAGGCCGATCCTGCGGCCAGTGACCGAAAAGTGAGACTGAGGTCTGGCGACTATATCTGACTAATTTGATTACACTCCCCACCCACTCACAGGACCTTGAGAGTCACATGGTCTCAATTCTTTGCCTACCACTGCCAAACAACCACCAAACTCGACAGCTAACCTAGTCTAACTAGGGCACTCTAGAGCTCAGCTCAGGGAAGGGACTCAGCAAGCTCTGCAGCAAGTCCATTCTAACTTACTGCCACCCACAACAGTCGCAGTCAGCTACCTCCTCAAGAACAAATTGCAAGGGAGACACACGAGCTGCAAGTGGCCAATGCAGAGGGAATAGACCGGGGCTGCTGCAGACTGACAGCTTCGGTATCGGTGACAATCTGTGTGTGTGTGTGTGTGTGTGTGTGTGTGTGTGTGTGTGTGCTACAAAGCTTATAGATGCAGAGATGCCCAGGTGAGCTGAATGCTGGAGCCTCAAATAAATGAAAGAGTAGGCCAAAAACAGAACCAACACTTCTAGTGGCTTCGACTGCTGACTATTGCCTCTCCACACACATTGCACTGATGCAACAGGCAAGCCATCGTCGGCAAGCCTTTCTACCGAGGCATGGCCAGCCCGGTAGAAAGCAACGCTGGGTGGGCAGGCACTGACAGTCAGCTAACAGCTACAGCAGAAACTACCGGGAGACCTTCGGGTCTTCAAACGAAAAACTGCTGCAGCAAATTCGTTCATCAGCTGGCTGCTGATACGTTAGTGAGAGTGGTTCAAAAATGAGCTCCTGGATCTCAGACGAAGAGAGCAAGCTACGCACGTGATTCTCGTTGGCTTGCTAGCAAGCCAGTCTACATGCGTCCTGCTGGATAAACCCGCCCACAACTACTCAAGCCCACCCATAGTTTGGTAGCTACCCATTTCCGACGGTGGCCAGCTACCGTTATACTGGTGGACAGGTCACCCACTGGCTTGGGCACCCCATCAAATGCTCGGAGGCTCTGCTACACTTCGATGCTGCCGATGACCGAGTGAAACATAATACATAATACTAGAGTGGAGTGCCTAAAGAGCTCCCTGGGCAGGTCACAGGGCTCCCCCTGCTGCCACAACAAACGATGCAACAGAATGGGTCCGACGAACTGGGGGGGGGGGAGAGAAGGGATGATGACCACTCAACAATGAGTGGAAGAAACCCGTGGCCGATCTCGAAAGATCTGAAGCCAACTATGGCATCCTTGCACGTATTCCTCGACCAACGACATATGACCAACCACTTTGCCTAGGCCGGACAATCAATCCCCCACTACCAGCCAATGCAGCACACGGTCAGAAGCTGGCATAAACTGAGGCTAGGCAGTCACCTGTAAATCCTTTGCTGGACATTAGGAGTCAAGGTGAAACTGCTAGAAGGTCAGGCTCTCTGTCTCTCTCTGTCTGTCTCTCTCACTTTCTATCTAATGCGAGTTTCAAGCTCAAGTTTCAGCTCAAGGGAAGCCAAAGTGTGGAACTTGGGGGCTGCTGCAGTTGTTGGGAGCACTGCACAATCGAGAAGCGTGTTCTGCAAGTTATCACTGGCAAGACCCGTTAGAAGTCGGTCTACGCAAATCCTGAACCACAGCAAGTATCTATTTTACATAATCGAGCTTACAGAGACACAATGGTGTGTAATTTGTATAGCGATTATATTACATAATGCCCTCTCTAGTGAGTAATATAGCGTGCGCAGTGAAAATTCAATCTCTCATAAACAGAAAGGGCTTAATGCAGCATCTTTATCGGTACCACGTGTGAGACATCTGGCAGAAGCAGACAGCAGAAATGCAACAACAAGATAGACTCAACTGCCAGGATTCAAGGAGTCAAACTATATAAAGTATAGATTTGATCAGAGAAATAACAACGAACAAATCATACGATGTCAGAGGGTGAAAAGGGCAAAGAGGCTGCAGAATAAAATGCACAAGTTGCATCTGGCATGATCGGGGCTAGTAACGACTCTTGGTAGTGGCAGCCTTTTGGTGGTGTGGACCCAACTGCTGAGACAGGCACATAATTTCCTTTTCTACCTTTTCTAGCAAGTCGACCGGTGCCAACAATTACTATCATTTGGGGCAGCCCAAGACATGGCTGCAGCCACGTGTGATGGCATAGGTCCGGAAAAAATCTAGCGTAATTAAAGGTCGACTGATTTAATAGCCTCTTCTTAAATAGCGGTCGAAAAGCCTTTCAGCTAGCAATAAAGGATTTAGCACCAGCAAGACTCAAACTCTCCGATCCTAGGGCAAGATTTGGAAGGAGGGTAAGCTGCCCCTAAAAAATACTATCAGATGGCATACCCAGCCATTAGGTAGAAGAGCATTATTTAGCCATGAAAGTGCGACTGTAAATCTATTTGAAGTCACGTCAACACCCTTTGTTTTTCATAGACATTTAAACACACACCACCAACTTGTTGGAAAGTGCCGTCTATTTTCGGCAGGCAGTCAGATGAAGTTCAGTCTTGTTCAACTTCCGAGTAAAGACAGAAAGTGACGGTCAGAGGATAAATCTGAAGTGCCTTCGAGTGCCCATCTCCTTTGCATTGAAAGAAATGGCACGTAAGGCAATAAGCATGGATACATTTATGACAACACGGGCGCCTTACTGAGCTGGAGTACTGCTGTAACACTAAAGTTCTTGTTTACGAGACACGTTTAGCTCGAATTATGAGAATATATTCCGTCGGAAGATGGTGACCAAAGATATCGGAGATGGTCACAAATGACCGGCGACTCCTCATGGGTGGAGCTTATCAGACAACCGATAAAAGCTGGCAGACAGAAAATGGACAATGCAGACTTGACTTCACACAATGCTTTTAAGTTTGGCTGATGAAGAAAAAACCATACATGCCCCTGCTGCCAATCACTAGCACACTAACCCAATACCACTTGGTAGGTCGATGCAAGTGAATGTTGGCAGATTCAATAGCTTCACTCGAATATCGATAGAAGAGTCTTACAAGCTACCGCCCTGCTTGAAGTTGGCCATTTTTGCAATAAGCAATAGCAGGACTCGACCCCATGACTTAAGTCTTTAAGTGCTAGAGCCTCCCTTACTTCTGGGCAAGGACCAGCGGACGTCAATCGGAGAATTTCGGGTGGAAATGTTGACTTCCGGTTTTGACAGCAGGAAGCTGCACACCGATGTGCAGACTACTGACGTATTCGCACGTGTCCCACCCGGTCGGCGACGGTCACTATGCAATTTCATTTGCCTTTTGGACAGTCTAGAGTTAGGGGGCATGGAACTTATTTGGGAATAACCCAAAATCTACATACGAAGTAAAGGAAATTGCCGTCAGACTTCTAAGCGATCAAACATGTGACATCTTTGGCGAGGTCATGTTACTTAATTATCAAGTAGTAACGCTTTTTTTTTTATAAATGTAGGAATCTATTATTATTCTCTTAAAACTGAGTGGCAAGGTAATTAAAATATGCAATGAATTAATTCACCTGAGAGTACAATGTTGGTTTACGTAATCCCATATAATGTTTCACTTTTACTTCATTTAAAGGCCGTGCAAGCCGATTAAGTCAATCTCGACTTGACTCATTTGTGACAGTCGGGAAAGTTACAACTCCTCCACCCACTGCTGAGCCTGATTACCCTGGCGGTACCTGACATACAAACTCTACGGGCTGTTGCTCGCGACAAGCTCACGGGCAGCCACACTCACGCTAGCCTGCTCATGCATCTACGGCGTTGAACCGAAACATACAAGGAAACAGCTTCGCTGAGCCACTGCCAAGCATGCACGCCGGAACTTCACCAGCTACTCTGCGGGTATAAGAAGCGCTGGCGGGCACACACCAGGTGGGTCTCCAGAAGAAACTATATCAAGCCCTGCATGCGGTGACTCTCATCTTTTAAAACGAGCGAAGCTGGATTATACTAACGGTGGCTGTAGGCGTCCCTGGGGGTGTGCGTTCGCCTGCGTACGTTCCTTAAGCAGTAAATATAAAATCACAGACAGTTTCAGTTACATGCCAATGTGAGACCACGATGAAATTATGCCACACTGGCCAGGGGCATAGTAGATCTAGTCAGCGTCAGCAGAGAGCGGTAAAGAAAGGCAGATGGAGCGTAAAACCGAATGAGATCGGAAAACTTCACGACGCCATCGCGATCCTCCAAGAGCCAGCATTTAACGTGATTATCCATGCGCACTGATGCGAGCTATATCAATTTTTTATAGACTAGACTGCCAGAGCTTACCACTTTTATGGAACGGCATCGCGGTAAGTCTACAGCCAGCGGCACCAGCAGCTCCACAGAAAAAAGGGTCGGGCCAACGCCGCTGACCTACTTCCTGCGACGCCTAGTAAAGTGGACAGCCCCCGGAAGCTGAAGGACTTCCGGATAATGTGGCGAGCCGAATAATTTTCCGCCCTGCCCCCTTAGTTGACTGCTCTGCTTCGGGAAAAATAATGCAGGTCGCTCTGTGATAAGCAGGCTGGCGCTCGTGCATGATGTCAACCATTGGTTGATAGAGTGTTTACCTTGAAATCCGTCACGGAAATAGTGTTATCCTTCGCGAAATTCCAGTTTTCTGGCACGCGAAGCCAAATTCGATGCGTACTAGTACGGCATGTACTCCGAAAACACGTACGCGAGCGACGAGGAGGACTTCTATGATGCTGAGGAGATATCAACGGCGAGGTATGTTCAATAAGTCGCTGCTCCGAGTCACGACAAGTTTGACTTTTCATGACAGCATACTTGACGCCACGTTCGTCCTGTTCGCAATTGAGGTTTAGTTTTTCTCGACTTTTTTTTTTAGCTGTAAGCGTTCCCTCAACGTGGCACTTAAGAATGCCGATATCCGTTGTTCGGGAGCCGAATTTAGCAAGCTCAGCATGATCCGTGGTTTTTGTGGTTTCGAGGTGAACGTGTGGGCACCGACTCACTCGGAAACATGTGGCGTCATCGTCGTAGCAATGCTGCTCGCATTTGTAGCTTTGTTTTTAAGTCTTTTTAACAGATGCTTATTCCTTGTATCTTGTAGAAATAGACTTTAATTTTCCCTTACCACATCTATGTTTTCTGCGTGCTTTGCAAGCTTACTCGTGCGCGATTTAGTGGATGTTAGTAACCAGCGTTTCTATTAACCTGCGGCCCTAGCTGAGTGTCTTCTTTTGTGCTTTTATATGATTTCCTAATCGTGATAATTTGCTTGAAATTAACTCTTGGATATTTCTTCTCTTGCAGCGAGTTGTAAAGCGCTTAGGTAGAGATTTGGTTCTCTAGGGTGTGGTACAAAAGACAGTAATATTATAATGCAATCATATTCAGCAGAGAAGCGCAATCATATATCGGGGATGTAAAGCACAGTGCTAAAATAAATCGTAGATCAGCTTTCAGACGAGATTGGCAACTTCTTTTTCAATTCTCCATTCCAAAGCGACCTCTCGTTAGACGACCATATCAGCTCCACAGTCAAATCTGCCTATTTTCAGCTTTATAACATTGCTAAAATTCGGGCTTGTTTAGATAAGGATACCACGTCCAAGTTGGTCCATGCATTCGTGATATCTCGTCTCGACTTGCGCCTAGAGAGAGATTGAATTCTTTGAGGGTGCTTTATCAAGTGCATCATTATTATTCTTTGTGTATAGACCGGTTTGTGTATAGATAGGTTTGAAGGTTCGGCATTGTTTCCGAATGCCTACAGTTTCAGTGTGCGTTAGGTAAAACATCAAAGATATTCTTAGTAGCCTGACCTCTGACTCTTTTTCCTTTGTAAGTAGCGAGAGAGGATTTGTTGAGTTTGTGAGAAAAAGTGTGAACAGTTGCACACACACTAGGTAAGGCGGTTGCTTTCATTACCTCGGTCCCGAGGTTGTGGGTTCGATTCCTGCGGTGGGCGATCCTTCATCGCCACTGCAAGTGGTGGTGATAACCTTAAAGGCTCTTCTGTCGCTATACAAAAAAGGCTGTTTAATCAGCTAGGATTTATTTATTTATTATTTATACCAGAGGACCATACGGACAAAACGGCCATTTTATTTCATCACCTATGATATCAATCTATGAAAGCCATTCGAGAGCTAATGGCCGTGCTAGCCGATCCTAGCCCCTGGTAGTGTTAAAGTTCGTGAATGGGCTCACTGTTCTACAGAGGAAGTTTCTACCGGAAGAGACCGGTGCAAAGGCATGTCCGGCCGATGCAACATTATTTCTTTCCATGAGAAGCCGAGTGGAGCACCGGTCTTGTCGTGCATTGTTTGATGGCAGGCTGGTCGTTGGCTCCAATCCTTGTCACCTGTTTGTGGCTCCTTGAAAGCACTGCTGGTTGGCTAAGCAGTGCAGAGTAGATGGAGAAAAGACCAAGCCACGCAAGGGGAGAATCCACAGCTGGGAAGCCTGGGTGCACACTATAGCCATACTCTTAAACAAGCTGTGGGGCTATTCCGAAATGTCACTGGGTCTTATCTTTCGTGGAGAGGTACACCTGCACTTGCTTGTCATCAAGCTGTATATCGACGTCAAGGTTTTCTCCACCTACTTTTAGGTCCTCTCATTTTCTGGCCCCGGCCTACCTGTGCAAAATAAATTCTTGCTCGTCAATCTTCGGATCGTGACCAGCTGATTATGTGAATCAAGTCGTTTAGCTTAGCTTCTAGACGTTTGCCTTGAACCAACCAATCTAATATGCAAAGTGTCAGCTCTACAAATAACCCCACAAAGGATACACGGACCAGCAAAGGCTGTGAGGAAGAGGTGCGTTTTAGTTTCTTTCGTAGACGTCGTCAAGTCAGGGGATGCCATGATGCCAATCGAAAGTGAGTTCTAAGCTTTGAGAGCATATGAACTGAAGGCACGCTTTCCAAAGAATTTGAGGTTTGTTAGAGGCGCAGCCAAACGACCCTAGTAAGGGGATCTAGTGTTACGAGGGTAAGCTTGAGGAGTATGCATTTCAGATAGGTAGCAAAAGGATAAAGGCCCAGAATAATGAACGCCAGGATGTTGAAGTCATTGCACTGCTTGATATGAAGTCCTTGCAAGTCGGAGAAAAGTGATATTTTAATGTAACAGCTGCAACTTCCACGATAGATGACTATAGCTGCAAGTATACACCATGCGTCTGATGCCACAGGTAGGGGACTGCAAGAGGAAGTTATAGAAGTCAAGACAGGATGTCTCGAATGCATGGACATGTTTAATATCGCTCGGGAGAGAGACAGACAGACATATTATAAATATGTATATAATTCATTTATATAGCACCCTAAGAGAACTTAAACTCTATCCAGGCAATTCACATATGCCACGGGGCTCGAGCCTACGATATCGGCCGTCAAATAATTCACCTTGATCGTGGTTGTTGAAAGCACCTTAGCCACTAGGCCAAACCAGCAGGGGAGAGAGAGGGAGAGAGAGGGAGAGAGAGAGAGGGAGAGAGAGAGAGAGAGAGAGAGAGAGAGAGAGAGAGAGAGAGAGAGAGAGAGAGAGAGAGAGAGAGAGGGAGAGAGAGAAAGTTAGGGGAGTCGGAGAGGTGCTGCCCTACTTGTATCATGCCTTTAAAGGAGAGTTATTTTTTCCCCTTCTACTTAGAGTTTAGAGTACTGCTACTCTCTCCCTCCCCCAGATTAGATTCATAGGAAAACTCAGGTTTCTTAAACTTATACAAAGCTAGGTTGCACTAGGGGCAGCTATTCCTTTGCCGAGGAAGCTCTGCTAGTCGTCAGCAGCAGTCGTCTGCAAGTCTTCGAAGTCCTTCGTGGTGGCATGTAAAGGTGGACCGAGAGAGGCCCTGTTGAGTTTCCAAGCTTCAAAAAAGGTCCTGTAAAGAGCCTTGAACCTTCAATTGCCTGATGATTAGTTCTCCAGCTTCACAAACTCAATAAGGCTGATAATCAAGTTGGAGATAGATTTCTAAGCTGCTAGTATGTGGAAATCTTTGCCTGTGTATCTTGACTTATGTCGGCCCCATACAATTTGAAAGGTGGCATGACAATGCAACTGTTCAACTTCACCTCTAGTCTCTGCATTTAATTGAGTTTCTTATCGTAACTGGGGTTTTTTAAAGTCCCGTATCTTTCGAAAAGCCACTAAACAAACTAGTTCATTCGTTTAGCATCCTAAGATAAGTTAATCTGTATCCAGTTGCCTTACATATGGTACATCGCTCAAGCCCACGATCTTGGTCGGCCAGCTTAGCTCCATATTGCAACAAACATTTGTTCAGGAAAAGCTGTGACACTATCCTCATGCTGACCCTGTGCATGTAATCTCTAACCATGTTGTGCTTGTTGACATTGAGCATGCTACCACTAACCATTCGATCATGTTTCTTTTACAGCATATGTAAAGAGCCTAGAAAGAGATTAAGTTATCCGATGGTACTATACAAATGTATTACTGTTATTATTTTACTCTATGGTATTTGAATGACTATAGTAGTGATGATAATAGTAATAATTGTGTAGAATTTTGTAGCAGTCTTAGAAGGAAATTACTATTTAGGCACTTCAGAGTGCAGAACGACTGTCAATCACTTTAGTTGTTTTGGCCTTATGCTATTTTATGTCTTAATTAGCCTGGGGGCACTGACAGTCTATTATTTCTGTACGCTAATATCTGCTACATTCTGAGTATCCTTGTTCTTTTCTTTCTTTTTTTTTAGCTTACCTGAGGGTGTCCGTCATTCAAAGTCGCTATCGTCTGCAGCTGGCTTACTGTGGAGGAACAGTCCCAACTCACAATCTTCTGTAGGTGCTTGTGCGCACCGTGTTTGCTTTAATTTTATGCCGGCAAGTGTGTATACTCAACGTTGAAAAATATTGACACCTTGAGACTCATTGGGAGACTGCAACTTTGGCAATGTCTTACAAAATCTAGGTCAGCAAAATGCCGCCACAGTTAAGGAGTCGTACGAGAAGGAACAAGTCGGTGGCAGATGGTGCTTGATTATTGTAATTCCCTTTTGGCTGGGCTGCCAAAGAAAGCTATATGCCACTACAGCGGACTATGAATATGGATGCAAATCTGGTCTTCAAGTCCCAGCGGTTTGAGCACGTGTCTCCTTTGCTGAAGGAGCTAGGATGGTTGCCGGTTGAGCAAAGGATACAGAGCAAAGTTCTTACACTGACCCACAAGGCCCGCCACGGCTTGGCTCATTCGTACCTAGCTGAACTGCTGCATCAGTTTCAGCCTGTTCGTGCCCTGATGTCCTGTGTGGACAATAAATTAGCTGTCCCATTCCTCCGCTTAAAGACAGTTGGCGACAGAAGCTTTAGCAGAAAGCTTCTGTCGCCAACTGTCTTTAAGCGGAGGAATGGGACAGCTAATTTATTGTAGCTTTAGCAGAAGCTTTAGCTTTAGCAGGTCCTAGACTGTGGAACTCGCTTCCACAATTCATACGCAACGACAACTACTCTCCAACTGCCGACTATGGCACATCTTTTTCAGCGGTCCTGAGCTGCTACTTCTATGCTACTCACTACCTCAACTGCTCTCCTGACTCTGCTATGCTTCCCACTTTCTCTTTGTTGCGTGAGACGAAGTCTGTCGGCTACCGAATGCGTACCGAAAGCCGCTTAGGCTGTGAGTGCGCTATTCAAAACTCTCCTGCGTAACACCCACATTGTCTTTATGACTTTGTGGAGTTACAGACGGAGATACATTACATTGCATTACATATATCACTTCATTTGTACTTACAGTTGACCAAGATATTCAAACTCCGTCAGTTTTGGCAGTTTCTGACTCAGCTTCCAGCTTCTGACAGTCCCGATTTTGAAAGCCGCCTCGTCGCGGTGTCGTCCTACTGTTGTGCATGTAATGTGCCGACCTGGATTCTGTTTTAGAGGAAAATATCTTTACGGTTGTCCAAGGTGCTTTGTATGGCAGTGGCCAATTCTTGAAGCTCCCCTCTTCCGCTAATCACTTTCAGATGGTTACTCAATTATTGGTTGCCAGAAAACCTGATTGGACACGTTTTATCTTTTTTGATCATGTCTAATCTATAGTAAAATCTGACATCTTAAGCTTTTGACTGTGGCCATTTGGCAAGATAGTTTCTTCCAATTGGGCTCCCTATAATACCGTATAGTTGTAATTATGCAATCCTACGAGATGCTACAATTGTCTTTCAAAAACTCTGCTCAGTCAGCCGCCAAAAGTGCAGGACTTGCCAAAACAGTCTAACCAGGCCTTTTCGGCCCATTCTAAGCAAATAGAAGGGTAGCATGCACCATTTGTCATTGATACAAATTACAATACGATGCTACAAGTTTAGTTGTATTACACGAATCTGATGTTGCTAGGATATGTATGACGTCGAGCATGTAATGTTGCATTTAAAGACTAGGATATTGCTGGCTTCTGATCGTCGATGTTGCTGAATGCTTAAAGTTTTATTATTCTTTTTTGAAATCAGGATGAAGACTTGAGCAAGCTCGAAAAACTGCAGAGAGCCCAGGATGAACTAATTGAGCGAAAGAAGCTCGCAGAAATAAGGTAAGTGCTAGGAACTTTCTTATTTTGTCCATCAGTAAACAATTACTCGTCATATTAACTTCTGCAGAGAGCTATATTCCTAATATGATCCGGACTCTCTGCTGAGTAGACAGTATGCACCTACTCCTGACTTTGGCCCATCTCTCCATCTCGGTGTAACCATATTTTATTTGCCTCGTCTGTCCATGCATCCATCCTTCTTCGGTCTGTTTCTGTATGACCTGCTGTCTGTCTGCCTCTAGCATTGACTTGGTGTGTCAGTATTAGTTCATATTCCTATCTCCCGACCTCGGCTTTCTGTTTTAGTCACTCTGTATATGCAGAGGTTTGTCACTCTGATTCATCAGCACAGTCCACAACTAGCGGTATGGCTGTGCCGCAGAGCCTTTCCTCTTAGTGCTACAGTTCTTTTAGCTGATCCCTTGTCTCTTCTGCTACTGCACTGAAGCTGTGTTCTGACCAGGCCACTCGATCTCTGCCCACTCAGCTGCCCAATGGCTATCCACAGGCTACATTCACTCGAGGCTGGGTTTTCATGCGAGATGCAGCTTCTTTCTGACCCTGAATCTAGCAGCCAAACATGGCTCGGAAATTCAACTCCGGCCGACAACTGTCAACAATCTGGAAGGATAAGTTGGCAGTAGTTATGAGCCACTCTCTCATGAATGGCCATCCTTGCCAACCCCCTGGTACCAGACCCAAGCATTAGAATCCATTTCTTCTTCATCAGTGTATTTGGCTGCCTCCTACTGACACAACAGAGTTCCACTGTTCTGTGACAATTGATGACATTTCCTCTGTAGCAGGTAGTGAAGTGCCGTTGTTGGAATACAGATTGACTCAAAAGCAAGGGCTGAGGCTTGCGCCTAATTCTCTGCCTACGGTCAGAGCTCTTGCTGTGAAACGCTGCTTAAATAAACTTTTCTACATTAGTTGGTAGAGTATTGTTGCCGGTTTACCATAGTTTTTGCTCTTGGTCCTTGTTTGAGATTAGTTAATTTTACTCCGAGTTCTCTAGCTGAGACAGTATGCTATTTTGTGTTGTTGGTTATCGACCATCAAATTTCGACCATATACATAACCAGAAACTTTATTAGGGGCTGCTTTATTGTAAGATGATGTAGACTCTTTATCTTGCGCTGGCTGGCCAATCATTGATGGCTTGTCCCATCTGGGTCGCTCCAAATGGCTACAGCCTGGTGACCTCCCATTCTTCACGGTGTCCCTGAATTAAAAAATGCTGCCGAAGCAGACAGAACAACCTGCCAAATCGAGCTTGTCGGCCACACCAGTGCGTATCGTAAGAAGTTTATGAAAACGTCTTTTGTCACAGTTCTGTTGATGCACGAGTCTGGCAGTCTGATATGTGTGCTGCATTCGAAATGTCCTTACCCCAGATTACAGAAAGAAGAAGAGGAAATACAACAACGACTGGAGAAGATTGAACGGAAGAAGCAGGTAGAGGTGCACCGGCAGCTAGTACTGGATGCCTTGGCTAAGCAACGAGAGGAGCGTGGCAAACTGGAGCAGGAGGAAGAAGAGCTAATGGCCTTGGTAAGTGCGGCGACATTATCAGAAACCCTTGAAGCAAAGGATACTGACATGCTTTCACCACTTCATTGTTGTGATCAATCTGCATATCTGCATTGCTGCCTATGGGCTTATGGACATGTGCATGCTTGTAGCTGAAGTCTGTCATCCAGTCTGCAAGTGCTCCTGCGCCCTACTGTCCTGTCGGCCTTGCTCCTGCACCCGAGTAAGCTGCGTCAACACAACAGCGAACGTTTGGAGTTGAGTCACTCGTGAATATGTCCATTAACCTCAGGTCTTTTCCATCTGTGTCCACTTTAAAAAAGGCTGTTGTTAGGTCACTCATCAAGAAGTCGGCACTGGATCTGGAAAACTTCAGCGACTTCTGTCCAATCTCCCTGCTGCCATTCCTATCAAACACTCTGGAACCAGTAGTGGCTGACCAGCTGAACTCTTATATCAAAACTTCAAACCTAACAGCCAAGTTCCTATACGATTTTAGAGCTAATCACTTCTCAGAGACAAGGCTGCTGCAAGTGTATAATGACCTTCTCAAGAATTCAGATTTTTATGTAAGTCTTTCTTCTAGTACTTCTGGATCTCTCGGTAGTCTTTAATACTATTGATCATCAAGTCCTTCTTGAGTGCCTGTCATCTTGCCTGGGCTCCAGTGTCACTGCACTGCCTTTGTTTTGGTCCTAGCAGATCTCAGAGCGTTTGTCAATGGGCAACTGTCATCCTGGCAGTATTGAAAGTATGCTGTACCTTGGGTGCTTGGTCCACTTTTTTTTCTCACAATTTATGCTCACCCTCTGGCCGATGTAATCGCGAAGGACAATCTAGCCTTTCATTAATATCCATGTAATAAACAGCTGTACTTGTGTTTTGATCTATCCCTTCCTTCCAGCACATCAAACTCTCTTAACTCCATTGCAGCATGTATTACTGACATTTACACTTGGATGGCACCACACTTTGTAAAATTGAATGACGATTAAACCAACTTACTGTTTATGCGCAAACCTAGTGTTACTCAGAAAAAAATTTGAAAAGTTTTAGCCCTCAAATGGGCTCCGCTAGCCTATCTCCTTTAGCGAGTACACAGAATCTATGTGTCACGTTCCAAAGTGAACTATCACTTGTCGACCAAGTCGGCTTCACAGTCAAGTCAAAACTTCTTGAAACTAAATGACGATAAAACCGAACTGCGGCTCAGAGGACACCCTAATCGTGTGGCTAGATTAAAAGGCTTTGCTATTCTAATAAGGCATGCTGTTGTGCCACCATCACCACGTGCTCGAAATTTAGGTGTCATTTCGACAGCTGCCTCAATTTTGATTAGGAACTATCTTCCACAGTGGCTTGTAAAAAATTTAACTAGCTCCTTAGTTCTGTCTCGGCTCGATTAATTCCCTTTTGGCTGGGCTGTCAAAGAAAGCAACTAGGCCACTGCAGCTGACTGTGAATATGGCTGCATAGCTAGTCTTCAAGTCCCATAGGTTTGACCACGTGTCTCCTTTGCTAAAAGAGCTGGGATGGATGCCGGTTGAGCAACGGATACAGAGCAAAGCACACTCCTTTGTACCTAGCTGAACTGCTGCACCAGTTTCAGCCTGTTCGTGCCCTCAGGTCCTGTGTGGAAAATACATTAGCTGTTTCATTCCTCCACTTAAAAACCGTTGGCGACAGAAGCTTTAGCTCTGCAGGTCCTAGACTGGGGAACTCGCTTCCGCAATTCTTACACAACGACAACTATTCTCCTGCTACCGACTATGGCTTGCCCTTTTCAGCGGTCCTGAGCTGCTACTTCCATGCTACTCACTACCTCAGCTGCTCTCCTGACTCTAATATGCTTCCCACTTTCTCTTTGTTGCATGAGACGAAGTCTGTTGGCTGTGGCTTGTGAAGCTTGTTGGCTGTGACTCATTTCGCACGAGTTCGCAGCAGATCACAAAATATCTAGAAACTTTAAATCTGCTCGTCGGAGCGTGCGGTAGCTATGCAGCAGAGTGCTGCACCTTGCTTTAGGCCATTCGCACTTGAATAACTCATTTCGCACGAGTTCGCAGCAGATCGCGGAATATCTAGAAACTTCAAGTCTGCTCGTCGGAGCGTGCGGTAGCTGGCAGCAGAGTGCTGCACCTTGCTTTAAGCCACAAAAACCGAATGCGTACCGAAAGCCGCTTAGGCTGTGAGTGTGCTATACAAAACTCTCCTGCATAACACCCACATAGTCTTTATGACTTTGTGGAGTTGCAGACGGAGGTACAAGTTTGCCTACTTTCAGTAAAGTGCCATTTCGAAAATTTGCACCTGCTTAGATAAGGATACCACACCCAAGCTGGATGATGGATTTAGTGACAATCCGTGTAGACTTCTGTAATTCACTCCTAACAAGTCTTCCTGTCCCTGCAATAAGATGCTTTCAATTAGTGAGCAGCTCGGTAGCCAGAGTTGTCTGACGTGAAGGTCAAAACTGCCGCAGTACACCACTCTCACCGACAAGCCCTGGCTCCCCATTCAGCACCTGCTCTCTGACTCAAGTCTTTTACATGCGCCTGAACCAACCTCAAACCATTTAGTTCACATGCTTCCAAAGCGTGGAAATCGCTCCTGACTGACTTCACGACATCCCCTGTCTTGACGAATTTTAAAATGAAGCTAAAGCCCTCATGTTTCTCATAGAATCGGCTCTGTCCCTGTGAATCGTCCTGTATATGCTTATGCATGCTGACACTGCATGCTATCACTAACCGGTTGACATGCTTCTTTCCTGCATAGAAAGCACCCAAAAGGAGATTTTTTTCTCTTTGGGCACTCTACAAATATCTTACTATTGTTATGTCTCTCAATGCTGCAATTTGGCTTTATTTTATCATCACGAATCTGAATGTAATCTATGCTTTGGTCACCTCTTCATCAGACCCTTGATCAATTGAAAGTGTGACTTGGTGTGAAATCTCTTGCTCTTAGTGCACATAAGGCTGGGCCATGCCTGGTCTACCGTTTGATTGTTCCTGTGCTAGGACAACCCACCGATTCAACCTATTGAAGTGAGGTAAAGCGGAGGTTTGCAACCTTACTTTATGCCACGGGGATGCATACAGATGCTCAAACACAGCTGCTAGGCTTGCCTGTCGTGAACGTTGCAGCTGGCACTTGAAATCTCTTCTCACGGAACCTGCACTGGCACCTATATCATGTGGCATTTTGACCTCAATGTTCTGTCCACTACTTTTAGCTCCCAATACTGTCTCAGCCCAGCTTACATATCTGACATGCTCACTACTAAGTCTTTCCTTTATGCCATCACTCCTCTTATTTATTATTTTTGCTTAGCTGTAACTCTAACCAATCTATAAGCCTTTAGAAACCATGCCTTACACAACGACATCTACTCTCCTGCTGCCGACTATGGCACATTCTTTCTAGCCGTACTTAGCTGCAACTTCCATGCTACTCACTACTTTAACTGCTCTCCTGACTCAGCTATGCTTGTCAGTTTCTCTTTGTTGCACGAGATGAAGTTTGTTGGCTACCGAATGAATGCTACAAGCCGTTTAGGCCGCTTAGCTTAGCTGCTCTGAGTGTGCTATAAAAAACTCTCCTTTGTAATATCCACACAGTCTTTGTGGAATTACAGACCAAGATACAAATGCCTTAAGTTCCTCTTCACTTTAAATCTGGGAACTCACTATCGATTAACGTCATGCAATCTCCTGACTGGACTAAAACAGGTTAGCTGATTGAATAACCTCATTTATATAGCGACAGTAGAGCCTTAATGGCTATCACCACTGCTTGCAGTGGACAATAAAAGGTCGCCCACTGCAGGATTCGAACCCACGACTCAGGTCGTGAAGAGCGAGCACCGTACGGCAGTTTGGCTAATAGACTTTGCTCAGGTCGGCCTGGAATACGATGCCATGGGACAACTTGCTCTCACCTGAAAGTGGTGGCTCTTTGGGGAGGGAAGGCATCAGTCCGGGATCTGTTTCACTCATTGGCAACTACTATTGGCTTGGGAATAAGTATAGACAGAAACACACACAGAGAGAGAGAGAGAGAGAGAGAGAGAGAGAGAGAGAGAGAGAGAGAGAGAGAGAGAGAGAGAGAGAGAGAGAGAGAGAGAGAGAGAGAGAGAGAGAGAGAGAGAGTGCAATGAAGGTTTGCCGAGCATATTGAGATGGGTCGCCAAACTCAAGCCTTTGCTTATGGAGCGATACAGGGGAAATCATATCAGATGGACCCAGCACCATGCCCATCACACGGCAGAAGACTTGAGTCGAGTTTTATGGACCGACGAGTCGAAGTTTATTCATTTTGCTAACAGCTAATGGGCATTCTCAAGTCGGTAAAAAAAGAGATGTACCACCTTCACTCTGTGTCTGTCTCCACCTACAGTAAAATTTGATAGTGGCAGTGTCATTGTTTGTGGTTGTTTCTGTCCCTTGCGGATCAGAATTGTGCACCATATTAACGGACTTATGGATCCGCAGATATTCCTCAAACAGGTAAAAAAAATGCCGGAATTGCCACTTCGTGCTCGACGAGCTGAAGGGACTTAATTTTTGCTTTCGAACAGTCATACCTTGTTCATCTATTCGACACCTGGTCGTATCCAATACGAATAGCTTTTCAGAAGCAGTCAGCAGGTTTTGATCAGGAACCGTCGCAGAGCTAAAACATTGCCTAAATATTCACTCTTTATCAGTCCGCCCTCGCATGTATCATGACATACCGGCGGCCAGATTTCTTTGCGTTGTCGGTGATTCCGGTTGCGGCCATCTTCTCTAGGTTCAAACATAGTCTCACCAATTCGAACTTGCATAGCGGTTGCAAATTTTTAAAGTCATATTTGGCGCAAAGCCACATTTGACCCTCTGTAACGGCAGTCAACTAGATAGTCGTAGCCATACCGGTTGGAAACCGCGTGTGGCTAGGAAATAGTCATAGTCTGTGCACTGTTATTTTTATTTTACTTCGCATGCCTAAGTACATCCAAAAAAGACAGTGCAGTATTTTTTAAAGGCACTTTAGAATGGGGATCTGTGACTTTTAAAGGAATTCCGTGGGAACGATTACATTTGACAGCAGGGCAATGACCCAAACGATTACTCTTCTGTGAGAACGATTACACTTGGCAGCAGGGCAATGACCCAAAGCACACAGCAAAAGCCTCCAAAAGGTTTTTGGCTGAAGCAGCTGTAGAGTCATGAGTGGACCGAGTCATGAGTAGCCCGACCTAAATCCCAAAGAGCATCTTTGAGATAGGTTGGAGTGCTGTCTGAGGTCTGATTCTGTCCGAGCCTGATGCGACTCCAAGAGAGTTGTTTAGCTGGCTGCAGTATTACTATGGTACTCTGACACTTGTTAGAGATTGACAGACTCAATGCCATGGCAAATAAGAGATGTTGTTAAAAACCGTAGAGGCCCAACCATCATATTTGATTATTTTCCTTGTAAATGACATTTTTTAGCTGTGCAAGACATTAAGCATGCATTTAGTATATACCAAATATAGTAAATGTAGTGCGAAGAAATTGATGTATTCTTTTGTATGCTAAGTCGAAAGCTATCAGCCGGCGCGAGTTGGGTGGCCCCATACCAGGTGT
This sequence comes from Cristatella mucedo, assembly GCA_009760855.2. NCBI lineage: Eukaryota > Metazoa > Bryozoa > Phylactolaemata > Cristatellidae > Cristatella > Cristatella mucedo. The sequence goes on along the minus strand of WPIO01000062.1, from coordinate 1,938,139 downwards.
ATCAAGACCTTGGAGGAGTGAAGTAAAGGTTGGTTGATTCGGCCTTCACATTTATATCTAGCAGACAGCCTGATCAGCTGCCGCCCGCTTGCGCCAAACAAGAAAGAATACCTCCTGCAGGACCTAAACCCACAATCCGGATGTTGAAGGATCTTTGAGCACTTGTCAAAAGTGTATTCCCTGGGTCTTGGCCCGGGGTTGAGCTGCTTCACACTTGCCGACGCCCACGTAATAAGATCTGAGTCCAGTATAATATGTATGATAATCTATATGATGTTACCCAGTGGAAGCACAGTGAAAGCCATCGAAGGCTATCTTGTCAACATTGAAATGAGATTGTTGATAAGCCGATCATTTACCTTGATTGCTATTTTTATAATTATTGGTATGGCAGAGCAATATCATCTGTTGCCAACAGAACGACACGAAGGGGCAGCAAATGTATTGTACTGAGTGGACCCGAGGTCCCAGTGAGGCTGCTGCATCAATCGCCTAGATATAAAAGACCTTAGCAGTCGCAGGCCGTGTTGGGTAAGAGTAAGGATTATCTGTATTGCTGTAGTATTTATTTTTCCTCTTTTTGGCTTGTGCAGGAGGCCGAAGCATTGGCCAGAGAAAATGAGACGAGACGCAAGAAGGTACTCATGTTACGTGAGAAGCTTTACAGTAATAGCAGAGGTCAAACGCCGAATTGCGACAACCAGCCTTGTGCAGCCGAGGGATCTTCTCTTGTTACACCGGCAGACTATACTGCAGACAACAGTCTTGTATTGGCTAAAGATGCCCTCACGGTCGATGTCAACTCTTCTGCATTGATAGCTTGTGACAGTAACGTGGATGCCGTGCAAAATGCCTTACAAAGCGAGATGGCTATTGCTGCCAGTGCTACCATCGTGACAGGTGGGTTAGATAACACTTTGCATTGTATGTTGATGTCTCTTTTTTGTTCATGTCACATATGCTTTATTCGTCGTTTGTTGTTGATTTAAAACAATTTCTAATAGAAAATGAACTCACATTAAATATAAAATAAATATAGCTCATTTGTATAGGGCCCTAAGATCATATCTATTCAGGTGTTCAACATATGCCACGGGGCTCGTGCCCACGAAATTGGCCAGACTTTGGTCGGGGCCAACACCTTAACCACTGGGCCAAACCAGCGAGGCGTTTTTATCTCCTCACAAAATGTTAAAAGCATAGGTATGTTAGGAGGTTACATGCTGATCAATGGCATCACTGGGTTGGCAGCCTGCTGTCTTGAGCTCGAGGTCCAAGCATAACCTTGTCTGGTTCTCGTGACCGTCATAGGACACTGTACTGTCTGAGCAGGCTTTGCTATAGGGTCGTCTTTTTGTCTCTACTGTAGCTTTGTCTCTTGTCTTGTTTTGCCCTTAGTTGCTTATCGTTTGCTTCGTGCTACTTCTTATTTATTTTTATAGAGTATCATGTTTAGCTCGTTTTTGCATATGCTTGATGCAATGCAAAAGTTTTCTGATAAAACAAAGAGTAGAGAGCAGCTGATTTAAAAGCTGCGTTTACATAGCACAATTCATGAAAACTTGGTACAGGCCCTCAGTAAGCAAACCCAAGGTATTTTTAGCATGAAAAACGAGAACTTCTTTAGATGCTGTTCTTCTTAGACGTGTCATCCTGTTAAATGCTGATTTTTCCGGTCGTGACACAGCAGTTGTTCAAGATAGCTGTCAAGACCCAAGATATGTAGCCGTATTTGTCATTAGCGAGTTTAGCCAGATAACAAGGCACCTTATAGTTCTTAAAAATGAAGCATGCTGCATCCAAAAGTTTCTATACACCCGCTACTCGCACACTGTTCTACTCAAAATGCAAAATTTAGATATGACCTAACTCTTTAGCAGTTTTTATTAGGCAGAGAAGGTAAGAAATATATAATTACTTGTAGTTTATTGGATTTGATCAATAACCCGATTCCCTTTCGATAGAGCACGGTCATGCTGCTGCGAACAGGCTTGCTGCTGCTCGCTACCGACGACATTGCCCCGTTTCAGAACGGTGTTAGCCTATCTCTTAGGACCGACTGACCCATGTTCAACTGCTGTTCACATGGAGCCCTTCTCCACTTCGGCCTTCAAAGCTTTCATTTGAATACTTGCTACTACCACCAAGATCTGCACTCGCGGCGGCTCCACGCGGGCCGCGTCCGACGCTTCGGCGCTCACCGCGACGGCCCTCCTACTCGTCGGCGCCTGGCTTCCAGGCGGCATGCTTTGCCCCGACGGTCCGGTATAGGTCCGACGCTCTAACTAGTCAAGGCACCATGATCCTTTTTTTAGGCAGAGAAGGTAAGAAATATACAATTACATGTAGTTTATTGGGAATAATCAATAACTAGTCAAGGCTAGGTCTAGCGGTTAAGGTGCTCGCTCCGACCAAGGTCTGACTGAGGTCGTGGGCTCGAGCCCCGAGGCACATGTGAAGCGCCTTAATAGAGATTAAGTTCTCTTGGGGTGCTATATAAATGAATTATATATATATATATATATTATATATAAGGCACCGCGATTCTTTACTTCGTGCAATTGCCTTTGCAGTGACTCGGCCAGCTTCCGATACGTTTCTGGAGGACTTTACTCCCAGCGATCCTTCAAAACGTCAAAGACGTCATCGAGTTTCATGGGCCGGAGAACTCTGAGCCTTGATGTTCGGTCGACTTCGTCCGACAGATATTCTATTGGGTTCAAGTCTGGGCTTTGGCTTAGCCACTGCATGACATTCCTCCCTGTGCTAGAGAGCAGCCTCGGCGACTCCTAACCTGGTGTGGACCTTTACCTGATTTCTCCGTGATACCTTCGGGTATTTTGCTGCTATCTTTGCTGTGACTATTTATGAGCTGTCCTCAGATATGCTACACAAAATAGGACCTCCTTAGCATAAGGTGCGATGTCGCCATTAGTCGATACCTACCGGCAGGCCTTCTTCTTTGGTGGGTCAGTGAGAACCTTCCTGCATCCTGCGTTTGCCCTATCAACAGCTCGGTTATCAAACCTACGACCCGTAAGTTTAAAGTGATGAATAGTACTTGTTGCGGTAGTAGCCCACCCGCCGTGGCCCAGCACGCTGTGAAACGTCGACCGGCAGCCGTTACTAAGGTCCAATTCAAATTCGAAGGGCCCGCTTCCGCCGGCCCGGATACACGCCGACGTGAATACAAGCCACTTCGTCGCCGTCGCCCAGTTGTTGGACAGCCTCTTAAATTCCGCCTACTAAATGTCCGCTCGCTAAAAACCAAGGGGATACTTATCCACGATCAGGTGGTCCATTAGAAGCTAGATGCATTTCTGTTTACCAAAACTTGGATAACGCCTTGTTCCAGTAGCTGTATTTCTGAGACCACTCCACCCGGGTTTTCATTCTATCAGTCCATGCATTCTGACAAGGTTGGTGGCGGGGTTGCAATTGTTGTTTGCGAATCATTTGGCTATAAGATGTGCAAGTTTTTTGCATGGGCCATCGTTTGAATTGGTTGCAATCAGGTCTTCATCAAAGACAATGCCTCTCACTGTTGTGATATCCCGGCCTCCTGGCTGTCTAAACTTGTTTATAGAGGAGTTTTCAGAGTTCCTCGCTAAAATATTTGTGTGTGACAGGCCGTTACTGATTGTAGGAGCTTCAATATTCACGTTGACTACCCTAGCAAAAGCCAGGTCTGCTCATTTCTTGACTGTCTGGAGAATTTTGGTTTGGTCCAACATGTTAATCGTACCAACCACATCGGTGGCCATATTCTAGATCTCGTGATCCCCAAGGATGTCTTCCCCACTGACCTTGTGGTGTGCCCACTGACCCTCTCAGATCATTGTTCGGTCTCGTTTACTGTTCCTGCTCCCTTGTATGTACAGGGTAACGTCGAGCTTGTCAAGCGATGTAACTTACAAAGCATTGACATAGACAGGTTTTTGAAATCTGTTTGTGATGCAGGTCTTCTGATCTGCATGCAGACTCGACCGGCAGCCTCGATACCCTCACTGATGCAATGAACATGACACTTGGGAATGCTTATGACAAGCATGCTCCCGTTCATTCTATCCGTGTACAAAGTCGTGGAGATTCCTTTCAATTTACAAAAACACTCCTAAAGATGTGCCGGATTAAGTGCAGGCTCGAACGTAGTTTCAAGAAATCGGGGTCTGATCCAGATCTAGTCAATTTCAAAGACTTCCTTCGAATTTACACCCGGAAGCTTAAAAAAGCCAGGGCTTCTTTTTTCATCCGAAAGCTGAATTCCTGCCAATATGACCCTAAACAGATTTATAAGACAGTAAACCATTTACTGGCCCATGCTGAGAGGTCTGACTCCCCAGATATTAAGGGCTCAGCCGAAAAGTTTTCAGCCTTCTTTACTGAAAAAATTATGCACATTTGTGCCTCCATAAAGCCCCCTCCGACTAAAGCGATTGCGGTTCCACAACCTGTGGCCTCCCTTAAAAGGTTCTCCCGATATTTCTGCACGCAATGTGGCTACCATAACAAGGTCTAGCAAAAAGAGCTCGTCTCCTGAAAACCCTATACCCTCATCTCTGTGGTCTTCACCAGCAGACCAACTTAGCCCTGCCATAACCAAGATTTTTAATGCTTCTTTGGGAAAAGGGGTCGTCCCCAAGTCCTTCAAATCGGCAATCGTTCGATCCATACTTAAAAAGCCTGGATTAGATACAGAGTTCCTTGCAAACTATCGCCCGGTTTCCCTTCTTCTTTTCTTGTCAAAGATTCTTGAAAAAATTATTGATAAGCAGCTGGTTGAACGTATTGAAAAGAATGACATGTCAGAAACATTTCAATCAAGGTTCAAGAGGCAGCACTCCACTGAAACTGCTCTCCTCCGTGTTAACAATGACATTGTAAGTGGCAACGATGACGGGAATGTCACTGCCCTAGCTCTGCTAGATCTGTCTGCTGCCTTCGACACCATTGACCACGATGTTCTGCTTGAACGACTGAGAACAACGATCGGTCTGGCAGACGAAGCACTGGCGTGGTTTAAATCGTACTTGTCTGATCGTGTTCAATCCGTATCGTGTGGGGTCAGGTCTCACACACGAGACCGGTCACCTGTGGAGTCCCTCAATGTAATGTAATGTATCTCCGTCAGTAACTCACAAAGTCATAAAAACCATGTGGGCGTTACGCAGGAGAGTTTTGTATAGCGCACTCACAGCCTAAGCGGCTTTCGGTACGCATTTGGTAGCCAACAGACTTCGTCTCACGCAACAAAGAGAAAGTGGGAAGCATAGCAGAGTTAGGAGAGCAGTTGAGGTAGTGAGTAGCATAGAAGTAGCAGTTCAGGACCGCGCAAAAAGATGTGCCACAGTCGGCAGTTGGAGAGTAGATGTCGTTGCGTAAGAATTGTGGAAGCGAGTTCCACAGTCTAGGACCTGCAGAGCTAAAGCTTCTGTCGCCAACTGTCTTTAAGCGGAGGAATGGGACAGCTAATTTATCTAAGGGTCTGTACTTGGTCTGTTGCTGTTCTCCATTTATACTCAACCTCTGGGAAAAGTGATTAAGGCCCATGGAATAGGATATCACTTCTATACTGACGATACTCAGTTGTATTTGTCATTCAAACTGTTGGAGTCTGCTGCAGCAACTGAGAAACTGAATGCTTGCCTTGCCGATATTCGATCCTAGATGTCGGAAAACTTCCTGAAGTTAAATGACGATAAAACCGAACTGCTTCTCATAGGACACCCTAAGCGTGTGGCTGGATTAAAAGGCTTTGCTCGTCTAATAGGTGATGCTGTTGTGCCACCATCACCACGTGCTCGAAATTTAGGCGTCGTTTTCGACAGCTGCCTCAATTTTAAAAGCTTCATTCAGAAGACTGCTTCTACAGCTAGCCATCACGTCCGATCCCTATCAAAGATTAGGAGCTGTTTTCCAAAGTGGCTTGTAAAAAATTTAACTAGCTCCTTAGTTCTGTCTCGGCTTGATTATTGTAATACCCTTTTGGTTGGGCTACCAAAGAAAGCAACTAGGCCATTGCAGCTGACTATGAATATGGCTACGAAGCTTGTCTTCAAGTCCCAGAGATTTGAGCACGTGTCTTCTGAGTAGTAAGGCAACAACTAGGAGTAGGAAAGGGTCTCGTCAAGTCACAGAATAGGGCTGGTAGGAAGCAAGACATGAAAAGAAAACTGCTGTCTGCTCTCAGGACGAGTTTGGACCGTGGCTTTTTTCACAACCATTTTAAAGGTTTTCCGATCTTATGTGTCTATGTGAAGATGAGGCTTGCACTTGCGTGTGCTAGCCGAATCGGCTTCCTTGTTTGCATGTGTCTGCTGCTCGTTCCGTTCAGATCTGACACTGGACTCAAGACTGGACCCACAGAAGGATCATATCAAAGTGGCCGCATCCCAGCCGCATGCACTGCCGGGTCCAGTAGCGCCGCCGAGAAAGAAGCGGGCTGGCGGTGGTTGCAGAGTAAGCTCCCCTGATGGGGGCACTAGTGGCAGTGCTGCTGACTGCAGCAAGGGTGCCGACGAGCCGACACGCGCTGCCGTAAATGGCGGCGCCGCTGCCGTTGGAGCTAGCGTCGATGGCGGCAGCACTGACGACAGTAAGTTGCTGTGTACTCCCGTGTGTCCACGCATGTGGAATATAGCCACAGAAAAAAACCTTGGGGCTGTCAACAGAAAACCTAGCGCTCAGTTGGTGCACCCGGCATAGCCATTTGCTGCGGATGCACCTTGCTTGACGAGTGCAAACTCGTGAATGCTATGTGTAGTTGCTGCACCAATCATTAGCGCATCGTGCAGCCAGTGTTTACTGCAGTTTTTGCATCAGATGCCCTCTAGGCCTACTCCAGCTTGCTGAGCCCTCGTCAAAATTGTAGATGCGGCAGGAACGATGACCGCCGGTGGTGCGACAGTGGCAGCTTTTTCAGCCACCGCAGAAAGGACAGCACGCATGTCACCAGCAGTGAGCGAGCATTCATTGAATATTAAGCTAGCCACTTTGGGACGCAGCTACGTTACAACCGAGGTACATTCATTCGTTTGATCTTATCTCTGTTTTATTTGATGTTCCTTACTCCTCGGGGTCTGTACTTTTTGCAATCTGCTAACCAGCTCAATCTAGGTATTGCACATTATAGCAACTCAGCAGCTAGGCTTGTCTGTCGCGAGTGTTGCAGTTGTCACATCACACCACTTCTCACCGACCTGCACTGGCTACCAGTCAAGAAACGGATCGACATCAATATTTTGTCGCCCACATTTAGGTCACTTCATTCTTTGGCTTTAGCCTATCTCTCAGATCTACTCCCCCACCAGGCCAAGCATCGTACCGTACCACTCGCTTTTCGGAATCCAACGGTCTACCAATACCTCGTACAAACCTCAAATCCTCATATTCTGTTAAGACAATTGGTAATGCGGAGGCAAAATAAAGCATCCGGTCGATGTCGACTTATACTATTCTCATTTTACAGATGCTGTACCGAGAATGCTCTTGCCTGAGGCTTAATATATTGTATTTACATGATCTTATTTTGAACCTACGCAGTTCATGTTCTGAATAGCTGCATTCGATTTAGGACATTAACACCGTTTTATTTTTATTATACTTTATCCTATGTACAGTGGTTTCCTGGGCATGTTGCCATATGAAGGGTAAATTTTAATAAAATTCTGAATACATTGTCTAACAATCGAATATTTGTTTAAGACACCTTTCGAAAGAAAACCTGTGAGAAATTGAATCTTAATAATAATAATAATAATAATAATAATAATGCACTTGATAAAGCGCCCTCAGAGAACTCAGTCTCTCTCTAGGCGCTTTACATTTGCTGCAAAGGGAAATGCAATTGAATGGTGAGTAATATCATGCTTGATAAACAAACAAAATGAATAACAATGTTAGGGGTGACATGCACAGGGTCAGCATGCAAATGTGGTTAGTGGCAGCATGCACAGTGTCAGCACGCATAAGCACATGAAGGACGAATCGCAGGGACCCAATAAATGCTGTCCTAAATAGGTGTTTTTAAGTTCTTTTTAAATATGGTCAGGTCAGGGGATGTTCTGATGCAGGTCGGGAGGGATCTTAAGCTTTAACGATTATCACATAAAGTAAAAATGATTATGCAAACTATGTCTAAACAAGAAGTAAACCAGAAGCAACATATCAAAAAATACAAAAATATCGGTCTATGCATACAATGTTGTGACTTGCATTCCAACTTGTTGAACCTTGGTACATCGAGATGCATGTTTGCAGCTTGTAAGCAGCTTTAGAATATAGCTATAATATATATTTATTGTGTTATATATATATACATAACAAATATATATATATATATATATATTATAGCTCTGTGCCTTGTAAATTCCATAATTCAATTAATACTTTGTAGATCAACGTCAAATTTGAAATGTGAGTTAAGCTTGAGTAGAAACATTCCATTTCATCCTACACTCTCGAATCTGGAAATACCATGACTAGTGCATAAAACAAGTGATGGCCCATTGTGTGGCAGAATAAGAATAATAATACGTTTGCATGGCACCCAGAGAGAACTCGGTGTCTTTCCCCGCACTTTAAGTAGTCGTGGTATCATGTCAACTGATTAGTAATAATAGTATGCACAGTTGCAGCATTTATATTAATAATAATTCATTTGTATAATTCGCTCAGATAACTTAATCTCTTTCTAGGCACTTAACATAGGCTGTAAAGAAGTATACATGAGCATGTAAATGATCCGTATCAACGAAAGAATGCTTTTAGAAACAGGAGTGTTTATAGATTTGCCTTGACTCTTGTTAAGTCAGTGAGATTTCATGATTTCTGTTGGTGAAAAGTCTCCGGCTCTAAAGGCCTGATCTCCCTCGAAAGGGAATGAGATTTTTATGTGCATCTTGACGACCATGGTCAAATGAACATGATGCATTAGGAGGGCCGATTTAACAACTGGCTCTGATTGGGAAGCCAGAACCGGAGCATGAGGGGCTCTAAAAGTGAGTGACAATACCTTGAAGTCGAAGTGCTGGTTGATGGGGGACCAGTGCCGATCGGTGAAAAGCGGTAGAATGTGGCAGCAACAACATTCAGAACCTAGCCGATAACGCCTAGCTGCCGAGTTGTGTGCCATCTTTAAGCAACTTATTTCTCACGCAGGAAGTCCTGCTAGGAGAGTCTTGCAGGCTTCTATATGGAAACCCCAAATTCATTAACTGACTTAGCTGAGGTACCCTTGTCTTAGTGAGCCAGAATTTTTGCAATGTAATTCGTGGCGTGGAATGGGCTTGCTTGACTTAAAGGTTACGTGGACATCTAGCAAAAATCATGGTGGAACAGGGCACCCAACGTCCTGGCATAGAGGCAACAGCAGATGTGCTGGCTGAGCCAGCTGTGGGGGAAGGCTTTCCGGATCCTATGTGACAGTAGGCTTGCCCATAGCTGTCGAGCTGGTATCGTCGCCATTCCAATAAAGATAGTCTGCTGTCCTGCAATTCCGAATGCCGGTAATTGCTAGAACTGGGGAATTATGAGGTGTTGGATATGGCAAGGAGGATATCGAATGTCTGGGCAGTATTTAATGCGATGCCTGCATGCATGCCTAGAGCACTGTTACATTATGTGAGCTCAAATGCCACCATACTTGTAGGACCAGGTATTGAAAGCTTCCGAAGCAAGATGCACCATTGTGTCGCAATCCCAGCATGCCCAAGCTAGGGTGAGCAACATTGCTGGTGCATGATGAGCATCTGTTCTAAGAATGAAACAGCTAAGGCTAGCCGGTGTATTATCATATGTTTGTTTGAAGGCTGAAGCTGTAAGCCTAGTGGTTGAAAGGTGGCATAATGCACAGTGAGTGAGCAAAGCTGCATTATTCGTGAACCATTCTTGTTTGAAAATTGCCGTGCAGCTTCCACCCAACTAAGCCAGCTGTTGACAGAATCTGCCACTTAATATACTTAATTACTACTTTAGATGGTCCTCTTCAATGTCTGCCTCAATAGGTTCCAAGACTGGCTGTGCTATCTCTTTCTGCCGTCCAGCCTCCATGTAGGCCTCGCGAGGCAGAGCCTTTCTCCGACTGCACCCTAAACGTCCTGCATGTGACCAACGGGCCACTGGTTTCTCCCTTGCAAGCAGCTTAGAATTGCCTCCTGTGAGCCCAGCGGTCATTCGGTTTATGATTCTATCAGACGTGGAAATAACGGGTTTAGGTTTTTTAACATTCCACATTATTAGCAATCGATGTACGTTAGCTACCTTCTCATCTAAGAATTGTGGTTCAATGCGGCATTCAGTCTGCTTTGGTGTTAAAGATTCGATTTGGCCATCTAGTTTTACATTGCTGTTAACTCAAAGATTCTTATAGAAAGTACCTGAGCTTCTACCAATTTACTCTATGATGCTTTACGAATGCACTGGATTTGTCTGTATTGCAAGATGTTTTAATAGTCTGTAGTTATCCCTGTTCCTCTTACGCAGCAAACCAAAACTAAGGAAAACAGTCGTAGAAGTCAATAGCAAATGATTAGCCAAAGAAAAAGTAGTAGTTACAGAGGGTAACTGGAAAGGAATTGCCAGAGTCGGCAGTAGGATAGCAGATCGAATGTTCTATAAGAACTATGGGATCGAATTCCTCAGTCTTGGCCCCACGGAGTAAAAACGTGTTACCAACAGTGTCCGAGTAAGAGATAGGGACAGCAAGTGCACAACTGTTCTGTGAGAGTCTGTGACAGACCCAAGGAGCCTGCTACTCGAGTAGGGTCTGATTGCTAATAGAAGCCCTTTGTGTCTTCAATCTTGTTTCGTGGATTACCTTTATATTACCTCTGCCTTCCCTTATAAGAAAGAAGAGAAACTGAAATAAAGGATTTCACTGGAAAGTATGCTTTTTGTACATATACATTTTTGTGTATGCATACACGTGTATTCATACATGCACTTTTAAATACCTCTATGTGTACTATATGTTAGGAAAACGCTGTTTTAGCCCAAAAGACTCGAATGAGCTAAGATTAAATGATCGTGTTGTGGCATAAATGTATTATACTACTCCACAATTAAGTAAGCTGGCTTTGACAAGTAAGAAGCATAGAAGGCTAAACACTCTGGCGATAATCGTTATCACAATCAATATGTATTCGAGGCTGTTATATAAGTATATACTGTGTTAGAACTAGCTCACAACGAGGTGATTAGAGAGCTTAAAGATATAGTCGGGTTAGGGAGTAGCAAATGCAATCCTTTTTTATTTAGCCGACAGTTTTCTTGGCCATATTGACATCAAGATAGTTACAATAAAGCGCCTAGAGAGAGATTAAGTTCTCTGAGGGCGCTTTATCAAGTGAATTATTATTATTATTATTATTATTATTATGGTGTGTAAATTACCTTGCAAATACTGATTCGTTGGGTTAGGCTGCTGCATGATCCTCAATTGCAACACCAAGCGTGTGGTCAGTGCCCACGGTCTAGGGAAGCATATGAATACGAACAAAGGTTAGAGAATGTGCTGCAGCATGGTTTATAAAGGGTTGGCTGTTTAGAAGAGTGGCGATGAATGTAAACTTCCATATCAGAATCCCAGTAGTCTTCCTTCCAGTTCATTTTTGCCTCGTCGCACAGTAAGTAGCTTATCTTCACTGGCTGTGGCTATGAACCTGCAGCAAGAAGTGTAGGCCTTTCTTTTAGAAACACTGCCGTGTAATGCTGTAAAACCCTAATCATAATCCCACCAGACAAAGCTCTTTAACGATGAACAACTTCGTTTGGAAGCTAAGCACTCAATACTCTCACAATTTTTCACCGGAATAGGGTTTAGCTTATTCGCTAGGAAGAAAATATAAGCACCGTACTGAAACAAATTCATCTGAGAGGCTGTGCAAACTCTATTGTGAGCTAATCATAGTAGTTGTATGTACTTCAGCTGCTGTACTTTGTGCTCGGTAGATGTGGGCTTTTTCTGCATGTTGTAAAGCAACCACCTTTTCTTTTGCTGTCTTTTGTTTTATAGTGTTCGTATGCATTACAGGGAGATAAGGAAGCCGTTTTGCGTGTGAAATCCGAGACAAGCGAAGCCGCTGCCCATAATTCACCCGAGAAAAATGGTGGACCCAATCCTCTTTCATTGCACATCATGCAACTTACAAAAGACTATGGGCGGTATGCTTTTGTTTTAGGCATGTGCCACTCTCGTCTAATTAGTGTATGACACCATGCAGACATTTCCGGTCGTTATAGTGTAAATACATTTTTGTGATAACCGGTTCTTTTTTTCTCCAGCGATAGCATAAGTCACGAGTCAGACGACTCGCAGAAAAGCAGTCTGCACGTTGCACAGAAAGCGATCAAGAAGAGGTGAGATTTACGTGTCTCTGCTGCACTGTTTGCCAATGGTCTTCAGTGAGTTAGCTAGCTGGAACAGTCGGTTTCCGAGGGGTCTGCTTGCCGGTACCCTAGCAGCTGCTGCACTCACTGCACCTGGTGTGATAGCGAGGCAATTTGAAGCGCTTGGCATTATTTGGCTATCGCTATTGGATAGCTTTAATTTGGCCCTTGCTCACCCAATACCTTTTTGTGATTGCCTTGGCAATCATGTCTTCTGCAGATGGCTTTTGTGCAACTGCTTAACTGTTTATAATGTTACCTTACACAGCTAGCTAATGAATGCAATTGTTTATGAACATTGCTTGGCTGCAGGCGTTATTTTCCATACATTCCCAACCCCAGTATGGTAGGTAGTTTGCCACTAGCAACTCATGATAGATCAACGTGCTATGTTATTGCTACCGAACTGCAGATTAGTTTGAACTGGCATGGTAGACAGCAAGAAAAGATTATTCTCTCGTACCTTTTTGCTTAAACATGAAGCAACATCCGATTTTCTTATCTACCTTTATTATGTTCTTGCAGTGGTGTGCAACTGAAGAACTTGGTAGGGAAGACAATAGGAAGATTGAAGTCCGTGGCAGATGAAGGTAATCTCTTTTTGTAGTCTCTGTATATCACTGCTCGGAATTATTTATTTAATAATTAATTAAATAATTAATTATTTATTTAATTATGAGATATGTTTGTTGAGTTTATAGTCTCTTATGTATAGCCTTAAACGATTTGTCAATTGACGTGCTTGCAAGTGACAATGCTGCAGCATGTAGAGCGGACGTTTTCTGCTTCCATGCAGTGGGTTTACTCTCTAGTCATTCTGGTTATGCCAACGATGCAAAAATATGTGTCATTTTTCGTGTACATTAAACAGAATTTGGTTGCCACAGGCTGCTGTTACAAATGGCTGTTGTCGATTTGTATAGGTTTGGTTATAATCACTTGAAGAGCAAAGTAGTTTCTGTACTGAGTTTATAGCTATCTTGTTGGCATAGTGATGAACTTTCGTATGGCTACAGTTTTACAGCGTGAAGACACTGCAATGGGTGAGGATGAGGACAGATTGGATGGACTGAGTCAGTCGAAGGTAAGACTGTTCATGTGTTTTGATAGAAGTGGTCTTGCGACATCGTGCTAGGTTCTCCAGTTAGTACCTGCACACATCGCCTCATGTTGGACTTGTGGTATTCCTAGTTGTGTCTAATGTCACATTTTTGACACAGTCTCTTGTTATGGAAGTGTGATCATGTGGTGTGCCTTTATCTTGTAGACTTGCATTCTATGTATGTTCTTTGTTCATGTAGCTACTTAAAGGATAAAGCGTTGGGCATCCCAGACCAATGGCCGTTAACTAAAATAAGAAAACACCTGAATGAAATTGGAAGTTAAATAGATTAAGGCAATATGGCAACATATGTTGTCACATAAAGTAATGATTATTTTGATATTTTACCATTTCTTATTTCCTTGCACAATAAAAAGAATAATAAAGTCATGGGAAAGGCAATTTGTTATCAATCTCAAGATTAATACCTAGTTTTCCTGTTGCTAGAGGCCCCGTTTTAACTGTTTTCGTAGTAATCCTTTAGAATTAAGGCTGTTGGTTGAGTCTGGGTTGAACCAACGGAGCACTTTTACTTACCGTGCTCGAAGGATGCGCTGCCTAGCTACTTAGTTACATTGTGTAACGTCCATTCACATCCAACTGCTTCTGCCTAAAGAAGGTGCAGCAACCCAGCCAAGACCTGTCTGCCGTGCTTAGTTATTACCTGCCATCAGTACGGTTACTAAGTTAATTTATAAACTTTTCGGCCTCACACTTTCTGCTTAGCAATTAACACGAAGAAGGTCTGACATCGAGGCATTTTTTTCAGAGCTCCCGACATTCCAGATTCCTGTTTCATACTTTGGGAAATTCACGCAACTATGGGCTGCTCCATACAATGTCCCCCCCTTTTTTTTTTACCTAATTCGAGAATTAGTAGTTCAGCCTTCTAGATAGGGCTGGTAAGCTACAAGCAATAACTGTAAATAGTTGGGGCATTGCTTCTTCACAGGTTCATTCTACTCTCCCACGTAGTGCGAAGCCAAACGTAGTCTCGTCAGCAATGTGCAGCTGCTATCTATAATAATAATAATAATAATAATGCACTTGATAAAGCACCCTCAGAGAACTTAATCTCTATCTAGGTGCTTTGCGATTGCTGCAAAGGGGAATGCAATTGAATGGTGAGTAAAATCATGCTTGATAAACAAACAAAGTGAATAACACGGTTAGGGGTGACATGCACAGGGTCAGCATGCAAATGTGGTTAGTGGCAGGATGCACAGTGTCAGCACGCATAAGCACATCAAGGACGAATCACAGGGACCCACTAAATGCTGTCCTAAATAGGTGTGTTTTTAAATTCTTTTTAAATGAAAAAATACATAATTCATTTATATAGCGCCCCGAGAGAACTTAATATCTATTCAGGCGCTTCACATATGCCTCGGGGCTCGAGCCCACGACCTCAGTCAGACCTTGGTCGGGGCGAGCACCTTAACCACTAGACCAAACCAGCTCGGCAATTGTTTGAATCACGTTTAATTAGATGAAAATTAACCTAACATGTTCTCGAGCTGAAGCTATACAAAACGTTCTCTTTGTTGTCCTTGGTAGCAGCTGGCTTTCCAAGTACACTAAATCCTGGCAGAAGTGCCTGCCTTGCTCCTCCGAGTTTTCGATCGTATTCTCCTTAAATATGTCAAGATGGGCATCAAGGATAAAGACATCCTGCAGCCCATGGTGCAGTAGTTCTTCAGCCTAGCGTGAGCCTACTCTACATATTTTTCCATCTTTTGACTGCCCACGAGGTCCCAAACCACTGCAATAAAGCTGCTCCCTCCTTACTTGTGAGCTTCTTAGGTAAATCATTTCGCTCAATTATTTTTTGTATCTTGGCACCACAAAGATGCCGGATTAGATTAAAGATGCCGGATTGCCTCTCTGCAAATCCTAAGCTGGCTATTGGCACAACTTGTTTATAGAATTTAAAAGGAATTTCACTTATATTGAAAGTACTTACCGTAATCTACTTGTTTACTGAAATTATCATTGTTTGCCAAGCTGTTGATTAAGAAATAAGGGAAATACACGTCCAGGCTCCTGCGTATGGGCACACTAGATGAGAGAGTGCTCTTCTTTTTTACCGCCCACTGACGTTTTCGGCTAAGGGTAGATATGAGTCGATTCTTGCAGAAATTGACGTCTAGTAACCACAAAGGTCATCAGGACTTTCAGAATGTGCGACTTGTGCAGACGTTCTATGGAGAACATCGAGGCCCTGTATGGACAATGAAATTCTCTCCTTGTGGCCGCCTGCTCGCTACTGGTGGACAGGACGCTATCGTTCGTATATGGGCCCTTGTTGATGCATACACCTACTTCACTGACATGCGACACAAACACAGCGAATGTAAGCTGCTACTACTTTTAGGCAATGTGAGTGGCTACGTAATTGTAATTAGTGCGAACCACAGTTGTTTCGTTAGCTATGCATCAACCTGTAAAATCTAAGCATTTGTTCTCGCAGCATCGCCTGTTTAGGGCGGCAGGGATGATCAAGAAACTCTAATAGTGCTGTCCGCTATTGTTTAAGCCGTGATTTATCCGAGATACAAATTCTGCATGGGATCACGGCATTTGTTTTACTGCTGTTTGCTCACATGCAAGATTGCATCAGTGACTAGTTTAGCATTTAGCCTTGAAGTCTGGTTTAGTCAGTCGGCTCTCCGAAGCAAACTAATAAGCTCTGTGAAAAAGGATTCCTGTCGAACAGTGGCTGAGAAAACGGTATGCATCAGCTCATCACTTCAGCTAGGGGCCCTTACTGTGTTGATATATTTGCATGCTCTTTTAGCAATCTGTTTACAAAGCCCTAATCATACGTTTGTTGTGCACGGAGATCGAAGTAATTGGTGACTCTGAACGTATTCTCTTGAGTTCGATATCAGTAATAGTTTTTTTTTAATTTGATTGTATGATAAGAACCACGGTCGTTTATCAGATTAAACTATCATATGACGATCTAACTTCATGCATATATTTGTATTGCAAGTTGCCACCATGTGGCCAGAAAGCAACTGCTCCATGATTATGAGCTTATTTTTCGAAGATATTTTTGTATGTGCTAAATTTGTATTCTTCATATTTCTACTTTATTTTATAATTAACAAAGTGATCAGCATGCTTTCTGTTGCTTTCCTGCATCATTAGCCAAGCGATCAACTGGAGCTGGTTCTGCATCTCTGGAAGCTCATTCAGTTTCAACAGAAGAAGGCTCCACGACGGCTGTCACCGAAAGTGCACACTGTGGTGCTACTGCTACTGCTGCCTCTGCCACTTCTGCTCTGTCTGCCCTGGATTCCGAGTCGCCATCTCCAAGGGATACTCCATTCGTATCAACAGCACTTGCCAGATTTTCTGGTCATACCAGTGACATTCTAGACTTGTCTTGGTCTAAGAACTATTTCCTGTTATCCTCGTCAATGGATAAAACCGTGCGCCTGTGGCACATGTCCAAGAGTGAGTGCCTCTGTTGTTTTCAGCACATCGATTTTGTCACAGCAATCGTCTTTCATCCGAGGGATGAAAGGTAATGCATCCACAAGTTTTTCAGCTAGTGCATGTGTTATACAGACTTTAAATTCTGTTTGAATTCATGTTTGCTGTGTTCCCGCACGTCTTGTATATGGCTGAAAGCTACGGGGCCCTTTTGCTTCTATGGAAAACTGCCATAGTTTTCAATTTTTGTGTGACAGCCTACCTAAGTATTCTTTAGAGCTGTGCTCAAATGTGAAAATCACTCCCGTGAGATGGATTCATCTGTTTGACACAAGTAAAATACCCGGCTTCTTCCATTATATATCGGATTTATAAAACTCACCTATTCTATGGATGTTTTGTTGACATTTAGCTGCTTACCCATACTAAATGACAGGTGCAGATATGATGTCGGTTTGAAGTTTGTTCATCGTGCAATCAGATATTAGCTTTGCTGATACCTGTGGCTAGAAAACATGTCACAAACAATTTGAATATTATGATAACCTTTTTTTAATCATTCGTTGCTGATAATTGGGCACCAGTTTCCTCCCTCTGATGTGTTCTTCATCAAGGCCTCAAGAAGTTCACGATTCTTACTCGAGTAAATGCACTATACAGTAAAGACCGTGTCCAATTACTGCCTCGGAAAGATCAATCCCTACTTGGTCGAATGATTCGAGCACACTCTAGCATGTTAACAACAACAAACTTGCCAAACAATGCACATCCGTATTTGTCGACCATTAAAGAAGCTAAAACCTACCTGAACCTGAAAGCCTTTGCTCCGTCCTAGGTAGTTTGTGTGCCCTTTGAGTTCTGAACTCTTGGGGTGGTTGAGAAGTTTTTTTAATTCTTATTATCAACTAAGGAAGCACATTAGAAACCATTATAAACTGGCTTTTGTGTTAACAATACCAATAGACATAGAACCCATGTAAAAATACGTTTAAGCCATGCATGTTAACTCATGACAACCATTACTAGACACTAAGTACTTGCAAACTGTTAACGATGACGACTCACGAGCAGCTAATAATAATAGCGTTGCAACTAATTAGTAGCTTGCTTGTGGGGGGCATTCACATAAACAACGATATAATGAGAAGCAGATTAGAAACCAAAAACAATGACAGCAAATTTTAACAATCATTAACAGTGTATTTTCAAGAAGGAACACCTATGCATCTGCTGTCGATGATTGAATGCCGAGCAATGGCATCCTACTCCTTCTGCGAGTTTGCTCTATGCCTTTTCTTGTTCAAGCACCTCGACCTTTTTTTTAGCATGTGCCGTTGTACTTCTTTTCTCGGGGTTTTTGTGTGCAGCTTACAGGCTGAGTTGTTGGGAGCAGTGCTACACAGGTGTCTACGTCACGGCATCATTCCAAGTGCTGCTGTTAGTGTGAGTGTCTTGGTTGACGTGCAGGTATTTCCTGAGTGGCTCGCTCGATGGAAAGCTGCGCCTCTGGAATATCCCTGAGAAGAAGGTGGCTCTCTGGAACGAAGTGGCAGGTCCAGTTAAACTTATCACGGCTGCTAATTTCTCGCAGAACGGAAGGTTCGCCGTGGTCGGAACGTACGATGGCCGCTGCATCTTCTACACGACGGAGGTAGGTCATAGACAGTGGTGTGCCAGCCATGTACATTCCTGTAATTGTTTGTTGTCCACTCGTCAGATATATGAAGGTGAATGTTCACATGGTATCACGAGCAGCAACAGGTCGGGCTAAAAACGATGCAAGTTACTGTCGTAGTTTGCTAATATTTACTTGTAATTGACGAACAGGTTGAGCTAACATTGATAGGGCTGTTAATTAGATGCTTAACTGTATATTTATTTGGAAAGGTACATGAATGCTGCTTTAATAGCACACTTGTCTCTGCTTATAGTAATTATAATAACAAAAATAATTAAAAAAATATCAGAGAACTGCATCTCTGTCTAGGCACTTTACAGATGCTGTAAAGAAAGCATGGCCAAATGATTAGTTGATATAGCATTGCTAGGTGGGATATGCAGAGTCAACATCTAGATATGTTTATTATCAGCAGGCACAGTGTCAGCACGCATAGGCACACAAAGGACGAGTCACATGGACCCACTAAATGCCGGAATAAGCAGGTGTGTTATAGGCTTTTTTTTTAAATGTTATGGTGCCAGGGGATGTGGTGACATCAATCGAGAGCGAGTTCCAGGCTTTAGGAGCGTATGAACTAAATTCACAGTTTCTAAAAGATTTGAGATTTGTATGAGGTATGGGTAAACAGTTAGATTCCGAAAAGCGGGTTGTACGATTAACCTGGTAGAAGAGTAGTTCTGATAGGTAGGCTGGATCCAGAGAATGCAGGGACCTAAAAGTAAGTGACAGAACCTTGAAGTCGATATACTGCTTGATTGGGAGCCAGTACAGGCAGTACTGTCGAGGTTCGTCATCTCGAGACATTTCATATATTCTATCGATTCGATTGACCAAGGAGCCACCTTGACTTAAGTTTGCTTGCTTTGACGGTCATTATTTAATACCTCCAGCTGAAATAGTCAAGGACCATGTTGATGGAGTAGGAGAAAGAGGTGTTTTAAGTGACAGTCAGGTCCGATGTCGTGACTAAAAAGACGTCATGAATAAAAACACTGAATGTATATTTCTAAAAGCTCTCAAGATGCACATATTTTCAGAAAATGTCACTGGATTTAAGCACACGTTTTTAACAAATATGATAATGTAAAGTCCGCAGTTTGATGAAGGGGGAGAGAGAGAGAGAGAGAGAGAGAGAGAGAGAGAGAGAGAGAGAGAGAGAGAGAATGAAACGACCAAGTGAGACATACAGAATGTGTCAGACTGAATGAAACAGACTAAGAAATGTAGAGAGAGAGAGAGAGAGACAAGAGAGGGAGAGAGAGAGAAAGAGAGAGAGAGAGAGAGAGAGAGAGAGAATGAAACGACCAAGTGAGACATACAGAATGTGTCAGACTGAATGAAACAGACTAAGAGAGAGAGAGAGAGAGAACAAGAGAGGGAGAGAGAGAGAAAGAGAGAGAGAGAGAGAGAGAGAGAGAGAGAGAGAGGGGGGGAGATGAGCAGACTAGTCAATGATTAGAGAGGGAGCCTACACCCTTGCCCGTGTGGTAAGAAGAGATCTTGGCATTGCAGAGGGTGTCGGATTTAGTCACTGGGTCAAGCCGAGAATGGGTGCAACAGTGGGTCACTCGACTGGAGTTGGGCATCCGATGGCACATTTTATTTTAGGTCTTAGGTTTGCTTAGGTTTAGGTATGTGCTCTTTAGGCATTTGTGCAATCATGCTTCGGTCAGTTATTAGATTCATCCAAAATGTGCATATTTCTTCCACCTCATGAATTGCTCTACCTTGCATTTATAATGGATTGCACTAACGTACTGTTAGCATTTTCAACTTAAACATGCTTGTTAGTGTTCGTGTGCATGCATGGCGACAATGGGCTTGTTAGTCTGGCTATTATCAACTCGTATATCTTTTGTGAAAAATGCTGCTGGTGAAATGTTGCGAGCACATACGACTAGTGTACTGCTATTATCTCTTAGCAATTCAAGTACTTTACTCTGATCAATGTCAAGTCCTCAAGAGGAAAGAATGCAAGAGGTCACAAAATAACAGCTATAGAACCACTGCCAAACGAAGACAAGGTGGGTCATGCATGTGCTCGCTTTCAAGATTGTTTTCATAAATGCACTTGCTGCATTCAATATTCATCTGAGAGCAGAGTCGCATCTAACATTGGTGATCATTGAGGTCACCTTTGCAAAAAATGTTCTCTCAGTTGAACGGCAAAAGCTGATCGTTGGGGCATTACTTAGTGACTCAAAATGTGCCCTCTGGAAACATTTGCTGAAACTGGTATTATCTGTTCCACATCCAGCTATTGCTTGCATTTTTCATTGTAATGGCTAGTGCCCGTTGAGTATGTGCATGCTGCTCAATTTGAATATGTCAGAACAGGGGATGGATATTATAAAGTACTCCTGCTGCCCATTGGTTGCTCTGGGACTAAACTATCCCCTTTCATTGATTGTCGTTGCTCTTTGTGTGCTTCTGTTCTGGATCGTTTCTGTATTGGGTCGTGAAGTTTGGCATGTAGATTCTTTTTGTAGCACATTAATTGTCTACTCATCTTAGCGTTCAGTTATCTTTTCAATCTCTGTCACGCAGTGACCTATAACAAAATTCTACCCTAGCCAGTTCAAGTTGTCATGTCGGTCCCCGAACAGGATCTTACCCTCGGAAGGCAGACCTAAGCAGTCTTTCGTAGGTCGTTCAGGTCTGGACACCATGCAGGCATGCTGGTTGCAAGAAAGAATGACGTACGTGAACGATCAGACCTTAATTTTGGTGGGTGGAGGTGCTGTTGACTAAGCACTGGACTGGCAGTACAAAACCAGACACCTGCGGCCGGCAGCCATCAGACTTGCTGGGACAGAAGCCTAAATGTGGGTGCCACTATTTGGAGCTACAGTTTCTTCCGCATTCACTGCTCATAAATAACAAGCGAAAGCAAGCTAACTAATACTAATTATATGCAAGAAGTACTCAAAGGGTAGTGTTTAAATTCAACATTGATTTGTGTGTTCAAGTCAGAATCAGCAGAGGCTTATTTGCAATATTATCTTGTATTATTATCTGATGTAATATTATTATATCTTGCTTACGATTATGGCATTCATTAGCGCCAGGATGCCCAGTGTTTGTGCTGAAATACTTGGGGCTAGTCGAGAATAGACATGCTGGGAAAACTTCAGTCTCGATTTGGATGAACTGTTTTTACTGAGTCTGTGTTTGTCCTGTGAATAGTGATGTTCTCAGTAGCATTTTCTAGCCGGACCGTTGCTGCCATAGTTCTCTTTGATTATTCGGCCTCATTTATTGCCACCAATCACCAGATCCATGCTGTAAAGAGATTACGAATACTGGATGTCATTGTGGGAAGATGGCACACATATGCACCCTTGCTTTGATCCCTCCCTGCCTCTTAGCACGTCAAACTCTCTTGACCTCCTTGCTCATTTATTACTGTTGATAGCAGCAAACTTTCTCAATTTGAGTGACGATAAAACCAACTTTCTAGTTATAGGCAAACCTAGGATACTTGGAAATTTATTGGCCTAACCCTCAAAATAGGCTCGGCCTGCATCTCTCCTGTAGCACGTGCTTGCAATCTTGTCCTGTTCCAAAATGACCTTTCAGTAGATGACTACATCAACTGCACAGTCTGCCGACTTTCGGCTACGCACCAGTGCAAACAGTCAGGCTTGCGGAGATGTGCAACCGAACTGGTCGATGCATTTGTGAGGTCCAATCTAGAACTCCATAAGTCATTACTTGCTGATCTTTCGGCATGTGGATTAAGACATGCTTACAGTTGGTGCAAAAGTTTGACCTTAGGCTTGTCTGTCGTGAACGTCACAACTGCCACACTGCATCACTTCCCACTGACCCACATTGGCTCCACATCGAGTAGTGTATCGACTTCAGTGCTTGTCACTCACTTGTAGGTTTCTTCATTCACTTGCACCCAAAAAACTATCCTAAATACTTACTGCACTGGCTTTGCATCGTACCACCTACTATTTTGCTCAAGTCATATAGGTGCGCCTCTGACCAACCTCTAATCCTTTGCACACTCTAGTTCATGTTCCCCCACCTATTATCCTTGGCTCTCGTGAAGTGTCCTTTATTTGCTTATGCTTGATGACTGTGCATTTTATTGCTAATCAATTCACGTGCTTCTTTTCCAACATATGTAAAGTGCCTAGAAAGAGTTCTGTTCCCTAATGGTGCTCTACCATAATAATAATAATATCTTTTGTATAGCGCCCTAGGAGAACTTGACCTCAATTAACACTTAGTGGAAGTGATGCAATAACCAACAGTCAATGCAAAGCAAGGTATCCTGCTTTAGCAAACATACAAAATTACAAAAATTTTATCATGCAAAAGACAAGCATGCAAAAGACTTATGGCCACTGGTTAGAAGAAACCTGTGAGGGACTCTCACTCAATCGTGCACATGTAAGCAAAGCTCATAGGAAAAAAGACAGATAGGTCTTTTGGGGCGCTGCAGCCGTAGTCACGACCTGTGCAGTTTCATAATGCACAACCGCACAAAGAACAGCTCACTCGTCAGAGCAAAGGCCGTGCAGATCAGGTAGGTTTTTAGCTTTTTGTTTGAAGGTTGTCAAATTAAGAGATGCCGTGATGTCAGTCTTTAGTGAGTTCAGAGCCTTGTTAGCATAGTAAGTGAAGGCACGGTCTCCAAGGGATTTGAAGTGAGTTAGGGGCACAAGAAATCGACAAGAGTCGGATAGTGGGTGGTTCAATGAGAGGTATCGAGTGAAACTAATTCAGATAGGTAGGCCGAAGCAAGAGAATTCAGTGATCTAAAGTTGAGTGACAGAATCTTGAAGTCGATTAGCTGCTTGGGAAGCAGCCGATGCAGATTGGTAAGCAGCGGTGTAACATGGCAGCTGTGACGTCTACGACAGGTAAGCCTGGCGGCTGAATTTTGCACTAACTTTGAGCTTGTTATTGCACGGGCAGGAAGATCTACAAGTAGTGAGCTACACAAGTCAAGTCGGGCTATAACGAATGCTGACCAAACGGACCAGCTTGACGGTGGCATCCTTATCCAAACAAGTCCGAATTTTGCTTCTACATAGGTGAAAGTAGGAAGATTTGACTGTAGAGCTGATGTCTCATCTAGTCACAAGTCATTTTGGAAGAGGACACCCAGATTGTGGGGGGTTAGGTGGAGGCTACAGGAGATATGCTGGTAGGGCCAATCTAGAGAGTTAGGTCTTCGAGTTTCTGAGTAACAGTTGGTTTACCAATTATTGGTAATTTGGTTTGTCGTCATTCAATTTGAATAAGCTTGCTGCCATCAAGTACAAGTATCGGCAGTGCTTGCTATTAGGGAGTTGAGAGAGTTTGATATGCTGGAAGGCATGGAATGACCAAAGCGCAAGTACATCTGCAAGTCGTCTGAAGTCTATATAGTGCTTGGCGATTACATTGACAAGAGGGAGAGTATGGATTGTATAAAGTAGTGGACCTAAAACGGATCCCTAGTACACCCCTATGTCAAATGTTCACTGGATGATAGTTTTCTGTTGTCATCTGCTCTCTGGATTCTCGTACTTCGATAGGACCTAAAACATTGCAAAACCGTGCCTGTGATGCCTAGGTGAGATGGCAGGTGCTTAAGATGGCTTTGGTATCAAAAGCTGCCGAGAGATCCAGCAGAATTAGCAGAGACTTTGCTTCTTAAGTCAGCCTTCCTGAAAAAGTCGTTATACACTCGGAGCAGTGCTGACTCTGTAGGGTGATTTGCTAGAAAACCTGATTGGAAATTACTTGCTATTTTTCACTTTTGGATATATAAGAGCTTAACTGCTCTGCCACTAGTCGTTCAGGTGTCTTTGAAAGGAGCGGCAGTAGCGAGAGTAAGCAGGAGTTGCTCAAGTTCTCCTGCTCTAGTGTCGACTAGTGTCAGTTTCCAGCCCTGTGCTTGTGTGACTTTAGAGCAGGAGCCGCTACAGTGAATTTCTAAGAATTGCGCAACAATGCAGTGCATTTCTAAAAAAATTACAGCGTTTGGTGGGTCTTGGTGATTCGCCTTTGTGTGCATGCACATGCTTACACTATACCTTCTGCATGCAAATGTTACCACCGAACATTTGGGAATGCTTTGTATGCAGCATCTGTCAAGTGCCTAGAGAGAGATTCAGTTATCTGAGGGCACTGTGTTTATCGCAGAATGTCAGACGTGCAACTGTAGACAGCATCACTGCTAGAAACGTGAGGCACCTACTTCGGTAGGCATGCCACCCACTCATTCTGGCCCATCTTTGATCATGCAATCATTCATTCGTCTTGGTACAGCCGTCCTCTTTAGTATCTTGCACCTACTGGGTATCACATGTCGCTGTGCCGTGAGACTCCCCAGCACCAATGTAATTTTCATTGGCCGTGTATTCGTGTCACTGCCATCACCTGAGCTGTCTCAATCTTAGCGTTCTGCACCACCGGTCCACGTGAAATTACCAGTCCCATGGTATTTCCACAACGGATTAGCGTGCACAATTTTTGGCCTCACTTTCGGTGGAGAGCGAGTTAGGAAAGTAGATCTGAAAGCCGATTTTCAACATGTGCAAAACAAAAGCATCGTCCACAGTTGCTTCTTTCTCCAAACATTGAAAAGCCAAACCTTATCACCTGGATGTAGTGCAACCTCGCCGGGCTTTCAAATCAGCTGGCTGCTTAATGTCACATGCAGAGGCTGCTAAAATTTCTAACCTGATCATAAACATCCAAAAGCCTTTCTTGAATGTCTCGGATTAGCCGCAGACTGTTAAAGGGTGACATTCTCCTCAACAGATCAACTGGTAACCTTAGCTCCCTCTCCAGCATCAAGTATACTCGGCAGATAGTGCACTGCTAAACCGTAAGCCATCAGCAACGGTGGCCTTAGCACGCCCCAACCGGCCTGCTGTTTGCTACATACTCAGCAATATCCTTTGCCAGAATGTGATGATAACGTTTCATCATGCCATCCGGCTGGGAACGTATAGGCATAGTCCGCATTTTGTGGAAACCCAATGGCTTTCAGTATTCGAAAAAAATACAGCAAGTTCAAAATTGCTAACCTGATCATAATGTAATCCATCAGATATGCCAGAAAGATTAAAGAAATCACATGCTACACTGGCAACTGTAATGCCTCCTAATCTGGAATCCCGTAGGCTCCAGCCTACTTAAGAAAGTAATTCATTTATGCCACGCTTAGCCGTTGTCATAGAGGCCATCTGACTAATCAGCCAACTCACTCCACCGGAAAGCTCAACTGACAAATATGTAGCAGTGCTCTAGGCGGTATCCTTTCTGGCCTATTGTGGTACAACATGTCTGTGTGATTTACACTGCTCTTCTAGTTCCTTATCCATTCAATGTAGTTCAATAAAAATGCTGCCTTAAATGTCTCGGCTTCATTTGTCAGCCTGTAGTGATGGGCAGTCAGTTCTGATTTTGTAGATGCTTTTTCAGGCTTGCACTCAGTATTCCTAGCTAGTTTAACATTTGCAGTAAACCATGGCCTATTGCATCGAGGGCATACATTGTGCATAGTCAGAGGAGCAAGCTCGTCTGGAACATCGGCAAGCATCGTGTTCCTGCATACCACTAGGGAGGGTACATCAGCTGGAGGATTAAGCAGAAATGGCAATGAAGAAATCGTTGTTGTTATTAATGGTTTGCGTGAATGATGGCCCTGGTTCGACTAGTACCTCTCTGACTGAGTCGAATCCGTGTCGTGTTGCATGTAGTTAGGTCAAATTTAACAAGCCAGTTTTCAGTTCAGTCCGAGTTTATCTAGGGTATGTCCTTCCCGTGCTAGATGTCATTTCTATTGTGCCTCTTGAGCAGGTAAGTCGGGCCTTTGCCATTGGCTGTCACTGCTATGCCAAGCCCTTAGAATCAGCTGTGCATATTGATGAACTGAGCGCCTACCTTGCGGACATTCGGACCTGGATGTAGGCTAACTTCCTTACCTAACCTAACCGGTTAGCTTTAATCTAGCTACTCAAGGGAAACCGTAAACATGCAGCTAGAATGGGTGACTTTGCTCTCCTGAACTTTGAGGTACTGAAGTGCTATCGCTGTCAAGTCTCATTATTTAGCCGTCTTCTTTTGACGGCTTGGTGGCCGGCTTAACACCTTACTAGAACTGACGGTTTCAGATGTTAGTTCTGTAGGAGTGACATGAGGTATTGGTCTGTAGGTCCTAAACTATGGAACTCACCGTACGGCATCATCTCTCCTGCTGCCGACTGTGGCACATCCTTCCCAGCTGTCCATTGCAGCTACTACTATGCTATTTACTTCCCCGACTGCCACCCGGACTCATCTCTACTTCTCTTTTTCACTTTTGTTGCATGAATGAAGTTTTTGGGCTACAGCATGTACACTGAAAACTGCATAGGCTTGGCAGTGGATTGCACTGTAGAAAACGCTCCATCGCTCATACATGCACTTGGTCATTGGGGCTTTGTGGAGTTGTAGACGGAGATACCTGCATACATACATATACCTACGACACCCAGCTCCATCGGTTATTTCAAAGTCAGTGGCTTTTATTGACAAATAAACGCCTGCCAATTAGACACTTGACCCTGAAAGTAGGTCAGCTCCACAGTCAAATCTGCCTATTTTCAGCTTCATAACATTGCTAAAATTCGGGCTTGTTAAGATAAGGATACCACGTCTAAGTTAGTCCATGCATTCGTGACATCCAGTCTCGACTTCTGCAACTCACTGCTTACTGGCCTACCAGCATGTGCGATCAGGCGATTGCAGCTGGTGCAAAACTCTGCTGCTAGGCTTGTCTGTCGTGAGCGTCGCAGTTGCCACATTACTCCACTTCTCGCCGACCTGCACTGGCTACCAGTCAAGCAACGGATTGACTTCAAGGTTTTGTTGCTCACTTTTAGGTCCCTTCATTCTATGGCTCCAGCCTATCTGTCAGATATACTACCCCATCAGGCTAAGCATCGTACCACCCGCTTTTCGGAATCCAACAGTCTAGAAATACCTCATACAAACCTTAAATCCTTTGGAGACCGTGCATTTAGTTCGTATGCTCCCAAAGCCTGGAACTCCCTCCCGACCTGCGTCAGAACATCCCCTGAGCTGACCACATTTAAAGGAACTTAAAAACACCTATTTAGGACAGCATTTAGTGGGTCCCTGTGATTCGTCCTTCACGTGCTTATGCGTGCTGACACTGTGCATGCTGCCACTAACCACATTTGCATGCTGACCCTGTGCATGTCACCCCTAACCATGTTATTCATTTTGTTTGTTTTTCAAGCATGATTTTCCTTACCATTCGATTGCATTTCCCTTTGCAGCAAATGTAAAGCGCCTACAAAGAGATTAAGTTCTCTGAGGGCGCTTTATCAAGTACATTATTATTATTATTATTATTAGGTCACATTTATAAAAAAAAAAAAAGAATCTGGCAAACAGAGCCTGAAATGAAGAAATGAAATGAAGCTTTTAAAACGGCGTGGCTGAGATGTGACCACCACTTAATGCTCACTGTACTGGTTTCCCATTTGAAATAGTACATGATTCCTGACAAATTTTTTCAGAAGCTTGCTTTTCCACCCAGCTGACGTATTTGTCACTGACTCTTTCACTTCCTTTCCCCCTGTCCTTGCTGCTACCTGTGTGCGTATTCGCCTGACTTCCTCATGACTGAGCTGTACGATTTGCCTTTCTAGTCGTGTGAAATGAAAGCCTTTGGCTGCCGAACGTGTACCGAAAGATGTGTAGGCTTTGAGTGTGCCATAGAAATTACCCAGCATGGCAACCGTCGGTCCTTATGGTATTTTGGAGTTACAAGGGGAGATGCATGCATACATATAGGACCTGCATAGGGCTGCCAGTGTCAGGAAACGTAAAGAGTCGCTGATTTAGCAGCAGCAGCATTGTGTCGCAGAGGATGATCTCGTAGGCGCGCCTTATTCCCCCGCCTTGCAGAAGACTATGAAGACCTCCAAAAATGTATTACAAAAATACGCAAATACTATCTGAAGCATCTTGGAATGAGTTATGGGTGTCGTAAAAGGAATCGGTTTCTTGGCACACTAAATGTGCCTGAGTACTTCTCTTGTTTGTATCGGTGTGCCAATGCACTGAAAGGCATAATAGTTATAGCTCCTTATTGATAGAATTAAGATTTATTAATTTATATGAGTGAGGAGTGAATGGTGTTATATAGTGTGCCGTCACCAGGATCTCTGCGAGTATTTCTGATCTTATCGGGTTACTAGTGGTTGATTCACGGGTTTTTGTAGCGCATCGTTGGCACTGGCCGATAAAGCTCCCGAGGTAGTGGGTTCGAATCCTGTGGTGGGCGATCCTTTATAGCTGCTGCAAGCGGTGGTGATAGCCTTTGAAGCTCTTCTGCTGCTATATAAAAAGGCTGTTAAATCAGCTAGTATTTTTTGTTTACACGATTCAACCATTTTGCTACCAGCTCTTGTAAATTTATCAAAACATCTTGGCCAAGGCAATCAAAGAGCATTACTAACGTCAGAGAAAGCTGGCCGAGTTACTACTATCATAGTTGACTCATGTAAATGTAGGTAATCAGGGCAGTTTGCTTTTCCATATGCCCACTACTTCCACTTCCGAGTAGCACGAATTCCAGGTACACCGTCTACAACGACAGACCGATTGTACTCAACTGTCCAAGATCTTGATGCCTTGGCTTTGCATGAATATTGAAAGTAGGACCAAGCAGGGTATGAAGTGCAATAATTAGTATGAAGAGTAGAGAGGACAGTGAAGATGAATATTAGCTTTGAAAGACTTTTAAAGACCAACTGCAAGTTTCGGCTTTGCATTAAGTGGCATGAGTGATTCCCTACCGAAGGGACATAAAAGTCGCTTGTCACCGAGAGTGCTGCTAAACAAAGCTGTCTCATTGCCCAGAGGAGAACTAAGAATTCGAAGTGGTCGCTTACACTCAGTGATATGAGCCCCGTAGGAAAGCTCGTTCAGCAGAAACGCAAAACCGGCATGGGTTTCAGCAGCTGGCAGATCGAGACGATCGAGGAAGCCTCATTTTGTGTATAGTCGTTTGCCGCCTGCCTAGGGTGCCGCCGAACCCTACACTGCAGTATCGCCATCCTGCTACCAAGCATTGGTTGTAAACTAGCCACACCTCCCTCTGCTGTGTCACCCGTTTCTTCGTTCTTGCAGCCATACGCCGGTATCGCTAAGCTTTTGCGAAGCTCGACTGACTGGTGCATACCTGGGAACTACAAATCAGCGATGGTATATTTTCAGATACTGGTGACGTCGAATGATTCACGCCTGCGGCTGTACGATCTGCGCGACCTGACGATGACGTGCAAGTACAGAGGGTGTGTTAACACCAGCAGCCAGATAAAGGCAAGCTTCAGGTCGGTGTCATGCTCGTGCTGTTGCTCTGGCAGTCAGTCTGCTCGGAGGACTTACGATAAGCTCTCACCCTTTCCTTTTACCTAGTGGCGGCTGTGTTCCTTAAATGGCGTCCTTGCCTGGTGGCCGCTTGGCGTAGACTCGATGTAATCGTGAGTGTGAATTTGGCCAAGGCTTCGAAGTAGTAGGGCTTCGTAAGTGCTGAAACGGTGGAGCAAAACCTGGAAGTGGTGAGCTGCTCAATCGGTGCTTTAGAATCAAGTTAGCGTAGAATTGTGTAATAAAGATTGTTGTAAACTTGCCAAAATTGTTGCTAAGCCTTTGCAGCTCCTGATCAAGGGCTGGTCGCTTTTTGTCTTTATCTTAACTGCGCATGTGTTCTATGTTAATGAAGGCAACTGATCTTTGTTCATCCATTCACAGCTTTTGCATACAGCGATAGCTTGATAAGCAGACACGCAGCATATATATACGTATACATATATAAGTAAAGGATTTTTCATTTGGCAGTTGGTTGTTATGTGGTCACAGTATGAGTAAAGAATAGGCACTAACTGTACCTGTGGATATGATGACTGATGAATGCTGACTGTGCACATGCTGGAATAAGCTAAGTGCGCACGTGCTCTCCGGTTCGTTCTCTCCACAATCCTGTGCAGCCTAAGCAAGCTGGTATGTTGATATGCGATGTAGGTGTTAAGGATGGTTTTAATTTTTATTTAATCATCTTTTTGAGTTTTAGTGTGGCTGCTTTTTAAAACGCTTACTAACAATGCATGGAGCCGACTTCAGTTTGTCTGTCCAGTTTAAAGCATTGCCAGTTTGTCATTCCAGCTTGTCTGCCGAAATAGCTTATCAGCATCATTTGCGTATAGGTACTGTGAAAATGGAGGCAGTGTGCCGTGCAATGAGCCAAGTAATTAACGAAAGATGGGTGAAGGGGTATCCTCCTGGCTACATTGAAGAATCAGTTGGCCGATTTGTTCCTTCTGAACCAGTCTTTAGCCCTCCCCACCACTCGATCGGCAGCTTCAAGCCCTTCTGGCATTCCATCGCCTCTGGAGGAGGTGGCCACCTCCCCCTTCCCCATTCTAGAACAGACAATCTGACAGCTGAGAAAAAGGAAGATTTGATGACCCACCCCCATCCCGCCCGCCCGCCCCCTGCAGCTGATTTGGCTACAGCGCAATTGAGCCGTACCATGACTGCCCAGGCTGCACGACGTCGAGCATGCACAGTGCACGATCCTCTGAGGTAACAACGCCTGCCTTAAGGCAGTACGAGGACCGACATGTGAAGAGTGAAACCGGGAAAGAATCAGCCAAACTGGCAATGATGGTGACCGACCTCGGTTGATTAGCTGGCTGCATCGACCGTAGCATGTCCCCGAATCGTGGTGAAGTATGCCGTGTGTTCGCGCGATAACACGCGCTCAGTTTTCAGGCGGCCCGACATTTTAATCTCACTTCAGCCCTACCTGGCGTCCTTGTGTTATAGAAGATGAACTCTGTTCCTGCAGCAACCTTTTTCTGACACAGGTGTTGGTAGATAGATAGTAGTGTGGAGGATTGTAGAGCGCCAGTAGCACATAACTTGCTATCGGACGTCGATTTCGAGACTTTGCAAGCTGTCATACTGAACGAACAGATCTAGGTGAACAGTGTGATAGCTGCAACTGGGAGTCATTCTTCCCCACTGCTGTCAAATTCTTTTGCGCGAGTTATACTGTCAGTTTAGTGCTACTTGTTGCATTTAGCAGTATTTTGTTGGCCTTTCCAGAATGTTCAGCACAATTGGCGGTATCATTGGTAAATTTCTAAATGCACCCGACTTGAAAAAAAATATACCAAGTCATTCATTAGATAGGATAAGCTTTGAACCTCATTTTGCTTTAGAAATTCAACAGTTCTAACTTTCAAAAGTTGGATCCGCACACGGCTGTTGGTGAAGCAGTAGACTAACATAGCCATAGCGGGAAGCAGACGAAAGTTAATAGAACCGCAGGACTTGGAAGACATTGCTACTTCTAGTTTGTGGTGAAGCGCAAATACGCCTGATTGGCTAAAAAAGTGACAAAAGCAGAGATCTCTTGCTTGAAAATTAGGCGACCGCTAGAGGCCCAAGAGTAAATAGCTTTAAAAGCACATGGTATGACTCCCTTGCATTGAAAATTGTGGACGTGCTGCTGGCCTCTTTTGCCTCTCTTTCTCATTGCTTTAGCATCACCGTACCAAACCTTAGTTGGCCTTGAAAATACAGCCTGAACACTGGCGTCAGCTGCAGCAGCAGAGTGCAGCAGCCACAGACCATCGGGCCGTGCACCAAAGTCCGTGCCATAACGGCAGTGGTGACATGAAAACTCTTGCCTGACGGCTTCACCGATGCGATGAATTTTGATGAACTTTTTTCGATGAACTTTGGGTCGGCATGCGTATCTGGCCGTGACTTCCAACAGAATCTAGCTGTTGGTACCCTTGTAGCAAACGACGCCAGGTAGATTGTGGCAGCAGCTCCAGGCCGGCCTCCGATTTGTACTGGATGTGGAGCGCTCATTGCAGTGTAGAGTTACCGAAGTCCACTCTAAGTAAGCAAAAGGGGAGTTTCTCCCCCACCGTGTAACTGCCACGACCAGCGAGACGTGACCCTTCATAAATAAATTAATATCAGTTGATTAAACAGCCTCATGTGTATAGCGACAGAAGAGCCTCACCGGCATTCACCACCGTTTGCAGTGGGTAATGAAGGATCATCTACTGTAGGACTCGATCTCACGACCTGAGTCGTGAAGGGCAAGCACTTTGACCCCGAAATGCACGAGAGCTCTGCTTATGCTTTAAAAGCCTGGCCGGCAAATTTACCACCGTGTGTTTACAAGCGTAGTCTGCTTGAAAAAATCTGAGACATTTACAAGCGTATCCGTTGTGGCCTCTCTCTCTCTCTCTCTCTGCGTTCTGTTTAGCCCTGCACGTGACTGTATGCGCTGACAGCATTACCATTGCATCTGAAGTGTCCTCTGTCATTGTCGTGTGTGGTGGAGCACAGCTCTGGAGCTGGAGGCAACGTCGTGGCAGCGATGAACACCCACACCTCAGCCAGCATGCCCAGTGGCTGTGCGGCTTAGGTGCTAGCCTGTGCCTGGCCAAGATATTAGCGGGACACATGTAACGAATAGCCGGTCCTTGATGATCTGTGAGTGTGCTTTTTCGGTGACTTAATGTCATTCGAGCATGCTGGTGTGCTTCCTAGCGGGCTGGGCTGGCCAGCCGGCCGGCTAGGAGCAGCACGGAGTGGCTCTGTCTCGACGTGGTCTGAGTGGCTGGCTAATATACCTTTGCCGGAGTACTCTACCCTTATTTTGTCTTCACTGATAATCATGCCCAGCAGGATGAGCTGGCTGCCCCTCACAATGCTGCAGTGACAGACGTGCACGGCCGCGAGCAGGTGCCCGCCCCTTGTTGTCTACTGTACACCGGATATTGCGTACGGATCTCCCTCCGATGCGTTGTCTGATTTGCAGAAAAAGTACCGTTATGTTAAAGTTGAGTGCTATTTTTCCTATTCAGCAGGTGCGTAGGCTTTCTTGTTGTACTGAGCCATGGTAGAATGACCTCTTACTTCTTACGTTGGCTTTATCTTACCACCTAGCAACGACGGCCGGTTCATAGTTTGTGGTTCAGAAGATGCCAACATTTACATATGGAAGACCTACCATGACTTTCAGACGTTTTCGTCGGCGCGCAGAGATAGGAACGTGTATTGGGAGTCCATAAAAGGTAGAGCAGAGATGCTTGTGGCGCGCTGCCGCGCATTCGCTTATGCTCAGGCGCCACTTGGATGGACCTGTGTGATGGATGTGCCTGCAAGCCTAGTAGACTAATGACCGAACAGGTTATGGCCGAACGAGGACTTTGATTTGTAGCTCACGAGGCCGTCGTCACGGCCACCGTATTTGCTCCCCAGCCGAACCTGTTCTTCAGCAGAAACAAGTCTGCGAGCTTGAAATCCTCTGGGGACAAGTCGGACGAAGGACTGAAGCTGTCGGTCGAAGTCCGCTATAACAACAGCCTTCGCTCCAGCGGTGGCAAAGGCGGCGCGGGCACGGGCGGTCGAGGCAAAGCGGAGAGCCTGCAGAAGACTGGCAGCAGCGAGCGCCACCTGGGCGAGGCTCTAGTCACGGCCGACTACATCGGCACCATCAAGGTGCTAGTGAGGCCCAACGAGGCCGAGAAAAGCAGCGGTGACGACAAGTGAAGCTACAGCCGTAAACTGTACTCTCGCCTGGACGTGGTCAGCAGCAGCGAGTACCGCTCCAGCAGTCGAGTGCTCTGCTGCGCCAAGTCACAGTCTCGTTTGCAGCCTGCCTTTGGCTTGTTAAGTTTTCGTATTGCTTTTTGTAGGCATTGGTGATATTTAAATCTTGCCCTGCCCTTTTTTACCCAGTATTTGGTGCACGCTTAAGACAGAGCATTGCCATGGGTACAGTAGATGCTGTCAACGGCACTGCCCTTTCCCTGCGACGTAACGTTTCGGCATGGCGACCTGATCGTGCAGGTCGGTGAGCCCAGCAGGCCTGGCAACGGTGGTGAGGGGCAGGGCTCGTGCAGCCTGCGGCCTAACCCAATGTCACGGGCGAGCCAGCGCTGTAAGCAGTCGTCGGCTCCGTTTTGTTAAATTTCACTGACCATGACTGGTGCATGCGCCTATGTAGTTGCAATTAACTCAGTGCCTTTACGAACTGAGCAACGCAACGTATGTGATCGCGGCGTTGGTGATGCAGCTGTGCTATGTGTGCAACACAACGACTGTGATCAATGGCGATAATCCGTTGGCGATGCAGCTAAGCTGCTCGTTTTGGAGCGTTACTTGGCATCACCGACGGTAAGGCGTGCAACCGTTTTCGAGTGAGTGACAGGATGATATATCTCCGTGCAGCCATTTCGGACAGACAATATGCCACTGTTGTTTTTAATCTGATAGTTTTTCAAATTACATTAATACTCGCCATTAATAATGTCATTACCACATTTGGTGTGACCGTGCTATGCTCGCTCAATGTAACCGATAGCACAGTATTCACCGGTTACTCCAGTGATATGGTCTACCGGCCTGTGCAATCAGGGGCTTACAGTTGGGTAAAATAATAGTAACAATAATTATAATACTTTTGCTATAGCGCCATCTGAGAACTCGATATCTTTCTAGGCACTTTACAATGCTGCAGAGGACGCATGATCGAATGGTTAGTGGTAGAACGTTCAATGGCAGCAAGCATAAAACTCCGGCAGCTAGGTTTGTCTGTCGTGAGCGTCGAAGTTGCCACTTCTCTCCGACCTGAACTGGCTCCCAGGTTCTGTCACTGCTCCCTTTTAGGCCTTTTCGTTCTCTGGCTACAGCCTATCTATAAGAACTGCTCAACCAAGCTAGGTACCACCTGCTATTCTGACTCAAATCGTTTAGCTATGCCTCAAACCAACCTCGAATGCTTAAGAGACCGTGCCTTTAGTTCGCGTGCTCCGACAGCCTAGAACTCACTCCCAGCTGACGGCACGACATTTAAAAGGAAGCTGAAAACGCACCTGTTCCTCGCTGCATTTTCTGGATGCTCGTGATTCGTCCTTTGTGTGTTTGTGCGTGCTGACACTGTGCCTGCTACGACTGTAAGCCCGAACGGCCGCCGAAAGATGACGACGTCGAGTCGCCCACTGCCAACGACTGGCGGTTTTCAGCTCGAGTGAGCAATAATTAGTAGGTAACCTAGCCTAGAGCGTCTTCGGCGAGATCCTACCTGTAGTTACCTTGAGGGTCTCGAGGTCGTTGGCGAGATCTGGATCGAGTCACAAATCACCAGTAGGGGATTTTACCGAACTTTATATACATCTGCTCACAATGTCTCCACGTCTAGTTCGGTCCTGAAATAGCAAAGCACTCACCGAGACAAACACTTATAAAGTGTTTACACGACAGACTTTCCCACAGATTTTGAACAGATTTCCCACGGATGTGGGCTACTACGTCATTATACACCACAGCATTTTTGGGAATGGAGCTAAGTCTGCACATTCATCAGGGGTTCGACGAATTACCGAAATCCACTCTAATTAGGCTAACAACGACCAGACGTAAGCGTTGCCGAGTTCAAATTTTGCGCTGATATTGTAGTACATGTTCGAATGTATCTGTCCCCAAATTTTCGTGGCGCTTCGCGAACTGCTGCAAATGAGCTTTGACGCCGGACGCCTGTACCACAATCCACTCTAGTTCTCGTCAAATCCACCCCAAATCTGCTGCGAACAGCTCCAAAAATCTGGAATATTAAACTACGCTACACGCACAATGTACCCAGAAAATTTCGCCCGATTCCACTTACACGTTCTCACAAAGTTCACTGAAATAAGATCGCAGTGGCCCAGGCCGATATCGCAATCCACTGCATTCCACATGCAACGAAAGAAATCCTGATCGAAAAGCTCCTTTTTTGATTGCATATGACAGCACACTCTGCGACAATTGCATTAAAAAGATCACTTGCATTGGCACGGCCGTTCTCGTGCAATGCGCTGCAATCGACTGCAGTAGCCCGGGCCAATACCGCAATCCACAGAATCCACCGCATAAAAAATCGATATACATTTCGCCAAGCTCCAGTTTTTATTGCATCTTAAAGTGCACCGTGCTGTGTGCACAACCACGTAAAATAAAAAAAATTATGCAACCTCACACTGTGGCAGTGGGCAGCAGTCGCCTGAAATGACCTGGAAAACTACCAAAATCTACTCTATTCCACTGCAAGTCATCCTCAAATCGCCATCGCGAAGCTCTAATTGACATTGCATATAGGACTA
Source organism: Cristatella mucedo (assembly GCA_009760855.2). Classification (NCBI taxonomy): domain Eukaryota; kingdom Metazoa; phylum Bryozoa; class Phylactolaemata; family Cristatellidae; genus Cristatella; species Cristatella mucedo. The sequence continues at coordinate 1,901,328 of WPIO01000062.1, read as the reverse complement.
GACTGAGTTCAAAGTGCATCCACAAAATTTCGCTCCATTGTGCACACGCGTTCTCATGCAATGAATTGCAATCGACTGCAACGACCCGGTCTCATACCGCAATCCACCGAAATCCGCAGCAATCTGCTACACAGCGACAAGAACGCGTACACCAGAATCTCTAACTATGATTGCACGCTGCTTTACTCTTCGGTTATTATGTACTTGCATAACTTCACTGTAATTGCCTTGGCCATTCTGCAGCAATACACTGCAATCGACTGCAACTGCCCGGCCCAGTACGTCAATGTACCAAAACCCGCCGAAAAACGACCAGAATACGTACACTTTAAGCTCTAATAGTGATTGCACGTTGCTCTAATTTTTGGTTATTGTGTGATCCCACAATTTCACTACAATCGTTTCGATCATTCGGCAGCAATGCACTGCAATTGAATGCAATGGCCCGGGCCAATACCTCAATTTACAGCAATCTGATGCAAAATGCACTGAAATTGGTTTCGCAATGCTTCAATTTTTAATGTATGTTACAAAGCACGCTGGTTAAATTGAAACGCATCATTTTAAGCAATTGCGCTCGTACAATCTCGGGCAATGCATGGCAATCAACGGCTCGGTTCAAAGCAGCAATCCACTACAATCCATGGCAAGTTGACACTAAATTGGCTGCACGCAGTGCCGATTGTCATCGCATTTCACATTTCTTCGTGCTAAAAGTGAAATCGTAGGACTTTCATGATATTTTGCACGTTAATTGTCAACAATACATGGCAATTGACAGCAATGGCAAGGACCAATACCGAAATCCGTGGCAAATCGACGAGAAATCGGCTGCACCAAGCTCCAATTCTCATTCCACGTAACATCTCACTGCGTGCACACATACTTAAAACCAGCTCTGACCGTCCAATCTTGGGCAATGCATGGCAACAGACGGCAATGGCCCGGGAAAATACGGCAATCTATTATGGTCCATCGCAGATCACTGGAAAGTGACTGGGCCAAGATCAAATATATCTTACCTGTCACAGCCCACTGCGTTGAAAGTGCAACTGACCGCCGAGGGCCGATGACATGTTTTTTTTGCTAACCACAAGGTCTCTCTCATCTGGTACGATCGCTTGACCCCTGATCTCACGACTTGAATTGAGTGTGTACACTTAAAGCGGACAGGTTTCCATATTTTCCTAGGCCGCTGCCGTCGATAGCCATGCATTTCCCTCGCATGTACGTACGTTCAAGATCGGTTGATAGGACGCGGTTGAACTCGGCGTTGATCCTTTCGATAGCCGGCGAGTAAGCTCTGCGGCTAATCAGCGGTTTCGTCTTGGTTTTGTCATATTCCGAGCACGCGTCATAGTTTTTTCTCTGTGTTAAATATGGCGGTTTTTGTCTTCGTTTTTCAAATTTGTGTTAAATAATAATAATAATATAATAATATTGCACTTGATAAAGCGCCCTCAGAGAACTTAATCTCTCTCTAGGCGCTTTACATTTGCTGCAAAGTGATATGCAATAGAATAGTAAGTAAAATCATGCTTGAAAAACAAACAAAATGAATAATATGGTTAGGGGTGACATGCACAGGGTCAGCATGCAAATGTGGTTAGTGGCAGCATGCACAGTGTCAGCACGCATAAGCACATCAAGGACGAATCACAGGGACCCACTAAATGCTGTTAAACTATGTGTTAAACTATGGTATAATTCGAATTGCCGGCCGCAGTGCTAAACGTTCTCGCACCGGAAAGACGCCAGATGGGCGACACGCTCCTATGCAATAATAATACATTTGCTATAGCGCTCTCAGAGAACTCAATCTCTTTCTAGGCACTTTGCATTTGCTGCAAAGGAAGAGCTATCGGATGATTAGTTCTATAGCGGTCTCGTCTTCGTTCTATTACGTTGTTAGCATTGTAATTACCGGGACAAACCTCACTAGTTAAGGTAGCGGCACAACGCATGCAATGTTCAAAGACCTGAAGCTAGCAATACACACAGCGTTCAATATTCTGCACGCAGCGCTAAAAAGACACCGTATTAGAAAATACCGAACAATAGCCGCTATTTTACGGCTGACAAATACAGGTGACTTCCAGCTGACTCGCTAAAAAGCTAACGCTCAGCGCTAGGGCTAACAGACCAGTAGACCATTACTCCAAGAGAGCGACTTCGGTCAGGCGCAAGTGATATATAATAGCCAGGTCGTACGTCAGACAATAATTAATATCGTCCATAATTATACAAAGTGCTGCTCCAAGGCCTCAAACCTCAAATCCTTTAATGACCGTGCATTTAGTTCGTATGCTCCCAAAGCCTAGAACTCACTTCCGACTTGCGTCACGACATCCCCTGACTTGACCACATTTAAAAATGAACTTAAAAACGCATCTATTTATGACAGCCTTAAGTGGGTCCGTGTGATTCGTCCTTTGTGTGCTTATGCGTGCTGACACTGTGCATACTGCCACTAACCACACTTGCATGCTGACCCTGTGCATGCCACGCCTAACCATGTTATTCATGTTGTTTATCAAGCATGAAACCACTCACCATTCAACCGTGTTTTCTTTGCAGAAAAAGTAAAGCGCCTAGAAAGAGATTGAGTTCTCTGAGCGCGCTTTGTCAAGTGTATTATTATTATTATTATTATTATCGGCCTCTGCTTTTCGTGGCTATTGTATAATCGTACTAATTCAGCGGCAAAGTTCATAGTTTGAATGCAGGTTCAGGTGTCAAGTTCATTGTTCATAATCGCGAGGCATTACAGCATCTATTGTGGTTTCGTCTTTTTTTCCTTCGAAGTTCTGCTAAATTATTATAGAACTTGATTTGTCATCTGTAATGCTAAATGTTCTCGCACCCGAGAGACGCCAGAAGAGGCCCCCAAACACCGTTTAGTCTTTGTCTTGTTAAATGGGCAAGCCGAGCGTGCTTCGAAGTGGATGAGGAAGAGAGGGGGAGGTGGAGGAGGTGGAGTAGGAGGAGGGCGAGGAAGAGATTCTTTGGCCGTCATTCTCGACGGGCTTAGCGACTAGTGGTGTTGTAAATGTGGTTTTGTGTTTTTGCTGAATATTGTTTTTGGTTCCGTTGGCGTATTGCGTTGCCAAGAAGCGGTTCATATAGTGTTCATGTTTGTTGCAGTAAACCGCATCATCCACCGGAAGTCATCGCATGCCAAAGAACAGCACAATCTAGGCTTTCACTTCTATGCAGATGACACTCAGTTGTACCTTTGCTTTGATCCCTCCCAGCCTTCGAGCACCTCAAATTCTCTAAACTCACTAGCTGCATGCATTGATGACATCCGCACATGGATGGCAGCAAATTTTTTAAAACTTAACGATGATAAAACTAACTTACTAGTTATGGGCAAACTCAGTGTGATCCAGAGATTGGAAAGGCTGACCCTCAAAATTGGCTCTGCCAGCATATCTCCAGTTGAATCAGCTCGAAATCTAGGTGTCATATTCCAAAGCGACCTCTCGTTAGACGACCATATCAGCTCCACAGTCAAATCTGCCTATTTTCAGCTTCATAACATTGCTAAAATTCGGGCCTGTTTAGATAAAGATACCACGTCCAAGTTGGTCCATGCATTCGTGACATCCCGTCTCGACTTCTGCAATTCACTGCTCACTGGCCTACCAGCATGTGCGATCAGGCGATTGCAGCTGGTGCAAAACTCTGCTGCTAGGCTTGTCTGTCGTGAGCGTCGCAGTTGCCACATTACTCCACTTCTCGCCGACCTGCACTGGCTACCAGTCAAGCAACGGATTGACTTCAAGGTTTTGTTGCTCACTTTTAGGTCCCTTCATTCTATGGCTCCAGCCTATCTCTCCGACATACTCCCCCATCAGGCCAAGCATCGTACCACCCGCTTTTCGGAATCCAACAGTCTAGAAATACCTCATACAAACCTAAAATCCTCTGGAGATCATTTAGTTCATACGCTCCCAAAGCCTGGAACTGCCTCCCGACCTGCGTCAGAACATCCCCTGACCTGACCACATTTAAAAGGAACCTAAAAACACACCTATTTAGGACAGCATTTAGTAGGTCCCTGTGATTCGTCCTTGATGTGCTTATGCGTGCTGACCCTGTGCATGCTGCCACTAACCACATTTGCATGCTGACCCTGTGCATGTCACCCCTAACCATATTATTCATTTCGTTTGTTTTTTCAAGCATGATTTTACTTACCATTCAATTGCATTTCACTTTACAGCAAATGTAAAGCGCCTAGAGAGAGACTGAGTTCTCTGAGGGCGCTTTATCAAGTACATTATTATTATTATTATTATAAAGAAGCAGGCATAAAGGACATTATGTCTCTTATGGTGAAATTAGTGAACCCAGAGCTTGCCCGTCCACTCAGCTATCGCATCTTTAAATACAGTATTCAGCAGCAGAGGCTGATTACTGCGATCTGCCTTACCCCACTGAGGTTCGCTGGCTCAGTCGTGGCAACGTCTTGAGGCGCGTCTTCGCCCACCGCCACGAGATCGCTTCCTTTGTCAGTGAGAGGGGCCTGGGGGGTGGGGGGGGCTTACATAAGTTCCGTGACAAAGCTTGGCTCTGTTGGTTCGACTTTCTTACTGATATCAGCTCTTACCTTTACGAACTTTGCCTGCAGCTGCAAGGACGTGACGTGCTTGTAATGATGGCAAATCTTGAGGATTTTTGTTCGGTGTGTATTCGGGGGGGGGTGGGGTGGGATGTTTGTCTCGGGAATAAATCACTGGTTGTGACAGATGACGGGCTGACAGTTGGCGGCATTGCTGATTGCATGGTTCCGGCAGCACCGCATGAGTGTTTGATTCAGTTCTCACCTTACTTTGACGCTGCACTAACATGAGGTACTATAAACGGATGTTTAGTGCCTCGAGAATGCAGGTTTCGTGGACTAGAGAGCCTAACGTGCGCATTGTGTCCCGGTACGTCTACGGCTCAGTGTACGGGTTCAGTATTGTAAACCAGTAAATCGGCGAACACATCCGTGCCTATATACTGTACATACTCTTACAGCCCCGGGTCTTAGCCTAGGGGGTAAAGTGCACACTCCGGTATACCTGTTTTTACAAGCGCATTGCAACAGTTTTCACGTCTGAACAGAACTAGAAACCGACGACGCAGCACAGGTAGCATTGCTAATCCGTGACCACGCACGACTATTCTCGAAGCACGGCAGATGATCTTTAGGTGCAGCACCAATGCACGCAGCTATGCGGGCAGCTACGCCGGCGCTCGGCAGCAACTGCGTCCGTCCATATCGCAGAGCGGTCTAGTCGACAGCCACGGAGGGTTGCTGGCGCCTAACAGCAGCAGCCTTGACGTACAGCTACTGGCGAGGTGGCGGGCGCCTCCTGGAGCAGCGCTGAGACGCCGGCGACCGGTGCAAAGCCTAGGGCTCAGAGCCTAGTGCTCAACTGACAGCGTATTACACGACGTCAGCTTCTATGAAGCCTGACAATAGATTATATCGACTAACTGGGTTCCTACCCGCTTTAATTCAGGGCTTGCGAATAATAAATATTTCGGCAGTCACGATCTGGCTGATTTAGAACGTCGCCGTTTCACCGCACATACTGTTCATTTAGGGATTCGCGGGATATCAGACATCACATCTGAAGTAGGACGCACTTCGCCACAAAAACACGTCCACCAAGTGCCAGCGCTTCGGTCTGAAATGACGTTAAAGGTGGTCCAGCGAGCTCTAAGCATATTAGGTCAGATCGTATCTCATTCTATCCGAACATTTCATTCTACTTTATTGCTTCTTTTACCATCTCAGTTTTACGTTACGAACGTTAAACGACGGGTCTCGGAAGCTCCTCGGCGGAGGAGTAGCAGCGAGACAACCCGTTCGAGGAGCGGAGCAGACGGAGCGCTTAAATCGCTCGGCTGAGGCGCGCGGACCGGCAGAGGAGCTCGCACCAGAACTTCTCTTCTGCTCGCTTCTACTAGCGCGCCCGCTCCGAGGCTCGAGCCCTCGGCTGCCACTGCCGCCCGGTCCGCCTCGCGATCGAACCGCCGCCTCGCTGGTCAGTTTAAGACGTCTGCTGCAGGGCCGCTCGCTCGGCGGACGCGGAGCCGCCTGAAGCGAATAGCGAAGCAAAGAATGGCTGAAAGCAGCAAAGAGCAAAAGAGAGAGAGAGAGAGAGAGAGAGAGAGAGAGAGAGAGAGAGAGAGAGAGAGAGAGAGAGAGAGAGCAGTAGCAGCAACAGGCCGCTCAGCCGAGCCTTTGGTGAGCTCTCTCCGAGCGGCCTCGGGGACGGCGATCCGGCGCCACCGACTGCCGCCGCCACTGACTGCCGCTGCCGCTCGCGGCTCGCTCGCCAGCTAATATTAGCTTGTTCGACGTCCGGTTCTTTACTCTTGACGCCGACGGTGGCCGTCTTGCCTTCCCAAAACGTGCTTCGTATGCTTCCTCGATCTTCGCTGCAGCTTCACGGAATGGTTTAGCAGCATCCTCGTACGCTCTTTCTTTAGCCATTTTAGCATTCATAACAGCATCAACCAGCATACAAAGTGTTCTATATTCGTGCACGCAGATGCAAGCAAGTCGTAGCATGCTATCACTCACCCATTTTCTTTCTGAGCTTGATTTTTCTCCTATTATTTTCTCTGTATAGTTTATCGTAGCTTCTTTTTCGTTCTTTCTTTAGCAGCCAGTCTTTTTCTTACTCTGCATCCCATTTAGAATTGATTTCCTCTACATAATAAGGCTCTTAAATATTACAGCCATGTGGAACTGGTGATCATTAATAGGCAGGGGCCGTAGCTGAGTAAGGCCGCCTTATCGTCCTGTGGAAATCCGTACGGAGATACATAACACACACACATATAGAGAGCATTCAAGCTAGAAACATCGGAAGCTTGTACTTAAAACTAGGCTACTGTTATGATCGTGAAACCCTCACGAACGTTCTCGAAGTCGCACAACTCGTGCAATGTGCAAAGACCTGAAGCTTTCAATAGGCCGCCGATAGCAAAACAGCAACCAATAATCTGCACTCTGCAGCAACACACCGCGGTAGAAAAAGCACTAACACTAGACTATATATTACGGCTTATAAGACAGGCGACTTGCAACTGACTCATTTGGAGGCTTACAGCAGCGGACACATCGACCTGTAAACCGCCACTCCAAGAGAGGAGCTGCGGCTACGCCTACATCTTAATTAGTAGCCAGGTCATAGGTCAGACAATAGTCACTTTCGCACATATTTATACATCGCGCTGCTCATTATCGCGTCTACTCGCCTCGGATTATCGCGACTACTTCATAAGCGATCGGTTCTCATTCAGCGGCTAGCTCATTGTTCGTAATCCAGGCTCAGCTGCGTCGCGTGCGCCTGAGGCTTCTGCTGTTGTAATCAGCGAAGCGCCCTGACACTATTGTACGCCTCACCTGCGGCCAACGGTTACGCCATCGACGCAGCGCGGCCTACTCCTCACCTGTGGCCAGCAGTCAAGCCATTGATGCAGCGCAGCGTCAGGCCGCTTGTATGCTATATTTCTTGACGTCTGCTGTGATTTCATCGAGCTCTCATAGATGTATGCGTTTAGACAAATAAAGGAGAGTCTCGTTTACCGCTCACGTCCGCTCTGAGTCTCCGCGCGAGACTCCACTAGAACTGCCGCCGCCGCCGGCGCCGCCGGAGCCACTGTTATACAACAGCTGTAAAACAAGAGAGTTGTGTGTAGTGCACTAAAAGCCTACGCGGCTTTCGGTACACACAGACTTCACATCGCGCAACAAAAAGGAAGTAAGAAGCATGGCCGAGTCAGGAGGGCAATCGAGGAAGGAAGTAGCGCAGAAGTAGCAGCTCATTGTAGCAGGCAAGGATGCAGCGCCACGGACGGCAGCAGGAGAGTAGATGTCGCTGCGACGTAACAGGTGACGTAACAAGTGGTGAGACGGTGCTTGCAGCCTTTGCTTGCCTCCCAAAGGTCCGGAGGACGCGGCAAAAGTTGACCTATGCCATATTAAGACCACAAATTAAGCAATACTCTGCCACTTACTGCGTACGGCTTCAAAGCGGGTCGCCGTCTCTTCTTTCTAGCGCTCTCTGTCCTCTCTCAGTCGCTGACGGATTCCTCGACGCCATTTTGCAACCGCATTCTACAGCTTCTTGAATTCCGAGGCCTGCTTTTGTCCGGCTTCTGAGAGGATTTCCTACCCTATATGGGGTACTGCGTATCATTTATCGGTGTTGAACACTTTTTGAACACGTCTTTGATAAGTATATTCGCAGGAGACGGCGCATTTTGTGCTATGGGCATAGTGCCCGTAGCGAACGATAAACGCTTGCTATGGGCACTATGCCCATAGCAGCTGCTATGAGCATTGTGCCCATAGCAGCAGGACGGCGTCCTAGCTGTCCGCAGCGGCGATCGGTCTCGCCCGCTAGTCGACGGTATATTGGAGACCTCGTCGCACTCGCTTCCGGCTTGAAACCGACGAGCGCCGCGAGAGGGCGCCGCGAGCGCACGGGGTCTCGCGAGCTCCTGGACGCAGTTACATGCGGCTTCCTCCTTGAATGCCGCCTCCGCGCGGAGCGCGTTCGCACCGCGCGGAGGCGCAGCTGCGGCGGCGGCGGCCGGCCGGCCCGTCTCCTCCATGCCTGCTGAAGCGCGCGGTGCACACCGGTCGGCGGCTTGCGACGCCTTTGATCTTGGCGCCTTTAGCGCGTTCGCGCTGCCTATGATGAGACCGGCCGCTGGGCAATTCGGACGGCGCCCGCTCCCGCCGCTTTATCTCCGAACGGCCGACCGCGCACTTTGCCCGCCGCTAGTCCTGAATGTAGTCGGCTGGATTAAAAGAGCCCAATAAAGGCTCATGTGCGTGCCAGTTGCACCTATAACATTTCACATTACAGATTGGCAGATAACAGATCTTTTCACCGATTCAATTCTTGCCCTTTGAGAATGGCTCCTCTTCTTCAATAACGGTAGAATGAATGTTATCGAGGTACCAATTGGAGGGTGACGGCGAGCGGGCGGGATCGTCGCGTAATTACTGTCTGCCGGCGTCGCGGCGGCCGGCGGTCAAGCTGGCCGCCGCATTAGCCGCCGCGAGACGCTGGGTTGGGCTGGCGCCGCGCCGCGCCACCGAGGCGGCGCTAGTTCGAGTCTGGGTCGCTGGCGCTCTAGCAGTCAGCGGGGCAACGTCTTCTGGACCAGAGCAAATGTGGTACGACGTGGACACCGCGCCGCCGACCAGCGCGGCCGCGGCGGCTCGATTCCCGGAGGCGGCGGCGCCGCCGAAGGCGAGCGCCCGCTTCGTGGTATCTGCGCCGCCGAAAGAAGTCTCCGGTCGCCGACCGCCAGTGCTGAGGTGCGACTGCGACCGCACGGAGGACAGCGCGAGCGGCCAGTGGGCGCACGACTCGCTCTGGAGGAGCCGACTGCTGGCCTACGACGCGATCGCCGCCATGCCGCCGCCACCTCCGCCGCAGAGCGTCCTCGCAGCGGCAGCTGCCGCCGCCGCTGCCGCCGCGGGCTACGCCAGTATCGGCGGCGGAGGCGGCTCCGCCGGCAAGAGCGCCGCCTACGAGTACTTGCTGGCGGCGCTCGCCGCGCCCTGGAGCCATCTGCTGCCCTATGGATACCTGCTTCCGGCTGCACCCTGGTGGCCGGGCTCGCTGGCCGATCCGAGCGCCCTGCTCGGAGCGGCCCTGCAGCCGCCGCAGTCGCCGCCGACTCCCGCCGCGCGCTGGTACGACCCGGTACGTACGCAGGCCTGCGGCGTCCTTCGCGCGAAGCGCCGGTTTCTGACGCGCGGCGCCAGCACTCTCCCGCTAGCCGCTGGCGACGACAGCGCACGCGCCGCCGCCGTCGCTCAGGCTGCTGCGGCGAAGGCAGCCTGTATATATATATATATATATATATATATACATATATATATATACATACATACATACATATATATATATATGTATATATATATATGTATATATATATATATATATATATATGTATATATATATATATGTATATATATATGTATATATATATGTGTGTGTGTGTGTGTGTGTGTGTGTGTGTGTGTGTGTGTGTGTGTGTGTGTGTGTGTTTGAGTATATTTATTTATTTATTTATTTATGTGTGGGATCGAGTGTTGCCGGTCAATATCCGACCGCGTCGCCGCTGGAAACCGTGTCCTCGATTTGCTGTCGTATCGTGCAGCTGCGTCGTATCCAGAGGCCATTGTTCGGATGCGCAAGCAAGCAAGTATTCTTTCACGACTAGCAGTGATTACACTCGCAAAGCTGGTTATGGCAGTATTAGGAGTTTCTCGGCTCTGCGGTGTTTGAACCGGGCGCGAAACATCGTCAACTGCGGTCAGTACGTGGGGTTACTGGGACAGTAGTCACAAGGACATGTGCTATAAGTGAGCCTGAAGAACCAACTGGCTTCGGTTACCACTGCTTTTTGGCCGTGGTGGTTGTCAATAGCGAAAGTGTGTGTGTGCAGCCCAGTTTAAGAAGGGCTAACTCCGAAGAGCGAACTTCCAGCGTCCGAACAGGTACTGAGAGGATTCGTTAAAATGCAATAAGACTCAAGTCATACACTGCCAAGTTGACAAAGGCGTGGGTGTATTAATGCGATGCTTATTTAAAAACGCTTACATCAGTCGTCCTGCTTAAGATGAGAAGCTAAAAACGCAGATATTTCTCACAGCTTTTGCTGGGTGCTTGTGATTTGAATCTATTAGGACCCGGGTCCCCGCAAAGGCCCCATGGTCAAATTGAATTAATTAATTATTTTCTAGAAAATAAAGTCGTAGAAAAACCTTCTTTCCAGTTATACCTGTCACAGTAAAAATGGAGGACGCCAACGCAGTTTCCGCATCCGCTCACGGCGCCGTACACGGAGTTTGCATAGAAAAAACTAGCGGTTGGTGTCGAAACGCCGGAGACGAAGCCCAAGGCGCCCGAAGAAACCCCTCTCCTGGTCCACAGCCTGGCCAGACCTCACTCCTGTCTTTCTTCACCAACAAGTAGAGGATAAAAGTTGAAATCCGATCTTGGTATAACTTTATTGATCAAGAGAAGACGATTGAGCCTATAACGAGGTTTATCTGACTAGTATTCGCGGCTTTATAGAGTTTTTTTTCAAGACCCGGGTCCTTTCAGGGACTCGGATCCCCGCCAATAGGTTTATTTGTCCTTTGTATACTTGTGCACGCTGATACTGCACATGTTACCACTAACCATATTATGCTTGTTCACACTGTGCATCTAATCATTTGATTATGCTTCCATTTCCAGCCTATGTAAAGTGAATGGAAGGAGATTAAGTTCTTTGAGGGTGCTATAAATATGTATTATTATTATTATTATTATTTTGGCATCTTTCTGTTGCGGCAAACGGACTCTATGGCGAGGGTACGCTTCGGCAAACGTGAAGTTCTCGCGCTCGGGGACTTTGGATGCAGCTTCATCTGGATAAGATACTATGAAGAACAGCTAGGCAGAAAACGATCAAGTGCAAGGTTGCTCGCGAAATTAAAAGCGTTTAAAGCAACTGTCCGTTTACGACATCTCCCGGACGCGGAGCGGGGTGGGGGTTCTAAGCGCACACCACGGGACCGGATGCACCGTGTGCAAACGATCTCTCTTTCTCTCCCTCTCTCGCTCTCTGCGACCCGGCGTCGCCGCAGCTTGACGTCGTACGTCGTTGAGGAAAGCTCCTGCTCCGATGCACGACCGCGTTACGCTTGTAGCTTCCGAGGCCAGCAATAGAGACCGTCAACGGAGGCTACGGCATTAAGAACCCGCTCGTCGCTACCAGCGGTCCTGCAGCGCCGCCTGCAGCGGCGGCGGCAGCGGCGGCTCACTCAACTGGTAGGAGCGCGCTCGTACTGGGCAGCCTGCGTGCGGCGGCTGCCCGCTGGCCGCGAAGTGCGATACAGTCTACTCCGCTGCTCGTCATCTGGTAACGTGCCAGCGACACTCCAATCTGGCAATCAGCGCCCGCTCGGGTATAGGGCGATTCGACCTCGCAGCGGCTTCCCTCGGCCGGCGTGCCGACTGAGGGTGGCGAGCGGCTGCTTTCGGTCACAGATGCTCGGATTCAACCGGTTTAATGGACTTAGATACGGTGCATAGACTTAAAAGCACATTTCCGCCTCAAGAGTGCTCCGATAGCCATCGGAGCTGCATTAGGGGAGGCGACGACGTGGAAGCTACTGCTGCGGTGGCGGCGCATTGCGGTGGCGACGCGCCGCCACCGCCAAGTCCCGGCGTGTGCACACCCGGTGCGGCCGCGCCTCTTGGCTTCTCCGGGGCCTCTCGGGCGCCGCTTGGCTCCTTCGTACTCTTTCTATGGCGATTGGCCGCTGCGTTTCGATCGAAACTAGCAGTACGTCTGAGACGGGTGGCTAGTCGCTACAGCGAGTCGCCACAGCCCACGGGTGCGCGAGGCCCCGCTCCAATGCTCTTCGGCCTCCTCAAAAAAAGCGCGCTTCGATTTCACAGCGCCTGAAGCTCAGCTTCGAAGGTTCGCCGGCCGGAAGCCTCTGTAGCCCCGGCTAAAAAGAACCGGTGGCCTCCTCTTCTGGAGATTCTGGAGCCGCCACCCGACGGCGGCGAACTGCCCAAGTGCGGGTCTATTTAGCCCCCTCCAAAAGGAAAGTGGGCCGCCCCATCCAGAGAAACTCCTAGAAGCTGCACACAGAAGGCACGCCGCCCGGAAGTAGCTCTTTACCGCCCCCACTGAATGGACGGGTGCGCATTATTGCGGAGGCCCTGAGGCTGTGCGCCGAAGACGTCCAGCCCTGCAGACGTCTAAAGACAAGTCTGGGATGAATTTTAGTCGCCTTTTGAGAGTTTGAAGATTTTCGCCCAAGGTGTGCCACCGGAAGAAGTGTCACCGGAAGAAGTACCACCGGAATGAGTGCCGCCGAAAAGAGTGCCGCCGGAAAAAGCTCCGCCAAAGGACCGCGGCAGCCCCTCGTAGACCTGTCCAACGAAGTTACCCCTTTAGCCCCTCTTAATAAATTGCATGACTTAATTATCCCAAGAAAGAAAGGGATCGCTTTCTCTAGAAACCCAACGCGTACTCATCGAAGGTGCACCGTTCCCGCCCGTTCAACCCCATCTAAAATAAAAGGGTGCTGACGAGCCCATCTGAAGTCGGAGCTTAAAGCTTCGCGCCGAGGCACTCGCGAGACCGAAGAAACCTCTCTCTAGAGCCGCCCTTCGGACGTGTAGCTAATTAGTCCCTGCACGAAAGTAGCAACTACGGGGGCGCTACTGGGCTCTCATTCGTCCCAAGGGGGCGTGTCCGGGGCGAGCCTGCCTGGAGCTGCGTCCGGACGGCCTTCGAGGGTAGAGTAAGACGGAGCCTAGACCTAGACCCTCGCCTCAGCTAGTACGACGTCATTTTTTGCATAGGAGGGTGAACTTCTTGCTACGGGAACTTTGGCCGAAGCAGAAAGTTTGATGCGGTAGCCGGTGACTGTATACCGTAAACCGTAATCTCCAAACCCTAGACGTTAAAACCCTACGGCTGCGACCCCTAAAATGCCTACAGACCTTGAATCATAAAAAGAAAGATATCTCAAAACTTATTTTTTAATTAATAAGTATATCTACACCTTATATAAACGTATTTTTGATGCATATACGCCGACAGAATCGCAAGACTGTCATTATCATTACTAAGGGCAGGAATTCATATTACCAATAATGGACCCTTATTCCACTTCCTCCAGCGCTTCGCAAGCGCGCCCCGGCGACCGACCGATCGCGTCGGCATTTGATGACCTTGGATCCCGACCGTTCCAGTCGAGAAGACGGCCGACAGGAGCTTCTCGTGCGGCATCTGCAAGAAAGTCTTTCCTCTTCAGAGACTGCTCAACCGCCACGCAAAGTGTCACAGCGTGCTCAAGCGCTACCTGTGCAGCTTTTGTGGCAAAGGATTCAACGACACCTTTGACCTGAAGCGGCATACGAGGACGCACACGGGTAGGTTGGGGACTCGGCAAATGACGGGGACGCAGGAAGGTGTCGGGGGGGGGGGGGGTGGGGCGGAGACGCCGGAGGAGTTAGCAGTGACGCCGGTGTGGGTAGGGAGAGGCGACGCTGCAATCGCCACAGCCGCGCTGCCGTCGGTAGCGGCGAGCGCCGAGGGCAGCGCCAAGTTTGGGCTTTTGTTGGCTACTCGCTACTCTGCTATCATTAACTGCCGCGATGAGCTTTCAGCTTCGTCGCTCCTTAAAGGCGACTCTATTCGACTTCGGTCAAACGGGATAATATGCGGTTTCTTTTCATTCGGACTGAAGCCTCGGAGAACGAGGACGGGGGAAGGGCAGTGCGTGCGAGACGGGCATATTGTGGACGAATAATGCCAGCGAGGCGGGTGCGTGAGAGAGAGTGTGAGAGAGACAGAGAGAGACAGAGAGTGAGAGAGCGAGAGAGTAAGAGTAGATAGATAGATAGATAGATAGATAGATAGATAGATAGATAGATAGATAGATAGATAGATAGATAGATAGATAGAGAGAGAGAGAGAGAGAGAGAGAGAAATAGAGATAGAGAGAGAGAGAACCCTATCGCCCCATCGCGGTCGTTGCATAGCGGGCAGTGAGTGCCATTTCCGGGATTTCTCCGAAGGGACCAACCTTGACTTTGTCCGTACGGTATGGATCAGCGGTGGCAAGGTTTCCCTTTTCAAGTCGGTGGCTACAGCATCTACTCAAGGTGTGTGCTTTTACTTGGATTCGGTGGATAATTTTATAACGAGAACAATCGAGAACTGTTCACCGGCGATCGCTTCACGAACCATTCTTGGTCCCCGAGCGTTTGCCAATTTTTTTTGAAGTAAACGGGCTCACCAGCTGAAAAGAACGAGGAGCTCTTACGACCCCGTGAAAACATCGGAGCGCCTTAAAACGCAACCTCTAAGAAAGCAATGTCTCCAACGTTTTCTGAAGAAGGCGCAACTGTCTTAAATTTAGTTGATAATAATATTACATTTGATAAAGCGCCCTAAGTAAGAGAGCTCAATTTCTGTCTAGGCGCTTTTCACTGGCTGCAAAGGAAGCGAGAGTTTGCATCTCGACCTTCGAGAATCTAAGTTGAACCTCCACCGGTTACCGCTCGCTTAGTCTATCGATCTCTAAAGAGTCACTTCAACAGGGAACAGCTCGAAGTACGCATAAAAATTACATTAAAAACGTGTGTAGCGCCACGAGAGAAGGTAATCTTTTTCTTTGCACGTGACTTACGCTTGGAATTTCGTGAGGATCAGGAGATTACGTGATTTCAATCGGTAGTGAGTTTAAAGCCTTGGGAGCATAGTAACTGAAGGTACGGTCTCGAAGGGATTTTAAATGAGTCAGGGACACAAGTAAAAGACTAGTGAGAGGAGCGGGCGGTGCGATTCGTGGCCTGAAGTGAAAATAATTCAGATCTATTGGCTACAGAAAGAGAATGAAGGCGCGTGACGGAATCTTAAAGTCGATACTCCGATTGGTCGGCAGCCGATGCAGATTAGTGAGCAGTGGTGTACTGTAGCAGCTGCGACGTTTACTACAGATAATCTTGGAAGCCGAGTTTTCTATTAACTTTAAATGCTATTGAACGGGCGGTAGTGCATACAAGTGGTGAGCTAAAGAAGTCTTGTCCGGATGTTGCGCATGCGCACAGACGAGCTTGACTGAGGCGTCCTAATTGTTGCTGTTGTTGTTGTATCTCCTTCAGTAACTCCACAAAGTCATAAAGACCATGTGGGTGTTACGCAGGAGAGTTTTGTATAGCGCACTCACAGCCTAAGCGGCTTTCGGTACGCATTCGGTACCCAACAGACTTCGTCTCACGCAACAAAGAGAAAGTGGGAAGCATAGCAGAGTTAGGAGAGCAGTTGAGGTAGTGAGTAGCATAGAAGTAGCAGTTCAGGACCGCTGAAAAAGATGTGCCATAGTCGGCAGTTGGAGAGTAGATGTCGTTGCGTAAGAATTGTGGAAGCGAGTTCCACAGTCTAGGACCTGCAGAGCTCAAGCTTCTGTCGCCAACTGTCTTTAAGCGGAGGAATGGGACAGCTAATTTATTGTCCACACAGGACCTGAGGGCGCGAACAGGCTGAAACTGATGCAGCAGTTCAGCTAGGTACGAAGGAGCCAAGCCATGGCGGGCCTTGTGGGTCAGCATAAGAACTTTGGCAATGTTACTTAGGTGAGTAGGTAGACTTGACTATAGAGCTGATTTGCTCATCTAGTGACAAGTCATTTTGGAAGGGGCCTCGCAGATTCCGTGAGAGACTACGTGAAATATGATGGTAAGGTCTATTTAAGGAATTATGCTTGCCATTGTTTTAGTAACACACGGTTATAAGATAATTAATAAGTTCGTTTTGTCGCCATTCAATTTGTGAAAGTTTGCTGCCATTCGTGGGACTGTCGGAGATGCACGCTGTTATTGAGTTGAGAGAGGTGAGATCGAGTAAGTCCTAAACATTCACTCGGATTTTGTCGAATTTTTTGACAAGGAAGCTAGAAAAAACGGTCGGCTAGATCGCCATAAAGGTCGCTTGGTATGGTACTGACTTGGCTGCGGCTGAAACGGTTGACGGTGGACATCAGTATTTTTGGATTGTGCATCTACAATTGCACCGTGTTCTTATGGAGTTTAGAAATAGCCTTGGCTATGATGGATCGGTACGATCTATAATAGTAATCGTACGCAGCAGTCGGTGGAGCAGCAGCAGCAGCTATGTTTCTTTTATGCTCCTTAAAGCTTACGCATAATATTCATAGCTAGTTGAACATCTGCAGTAAACCATACCCCATCTTGGCGAGGGCGTACATTATCCTTTAAAAAAAAACTACTCCGGAACGTCGAAATTTGTCGTGTTGTAGCATTCCACCAAAGAGCGTATCGGCAGCTGACAGTTGGACGAAATCTATGCAACTGCTAGGGAGGACTGCTTCGAGAGGGGCGAAAATGGCTTAAAATTCAGCGATGAACGGGTGACGAGTGCTATTTCTTCATCAGTTTTAGAATTCGGGTCATACTGTATCCCCGCTTTAGCTGCATGCGGTGAAAGTATTTCTCGTTTGAAACCCGCCTGTTTTTTTCAAGTTTAAATGTTGGTGAGCCGAGATAGCATATTAGGTAAGGCGGTTGCTTTTCACGACCTTGATCCCGAGGTCGTATGGTCGAACCTTGCGGTGGGCGATCCTTTATTGCCGTTGCAAGCGGTGGCGATAGCCGTAAGACTCTTCTGCCGTTACACAAAAGAGGCTGTTAAATAAGCTATTACTTTTTGTGTGGACAGCTATACTCTGTGCAAAATGGGTCTGTTCTATCTTAACGGCATTTTTAGAATAATGTAAGAGATTCGTGCCTAATGGCCTTAGCCTACTGGCAACGTGCTGGGGGTTCATGACCTTGGTGGTCGGTTGAAGTCTATTGGGCAATTACCTGTTGCCCACTGCAACGAGTGGGAGCGATAGCCACGGCAGCTCTTCTGCACGTTGCACGATAAATGGAAGCTGCCGCTGCATCAGCTTAGCATCACTTTTGCATATCCGTATCCATGGTTTTGCAGGGGTGCGGCCTTACAAGTGCGAAAAGTGCGACAAGGCCTTCACGCAGCGTTGCTCGCTCGAGTCGCATTCGAAAAAGGTGCACAATACAGAGCTCGACTACGCTTTCAAGGAAAGGCGCAGCAAGGTGTACGTCTGCGAAGACTGCGGCCACACCACCGCCGATCCCAATGCTCACTACAATCATCTGAAGGAGACGCATCCGGCTACTCCGCTTCTTCTGCGATTCCACGACAAGAGGCAATTCAAATTCGGCAGCAGCGACGACAGCGGCAGCAGCAGCAGTCACGCTCCACCGCAGCCGTCGTCTCAGCGGTCGTCAGCTGCCTAAGTTGCATTCTGGCGTGTACCCGGTAGCGACACACAGTTCAGGGGGTTCGCATACTGGCTACTAAGCTCCCTGGAAGTTGCTAGAGTCACATACTCGTACCTTCGACAGCTACTTGCTCGCGAGCAGCCGCAGTCAGTTCTCTGAGACTGTGAGAGACGCTGGAATCGTAGCATTACTCGATGACTAGAGGCTTCTGGGCAGTGCAGATTGCTCTAGCACGGCGCGACCAGTAGCGTCGTCGTGGCAGCCCTTTTCACGATTCGTGGAAATCAACCGCTCATTATAGGCTTAGATAACGTAAAATATATTTTCCGCTCAGCAAGAAGCTGTCGGGTGGTGTCCAACTGCAACCGAGCTGATGCGCCATGCGGCGGCGCAGGGGGTGGGTGGAATTGTGGAATTGCAGTGACCCATCGATGCACAGACCTTCACCTTTGCTGCGTGGGAATCGTGGCATGGAAGTGCGCAAGCATCTCTAGACGGAAGGGCTCGCGCACGCTCGTTGCGGCAGCGCTTTGCGAAGGCACCGCTGCCCCGTCCTCTGGCTTCCGTCTGGCCAGCACTTTCGATTCGGCTTCGATCGGTCGGGCAGCTGGTTTCCTACGGCGAGGTAAGAAAGGAGCCTTGACAGAATAGATAGGGGGCCAGATCAGATATGCGCAAACAACAAGAAAAGTGAGCAAGAGAGAATGAGCAAGACGATACCGCTCGAGTGGGATGATCAAGATAGACAAGGAGTGACAGCTGAGCCGAGGTACACACAGACGGACAGAAGAAGCGGCGGAGAACGGCGAGAGAAAGAGACGACAAAGACATGGAGAGAGAAAGTGCTCGAGTGGGAGAAAGAGAGGGACACAGTGCAGAGAGCGGACAGAGAGAGAGAGAGAGAGAGAGAGAGAGAGAGAGAGAGAGAGAGAGAGAGAGAGAGAGAGAGAGAGAGAGCGACGGCAACAGTAAGTAGCAGAGCATTTGCATAGCGCCGAAAGATAACTAAATCTCTGTGCGCAGCCACTGTCGCATGCGGCGGAAAGGACGTCGAGTCGCACGAGACACTGCCGGGCCTAGCCTCTCAACGGCCAGCCGCCACTAGTGCGTATGGGTGTATGTAGCAGCGAGTCACTGAAGCATGCCTTTGCTGCGAGCCGCCGCTCGCCCTTTCGCTCTGATTCTGCACGGCCTCGGCATGCTGGACTTGGCGGTCGTTCAGGGTCAAGGCAGGTCCTGTCAGGCTGCTGGCCAGGTCGAGGTGAGGAATGCTGTGGTTGGTCGCGCCGTAGCTCCGCCAGCGTCAGCGGCCTCGGTCTGCGGCCGACGACTTGACGACCGACAGTAGCCGCGCACGAGAGCGAGTCTACTTTTCCTTCTTTCGAATACGCAGGCCGTAGCAAGACGAGAAAGAGACCTAAAAGTGAGTGACGTAGCCTGCAAGTCTATATGCTTTTCGATCGGTGTGCCAGCGCAGGTCGGTGAGAATTACTGCACTGTGACAGTTTCGAAGTCGGACTAATTGTGAAAAAGAAGAGAACGATATTTGGAAAGTCTTGACTCATTCGCTGTCGTATGTAACTCCGCAAAACCACGGTGAATAAACGGGGGTCGCACTGGAGGGTTATCTTTCGTAACCCCCGTTCATCCAAACTCCAAGTGGCTGTCAGCTCGCATTGAGTAGGTAAGAGGCTTCATCTCAAGTAGCAACGAGGAAGTTCCGTCTGAGTCGCAAGGACAGTCTAGGAAGCAAGTAGCACGGAAGTAGCAGCACACGACGGCCACGTGACGGCCAGAGTGGAGCAGCTGGAGCGACGACGTCGTCGCGTCAGAATAGCGAAAGGGATGGATCCACAAAAAAGCAAAAAACGGATGCTCCGCAAAAAAGCTGCTCCACAGCTGAGGATCGACCGTGCAAAAGCTTTTACCTCCAACGGAGCTTAAGCGAGAGAGCGGCACCGTGTTGTGTGCGCCTGTTGCTTCTCGGCCGCTGATGTATGCCCCGCCTGCGGCAAGTGGTTGAGCCTTTGACGTAATCATGTGGCCCAGAGGCAGAGGCACTCCCGTATCTGCGGTTCGTCAGTCAGCCCCCCTCTAGCTCGTACAAGTACCCGCTGGAGGGGGAAATAAAGATCGAGAGTCTCGTTCACCGCTCGCGTTCGCCCGCTCGTGTCTTCGTGAGACTCCACTAGCGCTGCTGCCGCCGGAGACACGGTAACGTAACAACTGCAGATCTAATGCACCAAGATGACCGAGAGCAGGAGAATTCTGAAACTAATGGAGCAGTTTTGCTGGGTATAACAGTAGTAATAGTCTAAAGTAGTTGTGTAGCACCCGTACGAAAACCGTATCTCTATCCAGGCGTATTACAACTCGATATAAGAGAAGCAGTAGCCAATGGTTAATGAAGGGCTACGGTGGGACTTATGGGTCAGAGTAAGAATCTTGTTACACATCCAATGAGAGCTATCTCAGTTCTTTTAGCGAAGGAGACATGTGAATGCGTTCCTTGGATTTAGAAACCGCCATTGCGGCTGCATTCATCACCAGTTGTTGAGTCTCGGTGGCTTTTTCCATAGCCCAGCTAATGCTAAGTTTCAATGGTCCAGTCTAGAGAGAAACTGGAAGCTAATAAGCTCTCTAGCCAGCAGCTGTGGTGAGTAGTCCCCCTTTGAATAAGATGAATAGCTGCAAAGCCTGCAGCAGGCGATCATCTGAATTAAAATTGAAATGTCAAGCGGTCATCAATAGTTCTACTAAATTGTGAGCGTTCGAAGATGGTCTTACAGCTGCACCTCCAATTCGGAGAGCAAAGTAACTAATTTTAGAAGGGATTGAAAGCTTCCTATGTGAAAGTCAGCTAAGCAAGCTTTTGATTTATCAATCGCCGCAGCTTATTGCGGTGGCTTAAATGACAAGAACATCCTGGTAAAAGCAAAATTTTAGTCGGCGTAGAAGTGATGGAAGCCATGGGCCCGCTATCACCTTTGCCAAAGGCTCTGCATAAATAGAACAGAACAGTGGACTGAGAGCAGGCTCTCATAGAACTCCCTCCACAAGTGACTGGTCTTCTGGATAAGAACTAATCAAGGACACGACACTGACTGGACACAGTTGGACGAGAAGAATTGGAACCCCGCCAGACCCAAATCGATTGTTGTTATAAATTGCTCAGGTAGGATTATTAGATCAATATAATCGAATGCTACTGAAATGTCGAACACAATATTGGCAATGACGTTACTATTATCGCAACTACCTAGACTGCCACTGGTCTTACGGAGGAGATAAGTTTCAGTGTGAAGTAATGTCACTTAAATTCTGACTGGTGCTTTCCTAATTCACCATTCTTGTTAATTCACAATTCATTTTTTCGAGAATTATTGGCCAAAAGGAGACAACGTGATAATTTGCTAGGACCTCAGAAACCAGAGGTCTTTAAATTTCGCTCAAGCGTTGGCTGATTTCAGGAGCTTTAGAATAATGTCTCCTATAGGTGAACAATCAAAAACGTGAGTTACGGTTGTTTGCAGTTTTTCACGAGTAAAGACAAAGGAGAAAATCGGGGAAAAAAGTCACGTACAAAGGAGTCGAAGGGGGAGTGAAGGACGAGTCCGAGATGTACGAGTCGGAGAAAAGAAAAGAAAGAAAAGAAGGAGCAGTACGCAGAGCAGGAATTGATTGTGTAACATTAGCCAGCACTCGATTGACTCAATCTCTTTCAAAGCAGCTTGCATTTGATGCAAAGGAAGCACGACCGAATGGTTAGTGGTAGCATGCTCAATGACAGCAAGCATAACATGTTTAGAGGTGACACGCAAAGGGTCAGCATGCAAATATGGTTAGTAGCCGCTCGCAAAGTGTCAGCATGCATAAGCACATAAAGGATAAATAACATTGGCCCACTAAATGCTGTGATAAATTTATCCATTTTTAGTTTCTTTTTGAATGTGGTCAGGTCAGAGGATGTCGTGACGTGAGTCGGGAGTGAGTTCCAGGCTTTGGGATCATACGAGCTAATGGCACGGTCTCCAAAATATTTGAGGCTCCTATGAAGTATAGGTAAATGATTAGATTCCGAAAGCGAGTGGTACGATGCTTATTACGGTGGGGAAGTACTTCTGATAGGTAGGCTGAAGCCAAAGAATGAAGAGACCTAAAAGTGAGTGACGGAACCTTGAAGTCGGTGCGTTGCTTGACTGGGAGCCAGTGCAGGTCAGAGAGAAGTGGTGTGATGTGGCAACAGCGACGCTCACGACAGACAAGCCTAGCTGCAGAGCTGTGCAAGAGCTGTAAGCGCCTGAGTGCACAGGCCGGTAGACAAGCAAGCAGTGAGTTACAGAAGTCAAAACGGGATATCAAAAATGCATGGACCAATTTAGATGTGGTATTCCTATCTAGGGAAGTCCTCATTTTAGTAATGTTAATTAGCTGAAAGTTGGCAGACTGGACTGTGGAAGTGATGTGGTCGTCTAATGAAAGATTACTTTGGAACAGGACGCCTATATTTCGTGCAGATTCAACTGTACACATGCTGGTAGAGCCGATTTTGAGCGTTGGCCTTTCCCATTTTTGAACCACACTTGCTTTCCCTTAACTAGTAAGTTGTTTTTTATCAGCATTCAGTTCAAGTAAGTTTGCTGCTATTCATGTGTCAATGTCATCAATACGTGCAGCAAGGGAGTTTAGAGAATTCGACTTGCTGGAGGGCTGGGAGGGATCAAAGCAAAGGTGCAGCTGAGTTTCATCCGCATAGAATTAAAAGCCTAGAGTTATCCTGGCAATCACGTGGGCTAGAGGGAAAGTATAAACGGTGAAAAGAACAGGACCAAGCACAGAGCCCTGAGGTAACCCATACTTCAACTACTCTTCTACTGCCGACTATGGCTCATCCTTTTCAGCGGTCCTGAGCTGCTACTTCTATGCTACTCCCTACCTCAACTGCTCTCCTGACTCTGCTATGCTTCCCACTTTCTCTTTGTTGCGTGAGACGAAGTCTGTCGGCTACCGAATGCGTACCGAAAGCCGCTTAGGCTGTTGTGAGTGCGCTATACAAAACTCTCCTGCGTAACACCCACATGGTCTTTATGACTTTGTGGAGTTACTGAAGGAGATACATTACATTCAGATGTGCCTCGTACGATCTTTGTCCGTTCACACTAATACTCCATAGTTTCCCGCTGAGATAGGACCTGCACCATTACAGAGCAGGTCTTATCTCTATGGATATCTCTATCTCTATCTCTATCCCTATCTCTATCTCATACCTCTATCTCTATCGCACGCCACTGACTCGCAGGCGAGATGAGAGGCGCTCAAGAAGAACTTTGGTGATTGATGGTATCAAAAGCTGCCAAAAAATCGAGCAAAACAAGCAAAAAGACTCTACCTAAGTCTGCATTCCTAGTTAGGCCGTTGTACACCCGAAGCAATGCTCACTCTGTGGAGCGATTAGCTCTGAAGCTAAACCGGAACTTAAACACATATCAGCAAGTTTTTCAAGTCAGCTAGTTAGATCACACTCGCATTTATGAAAATTTGCTCTGGGGCCCCTACTGTCGAATTTAGGGTGATCTACTATTGTAAATGCCTTCTTCGGATTGCTCTTTCATTCAATATGGCTCTGTATCCCGGGATGCCATGACTTCGTTAATAATGCGCTCGACCATATTTTTGTCAAGGGCAAGAGTATCTCTCAATAAAAACTGCAACCGGATACTGCCACCGCTGGAGGAACCTTGCTGATATATTGTTTTTATCATGTATAATACGTAGGCTACGGACTAGATAAGCGCTAAAGGTGCCAAGCAATTCCTACGTCGTGCTTCACATACGCATTCGTTGAGAGTGTCAGGGTTTACGGCACGTCGCGCCAGTTTTGACTTTTTGAAAATTCAAGAAGTGCAGCTGCTCGCAACATCCTGGGGTCCCAATCGGAAAAATACAGGGGAGCAAGCTGGCGGATTTTTTTATATAAAGCCATCGACAGTAAATTTCGTTCTCGCCTGAAATCCTATGGACTGTGGAGAGACAAATGCCTGAAAAATCTGCTGTGGTTTTAGCGACGATACGCGCCGTCAGCGTATTCAAGAATATCGGTATTTGTGAATCGTCGCGACTTTAGAATCGGCAGTTGCGATGCGTTGAAGGGCGGAAGCACGAATGCGCTCGAAGCTGATTAGCTAATAAATCCTCAGTAGTAAAATGCTTCTTTAGGATTTTAGGATTTCGCAGTAAAAATTAGAGCTCGCTTCGCGAATGCGAACTTGGGAGAGAACTCTCGCCTTGTGCCACAGGATTCCAAAGACCTGCTGCCTACACAGCGTTCTCTTACCCTAGCGGCAATGTGATTATACAGAGGAAAGTGCAAGCATTACGTTGGCAGACTGCTGCTAATAACTCTGGCCTGCAAATGAAAACTTGTCGGTTGTTTGCAATCTAATAGATGATTCGAGTAAATTTTGGGATGCTCTTTCAGAATGTGTAACTCGTTTTAACCCATGATGTCATGATTTTTAACAATGTTCATTTTTATTTTACAATACTTTCGCATGCGTCATGTAAAGTGTGCACAATTTTGTAATAACAATATTGTCTACGTTATGTACAATTTAAATATAAATCCTACTTCATTTAGTCAAATTCCTTTAAAATGTCTCTCCTTTGACTTTCTGCTATGCTCAGCAGCTGGATTTTGGCGCATCGGACTCCAGCGAAGTAATCTACCGTTACGTGAAACTTCCAGCGGCCTTGATATGTATGCTCCAAGTCACGTATGTCCTTATCGAACTACTCACCCCGTTTCTCGCTGAATGCTCATAAATTTGATGGGAAATAGTCTAGGTGAGAGTTTAGAAATGTATCTTGAAACTCATTCGGCTGCCAAGTGCCACCTAGTAATGAGCCACTTTCTTAAAGATTCACGCGTAGTCGGCAGAATTGGTATTGCCGAGAAAGTTCTCTACTACTGACTTAAATCTATTCCATGCTTTCATCTCTAACCTAGTCATTTTGTATGTAAATTGTGTGTCTTTGAACAATTCTCTAATTTGTGGACCAATAAAAATGCCAGCTTTAATCTTTACCTCGCTAATTTGGGCAAACTTTTTTCTTGTAAGTATTTAAAGGTATCACCGTCTTGGTTCAGAGACTTTGCATAGCTTGTCGTTAGTCCAAGCTTTATGTGCAAGGAAAGAAGTAGCACTTTCTCGCTTTAAACAAGAGGAGGCTCTCGGACGTCTTCACTCCCAGGCAGAATATGTGTTCGCTCTGGGCGGTCTTCTTTCGGTCATGAAGAGCGTCAGTTCGACTATCCCACAGACATAAAAAGTACAGATATTCAGTGTCCATCCTTGAAGTCCATGCAGAAGGGCAATGAGTTGTACACCTCCGCATATCTGCCACTGATGTTGATCATATTTGATTTCATTGAGAAGTATTTTCATGTTTCCTCAAGTCCCTTTCATATGTACAGAATGTGAAGCCGGCAAAGAGGAATGCTCTTTTCCATTGAGAAGTAAAACTCCCTTTAAACTGCGGTTCGATGAATTAATGAAGAGTCTCCACTCAGTTTGATCATAACATTCTTTCATTTGGTAAACTAGACTTTCGACGTTGCTTTAATATATTAGTCAATCCTCCATCGAAGAGTGTGAACGAAACTTTTCTTCTCGATGTCTATACCACAAAAATTTAGTACTTGGCCCAAGAAAAGTTTTCTCTTTTAATTTAGAACCAAAGAGTTCAGCCGGCTCTTTGGCCAGGTCAAGGTCTGTCTTGAAGTCATCAAGATCAGATTGTGACATTAGTTTAGGTCTCTCTAAATCATCGGTACTCCAAACGGCATGCATTTGCTTTGCCCATTAAACCTGTATCATAAATTTTCTACACACGGCTTGCATACCATATGTGGTGCTCACGTCTTCTTTCAATTTCCAGTTTGCATCCGAAGTATTAATTGTTGTAACCGGTAGCCGCTTCTCTTTTGTCGATAATCTCTGGCAGATGTAGAAGAATATATGTGGTGAGTTCTTACACTCCCTTGGTATTGTCAATCACAAGTATTCGTTGATTTAAACAACTAAATCAACAAAAAAATGGCTAATAGCTCAATGGCTAATGGTCTCACAAAACAGAGAGAAAGTGGGAAGCATAGCTTAGTCAGGAGAGCAGTTGAGGTAGTGAGTAGCATGGAAGTAGCAGCTCAGGATCACTGAAAAGGATGAGCCATAGTCGGCAGCAGGAGAGTAGTTGTCGTTGCGTAAGAATTGTTGAAGCGAGTTCCACAGTCTAGGACCTGCGAAGCCAAAGCTTCTGTCGCCAACGGTCTTTAAGCGGAGAAATGAAACAGCTAATTGATTTTCCCAACAGGACCTGAGGGCACGAGGAGGCTGAAACTGGTGCAGCTGTTCAGCTAGATATGGAGGAGCCGAGCCGTGGCGGGTCTTGTTATTCAAATGCCAGACAACTGATATCATGCAGACCAGTGTAACAGGCACGGGACTATCTTATACGCGGTCCGTCAGGAAGCAACTCAAGTTTAGCATCCCGGAAGCTTGAAATGTTTATCTGCAAATTACTATTTGATGACTTAGCTAGATTATTTAAAATAGGGTGCATTAATTTGCGTAAGTATGGTATAAGCGAGAGGAGCAACAGACCAGGTGGGCCGGTCACGTTCATGCAAGGGAACATAAATTATCTATAATAATGAGGTTGGCGATTCAACAGCCTCATTTATATAGCGGCAGAAAAGCCTTAATGGCTTACACCATCGCTAGGGAGTGAAAACTTTAGGATCGCCTAATGCAGACTGCACCAAAGGAAAATCGTAAAACCGTAAGTTTTCAGATTGTGTCCGTCACATCGAAGAGTTGTACTACGTAAGCAGGCAGTGGTTATGTTCTCCTATAGTTAGAAGCGCCAAGCTAAAGGTTTGATTCAATTTCCGTGCTGGGTCATTCAGGCTTATAGACTAAAAAAAGCACAGACCTATAGAATGCTTGTAGTTGCAATACAGGAAGCTTAAAATCCAATTGTATTCCGTGCTAGGTCCTTTTTCCATGCCAGTGTTGCAAACTTTCACGTCCAGAAGTACTACCGTCCAGATACAGAAGCCTTCTGTCTTTTATCAAGCTAATGCTTTTGCTGACAGTTCGCCGCAGCAGTCTGCCATTAAATGGGTGCCCTCGACGTTACATTCAGCTGCACAAGCCATAGCCGCTAGCAAACTGCCGGGGTTGTGGCTGAAAGGTGCAAGCTGGAGGCGTGACACGATACTCTCCTTTATACAGTTAGCACTAACCCCCACTACGGGGCTTCTTATTTACCGGGAAAGTCTTACCGAAATGCTCGACCGTGCCTCCGACATGAACAGCAAGAACTTTTGGTATACATTTATATGTGTGTCTGTGTTTGTGTGTGTGTGTCTGTGTTTGTGTGTGTGTGTATGTGTGTGTGTGTGTGTGTGTGTGTGTGTGTGTGTGTGTGTGTGTGTGTGTGTGTGTGTGTGTGTGTGTGTGTGTCTGTGTATTCCATGTACATAGCGCCGCTATGAGAACTTGATCTGCATTCAGGCGCTTCACGTATGCCATGGGGCTCGAGCCCACGACCTTGGTCAAGGCGAGCACCTTAACCACTGGGCCTAGCCAGCTCGACAATAGGATCCAGGCTAAGGCTAAATGCAATGCCTGCTGCAGCTGGTGGCATTCAGCCCGGCCCCTTTGCTTCAGTCAGATCTAAGCAGCACTCCAGCTACCCTCTGCCTAGCTAGCCCCTGACGCCGCACCGATCGCCCCGAGTTCGCTATCTTCTAAGCAGCTGATTCCTAGCTGTTCAATTAGGATCAGCCAAAAGTAAAACGCTAGATCGGTCATGCAGCCACATGCTGCTTTACTTAAAGAGCTGAGATAGCACCCTGTTGAGCGGCAAAGGTTAGCAGAATTTTTACTTTCACCTACAAGATCCAAAATGGCTTGGGTCCTTCACACCTAGCTGAACTACTGCAGCAGTTCCAGCCTATGCAATCAGGTGTCATACCAGCCAAAATATTGGCTGTTCTATTATTTCACCTAAAGGCCATTGGCAGCCAAAGTGTTTGCTCTACAGGTCCTTGACTGTGGAACTCTTCGTTATTCTCATGCAATCACATCTCCGGCTGCGAACTATGTCCCATCCTTTCCATGCTACTGCCACACTACTCGTTTATCCAACTGCCCTCATGATTCAGGTATACGTCAGGCTTTTTCTGTTGCATGAGATGGAGCCTTTTGTTAACGTTTACATACCAAAAGTAGCTCAGGCTTTGAGTGCTCAATGTAGAAAACTTTAGCATTCCACCCACGTATTCTCTAAGGCTTTGTGGAGTTACAGACAAAGATGTTTTGAGATTAAGTTCTCTCAGGGCGCTATACAAATTAACATTATTTACATATTTACCTGTATGTGCCGAACTGATTTGGCCCAGGGGTAAGGTACTCACCTTTAACGACTAAGGTCGTGGGCTTGAGGCCTGCGGCATATGTAAAGAAAGCGCTTGGAACACATATCAAGCTCACTTTAGAGTGCAGTGCAAATGAATTACATTATTCATTACATTATACGCATTAACACATCCGGCATGAATCCTCGATGAGCTGCTTAAAGTTTTGCATGCTAAGAGCACATTTCTGTTCATGGTCATTTCTAGCATAAAGGTCGTGAACATTGTCCTTGTTTAGTCGCTGCTTTGCACACTGAGCGAGAATAACAAACTTGCTAAACAGCCACAGTGCAGTTTGCACCTGCTGTTCAAATACCACTCGGGTGAGATCTGAAATCAGGGCTTGGCCTACCGTCCGATAAGATTGCTGACGCGCTTTCTATATCATCTACCAATTTCCTTTGTTGCAAGGCCTTCTTCCTACAAAGGAAATGACACCGGACCAGCTTAGAAATGCTCAACACAAAGCCTATTGATAGCTACTACTATGCTAAGTGCACCATTTTCTTTGGCCCTGGAGATGCACGCACGTACCAGTACGTGGCTCCATTTAAAAGCATAGAATGATTAGCCCTGCCACTGATATTTATTGTCATCAAGCATCCGAAACCCCAACAAGCCTCCAGGTGCACCTAGCCTGGAGACGAGAGCCTGTTCTTTCTTGTCTGTTCTTGTATTGACATTATGAATCTGATTTAAGTCATCTATCGATTGAGATGGCTCACAGCATCCAGTCGCTCTTCTTGCAAGCATTACAGTGCACAGCTTAGTGCAGTCAGTTTGTTCGTGAGAGGATTAGGGCAACGTGACACAACCACCCAAACAGATTCCTTACTATTTGGCCGTCCGCTGGCAGCGATTCTTTTTTCGCGTCAATCACATATCGTCGCTGAAAACATAGTCTCCATTCATCTCGGATCGCTCTGTGCGACCACAGCTAAATGGAAAAGAGATTACTTTCATTAGCAAGACAGAGCCAAGGCCATCCCTTAGAGGCAGACGTCATACCTAGGTTATGTAACCAGCAAAGGTTTGTGTGAGACATATCTGACAGATTTACTAGCTGAGGTATGCCATTAAAGAAAAGAAAAAAGCATTTTGAGTAGGGAGCAGTAAGGCATCATGGGCCGTTTCTAGAGCGCTGCACAGATCTGCGATAGAAACCGCCGGCTGCTTTCAGAGTATGTCCAAGGGATTCAAGTGGCCACGACTTCCACAATGACCAGGCAGAGCACTTTAACCCAAGGAATTGGGATAGAAATCCATTGCATAAGAGTATGAAGGTTACTGACCATCTGCCGGTAACCTCCAAGAACTGAATCTGACTAAAACTTACCTACTGAGAATAAGTGGATGAACCGTAAATCCAGCCCAATCGATTGATCGGTGCAATGACTATGTACTACTAAACAAGAACAACCCACAGCTGAAACCAAGTATATATTATGCAAACTAGATATATAGAGCCAGGTAAACACGGCTCTCTACCACGAGGTCCTGTTCAATCAGTATGCATGCAACGGAATTCCAGTCCTAGCACTGCAGATGTGGTGATAGCTCTCAGATTGGTGACTATATATCGGCTGCAGCCCTCACCGGAGGCATGAGTCATGCTGCATTCAGAGTAGGAACACAGCAAAAAAAAGGATTCTCAAGCCAGCAGCTGAGGCTCATATACACATGAGCACGATGCCGGCTGCACGTAAAGCACTGGCAGCATAAGGCTCAAAACGCCAAACGCGACGATCATGCAAGCAGTTTTCGGTTGCAGAGGCAAAAAAGCAGTAACCTGCTACAGCACAGCTGGGATAGATGACTAACCAGAGGAATCGACTACAATATAGGAAAACTACGACATAATAAAATGGAAGATAACAAGATATACAAAAATAAAGCGGTCAGGCTGTAATGAGACAGACACGGTTGACTAACTAGGTAGAGGCAATACATTCAAAGCGAGAGAAGAAGGCAGCTGAGCTTTGTGCTTAGCATTCGAGGCCGACAATATAGGATAGCTGTGTGGAAAAGAACGTGGGTAGTGACATTGAGGGTGGCCATGACTGATTAGGAGTACAAGATTAACGAGTAAACTTCGAGGCCGCCCAAAAAAAAGGAAGTGCTTAGACAGCAGTCTGGGGGCAGGTCACAGAAAGGGTAAGAGACAGCCAAAAATTAAAAGACACACTGCATGCAGAGAGAGAGAGAGAGAGAGAGAGAGAGAGAGAGAGAGAGAGAGAGAGAGAGAGAGAGAGAGAGAGAGAGAGAGAGAGAGAGAGAGAGAGAGAGAGAGAGAGAGGAGAACCGCTCGCTGACCGGGAGGGCCCACACAACAGATCTACGGGGCAGCCGCCTGAGCCTGAAGGATGCAGCTGCTGCAAGCAGCTCTTGACATGACTTGATAAAAAGCAGGCTGGCAACCTTGCAGCACCATAGCAATAATCGTCACATCGCCGACCAGGTCGGCACGGATGAGTTTACCACGTGGTCCACCGCCGCCACCATGTCACGCGCAGCACATGGGGTGCAACGCCGGAGGTGGGGCCGATAGCTAGACCGTAAGAAAATCGCCAAAGACGACCTGGACCGGTGGCAAGCTGTGGCAACGACGCTAGGAGGCAGGCCGAGACACTCCGACGGGTGGCAGCGAGCAATAGGATCGTGCTGTGAACGCACATCAGTGGCAGCAGCAGCCGAGCATCGCGGTGGCAGGTGTTCGCCGCACGTGGAGCACTGGTGCCAACAGGCTGCCGTGTCTGGAGATCACGTGACGAGCAGATCCCATCCACGTCTATGACATGCTGGAGCAGGGAATTCGCGGCGAACCCATTTGCATGAGCACTTTGTCCAGCCATTGTAGAGGCCCGTTCAGGTGAATCTCGATCCAGCAAGGAGTGCTAGTTACCGTCTGTCGTCTGCAGCAGACCAAGCAAGCGGTTCATCATCGCGGATCGCCAGCACTGGCGGCGGGCCGCTCGGCCTGGAACCTGATGTCGCACGGTACCCACTATGACGAGGCAGCACGGTAAACAGTGGCGGGCAGCATGCGAATGCAGTGACAAACGAAGGCAAAAGCCGCAAAAGCCACGCCGCGACACGCCTTAGCTTTGGCCCAGTGGCTAAGACGCTTGCCTCGAACTAAGGTCAAGTTGAATGCATTGGAAGACAGGGGTTGTGGGCTTGAGGGGGGGAAGGGCTTAAGTGAAGCGTGCCTGAATAGAGATTCGGTTCTCTTAGGGCGATATACAAATGCATTATATTTTTTATATGTTTAGGCTGCGCAACAGCAAAAGCAAGAAACTGGGTGCTTCAAACTGTGCGAGTGCAGGCCAGCCTGCCCAGCTACTGCTGACTGCTCACGAGCTGACCAGCCAGTGTGCCACCAGGCGCCCAACGCCCAAGCAAACGTGCGTCAATGCACTGCACGCAGGGCTTAGTCGCACAGAAATGGTCTCACTCAACCTGCTTATTGGTTACTATAAGAACAAAAATGACGATCCAGAGAAGCACTTTAGACACGCCGGGCAAGGCTCGGTGGTGCACGCCAGTTTCACACACGCTCGGTGCATCCGTTTCATTTACCTGTATTCAGCTCCCCATCCTTTGACAAAGCTCATGCGTATCGTGCACATTCGCGTCAGCTGGTAAACGGCCTCGAAACCCTGGCTCACCGACTGCGCGAGCAGAGTGGCAAACTCGTGGTTATTGAAGATCTTGAGATTGCACCCTGGCGACCAACGGAAGAGCATACCAAATCACGCGAGGAATTGCCACATCATGCAGGAATCGCCACATCACGCAGGAATTGCTACATCACACTGGGAATTGCTGCGGGACCTCGCCGGTTGAGCCGCGGCCGAATGCTTAGTTACTAGCTACCTCGCTCAACGGCATAACTAAAGAGGCTCGCCACCGCCGCAGAGTAGCCACTGACCTGGCGGTATTTTGCACACTGTAGCTGGATGCCAGCCGTATCTCTGGTTGCAATTGGGGCTCTGCACGAACACTGCACTATCACTCATGCATTCGGCAAACACCTCTCCACCGATGTAATACAGTCGTACGCCTTTACCTGAAAACGAGGCAGCTGAGCTAGATTGCCGCCCCCGCCGCTCTATCGGAGCGCACCCGCATCAGCAGGCGCACCGGTCGGACAACCAACGACGGCGTACGCAAGCCGGCTACTGCTTGCTCTCACCTATGTGTCTGCGAGTCATCTCCACCTGCTGCGTGCGATTGATGTTGGACAAGAGGCCGAGGCAGAAACGCTCCGAGTTCGACGGATCGGTGAAGCCATCCACCGTGAGGGAGGGCCGGGCTGCGTGGAACACTTCGCCCACTCTCGTGTTCAGCTCGTAGTAGGTGAGCGAGCACCAGTGCAGCGGCTCAGTGTACTCTACCGGCGCAAGGTCATCCATTGAATGGCTCGCCGCCATCCTTTCGGCATTGTCTGCACATAGAAAGCAGAGCAATCCTGGCCGGAAGATTCGGACGAGCGCACCAGCGGCAAGGGCAATGGCGCGAGCGGCGAGTGTCCTCACCCTGATCCATGCTCTCGTTGTCTTCGCTCAGGTAGTCGGGCGGCGGGCTCTCAGGGATGGCGATGTTTCCGTCGAGAGGAAGGTTGGCGTTATTGGGCACAATATTAGAATAGTCTTCGAGAGAAGACGGATCTGCTGGCATCTCTCCAGAAAACGTGCCCCGTGGAACCAGCACCGGCGGCAAGACTAGAGCAGAACAGCAGCTGCACGTGTCACTGTGTGAGCATTAAGGCTCTAATAAGTATAACGATGGGGAGGGCCCAGCGACAGCGCTCAGGCACCACCCTCAGTGTGCATTTATACGTAGCAGCAAAACCCGACAGACTGACTACCACTGATGCTTGCACCCAACCAATGGGCTTATGTTCCCTTATAAGAAGAAGGCACTGGCAAACCCTTTCTTGACGTGGCCGTTAGTCGCCACCTCACCGTTTCCGATCGTCCATACGGGTTACACCGTGCTCTGGTCAGTTCAAATCTAGGCATCGCTTATGCACAACTGCTGCACAGCTCGTACAGTGTAAGCAAAGCCTACGCCAGGTGCATGACTTCCCAGCCAATCAATGGTAGGAGCTGATCTCGCAAACAAAACCAACGAAGAGGGAAGAGAATCGCTTAATGACCATGTTATGGCCATTGTTAGGTACAGCAGAACCGGTAAAGTCTCATTAAACCAAACACTGCACTCACCACTGCCTAGATGGGAACAACATGCTTAGGCTAGGTGAGGCTCTCAGACTTGTCCCATCTGCCAGCTTTGTCCAGATGTGGCGCCCTAGGCTCGTGGCATTTGCTCAAGCAAGAGCAGCTCGACTCAATTTTTTTAATGTTGCTGCACGAGTTGTGGCTGCACGAATTGCAGCTGCGGCAGCTAGCAAAACAACGAGCGTCTGTCGTGCAGTGACCAAGCTTCCTTTGCAGCACATGCAAAGTGCTGAGAGAGAGAGAGAGAGAGAGAGAGAGAGAGAGAGAGAGAGAGAGAGAGCTGCTTCTCTTAGGGTGTTATACATAGAATACTTATTGTTCTTATTACGCTGTCTTACCGAGCACATGCTGCTTTGCGGCCGCAGAGCTCCTGCTCTTGTCATAAGACAGGGAAAGCAAGGAAAGGAGCTCATCCATCCGGCTAAGCAAATGGAAACAATGGTACCAACGCTATATATATATATATATATATATATATATATATATATATATATATATATACACTAGTAGGCGATTAAGCATGCCTTAAAAGTCAGTCTTAATGACACGGCACTAGCTGCATCCAGTTGCTGGAAGAGTGGTACCTGCCCTTCCCCCTTGGCATCCGCACAACGGTAGGATCCACATAAAACAGAGGTTAAGGTGCTTGCCTTTGACGATCGAGATCAAGGCGAATGCATTTGATGACTCAAGGTCGTGGGCTCGATTTCTGCGACTTGAGCGTCTGGATAGAGATGAAGTTCTTCTAGGGAGCTATACGAATGAATTCTATCATATCATTTTAAGGGAACTAGTTTAGCACCCTGCGACCAACTGCCGGCCAGCTCGCTACAGGAAAGCCGCAGAGAAGAGCTGTGATCTCAGCTTTCCAAACAGCCAAGAGCAATAGGCCTGACATCGCCGGAAAACCCAGCTACCAAAATGGCATGGTGTACAGCTTTAGGCAGATAGGTGAGTAGGGGGCCATCAACTTTTTGGGTCATCAATTAAACATAATCTTAGCCCTAAATCCTCTTAACTGCTGGAGGCACTCACTAGCAAGAAATGAGCGCTGACATTGCCACATTTTACTACCAGCAACTAAAACTACAGTGGTGGAACCTTCGAAGCAGCACTCTCACCTCTGCCAGCTAGCTGGCAGAGGTGAGAGTGTGCCTGCCATGACGTTTCGAGCTGCATGCAAGACCTCAGGCGGTGGACTTACTCGGAGTGTCGATCCGAGTATAATGGTAGGGATTGACGCAAACCTCTTCCTTCTTCAGACTGAACGCAAACTCGCAATTGTCGACAGCTTTAAGCTCGTGGTGACTCTGCAGGTCCGGCCATCTCCACAGCTTTGCATATATCACGTGCGGAAGGCCCTTTCTCTGGGAAACCTGCAGCCTTCCGTCCAAAGATCTACGAATATATCATCAGGTGGCCTCATCCAACAAAGTATCAAAAAAGAGTGATCAGCTTTTGAGTTCATGGAATGCTTGAGCAGCAAAGATTGCTAATGTAGCTGAACTGCGTGCCAGCAATACGCCAGGCCTAAGATGAAACCGCGAATCGGTCCCGAAAACCACACTTTGTGGCACAGCAACAGTACGACAATGGTTCTTTACAGCCGAGGATTGTCCGGTGACCAGCAGCTAGCTGCTTGGCGGCTGGACGAATACTGCAGCCGGCCAACATTGGAGTGAACAACATTGATGCATCCAAAGTAGAGCAGAAGGGGCCCTCGGATCAATAACAGCCGTGTCTGCGGTTCAACCTTGCTGATACTTGGCGATAGCTACCATCGCAGCACAAGAAGCACGTGCAGCTCAGGCCTCTCACAAACCGACGGGTCCCAGCAAGACCGAAGCTCAGATGGAATGCCATAACGACGGCAACTGGCCAATCAACCTACACCAGCCTCTAACAATTTGGTGCCGCGACACTATTTATTGCTGCAGTAAAGGGCTATTAGCATAGCGCACCTCTCCGAACAGAGCCGACCACCTCGGTCTGTCTTCGGGCACACTTATCTTATATGCAGCAACAAGCGAACGACACGGCTCCCGTCTTCGATTTGAAAGTTACAGCTCTCCATCCATACAAAAAGCCTCCACCAGCTAACCAAAGATTATAGAGGCACTAATCTTGGGCTATATAAGCCCGAATTGCTTTCGATAGGCTTCGGTATCGACACAGTGATCCGATGTAGATGTAACGCGGGTTGCGAGAAGGCTAGTGGCCGGAATAGGTGAGCATAAAAAAACCAGCGCTTCCTACAGCACGCGGACGATTCGGTGGGCACCCGCAGATGGCCCAACGGGCAGCCAGCAGCTCTGCAGAACTGCCGGCAATCCAGAGCGAGCAGCAGCCGCACGCCGGGCGAGCACACAGCAGAGCGCGCTCTCACCTGGGAATTGTAATGCAGTCAGTGCTACTGTCACGATTACTAATCGACCTTTCTAAATTCTCCAAGCCACCGGGGATTTTTTTCAGCTTCTTCACGAGGCTCTTCACAGCCTTCTCTGACCACTTATCTTCGCCCTGTTCTCTCTGCGTCGCCGCCGCGTCCGGCCTGAACCCGAGAAGCTTCTTGACGACGGCATTGTTCGTATTCAACGCTAACGAGGAAAACAGCGAAGACATCATGTGTGCGAAGGCACGGCTCCTTACCGGAAAACTTGGTCGCTACAAATGCGTATTCAGGCCTACTGCGTCAAGCCCACGCCCGCTCGCCGAGCACCGAAGGTAATATGGCTGTCTGAGAGGGAGGGGGGAGTATACCACGTGACCATTAACAGTCACCCGCGGATTGAGAAAGGATAGAAAGAAGGCACTTGGGTCTCCGGTGCTTAGTCCTGCCAAATGTAACCGTGAAGATTGAAGCGTCTGAAGCTGCTCATTACGAAGTCTGAAGTCGAGCCGTCTCCAAGGACTCCGTCGGCTCCGGCTCGCGGTGCGCTTGTTATTGTTACAAACGCGCTCTGAAGGACGGCTCCCGAACTGAAGTCCACTGCCACAAACACAGCGTACGGAACGGGTGCTAGCCGTTGCAGAGTCACGACAAATACTGGTAGCGTTTGTTCCTCGAAACGCGGCTAACAAGTTGTAGAAGAGCTGGCCAGTACGAGTATGTACGCCGACAGTGGCAAAGCGCAGCGGCAATCGGAGGGTCCAGTTCCTCAACACTAGTCCGCGTCGCAAAGGCTGAGCAGTCCATTCAGCAGCCGCAGAAGGCTACATCCGCACAGCTACAGCGATAGAGTAAAAAAAGCTTCGCCGACTTAACAGCCACATTTATATGGCGTCAGAAGAGCCTTTACGGTTATCAACACCGCTGGCAGCGGACGTTAAAGAATCGCCAAACGTAGGACTCGAACCCACGACCTCGGGTCTTGATGAACGAGCACCTTACCTCCTGGGCTAAGACACAGGGGAATCAATCACATTTCGAAGTCCGAAGCACAGCGGCATGACTATCACTCGATGTGGGCCTTTTTTATTCTGTCTGAACATAGAACGACAACTATTCTCCTACTGCCGACTATGGCTCATCCTTTTCAGCGGTCCTGAGCTGCTACTTTCTTGCTACTCACTACCTCAACTGCTCTCCTGACTCTGCTATGCTTCACACTTTCTCTTTGTTGCGTGAGACGAAGTCTGCCGGCTACCGAATGCGTACCGAAAGCCGCTTAAGCTGTGAGTGCGCTATACAAAACTCTCCTGCGTAACACCCACATGGTCTCTGCGACTTTGTGGAGTTACAGACGGAGATACATTACATTACATTACAGATTGTGGCATATCCGGTTCCCTACTCGTTAAAATTCAGGACCCTTTAATCATCTCAGACACTTTAACAACCTGACCGCTTCGGCTTATTGACGCATCACTGCTTCCTCCTTAGATAAAAGGTCATCCTCGGTCGGAATAATAAAAGAATCATAACAAAACCATCTATGTTAGGAGCCACCGTTTGGCTTCGCCCCCTCGTAGGGCTCTAATAAAAATTATTACTGAGAATTTTTTCCAACGCCTTATTTGCAGCTGTCGGTCCAGCTGTCTTCCGTCATATTGATCCCTGGAAGCCGTCAAGGCATTGAGTTGGGCTTCGACGCGTCTTCTGAACCCTTGATTTTCCTAGAGCAGGCTTTGGAAACGCAATGAACGAGTAAGCTACTGCGAATTAGACCAGGAATTGCAGTCCGCTGCCTGTCCGATGCCCCGATTCGTACAAAGTTACTTTTCTATATGCCGGGGTGAAAAGACCGCGCCATTGCATTCACAAGTTGAACTCTTTACGACGCAACCGAGGAGAATGCCATATAGCCATCTCGACGCAAAAGAAGATGCTTCCTCGCGTCGGTAACAATGCGAAAAATAGTCGCCGAAACGCAGGCAGCTTGAAGACGACTAGTTGTACTCTCCGTCTTCATAAAGCATCTGCATTTCACACGCAGTGTTTTCACCAAACTGAACGTTTGCTATCCTATGGCTGGCAATGCGGTTTCTGCGTTGCATCGGCTCAAAGCAATCTACGTCACACACCTCACTGTAGCAATATCTGGCACAGATAGAATGGTCGCTTCGTTTTATTAAATCGTCAGTCAAATTAAGGTAGTGGACTATTGCATATCACACGCAGCAAGTTCCATCATCTCGTGTACAATCATAAACTCTGGCCTCAGGTGGAATGTCAAAAAAATACTTTAACAATATTTGTCTGAAAATAGAATATTTGTCTAGGGTACCTTTCAAAAGACAAATATTTTGTAAATGGGATCAGAAGTTCTGAAGACTTCCACATAAAAAAGAAAAAATTATTATTCTACTAAAAAAAAATTATTATTCTAACCACGTCTAATTCTAACCCTTCGAACCGTGATAGATCGAGTAACATGCGTGAAACGTGTTGAAGTGCATTCTTATGACTTGTATAACTGTCCTTTTCAGCTTAGCTCGATGCCTTGTAAATTAAATATCTCAGATAATACAGTCAGCCCCCGACTTACGAAATAAATAGGGGCCAGAAAACCTATCGTGAGTCAAATTTTCATAAGTCGAATGGTGCATATACGTTCTATAGGATACGTTCTGACGAAGACTGGAGAGGTAAACGAATCGAATTTTTTTACAAATACACAACAAACAAGAAATAAATCAGAACAGGTATATAAGAATATGTTTGCGTACCATAATTTGGATTATTTTGGGGCATACCAAACCTGGTATTTGCAAGACTGTACTTTGAGTACTATTAGGAGTAGGATGAGGGGAAGTTGGACGATCATGGATGGAAGATCATCAACTCCCTCTTCCTCTGAACCCCCATGACTGGTAAATGGCTGAGGTGAATCAGCTGCTTTGCAAGTGGATGGTTGGGTTTTCTTGTTTCTATTTTGATGAAATAAGAATCGAGCTTTGACAAGTTCATTTGTTTTTCCTTTCTTGGAAGATCTCACGATAACTAGCAAGAGAATCATTAATTTGTCTTTCAATTAAAAGGTATAGTTCCACGTTGCGGCCATTTTTTCTAGTAACTGCATTCCATGAGCGATAAATTAGAATGCCTCAGCCATTTCTTTTATGCTAAACTTTCGTGACCGAGGGCCCTCAATACCCCCAATGCAGAGCTGTGAGATTCCCCCCCCCCCTACTATCTGCGGCGTTGTCAAATCTACTGACCGCGCGCGGATTTTGGAAGTCTTCTCGGATACATTTTGATTTTTGGTTCGTGTGTGTGTGACCGTGGACGAGTTCGGATCTCGAATTTTAGTAAGTCAAACCGTCGTAAGCCGGGGGCTGGCTGCGTATCAGAATGAAATTTGAAATGTGAGCTCAGCTCTTTTCACCTCAAGGAATGTCAACCATAGTCTGTACCTGTGCTGTATGCGCGGTTGGTCATCTTATCGAACTAGACATCCACTAGATTAACTGTAGTAGGTCACATTCTAGCCGCCTCCAATAGCACACATTTCCTGTTTCTTAGAAGTCTCGGCATTACTCATACCGGATGGCTATTAGTATATTATATCTCCGAAAACGCTGTTACCAACCATGGCTTCAAAGATCGCGTATCGGCACCCAAAGCTTCGATGTAAGCGTACATCGCAATTCAGTCAGGTGCTCGCTTGCTGCGAGTAATACGCCTGGAACTAAGGGGGGCAAGTACTTTCCCGCAATTCGCACCTCAAGTTCAGTGCAGCACTGAGCTACAATTCGCCAAAGTTCGTTTAATCATTGTTCGCTAGTTCGCCGAAGTTTATTATGAGATTTTCCCGAACAGCCTATTTTGCAAAGCAGAAAATTCAGCTCGGCCAATCAATACTTCAAATAGTCAATGCGTTATAACGGTCCGAATCGAAAGGGCACGCTTCGGGTGCGACCCCCATCACAATATTCCCAAGCGTTCCCCTGAGCGCAAGATGAGGTCCCTGGCTACAATCCAATGCTTCTGACACCGGGCGAAAGTACCGTAGCGACTCCGGAACGAAAGTCGTGTGGCAAAAAATACAGCGCACGTAACTGATGCTAGCCCTTGCAGACGCCGCCACGTACTGGTTTTAGCTAGCGCATCGAAGCGAGGCTAGTGAGTTGTAGTTGCGACACTAATACCGCACAGGTATGCAGCAATCAAGTGCGCCGCTACCCTGATATCGGTAGTCCAGTTCATTAACGCAGAGCAGTCACAGTTCGCAGACAGTCTCATCCATACAGCACCCCTTCCCGGTAGTGTGCCCCTTGATTCGAAGCCCGGAGTACAACTCTACGACAATGCGATAGCTTGAGTTGTGCTATTTTGATATCTCATCTAAACAGAGACCGATTATGACATATCAAGTTCCTTATCATTATGATGCACGAAATCTCCAGTAACCTCTACCATTTTCGTAATGTAACCGCTTTAGCGTGCTCGCGTTTAATTACATTCGTAACCGCGTCAGCGGTCAGGTGCCCGGCAGATTGAGGGCGAGTGACAGCGGCAAGGCCGCTACAAGTCATCGCGAAATCCGAGCAGGTGTCGCTTAGAGCAGCAGAGCGCGAGTTAGTCGAGGAACGACCCCGTAGTTATCGCAGCCGCTTGAACGGTGAGGAGAGGCGCGGCCACGCCCCCGCAAAGCGTCGCAACATAGCAAGGATAACAATAACAACGACGCATTTTTAGCGCGCCCGCGTACGTGAGCGAAATCTCGTTCTCGGCGGCACTTTGCACGTGCTGCAGAGGAAGCAGCATTAGCAACTGTGCAGCGACTTCGCAGAAGGCAAAAGGCGAAAGCGACCCGGAGATTCTGCTCCGGGTACGCGCAGCGTCGCTCCAGCTGCTCCTCCGACTGT
The DNA here is from genome assembly GCA_009760855.2 of Cristatella mucedo. NCBI lineage: Eukaryota > Metazoa > Bryozoa > Phylactolaemata > Cristatellidae > Cristatella > Cristatella mucedo. Next base: position 1,860,418 of record WPIO01000062.1, on the reverse strand, counting down.
GCTGCCTGCGGCGTCTCCTAGTGAAGCGTTGCTCGCGGCAGGGAAAGCGGCGCGGCTGCGGCCTGGGTAGAGAGCCGCCGCGGCGGCGGCGCTCAACTAGCATGGCTCTCTGCGTAGACGGTCGCGTTCATCAGCCCATATTCACTACGCGGTGGTGTTTGGAATGCACCGAACGCGACTCGGCGCCTAGCCGACGCCGAGTATCGGTGATGACGCAGCAAATGTAAAGCGCCTAGAAAGAGATTAAGTTCTCTGAGGGCGCTTTATCAAGTACATTATTATTGTTATTATTATTATTATTATTATGACTTTTCTGCATTACCCAGCCGCATGATTTCGCCAGAAAGGCGGAGACTGCGACGACGCGCTGCCGCCGAGCGATGCCAGTGAAACGGCGGCGGCGCGCCGAATAAGCCAGATTAAGACCGATATTCACCGTCAGTAGTTCCTTAATTATAACGGCTCGGAACAGGCTGCGCGATAATCTACTGCCGCCGTCGCGGCATAAAAGCAGAAGCCGTGTAATGGGTAGTAATTTGAGCTCCGGGACTTGGTGCCTTGGCATTTGAGCCGAGCTGCGCTCAAGGCAAACTGAGTCATACGAGAGTTATTGCACGACAAGTCCGCTGCTAAGCGCCTGCTACCCTCCTTCGCCCTCGAATGGACTTGTACACGCTGCGGCTATTCAACTTATTTTGTTAATATACGAGCGCCCTTCGTCGCCGCCGCGTTCCTCTGCTATCGGCTGTATACCGCGCGTGCGTCGGTGCCGCACCTGCCCGTCGCGCCTGGACGACGCGCGCGAAGCCTCGGGGCTTGCGCTGGCATTCGTCGCGCGTCGTCTGCTCGGACTGGCACCGTCGCTAGCGCTGCGCTTCCGTCCTAGTTCGGTCCGGAGGCGGAAGCCGCAGTCCCCAGCGTCGGTAATGGCCCCCGCGGGCGGCCCCAGCCGGACGCCTTTCGACGCGGCCGCGCGGGCACGCCTTGAGCAGACAGCCTACCCAGCGGTCGTGCGCGCCCTTGGGAGCGGGTCGAGCGCGCGCGACCCAACGAGGTTGCATCCAGTCGTCGCGCGGAGCTCGCTCGTCCTGCGCTCGACGTCCTGTCACCTGTTCGCTCTACTCTTGTCCTCATGTCGCAGCCGGCCAAAAAGCTAGAAGCCGGCCGCTCTGCGGGCACTTCTTGTGACGGCGCTCGTCGTTCTGCTACAGGTTTGCGTAACGAAAGACCTGACGTGACGAAAAGGTGACGAAAATGTCGCTGCCGATTGGTCTCGGAATTATCCGACCTACCGATGCTTGGCCACCGTCGTCGAGCGGGCTGCTAGAGCACGGCGGACAAGCGCGCGCCGGCGTTCGCAGCCGCCGCCTCTTCCGCCGCCGTATTTTCTGCGGCTGCAGACTGTCTCTTCGCTTTCCAGGAAATTGACCTCAGAAAGCCGGCTAGCAGATCGTAGCGGCGCCGCGACCGCAGCAGTTCGAAACCGAGGCCGCGAGTTGAGGAAGTGCTCGAATATGCTGAAGATGCTGGTATTTATTCAGTTCAAGGTGAGAAAACTATGCCAAACTAAGCGAGGCGCTCCAAACTCGCATAAGAGCCAAGCAGTATTTTGGCTTGGTTATCTTCATTGTAAATCCAATTAACCTTTCTTGCTGCCGCGACTGTAATTCAGCATCGCGATATTGCTTGCATCCCTACGAGACTGCTCCTGCAGTTAATAGTACATACAACGCACGAGACGATCTGACAGCGTATTTAGACTAAATCAGTATTTTCCGGTCTCTGTTCATCAGCGTGCTAGGCTTTTAGTAGGAACGAATGGTGTAGAGCGATGCAGTGGCTTTTTGGACATCAAATGCCTTTAATGGTTTCGGAGTGAAACTTTTGATTGGCCAACTCGGTCGTTTCCGACACTCGTGGGCCGCGTTAACTCACAACACTGATACGAAATGGTCGTCCTCCCCTCTCTTCAATTCACCAGTAAAAAAAGAATATTTTGTCCGCTTTATACGTAGTGGCAGCATTAGAAATTCAGAAACAGCACTACGGAAGACTTTCATACCTAGCCGCAGTTTAACTACAGCCGACTCGCGTATAAGAAAATCGGATATAGTAATACTCCGCGTATAAGAATAGCAATTCTGCGTCCCAGATCTACTCTAGCAATAGTTTCACTCCGCATATGGGAATACTCCGCCAAAAACAATGGCCATTTGCCGGCCCGAGCGTATTCTTGTAAGCGGAGTCCACTGCATTCTGATATGGAGAGCAATGGCGACCGTGCTCCTTCCGTTTCCGCTGACTTGATTTGGAGTTCAGACACCAGTGCCAGACGAAGCGCGCCCTATTCTTTGTCTTTCACGATGCGAACCACAGCTGTTCAGCACTCGCTATGCGTACAGATGCTTGAAAAAATGGAATACCTTTTAACTCGGGCATAATACCTATGTACGAAAAGAGACGTATCGTCAAAAATTGATACATGCTGCATTGTGAAAGAATTGTAATCACGAAAGCGTACTGCCAGCGCGACATGTCCGTGTTCGTGGTAAGCCCGCGCTCTCTTACGAAGTTTTTGACAACATAATGAACCTCATTTCACGAAGAATACATTCGAGCATATACATGTGTAATTAATAGACTGCTCAAGTGACCTTCTAGTATTTTGACAATAATTCTACTAGCCTAGCTCTCTTTTCAAGTTTTCCAGCCTGTGCAATGAGACACGAACAAAGGATAATAATAATACATTTGTCTAGCGCCCTCAGAGAACTTAATCTCTTTCTAGGCACGTTACATATGCTGGATGGGAAGCGTTGGTGAATGGTTAGTGGTAACATGCTCAGTGACAATAAGTACAGCATGGTTAGAGGTGACATGCACCAGGTCAGCATGCCAAGATAGTTAGTGGCAGCATCCGCAGTACCAGCGCGTATAAGTACACAAAGGACGATTCACGTAGGCCCACTAATTGCTGTGATTAATAGATGCGTTTTAGCTACTTTTAAAATATCGTCAAGTCAGGGGATGTCGTGACGCCAGTCGGAAGTGAGTTCCAGGCTTTAGAAACAAACGAACTAAAGTCACGGTCTCTAAAGGATTTGAGGTTCGTAAGAGGTTTACCTAAACGATCGGATTCAGAGAAGTGGATGGCACGATACTTAGCCTGGTGGGGGGAATAGATCTGATAGGTAGGCTGGCGCCAACGAATGAAGGGACCTACAATTTCGCGACAGTGACAGAGCCTTGAAGTCGATGCGCTTCTTGACTGGGAGCCAGTGCAGGTAGGCGAGAAGTGGTGTGATTTGGAAACTGCGTCGTTCAGGACAGACAAGCGTATAATAATAATAATAATAATAATGCACTTGATAAAGCGCCCTCAGAGAACTCAATCTCTCTAGGCGCTTTACATTTGCTGCAAAGGGAAATGCAATTGAATGGTGAGTAATATCATGCTTGATAAACAAACAAAATGAATAACATGGTTAGGGGTGACATGCATAGGGTCAGCATGCAAATGTGGCCTAGCTGCAGATTTTTGCACCAGCTGTAAGCGCCTGAGTGCACAGGCCGGTTGACCAGCAAGCAGTGAGCTATAGAAGTCGAGACGGGATGTCACAAATGCATATACCAATTTGGATGTGGTATCCCTGTCTAAGCAAGCGCCCAAATTTTAGCAATGTATAGTGAATTAATCTGCAGGTAGGCCGCTCTGTCATGAAATTTTGAAATAACCGCACGGTCCACCACTTCTCTCTGACGTGCAGCCGGCTGTAAGCAGTGCGTTGGCCGCCTGGTCCTGCCACTTATCGTTAACCACCCTCTGCAAGCCTCCTGTTTTGGCTTACCTATCCTAACTATTTACTCTTCAGCAATCCCATCGTAGAAACCGCGCCTTTGACACTGGTGGTTTAGCTGCGCCTCTTACCAATTTCAAACCTTTTGAAAACCGCGTGTTCATTTTCTACGCTCCCAAAGCCTTGAATGTATTACAGGCTTGTAATCATGATATCCCCTAATATCATTGAATTCTAAATGGAGCTACAAACCTAACTAGTTGCAGAGAGTTCCAAACTTTCAGTGCACACGCGATCGCCAAAATATTTCAATTTAGCGCAAAGGACGGCGAGATGACTAGACGCCGAGTAGCACATTTTTCGACAGCACACTGGAGCAGTTAGGAGATCGGATATGTAGGCTGGTGCAAGCGAGCGGAGTGACCTGTAGGACAATCTGCAGACAATCTTTTAATCGATTCAATGCTTGATTTTGAGCCAGTAAAGCTCGGACAGAAGCAGTATTATTCGGTAGCTACTCCGTTGCCGACAGAGCAGACGAGCTGCCGACTTTTGCACCAGTTGTAGACGATTAATAGCACTGTCCGGAAGTCCTGAATAAATGGAACTGCAATAATCTAGACTCGATGTCACACACGCGTTAACTAGTAAGGCTGTCATGCTCAAAACTGAGAATGCCCTAATTTAGACAATTTTTCTTCAGCTAAAAGTATTCCGACTTGACAGTGGAGGCAAAGTGCTCATCTGATAAGTCGTTTTCGAATAGTACATCTACATTACGGTCAGGCGTCACAAGAGTGACACTAGATGAATCCATCCTGAGGATGAGGTATTCTAGCTTCGTCAATGCTGGTTCTACGTGAACCCTTTTTCCCAGGTGTCCGGGTCTCAAGAAGTTACTGTCAGCGATGTTTCGACATGCAATGTTAAGCCAGTTTAAATATCTGTTCGGCTGAACGTAGTAGCCGGTCTTGTACAGAGCTCGAGCTGGCCGTATCAACTCCCCAGCTGGTGAAGCCTACTCTAGGGTATATAGTTACAAAGCTGGGAGATCGCTGACCAAGCATATAAATAGCAATGTTTTCTAGCTACCCATGATAAAGATCCATTGAATGCTTAATAATCACAATCTAGGAACTGTTAATTAGGGCAGCTATAAAGGTCAGACTAATATCAGCCTACATTTAGATATTTAAATACGCGTTACACTGTTTAATATATATTTATATGTATACACACACACACACACACACACACACACATATATATATATATATATATATATATATATGTATAAACTTATATCCTTCTAGCCCCTTAATTGCCCTGATATTTGTAACAGGAGTCTCTATAGATCCATATGTCGTGACCTGTACATGTATGTACTTTCTGTAGTGAGCATGCTGTTCTTGAGAATCACCTATTGATATTGACAAGTCCGTTACACGGCCAAATTTTTATCCTTATTAAAACAGAAAAAATTTTAATTTATTGCAATTGTATTATTATAGCGAAAGTCTTTTTCTTGAAGTGATTCAATCCAATACATGTGAACACATTTCTTGGTGCAAGATACGACACCAGCTAACCGAAACATAAATGTGATTCCTTATGTACATATTTTGTGGGTAGCTTGCTGATTCAATGTTTATATTGTCTACAAAGCCGGTACCTCGAGAACAGCTCTCTTCGCGGTTGACAGCGAAAAATTAACAAAACGAGGACGTTTGAGATTGTGTGGTTCTCGGGCCACTTAATGAGAGGAGAGTCGACACTAGACGAGGGGAACTTCAGCAATTTAGTCACAGTCTCTGAGTTGGGTTTCCTATCAAAGATATTGCAGCGATTAGTCTCAAACCAGCTAAACTCTTAATATCAAAACTCAACTTAAAACCTAGCAACCAACTTCCAGTTAAAATTTAAGCAAATCACTACACAGAGTCAGCACTACTACTTTTTTAAGAATGCTTAAGATATTCTCTCTGCTAGTTTTGCTGAATCTCTCGCCCAAACTTGATGTCATTACATGATGCAGCTGGTGATAGCTACTAATGCCTTTTCAGGCGCTATAGAAATAATATTAGTGAATCGAACAGCCTATACTATTATATACTAGTGATCACTGTGTTCTTCTTGAGCAACAGTCTCACCTAGGCATTACAGGCACTGTGATACATTGGTTTAGGTAATATCTCAGGGGAAAATTTCAGAGAGTACATGTTAAACGTTCAACGTTCATCAAATGAGCCTTAAAAGTACGGTCATGTCCCGGGGATCCGTTTAAGTTCCAATTATTTTCAAAATTTGTATTTCCCTCTTGCCGATGTAATCGCCACGCACAATCTAAGCTTTCATTTTTATGCAGATGACACAGCCTGTATTTGTACTTTAATCCTTCCCAGCCTTCAAGCATCTCAAACTCTCTCAGCTCCGATGCAGCATGTATTGCCAACATTAACATCAGTGCTGTCTGTGCGAAAATATCTGCTTCGCCTCTGCAGCTCAATCCTCCTGTCGATCTGTCATCATTGGTAGGTTGCTACAACACGACACTAGCTGACGTGCTCAAAGAGTTGGCACCTCTGACTAAGCGCACTGTGCGACCTCCTAGAAAGCACACGGTTAACCACAGACATTAAACTAGCTAGGTTTACTAAGCGCAAACTTGAAAAAGCATACACAAGATCATGACTGACTGTCCATCGAATTGCACACGAGGACTGTGGTAGATCGTACCAATCGATCATAGCAAAGGCCAAGTCTAGCTTCTATAAAAAAAAAACATTGTTGAATCACAGATGCACAATCCAAAAATGCTGATGTCGACGATCAACCATCTCCTTAACCACTCCCAGGTTAGCTCCTTACCTAGTAATCCCTGTGATGATCTAGCTGATTGATGATCTAGCTTCTTTGTCAACAAGATAGACAAGATCAGGGAGTCCATCCCTAAGATGCCAGCATCTCCCCTGTAATTATGTCCCTCAATTCCAAGCAGCACCTCAATGTCTACATTCGATAAGGTCGTGGAGGTCGCTACGTCTACGTCCTGAAGTTCATATCCCAATCTAAGAAGACAGCTAGTCCTATGGACCCTACTCCCAGTGTCCTGCTTCTACGTTACATTGTTACATTGATCTGCTGATGCCATGCATAACTAGCATCTTTAGTATGTCATTAGTCTCAGGTAATGTCCCAGCACCTTTCGAAAAGGCTTTAGTCAGGCCACTACACAAGAAAGCGACACTAATCCAAGAGAACGTGAGCAACTACCGACCAGTCTCCCTTCTGCTGTTCCAATCAAAGACACTGAAACGAGTCACAGCAGACCAGCTTAACTCGTATATTGAAACTGCATACCTTGCTAGTAAGTTTCAGTCTAATTTTAGGGCTAATCAGTCCACAGAGTCAGCATTGCTTCGGGTGTACATTGACCTGCTTAGGAAGGCAGACTTTGGTCGAGTATCTCTGCTTGTTTTACTCGATCTTTCGGCAGCTTTTGATACTATCAATCACCAAATCCTTCTTGAGCGCCTCTCATCTTGCCTGGGCATCATTGGCACTGCATTGCAATGGTTCAGGTCCTGTCTCAGTAGGAGATTCCGGAGTATTGATGTGAATGGACAAAGATCATTCGAGGAACCTCTGAAATATGGGGGGGGGTACCTCAGGGCTCTGTGCTTGGTCCCATTCTTTTCACGATTTATATTCTTCTTGCCAATGTGATTGCCAAGCACAATCTAGGCTTTCACTTCTATGCGGATGACACGTGTTGTACATCTGCTTTGATCCCTCCCAGCCCTCGAGCACTTCGAATTCACTCAACTTCTTTGCTGTATGCATTGATGACATTCGCACATGGATGGCAGCAAACTCTCTTAAACTGAATGATGATAAAAATCAACTTACTGGTTATGTGCAAACCAAGTGTGATTCAGACATTGGAAAGGCTGACGCTCAAAATTGGCTCTGCCAGCATATCTCCTGTTAAAGCTGCAAGAAATATAGGTGTCATGTTCCAAAGTGACCTTTTATTAGACGACCGCATCTGCTCCACAGTCATGTCTGCCCACTTTCAGCTACTTAACATTGCTAAAATTCGGGCTTGTTTAGACAGAGATAACACATAAATAGGTCCATGCATTTGGGATATCCCGTCTGGACTTCTTTCACTCACTACTTGCTGGTCTATCGGCCTGTGCACTCAGAGGCTTACAGATGGTGCAAAACTCTGCAGCTAGGCTTGTCTGTTCTGTACGTCGCAGTTGCCACATCACACCACTTCTTGCCGACCTGCTCTGCCTCCCAGGCAAGCTGCACATCAAATTCAAGTTTTTGTCACCAACTTTTATGTCCTTCATTCTTTGGCTCCAGCCTACTTATCAGACCTACTCCCCCATCAGGCTAAGCATCGCACAACCAGCTTTTCGGAATCTAAGTGTTTACCCATACCACATTCAAATCTCAAATCCTTTGGAGACCGTGCTTTTAGTTCTTGTGCTCCCAAAGCCTGGAAATCACTCCCGACTTGCGTTGCGACGTCTCCTGACTTGTCCATATTTAAAAACAAACAGAAAAGGCATCTATTTATCCCAGCCTATAGTTGGTCCCTGCGATTCGTCCTTTATGTGCTTATGCGTGCTAACACTGTGCATGCTGCCACTAACCATATTTGCATACTTGCATGCTGACCCTTTGCATGTCACCCCTAAGCAAGTTATTCTTGTACTCAGCATACTAACACTAACCATTCGATCTTGCTTCCTTTGCAGCAAATGCAAAGCGCCTAGAAAGAGATTGAGTTCTCTGAGGGCGCTATATCAAATGCATTATTATTATTGTTATTATTATTATTGTCATTGAGCATGCTACCAGTAACCACTCGATCGTGCTTCCTATGCAGTTAATGTAAAGTGCTAGGAAGAGATTGAGTTCTCTGAGGGCGCTATATCAAATACATTATTATAACTATATTTATTCGTACTTGAATGGTAACACAATTTCTCAAATTGGAATGACAATATATCAACTTAATAGCTATTGGAAAATTTAGTGTTACTCAGTAATCGAAAAAGCTAACCCTCGAAATTGGCACGGCCAGTATCTCTCCAGTAGCATCTGCACGAAATTCGGGTCTCCTATTCAAAAGTGACCTTTCACCAGACGACCACAGCAGCTCGACAGCCAAGTCTACCTCTTTCAGCTACGTGATTTTGCAAATATTCAGGCCCTCTAGGCAGGGATACAACATCCAAGCTCTGGTCCACGCATTTGCGACATCCCGTCTCGACTTTTTTTTATCTCAACCTGTCCGAAAGACTTCCTAGTCAGGTTTCTTACCATACCCCCTCTTCTATCTCAAGCCGTTCAGGTGTGCCTCTAACCAACCTCAAATCCTTTGGAGACGGCTGGTCCTCAGTTCGTATGGTCCCAAATATGGAACTCACTCCCAGCTGGTGTCTTGGCATCTCATCACCTGTCATTGTTAAAGAAGCTAAAAATGCACCGGTTCCCCACAGCATTTGCTAGGTCCTTATGAATAGTCCTTGGGTGCGTATGTGCTCTGACATTGTTCATGTCATCACTAAGAAATTGAAATGATTTCTTTACAGCATACGTTTAAGCACCTAGAAAGAGATTTATGCTCTTACAGTGCAATACAGTTCTTTTATTATTATTATTATTAGGAGGCGCTTGTTATTCACAACCGAGGTCGTGGATTCAAATCCTGCAGTGGGCAGTCCTTTATTGCCAATTGCGAACGGTGGCGACAACCGTTAAGGCTCTTCTGCCGCTGTACAAACGAGGCTGTTAAACCAGCGATTTTTTTCTATTGCATCACCTCTTCCCTATCCGCACTTGCTCCCAATCGCACATAGTATTGATTTTCAAGCTTTTATCACTTTTCCTTAAATCCTTTTCCTCCTTTTTCCCGGGCCGGTCTATCAATCTGAAATACTTACGAATTATAGTATGCCCCGTCGCATCAGCCGCTGGTCTGTGTGGTCGGTCGACTTTGAGCTCGTACGTTTCGACAAACGACCGAACGACATGCTTCCTTTCCAGCGCATATTGTGGGGGTCCATCTCTGGTGTTGGGAAGAAGTAGCGGCGCACAACAGCAAACCGACTCCAAAAGCTCACGCAAGTGAGTGTCGCGAAGAGGATCAAGAGTTGTAATAGCAATAATAATAATAATAATAATAATAATGCGTTTGATATAGCCCCCTCGGAGAACTCAATCTCTTTCTAGGCACTTGACGAATACGTATTTCAATCGTAGAGCGAACGGCTATCTATGCACGAGCACTGCAGCAACCGATTTAACTAACGCAGCTCTCGTGTACTACTTAGGGGATGAGTTCGCTGGCGGTCAAGTTGACAGGTCAAAGTGAATTAAAAAGGATAAGTCCATTCAGGCCGAAGGACGGGCTGAAAGTCTGGGAATGGCGGCCGAGGGTCGTATGACCCTAATTGCATTTGGCTGACCCTTGGCAGCTAGCCGACGCAGGCGGCGGTGCAGGTGTGTGGGGTGAGGCTGTCGACCCCTGCGGTTGAGGTCATGAATAAAATGGGTGACGTCAGCCCGCTTAGTGAGTGCGAGCCTGCACCCGGGCGCCCTATAATTAACTGTACTAAGAAAGAGACTTAGTTTTCTTAGGATTAGGACACTAAACAAATGTCTTATTAATATTATTATTATTGTTATTATTACTATTGAATCTTAAGGTTAAGGCTGCAACTTTCGGTCAGCTGATTTAACAGCCTCGTTTTAAATAGCGGCAGAAGAGCCTTGACGGCTATCGCCACCGCTTGCAGAGGGCAATAAAGGAACGCCCACTGAAGGTGTTGAACACACGACCTGGGTCGTTCTTATGCCAGCAGGTGGAGGACGCAAGCAGTCTATGCAACGTGCCTCCTTAATGACTGAGACTCGAGTTGTCCCGCAAGACATTTATTGGGCCACTCCCGGCGTAGGAATACCCCAGGGTGTAAGCTGTGGACAAGTGCTGCAATCTGCGGACAAGCGCTGCAATCTGCGAGCAAGCGCTGATGCGTCACATAAAGACAAGTCGCTAAGATCGAATACATAAGATATGAAGTACAACGGACGCAACAGTCGCAAAGATTGAGCACCTTAATCCCTGGGCTGAGACCCGGAGGCTATACGAGCCTGAAAAGAAGTCAGCGCGTCCAGCCTCCGATTGTTTGTTTGCCACTCTCCGTCGCTGGTCAGGACCGGCGGCACTGAGCAGCGACGCTCGCTCGGTAGGACGCAGAGGAGGAATATGAACCTCGCGTATAGAGTACGTACGAGCGATGAGCGCCTTTTGCGCGTGCATTCAGCCGTCGGAATGCGCTGGCAGCTAACAGCAACGAGTTGCATTCGCCTCTTCAGAATCCTCATTGGTCGGCAGTTCTTGGTAAAGCAATATCTTTACCATCCAGGGGGAAACTGGCGGACCGGGTCAAAAAGTAATATATTTAGGTTGGGGTTTAGAGGCAATACCTCAAAGACACGCTTCTGCTGCCTAGACAGGAAATGAACTGTTAGTAGCATCAGGCACACAGCCATAGTTCCTTCGTACCTAGCTGAACTGCTGCGTCAGTTTCAGCCTCTTCGCACCCTCAGGTCCTGTGTGGACAATAAATTAGCTGTTCCGTTCCTCCGCTTTAAGACCGTTGGCGACAGAAGCTTTAGCTCTGCAGGTCCTAGACTGTGGAACTCGCTTCCACAACTCTTACGCAACGACAACTACTCTCCTACTGCCGACTATGGCTCATCATTTTCAGCGGTCCTGAGCTGCTACTTCCATGCTACTCACTACCTCAACTGCTCTCCTGACTCTGCTATGCTTCCCACTTTCTCTTTGTTGCGGGAGACGAAGTCTGTTGGCAACCGAATGCGTACCGAAAGCCGCTTAGGCTGTGAGTGCGCTATACAAAACTCTCCTGCGTAACACCCACATGGTCTTTATGACTTTGTGGAGTTACAGACGGAGATACATACAGATACATAGTTAGACCGCCTACAGGAAGTTTCGGAATTAGCGGAGACAATCCCACTACGCAGCGCTATGAAGGCGGTGCTGCGTAGCTACACACTACCGCTGTATTAGTAATAATGAAACATGCCTATAGCACCCTAAGAGAATCGAAGTTCAGCATAGACATCGCACACTGGAAATGAAGCATGCCGAATGGTTTTGGATAGCGTGCACCACTTCATCCGGCGCAAGCACACGAAGGACAAAACAATAGCGGAGAGCAAAAGTCAATAGAAGTCTTTACTTCGCTTCATGTTTGAGACCGAGTGCCCAAAAGGAATTACGGTCACTAACTATCTCGCAAACGGAAACTTTGCACCAGAAGCGCGAGTCTACAGTATTGTAACTCCTCATTGTGGCTATTTTGAGATTATGACACTGTCGTTGGTTTATGTGCTGTTGTTATTTATGACAGTGATATATAAGTAACGGGCGGGCAAAGGCCCGGCGAGTAACGTCGAGGCGCCGAGCCGGGCAGTCGTGTACTCGCCCGCTGCTGCGTGGGTATGAATCCTTCCCACACCCTTTGAACCCGCTTCGGCGTTCTGCATGGTATCGCGTACTTGCCGCTTAGAGAATGTCAAACTACAAGTTATTTCAGCAGAAGCAGCAGAGTTGCCCCGTCAGGAGAAGATGCTGGAATACCACAACGTCGGGGACGACTTCGTAAATATTTTTCAAAATAAAATAAATAAATAAATATAATAAATAAATATATAATAAATTTTGTTTTTATCGTAAAGCGCGGACGGACGCCCTTCGCCATTGCTCGCCCGTTCCGCTCCTGTCGGCGAACCGGTGCGCGAGCAGGCAGCAGCGCATCGGCGCCGCACCGACGCGTCGTCAACCAGCGTGCCCAGCGTACAAGGCTGCACCAGCATTAGTCACGTTTCGGCGAGAACTAGTTTTTTCAGTACGAGCGCTGCGTTTGCGGGCGGCCGAAGGACATTAGTGCCGAAGCTGTCATTTGGCGAACCAGGGGGGGAGGGAGGGTGCTGTGCCATGCTAAGCTGGCTGCTCGATTCAGAGCGGAGGCTTAACAAAAGAGGTGTCGATTCGGCTTTGTGCCACATGTACACATTTGCGTTCCTGGCAGGCTGGGCATTAACGTTCGCTGGGAGACTTCCTAACTCGGTGCAAGAGGACCACGCCCAGCTGCACGCAACATTTGTGAAGGTGTTTGCATGCCCTGAAGGTGAGGAGAGGCCTAGGCGGTCGGACTTGCGAAGTGCCAGGAAAGCGGGGGCAATAGCGAAGCAGCGGCTGGAGGTGGAGGCCGGTGAAGCGCGGCTGCTGCGCTCAGATATGATAGACGCTGGTCGGACTGAGGCGGCAGACAGGAGCGACCGGAAGCGACAGCAGCAATCGCCAACGGTGTGCCGGGCGACAAAGGCAGAGCTAGCAGAGACGCCGGTGGAGCCCGAAGAAGTAGCGGCAGAGCTCACAGAGGCAGCGTCCACGTGCCAGGCGGAGGCATCCGGCGGAGAGGCGGCAGCTTCCGGCAGCTAGAGAGCAGCGAGGCGGCAGCGAAACGGCAGAGCGACGTGGCAGCGAAACGGCAGAGCGACGTGGCAGCGAGACGGCAGAGCGACGTGGCAGCGAGACGGCAGAGCGACGTGGCAGCGAGACGGCAGAGCGACGTGGCAGCGAGACGGCAGAGCGACGTGGCAGCGAGACGGCAGAGCGACGTGGCAGCGAGACGGCAGAGCGACGTGGCAGCGAGACGGCAGAGCGACGTGGCAGCGAGACGGCAGAGCGACGGTACCGTCCGGCTGCGTCTGCCAAAGAGGTCGCTGCGTCTGCCAGAGAGGTGGCTGCTGCCGGGAAAATTGTTTTGAGATCACGACACTGTCGTTGGTTTATGGGATGTTGGTATTTATGACAGTGATATATAAGTAACGGGTGGCAAAGGCCCGGCGAGTAACGTCGTGGCGCCGGGCCGGGCAGTCTTGTACTGGCCCGCTGCTGCGTCCATATGAATATGCCCCTTTGAACCCGCTTCAGCGTTCTGCATGGTATCGCGTACTTGCCGCTTAGAGAATGTCAAAATACACTCCTACTAAGCACCTGTATAGCGTTTTCCGGTAGTAAAAGCTGGCTTGCCCCAATTAAGGCTGCGGCTGCGAGTGTAAGCCCCGAGGCCAGCATTGCAAAAAAAAGTGCCGGCCAGCGGCTGATCATGCCTTCCTAATTCTTCGAGCTCATCTCAATAACGCCCCGTATTTCCAAAACCACTACTTTACTTGCACACCCGCTAAAGGCCACTCGTGTATACTCAGCCATACAAGGGGAACCAAGGTCGCGGTGAAAGACAATTTTAGGGGATTGTCGATTGATGGCATGGACCCTGGATAAGTCGTGCAGCTCTCTAGGCTCTCGGCGCCGATCGAAGTTGGCAAAAAGCGAAATGGTTGCAGCTTTTCGCCAACTTTGCATGTTTGCAATATTTGCAATTAGGAGTGCACACTTGCATTGACACCCGTCGGGATTCTGCTGGGTTTCTCGAGTGGAACTTGAGAGCTGAGGCTACGAAGCCCTGCGTTGAACCTTGAACGAAATGTCGTCTCGATAGTGAATCGGCTGAGCCCGGGGCTGGTAACTGGGAGCTTTCGCGATCAGTGCCCGCTCATGACACATTTTTGCGGAGTTCAGCCCGACGACAGACGGCCTCTGGTGACTCTTGAATTTTGAAAATACCTCCTACCAACGATTTCAAGTCATTCCATAGAGTGACCCACGCTCCTGCTCAATCTAACCCACCGGAGAAGACCTACACCTGTGTGAAGTCCAGCGAGTGGAAAGGAAAATGTGGAGCGACCTGCAAGCAGCTCGTTCTCAGTCGCATGGGTATCGGTCGTTACGTATTGCAGCTGCCAGTATTGTCCGCTCCCAAGGATGTGCCTATGGAATCACTGTAAGGTGGCCCTCCTGCGGCATCGGGGCATGCGGGAGGCACTTGAATAAAGCACGAGGAGACGACTGCGCTACCTTATTATATTTTACAACGTTTTATAGTGCCAAAAGACTAAATCTAGACGACCATATCAGCTCCACAGTCAAATCCGCCTATTTTCAGCTTCATAACATTGCTAAAATTCGGGCTTGTTTAGATAAAGATACCACGTCCAAGTTGGTCCATGCATTCGTGACATCCCGTCTCGACTTCTGCAACTCACTGCTTACTGGCCTACCAGCATGTGCGATCAGGCGATTGCAGCTGGTGCAAAACTCCGCAGCTAGGCTTGTCTGTCGTGAGCGTCGCAGTTGCCACATTACTCCACTTCTCGCCGACCTGCACTGGCTACCAGTCAAGCAACGGATTGACTTCAAGGTTTTGTCGCTCACTTTTAGGTCCCTTCATTCTATGGCTCCAGCCTATCTGTCAGATATACTACCCCATCAGGCCAAGCATCGTACCACCCGCTTTTCGGAATCCAACAGTCTAGAAATACCTCATACAAACCTTAAATCCTTTGGAGACCGTGCATTTAGTTCATACGCTCCCAAAGCCTGGAACTGCCTCCCGACCTGCGTCAGAACATCCCCTGACCTGACCACATTTAAAAGGAACCTAAAAACACACCTATTTAGGATAGCATTTAGTGGGTCTCTGTGATTCGTCCTTGATGTGCTTATGCGTGCTGACACTGTGCATGCTGCCACTAACCACATTTGCATGCTGACCCTGTGCATGTTACCCCTAACCATATTATTCATTTCGTTTGTTTTTCAATCATGATTTTACTTACCATTCAATTGCATTTCACTTTACAGCAAATGTAAAGCGCCTAGAGAGAGATTAAGTTCTCTGAGGGCGCTTTATCAAGTGAATTATTATTATTATTATTATTATAAATCTGCAACGCGAGTGCAAGTGTGTTTGCACCGCATACCCTAACCACAGACACGGCTCTGGAATGGTCCTAATGGCAGAGCCCTCTCTTGTGTTACATGCGGGGGGGGGGCCAAAAGGCGACCCAAAACACGGGGTAGCGAAGGCTCAATTCTTTCTTACGGCTCTGGGCTCGGATGCTGTTCGAGTGTACAAACCGTTCGAGTGGGCAGACAATGTCAATATGTCGTGGGCACTTGCAGACAATACCATTTGTAGTCGTAGTATCTCGAGGCATCGCCACATCGGATGCATTCCCCTGAATGGTTGGCTCAGACGAGGGTCTTGCTAGGTGAGATAGCTGCGTCTGCCGGGAT
The DNA here is from genome assembly GCA_009760855.2 of Cristatella mucedo. Taxonomy (NCBI): domain Eukaryota; kingdom Metazoa; phylum Bryozoa; class Phylactolaemata; family Cristatellidae; genus Cristatella; species Cristatella mucedo. The sequence goes on along the minus strand of WPIO01000062.1, from coordinate 1,844,365 downwards.
GGGCTGTCTAACCCAAGTTTGTCGGGCGAAGCCAACCCAGCACTATCATTGGATAAGGGCCGATCGACGCCGCTCTATCGAGGGTGAGGGCTCATCTACGCCCACTTTTGAGTCAGGGGTCGGGCTGGTCTCGTTACTGCCCATAACTTAAACTGAGGGTCAAGACAAACTCTGTACTTCGCGATAACAGCCTGGCGTTACAGAGGTAGATATTGAACTCGGGTCTGATCTTTTTTTAATTCCTCGTCTTAACGCAACTACTACATCAACGATACCCTAATGCAACAGATTGAGGAGTAATAGCCGAGTTTTCTTAAAATCCACTTGTATTATGCCAATATCGAATGCATGCAAAGTGAACGTAAGAGTTTGGTCAAGATTATCCAAGTGTTAAGATCAGAGGAATTGAACCAATGTTGTCTACCTCTAAACATAACCGTAGCTTTCCGCTACACCAACACATCTACAAAAACGCTTGATTCACATAGCTTCAGTGCAAAGCGATTGCGAATGTGATCGCTTCGGTGCTTACATTTTACTGTTACGCACACAAGAATATATAATTAACGGCACATTCTTTTTCTAACATGATGCAGTTGCCGATGGTAATTGTCTGCTTTGGGCGACCTACGATAAGCATTATGGATAGGATCCCCTACTAGATATCCAAAATGTTAGGTTTTCAACACGAGCTCTTGGTTGTCAAGAACTGTTTAGCAATGGGATGACATCAAGTAGCACACAGTGAGGGCAAGGAAGCAATTATTTGCACACTCGGGAGTGTTTCTATAGTCCTTAATGGGCTGCACCCATGTCTAGATCTCATCATATTGAGCTCCTAGTAAGATCGGATAACTCAAGACTAGAATACTATGCTTCAATTGCATTTCACTTTACAGCAAATGTAAAGCGCCTAGAGAGAGATTAAGTTCTCTGAGGGCGCTTTATCAAGTGAATTATTATTATTATATTCTAGTTACAGGTTGCTTTTTGTTCGGCTTTAGAAGCAAGCTGTATGCTGGTTAGGTAGCAATCTAAGGACTGCCTAGCTCAGGTCACTTGCCTAAAGATGATAAGTCAAGTTATAGGGGCGGTTCAACCATCTATATCTGAATACATCAGTGTATGCAAACCCCAGGTTCTCATTATGGAAAATATTTAAAAAACAAATGTGCACGTTTTCAGAGCTGTAGGACGATCAAGCTATCGGCTGAGGTGACATCTACTTGCTGAAAGTAACATCCAGTCTTTATAGCTTTGTGGTAACGGATAAATTCCCAGTCGGCCATAGCAAATGCTTTTTCGATGCGAATATTTCTGTGATGACATGCAGAGAAAGCGAGGCTCTTGGTAATGTATCTGTCTATAACTCCATGAAGTCATAAAGGCCATGTGGACGTTACGCAGGAGAGTTTTGCATAGGACACTCACAGCCCAAGCGGCTTTCGGTTGCCAACCAACTTTCTCACGTAACGTAGAGAAAGTATAGCCGGGTCAGGACAGCAGTTGAGGTGGTGAGTATCGTGAAAGTAGCACCTCAGGACCGCTGAAAAGGATGAGCCACAGTCGGCAGCAGGAGAGTAGTTTAAGAATTGTGGAAGCGAGTTCCAGTCTAGGACCTGCAGAGCTAAAGCTTCTGTCGCCAACGGTCTTAAAGCAGCAAAAGAATGAAACAGCTAATTTATTGTCTATACAGGACCTGAGGGCACGAGGCTGAAGCTGGTGCAGCAGTTCAGCTAGGCATGGAGTAGCCAAGCCATGGCGGGCCTTGTGGGTCAGCTTAAGGACTTGGCTCTGAAGCCGTTGGTCAACCGGCATCCATCTTGGCACTTTTAGCAAAGGAGACACGTGCTCAAACTTCTGGGACTTGACTAGCCTTACAGCCATATTCTTAGTCAGCTGCAGTGGCCTGGTTGCTTTCTTTGGTAGCCCAACCAAAAAGGAATTACAATAATCAAGCCGAGACAGAACTAAAGAACTAGTTAAATTTTGTACAAGCCACTGTGGAAGACAACTCCTAATCTTTGATAGGGATTGGACGTGATGACTAGCTGTAGAAGCAGGCTTCTAAATGAAGCTTTTAAAATTGAGGCAGCTGTCGAAAACGACACCTAAACTTCGAGCACGTGGTGATGGTCGCACAACAGCATCACCTATTAGACGAGCAAAGCCTTTTAATCCGGCCACAAGTTTAGGGTGTCCTATGAGCAGCAGTTCGGTTTTATCGACATTTAATTTCAAGAAGTTTTCCGATATCTAGGATCGAATGTCGGCAAGTAGCATTCAGTTTCAGTTGCTGCAGCAGATTCCAACGGTTTGAATGACAAGTACAGCTGAGTATCGTCAGTATAAAAGTGATATCCTATTCCATGGGCCTTAATCACTTTTACAAGAGGTTGAACGACACGGATTGAACACGATCAGACAAGTATGATTTAATCCACGAAAGTGCTTCGTCTGCCAGACCGATCGTTGTTCCCAGTCGTTCAAGCAGAACATCGTGATCAATGGTGTTGAAGGCAGCAGACAGATCTAGCAGAGCTAGGGCAGTGACATTCTGTCATCGTTGCCACGTAGAATGTCATTGTTAACACGGAGAGCAGTTTCAGTGGAGTGCTGCTTCTTGAACCCTGTTCAACCAGCTGCTTCCTGCAACTCGACTTCCTTTTTAGCTGGCAATTGGTTATCTACAATTTCTATTGTCCAACTTTACTAGTGCTGACACTGCACCAAAGCAGCCAACTAATGAGGGTACTGTCTTGTGGACCTGCCAGTCGAGTCCTCAAGTAGCTTGGGCTTGCATTTGGCAGTGCTTGGAGATTCGAAAATCGCAAGCTTGTTCTATCCAGTATCTTCCGATAACCTACAATGAATAATAGCCTGTGAGGACATCCACAACAAGCATGGGAAAATACCACAACTTATAAGTGCATGCTCCACAGAAACGTAGTTGGATGAGAACAGCTGCATGCAGTAAAAGTGGACCCCGCCGAGGCTTATAATAATGTATTAACATTTAAGCAATACAACACCGTGGCTTGCATTGGCACCTATGCACAAGGCCAACTCAAAAATAACTATCTGATAAATTGTCATAATGCTTAATAGACAAATACGAACAGTCAACAAACTCTCGAGGTGCAGTTGTCCTTGCAATGTTTAGAAGCTTTGTTTTTCAAAAATCACTCCAAAATCGCCTATTCTGGGGCACGACATAACTAATGATCACTAGTGTACATATGACTGCCTCAAGACAATTTGACTACACTGAGCTAACGATCCTTGAACCGGCTACTGGACTCACAGTCGGTACATGTTTGTAGTACATCAGCAACCAACACAACAATGCAACTCACAATAAAAGAAATAGACCTACAACGTTTAACACATTTATGCTAACCTATAAATTAGCAGCCAACCTCAGCCACACGAAGTCTAGCGGTGGCCTAGCAAAATGAGCCCCGTCAAGACACCTAGTCTACACTGTATGCATATTTAAAAATTAACGAAATAAACAATAAGTTCGACTAAATCATTAAAAAACGACCAGAATGTGTCATTTACAGACTGCGACCTCAACTGCTACACGGGTGAACATAGAATCCAGCAAAAAAAGGACATGCCAAGCAACGAGAAATGGCATGATCGATACATACCAAGCAGCTGCCAGTATATTATAACCAGTCGGTCGTGCCTACAAACAAGAGTAAAAGAAAGTTTGCATGCACAGACATGCTAAGAGGAAGAACCTAGCAACAAGCTGCATATTGGTTGTTACTTTGATGCAGTGCTAAAGTAAACTCACAAGGCACAACCAAAAAGATTACAACAATCATGCTGAACACCAGATGTATTGCCTTTGTAGTGCAAGGCAGTCACGCCACTGACGAGCGGCTGCACCAGCGCATGGCAACTACTTTGATGTGGCACACACAAATCCCCCAAAATGTGGCAACAGTATAGCCACAATTGGTCTACTGGTGTGCATTGCAACAGCTTCAAACCACCGTAAATATTCACATGCTGCTCTATGCCAGCAGCATACATAATCTGCAAGCTATAGCATAGGGTTATAGGGGTAATCGAGAAATGCTGAGGATAGTATGGAGCAACTGCTGGCTACCCAATCGCTTTGCCATCTGTGAAGCCAATCAATCTCGAGGTCATACATGCCCGAACCCACATATGTCTTATGGCAGACAAAGTACACTTCCCTCCAGCTTAGGCTATGGATTCACCTTTCTCTGCTTGCCACTAGGCCTGATCGGGCCTCTTATTCACTCCCTTACATTAGCAGAATAATTAGTCAATAACTTTGTTAACCATCGATGAACACACGTGCCAACAAATATACATTTGCACGGTACTGTGACAGGATCAAATATCTTTCAGAGCACTATACTGGAGTGGATAGGAAGCATATTATCGACGAATAAAAAGTTAATAGATACATAATTGTAGCATGCACATTCGCTCAAATAATGAATGATCAAATTAGACGAAGCAGACGCTGTACATTCGGCTTTTAACTTGGCTTCAAAATATGCCATGTCACGGGATCGTACGTCTACTGGTACAGAGTTCCTAAGTGCATAGGAACAGAGGGCACTGTGTCCAACTGAGTGAGGTTGATTAGATATGTAGGCCAAAGCAAGAGAATGAAGGGACCTAAAAGTGAAAAGCTTAAGGAAAGAAGCTTGACGCCTGCGATCGCCGTTACATAAACCCAGTTTAGATTCGTCGGACACCGGTCCACGAGCAACTGCCTCACGAATGTTAAATTCTTATGCACCCATGGGAATGCCTACCTAGCAACCTAGGATGCTTCGAAAAAGCAAACAATCAATATTGGTAGCCAGGTCACAGGTAAAATGCTCCTAATTCGCCCGAAATCGGGTGCTTTGTGGCCAATTCTTCGAGTGTGGCTACAGAAGTAATTAGCACAGCAGGTACAACACATACGTGGGACCCAGATCAGCCAGCCAACTTGTGGTCAGAACCCCAGCTGCTGTCTTTGACGATTAATTAGGCTACCAAAGAGTAAAGCATCAATTTGTTTGAAGTCACTGCCGTAGGTCTTTTAACGAGAATTAAATTACATAGTTCCAACTAAAACAGATTGATTCAACGAGCAGTCCGAGCAGCACCAAGTGTAACCAAAGATAGAATCCTTCCTAGAGCATCTTCTCGGCACTTTTGTTACTCTTAATTATTGCGAAGTTTGAGCAGAAAACACCCTTCAGTTGGTCTCATTGACTACCTATCAAGATTTGAATCAATTTCAAGATTCGAGTGAGTAAAGTAGCCTGGCATTCAGGCCACTTTATAAAGGATGGATCTCATTTCCCCCTTCATCCGAATGAACCTCTTTTTTGCTCGCTTCTGATGTGCTTTGCATTCTTACCTGAGCACGATTCAGCACAGGCTACTTACAACAGGTCCTACCAACAAGTGGTCATGAGTGTTGTCTTATGTGCTTTTATATGCTTGTCTTACCGTAACACCATTGTAATTAACATGTCACTACCATTAATACACACTTGGTTATTCTTTCCCTTGCACTGAGTTGTAAAGCCCCTAGACAAGATTTACTAATCTTACACTGATATAAAAATTCCACTATTCTGGTGCTTAATTCAAATGGTGACCAGTCAGAAAATTTTCACAATCGCTGAACCACTACGCAACCCAGTTGCAGCATCTTATTTGATCACAATACATGAACGAACCTCGACATGCCCACAGCACCATCATGAGATAATGCTACGATGCACATAGCATAATATAAGCTTACCTTTTTACCTGCAGGCTCTATCGCTAGGGTCAAGTCGGCTTTATACTGCTATGACAGTATCAACTTTCCATCATCCATGTGCTGGTCTGCAATAAAGTTAAACACATTATAATACATGAGTGCTCAATTGTTCACTGGTAGCATTTTTGTAAGGTCAACATTATAGCAAAAAATGCAGGAGCGCATATCTGCTTGAGTCGACATAATTCAATTTTGCACGAGTTATAATCCCCCAGCAGCTGGCAGCAATGAGCCATCGCTGGTCTACTATCGTGCTTTGTGAAACAAACGACAAAACCGATTAACACTGGCTTTAATTGTAAGTTGCTGATAGCACGCCCTTAAATGAGCGAATATATCAACACTGCACTTGTGACAACTCAAAGTTCATGTAAGCTCTGCAAATCAGCAAGCAAAAGCTATTTCTAAGAAATCTTGGCGGCAAAAAAGCCATATGCACGGTAATAATAACAATAATGCACCCTCAGAGAACTCAATCTCTCTCTAGGCGCTTTACATTTGCTGCAACTAGAATGGAAAACATGCAGGGTAATAACATCTGATATAAGCGACTAAACACACTAAAGTTCACCTCGAAATTTACTAAATATTTCAAGCAAGTACAGTCTCCGCACCAACAGTAGATAGAAACCTAGCGCCTTCAGATCTATAGTTAAGTGAATAGTGAAACCACGTGGTACAATCTAGAAACAAGGCAATACTAAATAAGTTCAAATTAAAACTACACTGCTCGTCCATGGGGTGCTGTCTAGATCCGAATTCAGCTTATCAGGACTTGACCGGCTTCGACCATGGCGTGCTATTTGAAGTTAACTGCATTTATTATGTTCACTTATTATATTAGTGCAGCATGGTCCCTTTTATCAAATAAGCATGCGCAAACAGGTGGATGAGCTAGACCATGAGAAATGGCAGCAGACCTTAAAAAGTCTGTTGAAAAGCCATCCCCCCCGGAACAGAATGGAATGGATTAACCCCGTCTCAGCCAACACTGTCACGAAGGTGGTACCCAATTGCAAGAACGGCGAATAGGAAAACGTGCTAATTTTCGTGCAGATGGCCATTCGCCCCACAGTGGGTGTGATAAAAATAAGTCAGGTATCAATGGCAGGCGCAGGCTAACCTCAGGTAAGGCCGCGTACCGCAACGGCTATAACTTGCTATGGACAAAGGGCCAGCAGACGGGCCTAGTGAAGAAGGCACAGAATCTAGTAAGCCTCGAATTGCTCGCCATAAAATTGACTACAATTACGTACAAACCTCTGCTTAGAAGAAGATAACGCCAGAGACCAAGTAGCCACAGCAAAGCACATTCTCAATATGGCGGTAGGTAATCTCTCCACGTGTAGGGTCCAAAGACAAGGCGAAGGTCATAAACATAGATAACACGTTTACACGGGTATTTGTACTTATAAAAAATATATATATGTATAATATATAATTATTTATTTATATATGTAATGCTGGTAAGAAACCACAGCGCATGTAACGGGTGCTCATCCTTACAAACTCGTGACGCATACAGGTGCAACCAGCACCTCGAAGCACGGCTAAAGTGGAGTGGTCCAAACTAACTTCTTTCTAAATTATTATTTCTTCTGTTAAGTTTTTAGCACGATCGAACCAGCGGCGGGGGAGCATCCTACAGTCCTCCTAAGCTCCACTCACTTCTGTATCCGGGAAGTGAGATGGGTTTGGTCAACGGCGGGATCTTGGATTTACTGCGGAATATTGCGGGAAATGAGTAATTATGAAGGTTTTTAATAAAAATTTCAAACAAATTTAGTGCTGCGTAATATCACGGAATGTTTCTGTAGAGTAGATTCAAATTTTGCAAAATTTCACATCTGCATAAGCATTTAAGATATCGTGAAGGATGTTCTTGCGGGCCTGCTCCTGTGGTGGATTGATCACCACCATCATCGTTGACTTTATCGTAGTAGGTCAAGTCCTGCTGCCGCCGTTTTAAGCAAATTTTTTCTCCAGCTTTGTCGTAGTCCCAGCATTACTCTCGGCTGAGTTCTTGTTAGCTGAGCAATGCACTTTTAACACTACCGCCGCTAACTCAAGATATCAAACTAACTCATCATTCAAGGTAAGAGAACTCTTATCTAAAGTACGTCTCTATGCTTTTAGGTATTTCCTGCTTTGAGAGCTGCGTCTTGAACAGTTTTGGATGAGCGTGGCCCCAAAGTCGCTTAAGCTCAGCACAACACGGCTCTAAAATCTCTGATAAACTAGACTAGGCAATGCCTCCCCCGATTTGAGCTAGTTCAGCAAGTGATTTTGTAGCTTGAGTTATCGTCGCGAACAGCGCAGAACGCTAGCCGACGAGCAACACCACCAGTTTATATCACTACACACGGAGCAGGGCGAAGCACGACTCTCCTCGCCCCTCTGGCCCACCGGAGTGCCGCGACTACCCTGTCACAACAATCACCAATAGCACGTTCCGCCCTGTCTGCCTACCCATCTAGTGCCACAGCCCACTCGTACAAAGATCGGGCAGTGTCGGAAATTAAACGAAACCACAGATTTTCCTTTGAATCTTAATTGTTTCACATCTTGCCACCAATTTTTCACGTTTCATGCACTACATGTAACGATTAACACGCTTCTTGTACACACAGAGATGGAAAGGTGTGATTCGGACAATTTGGCCATCTATGTATTTAAAAGCAATAATGCTAGGATCGCATGACAGCTAATGCTTGCGAAGGATTCCCAATTCTCAGTTACTATCGCACTTCTGACACTAAATTTTATAAATTCGCTGTAACGGCATTTGAAAAAAGGTCCTTTTAACAAGAAGTGCAGCCGGTGCAATGAATGCACCATGCAAGTGAGCTTCTCCTTAATTCATTGAAATTAATTATCTTCTTTCTATATGTGAGCCTTTTAAGACACCGGCTTTGAACTTAGCCACAGTCAGCTTATGGAAGAATATTAGTAGCAAATCGAAGGCTCCGGGCTCCATATCCCGACCAGTGAAAAATTGTTTCATAAGGCCCAACTTGATGTGCAGTGGTGGCATGAGCACCTATCGTGTGCTGACCAGTCAATCACATTTGACATTGTAAGGTCATACAGAACTTGCTCTGATGTGGCTTGTCCTACCTGTAGTATCGTCATGCTGTCCGGCAGGCAAAACGTAATAAAGCCGCCTTGCAGGCTCATCAATAGTGCCGCCGTTTTGAAGTCTCCAATGACCTTAAAGCTGAACTAATCATATCTCAAGGCATCCAGTTTGGTCTTGACTCTGTTGTACACCGAGGTGCACTGAGTCAGCCAGAGGAAGAAATGGCAACTTGCTTCCATTATGGAGCACCGACTTCGAGGCTTATGGATGAGCTCCGATAATAATAATAATAATGTGTTTGTATAGCACCCTCAGAGAGCTGAATCTCTTTCTAGGTAATTTACAGATGCTGTAAAGAAAGCATGACCAAATGATTAGTGGTAATATTCGAATTGTCATCAAGCATAACATTGTTAGATGGGACATACACGGGTCAACATGTAGATACGATCAATAGCAGCAAGCACAGTGACAGCACACGAAGGACGAATCACAACTTCGAGTCCTTTATTGCGAGTCGCACTCAGCATTTCGACATTCTTCTTGGCACTAATGTCCAGCCGCTTCGACTTTAATGACAAAGGGAGTGTTTGGACCCGCTCATCTTCCTTCCACGTGTTGGTGCTTTAGTTTAGCCATTTAGCTCTCACTGCTCTGTTGTAGGTTATATAATTAGCCGACGTTCGTAAGCGGACGCTCTTCTGACCTCAATGAGAGAGTGACGAGAAACATCGATGAGTCAGTCAACCCTAATTGCAGTACCCAAAGGTGATGTAGCAATTGTGCCATAACTTCGCCGAAGTTTCGCCATTACGGCAGCAGTGTACTTGGTAGTTTCATTGTACTAATTGCAGTACCCAAAGGTGATGTAGCAATTGTGCCATAACTTCGCCGAAGTTTCGCCATTACGGCACAGCAGTGTACTTGGTAGTTTCATTGTTTATGGCCTGCGTTATGTTGGATCACGCTCCGTATGTGGGTGTTCGCTAGCGGTAGATGGCGAGTGTTTGGGTTACACAGGCAGGCGATACCCCATAGTCCTGTTGGCAGCGGTAGCAGCCGGCCGCATCTACGCTCAATCGTTCGCGCGTGACGGTAAAAAGTGCCCATGCGAACTCAAAGGCATCGTGCCAAAAATACAGTGCGGAAGTATGCAGAAAAACGTGCACGCGTATTCGCTTGTCAGATAGGCTATCGATGAAGGGGCACTTTCCGGTCACTGGTAATTCGTATTGCCTCCAATAGGCTAGTAACACAGCGGCAGAAGCAGCGCCCATTTGAACGGATAGAGAATGTTGGGTCCGCTATAGCCTATGACGTTGGCGGAAGTCAATGTAGAAGAACATCGGACCCAGCAAGTCAATGTAGAAGAACAGCGGACCAAATAATACACTCTTTGGTATTCTTGAGGCCTGGATCGGCCCTGACGCTCAGGAGCTATCTCACGGCTTCCTGCGTACGTTAATATACTGTCTTCCGTATTTTCGACTCGATATTTACTGTGCGCGACTTTTCGCACAAATTCAGCAGAGAAGCAGTAGTAAAAATCTTAGCGACGACGCTTCCTCTGACCTACTATTGGGGTGTTATTTCTTCAGCTCCACCTCCAAAGTCGTATTTGGATATACAGCGTTTTCCTCGCTTCCTGATTTGCTGCTCTCTTCTGATGACGGTTTGTCTGTCTTTGGGTGAGTGGGTACGGGGAGTGTGACAGAGCTCAGGGCAGCGTGACACCTTGATGATGAATGAAGGAGGGCTTAGATGAGCGGGTGATCTATGATAAGATGTGCATGCGTGCTAGACAGAGGCTTAGAAAGATTCACAGCTGCAGAAGTAACGGGTGCTTGAGTGGTAGGTCGAATTTTTGGTGTAGAAAGCTTCATTGCCCGTTCCCCCTCTGTGCAATCCTAAATCTAAAACTAATAGTTAATATAAATATTTCACCCATGACTAATTTCTATCAATCGTGACTGAAAATTATATAACACACAATTTTGACGAAAAATATTTCATCTTATCTTCGAGGGCTTTCTCCCTGTTTTCTCAAGTGAAACGAGGGGTCCAGCGATCGTCCTGATCCCCTGCAGGTGTGCCAAAATAACCATATAACAGATCGTCCTGATCCCCTACAAGTATGCCAAAATAACAATATAATAGATCGTCCTGATCCCCTACAGGTGTGCCAAAATAATAATATAATAGATCGTTTGCATAGCACCCTGGAAGGTTCAGATCGCTGTTTACCCGCTTTACAACTCGCTGCGAGAGAGTCAATAAGCAAGGATACTATGAAAAGTATTATGCTTAGACGTGCACGCGAAGCAAGCGCCATTCTTAGATCAGCAAACGAAAGCAAACACGAAGACACCGGTTGCCACCATTTTGTAGGACCTCTGGATAGTAACATGAATTGAATCACCAAAGGTGGGCATGCAAAGTGCACAGAAACAAGCAAGATAGGCTCGATGGGTGATGGAAAGCTGAACGTAACAGATGCGTCTTTATATATAATATGTAATACTTATATATAATATCTAATTATTAGTATAATTTTAGTATTGTAGTAATTAATTATTAAATAAGAATTGCATATAACTATAAATAATAATTAAACAATAATAATTAAAAATATAGTAGTAATTTTAGTATCTAATTAGTTTAGTTATAACTATAATTATTATAAAATATATTATATATATACTATATTATACTATTATATATATATTATTTATATATAATTATTATATGTAATATTTATATTAATTATATATAATACCTATGTATATATAATTATTATACTATGCAATATAAAATTATATAATAACACATATAATTATATATAATAATTATTATAAATGCTTATATATATATTATTAAATTATTGAAGATTAGTTATATATAATATAAATAACCTTCATAATATATAATTCAGTTGTATACTAACCATAAAGAACTTAATCTCTATTCAGGCGCTTCACATATGCCTCGGGGCTCGATCCAACGACCTCAGCCAGACCTTGGCCGGGGCGAGCACCATAATCGCTTGACCAAACCAGCTCGGCGCTATAGCTAAGACTGAACCAATACAAGGTCATTGCAGATTTCGACCTTAGCCAGAAGCGAGTTCCAGACTTTCCGTACATACTCGATCGTTAAAGATTTTAATTTGGGGACGGTGAGATGACTAGATGCTGAGGGACGGGTCATGCGAAAGCATTCTGGAAGAGTGAGTCGGATAGGTAAGCTTGCGAAAGCAAGCGAAATTGCCTTTAAGCCAGACAGAGGATCTTGAAATCAATACGAAGCATGATAGGGAGCCAGTAAAGCTCAGACAGAAAGTGCTAGACGCGGCAGCTTCACCTGTTGCCATCAGACCATAACAGCTGCTGAGTTTTTGCACCAGCTGCACACGATTAAGGGCTATTGCAAGGAGTCCTGAGTACACGGAATTTCAATAATGCAGACGCGATATAATAAAGTGATAAAAAACTATTTTGGCTGTCGTACTCCGAACTAAGCAAGCCTTAATTATGGCGATGTTCCTTAGCTAAAAGTTGGCTGACTTAAGAGGGAGATATGCTCATCAAATAAAAAATTCTTCGATGAACCTTTAAATAAAAGCTGTTGGGCCCTAAATGCATGCCACACCATCACTTGAAACAATAAAAGGCCTAGAATTTTCTAATTAATGAATAGCCTGCGAGATTAACCCTCCGGCTGTTATGTATAACAATCCAAAAGCTTAAATCCAAATCCGCAAACCAAACCATGCCCCATAGAGGGGAGCCCAGTTTCGTCAAACGTCTATTCCTGGTTAGTCATCCTCTATGTACATGCTGTACGTATGTTTACACTTGTCGCGATATTTGTATACACCTGCCGTCCAACCAGGCTACCGGAAAGTGACATACGTTTGGCAACTATACTATCGATAAGAATTGTGTAACTTACAGCGGCTACTGCGGCCGGGCCGCAGTAGCTATGTAGTCCGAAATTGCCGAGCCTCATTCCATTGGTCCACGGGAACGACCAATAAATTCGCCGTGAGAAGAATTTTCCCATGCCTAGCTACGGTCGGCATACCTGCGCATCGCCTGCAACAGTTAGAAGCAGCCGCAGTGCGTCAGTAACACCGAAAATCTAGCTGGTGGCGTAAACTTGAATTTTTTTTTAACCCAGCTGGAAATGCTGTTTTTGTTCGCTCCATTATTTTAGTATGCTCACGGGACTAGCAAAAGCCAACGGGATATTTTTCACGAGTGCTCAATCCAGGTCAACGTATTGGCAACTCGCGGACCCTTCTGCTCTCGCGTCCGTGCACATCGGCCATTCCCGAAGGCGCCAGCTTGCGTCTTATCGCAGCAACGACGTTCCTCGAGCGCCGCGATTCTTACGTGGCGGTGACACTACAGGCACCAATGCTGTTTTCCATATTCGGCCAAGTGCCTTGCCGGCTTTGCTATATTGGGCTTCGACAGTCTTTCACAGGGAAGTCGGTGTATGCTTTAATGCCGACTAATGCTGTTAAATTTGTATTGCTTACTGGTGATTTCGTGCTGTTCAAGCCCCAGGCTGTCTGGCCATGCCAGTTGTCGGCTCCACGTAGGTTTGCAAGCTCCCACTCGTACCAACACCTTGACCACATCCGGGTGCAAGCAATGACCGCCTTGTCAGGCTTGTACGGCACGAGCTCGGCAGCCTGCGGGCACTCTACGAGACGAGACTCTTCACCGGTCGCGCGATGTGCTGAAACCGAGGCATTCCCTTGTAAAAACAAATGGTGGCTCCGCTAAGCTAATAGTTTCGTGCAAGCGGTGCCTTTCCTTTAAAGGAGGGTCGTGTCTTATCGGTGGCCCGGGGAATCTCTCACGGGAACCTCCGGTGCGACCGACACCTGGATCGTCCTCCAATTTCAATCGAAGTGTACGCTGTGACAGTTTACATGTCACGCCTTGTTCATGCAAGCAATACAGGGCAGCATGTACATTGTCAGCACATGACGCAGGAACACAAAAAACATACAAGATGCGAGTAATAAGCGAAAGTCTGGCATTTTTGGATACAACATGCGAGAAAATCTCACCTGCCGTGGAGGTACAAGGTTGACAATTAAACTCCCTTTGAACAATTCACTGTTCACTGGTTTTCGGAACCCAAGTATATTTGTCAGCCCCAATAAATAGGAGCAAATTTTGTGCCGCAGTGGCATTCCAATCAGCCGGAGTTGAAGCATCTTCGCTCGCAAGCAACACATTATAACAAGTGCCATTAAATATTAGCACACATCGAGGACTATGAGTTCATTCAAAATTTTTCTCGTTCAAGTCGATACCGGCAAACCACAAAAAAGGATGCCAATAAGAGCTGCAGTATGGCAACAAGCTCTTCATGCAAGTGTGAAGTCAGCATCTTCACGGGATTCACGTTCCATACAATGCTAAGCAGGTTGGCAAAATCGAATGGGAGACAAATACATCGGTCACAGGCCTATCATGCCACGGCCCACGACCTCACATGTGCTGACTGAAATCAGACTGCGAACGATTGAAAACGAAATCAAAACAATGTTAAGTAATTACAAAATAACACCCGTGTTCTCAACGACTATAAATCTTCTCGTCATATGGCGAGCTCGATTCCAATCGCCACCCTTTACCACTACGGCACGGCAGTGCTTCGGGACTTTCGGCTCATCGTAGCCGAGCCAAGACCTGACTTTCCTGCCAAACCACTCGGGCTCTGGTAAAGGACAGCCCTTGAACCACAGAAGTCCAAGCAACTTCGGAAGTGCTAGTAGCAACGGGGGGGGGGAGGAACAGGAGTCATTTCTCTGACTTAACGGTTGACAGTGTGTGAGCATCAGCCGAACCAGGCAGCGCCGTCGCTCCTCCGCCTCTTGACTGCCCCGCCGGGTGGTTGACGACGGGATTCTGCGAGTACAGCACGGTGGCAGTGATGACAATTGCAATGGAGGCGGCCGTGTAGCCGTCCACGGATATCCCGAACAGAATCCAGCAGAGCACGGCCGTGAACACGAGCTCGAGCGCACTGGCAAAGGTTTTGAGGATCGAGTTCAGCTTGGCGAGAAACAGGCTCGTCACCACGCCGCCGGCGGCATTGTTCAGCACGATGAGAACGACAAGGGGCTGCAGCAGCGCAGACAGCGATGCCGATGTATCGCTGACCACTCTGCCGCCACCGCGCACGACGAGCAGCAGAGCGACGTTGCACAGGATCGAGTCGGCGTACATGAAGAAGTTCTGCAGCATGAGCGGCACGCCGGTGCCATCCTTGAGCAGGTACTCGTTGTAGACGCCGGCGAAGCACGAGCAGAACACCTGCACGAGGATGAGCGCGAGGCCTCCGCTGGTTGCTAACCACCTGGCTAAGAGCGACGGCTGAGTGGCCACCGCCTCGGGTGCTGCCGCTACGACGGCTTCGCTCTGGCCGGTGGCAGTGTCGGCGCTGACCGTTGACGCTCGTCCTAGCTCCTTTGCCACGCAGCCGATCGTCAGCAAGAGCAGAGAGAACCACTGCATCCATGAAAGCTTCTTCTTGAATAGGATCTGCAAACGAGTGCAAGTGAACGATTTGACCGCAAGACCAACGCTCACTCAGGCAACCCCATAACAGGCGAGGGCAATAAATAGCGCTTCTTGTAGGGTGGCGGTTTGAAGTAAAATATATTTACATACACACACACACACACACACACACACACACACACACACACACACACACACACACACACACACACACACACACACACACACACACACACACACACACACACACAAACATTAGCATACAGCCTACCGAAGCGGCAGCTGTATGCTGTGCATGTCACCCCTAACCAAGTTACTCATTTTTTTTGTTTATCAAGCATGATATTACTCACCATTCAATTGCATTTCCCCTTTGCAGCAAATGCAAAACACCTAGAGAGAGATTGAGTTCTCGGAGGGCGCTTTATCAAGGGCATTATTATTATTATTATTTTACTGGATCGATCCTAGAGCGTTAGGTCTTCCAGCTTTCGGTAACACAGGTTTTCCCATAACTATGAAGTTGGTCTTACCACCGTTAGACTTAGTTAGGCACCGTAAGGAAGTTAGCAGCTGTTCAAACTCAACAAAGTCGATGCAGACAGCAAGGGAATTAAGAGAGTCGGGTGAGGAGGCTTAGGCTTAGAAGAGTCGACAGATAGTTATGAGCTGGGTGTCATCGGAGTACAATGAAAGCCAGGATTGTGTTTGGTGATGGCAGTGTGAACAAGGGAGCTTCAGGTCGAATCCAGAGGTACCACATATTTTTAAGTGCCCACTAGATGACTCAGAGCCGTTTAGGTACATATACACCGAAACATCTTTCACTTCACATCAACCAGGACCTGATCAGTTTAGCTCGGTGGCAGTGATAACCAGGCATATGGAAAGGTGCTTCAAATGATCTGGTGGTCAATAGCGACAAATGCTGTTAGAACCAGTCGAGAGGCCCTAACCCTGATCAGTAGTGTTCAGTGGGTCACTGTAAACCCAATGCTCGTTTACGATAATAATGCAAAAGCATGTGCTAAGTGCTGTAGGAGAACTAAATCTCTTTTTCGGCACTTGCTGGAAAGGAAAAATGGCTATTGTCGAATGATAACATGCACAAAATATTAGCAGACATAAGCACATCGAGAAAAATTCCCATGTACAAATCGAAGTCTTTTTTTAACTCCTCTTTAGATTTGTTCAAGTAAGGGGATGTGATGATGTCGGTCGGTAGTAAGTTCTTAGCTTTACGAGCATAGGAACTACAGGCACGATCTCGAAAAAATTCGATGTCCCGCAGAGGCAAAGCCAAACAATTTGAGTCAGAGGAGCAGATGGTATGTTATAAAGCATGATTTGGAAGTATTTTTGATAGGTAGGCCCGAGCAAGAGAACAAAGAGACCTAACAATGAATCACTGAACCTTGAAGTTTATACTCGGGTTGCCGGAGAGCTGGTGCAGTGCAGATCCACGAGAAATGGTATACAGTGGCAATGCTCAGGATCGACCACCCCCAAGCTTAGTTGCCAAGTTTTGAACCAACTGTAAGCCTGCTGTTGCACAAGAAGGAAGACTTGAAAGTAGTGAGTTACCGAAATCCAGATGGAATCATCACCAATGCATGGTCCAGACTGACTGCGATCGTCATCTAAGCAACACATTTTTTTTGCAATGTTACACAGCTGAAAGTAGGCAGACTTGACTACTGAGTTAATAGTCATCTAGCCAAAGATCACATTGAAGCAGATTACCATGATTCCGTGCAGAGGCAAGAGGGGGGATACGTTGGAGGAGCCAATTTCGAGAACAGATTCCGGGCGGCACTGGGTTTGCTGACAACTACTCAGTTGGTCATCCTGTCGTTCAGTTTGGAGAGCCTGAAGCTATGCGGTACTCTGCCTCTTAAGACCTTTCTAACAAGAGTGACCTCTAATGCACATCAGAAAATATGATGGGCTTTTAGAAACAAATGTCATTCGGGTTTTTAAAACGGGACGAAAGGAATAAAAAAAATACTAGCTGATTTAACAGCCTCTTTTTGTATAGCGACAGAAGAGCCTTTATGGCTATCACCACTGCTTGCAGTAGTGAGAAAGGATCGCCCACTGCAGGATTCGAACCCAAGACTTCGGGCCGAGGTCGTGAAAAGCAACCGCCTTACCTAGTGTGCCATTACGGCTAACCTTGGCAAACAATGTTTGAACGGCTGGAGGTTTGGTTGGGACAACCTCGCTCCACCCTTCAGCAGACCCGTGGGCTGCAGGACCCAGACCCAATATTCAACGAGTAGAGATTTTCAACTCGTAGGCATGCATGGAAAAACTCCGAACAACCTAAGAATAGTGTAAAATAGTCGTTTTTATTGCCTAATTTTATAACCTGAGCCTCGGATGGGCATCGCCATACTGGATTTCCACAGCTCCATCTTTGTTTGTCGATTTTGCTTATGGTATGTCATTGCAGATGACACTATCTACAGAAATAGAATTAAATTGATACAAATCGCTATTTACTTTCATGCTTGCTACACACGTTGGCATGATCCTACCACCACATTTCAGGCCAAAAATAGCTCTACTACTAACGTGCTCGCACCTAACGACCGTTGTTGGTTCGAGTCCTGCAGCAGGCAATCCTGTATTGTCAACTGCAAGTAGGTGGAATAGCCAATAAGGCTCTTCTACTGCTACGTAAATAAGGCTGCTGAATCAGCCGACCATTACTCTTCACTTTACGGTTAAGGAACAACTTTGCCAGCAGAAAAAGCCATATGTAACCATACTCAAGAACTAGCTGTGTACTTGTGCACATAGTGCAGTACCCTAGCCACAACAGACATTTGCCCTGTAATTTACTGAAACGTACACTTGCATACAAAGTACAAATGAGCTGAGTTGATGAACGAGTGAATTCACTACTCTAGGATATGTCTTGAGAAAAAACAGTTCAAATTAACAACTGATTGCGTATATGTATGCTCACATGCACACACAATTAGTACCTGAATCACAGGCTAGTATTTCAGAAACACGACTACAACTATAAATGTTGACGGCAGACAGATGGTGTTAGCAGGAGGCCAATTAAAAGATCCCAACGAAAACTATCAATCTGTGTAGCTCAAATTTCTAAAGACCTACAGCTAAAATAAGAACCAGTGAGTGCATGTAACACCTAAAGATTCGGACTCACAGCAAGCTGTATTTAAGGTACCAGTAGCACTCGCGCCATTGCCTGCCCAGATCAAAACAATACTCATCCTAGAAGAAAAGAGAACACCAACAATAATGGTAATAATAGTAAGAAATTTATAGAGTGCCTAGAAGAGAAGGGCCGACTCTCTTTCTAGGGACTTTACATGTGCTAGAAAGGGAGTATGCTAGCTAATTAGAAATAAAATGTACAATTTCAGCACATAGCACATACATGCAAACATTAACTTCTAAAAATGTGTAAACCTGTGCATAGACGGTTTTATTGTTTGACTATAAGTAGCTGGCTGGTCACTGCTTGAAATCAATCGGTGAGAGCCAGCAGAGAGCTACTACAGGTTTTATGTGCTGACAAGTTAAAATTCTATTAAGCTGCAACAACCCCAACCCTGACCTTATAAACACAGCAATTTTGCAGTCGCTGAATGCATGTAAGTAAACAGCGGTCTACAAATTCATAAAGGTAACCCTAGCTGTTATCACCATTGCTATCAAGTGACCGCATGAAACGGCATGCCACAAGAAATTATCATCGGTGGCATCGAAGATAGATCAGCAAGGCAGGTGATAGGTGTGACCTGCATGTACACACAAACATAAGACTACTTTACCTGAAATATCACTCCAGTGACAACCACGCGAAATTGCAAGAGAAGAAAATACGTAGTCGGATCAAAGTTGGACAGATTGACGAACGCCAAATTATTGTAAGCACAGTACAAGGCCGACGGTACCATGTACAATGCAAATACTGCAAAGTAAAACAACTGCTCAACAGCATGTCCTTTTACAGCGAGATAAAGGCAAAATAAGACTGACGATCGCCTGGCAATCAAGCACTACATCTCAGTAGGCAACCTGCTGCAATAACACAGATGCAATGCAGCACTGGCAATGATACAACTGTTCCAGCCTGCTAAATCACAACAGCTATGCACACCACAATCGGACATAAAGGGGTCCAAGCCAACTCCTACCTTTCAAATTTTTGAGAACTTCGGGAACGAAGTGCCTAATGCCGAACCTGCACAACAAATCAAGGTGCGCTGACGGCAAGGCTGTGCAGTTGCAGCTAGACAATTGCATGTGCACCGTGTATCCAATGGCAGGACATCCTGGATTAAACAGCCAGAAATTATAGAAAAGGGCAAGCAGCTGCATTCTGCAGAGAAATGCATCACATTGCTCTGAATGGTAGAGCACAAAAAACTCGACAACCAAAAGCAGCACCATATATGCACAATATGTAACATCAAATAGAGAGAGCTGGTAGGTAGATGGTATAAGTGCAGATCAACAAACACACACTCACAGGCAGTAACAGTCTTCAGAGTAAGAAAACGAGACTAGCAGTATTCTAGGCAGCACGCACATGAATGGGCTTTCACTTGGCCAAGTCTGTCAATCCGCTGTTTCATCGGTCCCACGGTTTAAGCACAGAGCCGACTCTTAGTAATGACCAATACTCGACGAGGACATAGTGAGAAATAGCATTTTCTTCTTCAGCCTAGCCTCAACCTGATTATAGGAAGTTCTGCAGCCCAGCAACGAATTCTAAAGCATCATTCAGCAAGTTCCAAGAAAGGGTGACAGCAGAGACTGAACTATTAGCACAGCGTACGACATTTTTTTCATTTCTGGCCCTTTGAGACTTAAGAATCTCGAATCAGCTGTAACTGGTGCATACCCCTTTGACTCCCAGGAGCTCAAGTGGGGCCATTCTTGCAGGGATGCCCTCGAGCAAACCTTGCCTGTGCACTACGGTGAAAGCATGTTGCTAGCTAGACAGCCGCTCATTCGTCAATCAGTGTCTCAATAACAAAATCCACAGTGCAAAACAACGAGCTTGAAATAATCACTGAAGCATCATAAGGATCTCTGTTCAGGAATGACTCATGAGAATTCACTGCCTGGTTTTACCTTTGATTGGAGCCGATTTACATCTATGGCAAACCTGGTACTGAGCTATGGTGATGTAATGAGTAATACTACAAGATCAAAGGTAGAAAAAAGTAGGGCAGCCAAACATATAGACGCATACCTTCATCACGATCGTGATGATGCTTTTCTTGTTGCTGTTGATGACGTTTATGACGATGACAATGCTGGTGTCTCAAATGTAATAATAATGATAATAATAATAGTTGATTTAACAGTCATTTTTATTGCAGCAGAAGAGCCTTAATGGCCAGAAGATCAGCAGACTTGATTTGAAGGTGAGAGGAATTTCCCTCCTACTGCCCGAGTCGTTCTTTGTCTGCGTTTGTTCTAGGTATTTTTTAGATTCCCTTTAACACAGGGAATATTTAGGTCATAGTTTCGGTGTTGGACGCCTGTACGTTTGCTTTGTTGACGCGCTCGAGTGTTGCCCATTTGTCCTGCCTAGCGTGTTCCCGCCCAACTGGTTCCTCGACAACACTGTCGAATTCGGTGCCCGTCTGGGTGCCATTCCTGCTTAATTGGTTTTCTCATTTATAATCTGTAGTAGCCTTGCTGCTAGTACTATTTACATACGCCCCTAGACTTGCCTTTTAGCTACCACGCGGTGGCGACCGCTGACCCGCGGTACGGTAGCCCCATTCACCGGGCACTTGGGTGGTTGAGCTGAACCCGGAGTGGGTTAGCACTGCATCCCCGTTGTGTTGGTTATTTGCGCGTATTCCCGACCTTTATTGACAGCTCTGTGCCCTCTGGTCCACGGGATTTGGGTTTAGTCGCCACGAGGTCGAGGCGGCAGACCCGTCGCGGCTGTGCCCTGCCTATCCTCGTGTTCCGGCTGGAAGGCCGAACCTCCTGCCCCAACAGGTTTGCCTACTGGCCAGGAATCCCCCTAGCCGGCCAGATATAGCGTGCCGACAAGGCGGAACCACCTCCTGCTGACAGGCGCCCGGGAGACTTCTGCTTGTCGTGCTGCTGGCCGGATATGTCTGAGCCAGTAGCTGAAGCCCCCCCCCCCAACCCCCCCCCTGAACCCCCAAAGCGCCCCTCTCGAACCCTACCCATGTCGTTCGCCTCTGCCGTGCGCTCACCGCTCACCATCCCTGGCCTTGTCCCCGGTGCTTCCCCGCTCGCCAAGCTCAAGCCGCTGGTTGTTGTTGTCCCCCCTCGTCCCCCTCGGCCAGGGGATACGACGGGAAGAACCTAGACCTAATTGTCCAGGTTGCCAGCAAGGCCATCCACCCGGCTGCTATTGAATATGCATATGCGAGCAAGCCAAGGAAGTTCGTTGAGCTAGGCTTCTCATCGGAGGAGCAGGCTCGTAAGGCCGCGCAGGCCCTAGCCAAAGTTTTCCCTGCAGCACGCCATCAGGTGGACCGGTCCCTTGTAGTCACCCTGTCGGGTATACACCCGCGCACCCCCTTCTCGGAGATAGTACAGGCCTTAGCGCCATTTGCGAAGGTCTTGAGTGAAAAGCAGGGCTACCTGTGAGGAACCACCATACGTTCAGACTGGAGAGTGCTCCAGTGTGAGATGGAGGCACCCCCCTCCTTCCTATCGATTGGTGACTGCCCGGACCCTGTCATGATTCGCTATCCTGGCATGCCTCCCCCATGCGGACACTGCGGTGCCCAAGGCCACAGAGCCCTAGTCTGCCCTAACCGGGTCTGCAATGGCTGCGGGCTCGTGGGACACATATTTGCAGACTGCCCCAAGGTGGTCTGCTTTAGGTGCAGCAAGCCGGGGCACCTTATACGGGCCTGCCCATTGAGGCCCAGGTGTGGTCACTGCTCCGAAATCAGCCACTCCACTCGTGACTGCCCCAAAGCCCATCCACAGGCGGTCCAGACCACCCAATTACTATGGGCATCGGATGCGGAAGACGGCATCCTGACGAGGCTCGCAGAAGCAGTGGAAGCTGAATTCGTCCCTCCCCCTCCCCCCCCCGAGGCCCTGGTTGCCCAGTCGGCCCCCATCGAGACCCCGGCGCCAGTTGTCCCCCCCTCCCCACTCCCAATCTCATCAACCCCCTCTCGCAACCCCTTGTCGACACCCTGGTCCCCTCCCTCCGAAGCCCGGCCCCACAGGTGTCGGAACTGCTGCCGGGCTGCACAGCCAGCCTCCACCTGGACCCGCAGCTGACAGCAAGCCCTGAAGAGGTCCCGCTCTCGTCCTGGGTGCTCTCCTCCCTCTTCGGCCCACAGGACATTGAGGTTGCCCCCCCCCCCCGCGATGCTGGCCGAATACTCGCCCAAAGCCCCCCCCCCCCCGAGTCGCCCCCTCCCATAAATATAGACGAGAGCTCCTCGGACTCCCTTGCCATGACCCTCCAGCCGGTTCGCCAAGAGGAACCGGCTAAGGCCAAAATCAAGGGCAAGCAAGGTGGGGCCGTTAAGCTCCTGCCAGAAGGAAAACTGAACCGCCTCGAAATGCCAAGCCCTAGGCTACAGGCGGAGGAGGAGGATGAGCTGTCAGACAGGGAAGAGACCCCGGACCCGAACACTCCCAGGCCTCTTTTGTCCTACGGTGGACCCAGTCCTTTGCCAATGCCATCACGGCGAAGGACTGGGGCCTCTTCTGCGCCCTCGTCGACCAGATGTCGGCCGAATGGCTGATCCTGGGCAGACGTCAGGTAGAAAAGAGGTGGAAGCTGTGCTCCCCCACAGCCCGTAGAGAGAGTGCGAGCGAGGCTCAGAGTGACACTCCACGACCTCCGCGTCCCCTGGGTCGAGGCTGGAACCCCAAGGGTGCGGCACAGCTGCAGAGAATGTACCGCTCCAACAGGAAGCGAGCAGTCCGCAGCGTGCTCAACCCGGTCCAGACGCTCTACACAGGGGACCTAGCTGCGTGCCATAGCTTTTGGGAGGCAGAGGCCGCGGCCCGCCCGGTAGACACAGAGATTGCAACGCGCCCTACTCAAGGCCTCGCCGCCGAGAGAGCAGCCCTCGCAACCGATTCTCCTGCTCCCACTCTCCCCTTCGGAAGTGGCGAGGAAACTGAAGAAGGCCAGCAACACCTCCCCTGGAGCGGACCGGCTAGAATACCGGCACCTCAAGGTGGTGGATGCACAAGCAACTCTCCTGGCGACCATCCTCAACGGCTGCCTAGAGTTTGGCGACGTGCCCCCCCCCCCCCGTGGAAGACGGGCCACACGGTCCTGATCCACAAGAAAGGAGATCCGAAGGTGCCGGGAAACTTCCGGCCAATCTCGCTCCTGCCAACAATATATAAACTTTTGTCGGGCTGCTTGGCCACAAGGCTGTCACTGCTGTTGAGGGAGAACAATGTGCTGTCCCCACAGCAGAAAGGCTTTCTTCCGGGCTGTGAAGGCTGTCAAGAGCAGACCTTCCTCGTCGAGTCGGCCCTGAGGGATGCAGCCAAAAGGAAGCGCACCTTGTGCGGAGCCTTTTTGGACCTTCAGAATGCATTCCCCAGTGTGCCACACGAGGCGCTCTACTCCACTCATGCCCACTTGGGCGTGGAGGAGCGCTTTGTAGGCTTCGTCCGCAAGATATATGCGGGTCCTCTATCGCGCTGAGAGTTGGCTCGACCACCCTGGATCCGTTCCCAGCTGCTGCAGGCGTCCGCCAGGGTGAACCACTCTCACCCATCCTTTTTGATGTGGTGATGGAGCCGCTCGTCAGAAGGCTAGCGGTTGGGGCGGAGAGGCATGGATATGCACTGGGCTCGGCCAAGATCTCTGTTTGCGCCCTGGCCGACGATCTGGCCATTTTTTCGATCGAGCGCCAGCTCGATCGAGCACATCGGGCTGCCTCGAGCATAGGCCTCAAGTTCAGGCCGGAAAAGTGTAGGACGCTGGTGCACTACCTTGCGGCGTCGGAGAGCCTGGTCTTCACCATCGCCGGCTCCCCGCTTCCAATGCTACGAGACGAGGAGGCGCACCTATACCTAGGTGCCCCCCAGGGCTTTGCTTACCCTCGGGCGGAGGTAGAGAAGGCGATCTCCCTCCTCACCCGGGATATAGCCTTGCTTCAGACGTCCCTCCTGGCTCTGTGGCAGAAGATGGACGCCCTCCGCACGTTTCTTATGCCCAGATTGGAGTATCTGGGACGTGCGAAATGGCTCCGAAAGAAGCTCCTGGTCCCAGCCGACAGAGCGATTAAGGACTTCTGCAGGTCGGTTTGCTCCCTTCCGGACAAAGCCACTCTGGGCTTCTTCCACCCCTCACGCTCCAGTGGTGGCCTTGGCCTTCTCCCGCTCTCGCAGGATGTGGACATCCTTCGCGCCACGCAGGAGTGCCGCATGCTGTCCTCTCCGGACTGGATGGTGGCAGGAGTTGCTCTGGAGGGGCTTGATGGCGCCATAAAGGTACTTAAAGGGTCGCCCTCGGACGAGGCCAGAACCATCTTCCTGTCGGGCGGTTCCTTTGAACATGCCTTGGGTGCTGGTTCAAGGTCGCTCTGGTCTGAGGCCCGCCAGGCGCTCAAACAAACTCAAACGCCTGGGTGTTGGTGCCCAGTATGCCGATGGAAAGATTCTGCTCCACTGGATCGAAGGGTCGAAAGATCGAAAGGATGAGCGCCCTCAGTTCGCCCCCTCCGAAATGGTCTCCACCATCAGACAGGACCTGGGAAAGTCATGGGCGGTATATTGGCGCAAGAGGCGTGATCAGGGGAAAGTGTCTGGCTACAGACAGACACAGCAACCACACCCACTTCCTCTTTTCGGGCCTCGGTGTCACTTTTGCTGCTTGGCGCTTTGTTTTCCGTGCCAGACTGGACCTTCTGCCGGTGGCCGCTGCCAGGGCCAGGTTTGACCCCACGTCGGAGCGCCTCTGCCGCAAGGGCTGCGGTCAGCGCGAGACGCTGCCGCACGTCCTGAACAATTGCCCAAGCATGATGGTTGCCATCACTAAACGGCATGATGCGGTCCTGTACCGGCTCCTGGAGGCTCTGCCTTGGGCACTGAGGAGACACGCCCGAGTGGACCAGCACCATGAGCTTGACCCGATCCAGCATCGTCGCCCAGACCTTGTCATCGACACGGGCGCCTACGCGGTAGTGGTCGACGTATCGGTCCCGTTCGACAACGGCGAGCTCGCGCTAGAGGTGGCAGCCGAAAGGAAGCTCCTCAAATACATCGAACTGGTGGATGAGCTTCACGTCCGAGGACGCCGGGTTGAGCACTGCGCCTTCATCGTGGGCTCCCTCGGTGCCTGGCACCCTGAGAACGAGAGGACCCTGGCAGCCCTCAGGGTGAGCCAGCGCCACCGCAGGCTTCTCAGGAAGCTCTGTGTAGCGGACGCCATTAATGGCTCGGCCAGGGTCTGGCTGCGATTTGTGGGCACTACAGACAGCCCACAAGAGGGAGTGCGGCCGTCACATGACCCGCCTGCGCCTGGAGACAATGAGGCGTCGCCCACAACGCACTGGACGGACGCCCCACCTATCTCTGGATTGGAAAGACATAGAGGAGAGCTGCCCCAGCCCGTGACTACAGCACCCGAGATAGCTTCCTCCAGAGTCCAGCCGGCTCGGTAGAGCGGGACATTCGCGCGAGAGCTCCAGAGAGAGCCGGTCAGTCACAGCCAGTAAGGCTCAGTGGCGCCGCCCTCCAACGAGCAGCGGCTCAGTACACTGTGACACGCCCTCCCGCGCCGCACGCGACCGTGGCGGAGCCTTGGAGGAGGGCTACCCCGATCAGGCTCGGGGTGCCCCAGCAAGCGCGAGCGACACCTGAGGTCCGGCCACCTCCAGATCGCGATGCTGGTCCCACACGAGAGGTATCTCGGAGGACCTAGGCCGACCATGTACCCCACCAGTTATTAAATAAAAAAAAAACCAGGATATGGCTATCACCACCGCTTGCAGTTGGCAAAACAAGGATCGCCAATTGCGGATTCGAACCCCCGACGTCGGTCCTGAAGAACGAGCACCTCACCTCCAGGGCTATGGCAATACAATAATGGAATGCAGAACTGTCTTAACTGAAGCAATGGCTAGGATATGCCACCCACTAATGACATCATAACTATAAGTTGCTGCCCAGCAAAGATCAAAATTAAGACATGCATAAACTCGGTCCACTTCCGACGAACCGTGTGGCTTGAGAATAACCACCCGGCTCGACTGAAGTGCATGCAAGATGAAGGCTACTCCATTACAGCCGATTATTGGCATTAGCGAAGCCGATAGATATACTGTATGTGCTTGACTTTTCTTGAGTGGGAGAGAGGCTGCTACATTCCAAATCCTCCAAAAGTCAATGAAAGCTAACCCAAATCGGTTACAAAACCAAACCGGACTAACCATTCATAAAAAACATTCTCATTAGTGTGTCAGTACAATTATCACTGTGCACGTGCAGGTTCCTCACAACTCAGCAACAAAGTAAGCCTCAAAACGACAGCCCTCCCTTACTACATACTATCAAAGCAGCTCGGTAAGCCCACAATGTTGTAAGTGTATGACGCACGAGAGCCACAGCAATGGCTGCAGCTGAGCTTCACGGTGCCTGTGTAGTGATGGCACACTAGGTAAGGCAGTTGCTTTCACGACCTCGGTCCTGAGGTCGTGGGTTCGATTCCTGTGGTGGGCGATTCTTTATCGCCACTGCAAGCAGTGGTGATAGCCGTAAAGGCTCTGCTGTCGCTATACAAAAAGAGGCTGTTTAATCAGCTAGGATTTTTTTTAGTCAGTTTCATGCCTGTCGTCCAGGCAGTAGTTTTTAGCAGACAGTGAAGCTGATCACAACCGAGTTGCAAGGCAATCGCTTATCACAAGAGCAGAAGTGCAGAGTACAAGACCACCCAGGAGCACACGACCACCAACGGAAGTTTCTTGAGACTGCTGCCACCTCTACCCTATTCTTCTATACAAACAAGTCCCATTTATCTATGACCCAAAACAGCAATTTCAGCATCAAAATACCCGTATCAGACCTTCTACTAGTGGTAGAAACATTAACAGCAGTAGACTTAATGCTTTGGCTTGCAGGATCAGGCATAATCCTGCATGGCAAACTACTAGCAGGGGCGCTTAAGGCATCTTTGAATTGCAGGCCATCAACGCAGCAGTTTTAAGGGGAAAGAGAGCCACATGTCACCGTGTCAGCATATTTCTCTCTTGGGGTGGCAGGCATGTCCAGAAAACGAAACTGTCAGCCAGGTCACAGCAGCAGATCACGGTAGGTGGGTGAAACTGCTCAATGGAGACTCACTCGTGCACATAGAGAATAAAGCAGACTGTCATCTTCACGAGCTCGATGGCCAATGTTGCCATGATTGTGTCATATGGATAGGTCTTGCCATTCTTCTGTGATGCCGTCACCATCAAGCCTGCAGATATAAGCAGAGAGGCTAAATTCATGACTACAAACGGAGCTAGCATGGGAGGTAAGTATCGGGTGAAACAGCTGCATACTACAAGAGAAATTTACTGAAGTGTTGGTGATATTGTATTTGACTGAGAGTAGCATTGAGTTGTGCAATTGCGCATGCATGCAGTAGGGCAAGACTTTCAACGGAGGTAAGCAGCAAAGGCACTATCATCAAGATTAAGAACTGAGCTGTTCGAAAAGTATCGATCCCTTCCAAAAAATTTCAAACGACAGACACATAGCCACTCTCACTCTTGGGCTAAGCTCAGTCACAGTTCCATTAAGCAGCGATCACAAGCCTGCAGCCATAGAGCTTTTAAGGTCAGCAATAAAGCTAAACATGTGCAGCTGCTGGCAGCATGTCACCATCATCAATAATACCAAATCACCTCAAGGACTAATGCATCATACCTTTCCAATCACATACTTGTGGGTAGGACAATCGAGGGGTATTACACATAGAGAGAGAGAGAGAGAGAGAGAGAGAGAGAGAGAGAGAGAGAGAGAGAGAGAGAGAGAGAGAGAGAGAGAGAGAGAGAGAGAGAGAGAGAGAGAGAGAGAGAGAGAGAGAGCATACAGGGCTAGGGAATATGATGACTGCAGTATCAAGATTTAAAGTCGGGATTCATTTATAAATTCTGGCATCCTAAGCCAGACTCGTGCAACATCCATGAACCTTAGACCAGCTAAGTCTTTTTGTCTTTCAGTTGATACGATGTTTATGTAAACCAATGCATATGCTAAGGCGATCCCAAGAATCATTTCCTTAAGGCACTTTGTTAGAGACTATACTGGCCGGAAACAACTGCTTTTACACACATACATCTACGGTAATACATTACTCAATAGGATTTGCATAATATGATTTGTCATAAAATCCCATTTTCCTTGCCCAAGTAATGAATAGATCTACAAAAAACACTAAATAACATTGCAGTGTAGGTCCTGAAGTAGAAGTGACTCAAAACCTATGGAACATACTTCAGTAATCCTGGATTGCCAATTTCCAGATCAACGTGCATATAGATATTCTCAAGCTCACTCTATTAAACGCGCACATCTTTCGGGATAAACAATCAAATTTGGATGTCATTTCTAATTTTTGATGTCATCACGATCTTGACAATTCATCGACATGCTTACCAGGGTCATGAGCTGACGATACAATAATGCTGAAGAGCTCCATCGAACCCCCTCCCTGCAGTTACTCCTTCTAGTTATCTATTAGACAGCATTGCTCACCACCTCTTGTGCTCAACCCAGGCTAGCGATATGTTCATATGCTTGGCCTCATACGAAAAGAGTTTTCAACTCACACATTGAGATTGAGAGTATATGCAACTGCCGATTGACATATAGTGAGCTTCAAAGCATGACTTACCTCAGACACATGTTGTAGATCTACATCTCTTCATGCTGCATACTCTCTCCATCACCCAAGTAATCGCCAAACACAATCTGAGCTTTCATTTTTGTGCACATGACATAGCTGTACTAGTGCTTTGGTTCTTCCCTGCATCCAAGCATTTCAAACTCTGAAAGCTCCTTGCAGCAAGTTTTGCTGACAAGTCAAACTTGGATGGCAGAGAATTACTTCATATTCATTGAACGATTAAACCTACTTAATAGTTATGGGAGAACTTAAGATCACTCAGAAACTGGTAAGTAGAACCTTCACAATGGGCTCGGCCAGCAAAACTTCATTAGCCTCTGTACTGAATCTGGCTGGATGTTCTGATCCAAAGTGACCTTTTATAAGATAACCACATTAGCTCTACAGTCAAGTCTGCATCCTTTTTTTTTACAGCTACCTAACATATTCATTCGTGACATCCTGTCTAGACTTCTGTACCTTGCGTCTTTCTGCTCGAGAAGTAAGCCTCCTACAGTTGGCGCAAAACTCGGCAGTTAGGCATGTATATACATATGTATATATGTATAAACACACACACACACACACACACACACACACACACACACCCACGCACATACACACAAGGCCCTCGTGTCTACAGCTGAACAGGCTGCGGTCGACGCTGGGCATACAGTTCCACTGGCGAAGTATTGTGTGGTCATCCGCAAGAGTGAGAAGGCCGTGCCCGCCTCAATCACCCTGCACAGTAGGCGGATCCCTGAGCTAGTGGAGAACAAGTCAAGGGGGGCCTATCTCAGAGCAGCCCAGGACTGAAATAAAGCAGGCCTACTCTTCCCTCGAGAGGGTCATTAACCTGCTGCATTCCAGCCTTCTTGCCCCTTAGTGAAAGCTTGCTGCCCTCCTCGGACTTTCCTCCTGCCACTCTGGCTCGACTACCTTTGTCGGGTGCGGCTTGAGCCTAAGGAGCCTTGCAGCCAATCGAAAATGCTCTGGAAGAGCTATGCTGCTTCGGGTGCAGTCAGCCGAACTTTGTGTCGGAGCATTTCCCATTCGCGTGTCACTCCCAGGCGGCCTTGACTTGGTCTGCTTGAAACGAATGCCTCAATCCGACGTGCTGTGCAAGCCTGTCGCTTGCCCGATGCACGAGCCAGTCAAGTCACCGCCTCGACCGAGCTATTGCCAGCTTAGATGGCACACGATCGTCGAGCATGAGCAGTACCTGAGCCCAGCAGCCTTCGGCCCTGGCAGCAGGGTCGGTAATTGCCTCATTTACAAGTGTTTATAGCAACTGAACAGCTGTATCGGCTAATCACTCCTGGTTGCACTGGGCTACAAAGAATTGCCTTCTGCAGGACTCAAACCTACGATGGGGAGGGGTGGGAAGTAATAATAATAATAATAATAATAATAATAATAATAATAATAATAATGCACTTGATGAAGCACCCTAAGAGAACTTAATCTCTTTACATTTGCTGCAAAGGGAAATGCAATTGAATGGTGAGTAAAATCATCCTTGGCACCTTACCCATAGGCTAAGACGCTAAGACCGAGGAAAAACCCAATTCCATTCGGACATTATGAGCAATGGCAGTCCCGAGCCTTGCCATCATCTGGGCTAACCAACTGCAGCCTAACTCCACTTTTTTCATCACTCAAATTACAGAGGGATGCAGATATCCCAAGAAGAAAGAAAGGTTAGCTGATTCAACAACATTATTTGCATATCGGCATTAGAGCCTAAACGGCTGTCGAAGTCTGTTGGCTACCGAATGCGTACCGAAAGTCGCTTAGGCTGTGAGTGCGCTATACAAAACTCTCCTGCATAACACCCACAGGGTCTTCATGACTTTGTGGAGTTACTGTCGGAGATACATCACCGCCACTTGCAGTGGGCAATAAAGGATCACCCACTCGAACCAACAACCTGGGTCGTGAAGAGCGAGCACATTACCTCCTGGGTAAGACCCAGAGGCAAGCAAGGCGCTCCAACAAGATGGTTCAGTCCATTGTAATCTAGCCATAGAATCAAAATTTGACAGCTGCCTCAAGGTAATAATAAAAATAATACACTTGATAAAGTGCCCTCAGAGAACTCAATTTCTTTCTAGGCGCTTTACATTTGCTGCAAAGGAAACACGATCGAATGGTGAATGGTATCATGCTTGATAAACAACATGAATAACATGGTCAGGGGTGCCGTGCACAGGGTCAGCATGCAAATGCGGTTAGTGGCAGAATGCACAGTGTCAGCATTCATAAGCATGTAAAGGTCGAATCACAGAGGCCCACTAAATGCTGTCATAAATAGGTGGGTTTTTAATTTCTTTTGAATGTGGTCAAGTCAGGGGATGTCGTGACGCAAGTCGGAGTGAGTTTCAGGCTTTGGGAACATACAAACTAATGCACTGTCTTCAACGGATTTGAGGTTTGTATGAGGTATAGGTAAACAGTCAGTTTCCGAAAAGCGGATGGTACGATGCTTGGCCTGGTGGGGGAGTAGATCTGATGGGTAGGCTGGAGCCAAAGAATGAAGGGATCTAAAGGTGAGTGACAAAACCTTGAAGTCAATCCGTTGCTTGACTGGTAGCCAGTGCAGGTCGGTGAGAAGTGGTGTGATGTGGCAACTTCGATGCTCAAGACAGACAAGCCTAGCTGCAGACTTTTGCACCAGCTGTAAGCACCTGATTGCACATGCCAGGTAGGCAGACACCGTGCAGGTGCACAGACAGGGGTGTACACACCCCGATAGAAGCAGGGCACACGCTTTATCGTTACCCGACCGTCGTCGATTTTTCATCGCTGGCTTCTACCAATGACTAGTGCAGTATCGCTTGCTTCTGCACACCCAACTCCTTGGCATGCCGCTTTGAATGATGCACAGGGCGTCATAGCATTTACATTGGGGTGGGATGAAACACCTAAATCCAGACACCAGGAATAGATCGAGACGACTTTGTGCAATACAGATCTGTTGATTTGGGATCTTCACTCCGATCAGGAAAGCCACACAGATGAAGACGGCACCGAGGAAGATTAAGGCACAAGCTATGACACAGCTGGTGTGCCCTGGGCAGGGTGGTGGAGTGGTAG
This sequence comes from Cristatella mucedo, assembly GCA_009760855.2. Classification (NCBI taxonomy): domain Eukaryota; kingdom Metazoa; phylum Bryozoa; class Phylactolaemata; family Cristatellidae; genus Cristatella; species Cristatella mucedo. The sequence continues at coordinate 1,811,978 of WPIO01000062.1, read as the reverse complement.
TGTAACTAGAGTGGCACTACCAATTTGTAGGACAGTAACACTGCGAGCAACAGGCATAATCTCAGAGTCACATGAACAGGCACCAAAGCTACAACCACCGTGAGAACATGTGCTTCAGAGCATCTGTGCTTCAGAGCACCCATGCTTCAGGTCACATGTGCTTCAGAGCACACTTTCGACCTACGGCATTGTCATTGGCGGGACAGATATTGTCTGAGGTGTGGGTGGCCTCTAGGTCTGTTATGTTGACTAAGCGCGAGTGATACGAGGCAACAGGCTTGCAAATCTCGGCAAATAAATATACTATCTCCTCGGGTCCTCAAACGAGAAGGCAGACGATGCCCGAAGCTCACGGGACTTTGGACAAACACGTCAGTGCAGTAAGAGCTAGAGAAAAGAAAGAGAAAGTCTCAGCCTAGCGAGACCGCAGCTGCGACAGTTCCTTCCTGCCAAAGTGATAAGCTCACCTAAATTAAAAGGCAGCGGTCACTCTGAAAACCTAGTCACACTTGTCACAACGAGGTGGCTGCGTTCGACTGGGCAAAAAAAACTTGAGAGCAAGCATCTGCACTGACGGCCTGCGTGCAATGACAGTGAAGCTGACCAGTATGAATGCAGTCACTTGCTGCACGCCCTCATGCACGCTTGGGCGTGCTCACACGCATGAATGCTCGGACGCACGAACAGATCAGCGGTCGAGCACCAGCACTACTCTCCCTCAAGCGCCAGTGGCCGTCACACACCACCAGTCACACGGTCAATCTGACAAATCGAGCTTGGCCAATTCCAATCGCCATGCGAAGGCAATAGGTGGGCAACCTGCCACGTCAGCGACACCGAGCTCAAACATGGGTGTCGGCTCATCTCGAATGCCGTGCCCCGTCGGGTGCTGGGACAGCTGCACAGCTTCTCTGACCGAGAGGAACGACAGACATTTAATATAACTCAGGATGCAAACTCGGGCCACTTCCCTCCTCCCGGCCCTATGGGAAGACGTTTCGGCTTGTGGAGAGATAGGGCGGACGCGTTGATGCCAACGTGCAGGCAGGCCCCCTCAGCTTCGAGCGCGCGGCGCCGCCGCGCCGCGGGCGGACGGCCGCTGCGGTGCGGCAAGCGGACGCTGCGAGAGGAAGCACGAAGCAACGGACCAGGCCCGATAGCGCGGCGGCGAGCGCGAGCTCAGATACCGAGCGACAGGACGACGCGTGCTTTCGCCGGCTTAAGGAAGGGCCGCCGACGGACGAACGAAATGCAGCGCCTTTCCGTGCACACGCGCGCAGCGCACAGCCGGGGTCCACATCTCCACAGCGAGCCATGCGCACGCGGTCGGCTTGGACCTATAGGACTTCCTGCAGATCGCCGCGCCGCACAAACCAAGCCCGGTCGCAGGCGGTGCGCTTACCGTGGTTAAGAAACAGTCCTATATAAGCTACAAACACTAGAAAACTAGTCCTCGTGGGAAACAGCTCCCGAAATTTAGCACCGCAGCTGCCCATCTTTACATCTGTGCGAGACTAAAACGAACGGGAAGTATAGGAAGTGACTCCGGCCAGTCTGCCGGTTGACCTTTCGGTTGGTCGGGTCGGGTTCGAGGTCCATTGCGCCTGCTGGCCTGGTGATATCGCTGGGTGAGAGCGCCGATCGAGCTGGCAAGCCCCCCCCCCATATCCCCCAAGCAAGATAGAAGTGTGCCGTCGTCAGTGGCGAGCAGCCGGTTACCGTGCGTCTCTTGGGCTGCAGCTGCTGGCTGCGGTCGAGCACGCTGCCCGCTGAGGACGTTACAGCGCTTCCACCTGGTCTTGACCTGCATTCGTCATCCGGTTAGGTAGCGCTGTTTATTCTGAGAGCCGAATTCGCCACGGCCAGCCGCTTATTCCAATTCTCTGCGATGTCTGGACACACTCCTGCTGGGGATATGAGCTGTTAGCCAACTGCTGCTCGGAATAGGTCAACCGCAGCAGCACGCGGATGTGAACAATTGGGGGGGGGGAGGGGAAAATGGTCAGGATAGGAGGTGCGTATTTGGATGCAGGGTTGCTGAGCCCGGATGACGCCTATGCTATTCCTCTTTCTGATTCCTAATAAATAAGCTCAGGCGATCCGTTTGCTTACTGATGGAGCTCATCGTAGGCCCGGGAAAGGGGTCCGAAGGGCTCCCGCTGACCGCCGGACTAACCCGGAGATTCGCTGCCCTCCAGACTTCCGATGAATGGATGCCTCTGGAGATGTCAAGATCTGTCTCCTCGATTTTAATATAGCTACGCACTGGTGACCGTTGCTTCTTACAGTTGCTTATTACAGTTGTAACTGAATCGCGTGCAGTTAAAAGAAATGCTTTGAAATGAAGTCACAATTCATATATCTAAAAACCTCATCGCCCGCGAAGCTACTGTTGTTACCTACGACTGTAGCGGCTACGGAATTCCAAATATCGCAAAAACGAATCACTCGTAACTAGAAGTCGCCTAGAAGTCTAACCCGTGCGGCCGGATACTGGAAAAGCGGGTTCCACGAAGCGCGCTTAGCGAGCCGTTGAAGCAGCCCCAGCGTACGCTGGTATGCAAATGACAACAGAACGCCGCAAACAAAGCTTTTAACTCAGCGAGCATCCTCAGTGGGATGACCCGCGAAAGTCTCCACAGTTACGACCTGTTTACTTTGGTAGCGCTTATGGGAAAATATTTAGTTATAAAACTCCTAATACTCATAATTAGAAAAATAATAAACTAATAATACTCATAATTAGGACAATAGTGCACTACTATTAGTAATCTAATTTTAATCAATGGATCCCTGTTCAACGTCGAGCACTCTCTGAACCGAGGTCTTTGTTTATAGTTGTGTATACGGACGTATAACAAAATAACAGCGTTTGACCTCGCCCCGAGAGAGGCGCTGGTAAAGGCCTTACATTGAGGTAGCCATTTTATACGCTACTGTCTCTTTGCAGTGTAATGACTTGATTCATCATGGGAACGGTTATGTGTGTGTATATATATATATATATATATATAACAACGTTATGAAATGTTGCATACGTAATGCAATAAAATCTTGTATATATAAAACAATGTAATGCATTTTTATATGTAATTAATGAAATGCTATTTACAGTTGACCCTCGTTTATCGGGGTTAATCCGTTCCAGACTCTGCTGCGATAGGTGAATTTCCACGAAGTAAGATTCTTTATTTATAAATGGAATATTTTCGTAGTTAGAGCATAGAAAACCTGATTGCGACCTAAATAAGTTTTTCAACATTATTTGAGCCTCTAGACGTGACATAACTTCCTTTGTCACCATTACGCTCGTATCACCCAATATATATATATATATATATATATATATATATATACTATCAGACGAAATAAAACATCAAGACTTTACAAATATCATTATTATTGTACGTTAAATTACACACACACAGTTCTTATACACAACCACTAACCTATGAAAATAGTGTAACTTGGTCGATGATGAAGCGATGAAGATGGAGAGATGTACTGCACATCAAAGAGGTTACTGCTCTTGTGAAGGCCCGACCTCAAGAGGAGAGACTTCAGGTGGTGGAGTATCTTCAGCAGGTGCGTCATCGTTTTCTTCCGCTGAAGGAGTACTACGCATAGGCAGTGGGTGTCTGGGTGCACAGCTGAAGAGCGTCGTGATAGGCAGTTGCTGTCTTTTCATATGCGTGAGAAGGCTATAGTAGGGTTTCCACCGATACATCAAGTGCAAGCCGGAACCGCAATGCACGTATCGTTTGTGGGTCCCAACCGCCAATCACGTCCTGTACTTCCTTAATAGTTCTCGCGACTTGCGAGAGACGCTCAAGTGTAAGGCCAACTTTCTCCTCCTAACCCCCCCCCCCCCCCCCAGGAGCATCTGGCTGCTCTTCCTCCTTCTCACTGGCAGATTCAGCAATCTCCACCGGATCCTCGTCAGTTAAGAGAACCGAATGCGTCTCCAGAAGCTCATCTACATCATTACGGGTCATATCCGCGAAAACCTCCCAGCATTCGGGCTAGCCTAACTGCCTCATCCACTGCCGAGTTTCTTATATCCTCTGGGGTGAACCATTTGTAGTCGTGGAAAATTTCAGGCCACAACTTCTTCCAGCTGGTCTTCACGGTCTCCGTCTTCGTGTCATTAAATGCGGCCTGGATGTTCATCAGACAGGTCGCGATGGTGTACTGCCGCCAGTACTCCTTCAGCAAGAAGTTCTCCTCAAGGTCCATGCCTTCGACGAGGTGCTGCAGGGCGCTCTCGCGTGTAGAGGGTCTTGAATGCTCGAATAACGCCTTGATCCATGGCCTATATCAGCGAAGTGGTGTTGATATGAAGAATTTTTTTAATGAATATACAGTATTTGAAAAAACCGCGATAGAGTGAAGCCGCGAAAGTCGAAGCGCAAAGTGAAGAGGGACGATTGTGTATATATATATATATATATATATATATATATATATATATATATATATATATATATATATATATATATATATATCATTGCAAATAACAACTGTGTTGTGTGTGTGTGTATAGGGACCTAAAAGAACTTAATCTCTATCCAGGCGCTCCACACATTCCACAGGGCTCAAACTCAAGACCTCGATCGTCAATTGCATTCACCTAGACCTCGGTCATCAAAGGCGAGCTCCGTATTCCCTGGGAAAAACCAGGTCGGCGTTTGGCCCCTCCGTTATCTGCGGCACCAGGTAAAGTACGGCGAGCCTATACGCGTAGGTGCGAAAGTGAGCCACCCTCTGCTCTATCCCTAGGACCAACCGAGTGAGGCTGAAAGTAAAGGCTTAGCCAGGCCACATGCTCACATTTCGTCGCTACTCTTACAGTTCACATAGAAGCCAGAGCATGAAACTCTCGCTGCTACCCAACGCCACAAAGGACTGAACCTAGCAAGCTAAGTAGCTTTTTTATTAGACGGCTTGGGATCGTGATTTGCTCAAACAAAACAGGCTCGCATGTTCGCACTGTATTAGAATTACTAATCTTAAGTGCTATCCTGGAGAAAAAGTCTGTCTCACTGTGTTGCACCTGGCAGCAGAGCATAATCGCACGTGTGGGCTTGTCTTTGGCTGGTGTCTCCTGATGCTACAGGTATGCAACAGCGGCATTCAAAGCTACAAGAGAGCTACCCACGAACTTAGATGAATAGGCTATCGCCCGAATCCACAAAGTGGTTGACTTTGGTTTGACTTTGACTCTCAAAGACACTGACGTTACAAAGTAAATCACCGGTAAGGAATTTAGCTCTCTTAGGGCGCTATAGAAATTCGTTTTTAATACTACATGTTAGGTTAGCCAGAGATTAGTTACCTCACTGCAGAGCTAGTCGACCGAGCTTTCTTGAGGGCTTTGGGCGCCTACGCAGCTTAACGGGGTAGGGTGGCCGAACCTTCAAAGAGCCATGCAAAGGTTAGTCATGTTTGACTGCTTTCCAGATGGAAAATTTCCTTCGTTATCGACAAGAACGGCAATGACACGACAGAAGGCAGCGTACGAGTTAACGTTTGGATATCGCCACTCTATGTTACCGTATTTTTACGAGTATAAGTCACACTTTTTTCATTTTTTTGAAAAAATAAACCTGAGACTTATACACTGCAAGTCAAATGATGTCAAAATTAAAAAAACCCATTCCTTTCCTACCTATCTAGACTGTTCATCTTGCTTTTATGGGATTAACTAGTTTATACTATACTTTATTGACCGCGCTATTTTTGTTTACTTTTTGGATGTACATCTTTTTTGGTGTTATTCGCTGAGCTGGTTTAGCCCAGTGGTTAAGGTGCTCTCCCCGATCAAGATCTGGCCGAGGTTAGGGGTTCAAGCCTCGTGGGAGATGTGAAGCGCCTGAATAGAGATTGAGTTCGCTAAGGGCGCTATACAATTGAATTATATTTTATTTGTTCAACAAGATACAATCTATGAGAAAGTGACGACTCAGACGTTGACAATGTTGCAGAAGCCTATTAAGACGTTAGCAGTGATCCTGATGACGAGTTTCTGGCTAACTGGAATGATAAAAGCAAACTTATATTAATACAAAATTACCTATATATCCGGTAATAGTGATTTTCAATAAAAACTTTGTTCGAAAAGTGTTGTCCATAAATTTAGGGTGCGACTTATACTCGTAAAAATACGGTAATAATACAATTACTCCGAGTCACGGCCTGGAGATGATTTTTGGGCTAGGAACAAACACACAGGACAAATGAAACTGTAGGAAGATGACTCCTAGCTGGAATGAGAACTGGCGAAGTCTCAAACGAAAGCAATCGTCTCATTCACTGCAGATGCAGGGCGGCAAGTGCACAAAGACAAAAGAGCTGGTTAACCAGAGGCGAAAGCGTGACAGAAAAGCCGAAATGCTCAGATCGAAAAATTGACTGGGCTTTCTTGCTGGTTTGCCCTGATCGTAAGGTGGAGTTTCGTTCAAAAACAAATGAAAATAAAGAGCCGACTTTTGGGAGAGCTCACGGGTTACTTGTGGGTTCGCATATAGGTGCTTGCAATGGTGAACAGATAAGTACCGCACTTCGAGTGTCTTAAGCACTGCGAGCTTCGTTGCAAGCGCTGGAAGAGCCGTAATGGTCGGAACAAGTATATCTACAGCCGCAAAGTGACCAAGCCAAAGCTCAAGTTGACATTAAAGCAAGCGCTGCTGCTTGGGTAGAAGATACTGCGTTTTAACTAGTCGCCCTGGGTAAACCCATGCATTATACACAGCACGTAACAGTTTTGTCTTCGGCTCGTTAGAGTGATCCTCGGCGTGTCTGCAGGCGTTCGTCCAGTCATGGTATCCCCCTCCCCTATAGTTCTGGCCAGCTATTATCATCATCGTCGTCATTATTCAGTAGACGTGAGGAGAACTCACATATAATGGCTGATATAACAGATTCGATATCATTGAAGCTCTTTATACCAACTAAAGCCTGTTGGGTCATCAACTGGTTGTTTCACAGAATGCGGACAGAATACTTTCACATTGCATAGAAAACGCAACCGTGTAGCAGTCAGGCAGTCACCGGCAGATCCTGAAATCCTGGAGTCCATTGATGAGGGGGCAACATTTGCCAGAGAATGCTCGGAGCAGTTTCTATAGTGGAGTCATTCCATAAACACTGTTTGATTTTCGCAAGTAAATGGACATGAAGATCGCGGTTTCGCAGCTTCGATGCAAGTGAAAAAACGAGCTGCTTCAGATGTAGGGGCAGAAGTGCAGCTGTTCCCATCGCTGGAGCCTTGAACCGCAAGAGGCTTCGCAACCGGGAACCGAATGCAGGAGCAACTGGCTACTAAATTTAGCCCTAAGCTCATTTTCCGTGCTAGCAAGCACATGTCGTCACAACCTAATGAGTCTTCATCTGCAGTACCTGAGGAAGGTCTTAAGACGTGAAAACATGCAATACGTTTGCTGAAATGTCCTGCTTCTCACTTTTGAGACATGACCTGCATCTCAATTTTGCTGACATGTCCTGCTTCTCACTTTTGCTGACATGTCCTGATTCTCGACAGCACATCCTGGTAGCGCTGGTTTTTTGACACTCGCGAGTGGGGCTGTGGCCTGTGTTTTGGGCGTCGATGACTCAGGGCTCATTTACTGAAGGCAGATGTCGACTCGTGTGTGATGTGACGTCAGATGTGCCTGCTCAGCCCAATCCCGTTTTTTTGGCAAGAAGCTAAACAAGCCTTCAAACTTTGCTCTCTTAAAATTGTTGACCGTAAGCAAGTGCACGAGACATACAAATGAAGATCAGTGACATTTGAAGGGAAATGTGATCACATGATTTATTTGAACCACTGCTGCAACAAAAACTCACGTCAGCTACAAAACTGAGATGCACTTGAGTGAAAGCCGGGCTGGATGGCAAAGCCTGAACTGACATAGGAGGCTTGCGACCGTCGTCGGAGCAGTGGGGTTACCAAAACAGCTCGGTAGGCACCAAACGATCAGCTGCTGTTTGCTTGGCATTTGACGCCCACCGTAATAGTTCTCATCCCACTGTCCTGCGTAATAAGACCGAACTTGGCTCACAAATGCAGGTTAAGATGAGGACAGAGGTCACGAGGAAGTCATCTTGGAAGCATTGTCTAGTGCAGCCTGCCAATCCTCTTTGTATTGCATAAAATAGCCTTGAACTAGGGCAGGACTAACAGGGATGCCTGCACTTAGCGCAGCCCGGGCGAAGTGCTGGGCCTGTGCAGGCGCACACTCCGGGTAGAACCGACGAAACATCGTTTCCAACTGAAATTCTGAGCAAAAGTCGATCTTGACCTTCAAGTCCACTCTGCCGGGCCTCACCAGAGCAGGGTCAAGCCTACCGTGATTGAAATCAAATGTAACCACTGCTGTCAGAAGGCAGGATGAGGCTGTGAGGGACACGATAATCAATGACAGCAGCAGCAGCAGTAACCTAAGGCACCTACCTATCTAAATAGTTGGTGGTCATAAACACAATCCTTGCCTCAGAAGAACCTACGCCGTCCAGTGCATTCAGTAGGCCACTGAAGGTCAGCCGCCCCATGCCCTGATACGCGATGGGATCTGTAAAAGAACAAGCATACCAACAATATGTCTTCTGTGCCGATTCAACACAGATGCTACACTTAGTCTAGTATGAAATGGTTGTAGCACGTGGCATGATGCTATGTCCACAGCCAGTAAAATGTGCATGCTGAAGCAACTCCAGCGGTTTTGTCATCACCAAGTGACGTACAGTTTTAGAAGATCACATACAACCCTTCTTTCATGAAGAGCTTGCAGAAACTTGCCACCAGAGGGATTGCTGAAAGCACGAGCAGGCAGCTGCTGACATATTAAAATTACGCAAGTAACACTAGCATTCCTTGGAAAGACTGCCCAGGGCCGACGAGTGGAAAGATCAGCCCGAATTCCCGAAGTGGTCACAGTGATCAGCAGACGAGGGGACTAAATCGTAAATCTATGGAAAACATTGCTGGTTTACTATTTAAGTAGGCTACTGGCAGAGGCTTCACGTTTACCCAGCGAGACCTGAGAAGTAACTGCTCGGCTTTTATGGGCACTCGTGTGCTACAGCTTCTAGTGCTCACACAGGGCATCACCTCACCGATTCCGCACTGCCCAACGAAGGGCAGCAAACTGTCTGCCATCATGCAAGCAGCAGGCTATTAAGGCCATGGTCTGGGCTAGACGGCTTACTAGCCACGCTAGTACACCTCATCTTCATGGTATCAACAACGCCAATACAGCTCTTAAGCTGAGAGTATAGTGCTGCTGATTATGCTTCAGTGTGTGGGCCTCACTAATAATGATAATATAATAATAATAATACACTTGTTATCGCACCCTCAGAGAACTCAATCTCTTTCTAGGCACTTTACATTTGCTGTGAAGGAAGCATGAAGGAATGGTTGGTTACCAACATTGATTTGCATAATAGCATAATTCTTTTGGTCATAACAGCTTCGTGTTTCTAAAGACGGTACGGGAAATACCACAATGCATGCGGTTCCAAAACTACTTCTGATTGGATAAGCAGATTGCCTCCACTGTCAAGTGGCCTACTTTCTGCAGAGGAGCCGTGAAGCTATGGAGATGGCCATGAAGCTACCGGTCCAACTCTTAATCAAAAAAAGCATCAGACAGTAAACGAACAGGTAATTCGGCTCCCTCACAGTCTGAAAGTGCTCAACTCCACCGTAATGCATTGGGATCCTTCATACAATGCAGCACAAGACCACAATCACGAACTGACGTGCAAGGGCACTGGCGCCTGAAGACCTCTGGTGGTCGACTATGACTTGATCATGACAGTGGCAATCCACTTACTTTCCATAGGTGAAAGCTCACGGCTAACAAAGGCAGCGTCGACGTCCTCGAGTAGTACGATGCTCTGCTGCGGTGCCATTATTAGGAGGTGGCTCAGGCGATCGTCTGATAGGCCTCTCTCGCTGAGGTTAAGAACGCATATACTATATTCAAGCTCTCCTACAACAACAAGGATGGCTAGCTGCAAATTTCACGACCAAGACCTACATGCTACCTTCATAGCAAAGAGAATAGTAATCACTAAGTTGCCGATATTTCAAATGACCATTTGAGCAAGAGCACCTGAGGGACCCAAGCCAACTGACCATAAAGCCAAGTTTTGCCAATGAGCTACAAAAAATCGGAAATGCAATCCCATCTTGGGAGCTGGGCCTACCTGTAGAGTCAGTTTACAGCAGGCAGCTGTGAACTGGCAGCATGCGACTCACGGCTAGCTAGCCTTAGCAAATCCTTCAGCCAATCTCAACAGCTTGTCGAGCACAGGCATAACTGTTGATGAATACTAGGACGGTGTGAGTTATTCTCCAACTAGTAACCAATACTTGCTGTCAGAACAAGATGAACCCAAGATGATTATATCGATACATGGATATTTTAGCTTCATCAACACTCATTAAAAAGGCTAATCCTAAAAGGCTAACGATTGAGAACGAGAGCAATCGTCATAGCTCACCTGCTAGAGCCATTATATAGCTGCTTTTACCACAGCCCGGAGGGCCATGAAGAAGATAACCTCTCCGATATGGTATTCCCCGATCGATGTACCACTTTGGGTTACCAATGAAATCTTTAATGTCTTTAAGGATACGCTCGCCAACCATATTGTCCAGGACCACGGAGCTCAGTGGACGTCGCCGCCTCGGATACCTTATCAGATATAGATGCAACCTCAGATTATCTGTGTGCACCAAGGGGATGCACATAGATACAAAGTAAAAAAGCGTGGATGCAGTTGCATACAAGCATGCACTGTGTTCGCCCACATATATTTCCCGTAGATCTTACACATAAAAAACATGCAATTAAACTATGGTTATGTTTATCTCACCCTCAAAGTGTCCAGCCAGATGAGGGGCTGTTTTGCAAGCTTTCCACGAGCTGTACTGTGCTCATGAAGTCGGTAATTATCGACCAACCAGAAAGCAATGCCAAGTTTGAATATTTGTGATGACACAGCCACCAAATACACGAACAGGTTGGCAAAGATCACAATCTGCCAGCAATAAGTTTCTTTCAGGAGTTTGCTTGGCTTCAACTTTAAATACTTCACAGATAGCTTTTCACTACTCAGACTTTTTGTTCATGAAAGGTGAATGTCGAGGTGTACAATGTGGAGACAAAATGCACCGAGTCACAAGAACTTATATGGAATAGATGATTCACCTATCCCAGAGGTAAATTACAGTAAGCTTATCGGACCTGGCTCACCTGATTCACTCAAGTATAATAGCATAGTAATAAAAATAAATGTACCATTTTTAATGCTACTGGCTGAAGACCTACTTGGAAGAAAGCACTGGGGTGGAGGTAACGGCTACATGTCAGCAAGTAAGGAACATCTGATAATAACAATAACAATAATACATTTGATATAGCACCCTCAAAGAACTCAATCTCTTTCTAGGCACTTAACATGATCTAAGTAAAAAATCGGGCAACAGATTCAGAGATACTACCATTACTACTACTGCTACTACTAACAATAGTAACGACAATAACAATAATAATGCACTTGATAAAGTGCCCTCAGAGAAGTTAATCTCTTTCTAGGTGCTTTACATCTGCTGCAAAGGGAAACACAATTGAATGGTGAGTAATATCATGCTTGATAAACAACATGAATAACATGGTTAGGGGTGACATGCACAGGGTCAGCATGCAAATGTGGTTAGTGGCAGCATGCACGACAATAATAATACACCATTTGTATGGCACCTTAAGATGACCAATTTCGTGCTACACCTTTCAGGCAGGCCAAATAGAAACTATATTAATTTATTAGTTACAATAACACTCACAAATGTTGCATGTCCACAGGCATGTAAAGGACGATTTACAGAGATGAAGCATTTTGTGAGGAACAGGTAGCTTTATATAGCATTATATTTTTATATAATTATAGCATATTATTAGTATTATACTCACCTGGTCGCAAAAATCTTTGCAGTATGGCCCCAGCTGCTACTCCTTTCAGATAACAAGAGGATTTTCTACGATGCCAAACGTACTACAGTTGCGCACAGCATATGAAACCGTAGTCAGGGGCAATGTAAGGGGACACCCGAGATATACAGTTTAAGCAGACAAGGCAGAGCAAGATTATTAAGGAACCAAAAAGTGAATGCCAGGACTTTGAGGATGATTGACTGCTTGATGGAGAGCAAGTGCAGATATTTGGTAGTTGTGATTGTTCGTGATTGTTTCGTGACAGACAAGCATAGCTGCCAAGTTTTGCACACCTATAAGCATATTATTGCACATGCAGTCACTAGGACCTGTAAGAAATTACAAAAGTGTATACGGGATATAACAAAAGCATAGACTAATCTAGCTGTCGTACGAATTTCTCAAACTTAAAATTTTGTACTGAACTTAACTGAATGCGGAAAGATTTGACTGGGATGCCGGTAATCATTCTGCAAAGGGTTATGTTGAAATAAGAAGCCAGGTTCCATGCAAAGGCTACAGGAGAGATGCTAGCTGAACCGAGTTTGAGGGTGAGGCTTTCCAGTTCTAAATACCATATTTATTTAGTTAGACTTATCGCCATTCATTGTAAGAAATATATAATAGTTGCCATATAAGTGTGACCGATGGCACAGCAAGCAACAAGAAAATTGAGAGCTCGAGGGAATGAAAAGCATGGAAGGATCAAAACACAGGCTGAGCAGAGTGTCACTTGCATAAAAAGAGAGCTAGGATCGTGCTTAGCGACGACATAAGAAAAAAAGAAGCAGGTCTATAAATATCTTTGGGATATCGTTTACTTCAAAAGCTCCATGGATGACCATGGCCTTGACATGTATGCACTGAAATGTCCCATTAAGGTGAAACCTCAATCACTGCAATGCTATTTAAGCCATGTCCAAGGCAAGATGATATGCACTCATGAAGAACTTTCTGGTCGGTGTATCAATCTCTACTCAGGCATTTCACATACCCCTTCGGAGCTCGAGCCCACGACCTCAGCTAGACCTTGGTCGGGGCGAGCACCTTAACCGCAGGACCAAACTAGTTCTGCGTATGTCGAAGAATACTCCAGAATAGCCATTAAAAAGACTCTGATTAAGTCAGCATTCGTGAAACAGGTCATCGTGGAGTGATTAGCTCCAAATGCGACAAACTTACTTGCTAGGTCCGAAAGGTTAATAAAGTCTTAGCAACTGCTAGTTCGAGTGTTTTAGATACAAACGGCAGATGAACGTCGGAGCTGACGTTATTTATTGTAAGTTCTGACAACAACCTCCTTCGTGAGGAGTGCTAGGACAGATCCTGTGCATAAAAGCATTTATGACGTTAGCTAAGCTGGTTAAGAGCACGTGCGGGCATCTCATTGGTAGAAGAGTAAGTATGCAGCCAAACAGGATAATAAACTTTAAAGGTTCAGAGAGAAACTTCGAGATCAACATGGTCGAGCTTGAGGGTGGACAGAGAGCACAAAAGAAGGAAAGAGAAGCAGACTAGGTAAAGGAGAGGGAAGTCAAGTTGAGAGGTGAAAGGAACAGAAGGAGGGAGCGATAGAGCAGTTAAAAAGAGGGGTGTGACGAGTCCAATTGGGATGTTACAAAGGGGGGATACAGTCTCTGATTTTGTATATCAGGATTATAAAGAATTAAGAAAACCCATCAGCTAGATATAATGTAATGTATCTTCATCCGAAACTCCACAAAGCCAAAAGGACTAAATGGGTGCTTCGCTAGAGTTTTCTATAGCCCACTCAAGGCCTAAGCGGTTTTTGGTGTGAATACGGTAGCAAACAGAATTCATCACATGCAAAGAAGAGAAAGTGAAAAGTATAGCTGAGTCATTAGAGCTGTTAACTAACTGAGTAGCATGGAAGTACAGTCTGAGTATAAGAATATCGGATATAGGAATACTCTGTTTATAAGAATAGTACTTCATCCCAAATTTTTAGTACATTAGTCTCACTGTGCATATGGGAATACTCCACATACAAGAACGCCTATTTGCCGGCCCACGCATAGCCTTATAAGCAGAGTCGACTATAATAGCTCAGGACGGCTAGAAAAGATATGCCACTGTCGGAAGCAGGATAGTAGAAATGGAACAGCTAGCTGATTATTCATAGATGACCTGAGAGCACGAGGAGGCTGAAACTAGTGCAGCAGTTCAGCTAGGTATGAAGGAGCCAAGCCGTGGCGGGCCTTATGGGTCAGAGTAAGAATTCTACTCTGTATCTGTTGATCGGCCGGAAGCCATCACAGCTCCTTCAGCAATGGAGACAAGTGGCTGAACCTCTTGAATTTGTTGACTAGCCTTTCAGTCATATTCATCACCAGCTTCAGAGGCTTCGTAACTTTTTCGGTAGCCCAGCCAAAACGAAATTGCAGTAATCCAGCCTAGACAGAACCAGGAAACTAGCTAGAGTTTTAGCAAGCCATTGTGGTAGACAGTCCCTACTTTTAGACAGGGACCGAATGTAATAGCTAGCTGTAGAAGCAGTCGTATTAAGAAGCTTTCAAACTTTTGACTGTTATCAAAGAGGATACCTACATTTTGAGCACATGATGGTCACATTACCACATCACCAATTAGAAGAGCTAAGTCCCTTCCTTAGTCCAGTCACAGGATTAGGGTGACTTGTGAATTTGAGTTTGATTTATCCTCGTTTAGTTTAAAGAAATTAGCCGATATACAGGATCGAATGTCATCAAGACAAGCATTCAGTTTATTCGTCACTGCAGCAGGTTTCGATGGCTTAAATGACAAATGCAGCTGAGTATTGACAGCATAGAAGTGACAGCCGATCCCATGGGCCCGAACCCCTTCCTCAGAGGCTCAGTATTTATGGAGAACAGCAAAGGACTGAGAACAGACCCTTGTGGAACCGCCAGGATCACTAGGTATGGCATTATTCTGGGATCGGTTATGGAGAAACTGGAAGTAAACCTATGCATTCTTAGATTGTACATCTAAGATTCAACCATACCTTATCGAGATGCTACACTTGATCTTAGCTAGGGTGGACTGCTAAGACCTACGATAATATGCCACTCAATGGACACGCAGGCCTGATTTTTGTATGGTTTTCAAGCTTAAACATAGTACTCCTGGCTAGTTTAGCAATTACTGCAAACCACAGGGAGTTTGGGCACGTACGTACGTAATGCATACAGGAGAGTAAACTCAACCAGAACAATTGCTCGTGTCGATTGTAGCATTCCTTCTATAACACTTATTTTCTTGTTTGTGCAATGAGAGGCATGCAGATGGTGCACAAATTGAGTTACACTTTGGCTAACGTGAAAACTGTCCTATTTCACCACCTCTCTCCAACCTGATCTGGCTACACGACATTGTATTGCATCGACTTCATAGTTACATCACTCACTTTTAGGTCCACTCATTCTCTTGGTCCGGCTATTTGGGAAATACCAACTCCTCAGGCTTCTACTCATACCGCCTGCTGCTTGAACTCGGGTCGCTTAGCTGCATCCTAACTAACCTCAACCTTAAGGACTGTAGTGGACGGTCTTCTTTGAAGACTATATATAGTTCATTTGTTTCCAAGGCTGGACCTAGCTATCATGGCATCCCCTGGCTCGAAATTTTATGTAAACCTAAACCCATCTATTCCTAGGTGCATATGCTCCAACAGCAGGAACATTAGTCTATTGTGTGATTATGTGTGCTGAAATTGTTCATCCTGTTATCCCTAATCAGCTGACATGCTTCTTTTCCAACATAGGTCAAGTGCCTAGAATGAGTTTTTTTTTAGCTCTCCCATGGCAGAAGACAGATGTACTATCCTTCCACAGCTGAAGGAAATTGGAGGTAAGACCGAGCAGAAGTTAGCAATGCAATATCAAGGAATCTTGAGGTTTTGCAAGTCCCAGACAAATTTCGACACCAACACTGACAAAAACAGCAGAGATAATGAGATCGACTTGTGGTCAGACGTGAAGAGTTTAATTGTATTCTGCTACAATAGAATACACGTAGGCACTGCCATTCTCGCAAGAATGTTACTGGAGGCTCTGCTTAGTCTGCAGATCACGACCTGCTATTATCTAAATGTATCAGTATCTTTGAAGCATATATATATACGCCAAGGTCAGTCTTACATCGTGTTGTTGCAAATAAGAAATTTGACATTATTGATGAGGTGTATGCTGATACTACCATTCGATAGCAAGGACAAAATACTGCTCAAAACCGATAGCTCCTATTAAATATTTGACTCATATCATATATCTCAGAGTGCAGCCTGTAAAGAGCTTCTCAGCAGTATAAATGAACCATGCCGGACTTATTACTGCTTTGGACTTGTCGAATGCTGGTGGGTGTATTAAAGTAAGGGCTAACTTTCATCAGATCAATCTGATAACAGCACACAGCAACAAAAGCTCTGATCAAAGATTTAAAAAACAAATGATCAAATATCAACATTCCACATACTGGGTACCATGTAATTGTAAATGCCTCTGAACAACCAAAACTTGGAGTTGCTGTGGCTTTTGCTGCAGGAGTAATAGAACCAGGGTATCCAGCATGTTGGCAATATCTTGATCATTACATATTTCTGAACTTTGAAATCAACATGTTCTTTTCACATCTAATCATTTATCTAACCGTGCCACAAACTAAGGAAAAAGCATGCAGAATGGGGCATTTCACGGAGCAGACCCAAAAGAGTGACTTGACTTGTGGTAATATGAAGCCAAAGTATAGCAGCCCTGGGTATTAATACCATACAGGTGAGCCGTGATGGCACACTAGGTAAGGTGGTTGCTTTCACGACCTCGGTCCCGAGGTCGTGGGTTCGATTCCTGCGGTGGGCGATCCTTTATCGCCACTGCAAGCGGTGGTGATAGCCGTAACGGCTCTTCTGTCGCTATACAAAAAGAGGCTGTTTAATCAGCTAGGATTTTTTTTTTTTTTAGAGCCTTGCCTAATATATTATCACCCCTATAATGCTATTTCACAGCAGGCTGGCAGGCACTGCCGGACGTGAGTAGCTTTACAAACTCTTCCAAAGCGTGCTCAAACTTCAAAGAAGAGCATACTCGATACTAAGTCACATACGATATTGGAGCCCATGGCGGTAGAGCATGTTTTTCATCCGGTGTCTCCTATGATATCACATGCTGAGCTTCAGACTCCCAACAGTGGTACTTTAGTAATGTTGCCCCCCCCCAGCAGCAGCAGCAGCGCTGTGGTCAGACCCATCTGCGCTACCAGAAAATATTCAGGAAAGGGACTATTACAACAGGTCCGAATGAATAACATCTCTTGTCTGTTATTGCACGATGCATAAATCTAGGGGAGTTGAAATGGCACCTCTTTTACATCCACAGTCACGTGTACATCGATTGAAACATCTACATATTCAAAGAGAGGAATTGTAATACCTCACAGCATCTGTAATTTATTGTAACGTATCTCCATCTGTAACTTCTTAAACCCAAAAAGACTATGTGGGTGTTAACACAGGAGATTTTTCTATATAGCACTCAAATCCTAAGTGGCTTTCGGTATGCATTCGATAGCCAGCAGACTTCATCTCACTCAACAAAGAGAAAGTGAGAAGCTTAGCAGAGTCAGGAGAGCAGTTGAGGTAGTGAGTAGCATGGAAGTAGCAGCTCAGGACGGCTAGATAGGATACGCCACAGTCGGTAGCAGGAGAGCAGATATCGTTGCATAGAATTGTGGAAGTGAGTTCCACAATCTAGGACCTGCAGAGCAAAGCTTCTGTTGCCAACGATCTTTTAGCAGAGGAATGGAACACCTAATTCATTGTCCATAGAGGACCTGGTGGCATGACGAGGCTGAAATTGGTGCAGCCGTTCAATTAAGTATAAAGGAGTCAAGCCGAGGCTTGTGGGTTACATGAGAACTTTGCTCTGTATCCGTTGATCAACCGGGAACCATGGAAGCTCCTCCAGCAAAGGAGACACACGGTCAAACTTCTGGGATTTGCGGACTTGCCTTTCAGTCATATTAATCCCAAAGCTGCAGTGGCCTAGCGACTTTTTTTCGGTAGCCCAGTCAAAGTGGAATTGCAATAATCTAGCCGAGACAGAACTAGGGAGCTAGTTAAATTTTTTGCAAGCCCCCCCCTTGGTAGGCAGTCCATAATCTTTAGCAGGGATCGAACGTGATTGTGCAACTGCATGCTAGATGTTTATCCTAACAAGACTCAGAAACGCTATCGTTCATCTTACCAGAGACTGGTACCTACAGCACACCCTAAATTTGGACTTGGGTTGAATGCATTATCTACATCGAGGAACAAATCAAAGTAGTGTGAACAGGTAGAGGCTGGTCACTGTCAGCAATAGACTAGAAAGCAGCTTTTTCAGACAGGCGCAGCATATACTTAATCCAATTGATAGCCTACCCAAACGGCCTCCACTCAGGGCCGACAGCCGAATACACGATAGTTTTGCCTTCTTGCTTCTGCATGGCCAACTGACGAGCTTCTTCCAAGATATCAAAATAAATGCTTCGTTGCCTGCCAAATGCAGTCAGGGTGACAGTCTCCCAAGGTGCACCTGCAATATACACGTCCATCGCAAACTGTACGCAATGCAATCAATGCAGAATCAATTTTCATCAGATGGAGAAACTCCATCTTTATGGTTCAATGTGCATGCAAATGGTGGAATGACATGTTAGGTAGAGTGTGAGTAGCCCTATATGCTGCACACCCGACATGGGGGGGAAGGCATAATATTCATATATTTTAATTTCTCCAGGAAAGGATACCCGGATATGCTGTGCAATACATAGGTAGAAGGAAACTTATTAGGACAGGCCCGAATTAATCCCATTTTCAGCAGCATGCACTGTTACAACTGCAAATGACCTAAGTTGGCAACAAAAAGCTTGTAAAACTAATAATGCATGCGACAGGTGATAGACAGCTATTTAATGGTAGGCGTGAGTGCTATCAGTAGTGGAGAGTAATGTCATAAGATAGTAGTTACAGCAGCAGCAATATTAAAGACACCAGGCCGAGTAGTTACAGACCTACTAACTCGGACAGTGTGGTAATGACATATGCAAATGGTCAGAAGACTAGGCTTTACTCAAGATACTAGCCAGAAGCATTCTCTTCCCATGTCGAAAGAAAGGCAAAGCCACTACTGCTAATTTTCCGTGCACAAGTCCACCTTATAGGATCAAGATAATTAGCCAATTAGCCATTTTCTGTTTAATCACGTGCTTGAACATTATAGCTCTGGGGCTGTCACAAAAAAAGAGGGAGGTCCACACATAAGATACAAACACGTTATGGCCTATACTGACTGGGTGGACCACAGGTCTTCAGTGAAGTATGGCTGACCTCATTAGAAACCGAGTTGTCGAAATCCAGTGCTGCTTGGCTCACTCACTGCCCGGTCCCACCCCCAGCCAGCACGGCAGCAAGGCTATGGAGGCATCGGACGTTCTATGCGTTCTATGCTTGGAGCCCGGTGAAAAGTAAGCTGCTGCTCCCACGGTCTTCTCTCGACATCGCTAGTGCTTGTCAGCTAAGGTCATGAATGCAGCAGGTCTGAAACTGACAGCACGAATGAGACTGAAAAGGAATATTGTCAAAGTGGGAAAACTGGAAGACCAATCTAGGCGACACTTGAGCAAATGCATTGAGGGCTCACGGTCTCGGTAAATTGTACCCTAGGAAAAGTTGCCTTGAGACAAAGCCGTGGTGTAGACGACCGTGCATGTAATGTATGCTCAATATAATAATAAGTATATTGGCCAACAAAGCCCTTGACCCAGTCAGTGTATGGTCTCTTAACATTATAGCAAAGCCATCAGTGATGTGATATCAAGTTTTTGTTCCCAGAAAACCAGCAGCCACGCTCTCCACCAGCCGAGCTCAAAGCTAAATAGAGCAACCACGGTTTAACATGCCGAGCGTGCCACGGAGACATTAGCTAATGGACACTGACACGAGGAATATTACCCGTGGTCATATCCACGGTCTTGTTCTCTCGCTGCCTGTCCACACGAATCCACGTGTTCCGGTAGCGGAAGAAGTGACTGCCCGGACTGGGCACAAACTCGAACTTCGTGCTGATTTTTCCGGTCTCGTGCTGCTGGAAGCTCGTATCCACGCTCAAGTGCTGAGTCCTCGTGCCGTACGTGCTGACCCAGTTGAGCAGCCACTGGTAGCTTTTGTCCTTGCTCGGCACCTCCAGCGTCATCATGTAGTGCCGGCGGAAGAGTACCATGCTGAACTGCATGCCCTTTCGCGCGGCGGCCATCAGAGCACCCAGGCCGACCAGGCCGAAGCCAGCTCCAAAGTATGGGTTGTCCTGCAAGGACAACACCAGATCCTTGGCCACCATCTCGTGCTGCCCTAAAAGAACAAAACAAAGGCAAACCCATTCTTCAAGAGCATCAGCAAGATTTTGGTACAAGAGGTCAAACTTCAACCTAGAGACATTGTACAAGGTCAACGTATCTCTGTAACTCCACAAAGCCATAAAAACCACGCGGGTGTTACGCAGGAGAGTTTTGTATAGCGCACTCACAGCCTAAGCGGCTTTCGGTACACATTCGGTTGCCAACAGACTTGGTCTTGCCCAATAAAGAGAAAGTGGGAAGCATAGCAGAGTCAGGAGAGCAGTTGAGGCAGCGAGTAGCATGGAAATAGCCGCTCAGGACCACTGAAAAAGATGGGCCACAGTCGGCAGCCGGAGAGTAGTTGTCGTTGCGTAAGAATTGTGGAAGTGAGTTCCACAGTCTAGGACATGCAGAGCTAAAGCTTCTGTCGCCACCGGTCTTTAAGCAGAGGTGGATGCAACAGCTAATTTATTGTCAACACAGGACCTGAGGGCGCAAAGAGGCTGAAACTGGTGCAGCAGTTCAGCTAGGTACAAAGAAGCTAAGCCGTCGATGACTCCCCTTCGAAGACTGCCCACAAAGGTTCTTTAATAATAATAATAATAATACACTTGATAAAACACCTTCAGAGAACTCAATCTCTTTCTAGGCACTTTACATATGCTGCAATTGAGCTGCAATAGAGCTGATTCAGCTCTTCTAGAAGCTCGAAAGAAGCAGAAACTACGTGCAGTGGATTCACTGCCCACCAGAATCCTAGAGCCACTCTCAAAGCAGCTTGGTAGCCACATGGGAGGCAATACCGAATTTCGGGGTAGGGGAGGAGCTACAGGAAGCACTCTCGGAGCTGTTTCTCTGTTGACTGCATAGATCTAAAGCCCCAACGAACCTCCCAAAAAGGCGTTTAGTCTGTACAGATGAACATAAAAAGAACCCTATATAGCTCATTTTTGTCTCGGAAGCTGTGTACTTTCAATCAGCTGCAGTTATTCTGGATACCATTGAATGAATCCCTTTTAACTAAAATCAAGTGGGGGCGAAATTGTTGCACAGCCATCCCCTTCCCAATCCGCTACACCCATGGATTTAGCCTCTTACGACTCGTGAGACCTGATATGCACCCAAGCACAGCTCTGTTTGAGGGGACCCAGCTATGCTTGCTGACATTCAGGCATTTAATGTCAGTATCTGCAAAGTGCTAAGAAAGAGATCTAGCTTTGTTAGGGTTCTACACAAATATCTTAATATTATCATAATAATAATAATAATAATGCACTTGATAAAGCCCCCTCAGATAACTCAATCTCTTTCTCGGCTCTTTATCATTACTGCAAAGGGAAACGCGATCGAATAGTGAATAATATCATGCTTGATAAACAACATGAATAACATGGTTAGGGGTGACATGCACAGGGTCAGCATGCAAATGTGGTTAGTGGCAGCATGCACAGTGTCAGCACGCATAAGCACATGAAGGACGAATCACAGGGACCCACTAAATGCTGTCCTAACTACGTGTTTTTAAGTTCTTTTTAAATGTGGTCAAGTCAGGGGATGTTCTGATGCAAGTCGGGAGTGAGTTCCAGGTTTTGGGAGCATACGAACTAAATGCACGGTGTCCAAAGGATTTGAGGTTTGTACGAGGTATTGGTAAACTGTTGGATTCCGAAAAGCGGGTGGTACGATGTTTGGCCTCATTGGGTAGTATATCTGAGAGATAGGCTAGAGCCATAAAATGAAGGGACCTAAAAGTGAGTGACAAAACCTTGAAGTCGATCCGTTGCTCGACTGGGAGCCAGTGCAGGTAGGCGAGAAGTGGTGTGATGTGGCAACTGCGACGCTCACGATAGACAAGCCTAGCTGTGGAGTGTTGCACCAGCTGTAATCGCCTGATTGCACATGCCGGTGGGCCAGCAAGTAGTGAGTTACAGAAGTCAAGAAGGGATGTCACAAATGCATGGACCAACTCTGACGTGATATGCTTATCTAAACAAGCCCGAATTTTAGCAATGTTATGTAGCTGAAAGTAGGCAGACGATTGTGGAGCTGATGTGGTCGTCTAACGAGAGGTCACTTTTATTGTCAATATTAACGCAATCGATCTCAGAACATAAGGATTGCATTAGGTTAGAACGCCAGGAAGAATAGGTCCATCGGAATGCCCAATTTCCGATTATTGACATTAAAAGAGCCTCTTGTGCAGGCACATGAACTTTCACGGACAATACACCTGGATTGCAACGAACTGGTAATAACTTTCTCGACTGACAATAACGGCAATTACAGGCACAGAGGCCCTGTGGAAAAACGGCTGTAGGTAACCAAAAAACATTTGGAAATTACTAACGGTCAAAGCTTGTGGGCAGCTTGATGGGACATACGGCCAACTAAAATATTCACGTACATCCAACTAGCATCACCCCAGAAGAGCCTTCATGCACCGCATACAGTTACCTATCTCAAATCGCAAGAACAATTTGGCACGATCAGAAGAAAACAAGAGTGCCTAGAGAAACGCCAGCTCAGCCTTAACAGCACGCCTAAACAGGCCAGTGGCCAAAAGACAGGCCTGCTAGCCGGTATGCCGACGAACCAGCGCTGTCTCGCCAGGTTATTAGGTTAGATGCATAGCTTGGTGCATCGGCCTGTCCATTTTTAAAGTTCATACAGGAAACTTTAGATTAGATTTGCGACATCGCTCAAATGGGTTGGAATAAAAAGGCGACGCCGATCCGCGAGGTGCAGCTGTAGGGGTGCCGAAATGAAGAAAAGCCATATACTTGTGAGACTGCAGATAACAGCTAATATTAGCAACTGCACAGATGCTTGTTACTGTCTCTTTAGTTCCACTAAAAATGTTTAGAGTAACTCCTCACCTCTCCGGGTCTACTGCGCTGGAATAGTCGGTGAATACTGGCCGCACTTGGATTGCCAAAGTCGTTTGGTCCAAACCCGGTAAAAGAGAGGGCGCTAAAAGACAAAAATCTTCAAGAAAGAAGTGTCTTCATTATGATTCCACTTTCTTTAGCTCAAATGCTACGAGTGTTTACTAAAAATAAGGCTGACTGTTAATCCGTATAGAAGCCGGGAACCGCACGCATATGGCCTCTAACTCTTAACCTCCACTAAAAGAGAGTGACTTCCTCCAAACGTAGCAGCTTAAGGTTACTGTAGACGCGAAAATTATCCCTGTCAGTCTATAAGCCTATCGATCTACACACTCCGGGACAGGTTTCACAATCCGTCCGGTGGGTCCACATTTTAAACTTAAAAATTTAAATTAAAAATGTATTACTGCTGATAAAATATTTTCAATATATGATATTATATCATAATATTGTTAGCGAGGTATTCTCGAAATCTCGCGATATATCAGCAAATGTAAAGCGTCTAGAAAGAGACTGAGTTCACTGTGGCCGCTTTATCAAGTGCATTATTATTTTTATTGTTATTATTATGTTAGAAGAACTTCTAAGCTACGGTTGGATGCGAGAAGTTCGATATATGGAGTTCCTAATTGCAGTAGGCTTAGAGACGTCAACCTCCGCTTTTTTTAAAGATTTTTAATTCGCTCTACAATTACTGGCATTGATCGCGCACGCAAAATGAAGGCCACTAGCTAATAAACTACTCTTCCCGCTTATCCTGAGTTGATCGTCCAATTATCTTGAGCGGCAAGAAGAGTTAGTTCGGCTTCCTTAATGCGCCATAAGAAAACTCGGATTTTTATAGACACATTTGCCTCAGATGGTCGGAAATCTGTTAAGCTCGAGATCCCAAGCCCAAAATAAATCTCCTACTGTTTGCAGATTCACCTGTCGCGATACCACATGATCAGATCCAAGTATAGTATGCAACGATGAAATTAAAAAACCTCAAACAAAATCACGATACGTTTTTATAATTTTGTTGGATTTCTCATGATCAACTGGCATATAAGGCTCTCGTAGCTGTTGATAGGGGAATTTAAGATAGCACAACAGGAATCTCCACTTATCACCCGCAAGGCTGGTAAACTTATCCGGCTTTGGTCGCAGCCTGCATTGATTTTTCACAATTAAAGACTCAGTTTAAAGACGCATCTGTTCCTATTAGCTTTGCTTACACTCTAGCGAACTTGTCTTTTCTGTTTGTGTGTGCTCACTGTCTCAACTGCTCTCCAGACTCAGCTATGCTTCCTACTTTCTCTATGTTGCGTGAGATGAAGTCTTTTGGCTATCGAATGCGTACCGAAAGCCACTTAGGCTGTTGTTATGCATTACAAAACCCTCCTGCTTAACACCTACATAGTCTTTGTGGATTTGCGGAGTTACAGACGGAGACACAGATAGACAGATTCTATGTTTGCTACTGCTTACCAGAGCTCCTACTAACCAGTGGCTTCAAGCGTCTTCAAGCGTGCCTTTGCAGGCTCGTCTAAACACGAGACTTGCGTGCTTTTTCATGCTGTCAAAGCTCAATAATTTGCATGTCAATAACCATTAGTTGTTTCTCTTGCGAGTTGTAGCAGCAGGATCGAGATTTATTTCTCTCAGAGGGGCTATTAGATCGAATTATTATTATTATTACCAATATTTAAGGATTAATTTTAGCTAATTATTTTAATCTTTATTCACTAGTAACTAGTAACTTAAACACCAAAATTGTGCGATTAAGCTTGAGAGACTTGTTTCGGTATTGTGGCACTTTATATTCCACTCTCCGATAACAATATAATTCACAATTAATTCGTGTAGCGCAATAAAAGAACTTAATCTTTATCCTGGCGCTTCATACGTGTCGCCGGGTTTTGGCCCACGACCTTGTTCATTAATTGTATTTACCTTGACCTCATTAAAGGCGAGCACTGCCATTAAAGGCGAGCACTGCCATTAAAGGCGAGCAGTCATTAAAGGCGAGCGCGTTAACCCCTGTCCCAAAAAGAATAAGTAAAGATCGTCTAAATATTTAAGACATATGCATGATTTAGCTTATTGGCATGCCAGGTTTTGCGGGCGCATAAAGCCCTCCAGAGTCTTGCTAAATTATTCCAGAGAAGATCCTAATGGGGCGTGCCTGGAGGAGCGCATTCAAGCGAACCGCATCGCTACTGTCTCGGAAGGGGTCCAACAAGCCTACAGAGGAGCTGACGAGGCATTCCGTATTTCCCCATCAGAGCTGAAGCGAAAGTAAAGCCGTCGCTAGAAACTTAGCTCTGAATCAGATCTGTAGGCTACAAAACCGGGATGAACTACTGATGCCAACCCTTATATTATGACCACGTGACCCCCTCACTAGTTCGGGTATCGCCACGATGCATTCAATTGCCGAGACCTGACGCTCGCAATGCGCCAAAAGATAAAGACAGAGCACTCACTAACGAGCAGGCAGTGCGAGCAGCAACACTGCATTATGAAAAGCGACAGGAATTGCCTGTGTATTGCTACTATAATCTCATTTTGTACATAATCATATATCGCGCTACTCATAGACATCAGCTTATCGCGGTTATTTCGTGGACGGTTCTCGGTTCAAAGTCAGCGGGCAAGCTCATAGTTAAAAATCTCGGGGCATTGCACATTCCCTCTTAAAACCTACGTCCATCCTCCGAAAGTTGATGGCTCGTAAGCCTCGTGGCATCCTAGCCCCTATGAGGGCGTCAGTTGAATATTTGGCCTCCAGACGTACTACTGGATAGCCGATGTGTTCCGGAAGTGGGCGTCACGCTGGATTAGAGCCGCCCTCCTCACGCTGGTTGCAGCATCATGCCGTCATTTGCTGCTAGCCGTCGAGCCGACGTCGTAGACGAGTCTGCCGTCTGGCTCCCGCTATCGGTCGTCGACTGCTGCTGCTGACGACGACCGTCGAAATAGCCTCCATGATAGATCTTCAGGTAACACTTGTCATGCCGCAGCATCGATTGACCTACAACAAATCGGTTCGACCACAGCATCCACGCACAGAAGAAGCGCAGAGGAGGAGGAGACTGAAGGGCAGACGCGTCGGCGAAGCAACGCGGCGGAATCCGACGTGCCAATGGTTCTGCCACGAGTGCCACAAATGGCACTGTTGGCTCTCTTTAGATAGCCTGGGATTACTGTCTGTTCTCAGCGATCAAACGACGCAAGATAACATTGAAAAGATAAAAAGACTGACCCGAGTGCAGCAGACGAGAACCAAGAGACATTGACCTTTTCAAATTGCATTGCTGGCCAGCCGTTTCGAGTCATCCGTATCGAAGTCATTAGCAAGTGGCTTGGCCTATCACACGACCCGTGCGCGTTATGGCTGTTTCTGGAAGTCGCGAGTCTGAGTCTTGAGTCTGAGCCTTGGCCTCCATCTAAGGATCAGTTAACCTTTTGGACATTTGGTTTCCAATTTACCCCCTTCTATTATGAACTTCTTAACCTCTTCTGTTATTTGATTCGTACCCTTTACACCTCTCCTCAAATTCAAAGCTTCTACCCGACACTTCTTGGAGTGCTACGGTTTTTTCAACGATATATACTGCACAAGAGATGGAGCCTGCAAGGCTCTTTGAAAGAACCCCACGATGAAAGGCAGAAGCGAACTTTCACCGGCTAATGGGTGTGCCTTTTCACTAGCGTCTCGGTGTCGGGTGTCAGATATTTTCGCAATTCCGCCAAACCGCTCCTAACAGCTCCTTGTTACACTGGTTTGCGCCTGTTTCAAGTCCTAAACGGGCCTCCAGAATTCCGACTAATTTGTCAATTTTCCTAATCAGATAAGGACAAGCGTCCAAGACTGTTACGGTCGAACCCTTTAAACTGGCAGCAAGATATTAATCTTGATTGCATTGGGGGTTAAGTCGTGGCGCTGGCTGAGCCAGTAAACCTTCAACGTGTGTTAAGTACACTGCAACTTGATTTCTCTCTCCATCAACCCGTTCTATCAGCCTCGCTAAAATCGCCTCCATTTCCTCATTACCAGCCCACGAAAATGCATTTCCACTTCGTTTTCCAATTGTTCAATACCCCAGTCCTGACACGCACAAGAGCCTGTATTCATTTCATTCACGACCTCGGCATGAGTCATTTTGTGATACGGAGCAGAATTTTTTTTATAAGCTATGGAGTGCTTCTGAGACTCCTCTTCAACCCTAACTTTCAAAGCCTATATACTAGCAGTGTCATCAGTGCAGAAAAATGTTCGCCTAATTGGCCTACGAACCAATTTACGGATGCTGGATGAAGGCTTTGCCTAGTGAGAACTCCTGCTTCTGCGCATTAGCTATTTCTGCAAATGTGGCGTCAAAACATGGCTGCACAAACCTAGCAGAAGAATACACTGAATCGAATAGATTGCCCACAGAGCCATCGAATTTGAGATGGTTGGTTAAAATCAAGAACCAGTCGGAGAACTCAAAAATGGATGCAGCTGCTAGTGCTTCTTCTGAAAGAGCTTATATGAGTTTCCTTGTACCCAGGCTAGGTTTGGTTGGCTGGGACCGGGCGGCTATAATGAGGGTAAGGGTCACCGGCTAGGCCGGGGTGGGACCTACGGCATGTACGGTGACGTGAGGTCACCGGGGCTCTGGGGTAGGAGAAGTTGGCCGAGTAAGTCGTGCTGTTGGTGGCTCCCGGTCTCGCCGAGCTATGGACCTGGATGGTTGCAGGCGTGCTTCGGCGATGCGGCCACGCACGCAAGGCGACGAGTAATAATAAAATAAAATAAATAATAATAATATACTAATAATAATACAAATAATAATAAATAAGAATAATAATAATGCACTTGCAGAGCAGTGCCAGTGATGCCCAGGCGAGATGAGAGGCGCTCTAGAAAAACTTGGAGACCGATAGTATCAAAAGCTGCCGAAAGATCGAGCAAAACAAGCAGAGGCACTCTACCCATGTCTGCATTCCTAAGTAGGTCGTTGTATACCCTAAGCAATGCTGACTCTCTGGAGTGATTAACTTTGCTTAAGGCCCGAGCGGAGCTGGATAGCGCGCTCGTTGTTGAGACCTGTATATTCCTCGTTCCCCGTGTAGCATGTTCGTGACCCCCCCCCCCGTGTGTTGGCGTCTTTCTGTGGAAGCTCTCAACTGTTGCGGACGTCTGCTCCGTCTATCCCAGAATACTCAGCTAGCCGGTACTTGTACAGCGTATGCTTGTACTGGTGGGACGGAGGCCGGCGATGGTGCGACGGTGGAAGCCGACTGACCTACTAACACGTTTGTTCTCGCTTGCTGCGTCGTCTGGCGCCCCTAGAGTGTACTTTGTTTATGACCCTCCCTGTAGACTTGTTTAGTTCCCCTGTTGTTGTTGGCGCATGAGTTGTTATTATAAAGAGGTTTAAACTGACGGCCGCTCGTCTTACCCTGGTTCAGCGGCATGGCGAGCGGCAGCGTGGCCGGAGTGTAGCGGGGTTTGGCGGGAACTAGCCTTGGACCCCTGGAACTCGGCTACAGCCTTATAGGTTCTGACAACTCTCCGAGAGTAGCTTAGAGAAAGTAGCGACTTTCCACAAGTTTTTCGCTCGTTTTTTGGAGTCGATACGTCACCCTTTGATCCGCCGAAGCAGCACAGCTGTGGACTCGAACTTGCCGTCCGCGCGTGCATTGGACAATCGCTTAGATGCTACCCAGTCCAGCACGTATCGCCCCAGTCCAGAGCAACACCAGCTCACACGCTCCGCCACTGGGACGCAAAAGGGAGCTCGTTCGAGAAGTTCCATTAGTTTAGTTTAAATGTCAACCATTCCCGTATTCACCTTAGGATGCAGCGGCCACTTTCCCTTTCGTTTGACTAAGAATGTAGACGCCAGCATGAAGTCGCGTACAAAGGCTGCTAATCGGCTTGTCCTAAAAACGGCCGGCAGCATTAATCGGCGTTTATTGACAAGGAGCGATGCGGTTCGTAGGTAGCTGGAGATGCAGCTGAATTTGGAAACCGTGACGAAGCCTTGCAAACAAGTCTGAATGCTATCAGTAGCATGCATTGGTACTAAAAGAGCAGTCACAATCCAGAGACCTGGAGGCCGACAGACAGCTGACAGAGCCTTGCAGTCAGGATGGAGTCACCGTCTATAAACTGTTTCGAATCAATTAAGACTGTCGATGACTCGGTGATAAAGATTCGTGTCACCCTACTCGCAGTAGTTTTTATGCTATCGGACGCCTTTTTCTTCACGAGAAATAACTTATTTTTATCGTTAACTTTTATCGAAAGTAATGACCCTTTCGGGATCAGAAAAAGGGCTACAGATTGGAACCTAATCAAATATCTGCAGTATTAGTTTGTTATTTTTATGTTAGGAACTGGCTGCAGCGCTAGGGCTGAGCCGGCGTCGCGGCAATGGACGCATAGCCATTCAATGCCAACCCCAATAGTTCCATGATGGCACCAATATCAAGGTCTCGGTGGTTCAATCCCCTTGAAAAAATTACGGATAAATACATCCCAGAACGAATCTCGAAATACAGTCTATGGCCATTGGAAGACAAACAAAACACTACGTTGCGTTTCGACAGCTATAAGATAGCAGTGCTTTGAAATTTCTGCTTGCCGGTCCAGCAACTCTTTTATTTTTAGATTAATTTGTGAGCTGAAGTTTTTTGTATGAGATTTCCAGAGAAACAACGGTGCACGCACCTACACTTTGTTTGTTCACTCACCTAAGCAGCCTCATAAGCAGTTACCTGCAAAAACCGTCTACTTGGGCACGCCCGAACAGTGGAAAGTCCCTGGTCCCGTCTCCTGCTGTCTCATATAATGTTCATGCGCTCCTACATACAGGTATGAATCAACATACGACAGGGAAGCAGTGTCTCGGTTGCATCCGGGAGCTCCAAAGGTTGTGCCACCTAGAATTCACGCGATGCCCGAATAATTCAAACAAGATTGTCCACTTTGTGAATAGCAACGCAAAGAGATTATGCTTTTGTGCTGTCATCGATGAGGACAGCATCTGACAGATGAACCGTAACGAGTCAACGCACAGAGCGTGCAAGCTAGCTCGACGACGAATGGCTGCCCGCTGTCGATTGTCTGCGGCTACGGCAAGGCTCGCACGTCGCTCCCATCGTTCGCTCTTAGCAGGCTTAGCAGGCGAGCCGCGAAGTTGAGATGGGCAAGCGCCCCCCTCCGTCCGTCCGTCCGTCCCTCCGTCCGTCCGGCGCTGTGCTGTGCTGTGTGCACTATTGACCGTCGGCGGTGGGTTCGCTTCACGAAAAAAGCCCGCGCGAAAGCTCTCCGCCGCGCGCCGAGTACGTAGGTCTCCGAGGTCTAGGCCGATCGTCGATGGCACCTCGGCTGCTCGCCCTCGAGCTGCAGCTAGAGTGCAGCTAGAGTGCAGCGGCCCTCGACGCTCTGGCCAGCTTGCGGCTCCAGTGCTCCACCGGCTCGTCGTCCAAGTACACGCTCTCGATGGCCTTGCAGTGAAAGTCGACTCGCCGAAGCCTCGTCTTGGTGCCGTTGCTCAGAGCGTTGGCCTGGTCCTCCTTGAATCGAGCCAGACGAGCTCGAGTGAAGTCCGTCTTCTTGGGCTTCTTCAGCGCCACCTTGTGCTCGGGCGGGTACATGACGTAGAACCGAATCAGGTCGGGCAGGTTGTCCGGCAGCAGTTTCCTGTCGTCGTCGCGCTGCTTCTTTCGCTGCTGCTGCTGCTGCTCCACGCTGCCGACGTCACCGCCGCCGCCGTCGCCGCCGCCGTCGCTGCCGTAGTCGTCCGTGGCGGACGCGTTTCGCGGCGGCGACTTCCCAGTCGGCTTGGCCTTGGCCTTCGGCGGCTGCGGCGGCACCGCCTTTTCGCTCGGACCTGCTTTCACTTCCAGTCCGGCCGCGGCCATCTGCACAGCGTGAAGAGCGCGGTCGTCAGCGGCGGCGTCGCTGTCGTCGTCGCCAGCGGCCACGCCGCCGATGTGAGCCGCCTTCAGGTCGGCCAGTTCGAGCTTGACGAGCAGCTGCCGCTCTCTCTCGGCCTCCCGCTGCGTCATGGCACGACGTCTGGCTGCTAGCCTGCTCAATTCTTCCTCCGTACAGCTCTTCTGGTCGCGCAACGCCTTCCGTATGAAGTCGATCGTTTCGTGCAGGTTCTTTGTCTTGGAACGGACATCCTGAAATCGTCGAACGGTATTCGGATGCTGCTGCTGCAAGAAGTACGCGCCAAAGCGCAAGTAGAGCTCGTCTGTCGTGACAAATGATCCTCGACTGCGGGCAGGACCATACTCGGGGGCAGCGGGGGGGGGGGGGCGGGGCAGGCGAGCGGCAAAAGCCTCCTCCCGCGTGTAAGGCGGCCCTGCAGCGGAGAAGTGCCGCTGGGATGGCCGCTGTAGCACCCCTGAAAACTCTGTTGCCCTTCGTAAGTGACTACCCAAAGCTTCTAGGAAAGAGTACAATGCTTAGTCAGCAGTTCTAATGGCCTCTCTGGTGATTACTGTAGCTGCAGCATATCTTTGCCACGAAATGCAGCCACGTGAGCAATTCCTTTTCAATAAGCTGCTGCTGAAACCCTCGGTAAAGTTTCCACAACCACCGCTTCCCTGTGAAAACTGATAGCTTTCAGAGATTTATTGGATATGCCTTTAATACTGTCATTCTGTGATAATTACATTTTCTTCAAAGCATTATTAAAGTAAGACCGGTGTCTCTGGTACCTCTAGCATCTAACCACTAAATTAAATTCAAGTAAAGGGACACACTCAGAATCAAGCGCACCTCCTATCAACTTTATCAGCCATAGAACAGGAAAAGTTGGTTAAGTGACTCAAACGCCCTGCAATTTCCTGTGGAGACCGCTCTCAAGGTCAGTGTATCGTCAATCTACTTCAAGTCGTTTTGCCCGAGGAGTGATACAACCTTTTTAGATGGGCTTAATAGGTCTGAACTTCGCACCTACGGTGCGCGCGCCGAGTTATATTCTTGAGAAAACTATCGAATTTTCTAGAGAGAGTGATATTACTGAAATTAAGAATGACAGTTTTTTTTATAGAGAGTGTCTTTCCGGGCGGCACACCTTCGGCGTGCGGTTAAGCTAGTTTATCTAGAGCCGCCTTAAAGGTTTAGTGGGGACCTGCGGAGGTCCGCAGGGAGTAACCCTGTGCAAGCTCCCGTCCCGATTCGATCTCTTGACATAGAAATAATTGCATATATAAACAAAATTTAATTTCTCGGGTCCTTGGCTAAGGAATCGTCTAATATCTACTTCCTAAATTCAGCTAAAAAAACATGGTAAACTTCTCCATTAAACATTCCCACAAAATTGCATCGGTGACAAGGCAATTAACAAGTTTGAATTTACCAATTTCCAATGAAAAACAGATGAATTTGTGCCTTTTGGTTTGCAGCTAATTATAAAAATCACAAAAGAATAAAAGTTAACATGAATTTATAATGAAGTTATTTGTAAATGACAACGCAAGATTTGGAAGTGAGCATTTTTCAGATCAATGATTGCACTATTTCACTTTCAGCAGTCAGTCTTTAAATATGGTCTTTCATCGCCTTCTTATTATACTGTCCTTGGTAGCGGCGTAAGAAGTGCATTACATCCTGGCGGAAGCACTCGCCTTGCTCCTCGGAGGAAGCCTTCTGTTCTCACTAAATTTACCAAGATGAGCATCATCAAGGATACAAACTTTGAATGACATCATGTAGCCCGTGGTGCCTTAGTTCGTCACCATGTCTCATCTAGCTCTGCACAATTCGATCGTGCTTCCTTTGCAGCCAATGTAAAGTGCCTAGAAAGAGATCGAGTCACTCACTGTCGCTCGCTTTTAGGTCACTTCATTCTTTGGCTCCAGCCTATCTCTCAGATCTATTCCCCCCCCCCACCAGGCCAAGCATCGTACCACCTGCTTTTCGGAATCCAACAGTCTGCCAACACCTCGTACAAACCTCAAATCCTTCGGAGACCGTGCATTTAGTTCGTATGCTCCCAAAGCCTGGAACTCCCTCCCGACTTGCGTCAGAACATCCCCTGACTTGATCACAGTTAAAAAGAACTTAAAAACACCTATTTAGGACAGCATTTAGTGGGTCCCTGTGATTCGTCTTTCCTGTGCTTATGCGTGCAGACACTGTGCATGCTACCACTAACTACATTTGCATGCTGACCCTGTGCATGTCACCCATAACCATGTTATTCATGTTGTTTGTTTATCAAGCATGATATTACTCACCATTCAATTGCGTTTCCTTTTTGCAGCAAATGTAAAGCACCTAGAAAGAGATTGAGTTCTCTGAGGGCGCTTTATTAAGTGCATTAATATTATTATTATTATTGAGTCATCGGAGAGCGCTATATCAAACGTATTATTATTACACATTTTTACGCCTTTTGATTGCCCCAGAAGCCCCGAAACGTAGAGACGAAGCTGTTCCAAGCCGCCTTCTCCTACCTCTTCCTGGAGAATTCGTTGCATTCAATTATATTTTCTCTCTATGGTTCTACAAAGACACTATCTATGACCTTTGACCCAGAGAACTAACAGAAGAGTTTTCGAAGGTACTCGAAGGCTGCCGACTCCTTATCTAAAGCTATGAAAAATTGTTTCACAATGCCAAATTTTATATGCATTAATGTGTGGCATAAGCATATTCACGGGAAGAGGTTCCGTCGCAGGCTAGCATTTAATATCGATTCTCCAAGAACTCGGTTCACTTTATGCAGTCTCCGGCCTGTGGTGGTGCGCACATGACATGCCAATCGGAAGGGGGGCTGTGGAATCAGATTCGCTCGTAGACTAGTTGCCAGCTTTGGAGGCAGACCTTAAAGTCGCACTCCTTGGGTGCCCAGTGCGACACTATGGTTCGTTAGCACTAAACCCACGAAAATATAGCGGTCAATCTAAAAAGAAATTTTCGCCGACGTTGGAAAAAATATCGTGAATGTGCTCTTGAGCCTATGTGAAAAAGAATGCGCGCGTCTCTTTTTTTTGAGAGCTCTAAGCTGCGCTCGCTAAATGCACGCCACCCGGAAGGTACTCTAGACCCCCCTTACAAAAATATCGATCGCTCTCGTTTCGTTGGCCCAAAGACGCACGCCTATTGAATACAAAAAGCCGGCAGGCCTGACTTGACCCTAGCTTAGCAGGTGGCATTCCCTTCTGGGCAAGCGACTTGAAGTGGCGCGCAGCCCGGACAGACTCTTTAGCCTTCTTTTCAAAAATTACGACCAAGTTCTGAATTGCCCCGAGTTGCGCACCGAAGGCACCCACGTAGACAAATTGAGACCGGTCGATAAATAGAACGGACACCCCGCTGGACGGAGAGCCTAACGCTGCAGTGAGCCGACGGCTCGCTGCCGGGCGGTAAGCCTCGCGAGACCGGCTGAAAAGGAATTACCTTTTTAGCTCTTCTAAAAGTCCAATCTCCTCCTATAAAAAGTAGCGATCAACGCCCTCGGTAAACCGGTCGCTGACGGGCATGCCGACTAGGCCGAAGGCTCCTGCGAACCTCCTCGGACCGCTGTAAAATCGACCGCGAGAGTCCGAGTACGCGAACCTGAGACGCGCCAACCGACGAGCCTCTATAGACTGTCTTAAGAAACTGTTTATCGACCCTGCCCTTAAAATACGATCGTCTCCTAAGAAAGATGATGGCCATCTCTGGGAGCCGACGCTTCAAATGCACGCCAACGGCGCGCCGACCCAGCAGCCTTTTCGCCATCGTCGTCCGACAAAAGACGGTAGCCCCTCCTGGAGAAACATCGCAGTCCCGCAGACATTCTTAAACTGGCCCGCACAGAAATCGGTACCCATTCTTATTTCCCGAGCTGGGCTCAGCGCCAGACAGACCTCCGGGGCAGCTCTCTAAGCCCAGTGGCAGCTTTTGGAAACCTCGACGAATTGGTAGCGAGCTTCCGGTAACTAAGGGTCACTACGGGCCTCGAGCGGCTTCCGGCCGCTTTCGCGGGGCTAAAAGAGCCTCCTAGCCCCTCGTCTAAGGATATCAGACTGCTGAAATCAGATGAAATTACTCGACGGTGCAATAAAGCTAAAGCGAAGGCTTTGTCACTAGATAATGTCGCCGGTCCTACTGCAGCCGTCATGTTAGCAATGCAAGCTGAATTTCTGTAAGCAGAGGGTAGGTAGCGCTTGCAAGCTGCTTCCTAAAACTGGTGAGTCCATAACCCGTAAGTTCTCAATTCTAGTATCTTGGTACGTCGTGCAGCAGCGTGGTGCGTATATAGAAAGCTTGCAAAATTGCCGCTGCTCGATGCGGTTTTCCGATACCGCGAAGGCAACGATCGATGTCAGCCAACAAGTTCACTTTGTAAGTTCTTACAATCTATAAAGTGCCGCCCTGGTTGGGCCCAGGGCTAAGGTGCTCACCTTTAATGACCACGGCAGTGGGCTCGAGCCCGACGGCATACGTATGCAAAGCAGGCGGCTGGATAAAAATTAAATTCTCTTAGGGCGTTATACCGATTAAATTAATAAATATATATATATATGTATATATATATATATATATATATATATATATATATATATAGAGAGAGAGAGAGAGAGAGAGAGAGAGAGAGAAAGAGAGAGAGAGAGAGAGAGAGAGAGAGAGAGGTAAGGGGAAGAGTGAGTACGTACCACAGCTGTAAAGATAAGACAACTATTATTCATCTCTGCTGGCCATCTTCTTTAAAAAAAAATTAAAATTGGTATTAAAATTTTTTTTTTCTTAATTCCTATTATAATTCTTAAGCGTAAATTATGTAACCATTCAGGTGGCTTGGCGTGGCGGCTCGAAGTATTTACATGAGCCAAACGACAATGCCTTCGGCCGTAAAACCTAGCTGAGTATACAACTAGAGACTTGTGCGCGGGAAGTGTCGGACGCTGATTGAGCTCAAAGTTTCGGTGTGGATTTCGCGCGCATACTGACGTGGAGACCGTGGATGAGCGTGAACTTCTCCTGCTTGATCCTGCTCGCGTTCCGTCGCCCGTCTCGGCTGAAGTTGTGCAGCTTCCGCTCCAGCTCCCTCTTGTCCCTCAGAGCGGCTGCGTAGCTCTCCGTCATGGTAGCAGGCGCGGGCGGCGAACCGGCGAGAGCTCTCTAGCCCGACGGAGCAGCTCTCTGGTACGGCGGTCTTCTGCGCCCGGCTGGCGCCGCTCGCTCCCGCCCTCGCGTCGTCTGCTCTGCGCGTCGTCTGCGCGTCGGCGCTGCAGCGACGCGCGAGCTCTCGGCGCTGCAGGCTGGGCGGCGCTCGGTCGCCGCCGTCGCGAGTTACCGGCAGGCGGCGATGCGGCGGCGGCGAGAGTGGAGAGCGTGCGGCGGCCGCGCGAGGCACGTGCGCGCGCGGCCGCCGCCGCGCGGCGGTCCGTGCGGCCCAATGCGATAGGCCGCAAGCGCAGCTGAGCGGTCGACGAAAAGCGAGCGCGTATTTTCGACGCGGCGACGGCGCAGCAGAATGCGCGGCGCCGATTGCACCTACCGGGCGGATGCGTAGTGCGGCCGGCCGGCCGGAGGTGCACGGCCTTGAATTCCCCTCCGAGCGGTACCCGGTCCGAGCGAGACTCGCGGTCTCTAGGTCCGGTCTCGCGTCAGATCAAAGAGCTGGCCAGACGAGACTCTCTTCGCGAACTCGCGCGCGCGCGCGTCAATCCAGCGCCCAGCTGGCCAGGCTAGGCGGCAGCCGGCGTTTGACCTTGTTGGCTGCATTGTTTTTTCTGAACCCATGCAATCGTGAAGAGCAATTCAATCTGCGTAAGGTCCTCTATTGTCGCCGCGGGCTCCAGTGTTTCCACTTTTCCACTCGCTGCTATTTATTGTAATGCGACTAAGCAGCGCGAACAACAGAAACTAGTAACTCTTTTCACATGCAAAAAAGTTGCCTGCACTCGGCTCGCATAGGGGGGGATCATACGCTAGCAGTCTGGCACTTTGGCGACGGACAGTTGTAGAGGCCACACGTTGCGGCTCACTTATCTGCTGCAGCGTCGTTCGCGTGCGGGTTAAAACCGATCACTGACGTCAGTAAGCGTTCGGCGCGACCACTTTGTCGCGCCGAACGCTTCGAATGACAGTCACCCGTTCAAAAGGCTACATAAAGAATTCAGTCTTGAAGGAACTAATGGCTATGCACACAAGCAGAAACTGCGTCACGGGGGGGGGGAGGGCTAGTCGGCCCGTCGAGCGCGTGGCCAGACCTCTCTGCCTGGCTTTCTCTCTATTTACCGATTTATTTGTCTGCATTTCTGCTCTGCAGGTGTGCTTCTCCCTGCCTCCGTCCCTCTTACTTCCCTATAAATAAATAAACAAATAAATAAATATATATATGTGTGTGTGTGTGTGCGTGCGCGCGTTAGATCTGTCTCTCCTCCTTCCCGGCCTCTCTTTCTCTCTGAATATCTCTCCCTTCCATTTTTCTCAATCTGTACCCCCCCCCCCCATTGACGGGAAGACAAGTTGGCGGTAAGACCTCTGGAAGAGCGCCGAAATACATTCTGTGGCCTAGCCACGAGGCCAGCTCAATGTGCATTCGCCTGTTAATGAGGCCGTATAAAGGAAGCGTGCTTTACCCTCTTGCTACGGCACTTGTTGCAGAAGCATGTGTTCTAGTTGTGAATTATACAGGTTGCACGATATTAGTATTTTCAGACGATATTAATCATCCTTTTCAAATGTGTGCGGAATCGTTGTGGCCATAATAGAAGCTAAAATGATGCTGAAACATTTTTGTAGTGCCCCAAGACTACCAAATCTCTCAGCATTTTGAATTTGGTGAAAGAGAATTGGTTAGTCGCAATGTACAGACTTTAAGAACGTACAAGCACACAAGGGGCAATTCACTCGACGGAGCAATGGCCGTCAGGAACAGGTAGGTTTTTAGCTTTTTTTTTTAATGTCGTCAAATCAGGAGGATAGCATAATAGTAGTCAGTTGTGAGTCCCATGCTTTTGGAGGATCGTCACAGTAGGTACGATGCTCCGACGGATTTTAAGTTGAATTTTGAAATTCGATCGTCCTGGCAGGCATTCAGCGTTAACCGACGGTCATCCAAGAGAACGCGTCGTAGACGTCGTAGCTGCCTGCGTCGCAGCTGAATGGAATTTCCTCCTCCTGCTCCTCCTTCACATGCGAACACGGACCGCCACCTCTGCTTTTCGAAGGCAGGCAGGAGTAAGCAGAGGCTTCTGACATGCAGTTGGATTTCCTTGATGGGAGTCTTGCTCGAGCGATCCAAAGGAATCCCCCAGGAAGGCATCGCCACGAGCTCAGCAGCAGCAGCAGCAGCAGCAGCAGCAGCAGCAGCAGCAGCAGCAGCAGCAGCAGCGAGAGCCTAAAATACCGCCGGATGCAAAACCACCAATAGGGAAGCGACCGGGCCAGAATCTCGGTTACACCCGGAGTGCCAGTGCGTCCAAAAGCTAATGGTCGCTGAGCCGAGATTATACCTATTGGGACCAATGGGCGACAACCGACCTAAACCGAACGGTCAGTCTCTTCTGAGCCAGCAGTCTTCTTTGATTAACTTGTTTTGCCGAGGCGAAGGTGTATCCCCTCGCTTTAACACATGCCTCTGGCTACGCCCATGCCACTTGAGCCGATACAAAAAAGTCAGGTGGGTACTTGGTGACAATGTTGCCCGAAACGCCTCTTAGGATCGGCAGGAGCTAGTTGGTCTCCTTTCGTGAGGCAAATCAGAAGCCCTCAAGATGTGGTAGCTCGCAATCTGATTTAGGCTATACTTGATTTCTGCTCACCTTTTGCACTTGTAACTCTCGATGCTGCTAAATCAAGACGACCGCTAAAAACAACAAAGCAGTACATCTATTAAATTTAAATGATGTAAGAATGACAAGTACATTAAATATTAGCTGATCGAATGACTCATTTATGGGCTAAGACAAAGCAGTGCAGACCGTTTGTACGGCAGTTTGATAAGGAGTCGCCCGACGACTGGAGTCCACGAACCATTGGCCGCCTCGACTCAGGCTGGATGTGCTAGCAGTAGCCCGCAGCAAAGCAACAAAGTCGGTACAGGTGTGAACGGCCAAAAGCACCAAAGTCGGCACAGGCGAGTACGGCCACGCCATTCTATCATATTGCCATTGCACCAGGCACTGCGACTAGACAAACTGCCCGACAAAGCTACTATTTCATTGATCTCAGCAAAGCCTTGCTATAGTTCTCTGACTCAGCTCGGACTGAGGGCCAGTGGCATCGGCAAAATCACTCGCACTGGATTCTGACATAGGAGGGGTTGGATATCATGAGAGATTCGGATGACATGGTGCGTTCTTCACTCGGAGGTGCTGAATTACCCCCACAGTAACTAACAGTAAAAGCACCAGCTGGTATATGCAATGCAACTGCTTGCCGGACACAGCCAGAAAATACAAGCCTTTGACTACAGCAGACTAAAATGCAGCCAGCAGCAGACTCAACCTCAAATCAAACGTATGTGTGCGTGCATGGCATGATCACCACGGTACCTACGCGAGCAGCAGCTGCTGTGAGCTACTATGTACGAAGACAACCGTGTGCACTAGTCATTCACCAAAAGCAAACTACTAAGCGTTCTATCTCATGCTTGCTTCAGCAACTGCAGTCTGTGCTTCCCTAAAGGCATGGCACGTGGCACTGCATTTTGCAGCAGCACTTTGAATGCTGCACGTGATCAACCGTGACCACCGAAAAACTTTGGCAACAACGAAACACCCGAGACGATGAGATTTCAACTGGCGACAATTGCTCCAGGTCCACGTGGTACCGTGACGGGCACTTTGGTAGGAAGTTTGTAATCGAGGCCACCGACCGAGGGCTGGTAAAGAGTCAGCTCGGGTGGACCAGCAGTGGTCTTGATGATGGTCATCGTTCCATCTTCGATCACGATGTCGAGTGAGTGGGCTCGGTAGTCGAGACCTGCCAAGGAAATATTTTGGCATCCGGCAGTCGCCAGTCGAGCACAATGCACCTCACAGGCTTTCAATTCTCAAGCGCACTGACATTTATTTGCTTCCACACACAAGTGCACACACTTAAGTGTGTCTTGACCGATTCGAGCCCCATTGGCATGATCTTTTCAGGTCAAACCGTGAAAACCGGAGGCGGCCAGCCTAACTCACCAAGCATTGTCTGTATGCACACACACACACACACACACACACACACACACACACACACACACACACACACACACACACACACACACACACACACACACCGGCACATACCATACACACACACAACACGCACACTCACCGGCACATACATACACACACGGGCACCTACACATGTAGCACATTTAGCACGCGAGAGCAAGACTGGAATCAGCACTCTCACCAGCGAGACTCTCACCGATGAACTGCTGTCGGAGCATGAGGGCAGAGCAGCAGCTATGAAAACGAGCACGTAGGCTGACCCAGAGCCGTTCAAAGAGAAAAAAGAGAGCAAGAGAGAGAGAAGAGAGAGAGAGAGAGAGAGAGAGAAGAGAGAGAGAGAGCACAAAGACAGCTCGACGAGTCGGCCGCTCACGCACCGGAGATGCAGATCTTGTGGACTGCTGGTGGCAGCTGCGGGTCCACGGTGAGCTTGTCGCACAGCAGCCGCACACCGCCGTAGCCGAAGAGCACTGCCTGCAGGAAGCCGCCCATCCCGGTGATGAAGTTGACAGCTCCTCGACCCTGTGGCTCTTCGCACCAGACCTGCAAATGTGCACGGTGGGAAAGCGTGGCGATCTAAAGCAAATCAATAGCAGCACGGCCACCTGGCCACCACCACCCTCCCCCATAGTGGCAGAGCAAACCGGCATTTTATCACCCAGCGCACGTTTATTTGACTTTCACGACCGTGAACTCTGTCATGAGTTGTGAAGCACCGCCGTGTGCTTCGATCCATTAGCTTGAATTCGACAGCATGCATGCACTCGAGCATACACCCTGCCGTCATACGGCGCCCTAAGAAAACTACATCTCTCTCTAGGCACTTTACGTATGCTGGAAGGAAGCACATCAATTGGTTAGTAATAACCTGTACAGTGTAGGCCAGCACGCATAAGCTTACAAAGGACAAGCAAACGGTTCGTCGTCTGCTCTATCCAATGGCCCACAGTGTAGGCTGATGCATTCTGTGCCCTAAGGTACTAGGGGTCAAATTATGCCGAAGGTGTCAGCGTCTTTCAATCCAGCATGTGGGACGGAAAGCAGACTGAACGTTTCCTGCTAATTGTACTGAATTGTGTAGCTTCTTTCTATAATGCGCACGATACCGAAAGCAAACTTAATCGCACCAGCAAACAGGCTACCCTGAGTAGCTACATAGATCCTGTACGTAGGTGCCCATCTTTGAATCCTCAAACAAGCAGCCGTTCACAAAAAGATGGCCACAAATCAAAATCGTTGCTGTGAAGGAACATACATAGTAGCACCCATGCACGTACGCTTATGCATAGTCCCCCTATAGCACCGTAGAGGTGATATGAACTATACAGCCATTTTTGTTAATCATTGTTTCCTGCCGCAGAATCGGTAAATAGTAGCTGATTTAACAGCCTTTTTTGTGCAGCGACAGAAGAGCCTTAACGGCTATTGCCACTGCTTGCAGCAGCGGCAATAAAGGATCGCCCACTTCAGGATTGGAACCCACGACCTCGGGACCAAGGTCGTGAAACCAACCACCTGACCTAGTGTGCCATCACAGCTCACCAATGCGATAAATAGTCAACATTTAGAGGTTTGCTCGGTTGCTTAGTTGTTCTTTACCGCTCAGTCCCTAGCCTGATACAAATCGCTCATCATCTTGAAGTCTTTCCTAAAAGAGGCAACATGGTTGGTCCAAAGAAAAAGCAGACAGGCGTTCACTCAGGCGCAAACAATGCAGTATGGCTGCCTCACTGTGGCTGTAAATTCGTTCGGGTACTAAGGTTTTCTACGATGCCAGGTATACTAAGATTTCGAAAAAGCACGTGCAAATATTTTGTAACAGCCCAAAACAAACATATATGCTGCTGGCATGTACATGTTTAGAATGAAGTCGTCCCACCATGATTTTTTATGACCTCCCTTGTCAGGCCAGTCTTGGAGGCCCCCAGCTTCTGCACTGTTTCTTCTGCTATAACACTCCATTGAGCCTAAGTTTTACTAAAGGCTAGCTACTGGTTGGCTAAATACCTTACCCCAGCTGCCTGTCGATATCGCTCCATACTCGTTTTATGGGGTTCAAATCAGGCGACTGGCTGGGCCACTGCACCAGCACCAAACAAGGATTCGTCAAGTAGAACTCTACTCAAGATATTGCACGTCAAGTAAGTTGGATTTCAAAGCCCACATATTATGCTTCGAAGTTGTCACAGTTGACAGCAAGATAACGACCCTATGCACACTGCCAGGTCAGTGTGGTACTTTTTCTTATGAATCTTTGTGTGGTGCTAATAAAGTAGCCCAACCAGTCGCCTGATTCTAACCCCGTGGAACGACTTTTGAGTGATATCGACAGGCGGCTGAGGCAATTCATTCGGCCAACACCAGTAGCCGACCTTTTCAGTAAAAGTTGGGCTCAACGGAAAACGCTACAGCAGAGGAGGCAGTGCAGAAGCTGGAGGCCTCTAAGCCTGGTCTGACAAGAGAGGTCATACAGAGTCTTGGTGGGACGACGTTACACTAAACGCATGCATACCAGTAGCACATGCGTTTGTTTTGGGGCTGTCAATAAATATTTTCACGTGCTACGGATAACTTGCGTATGCCCAGCATCATAAAAAAACCGCTCTTATTACCCGAACGAATTTACAGCCACAGCAGCGGCAGCCATACTGTAACAATTTTTTGGCTGAGTGTATATCAGTCCCGAGGCACTAAAAATATATTAATTCGTATAGGGCCCTAAGAGAACTTAATCTCTATCCAGGTGCTTCATACATGCCGAAGGGGTCAAGCCCACGACCTCGGTCGTCATAGGCAAGCTACCGAATGGCAAGTGAGCAATAAACAAAGGCCAATACTATCCTGACTCAACTTTGCTGCATGTAACAGCAGCACAGCTATGGTCGCGATGAGCAGAGTGGACTACGAGAGCTACACGGCATGATATAATGCCAATAATAATAATAATAATGATAATAATAATGTTAATACTAGTAAGCACAAGTAGAGCTGACTGTCAATTTCATAGACAGGAAATACTAGCCATGAAGGCTTTTCTGGCGACTATATAGGGCAGAGAGATAACATACATATATAAAGTGTATAATAGAAAATAAAAAATATAAATCGTGAAAAAGAAAGTGGCCTAGAACAGATCCGCAGGGTGCCCCTCTCGTTGAAGGCTCGTGAAATGACTGAAGCCATTCCCATATATGCTCTGAAATATCCCACTTAGATAGTACCTACAACCACTACTACGAAATGCCAGTGATGCCAGAGTGAGATGATAGGCACTCAAGGACTTGGGGATCAAATGATATCAAATGCCGCTGAGATCCAGCAGAGCTAGTAGAGAGACTCTACTTAGTCGACATTCTCAAGAGGGTGCTGTAAGTTTTCAGTCATGCGGCCAGTGAAGTGATCAACTCTAAATCCTGACTAAGATTTATTTACTAGGTTTGACCTTCTATTCAGGTCGAGCTTCTCAGCTAATCGTGAGCGGTCAAAGTAAGGATTCTGGCCGACATCAGCATTTTGGGTTATGCTCAGCAATTCAATTACATCCCTATATACGCTAGATTTGGCCTTGGCTATAATAAATTGATACGACCTACAATAGTCTCATATGCCAGACGATGGAGTGAGGCCTGAGTTTTCAAATACTTTTGCCAGCTGCAGTCTCGTAACAGTCTCGCTTAACATTCCATGTAATAAATATGGCATCTCGAGATGGCACAAAACTATGCTTAGAGGATCAAACTCGTGCAGCCCTTGCTTGGCCCAGGGGTGCAGGTGCTTGCCTTGGAGGAGGACCAAGG
The DNA here is from genome assembly GCA_009760855.2 of Cristatella mucedo. NCBI lineage: Eukaryota > Metazoa > Bryozoa > Phylactolaemata > Cristatellidae > Cristatella > Cristatella mucedo. The sequence continues at coordinate 1,767,764 of WPIO01000062.1, read as the reverse complement.
TTGTGGGCTCGAGACCTGCAGCAACCACTGTGAAGCGCTGGGATAGAGATTAGGTAGTCTTAGTATGCTATACAAATGAATTATATACAGTATATTCAAATCGTTGGGTAGTGTCGAGCCCTCATTCACCCTCCTCAAGAGGTATTATTATTCTACTTTTATAAGCTACAATAATTAAAGTGAATAGCGACTTCTTTCCAGATGACACGACACCTCGATGACCTGCTGCCTATTGAAAGCTGTAGATTCATATCATTCAATGGGTGACATCAGCCAAGTGGCATAAGCTTGCCTTAAACATGGATCGTCCACACCACGTACATTGCATATATCTCATAAAAAATAACCAGCACGGTGGCCCAAGTATGGTGGGATCATAAGCAATGTATCATTTATATAAATCCGTGCAAACAATGTCATGAATTAACAACAGCTCACAGTGACTCCATAATAGTAGATACCCGATGTCTCACAGAAAAATATATGTGCATATGCATGCAGGTCTGCACTAGTGACTCCACTAGGTCATGAGGACACAGCAACTGCAAGGCAGATAGGTTTTCTGTGTCCGCCTACAGCATAGGTCAACATACACGGCTTTCCTTCCACTCCCACCCTAGGGCACATATACTTGTTAGGGCTACCAGCAGCCAGTGTGGCTGCTGCACATAGGAAGCAAATCTCCCAGAGAGCTGTCTGGTTGAATAATTCTGGTCTACCTACTGTGTAGCGAACAGCCCCATAACAGCATCAGGATGACATGGGCAGTATGCTGGGTATCGATGGGCAAGTGCGACCGATTCCGGAGCACAATGATAGAATTTCAGCGCAACTCCCGAGGGACCGAAACAATTTTGCTGCAGTGATCTGCACAAAGCTGGCCATAAAGCTATCTTAGCGCACCTAGTGAATCACATTTTGTCTCCAAACACCCTAGGGATACCTAGGGCCATGCCAATTACGGTTGTGCAATAAAAGAAAAATATGCCCGAAGCTACATTTTAAAAGCTGGCACAAGAGAAGTAGGGCTGCTGACCAAAAGAGAACTGCCAGGTCACTAATTGATTGAGCAGAACAGCAGTGCCGACCAATAAAGTGCCGCCCTTGGCTGACCGTCCACGGATTTGCTTGCTACAAGACTTGGTCTGGAGGATGAGGCCAACAGTTACCAATCGGTGCATGCAGTCTCACCTGGAACGGCTCCTGCACGTGCACGTACTGCCGTTCGAAAAGCTCAGCAGCCTTTCCCACATTCTTCAGCTGCAGGTGGCCTATTGCAAACATGCTCCAAGTCATGGCAGGACCTCGGGTAGACGTGACGTTCTCATATATTCGTAAGTTATTCCGATGGACATCTTCTGGCAGTGGCACCATGAGAGGGTAGTGCAGTAGAATGACGTCAGCCTGCTTGACTGTAGCGCCTGTCTGCCATTTGACTGAGAGAAAGCAGCAGAGTTTAAATCAGAATCAGGCCTCAGACGGGCTCCACACAATGTATTCACAGTCAAAAATTACTCCAGCTATCCCACATTACGAACACATACGTTTTTAATTTAGACAGGCAGCTTTCTTATTTTCATCAACTACAATAGTATGATGGCTCTACAGGCCACTAAATGTTTTACAGCAGCCTTATTCTCTCTTCATTGACCTTCAAACAAATGCATACTTGCTTGCTTCAAACAAATGCATACTTGCTAGCTCAAACGTCCATACAAACCACAGCATCAATAGCTGCCTACGTAAGCCGGTAGATCATGCACACATGGGCCACAGAATATCAGCTAGGAAAGCTAACTGCAAGCCACATGTAACTGCTTGAGTCCAGATTATGTAAACATGTGGGGCGGGGCATAGAATCCAAAAGCATGGAAGTAGGGCTACGACATAAACACTTATAGTGTACTAATCAAAAACCTCACCTGATACAATCGGCCACATTTCGCATTCATCTTAATTTTTTCAAATATCAAAACATTTAATTTCGCTATCTGACTATATGGGGCATGTCAGAGGCAAGAAAACATGCTTCCATCTCGTGCAGCTGAGCTGGTAACTGCAAACATAGATCTTTTATATGATTCGGAACCTTGCAAAGAAAATCCACAGTGGTGAGGCATCTCATCATCAAACATGAGAATCACGGGATTCAATGGTGACAGGGTCAGGATTTACCTGAGGAGCGCAAAAACACCTCATTCTCTTACTTCCCTGTGCAATAAACCTGGGCCTCCCAGAGTCTTTCGAACTTGGTGGAACATCAGAATCAATTGAGATAACTGACCATCAGAAGCTGAGGAAAGTATCACTGGCACTGCTCTGCAAAAGGTTCAGGTCCTATCTCAGTGGGAGACTCCAGAGTATTGACGTGAATGGACAAAGATCATCTGAAGTACCTCTGAAATATGGAGTACCTCAGGGCTCCGTGCTAGGTCCGGTTCTTTTCACGGTTTATACTCTCCCTCTTGCTGATGTGATTGCCAAGCACAATCTAGGCTTTCACTTCTAGACGGATGACACTCAGTTGTACCTTTGCTTCGATCCCTCCCAGCCTTCGAGCACCTCAAATTCTCTAAACTCACTTGCTGCATGCATTGATGACATCCACACATGGATGGCAGCAAATTTTCTAAAACTAAACGATGACAAAACTAACTTACTAGTTATGGGCAAACCCAGTGTGATTCAGAAATTGGAAAGGCTGCCGCTCAAAATTGGCTCTGCCAGCATATCTCCTGTCAAATCAGCTCGAAATCTAGGTGTCATATTCCAAAGCAACCTCTCGTTAGACGACCATATCAGCTCCACGGTAAAAGCTGCCTATTTTCAGCTTTATAATATTGCTAAAATTCGGTCTTGTTTAGATAAGGATACCACGTCTAAGTTGGTCCATGCATTCGTGACATCTCGTCTCGACTTCTGCAACTCACTGCTCACTGGCCTACCAGCATGTGCAATCAGGCGATTGCAGCTGGTGCAAAACTCTGCAGCTAGGCTTGTCTGTCGTTAGCGTCGCAGTTGCCACATTACTCCACTTCTCGCCGACCTGCACTGGCTCCCAGTCAAGCAACGGATTGACTTCAAGGTTTTGTCGCTCACTTTTTGGTCCCTTCATTCTATGGCTCCAGCCTATCCCTCAGATCTACTCCCCCATCAGGCCAAGCATCGTACCACCCACTTTTCGGAATCCAACAGTCTAGAAATACCTCGTACAAACCTCAAATCCTTTGGAGACCGTGCATTTAGTCCGTATGCTCCCAAAGCCTGGAACTCCCTCCCGACCTGCGTCAGAATATCTCCTGACCTGACCACATTTAAAAGGAACTTAAAAACACACCTATTTAGGACAGCATTTAGTGGGTCCCTGTGATTCGTCCTTCACGTGCCTATGCGTGCTGACACTGTGCATGCTGCCACTAACCACATTTGCATGCTGACCCTGTGCATGTCACCCCTAACCATTTTATTCATTTTGTTTGTTTTTCAAGCATGATTTTACTTACCATTTAATTGCATTTCCCTTTGCAGCAAATGTAAAGCGCCTAGAAGGAGATTAAGTTCTCTGAGGGCGCTTTATCAAGTACATTATTATTATTATTATTAAGTACTGTTTGAAAGCCTTGGCATAGAATAGCCCACATCTCCCCTTGTTCGTTGTTCATTATGAATGAGTGGGCAAAAAGTTCTAGTTCTGAAAGGCATTGGGACACACACAGCCAAGTTACGATCCAATCGTCTCCCATGACAGAATAATCAAATGCTGACAACATCCAAAAGTAAAGAATGCGCCTGCTATCCGAAGTCAGAACATCATGAACAGAGCACAACCACACGCACCCTGGCAGCTTGGGCAATGACAGCTAATTCAACCTCTCAAATGGAAATTCATCAAGCTTTTTTGGTGCCACACTAACTGTGGCCAACACTTGCAGTCTTGGAAGAGGTCACAACCTATAACTATAAAAGCATAAATATATATTTGCCTCTGGTTCATAGCCCAGGAGGTAAGGTGCTTGCTCTTCAAGACCCAGGCAGGTCGTGAGTTCGAGTCCTGAAGTGGGCAATCCTCTAATGTTCACTGCAAGCGGTGGTGATAGCCGAAGGCTCTTCTACAGCTTTACAAATGAGGCTCTTAAATCAGCTTACCTTATTGTGGCATGAAAACACGGTATAGGATGAACGAAAAAAGAGAATATCTGATCTCGGTCTGACAAGGTGGGTGGCAGTGCTGCTATCGTTGTTCGTTAATAGTTGGGCTATAACACCTGCGGTTTTTGCATGGACCATCGATTGAATCAGTTGTTAGCAGGTCACCAACAAAGATCAAGCCTCTCACTTTTGTGATCTACCGACCTCCTTCTGGCTGTCTAACCTTGCTTATGGAAGAGTTTTCGAAGTTCCTCACTAAAATATTCGTGTGTGACAGGCCGCTATTAATTGCAGGAGACTACCAAATTCACGATGACAATTCTAGCAACAGCCAGGTCTGCTAATTTCTTTACTGTCTGGAGAACTTCGGCTTGGTCCAATAAGTTAATCTGACCAATCATATCGGTGGCCATACCCTGGATCTCGTTATCGCTAAGGACTTCTGCCCCACTGACCTTGTTGTGTGCTAGCTGACCATCATGTATCATCATTCATTCTTGCTTACTGTTCCCGGACCGGTGTACATAGAGGGTAACATCGAGTTTGTCCAGCAACGAAACTGAAAAGCATTGCCCCGGAGAAATTTTTGAAATCTGTCTGTGAGAAAGGTCCTCTTGATCTGCACCCAGAGGACACGGCCGACAGCCTCGATACCCTCACTGATGAAGTTAACATGAAAATTGGGAGTGCCCTTGACGAGCATGCTCCAGTACATTCAGTACATGTACAGAGTCGTGGAGATTCCTTTCAATTATCTAAAAGACTTCAAAAGATGGGCCGTGTTAAACGCATGCTTGAACACCAATTTAAAAGGTCTGGGTCTGATGAGTGTCTAGCCAATTTCAACCTCCTCTGAGTCTACATTCGGAAGCTTCAAAAATCCAGGGCTTCTTTTTTCACTAAAAAACTGGTCTTGCCAGACAGACCCTAAATAGATTTATAAGCTGGTGAACAATTTGCTTACCAATTCTGAGAGGTCTGGTTCCCCAGATAAAATAACGGCTCGGCCGACAAGTTTTCAGCCTTCTTCATTGAAAAAATGCACATTCGTGCACATTTCACAAATTCGTGCCTCCAAAAAGCCTCTCCGACTAAAGCAATTGTTGTGTCACAACCTGTGACCTTCCATAAAGTGATTTTCTGACGTTTCTCCATGCGAAGTGGCTACCTCAGTAAAGTTCAGTAAAAAGGGCTCGCTTCCTGAAGACCCTGCATGTAATCCCCTCTGTAATTTTCACTAGCCCACTAACTTAGGCCAGCCATAACTGAGAATTTAATGTTTCTATGAAACAATGTGTTGTACCCGAGTCCTTCATATCGGGCATCGTTCGGCTGATACTTGAAAAGACTGTATTAGATTCAGAAAACTGAGAAAAATATCGCCCAGTTTTCTCCTCTTCGTTTTTTATCGAAGATTCTCGAAAAGATTGTCGCTGTGCAACTTGCAGCACATACTGAAAAAATAAATTGTCAGACAATTTCAGGCAGGATTCAAGCAGCACCAATAAACTGAAACTGCTCTCCTCCACATAACCAATAACATCCTATGCAGCAACGTTGACAGGAATGTCATTTCCCTAGCCCTGCTGGATCTATCAGCTGCGTTAGACACTATTGATCACGACATCCTTCTACTACGATTGAGAACAACGATCAGTCTGGAAGACAAGGCACTGGCATGGTTCAAATCGTTCTTGTACGATCGCGCTCAATCCGTGTCGTGTGGGGGGCCAGGTCTCATCCACCAGGCCAGTCGCCTGTGGAAACCCACAAGGGTCCATCCTCAGTCCTTTGCTGTTCACCGTTTATACTGAACCTCTGAGAAAAGCGATTCAGGCACGCGAATAAGCTATCCCTTTTATGCTGAAGATACTCAGCTGCTTTGCCGTTTAGACCATTTGGAATCTGCTGTAGCAACTAAAAGCTGATTGTTTGCCTTGTGACCTTCGATCCCGGATGTCGGCGAATTTCCTTAAACTTGACGAAAATAAAACGGAACTGCCACTCATACGACACCCCAAGCGTTCGGCTGGACTAGAAGACTTTGTTCTTCTAATAGATAAAGCTACTGTGCGTTCGTCACCGTGTGTTTGGAATTTAGGTGTTGCCTTTGACAACTACAGAAACTTTGAAAGCTTCATTAAGAAGACCGCCTCCACAGCTAGCCATCACATGCAATCCCTATCTAAGAATCGGGACTGTCTATTACGGTGGCTTTATAAAAAATTTAACTAACTCCCTGGTACTGTCTCGGCTAGATTCTTGAAATTCCATTTCGGCTTATCTAGCAAAGAAAGCTGCTAGGCCACTGCAGCTGGCGATGAACATGGCTGCAAGGCTAGTCAGCAAACCCCAGAGGTTTGACATGTGTCTCCTTTGCTGTAGAAGCTTCGATGGCTCCCGGTTGATCAACAGCTACTCAGTAAAGTTCTTACGTGACCACAAGGCCTACCGTTTGGCTCCCTCATAACTAGCTGAGTTGCTGCACCAGTTTCAGCCTCCTCGTGCCCTCAGGTCTTCCATGGACAAAAAATTAGCTGTTCAAATCCTTCACTTAAAGACCGTTGGCGACAAAAGATTTTGCTATACAGGTAAATGACTATGGAACTCACTTCCACAATTCTTGTGCAACTACATCTACTCTCCTGCTACCAAATGTGGCACATCATATCTAGCTGTCCCGAGCTGCTACTTCTATGCTACTCATCACTTCAACTGCCCTATAGACTCAGCTATGCATCTCACTTTCTCTTTATTGCGTGAGATGAAATCTGTTGGCTACCGAATGCATACCGAAAGCCGCTTAGGCTGTGAGTGCGCTATAGAAAACTCTCCTGCATAACATTTGCTTAGTCTTTGTGGCTTTGTGGAGTTAAAAGCAGAAATACATCACATCAGATCGGCATCAAATATCAAAACCGGGCAATGCAGCTGATTGCAACCGTTGTGGCTTCGTGGATGCCTTGAAGACAGCCATTCATTGCTCTGAACTTTGCTTGCCATTGTCACAGGCATAACTGTCCTTCATGTAACAGCTGTGAAGCAGCTTGACACACCCTCCCTGGAAGTATCTCTACGGTTAAGGGCTGACTAATGTCTCATGGGAAGGCTCATTCCAGTACAACAGTACTCAGGTCAATCACGGGAGGTGGTTGGAGACAGCCATGGCCAATCTTCCACAGGAAAACTGAAAGTAGTATTTGAAAGCATAGCTACTTGCCTTGAGTATAGTCGTATCGATCGAATTCTGGAATGTAGTTGGCCTCTGAATCGAAAGGTACATACATCTTTTCAGCTATTTCATGTGCATCATGCCAGCTGTTGTTGTCTGCAAGGCCAAGCTGCTGACGAATCCGAGCAGGCAGTGTGATGGCTCGTTTGGCAACTTCGTTGGTATAAGCAGAATTATCCACGGGCCAGTGATACTCATCGGGTGGCATGACACCTAAGATTCAAGCCACATGTGCGATTGATAACCACAAGAAGCACTGCTCATATGGTCAAAGTCCACTCTGTGTTTCGATGAGAGATACTGCATAGGCTACTACACATTTTTGTAGTACAGTGGCTCTATCTACAGGTTTTTCACAGCAAGCAAGCCCAATCAGAAAAGCTACGATCAAAAGGTAGTGCTCACAGTATGCAGACTGATCCATGTGGATCGTCCCGTATCACACAAAAACCTTTGGATTCAAAACATAAATGTAAATAACATTACTAAGAAAAAACTAGAATGGAAGTCACGATGCTCATAATAGTGGACAATACAATAGGAGACACCACTAAGGGCTAAGAAGCTAGTAGTGTGCTAGATAAAGGACTAACACTGAAGTGTCTGATCGCATTCAAGCTTGTGTTAGCTTAAATGAGCTGGGCAATAGGGTTAGCCAAGTAAGTAGTGCAGGTCGAGAGATACAGCAAGCAGCAACTTGGAAGAATACAGTTTGATGATCTAGCAAATGTAGTGGTTAATGAGAAGCGCATCTATTAAGAGCACCTATCTCTAAAGCGAAGCGGCTGCACGATGCTGAAAATGATAACACGATAAATGAATAGCGCATTTCTGTACCATCTGTAAGAGGGTTAGCAAGGCTTTTTGCAAAATAATGGACATGATCGATTGCAAACGATTAAGATGTCTTGATTCATGATTCCACGAGAGATCGTACGACGTGAGGAAATGGATGCTATACAGCAGAGATGCAAATATCGTCGGTCGAAATTGCATGTTGATATGGCTCTCACCCCTGGTTTTGCATGTCATGGGTTCAACTTCCGACAACGACATAACGTGGTCTTCTTTGTTTTTAATGCTGCAAAATCCCTTAACGGGTTTAGATTGTGTGGATCTGACTGACAATTCAAAACATGTCAACAATGTCCTTTTGAATAACTATTGCATGCAAGGCAGTCAAGATTAAAGCAGCTCTAAAAAGCAGCTAAAAAGAGCCCATTCCAACTGGTGCTCAAATGCCAGCACGACAGCCTCGCATGAGTATGAGCCGGGATCAATGGCAATCAGTGGTGCTTCCTCAGCAAAAAGTTGACCAGAGTATACTCTGCAATGGTCTTCTACTTGACATGCTTCCTTACTAGCGTGTGCAAAGAGATTTTCCCAGAATGAGATTTAGTTTTCTTAGGGTGCTAAATAAATGTCATTATTGTTATTATCATTATTATAATTAGTAGTAGTAGTAAGTAGTAAGTAGTAGTCAGTAGTACTAGCAGCAGCAGCAGTACGATTACGATCATTATCCAGTTCAGAAATGCACCGTATGCTTCCATTTGGCCAAATCAAGAAGTGGCAGATCCAAGAGTCGTGCTTATTTATACAGAGCTACCACACCCCACAAGGTTTCATAGTAGCAAAATTAAGAATAAGTTGTGTCTATCTCGTACTGATGCCATGCTTTAAGACAACATAGACATTAACTAAGCAGCTTGTAGATGTTCAAAGACAATTTGCACATCCAATGAAAAAAATAATTGGCTGATTTAACAGCCTCATTTTGTATAGCGGCAGAAGAGCCTTAACCACTATCACCACCGCTTGCAGTTGGCAATAAAGGATCGCCCAATTCAGGATACAAAGCCAGACCAAGCACCTACCTTCTGGGCTATCACGGCCCAATAATGCAAAGCCTTTACCAGGTTGCTCCCCCCCCACAACAGCATAAGAACTGACACACGGAGACGCAAAGTGAGAAGCTAGTCTTAGGATGACTTGATCAGAGTTCATCGAGCAGCAAGGGATGGTACTAGGTAAATACTAGCAGATGGCAGTCGACCAATGATCGGACTGTTGTTCCACGATTACCACTTTATTAGTTGTATGAAATGATGCCGGTAGTCCTACTGAGAAAGTCTGTCCCCTCTGGCCCTCTCCTGCGACGCAGCAATGCACGTTAGAGCAGCGTAAGTCAGCAGACAGAGCTCGACACACGGTTAAGTGTAGACAAATATTGAGAGGAAAATGGTGAAAAGAAATACACAGACGGATCTATATAGATAGAATATTATTATTATTATTATTATTATTACTATTATTATTTTACTCATTCTATCTATATATATTATATATGACGGATAGAATGAGTCAAAAGTGAGTGTGGGAGTGAGCGGAGGTGACGAGATCGCCGTTGGCATGTCGTCAAGAGGATTCAGAACGCCACCTCGACTTGACTTTCTTGTTATTATTATCACGTGGCTTACTGTGTTTTTTCAGCACTAACCTACGATGAAGACTGGCGGCATGCTAACACCGTGTTGTAAGCTTGTATTGGTCCCAGAACCCGTACACGAAGTGTTCATGCTACTTTTCTTCCAATTTCTTTCTACCTTCATCCACGCCACATTTAACATTCTCAGTGCTTCAACGCGAGATCATCACACGTGACCCATTTAGCCCACCTGTAGAACCACGTGCATGCAACTCCGCGACACAGCCACATGCAGCGGTCGTGAGATGACAGCCGTTCGATGCTCACACGCTGCAGATCGCTCAATTTGGCACCGAAAGGCCTGAGTAAAGTGCGCGGGCACACGAATGCTCAAGTCTCGCCGCCACCAGAGGTTGCTCAGCACCCGTACCGTGTATCTCGTACTTGCAGCTGCTCTTGTTGAAGACGAGCCGACTTTGCCAAAACTGGGCGAGCCCATCGGCCAGATCTAGTCCGCGGGCACCAGTGAAGAAGCTGGCATCGTTAGTGGCATAGGCGTACTGCTCGAGAGCCAACGATATGTCACCGTTGACATGCAGCTGATACTTTTCGCATGCCTCTGATGGGGAAGTGGGCACACCTTAGATAGGAATAAATCAGAGTGACAACTAAAAATCAAGTATGGACACGCCCGCACAGCGTTGCTAGCCAAGTTGCAGTACACCGCGAGAATACATAGGTCCCTGAACCCCCTTCAGGCTGGTGGCACACCAATCCGACGTCGTGTGCTGCCAGCTGTGCTGGGCTAGCTAGGGCAAGCAATGTCGAGGTCTAGCTATGATTGGCTAGCCCAAAGTAGGGCAAAGTCGAGGTCTAGCTCTTCCCGTAGAGATTTCCATGTCCCCCAAGTAACCGATTCCTGGCTTTGCCACTACAAATGTTCCCATAGGGAGCCGTAAGAAAGATGGTGCTCACCACTACAAAGGGAACTCGGCCAGTTAAAGCACATTATGCATGACTAAACAAAAGGTTTGGTCCAAAGGGAACTCCACTAAAGTGCACTCCAAACTAAACATCCCAGTTTAATTCTGAATTGACCCTGTATGTTGTTCACATATTATACCATATATAGGTTATCCTTTGAAAGTCGCAGGTGAAGAAATCCAATATAATGAACAACAAGCTTCCAGAAAAGAATGGCAATATGTGAAACGTGGATACGGTATTTGAAGGCAAGTAGAAGTAGCCTTCCATCGGCAGTGAGGTGCTTGTTTTGCTCGATCTTTCGGCAGCTTTTGACACCATCGATCACAAAGTTCTTCTAGAGCGCCTCTAATCTCGCCTGGGCATCACTGGCACTGCTCTGCAGTGGTTCAGGTCCTATCTCAGTGGGAGACTCCAGAGTATTGACGTGAATGGACAAAGATCATCTGAAGTACCTCTGAAATATGGAGTACCTCAAGGCTCCCTGCTAGGTCCGGTTCTTGTCACGGTTTATACTCTCCCTCTTGCTGATGTGATTGCCAAGCACAATCTAGGCTTTCACTTCTAGGCGGATGACACTCAGTTGTGCCTTTGCTTCGATCTCTCCCAGCCTTCGAGCACCTCAAATTCTCTAAACTCACTTGCTGCATGCATTGATGACATCCACACATGGATGGCAGCAAATTTTCTAAAACTAAACGATGACAAAACTAACTTACTAGTTATGGGCAAACCCAGTGTGATTCAGAGATTGGAAAGGCTGTCTCTCAAAATTGGCTCTGCCAGCATATCTCCTGTCGAATCAGCTCGAAATCTAGGTGTCATATTCCAAAGCGACCTCTCGTTAGACGACCATATCAGCTCCACGGTCAAATCTGCCTATTTTCAGCTTCATAACATTGCTAAAATTCGGGCTTGTTTAGATAAGGATACCACGTCCAAGTTGGTCCATGCATTCGTGACATCTCGTCTCGACTTCTGCAACTCACTGCTCACTGGCCTACCAGCATGTGCAATCAGGCGATTGCAGCTGGTGCAAAACTCTGCAGCTAGGCTTGTCTGTCGTGAGCGTCGCAGTTGCCACATTACTCCACTTCTCGCCGACCTGCACTGGCTCCCAGTCAAGCAACGGATTAACTTCAAGGTTTTGTCGCTCACTTTTTGGTCCCTTCATTCTATGGCTCCAGCCTATCTCTCAGATCTACTCCCCCATCAGGCCAAGCATCGTACCACCCACTTTTCGGAATCCAACAGTCTAGAAATACCTCGTACAAACCTCAAATCCTTTGGAGACCGTGCATTTAGTCCGTATGCTCCCAAAGCCTGGAACTCCCTCCCGACCTGCGTCAGAATATCCCCTGACCTGACCACATTTAAAAGGAACTTAAAAACACACCTATTTAGGACAGCATTTAGTGGGTCCCTGTGATTCGTCCTTCATGTGCTTATGCATGCTGACACTGTGCATGCTGCCACTAACCACATTTGCATGCTGACCCTGTGCATGTCACCCCTAACCATGTTACTAATTTCGTTTGCTTTTCAAGCATGATTTTACTTACCATTTAATTGCATTTCCCTTTGCAGCAAATGTAAAGCGCCTAGAAAGAGATTAAGTTCTCTGAGGGCGATTTATCAAGTACATTATTATTATTATTATTATTATTATTATTATTCTTAGGTGGCTCATTTAGAAGACAAATACTGCTGGAGGCTATCACATTCAACTGCTGACCAACTTGGGACAGCAGATCACAAACGACATCAAGCAGCTTAGGCTGATCACCTGCAGTGGATTCCACTGAACAGGCAGGCTATTGCAGAAGTGTCTCTAATATGGTAGGTTCTAATTCCTGAAGAAAGACACGAGATCGTATTCTGAGACTTGCCGATCAGAACTGGGTTCACACTCTTGGTTTTCGACATGATGCAATGCTTGATCTCTGCTTTCTCAAGCTTAAAAAGATAATTTGTAGAGAGATTGTTAATGCTCTTTTCATACTGCCTGCCAGCCAACCGGTACTACTTCGGGGGCGGCATGGTGGTGGTTACCACTAGTCACGGAAGCGAGCTGCTGGAGCTTAGTAAAAGAAAGTTGAAAATAAGACCACATAATTTTGTGCTTGGATGTCTTTCGTATGAATTAGTCGTTTTTCCCATGCTTTATGATATTTAGAAGGAAAGACGTGCAATGCATGCATTTGACCTCAGAAGCCACCGCCAGACTCGGAGTAGCAGATGGAGCTATAGAGAAATTAGCAAGTCACAGGTAAGTCCGTTCAGAGTTTAAGCCGTGCTCATGTCTGCTTTTGGTGATGCCAAGTTTTCGAATAGCAAGCCTTCACACGGCCTGTTCCTGGCATGCAACCATTGCTGGATTTCCGGGCACACATATTGTGCATCATTCCTTCATAATTCTCTTGAGCACTCGACATAAAGGCCACCCCAAACAATAGATTTCACGAGCACAAGCATGTCATCACGATGTATGTCACTATGACACAAGCATGTCACCCTGACATCGTCCTTACTCACCAGTAAAGGCCTGCTCCCACGGGAACCGAAGTCCACACTCTCCAGCTGCAACAGCGTTGCCTGCAGCCTGTGCAATCACCCTCGTCCTCGTGCCCAATAGTATGCGTGCTGCATTCGCATGAAGCAGTAGCACAGGTGGAAACATCCACGTCTCCTGGTCCCAGAACACGTGGCCCATGTAGTCCTGAAAGCAGCCACGAACAGAGACGGCACATCAGATCCAGCCAAATGAAGAGACACTGCAGAGCAGCCTGAAACTCACACATTAAAAGTAGCTGCAAGTGGCCGCGCAAATAAGGCGGCCGAGCACATCGCCGACGCTTCTCAGAGCAGCATTTGCAGCCACTTTTCAGCACTGTAAATGAATGGGGGCGGCACGGGAGTAGCAGAAGTGGCTACCTCGAGTGTGCCGTCGCCATAGGCCAGGCTCTCTGGGCTGAGACCGAAAAACGGCATGCCGCTAGGCTCGTGCACTGGCAGCGAGCTCAAGATGTAGTACAGGCAGCCATAGACGGCTCTGGCAAGCCTGTCGTCGCCGAAGATGTCGATTCGACCGGCTCGCCATATGTCGGCCCAGGCAAGCTCGTGCTCTTTCAGCAGACAGTCACCATTGACAACAAGCTCCTCGCCTGTTGTTCGATGGGGGAAAAGCAGAGCAGCAGAATTAGGAAACAGGAAGCCGACGAACAGCAGGACGGCTAAATCATAATTAGAAACCGGCTAGCCTAAGATAACCGAGTAGAGGGCCAGTCTAACCACGGTGGCCACTGCAGTGGCAGGGCCACAAGCTGACATTGGCGAGGCTCATGCAGGACACATGCAGGCGGCGCAGCTGCCACAGCACTGGCTCAAGGGTCAAGCAGCCACGCACGGCATCGGCACGTAAGCGCTGTCAGACTGCCATTCAGTGGAGTGGGTTGTTCGCCAGAAGATCAGCAGACACCATGCAGGCCTGCCTCCTAAAGCAATTTTGAAGTTTCCCGTGATTGATCGTGGGTATAGGCTTCGGCATCACCAACTGTTGCATGTCCGAGAGTGGCGAATGAGCTGCCAACCAAAGTAAAAAATTTTGATTTTACTTACCATTCAATTGCATTTCCCTTTGCAGCAAATGTAAAGCGCCTAGAAAGAGATTAAGTTCTCTGACGGCGCTTTATCAAGTAAATTATTATTATTATTATTATTATTAAAAAAATAATTATAATCTACCTAGACAATTTTTAAAGTACGCCTGTATGTACGTCCCGTTGACACGAGTTCCTGCTGATTTGATAGAGCGCTGACCAGTGGAAAGAGAGCCCACACGAATGTAAATGCGAATGGCAAAATGTACTCTCACAGTTAAAATTAGATTGTATCAGGGGAATAAGCAACAAAAATGATCAAAAGCAAGTAAGTGCAAAACTTTGACAGCAATAAATCTGAAGCAGAAGAGAGTAAAGCACTTTGAATATATGCATTACTCTTGCAGAAAACAGCGAAAGAGAAAACAACAGAGAAAGTTACTCAGGGGCGCATATCTGAAGCTCGACTAAATCATGATTTCGTCAAACTCAACAACAAGATACTGGAGCAGAGGCCCGGGAATGTCGTGCTTTCATATTTCGAAATAATTTTCATTTTTCCACACACAGACTTTACCACATTAAGAAAAGGCAGAAAGATTGCCCATCAGCAGGCCAGGCTCACCAGTTAGGTCAGCAGCATATACATGTACATGTAGCTGAACCGTCAGCCAAACGCGCAAAGCGCTCAATGTCCCTGTCGGATATCGTAGCTCTAGACAGAAAGAATACATGGTGTCGTCCTTGGCAGTTGACCTCAGAAAAGAGAATCAGGAGCCACACTAGCTATCCCATTTTGACAGACAAGGCCGAGCCGAATACTGTCTTCTGATCTAGCAGTTCATGCACTTTGGCAAGTGCATGAACTGCAACAACATTCACGTGCAAGCGACTCACGCAGGGATCTTGGGCGCCAGGGCTAACAAGCAAGCCACCAGCAGCATGCAGGACAGATGCATTCAGGCAAGCCACAAGTTTGGCATTACGATTGACAGAGTGACGTTTAAAAAAGAAGCAGCCATTAAATCAGATGAAGTAAAGCAATCGACACAGACCAGCTACCTGGTTACTATTGCATATTATTATAATAAGCCAATTAACGATAGTGCGCTGTGCCTGCCAAGCTTCCCATGATCATCAATGGTATCGAAACAGAGTAAACACGATCATGCGGTTGACTGTTGAGTAGCCTTCATACCGGCGAGAGGGTTTTAGCATAGCACTTGCATTTCTCGTGGTAGCCCTGTAGCCAGAGTGAGCAGGCTTTCGTCATGGAAGAAGCAGTGGCAACCTGGTTTTGGTGTCGCTGCCACGAATATGGCTGACCTCCAAAAAAAGCTTGGGAGAGGAGCAGTTCCTAAGCAGTCATGGGCTAAAGGATTGATCTGGCAGACCGGTCAGCTGTGCAGTTAAAATAATAATAACAACAATATATTTGTATAGCCCCCTCCTAGAACTTAATCTCTTTCTAGCCACTCTACATTTGCTGCAAAGGAAGCATGATCGAATAGTTGATGGTAGCATGCTTAATGTCAACACGTATAATATGGTTGCTGGCATCGTGGGTAGGGTAAGTATGAAAATATGATTCGTGGTAGCATGCAGTGTCAGTACGAATAAGCAGAACGGAAAAAGACGAACCCACTAAGTGCTGTGATAAAATTGTGTGCTTCAGCTTCTTTTTCAATGTCATCAAGCCAGTGAATGTCCTAGTGCCAGTCGGAAGTGAGTTCCAGGCTTCAGGAGCATACGAACTAAAGGCGCAGTCTCCACAGGATTTGAGATTCGTACAAGGGCTGGCTAAACGATTAGATTCAGAAAAACGGGTGGGGTAGTAGATCTGAAAGGTAGGGTGGAGCCAAAGAATGAAGAGACCTAAAAGTGAGCGACCAAACCTTAAAGTTGATGCGTTGCTTGACTGGTAGCCAGTGCAGGTCAGCGAGAAGTGGTGTGATATGGCAACTGCCACACTCACGACAGACAGGCCTAGCTGCAGCGTTTTGCACCAGCTGCAAGCGCCTGATTGCACAGGCCGGTAGACCAGCAATCAGTGAATTACAGAAGTCGAGACGGGATGTCAAAAATGTGTGGACTACTTTAGATGTGCTATCCTTGTCTAAACAAGCCCGAATTTTAGCAATGTTATGTAGCTTAAAGTAGGCAGACTTGATTGTGGAGCTGATGTAGTCGTCTAATAACAGGTCACTTTGGAACATGACACCTAGATTTCGATCTGATTCAGCAGGAGATATGCTGGCAGAGCCAATTTTGAGCGTCAGCCTTTCCAATTTCTGAATCGCACTTGTTTTGCACATAACTAGTAAGTTGGTTTTATCATCATTCAATTGAAGAAAGTGTGTTGCCATTCATGTGCGAATGTCACAATACATGCAGCAAGAGAGTTGAGAGAATTCAACGTGCTGAAGGGCTGGGAGGGATCAAAGCAAAAATACAGCTGAGTGTCATTTGCATAGAAGTGAAAGCCTAGGTTGTGCCTGGCAACCACGTCGGTAAGAAGGAGAGTATAAACCATGAAAAGAACCGGACCAAGCACAGAGTCCTGTGATACCACATACTTCTTCGGATGATCTTTGTCCATTCATATCAATACTCTTGAGTCTCCCACTGAGATAGGACCTGAACCATTGCAATGTAATGCTAGTGATGCCCAGGCGAGATGAGAGGCGTTCAAGGAGGACTCGGTGATTGATAGTATCAAAAGCTGCAAAAAGATTGAGCAAACCAAGCAGAGAAAATCTGCCGTAGTCTGAATTCCTAAGAAGGTCTTTATACACCCGAAGCAATGCTGACTATGTGGAGTGATTAGCTCTAAAACCAGACTAGAACTTACTAGCTAGGAGTTAAGTTTCAATATACGAGTCCAGCTGGTCTGCCATGACTCGTTCCACTGTCTTTGACAGGAACGGTAAAAGGGAGACTGGGTAGAAGTTGCACAAGTACTTTTGGTCTAGTGTTGCTTTCTTGAGTAGTGGCCTGACTACAGACTTTTTGAAAGGTCCTGGGACATGACCTAAGGCGAATGACATATTTATGATGTTAAATTATGCATGGCAGCAGCAGATCTATGCATCGTAGAAGTAGGACAGTGGTAATAGGGTCCAAAAAAAATAGAGGACTAGTTGTCTTCTTTGATTGGGCTAAGAACTTCAGGATAAGGTCACTCGTGGACTCCTTGAATGCAGACATTGAGGTGCTGATATGATATCGATGGGACACGAGTCCAGAGGGGTGCTGCCAACCTAAGGTTGGACTCCCTGATCCTGTCTATCTTGTTGACAAAGAAGCTAGAGAAGCGATCAGCTAGATCAACACAAGGATCACTAGGTAAAGAGCTAACCTGGGAGTGGCTAAGGAGATGGTTGATCGTCGAACAGCATTTTAGGATTGTGCATCTTTGATTGAGCAATTTATTTTACAGAAGCTAGACTTGGCTTTTGCTAAGATTGGTTGTAGGCTCCAAAGTAGTCCTCATATGCCTGTCGATTTACAATCAGTTCTGATCATTTGTATGCTTTCTAAAGCTTTCGCTTTGTAGACCTAGCTAGTTTAATGTCTGCGGTAAACCATATGCCGTCTAGGCGATGGCACACAGTCAAGTCGGTTTAGTTGGACGTACAACAAACTAGTAGAGCATATCAGCTAGTGTCGTGTTGTAGCAATCTACCAATGCTGACAGGTCGGAGGAGGGGTTGAGCAGCAGCGGCAAAGAATTACTATCGCGTGGACAGCATCGATTTCAAGGATCTTAAGGTTTTTCTATTCACAGGTGCCTTTAGATGTGGAGGATGCCACACACTGTAGACTAAATGAAATCTGCATGTGGTCAGATAAGCAGAATTTAGTAATAAAAGGTGTTGATAGCATGCAGTTGTAGGAGAACATTTGGTCGAGTGTGTGACCCTTGAAGTGAGTAGGGTCATGCACAACAAGAGAAAATGAGTCAGTCAGAGCAAAGCATTCGGTGCTGAAGGCATCAAATAAGTTATCAACATGAATTCTAAAATCACCCATAACGACGAAAGATCGATTTCTTGCCCACAGAATCAAAATGGGATCAGAGAAATCTGAGGTAAAGGTGGACCTGGTACCTGGTGGGGGCAATAGACTACTGCCATAGTGGCTCTAGCCTACCAATCAGATCTACTCCCTCACCAGGCTAAGCATCGTACCACTCGCTTTTCGGAATCAAATTGTTTGCCTATACCTTGTACAAATCTGTAATCCTTTGGAGACCGTGCCTTTAGTTTGTATGCTCCGAAAGCCTGGAACTCACTCCCGACTTCCGTCACGACATCCCTTGACTTGACCACATTTAAAATGCACCTATTTATCACTGCATTTAGTGGGTCTCTGTGATTCGTCCTTCATGTGCTTATGCGTGCTGACATTGTGCATGCTGCCACTAACCACAATTGCATGCTGACCCTGTGCATGTCACCCCTAACCATGTTATTCTTGTTGTTTATTGAGCATGCTACCACTAGCCATTCGATCGTGTTTCCTTTCCAGCAAATGTAAAGTGCCTAGAAAGAGATTGAGTTTGCTGAGGGTGCTTTATCAAGTGTGTTATTATTATTATTATTATTACTGCTTTGAGGGGACTGCAAATGGCTTGAAATTGAATCTATTTCTACCTTTTTGCCACCCTGATTCGGTCCAGGGGATAAAGTATTTACCTTTGGTGACCGAGGTCGTGGGCTCGAGCCCGTCGGCATATGAGAAGCGCCTAGATAGATATAAAGTTCTCTTATAGTGCTCTAACCAAATGAATCGTAATAATATATGTTTTATGTTTGCGTTTCCCAGCCTCATAGCATATATTTGAAGTCAAACCTGATGTAACAATAATATTAATAACAATAATAATAATAAATCTTTTTATAGAACCCACAAAAACTAAATCTCTATTCAGGTGCTTCACAGCTTGCTGCAAAAGAACCAATAATCATGGATTAATTGCATGCAAGCTAAAATGATTAGAAAAGCATGCAAAAGTGAAAAAGTATCATGCTTAGACCAACATGCAAAAGCAAACAGGAAGGAAATCAGGGCCACTGGTTAATAGGACCTCTGGCTTGTAACATGCACTGATTTATGCACACGTAAGCATGCAAAGCATACCAAAACATGACAAGTTCACTAGGGCAATAGAAAAGCTGGGCAAAACAGCCCTATCTTTAGCTGAGACTTAAATGATGCAAAGTCAATGTAGGTAGTGACCAAAATTGGGTACAAGCTCCAGACTTTCGGTGCACACAAACTAAAGGCCCGATCACCATAAGATTTCAAATTAGTGCAAGGGATGGCAATATGACTAGAAGCCGAGGAGCAGGTAGCGCAAGAGCACAAGAGGGGAGCAATGAGGTCGGATAGGTGGACAGGTGCAGGCAAGTAAAGCAACCTGTAATCCAGACAAAAGATCTTGAAATAGATTCGATGCTTAATAGAGAGCCAGTGAAGCTCAGACAGAAGTTGTGCAATAGGCAGCTATGCCATTGATATAGAACAAACAAGCTGCAGGGTTTTACACCAGATGAAGACAATTACAGGCCAGGATTCCTGAAAAAAGGCAATTGCAGAAATCTACAGGCAAAGTTTCAAACGAGAGAACCAGTTTGGCTGTCTTACTTTTGTATAAAGCATGCGTTGATTTTGACGATGCTTCTTAGCTGAAAGTTGGCCGACTTAATAGTAGTAGCAATGCGCTCATCAAATGACAAGTCGTTGTATAATAGCATGCCAAGATTATGGGCAGACGTCACTGGAGTGATGTAAATGAACGAATCTTTGGGGTTAGGTCTTACAACTTGAAGGTGACACAAGTCTTTCGTATAACTATTCGGTGCTGCTCTTATTATTATTGGAAAGTTATAGTCGATGTAGTCTGCAAGGGAATCGAATGCTGAGCGAGGCTCAGGAGGGTTGAAGAATAGGCAACGGTTGGTATCATCGGCATAAAATGAAAGCCGAGATTGCCTTTGGTGATACCATCGGCAAGAGGGAGAGTAAAGATCGTGAAAAGAAGGGGTCTAAGACTGGACCCTTACGTACCCCAAACTTTAAGGCCCCAAGCATGACAGAAGGCCATTTACATCTGCACTCTGAAATCTCTCACTGCAGATCTACATCAGACAGCACCGATGTCAAGAGAGGTTAGGTTTCTTAACTCTGACATTATTGTCATGCCAAAACAGAAACACATTCCAGGAAGAATGAAATCCACATGTCAGATTTTCAGAAAGTGTGAAGATGGGGATCAAGATAGTACAATCGTGGGAGAAAATTTGATCAGGGGTGTGGCCTTTTATCTGTGGCAACCGACAGAATGGGCAAGAACCGTTGCTTGCTTGCTACGAATGGCATCGTGGACTGTGGTCTGGTGAAAGGATGAGCCTATTAAAGGACAATAATTAATAGGGTGCAAGGTTGAAAACGAATGTATGACGGCCGCAGGCCGAAAGTACCTGCTTGGTATGCATCCAGAGCTGCCTGCCGGTTAACCGCTATTGAGAGCAAGAAGATCCATTTGGCTCGGCTAGCATCTTCCGGCAATATGACAGTGGTGGGCAACTCAGTGCAGTAACAGTACACCGGTAGTCGATATGATCTCTCTGTCTCTGCTTCGTTTGTCCTGCCGACCATTAGCCTATGAGAAAGTATGATACACTTCCTTACAGATGCATTCAATTGTACCGCAGTCAGCAAGTTTCGGCACACTTGTGCACTTACAAAACAGCAAGTATCAGCTAAAGTTTATCGTGCTGGAGGACGACAAATATAATTAGATTTACAAACCCAGCTCACGAAGCCATCTCGGAATACAGTGCACTAATAGGTAAAAGAATAATTAATCGAAAAACGATTGAAATAATGTATACGGTAAGAAAGCATTAAAATATATTTTGACTGGCAGTCTCAACCCCTGGAAATTTGATGGCACCACGTTTGGTCTCAAAGAAAGCCTACCACGTGAGAGCGAGAGAGGTGAAGGAGTGAAAGCAAGAAAGGAAGGATTTCACATTCTAGAGTCAGAAGTCGTAGGTTCAACTCAAAAGGAGAGCAAGGCATATTATCCTCTCCCCTATGAAATGTTTTACTTGGGGCTACTTTAGTGCTTTGCAAATCCTGCTTTTGATTCAGTCACATTTGCCTGTGGATTTCGGCTGCTCATGCAAAATAATCATAAGGATTGCTCATTCACCCGAAAATGGCCTCATTCGTGGCTTCCAGCACCCTTTTGATTTATGCACAACAATCAATTTATGCACATCAAAACTTAAGAAAATACAAATCTTGGCAATCAGCAGCTCCAGCCTGCACTGATCATTTCTATTTTACATAGGTTTGAGTTCGTAAAGGGTAGGTCATAAAGGAACTAGAACATCAAGACTTCTAAATCCACTAATATCTGTACGTTAGTTAAAAGATACTTTAAAGCATCTTTTTTCGTTAGATGATACACATTAATTTTTTGACTGGGATGTGAAAACAAAATTACTCTAGCCAGTTAAAATAGAAATTATAATCTTCCTACTGGCCGGATGATAAAATTGATACCAAAACACAAGGCATACAAAAACTCCAGCACTATGCAACTATAATAGGCCATTTTCCTAAGCCAAAATACATGAGACAATATGATCTAAGAAGCATACTGCATTTCGAAAGATAATGACAGCATTGCAGATCAACACAAGGTACATTTCAGAACACTACGTTAAAGAATAATAGACATTCAGATGCCATGGAACACTACGTTAAAGAATAATAGACATTCAGATGTCATGGAAGTACTGCCCAGAAGTTCTATACCGATGTGCAAATATATTTACCGCTGGATGAGTGAGACATGGTATAATTTCGGTGAGTGTGTAAGTGCATGTGTGTTTGTGCTTGCGCGCATCTGTCTAAAAGTGTGTGTTGAAGGCGTGCAAATATGCAGGCATCGAGAACGTGCAAGCAGTGCATAATAGAAGTTAGGTGATCGCAATTCACGAGCCAGCTCGTGGGTTCGAGTCCAGCAGCAGGCAATCCTTTACCTGCTACTGGATAGCCACGGAGGGGGCATGATAGCCGAAAAAGCTCATCGACTTCTATATAAATGACGCAGTTGATTCAGCTAACCTTTGCTGTTTATTTGAGTTGTCCTGCCGTCAAAAACAAAATTTACTGAACTTGCACTCAATAGCTTGTGCCTTTGCCATAACTTTCAATTTTCTTTTTTAACTGAGACCTCATCTTTACTAAGTGCATTTGACAGTAGCTTCTCCTGCAGTTAATGATCGCCAGAAACTTGCTCTGCAGCACTTACGATGACATATACACACATGCTTCATGACATGGCATTACCTCTAATATAGCAAAACACCCCACCGATACATCAGGTACTACAGCATTATGCAAACCATGTTTATGATAGATCACTGATAGGCACAGGACAGACAGCAACAACACAACAGCAAAAACAGGCACCAACAAGAAAACCAACGGACAAGGAGTGTGATCACACATGCACGGGCACATGTCCATGGGCACACGTGAATGAAATGAAACACTGGTGAAACAGCTCCGTCCATAGCCTTGAGTTTGCATATGCACTATGCCGGTGTTTCATTGAGTCCTTTAGCAACTGAACACACTAATTCTTCGACATTTATGTGTATGCTAGAAAAGCTTCTGTTCAGATTAGTGAACTTGATAAGCAAGCCAGTCCGTTTCCTCGATTCCCCTCCTACCAAAAGATCTACAAAATCAGCTACTAGAGAAAGTGACTGTAGCAAAGGCATGTAGATTCACATGAGGCAGAACAGCATGGCTGCTACTCATTAAAGTAGCATGTATGTATGCATGCAAGTATCTCTGTTTGTAACTCCACAGTACCAAAAAGACTAAACACTTCTTGAGTTTTCCATGGTGCAAAGAAAGCCCAAGTGGCTTTTTTGTTCGATGTGAGGCATAGGTTGACAAGGTAGATAGTATATTGCATTAGACACACGACCAAAAAACACATACTCATGCTGACATGTACATGCAAGCATGCCTAGAGACTGAATATTCAAAATATCCATCATTACATTGCACGTAGTTCTGTGCATCTGAATAGCAAGAAACTACAATGCATGACTATTGGCTTGCAAGCTCAACATCAGGACATACAATATATATATATATATATATATATATATATATATATATATATATATATATATATATATATATATATAATACAAATACAGAAATTCAATATATATCTGTATACTACTGGTGGAGAGATATCGTAATGATGGCCAGGAGTTTAGTTACCTGAAGCACTTACATGGCACCTGGAAGGCAGCAGGTCGCTGTGTCAAAACTTGCATCCTGAGGGATAAAGTCCGAACCAATTTCCAATCCGACAACAATTTCACCATTGGGGTAGCCATCTGCTCTGCACACTTCTATCTCATTTACTAAGAGGTGTGGCAAGGCTCTATGAGCATATATCCTGTGGACGACAGTGTATGCATCAGAAACCGTTTCGTGGCTGAATAATCCTGCAAGATGTCATTGAACAGCAGGTTGTGCTTGGTCAGATGCTACGGCACATAAGAAGTAACCAGGATTATCGTAGTAACCAGCAGCAATAAGCTCAAATAACGGCACTGCTATTTCAATCACTTACAAAAGCGATATATAAGTAAATGCACAGCAAGTGGGCATCATTTGAATTATTATTTCAGAACTTGTAAAGATAACAAAAGTTATGATCTCGTAAATATTGCTACACTAAGAACGAAATTGGGAAGTATGAATTGAAACTACGACCCAAGCAATACAGGAGAGGTTGTAGAGGTATTATTGCAAAATATTATTACTAGGCTTCCAGCTGCTTACAATGAAATGCATAAAAATTAAATTGGCTAATAAAAGTGTTCTAAAAATAACCACTATCTGAAATAGAGTAGCTGAAGGCTAGCACCAGATCGGAGGCTTAAATGCCCTTATTGGATTTGCATAGGAAAAAAGAGGGGTCAAAGATACAGTATTCCAAGATTGGAAAAGAATGAATATGATCAAGAAGAAATGGTTTACGTTGAACACAAGTAATCCTTGTAGCAGTTCATCGGAAAGATCCAATTTTGTGAGGTCTGTCAAATGGCCATCTTAATCCGTCGCAATTTTGATCACAATGGGGGCATTAGACCAAGAGTAGCAAGAGAGGCTGGAGGCTGGATACCAACATGAACTTGGTGAAAGAGCCATGTCGTCCACTACAGTTGACTTGTTCAGACATTGTCAAGGCTACGCCTCTCTTGAAAGTTCATTTCCTTACTTAAACGGCTCAGCCCCCTTCCACTACATATACCAGGCAAAGTATCCAGCAGCCAGAAGAATCATGTGAACATAAAAAAGATTTAGATATATACAGACATTAGTCACGTCATGCCACGATGTTAAGTGGAAGCAGACAAAGGCTGACACATATATATATATATATATATATATATATATATACATATATATATATATATATATATATATATATATATATGTGTGTTCTATACAGATAGAATACATAGAGGTATTAGCTAAATGCTGACCACTATGACTGTTAACAATGATGATGAAGGTGACGACGGCAGTGATAATGATGATGGCACCTATACCTCTCACAGTATCCAGTGAGTAGCTCTCTTTGCAGAACGTGGCAGGCGACACGTAGCTTACAGCAACTCTGTGCCACTGTGGTATTGCCACCCTGCGGCTGCGATTGCCTCTACCAGAGTATACTCCGTTGACAAACATCCGATCTCCAAATACTGCTGTTCCTAAGTGACCATTGCTAACCGTAGCATTGAGTCGCTTATCTTCCGGAAGCCTGAAACACAACGAATAGAACCACTAACCACACGGATAGAACCAATAATTTGCCATAATGGCAAAGTATGCATAATAGCATAATGACAAGTATGCCTAATGACTTGTATGCAAAGTGCTACTTGAGTTGCAGCTGCCTCCAGTCTTAACTTTCTTTCTTTAGCATGAGCACCTTGGGACTCACGACTGATGACAGAGATCGGTAGGGCTGGAATCGTGCCAGTTGGAAGCGTCTAGTAAGACTGGGGATCTAGCCCAACCCCTCGTGCTGTCAGGTACCTGCCCGTGACATCGGAAGTGCTGTGCTGAGTCACACTAAAGTGCTGAAAATGGGCCCAAGAGTTACATTGTTAGGCAATTCAAAGGTTGCTTAATATAGGTCTAGAATATGAAAAACCACACCTATTATCTGTCCAACACCTGATTTCCTAATGGAGAGCATACAGTGGTTTGAGGCAAACGTGATGAAAATGGCAAGCAAGCGAGTTCCGGGCCTTGGCAGCTTAGGCTTTGAGTGCGCTACAGAAAACTCTCCTGCATAACACCCACTTAGTCTTCGTGGCTTTGTGGACTTACAGAGACACATTACATTAATTACAATACCATAAGCTAGGCAAGACTCGCCACAGTTTGAAATGCCAAAATCTGCAACAGCAGCATGGGCTGCATAAACGTGTCAGGAATTCCCAGTGTGGCCAAATTCCAGACACTCACTGTGTTGACTTGGCTGGGGCCTGTCTCTCTCAAGCCACGTGTACTGGGTCAAACGTTCTGCTGGTCAAGGTGACCAATGAGAGCAACTATCAGCTAGGGCAGGGCTTTCTCGAGTTGGCAAAACCGCTTTGGCTCTTTCCCAGCCGAAGATGCACAACAGGTATACCAACCTTGAAGCAGGTCAGCAGGTGAAACAATCCATTAGACTACATGATTAGTTAAGGCGACTGCTGGTAGTCTAATTTCACTTTCAACCCGACATGTCGCCAAGAAAATGTTGCAGCAGAACATCGTCAACTCGACTCGGACTCAAGCTAAGGCTGCCGAAGAATGCTTCATTCGACTACTAAGGTCAATCAACATGTTATTCAGCAAGTGTGGAAGACCTATACATTGGCTCCAAAGAAACATACAGTGGCTTCGGGCCCTTGAGCAGGATGTGAGCTGCAAGTGCTCACTCGAGCACTGTTCGCATACTCCTAGTGCAGGAAGAGGAAATAACGCTACACGTTAGCAACTGGTCAGGAAAAAGAACCGAGCACGCGCTTACACCTGCTCGAAGCAGCAGCAGCAGCAGCTACGGTTCTGACCTCTTGGCCTGGAAAATGTAAGCATGGCTGGATACGTCTGGCGGGCGCCAGTCAGCTGCTGCGCACCGACTGCTGCTACGGCTCTGCTGATCCACAGGCTGCTTACCGATGAACACCTGTGCAGACATGGTTGACTAAAAAGAAACATGACCGTGCTCGAAAGAAACATATCTCCGGATATGAAACCAGCAACTCAAATGATAACGTGGGTGACTTTTGCTTATGCTGGTGGCAGAACGGAGTCGAGATACCAATCAAAATGCCCAGACTCGAGCTTGCTTTTAATAACGGCAGACACTACTATTGTAATTGCGTTCACCACCGCTTCGTTCAGAATAAAAGTAGTCGGAACTTTGATTCTCCAACATCCGATCCCTATAGCGCAGCAATACGGATAAATGAGGATGCACCATGAAGCATGAAGGGTGAACACAACAGCAGCCTACCCTCCCTTTCCCCGACTTCTCTATCTAATTCTCTATACTCACCTCTCGGTATCCATCTTTCTCTTTGCACTCTCTGTGTTCTATGTCTTTCTTTGTCTTCCTCTCCCTCTCTTTCTTTTTTCTTTCTCTCACTCACACGTGCACACACACACACACACACACACACAGACACAAACACACATACACACACACAGACACACACACACACACACACACACACACACACACACACACACACACACACACAGACACATACACATACAGACACACAGACACACACACACACACACACACACCAACACACACACACACACACACAGACACATACACATACAGACACACACACACACACACACACACACCAACACATACCAACACACACCAACACACACCAACACACACACACACACCAACACATACCAACACACACCAACACACACACACATACATACACCAACACACACACACATACCAACACACACACAACACACACACACACACCAACATGCACACACACACACACACACACACACACCAACACACACACACACACACACACACTAACACCAACACACACACAGAGAAGCACACATGTCCATCGGCCCTGATAACCATGCGTGTGTTTGAACCTGCCAGGGAGCAGAGTCGGAGCTTTGGTCCGAAATTCACGAGAAATAGCCCTGCCATACCAAATTGGGGTTTTTACTGACTCTGCATGTGCAGAGCCTGGACAAACGTGACAAGTAACGTAATGTGGCTGGACTGACAGCTGCTAATTCGCCTTACAATGCATTGCACCCGAACGGTCTCCTGGAGCCTTCGTGGCAGGCCCTACTCATCGTTACCACAACGCAACTTCCCCATCGCTCCCTCTTCGACCACAGGATTTAGAGCAGCGTTGTTTGCTACGGCTATTTGCTCACCCCCCCCCCTCAAGATCGGCGCCGCCGAGGCCATTGTCCCCTGCGGAGTCTCAGGTGCCCGAAAACCAAAGGCTTCCGCCGGCGCGAGCGAGCGGCCGCGGTGTAGCCATCGGGATCGGCCGGCGATGCTCGGCGAGCCCCGTGCCCGGAAGCGAGCCCGTGTGCGCTACCGCCGGCGGCAGCGCCGGCATCGCCGTGAGGTCAGCCGCGTTCGAAATGCTGCCGAGCAGCCTACGTCCATCGAAAAGTAGACCGGCGCGCGCACGGTGAGCGAGCGCTGACGCGTTGGCTGCCATGCTCCGGGCAAAAGAGCAATCAACATCGAGAACATCATCGCCCTCGGGGCACTGTATGCAAAATGTCGCACCTCCTGTCGATGAATGCGAGCTGCGGCGCCCACAATCGACGCACTCAAAACCACCAGGTTGCCAGCACAGCACTCCCGCCACGTCCGGCAGCCGGACCCAAAAGTCCGCTCCTCCGGTCACGCCCTTACTCCCACCCCCCCCCCCCCCCCCCCCCCCCCCCCCGCCAGCTCGCCAGCACCCGCTCAGCGGCAGAGCGAGCGCACGATTCGGCCGGCGAGAAGCACTCGAGAATAACTGCTGTAGCGGCGGGACGGAGCCGCCGACAATTCTGAACTCGGCAGTGGACTGGTCGCGTTGAGAATTATCGAAGGGCTCGAGAAAACGCGGGTGGCTACTCGCGACGTACTGGCTGAAAACCGGCGCTGGCTAAATGCCGCCGCTGGTTGCAGGACGAAAACGATGCAACGAACGCGTGCGGCGGCTCCGGAGTTATCGCTCGAGCTTAACGCAGCGCGTTACAATGGCTTCTTGATTTCTCTGCTGCATGGCCCGCCGAGTGGCGAAAATGCTGGCACCTCAAAGAGCAGCTAATAGCGAGTTAAAAAGTAGCAAACGCTCTGCTGTGGCCTTTTGAACTAAATTTCTCTGCCTCAAGCACACACGCACTGGAGCGTGCGCACCTGGTGCTCGTCCTTGCAGACGCTCGATAAATACCAGATATGGTCTCCTCGCGCCCTCGGGTCCTTTATGAACGACAAATTAGCCGCTCTATTCCTACGTTAGACAGCCGTTTGGCGACAGAACCTTTGGCTCTGCGTGTCCTGGACTGTGGGGCTCACTTACACAGTTCTTACGCAACGAAATCTGTTCTCCTGCTGGCGACTGCGGCACATAATTTCCAGCAGCCCGAGCTGCTACTTCCAAGCTACTCACTTCCTCGACTGCCTCAACTATGTTTCTCCTCACTCTCTCCTCGTTGAGCGAGACGCAGTCTGCTGGCCAGCGCGTGCGTACTGACAGCCACTTAGACTTTCAGTGCGCCATAGAAAATCCGTCAGCGTAACAACCGCTTAGTCTTTGTAGGTGGGCGGGGTTGCAGACATCCACACGTTACGCTACGTTAGAGCGGGCGCCTCGTGGCACCGACACGTGAGCCGCAGTCGCCGCCCCAATGCACGCACGCACGTACGCCGACCTCCGTAGCGAGCGTGGTGGCAATCTAGCACCGCACATACCTGACTATGACGAGCCTATTTCGTAACAGTAATAACAATAATAATGCATTTGATATAGCGCCCTCAGACTCTAACTCGATCTCTTTTTAGGTACTTTACATTTGCTCCAAAGGAAGCGCGATCGAATGGTTAGCGGTAGCATGGGCTCAGTAAGCAACAAGAATAACGCGATTAGGGGTGACATGCACAGGGCAACGTCGAACTGTTTGACAGCTGCGGAGAGCCACATCTTCGCAGCACCAGCCTTCGCGTACAACTCACTTCGAAGCCCTAAGTCCAGCTATCTATAATATCTCATGTAAGGCTACACTTTCCGTACGAAAGATTATGAAATAAGCAAGTTCCCACCAACCCCTATAAGTAAGCTAGGTTTGATAGGTAGTTAGATAGTCAGTTAGTCCATTTGTCCGTCCTTGACGTCACATTTACATAGAACTTATAAGGATTGTTCAAAGTGTTGCCATGAGATTCAAGCAGTTTGAGCTCAGTACATTACGACCCCCTCAGGCTGTCGCCTGAACTCTTCCGCGTGGACCGGCTGAGTTGGCGTATTAGTAAACTTCCAGATTTGTGTGCAGTGAGTTTTACACTCGCGCTGCTGTGTTATGTATTTACCGGCTTCCTTAAATAGTTTCGGAATAGTGGCTATTGGTAGACTTTAAATTCGCAGCCGGTACTCTGGCTGATCTATGGCTTTGCTATTTGTAGTGCATGGGACAGTGGAGTTTGCGGTGTTGCTACCAGTTTATCGGTTTGCCATTGCGATCTACGGTGGTGATGGTTTAGTGAGGGGTGAGTCGCGGCCTGCAGAGGCGTGCGTGAGAGAGTGGCTACGTGGACGCCGAGGAGAGCGGTTGCGTGCTGACCAGCTGCGAGCGTCCGCGTGAAAATACACGTTGTGTTGAAGCTCGCCACGGCGCTCGCGTGCCGTCGTGTGTGCCGTTAACTATAAGCACATGTTCCGGATGACTATAACAATCCTGAAAGAAAAGAAGCTGAAATGAAAAAGGCCTTCTCCCCTGCAGTAACGCTCCGTAGAGATGCCGGAAGAGGCTTCTAAAAAAGCGGGCTGCAGAAGCTGATAGAAAGAGACGTTTCGGCCACCAAGAACGTGCCGGACAGAGACTGGGGAAGAAGCAGGAGCAAAGACGAAGTCGCGACTCAAAAATTTCCCGTCACACTTGCCTCTAAGACGTAGTAGTAGACTACATTTCCGGATCTGCTAAATATCTCTTGGGCTGCGTTGTGTAACTGTGGCTCCAGCGGCGGCAGCAGCAGCAGCTCTAGTGGAGTCTCACGGAGACACAGCATGGACGTCAGAGGAAAACGAGACTCTCCTTTATTTCTCTCAACGCGTGCATATACGAGAGCTCGACGAATCGCAGCAGACGTGAAGACATAGCATATATATTAGTGGCCTGACGCTGCGCTGCGTCAATCGCTTAACTACTGGCCATAGGCGATGCGTGTACATTAGTGTCAAGGGGCTTCACTAACTACAATGGCAGAAGCCGCAGGCGCACACAATATCTGTCGTTATCTGGTCGATATAGCATACCAGCATTTCAAACGGTCAACTTCAAACACAGGTGCCTACCTCTGTGCATTCAGACGACAGGAGAGTGCAGCAGCAACCAATATTGCTCATACCTCAGAAGGTATCAGTTATGTTCCACGGTGTTTCGGTCGTGTCAAATACCACCTTGAAGTTACTGTAGCACCTACTTTGCTCTCACTTCGCTCGTGCAGGCAACAGTTTGCCGAATTCCAGAACAAATTTTTACGAGTCGTATGGGTCTTTCTCTCTGCCATATTAAAATGCGAAAACCATGCCATCCAGACCTGCGCTATCTTCAAATAGTTTGTTTTGCCAGTGGAAGAAGATGCCGCTGTAATGGCTTCGTTTTGTAAGTCACGATTACGCGATAGTTCATTTCGACATGTATCTGGATTTTCTCCTAATTCTGCATAACTGACACAAGTGTTAAACATTGTTGCTGTGGGAAATGTCCAATAAATCCTCCGAACGTTTGTCGAGAAGAGAGTACATCTCTTGCAACCAGCAGGCTGCAACAATTTTTGACATTGAACATGAACATTAAACCATTTGTTCATAAAAAATGCATGGTTTGCGCCGGATGAAGCGAGCGGTAGTTATGAATGGTACATGTCTCATGTTAAGATTTTTTATCTTATATGACAGTCTCCCACCAATAATAATAATAATAATATTGCACTTGATAAAGCGCCCTCAGAGAACTTAATCTCTTTCTAGGCGCTTTACATTTGCTGCAAAGTGATACGCAATAGAATAGTAAGTAAAATCATGCTTGAAAAACAAACAAAATGAATAACATGGTTAGGGGTTACATGCACTGGGTCAGCATGCAAATGTGGTTAGTGGCAGCATGAACAGTGTCAGCACGCATAAGCACATCGAGGACGAATCACAAGGACCCACTAAATGCTGTCCTAAATAGGTATGTTTTTAAGTTTCTTTTAAATGTGGTCAGGTCAGGGGATGTTCTGATGCAGGTCGGGAGGGAGTTCCAGGCTGTGGGAGCATACGAGCTAAATGCACGGTCTCCAAAGGATTTGAGGTTTGTACGAGGTATTTCTAGACTGTTGGATTCCGAAAAGCGAGTGGTACGATGCTTTGCCTGATGGGGTAGTATCTCTGAAAGATAGGCTGGAGCCATAGAATGAAGAGACCTAAAAGTGAGCGACAAAACCTTGAAGTCAATCCGTTGCTTGACTGGTAACCAGTGCAGGTCGGCGAGAAGTGGAGTAATGTGGCAACTGCGACGCTCACGACAGACAAGCCTAGCTGCAGAGTTTTGCACCAGCTGCAATCGCCTGATCGCACATGCTGGTAGGCCAGTAAGCAGTGAGTTGCAGAAGTCGAGACGAGATGTCACGAATGCATGGACCAACTTGGACGTGGTATCCTTATCTAAACAAGCCCTAATTTTAGCAATGTTATGAAGCTGAAAATAGGCTGATTTGACTGTGGAGCTGATGTGGTCGTCTAACGAGAGGCCAAGGCTCACTGCTGCTCTCTTTCAAGTCACTGAGGCCTCCACAGTCTTAGTCACTAACTCATTAGCTCAAGATGTATTTGCAGCAAATGTAAAGCGCCTAGAAAGAGATTAAGTTCTCTAAGGGCGCTTTATCAAGTGCATTATTATTATTATTATTGTTATTACGTAAGCCGTGCCTTTGTACACGAAACCAGATGCTGTCTGCTCATTTGTGCTCATGCGTGCGAACGCTTAGTATGGTATAGCAAACCATATTGGCACGCTTCCTTTTCCGCATATGTTAAGTGCTTATGAGAGATTTAGTTTTTGGGGCGCTATACTATTAATAATAATTGTTAGCTAATTAAGAGGCTGAGGCAGGCCAGCGAGTGTCCATAAATGGCACAGAGAAGTCAAAGTCTGCGCCGGCGAGCGTACGCACTGAGCAATCTTCTAAGACTGCGAAAGTATGTGACTCATACCGCAGGACCTAGAGAACCATTCGGAGCAACGGTAAGGAAATCTTCTGCTGACTTGCTATGCAGTTCGTAAGCAGACCGATACTTTGCCTGAAATAACTTCTTCGTCACTCGGCAGGAAATAGATGAGCAATTCCTCGTGCAGCAGAGCTGTCGCAACCGCTGGCTACCCGCCGCCGCGTTGCTCGCCAGCTGCGACGTCAATCCCTGTACAGGTTAGACACCCGAACCGCATACGTCTCGCCGAGGTAAACTAAAAATAAATAAATACAATAAATCCTAGCTGATTAAACAGCCTCGTTTTATATAGCAACAGAAGAGCCTTTACGGCTATCATCACCGCTTGCAGTGACGATAAAGAGTCGCCCACCGCAGGAATCGAACCCACGACCTCGGGATAGAGGTCGTTAAAGCAACCGCCTTACCTAGTGTGCCATCGCGGCTCACCAAATTAAGGACGCCGCTCTCCCACCGCTTGGCCTAAGCGGACGATCTTTTCTCTGCTTTCGCCGTTGGCCTGATCAAACCTCTTCATCTTTTCTACTACGATGGCGAAACAGATAATCTTGAACCTAAGCGTGGGCGTACTTTGCAACAACAACGCACGAACCGTGCTGGTACCGGGCGGCTTGCGTTCAGGTGCGCCACCACCTCGCAGGGATTGGAAGCTCCCTCAAATCGTTCAAGCGCATTCAAATAATCGGCGTCCTTCGTCGAAGATATAGGAAAATGTAAAGCAACACGGAGAGTGAGCCCTTACGGCCCTTACGTTCAGCTCTCTCCAAATGTCAGGACGACTTTCTTGCCGCTTTCTTGCAGTTATTTCAAGGGAACCGGCCGGGCATGTCTAGCTAGGTGGGAATAGTGTCAGGAAGGCATAGACACGCCAGCATATCACCAGTTGAATCAGCTCGAAATCTAGGTCTCATATTCCAAAGCGACCTCTCGTTAGACGACCATATCAGCTCCACGGTCAAATCCGCCTATTTTCAGCTTCATAACATTGCTAAAATTCGGACTTGTTTAGATAAAGATACCACGTCCAAGTTGGTCCATGCATTCGTGACATCCCGCCTCGACTTCAGCAACTCACTGCTTACTGGCCTACCAGCATGTGCGATCAGGCGATTGCAGCTGGTGCAAAACTCGGCAGCTAGACTTGTCTACCGTGAGCGTCGCAGTTGCCACATTACTCCACTTCTCGCCGACCTGCACTGGCTACCAGTCAAGCAACGGATTGACTTCAAGGTTTTGTCGCTCACTTTTAGGTCCCTTCATTCTATGGCTCCAGCCTATCTGTCAGATATACTACCCCATCAGGCCAAGCATCGTACCACCCGCTTTTCGGAATCCAACAGTCTAGAAATACCTCGTACATACCTTAAGTCCTTTGGAGACCGTGCATTTAGTTCATATGCTCCCAAAGCCTGGAACTCCCTCCGACCTGCGTCAGAACATCCCCTGACCTGACCACATTTAAAAGGAACCTAAAAACACACCTATTTAGGAGAGCATTTAGTGGGTCCCTGTGATTCGTCCTTCACGTGCTTATGCGTGCTGACACTGTGCATGCTGCCACTAACCACATTTGCATGCTGACCCTGTGCATGTCACCCTTAACCATTTTATTCATTTCGTTTGTTTTTCAAGCATGATTTTACTTAACATTCAATTGCATTTCACTTTGCAGCAAATGTAAAGCGCCTGGAGAGAGATTAAGTTCTCTGAGGGCGCTTTATCAAGTGAATTATTATTATTATTATAAGTATTCGCAAAGAACTAACAAATGGCCAGCAAATAAAAGAAGTGGGCAACTTTGAAATAGTCGTATTGCATTCGATGGGGTGGAACAGAATTGATGTTTCTTCATCTTTAGCGCCTTCTTCAGAATCGATTACCTCAGCGAGGGATTCACAGCACCGGTAAACAATTGTTGTATGCCTTCTAGAGAACTTCGCTGTCTTCTCGAGAGATTCATCGTCCAGGCAGGCCATCTGTCAGTCTAGCATCGTTGAAATGCCTGCCCCCTAGCAGACACACAAATAAGCATCACGTGTGCACGCGTCTCAGATTTCTACGGGTTTCAGAACATCTGGCCTCTGGTATGGCTGATAAATGAATCAGACTCTCTTTTTTTCTCTATCTGTCCGTCTGCCTTTCTCTCTCGTCCTTTCGTGTCTCCCTCCATCGCAACCTCTTCATGATTCTGCCTGTCGGTGCTAGCCTCTCCCTCTTTTTCTGTCTATTTCTTCCCCTATTGATCGTGCTTCTTTTGCAGCAATTGTAAAGCACCTAGACAGAAATTGCGTTCTCTGAGGGCGCTTTATCAAGTGCATTATTATTATTATTATCCATTCCCTCTTTTTTCTCTGCATCCCTCTACCC
Source organism: Cristatella mucedo (assembly GCA_009760855.2). Taxonomy (NCBI): domain Eukaryota; kingdom Metazoa; phylum Bryozoa; class Phylactolaemata; family Cristatellidae; genus Cristatella; species Cristatella mucedo. The sequence continues at coordinate 1,732,394 of WPIO01000062.1, read as the reverse complement.
TTCATCTCTGGGTCTCTCCTTCTCTTTTCGTCTCTCGGCTTGGTCTGTTTCAGCATCTCTCTCACTGAAAAATATCAGTTTACCATTGTAAATTGTATTCTTTTAATTTTTAATGTTAATTAATAATTTTAAAATTAATTTTAAATCAACTTAGTTTTTCAGTCAATTTTTAATTTTATTTAATTTGCCTTCGCATCTCTTTGCACCTTCTCAGCCCGAGCATAAAACTTGATTCAGCACTAACCAGGCAGTCTACTACCTCCCGCAGAGCAAACGTGTGCCGTTGCCACTGACCAAGGAGTAAGGAGCAAGGAGGCTCGTCAATATTGTCACGAGTACAAGATAACATAGTCAAATTGCAAAGGGTACCAAAGAATCGAGAATAAGTTGCAATTCCCAGCGATTATTTCTCACGCGGGTGTTCAAATGTTACGAACCTGGGGAACGACTCCAGAGTACAGCCTTTACTCAAATGTGCCGTGTATGTGGCAGAGGCAGACCTCACCCCACAGCTGCTAAATTAATATTAATAGAGCTGGCGCCTCAAAGAACGGCTAGCAGATCTTAAGGGTGGCAGCTTACACAGCTTACACGTAGGGTGCCAAAAAACGAGACTGCACTAACGACGTCGTCTGAATTTCATTAAGCCACTATGGCAGACCTCGTACGGCACTGTTTAAAAGAAGCACTATGAAGACGAGTATGGTGCAATGCCGCCTATAAAAACTGCATTAAAAAGCACAGCATGGACGCAGGTGCAGCCGCAGATGCGCACCGCACTCGCGAGAGCAGTCAGCGCCGGCTATAGCTTGTGGAGCAAGACCTGACAAGACATATCATCACACAGCCGCACGTGTGGTTGTATGAGAGGGGAAGTGGCACTGGCCACGAAGAGTACACGCGCTCACTACCAACGAAGATAACGGCACACTAGCACGATGCCTGGACGACGACAGACGACGAGCAAGCAGCACGAAAGCCGAAGGCTGCCTGCGAGTGGCTGCCTGCATGTCGGCTCTGCTTGCACAGGCGGCGTGTCGCCTCTTGGCGCAGCCGCGGCCGCTGCGTCCGAGCACCATGCTAGCGCATAGCTAGCTCTTCCTAATTCTCCTTCGCGAAGACAGATGGCTACGGGGCGCCGCGAGAGTTTCAGCAATTCAGCAGTGCAGCCCGAGTCAGTGCTGAAGATAGTTGGACGGCACGAGACCCGTCCGTCCGGCAAGCAGTCCGTGATAGAAGCCGTCCTCGTCCATTTCGCCCAGCACCGTGATGACGTCGCCAGCGCGAAACGCCAGCTCGAGGTCGGCGTCGACGTTGGGCGAGCACTGCTCTGGGTCGTAGTCGTACAGTGCTACCATCTTCCTCGTGGTCAACGTGGCCGCCAGCAGGCTGCTGCCTCGACCACCGCCAGTGCTCGCTTCAGCCCCGCTGTCACTGCCCGAGGCCTGCGTGTCGCAAGGCTGGGCGGCCGGCGGTGGCTGTGGCGATGGGCGACTGTAAACACTCTCATCGTCGCTGCTGCAATGGTGCCGGCTGCCGCTGCCACCGCCGGTGCTGCCACCGCCGCCGACGTCGCCATGGATCGGCTCGGCAGCCTCGTCGCGGGCGGGCAGCTCGAGGACGGTGCTTCGAGGAGCGTAGCCACGCTGACTGCCCACCTCACCCACAAGGAAGCCCTCAACGCCGTCATCGCTGACGTCACTAAACGTGCTGACTACCTGGCCTCGCTTGAGGACAATCCCCTCAGACGGGTGGTGCGTCGTGGCCTGGGAGGTGGCCGGGTCGTAGTCGACCAGCGCTATGTGGAGCCGCGGTGGTGGAGGAGGAGTCTGCGACCCGCGGCTGCGAAGACGATCGGACATCGGGCTGCGATCAGCAGCCACTGCCGTGGCCTTGCTGCTGACGCTGCCTGTCCGGTCACTTCTACGGCTGCCGGCCGAGGCTGCCAGTGACGGCCGGTCCGAGCCGGTCTGCCACCGCTCCGACGACGACCCCGAGTCCGACAGCCCGTTTGATAGCCGTATGGTGCCCACAGCAGCAGCAGCAGCAGCTGCTGCTGCTGCCGAAGGCCCCGCATCCTCCGAGTCAGGCGTGACACTGCGGGCTGAGCGTTGCGGAGGCGTCCGCTGACCGTGGCCGGCAGCTGCTTGCTTTACAAAGCCACTGCTGCCACCGCCGAAGCTAGTGCTAGCATCGGCGGCAGCGGCAGCAGGTACGCGCACGGCGAGTGTGGTCTGCAGCGGCGACAGTGCACCGGCGGCCAGCACACCAGTGGGTCGGACGTCGGCATCGGCCAGCGGCAGCGCTGCGAGCGTGATGCTGTGCAGGCCGCCCGGCTCCAAGCCGTCCATGTGGAAGCGGCACACGCCGGGCCGCAGGTTGCGCACGAGCTGACCGTTCAGCAGCACCGCGTGCCCGTGGTTCGAGTTGTTGGGCAGAAACGCCACAGCGACCGAGCTGCCGCTGCCGCCGCTGACAGGCAGCAGCCGCATGTCGGTCGGCGCCGCGGGAGGCTCGCCGATGACCATCGTGCACTGGGCCGTGTCCGACTCGCCGCGGCTGCCCACTGCCGTAACGGCAATACGGTGTGGTGCTCGGGCGCGCACTCCCTCGACCAGCGCCTTCAGCTTGCCGCTGGCCGGCACGGACAGGCGAAACTGCCCATCGACATGCACGTTGTACGCATACAAGGCGGTGGCGGCAGCAGCAGCTGGCGTCTCGGCCTTGACCGAGCAAGCCTCGCGAGCTCGCACTCGGCGCTCCAAGTCGGCGTCGGGCGCATCCCAGCTGATGACGATGCTGTTGGACAGCTGGCGCTCCAGCTGCAGATTCTGCGGGCAGGGCAGAAGTGACACGTCGGCGCTGGCCAGGACTCGCAGCGGCCCGTACACAGAGGCCGCACAGCCGGCCGACCGTGGCACAGCCGCGGGCTGAGCAGCGGTGGCAGCAGCAGCAGCAACGTCGTCGCTGCCGAAGTCTCGCTCTGCCGGCATGTCATCGTCACCGGCGTACCGACCGCGCTCGGCTCCGACAAGATCGGCGGCCGGCGTGAGCGCCGGCAGTGGCAACGCCAGCAGTGGGCCACCGGACGATGCGCTGGGCGCGGCAGCGCTAGGACCTGCCAGCATCGGTTCGAGGTCACCCAGCGGCTCCAGGATACCGAGCTGCACGCGACCTCGGGCGCCCGTGAGCAGCAGGCCATCGCAGAAGCCGCTGCTGCCATCGTCTGCTTCTGCCTGTCCGTCGACGACCAGCACGTAGTCGCCGGCGTTGACGACCAGCTCCTGTGTTGGATCGTCACCGGTCGAGCAGCACAGTGGATCGTACGTGCACTTGGCGACGTAGATCTGATAGACCCTCTCGCTGTTTCTCACCAGCATGGCGCCGCCGTGGCCGCCACTGGTGCAGCGGTCAGGCTGTCGTTGCTCTTGGCTGACCAGGTTGGGCGGCTCGTCACGCTGCGAGCTCTCCGGGTCTGCAGTGACAGCAGCAGCTCCGCCAGCAGCTGCTGCTTCGGCAGTGGCGCTGCCGCCAACCACTCCACCTAAACCCCATCTCAACTCGCCAGGCACCATGACCGCCGTCGGGCAATCCGGCTGATCCGTCTGAACACCGGCATGCATCGCTTGTGCAGGCAAGCGCACGGCATAACCGCATTTGGAGCATGCAATCCCTCCGCTCACAGAAGCACGACCGTCACCGACGCCTTGCTGCTGCTGTTGCTGCTGCAGCGACTGCCGCTGCTGCTGCTGCTGCTGCACGTCATCCAGGGCGGCTTTGGCCGACTCGAGCTCGGCGCGCACGTTCTCGATGGTGCTCCTGCACAGCTCCAGCTCGCCGGAGCAGGCGGCCAGCTTGTCGCGCTCGACGCCCAGCTCCTGTTGCAGGTGGCCGTTGTGCTGGATCGAGTCGGCCAGCATGGACTGGGTCGACTCGAAGGAGGCTCGCAGCACGGCACACTCCTTCTCCAGCTGCCTAGTGTCCAGCCGCAGCTGCTCGCACGTGCGCTTGCAGTCGGCGCGATCGCGCAGTGCCTCGGCCAGAGCGAGCGCATCGGCTTGGGCGTGCGCAGCCAGCTCGGCCTCAGCCTGGGCGTGCGCAGCCAGCTCGACCTCGGCGGCACGCTGGCGCTCGGCGCTGCGCACCGCCGTGGCACGAAGTGAGTCGCCCTCAAGCAGCGCCTCGTCGAGGCGTTTCTGCAGCTCGGAGACGCCCTCGCAGTCCCTGCGCAGGATCTTGTTGGCCACGGTCAGAGCACGCACTTCCTTCTTGAGGTCGGTATTCTCCTCTAGAGCCGACAGCAGCTCCTGCTTGTCCTCGCGCAAGCTCGCATTCTCGCGCTGCAGCTCGGCGATCTGGCCGCGGGTGGCGGCTCCGCTGGCATCGTGACGATCGCTGCTGCCGCTGCTGCTCAGCAGCGAAGAAGCGGTCGCAGTGCCAGCGATCGAGATGTCAGCCTGCACGGCGGCATCGCAGCAGCTGCAGCGATTGGCCATGCTCAGCCTCTGTCGTGCGCTGGACTGCTGCTGCTGTTGCACTGCTGCTGCTGCTGCTGCTGCTGACACTGTCAGCGCAGCCTCCAGCCGCTCGATCTCGTGCTTCTGCCTCTCGTGGTCGAGCGTTATAGCCACGTTCTCATTCTCGAGCTCTTTCGTCTTGTCGGCCAGTGTGGAGCACTGGGTGCGCAGGCGGCTCGCCTGCACTCGGGCGTCGTCGAGGGCACTCTGCAGTGCCGTGTTCTCACCGATTTTCTCTATCAGCTGCTGCTGCTGCTGCTGCTGCGTCACAGCTAGCCATTCTGCCGAGTGGCCCTCGACATGCTCAGCAGCGGCAGCCTCTTTCTGGCGGCGCAGCTCCTCGCGGGCGACCTCACGGTCGGCAAGCGCTGCGTCGGCACGTCGGCTCAGAGCGGCGTTCTCCTCGAACAGCAAGTCCAGCTTGGAGCGCAGCGCCTCCACAGCGCCGCCACCGGCGGCGGCTGATGTCGCCGCTCGCCCGCGGCCACCGCCAGAGACGCCATTGCTGCCGGCGATGGCGTCCCCTTCGCCGGCAGCAATGGCACTGCCGTCGTCCCAGTCCCGCGACTTGAGCCACTCCAGGTGCAGCCGCTCCTTGGCGGTGATCTTGATCAGGCTGGCCAGGTCGCCGAGCTCCGCCGCCGACCTCGCGCCGCCGCCGCCAGCACCGTCGTTGCTCGCACCGTCGGCGAGCGCGTAGCACTTTCTCCTCAGCGTCTCGAGCTCGCGCTCTTTCGCCAGCGACGACTTGGCGTGCTCGGCGAGGTCCTTGGCGCGCTGCCGCGCGAACACCTTCTTGACGTGCTCGAGGTCGCCCTGGCTCTGCGCGGCGGAGGCGCCGACGGAGGCGCCGACGGCACCAGCGTCCTGCAGCTTCTTGAGTCCGCCGCCCTGCTGCTGCTGCTGCAGCTGCTTGCAGCGCTCGTCGAGCTTCTTGGCCAGGGCCGCCAGCTCGCCGTTGCGCTTCTTCAGCTTGACGAGCTTCTCCTCGACGCCGCGCGCCGCCTCGTCGCGCCTCTTGAGCTGCGCGTTCTCCTCTTTGAGCGACTCGTGCCGCCGCTCGAGCTTCTGCACGACTGCGCCGAGCTCGGCCAGCTTGCGCTGCAGCTCGCGCTCGCGGTCCGTCGATGCCATCGTCCCGCCCCGGGCGAACGGCGGCAGCACCGACGATTCGGCGGCGGCGGCAGTGCCGCCGTCGGACGGAGGCGAAGGCAGCTGCAGCTGCTGCTGCTGCTCGTGCTTCAGCCTGGTGAGCCTGAACGAGAGCGACTCCCGGAGCATCTTCTGCCGCTCGCGCTCCAGCTCCTTCTGCGCCAGCTCGCACTCGCCCGCCTTCTCCTTCAGCTCGTGGCACTTGTGCTCGTGCCTCCGCTGCCAGTCGACGACCTGCTGCTTGAGGCCCTTGTTCTCGCGAAAGAGCTTCGACAGCGTCTCCGAGTGCACGCTGCTCAGCGCCTCCTTCGCCTCGCCGGCGGCCGCGCGCTGCAGCTCGGCGCGGAGCCGGCTCGCTTCGCCGGCGGCGGCTTCGAGCTGCGCGCCGAGCTCGCGCTCGCGCTCGCCGTGCGCCCGGCTGAGCGCGGCGCACTCTTCGTCGCGCTGCTTCGACAGGCTCAGGCGCAGCTTCTCTGCATCAGCCGCCTTCTCCTCCGCGAGCCGCTCGGCGAGCAGCTGCACGTCGCGCTCGCGCTGCTGCCTGAGCTGATCGCACCTCAGCCGCTCCTGCTCCACCTCGAGACGCAGCCGGTAGATTTTCCGCTTGTAGTCATCCAGGCTCCGCTCCTTGTGCCGCTTCGCCCTGTCGGCGCTCTCGCCCCTGCCGGCGCGCTCGTCCATGCTCACCCCGGCGGCGACGCCTCGAGCGCGAAAGTTCAGGCTCGCGCCGTCGCGCGCTCGATTCGCCGAATGACTCCGCCGATGAGGCACCGACGCGAAGCGATCGCTGTCATCGCGAGTTCGACGAGTCGGACAGCGCAGACGACACCGCGCGTTGAGGCTTGCAGCGCCCCGACATCCTACATCGACGGATTGAATGCCTAGAAGTTTGTATACCAAGATTAATCGCTGGCATGTGCGGCTAAACGCATACCTGCGGCGGCGGCGGCGGCGGCGGCGGCGGCGGCTGGTCAAAAAACCAAACCTACAGTTGTTCCCGCTTGATAGCTTGCCGGCTTCGGGGTACTGTTTCCAGTCAGTTGCGCGCAATGCCAACAAATTCAATCTTTTTATCTTCAGTTTTATCTGGAGCGACCCGGTTCATTAATGTGAAGGTGTAGAGCGAAGCACCTGCTCGCTGCCCCAGGTCAAACAACGCGGGCGTTAGCTACCAGGCGTTGCCGACGCCATCCATACCGGAACAGCTGGTGTTGTCTGCGGATACGTATGAGCAACCTTTTGGAGCGAACATCCACCACAATTATAAGCCTTGAAATTAATATTAATTGCTTTAAAGAAAGTAGCTTCTTTCTTATTACAGCACAGAGGATCCAGCGGTCAATGACCGAGCTGACAGCGCTTTAGGTGAGGCGGGGCGGGGGTTAAAACGGTCTCGCACTCCGCCGCCGGCACGCTCCTCGTGGGATTTCTGGCTTCCGGCTATTGCCTTTGCTATGACAATACGTTGGACTGCAAACTAATTTCTTATTGCAGAACTAATAGTCAAAGCGCTTTAAACTCGACGTGAGCTTGATTTGCGGGCACACTCTCGAAGCTCGTTCGCCTCGTCCGATGCTAGGCCTAGGCCCGGTGCTAGGCCGAGCCCGGCGGCGGACGATGGCTGACGATGGCGGGCCCTGTCGCTTAAGCAGTGTGGGATTATTGGCAATTGATCATTAGTGGGCAACCTTTGTGAGAAACACCATACCGGCAGCTCTGAGTGGTAGCTCACCCACATCGATGGTGTAGAGATCATTGGTGTACACTGAAAGGCTAAAGCATACACTCTTCACTTTAGTCGTTTATAATTATAATAATAATAATACACTTGAAATAACGCCATCAGAGAACTCTTTCAATGCACTTAAAATTTGCTGCGTTTGGACGCAGACCGTGCGACATAAGTGAGACATGAGCTATTAGAGGAAGGCAGAAGTTTAGTACCGAACTTCGATATTTTTCAGCACCTGGTAAGCATTGATGAACACCACTCCTCCGTATTGCGGTCGGTATCATGGCCAAACCATCGTGCTGATGAAAAACCGGATAGTGGCTGGATTCTTTGGCTGGGGCAATGAATGCAAGCTAGATACAGAATTAGGCGACGTCCCTAAAACCAGCCACATGGCAAGTACATTTCCTTAGCACGCTGCGAGCTATTTTTCTTGCCAATGGCCGGCAATGGCTATAATCAAACTTACATAATATGCTACTTTGCTCCGCTAGTTTGCTCGTTTGCTACACATTTTCTTGACAATAAGCAGCGAACTTGACAAAAAGCATCCTTTTGGCGATTAACTGTAATGTATCTCCTGTAATGCATCAGCCTGAGTGCAGCAGGTTCTGAATTTCTGTATGTACCTCCGATTGGAACTACACAAAGGCTACTTGGGTGATACCCAGGAGAGTTTTCTACAGCACACTTACAGCCTAAGAGGCTTTCGGTACGCATTCGAAGCCAACAGACTTCATCTCATGCAATAAAGAGAAAAGGAGAAGCAAAGCTGAGTCAGTAGGACAGTTGAGGTACTGAGCAGCATGGAAGTAGCAGCTCAGGATGGCTGGAAAGAATGTACCACAGTCGGCAGCATAACTCTTTATAAAGAATTGGAAAAGTGAGTTCAACAAGTCTAGGACCTGCAGAGCAAAAGCTTCTGTCGCCAACGGATTATAAGCGGAGGAACGGAACAGCTAATTTATAGTCGATGAAAGACCTGGTGGCACGTGGAGACTGAAATTGGTGCAACAGTTCCGCTAGGTATAAAGGTGCCAAGCAGTAGTGGCCTTGTGGGTCGGCTTAATAATAACAATAACAATAATAATGCACTCGATAAAGCGCCCTCAGAGAACTCAATCTCTTTCTAGGCACTTTACATTTACTGCAAAGGGAAACGTGATTGAATGGTGAGTAATATCATGCTCGATAAACAACATGAATAACATGGTTAGGGGTGACATGCATAGGGTCAGCATGCAAATGTGGTTAGTGGCAGCATGCACAGTGTCAGCACGCATAAGCACATGAAGGACGAATCAAAGGGATCCACTAAATGCTGTCCTCAATAGGTGTTTTTAAGTTCTTTTTAAATGTGGTCAAGTCAGGGGATGTTGTGACGCAAGTCGGGAGTGAGTTCCAGGCTTTGGGAGCATACGAACTAAATGCACGGTCTCCAAAGGATTTGAGGTTTGCTTCAGCACTTCACCCCGTAGCCATCGATCAACCGGCAGCCATCAAAGCTCCTTCACTTAAGGAGACACACGATCTGGGATTTGTTAATTAGCCTTTCTGCTATATTCATGACCAGCTGCAGTGGCTTTTCCGGCAGCTGACCCAAAATAAAATTGCAATAATCTAGCCGAGACAGAACCAGGGAGCTAGTTCCACCGTGGTAGACAGTCCCTAACCTTAGATAGGGAGCCGACTTGATCAATCGGAGTGGAGGCAGTCTTCCTAATGGACCTTTCAAAATGTAAGCAGCTCTCAAAGATGACAACGAAATTCCGAACGCACAGCGATGGTCGCACTACAGCACCACCTATTAGAAGAGCAGTCGTCTAGTCCAGCCACCCGCTTGGGGTGTCCAACGAGTAGCAGTGTCAGTGTTATCCTCATCAGGAGATTCCCCTCTGTATGTGGAGTGGTATTTCCCTCTGAAAGCCGGAGTAATAACCACCAAGGTTTATCTCCAGCTATATATAAATGTGGCTGTTGAATCAGCTGACCTTAACTTTTACACAATGTTTACCCTTTGAGCTGCATTAGCTGGCAGTTACTTTTACTCGTTTTACCTTAGGAGCTACATCACCAGCAGGTGATTACCGAGTCGCCGTACTAAATGCGGTTGTTCAAGCTATTAGTTATTCCTCGAGTGCTACTAGCGATTATACTGCTTGCACTCAGCAATGGTCATTTAAGAGGCAAACAGTCCGGGTTAGGCCATGGTCATGTAAGAGGCATAGGAATAGAGGAGATAGATGGGTGGGATTAGAGGAGAATAGAATCGTAGTTGGCAGGAAACCTGAACCACTTCATGCAAAACCATTAGGAAAGCGTTCACATAGTATATGGAAAGTCACGTGTCAAGTTTGATTAGGTCTGTGCTTGGTTGCGATAGTTCTTGCTCTGTTGGAAGCCGATTTTCCTCACTTCCCTCAATATAAACTGATTTTCTCGGAAGTCAGAATTCTATCCTACAACCAGTAGTGACGTCGATGTTACGTACTTTCTCAAAAAAAATTGTGCATAGCAAGGGGTTACATTGACTTCTCCCTTCTGAAGATACCAATCAAAGCCTAGTTAATTTTGAACCTGGTTAAATTGCTATTTCGTTATCTCATTTTTCTAGACGGTTGCCTTGCATGATTGTTGCACCAGCTTGCTTCGAGCATAACTGCTTCCTTTTTTCAACAGCTGCCAACTGTCTGACGGAAGCCTGAGGTGTGAATGCATGCTTGGAAAGTTTTACGTTTTCTACCATCAAGAATTCGTGGTACCATTAGACATTTATACACAATATTTATAATGGGTGAAATGACGTGCTACCTTATAAATCACTAATAGGTTCCAGCTTAGGTTACTCTTTATAACACGTGACTGCTTTCTTCGGCAAGTCTACAGCCTGTCGGATCATTTGGGGGTGAAGCATGTAAACATGATCAAATGAATTGGGCAACGTTTAAGTGTCATCAAGTTGCTGAACCGTGATACATCTCCTTCAATATCTTCACTAAGCACTGAGGTTTCAGGGGGAACCGTAAAGCCTGATCACTTTACAATAGCTAAAGGGTTGCTAGAGCACTTCCGGTGTTAGCAATACACTCTTACGTCACAGCAGACACAAAAGTGTAGAGTATCCAACGGCTGTAAAAAAAAAAGCTTTGAAACTTGTATCGAATAGGTAGCAGTGAAGAGCAGCTGACACAGCAGTACAAAGAGTAGTAAATAGTAACTAGAATGTTAGGAGAGTTCAATGCATAACCGGGTAACAGGCCTTCTCTCTCTCTCTCTCTCTCTCTCTCTCTCTCTCTCTCTCTCTCTCTCTCTTTCTCTCCTCTCTTACAAATTGGTGCACTGGTAAAACCTAGTCTAGTAATTACAATCTGGGTGTTATTGTAAATGACCAAGCAATCTTGGATCAGCTTATCAACAAATACAGTCAATTGTGGCATTCTCTTTTCCCTTCCTAGTCTATTTCATTATCTCTTGTCTCAATTCCTCTCATCTCCAGAATTGTATCCAAAGTAGCTAGGTAGACAACTACAAACTAGTCTTATCATTGACTTTATACAGACTAGTCCTATCACTGACTTTAGAAATTAAGAGATCCCAGGATGGTGTACAAGACAGGCCATTCCAAGGCGGCCAGCCCTGAGAATGTGAACACTACCCATACATAGTAGCACTGAAACACAATGCTACAGTTTGAGGGTAAGCCACCCCGAAATTCGACATAAAAGGTGTAAACGACTGCAGCAAGATTATGAGAATTTGACATGCGAATCACAAATTAGTAACAGCATATTATAATTATGTCTTTTCAGCAAAATCTTGCTTCCAAATATATTCTTCTGCATACACAGCCGTAGAGCAGTCTCTTGAGCAGGTATAGATCGCAAGTGTACCCCAGTCAATACTAGCCGAGAGACTGTCAACCTTGAGGCTGCACAGCAGCTGCGGCATCACCTAAATACAGAATGGTATCGCAAAATTAGCACAATGAACCACCACACAGTAAAATGACAATCACTTCCAGTACACTGATGCATATGAGCATAACACAATGAGCTGCCTATGTGATGTAAGATAACATGGAAGACACCTCAATCAATCGTATTCTTGGTCAAGTCAAATGCTAGCACGATTACCGATGTCGTGCAACTCGGTGAGCTCATGCGATCACACAACATACGAAAGACAAAACAAAAGAAAAGCAGCAGATCATGAACCAGTTACCGATACAATAACAATATATGTAGATACAACTCGCATCATGATAGTACAAAGGTGCGACTAAAAGATGCTCAGGGTCAAAGCATTCGAACGAATTTGCCAACTCTACTTTTCTTAGTACCTCAAACCTTAACTAAACGAACGAGAAGAAAAGAAAGAGGAGCACATCACATATAAAAACTCCTCCTTTTCAGTTGCAAACGTGTGCATGTAGCCAACCTATGGTGACATATCTATATAGCTACTACACAAGGGTTCTAGGCAACGGGGCGAACAAATCAGTCGATGATAGAATCTCTGGCAGTCTGACACAACACCTCCATGTCAACAGCATGCAAAACCGACCCTTTCTATCTAATATGGAGTAAAAGTGACAGCAAGGCGGTAGGCAATAGCTAACAATCCGTTAATTGTATATAGTTGCTACAGAAAATACAGTTTTTGTATCTATAACAGATACAGAGCAAAATTCGTACTCCCATCCATAAGGTCAGCCATGGCTTGGCTTCTTCATACCTTGCTGAACTTATTGCACCTGTGTCAACCTCGACGTGCCCTTATGTCCTCTATGGACAATAAATTAGCTGTTGCATTCCTTAATTTTTTTAAATCAACCAAAGTTTTTGATCAGCAGGCCGTATACCATTGAACTCATCTCCAAAATTCTTACGAAACGTCACATTCTCTCCAGCTGCCGACTGTGGCACATCCTTTCATCGGTGCTGAGCTACTACTTCCATGGCTACCACATTGGCACCGAAAGCCACTTGGGCTATGACTGCACTACAGAAAACTCTCCTGCGTAACACTCGCTAGGTTCCTGCGGCTTCGTGGAGTTACAGACAAAAATATAAATCATAAGCCCTATACTACCGATTCATACACATTCGGTTATAGCTGAAAAGGCCCGTCAAAGGACAATAATAATTCCATTTTTGGTTTGGTGCATTTACATTGACCCTGACATTGCTCCATACATAAAAAATGTGTACCGTAAGATAGCAACACATTACTTTGCAGCTAATGGTATCAAAAAAGGAAACTGACATTTGAATAAAAAGAGCAATCCTCTCCAATCACATTACTACTAATGATATCAACGATCCTAAAAAGGCATACCTGAGCCTTCTGCAGCCTTTATAATTGTGCAGAAAAAAATTAATCAGCAAATAGATCTACCACTACCACATTCTTGATAACGAGACTCTAAGGTTGGGCATAAATGGCATGTACTATTTATACAGGTAAACAGGTCACGACACATGATCTGCTCCTTATTGTCGAATAGTACCTTACCCTTGCTACCCAACTCAGCATTAACCTTTAATGTTCACATCTTGTTTTATTGTATAATACTCAATACTGTCTGCCTTCAGCAGTGAAATAAGCAAGCATTCAACAGCACCTACGTAGCACGGTGCCTTTAGAAATCATTAAACATCAGCCCATCAATACCTAACAAATAGGAATGGTAATCCACTATAGTCAATGCATCTGAAGAATGGCTGACACCCCCACATCCATTAGCTTGATTAAGTATACAGTAGAAAGCTCGGCCAGACCTTTGCAAAACGAGGCATAAGCAACCAAGGCAAGCTAAGCACAGTGGCACAGCAACTAATAGACAGGGCAGTACACGAAATATTCTGTTGTGCAATACAGAGCAAGCTGAAAATTACATGTATGTAAAACAAGATGACCGATGAGGAGGAGCACCACGTTAATACTAATAATAAAACTGTATTTGTATAGCACCCTAAGAGAACTACATCTATTTCTACGCACTTAACATATGATTTAAAGGAGGCATGACCACATGCTTAGTGGTAACATGCACGATGTCAACATGCACAATACGGTTGGCAGTAAATGCAGAGTCAGCATGCATAAGCACACTAAAGACAAATCACGCAGCTACAATAATACACAATATATAATTCAGTAGCCCCAAGAGAGCTACATTTCTTTCTAGGCCCTTTAGATGTGCTGGAACAGAAGCATATTAATTGTTTAGTAACAGCATGCATGGTATCAGCATGCACAAGCATACAAAGGACTACTACTACTGACGGTTCAAATGCTTGGCATCAATGGTATCACAAGCTGCCCATATAATCAAACCTTCTGACTTCTCTTGTACAAAATAAGAAAGCCTGACAGTATTTATATCCAACTCATCAAACAATACATTACAATATATACCAAACCTGTGCTGAAGCGTTAAGTAGACCCAAAGAACAGGTTGCCGTGTTTGTATGTACCCCACATATGCCAGACACTCTTTTTGGGGCTATCAAACATGTATACAGGAGGACAAATATACAGCTCATGCTCTGGTCTTCATTGAATTCACTTCAATCTTTGGCTCCAGCCTATCTCTCAGATATACACCCCCATCAGGCCAAGCATCGTACCACCCGCTTTTCGGAATCCAACAGTCTACAAATACCTCGTACAAACCTCGAATCCTTTGGAGACCGTGCATTTAGTTCGTATGCTCCCAAAGCCTGGAACTCCCTCCCGACTTGCGTCACAACATCCCCTGACTTGACCACATTTAAAAAGAACTTAAAAACACCTATTGAGGACAGCATTTAGTGGATCCCTTTGATTCGTCCTTAATGTGCTTATGGGTGCTGACACTGTGCATGCTGCCACTAATCACATTTGCATGCTGACCCTGTGCATGTCACCCCTAACCATATTATTCATTGTGTTTCTTTATCAAGCATGATTTTACTTACCATTCAATTGCATTTCCCTTTGCAGCAAATGTAAAGCGCCTAGAGAGAGATTAAGTTCTCTGAGGGTGCTTTATCAAGTGCATTATTATTATTATTAAAAAATGCAAGGAAAAGTGGGCATCAAATATGGATGGAGCCTTGCAAAGCTCAAGTAAAAAATATAATATTAGGTAGAGCTACATGTACTATATTACTATATTACTATAATTATATATTATATATTATAATATATTATATATTACTATAAGAAATATTTCGATCCAAGAGGTTACAAATGTTGAACGGTATGTTTCACGTACAGTAAACAAGAGTCGCCAAGAGTAAGCACTCACTTGAAATTCGAATGTCCTCTTGGCACCACAAGCACAGTGTGGTATGTCGTCTTCAGTTGGCACAGATTTTGAAGCGACCCACTGAGGTTGCCCATGCCGATTATATCGTATAACCTGCATAAGCATGAAAGGTAAACAAGATCACGAAAAAATAGATTCAAGGGAAAAGCCCTTTACATAGCAAGCCGCAACTTTAGGACACTCAATGGTCAAATGCATAAAGTCAGAACAATCAGATAAACAACAACATGCTCGCACTAGAACTACCACTGTAATAGCACCAAATAAATACATTGATCAGATAACAATCCTACTTCTTGCAGAAAGCATTCAACACAAAACTTGCCTGTTGAGGTTCCTGGGAGATTAGCTTCTTAAATTTGGAGAAAGCCTTATCTTCAACGCTGGCAGCCATCGCATCAAGGTCTTTAAGCGATGTTTCTGAGCACAAGCTAAGGTCAGATGCTGCATCAGCACAATAATCCTACAAACAAGACATGCACAAGACCCTTTGCAGGACTTTCCTGTTTGCAATTACAAGGACATCACTGACGATATGAAACTGAGTACATATACAGAGCACATAATTTTAAGAAAAATCAAGGCAAGTACTCAAACGACTAGCAAGTTTTACGCTGGACAAAACACACTTAAACGATAATCTTTGAGCAATTCATAACCACTACGACTTCAGGCCAAATAAGGCAAAAACAGGCCATGGGTCAATGATATAAAGTTGAGAAAAAGGTTCGCGTGTCGTGTTTTTCATTACATCATTATTAAATTATTATCAAAATCACGGTGCACGAAATTTTTTCCTCAAAGTATAATTATAAAAATTTAATAATTGAACATGATGAAGGAGCCATATCTCGTTCTAGGCAATTTACACATGCTGAAAAAGAACCACGACACAAAATTAGTGACAGCATGCTTAGCACGCAACAGATATTTCCTAGAGACCGAGTAAATGATGCTAATCATAATAATACCCTTGATAAAGCGCCCTCAGAGAACTCAATCTCTTTCCATGCACTTTACATTTGCTGCAAAGGAAGCACAATCGAATCAGTGAGGATCTGAACTAGCATTGCATACTCTGTGCAGATTAATTACACATACTAGTTCTAATCGCCAAAGTAGGCCATATTCGCAATGTTTTGATGAGAGGATGAAGGAAGGAAGACAGCTTGCAGAAATCTCAAGGTTCCTAATGAAATGCACCCTTGCTGCAGTTGCTCTGCTTTGACAACATGACAAAATAGTAAATGTGTCTCAAAACCTTTCAGTTTATAAATTGCTTGCTAGATAGCTATGTAGCAGCTCTAAGCCAACCCTGAAATATGGTAACCCCTAATCAACAAAAAGCAGCTTAGGACTGAGCAGGGGGGAGCCTACAATATAAAAAAAACATGCACAGCTAAATAAAGTAATTGTTTTACTTCTAACATGAAGTTATCACACCTCGACAAGCAATAAATAACCTGTCCAAGCAGAACCAATATTGAACAAACTAAACCTTCGCCAACTTGCCATATCATTCTCCAAACGTTCTGTGAACTTGAGAACAGCGATTCTTTAGATTAGAGACGGCACACCTGAGCTCCAAGCTTTCTATCAATTGCACCCCAGAGACACTCCATGGGATTCAGATCTGAAGATTGACTAGGACCGCACTGCCAGAATAATGGCCGTATACTGAATTCGACAGTATAGGAGAAAAAAATCTTAAAGTCAGCCTGGGAACTCCGGCAATGGAGGACATCCTTAGTACCAAGCTTCGACTTTTCAAATCCCCGATTTGAAAAGAAAACTAACCACAAAGACTCACTGCACTGGGCAATGCCAGGCTCTAGAGTAGTTCTAAATATTATATTAGCCAATTTAACAGCTTCATTAGTATAGCTGCAAAAGAGCCTTAACGGCTATCACCACAGCTTGCAGTTGGCAATAAAGGATCACCTACAGCAGGATTCGAACCCACGACCTCGGTCGTTAAAAGTGAGCACCTTACCTCCTGGGTTATGATAGCCGACTAATAAACGTCTTTCGTCATGATGCCAGGTATCTACTGCAAAAGCAGCACAAGACTGTCAACCCCTTTGCCTCAAAATTTCCCTGCCATCTGAAGGCGGTTATCATTAAAACCTTCACTGGAGCAACGACGCAGGTACTGTATAATTTTCAGCTCAATTTACTCTCTCACCATCTGATCCAATTTTACTCCCACCTTCATGTGTCTAGTGTGCTCTCGTCACCTAAGCCCAGTCCAAACGAGCAACTTTATGCATAACAGATTTCCGTTTGGAACAAACGTACATTGTTCACCTAGTCGACGTCTAATCGTATCCCTACCACCCAGCTTCCCAGTAGCAATCAGAAGGCTTGAGCACGAATACTAGGCAGCAGTGAAATGACGTCTAAAGCATTAACCTTAACCAGTCTGTCCTAGCATGCATAGTGACACGTGGGTAGCCTTGTCACTTTACGTTATCGACTGCTGGCCTTGACTATCTTTTTCGGGCTGTAACTCACCCAAGTCTAGGCGAATTGAAATTGTATAGCACTTGTAACTATACCAAGTCCTGCTTGGCAAAAAGCCACACTTAGTTATTCGTAGAAGCAGTTAACATTATAGTGGCTCAAGGGTTAGTTAAGGCGCTTGCCTTTGACGAATCAGGTCAAGGTGCTTGCCCTTGACGACCAAGGTCGTGGGCTCGAACCCTTCGGCATACATGAAGCGCATTGTTAAAGATAAAGTTTAGGATGCTATATAAATGAATTATTATTTTACTGCTTACGTTGGTTTATGAAGACATCATCGTGAAAGTCGTTTTGAGCACATTTGCTCTTTGTGCTTCAATACATTTCTTCACGATCAGTCCTTGGGGCTCTGGCCTTTAGGTCAGATACGGCCTAGCTAGTACTCCGGTCAGGCCTAACGCCCCCTAGTTAGTTATTGTTAGATCCGACCTAATTGAAATGTCGAGGTTTTGTTCCCTTTTATCACTGCTGGTTGCAGCTCAAGCTGTGGACCTTGTTTATTTTTTGGAACTGATGTCAGGCACCTGTGTGAAACAGAAGCACCTGACCGGAGAGGGATGATAAATGTCTACCCTATAATTGCTGTGCGTCTATCGCTAACGTTTGCTTGTTCAGTTGGCCACGCCCACTCCAATGGACCAGCAAAGTTGGCGTGGTTATTCTGCCTTCTCGACCACCTGAAATTGTCTACTCGTCCGAAAAGTTTGCCTACCCCTGCTCTAAACCCTTGACTGGTAAATGGTTGAGGTGAATCAGCTACTTTGCTAGTGGATGATTGGGGTTCACTCAATTCTCTATTTTGATAAAATAAGAATCGAACTTTGACTGTTTCCTTTGTTTTTCCTTGCTTGCAAGATTCCATGATAACAGGCAGGACAATCATTAACTTGCCTTTCATCTTTATGGTATCGTTCGAAGTTGCAGTAATTTTTTTAGCAACTGCATTGCACGAAAGATAGAGGAGATGCCTCAGCCACTTCTTTTGGTAAACTTTCGTAACAGAGAACCTCAGTACCCCCATAATGCATAGCTGTCAGACATGGCTTCCTCCCTCTTCGATTTTATGTGACCAGGTCCGACTTCGAAATTTCGTAAGTCAAAACGTAGCAAGCTGATATAAATATACACACACACATATATATGTAAATATATATATATATATATATATATATATATATATATATATATATATATATATATATATATATCACACACGTACATATGCAGATCGATGGCAACTAAGTCTCCCCTAACCTGTAGATCCTATACCAACTTCACTGGTGGACAAACTTAGCCAATTCATAGTTCAGGTTTCAATGCTTTACTTAATAAGAAATTGTTCTAAAGTCATTCAAATCAGCCATCAATGGAGAGATACTAAAAGAAGCATGGATTAGATTCTGAGGTCTAAGCTATTGATCACCCGGTCTCCATTCTTTCTTTTTATCCAAGATGCCCGAAAAGGCATTTCACTAAATAGCTTGGGAAGTACATGGAAAAGAATGATATACAGTCGTCCCTCGTTTATCGCTGTTAATCGGTTCCAGACTCTGCCTCGATAGGTGAATTTCCACGAAGTATAATTCTTTATTTATAATTCGAATATTTTTGTAACTAGAGCATAGAAAACCTGTTCAAGACTCTCTAATTCGGTTTTAACATTATTAAAGCCCTCTGGACATGAAATAACACCCTTTTAGTCACCATTACAGTCGTCTTGCCCAATATATTAGACTAAGTAAGGGATAATAAGACGTATTAGATGTTACAAAGATCATATTATTATTAGTGTGCATTTCTTTACACACACAGTTTTTACATACGACCACTAACTTATGAAATAGTGCAATTTATTCGATGGTGATGTGTACTGCACGGCACAGAACAGCAACTGCTCTCAATGAGGATGCACCTGACGCTGAAGGATTTGTGGGGGCACTCAAATACATAGATCAACAGCCCCTACATACAGTAATTTTAATTGTAGTGCAGAAGTGTGTAATTGACTCATACAATCGAGCGCAGGCTGTATCGACTTTAAAGTTTTGTCGCTCACTTTTAGGTCACTTCATTCTATGGCTCCAGCCAATCTCTCAGATCTACTCCCCACCAGGCCAAGCATCGTACCACCCGCTTTTCGGAATCCAACAGTTTACCAATACCTCGTACAAACCTCAAATCCTTTGGAGACCGTGCATTTAGTTCGTATGCTCCCAAAGCCTGAAACTCACTCCCAACTTGCGTCACAACATCCCCTGACTTGACCACATTTGAAAAGAACTTGAAAACACCTATTTAGGACAGCATTTAGTGGGTCCCTGTGATTCGTCCTTCATGTGCTTATGCGTGCTGACAATGTGCATGCTGCCACTAACCACATTTGCATGCTGACCCTGTGCATGTCACCCCTAACCACATTGTTCATGTTGCTTATCAAGCATGATATTACTCACGATTCAATCGTGTTTCCCTTTGCAGCAAATGTAAAGCGCCTAGGAAGAGATTGAATTCTCTGAGGGCCCTTTATCAAGTGCATTATTATTATTATATTATTATCTCGGATCAACTTTTCAATGAAGATATTTGAAAAACCACGATAGAGTGAAGCCTTGAATTTCGAAGCATGAATGATTAATATTAGCTGATTTAACAGCCTCTTTTGTATAGCAACAGAAGAGCCTCACGGCCATCACCACTGCTTGCAGCGACAAGAAAGAATTGCCCACCACAGGATTCGAACCCACGACCGAGGGCCGAGGTCGTGAAAAGCAACCACCTTACCCCCTCATTAGGAGCTGTAGTCGAAGTGGCGAGGGACGACTGTATCAGGAAACTGTCAACCTTGATTCAAATGGAAGCATTCGAATGAAATTTCTCTCCTCTGCGCAACTAAATTGTAGAGAGCACTTATGGTGATATACACAATATAATATATATATATATATATATATATATATATATATATATATATATATATATATATATATATATATATATATATATATATATATATATATATATATATAGCGCCCTAAGAGAACTTGATCTCTATTCCGGCGCTTCACACATGCCTCGGGGCTCGAGCCCACGACCTCAGCCAGAACTTGGTCCGGGTGAGCACCTTAACCACTGGACCAAACCAGCTCGGCAGTGATAACTTCATTGCCCTGGTCCTTCTTGATTTATCGGTTGCATTTGACACTATTGATTACAATATCCTAATTGAATGATAGAGAATGTAATGTGATGTAATTTACTGTATCGCTGTCTGTGACTCCACATAGCCACAAGGACTAAGTGAGCAGTATATGCTACAGAGTTTTCTATAGCAAAATCTCCTATGCAGCTTTTGGAGCACATGATTATTTCTGGCTTATTATCTATGCAGGATTATTGAGGCTCTGGCACGGTTCGAACCTTACCTGTCTGATTGTGTCCAGTTTATGTCTTTATGAGGAGGAGAGGTCAGATCTTTCCATTTATACAGAGCTACTTGACAGGGAGGGTGATTAAGGTCCATAGCACAGGCTAGCCCAGCAGGCACACAGGAACTTCTGCCACGTCAGGCTATCTCCTATTTAGGACAGCATTTAGTGGGTCCCTGTGATTCGTCCTTGATGTGCTCATGCGTGCTGACACTGTGCATGCTGCCACTAACCACATTTGCATGCTGACCCTGTGCATGTCACCCCTAACCATGTTATTCATTTTGTTTGTTTTTCAAGCAGGATTATACTCACCATTCAATTTCATTTCCCTTTGCAGCAAATGCAAAGAGCCTAGAGAGAGATTAAGTTCCCTGAGGGCGCTTTATCAAGTGCATTATTATTATTATTATTATTACTATCTCAGCAAGCAAATCAGAATGCTTAGCCAGCTATCCACAGGAAGCAGGGTCTGCTAACAATGCATCCATCACTCCGTTTGAAGTACAAGCACTGCAAACTACCACTGCATAGGCCCAAAACAATGCACATGTAAGCTTATTCAACTGTTCCATTAAAAAAGTTAGCACGAGCAACGTTTCTTCAGTATTGCATACTATCTACGTAAATAAAGTCGACTTGACTACTAAAATGTGTGTGTGTGTGTGTGTGTGTGTGTGTGTGTGTGTGTGTGTGTGTGTGTGTGTGTGTGTGTGTGTGTGTGTACCTGTACACATACACATTGCCCTACTGACTAGCCACGAAGGAGGTGTATATTGCACTTATAAGTTCTTCAAAAAAAGCATAGGCAAAAACCTCGGCCAATAAAATGTAACCAAGCAGGACGAGAGAGTGCATGGATCCTTAAAACATTGCAGGAGAGCATAGTAGTGCCTGGTTCATGAGATTATTTTTGCTGTCAGTACAACGAAGTTTATCATGCCACACCGAGCAGGCTACCTTGACATCAATGGCATTGCTATCTTCGACTTGGCTCTCGTGGATGCTAAGCTCCTCGGCTTCCATCACTAGTTCATATTCGGGAAAAAGAACCACAGCCATACCCAGCTCATCTAAAAAGAATGTGTTACAGTATCGTGCCGGGTCAAGGCTGAGAGGTCAGATGCATTGCTACAACAACTAAATCTCATATATACACTCACTCACGTGTATAAAGACATGTGCCCCTGCACACATACATACCTACGTACGCACATGCGCGCACGCACACACACACACACACACACACACACACACACACACACACACACACACACATACACACACACTTATGCAAGCACTCACACTCACACACAACACATATAGTCTGCACACCAATGCATTTTGTAGAGCAGTATTAAACATACATAGCCAAAATAAAAAAGGACTGTGGGTTCCAATAAACTAGGCAATATGTGGAGTAAAGCACCAAATTCGAATCGGATCTCCCATTGCCGTAGGGTCTTCACTGGATTAAAACGTAGGCAGGATATTCAGTTCAAAAACACCCCTTGCAGTTTACAAAAATGCAAGGATCAAGGTCCCATTATTAAATCCATCCACCTATTTAACATCTGTAGGGTTCGATAAAACTGTCTATTAAGCCCAGTTACCTTTAGATGTAGGAGTTGTGACTTTTGCCTAATGTGCTACTTTGCTTTGGAGTTTGCTGTCAGAGCATGTTCGGTTTGCAAATATGTGGTAAGCTTCCAGAGCTGGATGAGACATACCTTTTTTAGAATTGCTTACAGTTCTAGTGTTAGTGTGAGCACCTTGCATGACAGTCAAACTGACCCATGGAAGAAAGTTTACTAACAAGGAACAACAGAGCAAAAATAATATAATCAAAAATAAGCAATTTAGAGCAATTAGACAGCTCCTCAGCTCTCGAGCTCATGATGCCGTGCTGGTTTGGTCCAGTGGTTAGGGTGCTGCCTCGAACTAAGGTCAAAGTGAATGTATGACCGAATGACCGAGGTTGTGGACTCGAGTCCTGTGGCATCTGTGAAACTCCTTTATAGAGATTAGGTTATCTTAGGGCGCTATGCAAATCAACTATATATTTTCATGACTATGCTTGTCCACAGTCAAGTCTGGTGGTCTGCTGTAGTACACGTGGCAGCTGAACTTGCACCAATCCATGTGTGGAGGCCATTCCACCGAACTAGTGGCTGCAGTAAGACCTGAGCTGTCCGGCCACACGACCAGCCGCTGCTTTCTACAGCTCTGTGCAGCAAGCACACTCGGTGGCTGATTAACACCACAAACCAAACTGCCAAGCTAAGCTTCCTGCACACTATCAACTCTCCTATTGTCACATTCCCGTCATTCGAGCGAGACTACACTGCCCTTCACCACACGTCAGTAGCTGCCGAGTAGAGGGTGTTGCACGGACTGCTCATGCGCTATCCACAGAAGCAAAGCTTAACCAGCTGAAAAACACACTGTCACGGTCTATCCAATCCCAGGTATCGCCACATTTACGAATCTCATCTCTGAAGCTGATGCAAAAATCCAGGCTGTGTTCAGCATGCCATAACAGAGCGGTTTTGGCGAATACACCTGCTGCAACCACTCAGCAAACATGCAGGCTGTAGCTCTTAGGATGCTTTACACTTATACGCTCACACAAACACGACCATCTCCGGGTGAATATCCAAAGGCATAGTATAAAAACTGCAAATCTGATTGGCAGTCGTCACCAAAAGAATTGCTGGTTGTCTAGGAGCTACTGAAGCATAAGCGCATTAGGCATAGCCATTAGACTTCTGAAACTAGACCGCTGCTATTATTAGGACTGCAGCAATACGTCCACCAAGCACAGGGATACAAAATAGCAAATAAGCCGAGTTCTACACAAAAGTTTCTCTAGGTAAAGACAGCTAACTGCTGCAAGCAACTGCATACTAAGCAGTGGACAATGCACTTCGATCGCTCACTATGCAAAATATTTAATGGTCAAATAGCATTAGAATAACAGATCAAACTTCATGCAGACACAAGTGGAAACTTCAAACGTGCATATTAAACTGAATGCTACATCAAGGCACACCAACCTGTGGCAAGATAGGTCATCATAATCCGATGACTCTACTGTAGTGTAAAAGCACTTTAACCTTACGTTAACAATTAGCCCAGTGCCTTAAGCATGTCGAGGTACACATTCAGCTGCAGCCCGTGAAATAAAGCACCTGCACTCGGTGCAAAAACTCTGCAGCTAGGTATGTCTGTCATTAACTAAGCAGTGTCCAAATTACAACACTTCTCACTGGCCTGTGCTGGCTCTCCATCAAGCGGCATATTTACTCTACGGTTTTGTCACTCACTTTTAGGTCCCTTCATCCTCTTGCTCCAGCCTACCTACCAGAATTAGTTCCCAATCAGACTCGACATCAAACCACCTGCTCTTCTCCTTTAAGTCGTTTAGCTGTGCATCGAACCAAAGTCAAATCCTTTGGAGACCGTGCCTTTAGTTCGAGTTCATATGCTCCCAAAGCCTGGAACTCACTCCCGACTGAGGTCACGACATCCCCCCACTGGTCGAGACTTGATAGAAACTACAAACTTTCCGGTTCCTCACAGCCTTTACTGGGCTCATAAAGAATCGTGTAGTGTGTGCTAGTGGATGCTGACACAATGTGCACGTTATCACTTAGCAATCGCATGCTTCCCTAAGCATATGTAAGGAGCCTAGATAGAGCTGTAGTTTCCCTGCTGGGTGCTATACAAATGTTTTACTATTATACATTTATAGAGCACTCTCGGCTGTCTTGCTTTCATTTTGGGGTTAGTTTTTACAAATTTAAATTTGCACGACCTGCCGGAATGCAGAGGGACTGTATTGATATTTGGATATATTACAGAAGCTTACTGCCAAAATAAGGAATGTAAACACACCCAGTTCAAGTATAGAGCACTCATCAAGTGTGATATTATTATTATCATTATTTGTGACTGGTTTTCGCTTTGCAGTTCTTCCGATCCCTTAGCCACTCCAGAAAACACTCAATAATTCGGACTATTGTGTAAAACAAGAGGAATAGAAATTAGTAAGATTTGACTAGGGTCTACGGGTCAATAACTACCACAAACGTTCAGCTAATTAGCTTTCACAAGATTACTCCAGCCAGAAATGCGGTAACGCCCATCGCAGAACCACCCAATAGATTCAAATTTCAGTTCAAATTAATTACTGATTACTTACAAATTTGGTCACGTTGCATTTGAAAACTCACCTGCAGCCGAAAGTACACCATGTGGTGTACATAGGGTCTTGTGACTAGCTTGCCAGTGCAGCACCTGGTGCTCTTTCGAACAGTAGTTGACTTTCCGGCACTTCCCACATTTCTTTCCGCCACGGCAACCACAAACTATGCACAGTGGCGTAAAATCTTCACATTTTGGGTGTGCACTTCCACTCTTATCGTACACTTCTTCAGGCGGGCTGTCCGAATAAAAGCTGTTGTGCCTTGGAAGCTGATTTCGAAACACTACTAAGTTCTTCGAGCTGTTAATCTTACAGCACCCAGCCTCGCGGCAAATGAAAATAAATACCGCTCTGTGGAAACAGTCAGGCTTATCCTCATTAGGGGCGTAAACTTGCAACAGAAATACGCACGGTTTGCCGCAACAGCCGCAACGCACACGGTCAATGTCCGGAAGATCCATAAAATTCAGCCATGCAGGCTTTCCACCAACTTTGCTTGGAAAGAAATGGCTCAGTAATTTCAGTGGATCGTCAGGTTCTTCCACAAATCCTAGATCCACGCTTCCACAGGGCTGTTTGGCGGCCATGACGCGAGAAAGTGTCGATACTTACCTCCGCATGCAAAGCCCTCCACTACTAGCCATAGATATACAACAAATATCCGTACTCGCTGCTTACTCATACTATGGGGGTGTCTACGCGTAAAGGTAGATTTGCGTACTTCTAAGAAGGATCGGGCAGAAAAATTATACTGCGTAGGTCGGTAGGCCAGACTCTTGTGCGTAGGACAGCAAATATTTCCTTACTCAGTGACTCGCTTGCACCGTTTTCTTCCGGGTCCTGCTGCGTTAAGCAATGTGAGCTGTCAATGATTATGTATCGTGTAACAGTTTGGTAGCAACAGATGTATATAAACTGACGATTGATAATGTACGTAGCATATATGGACTAGATAAACAGTGTACACCTACGAAAGCACACCGGTCGTGGGTTTGCGAGAGCTAATATTACTGGTTAAAGCTGTTCTTCACAGTCCAGATCGTGGATTCCTAGTCCTTAAACAGGAGTTTCTATGCTCACTACTCCAAGCGGGAGTGAGAAGTCCAGACTCTCTTGCTGTTAAAGACTGATGACTCGACCAAGTTTATTTTTTTAATTTGAGTCCAAATTACCTGACAACCATCTACATATTCTGAGGTATACGAAGCATCAAATTAGGTATATCAAATAATCACATTTCAAATATTATATAAATTGGTAATAAATGGAACTGGGTGAATTTACGTCGTGTTACCCGAGAAAGGTAAAACTAACCCAGCGAATGCCGGCTATCACATGACGTTAACATGGCGGCCCCCATCAACCTGGGCAACCTAGATCCGGCGAAGACTGCGTTTTTCTTGTGCGATGTACAGGAAAAATTCAAGCCCTCAATTAAATTTTTTGAGGAGATTGTTGGTGTTTCAAATAAAATGGTAAGTAGCTCCTTCGTTAAGAGAAGTGAATGTGGTTTATCGGATGGAAAACACCCCCTTGGGTCAAGGCCGATAGACACCCTGATGCTAGCTGTAAACGTTAGCTGACTAAAAGCCTCTTTTATATAGCGGCAAGGGAGCTTTAAGGGCTATCAACACCGCTGCAGTTGGAAAGACAGGATCGTCCGCTGCAGGAATCAAATCCACGACCTGCGTTGTGAAGAGCGTGAACCTTACTCCTGGGCTAAGAACCAGGTGCTGTCCCTCTACACATTCAATTTAGGCTGTTTTAACAGCATGTAACAAATACTGCTTATGATGTCCTAAATTTTAAACTGGCAGCTGGCTTCTTTGGGCACATAGCCGGTGGCAATACTTTTGTATTAAAAGGCACGCCAATCGAAGAGAACGAAGATAACGAAATCGCTACGGTTAACTTCTAGGTGCTATAACTTCAGTGCTTAGTCAGGTGCTAGTCGAATCCATTTCCAAAAAATAACTAAATAAACTGGTATTTTTTACAAAAATAGCCGCGCTGGTTTGGCACAGCGGTTAAGGTGCTCGCCCAGACCACGGTCAAGCTGAGGTCGCGGGTTCTAGCTCCGAGGCATATGTGAAGCCCCTGAATAGATTGGGTCTACTTAGAGCGCTATTAAAAATGAGTATATATATATATATATGTATGTATATATGTTTGATGTATTGATTTTTTCCAGGGAACGTTTTGCTGCGACTCGTTCAACCGGACTTTAAGACTGGCTAGGATTTTTTAATTCGCCGAGCCTGGCAAAGAGATTGCTGAAAGAGAACTTGAGCCGGGTGGGAACGGTGTGCCAGATGCACTGAGATGTGCTGTCTTCAGTAAATCATACCACGTCCGAGCTGTATGTAGCATCAAGTACGACAGAATTACTGTCAGCTGTACCGTTGCAAACCATGGAAAACGTGGCGATACTGAGCTGATTACACTGCTTTATAATAATAATAATGCACTTGATAAAGCGCCCTCGGAGAACTCAGTCTCTTTCAAGGCGCTTCACATTTGCTGCAAAGGGAAACGTGATTGAATGGTGAGTAATATCATGCTTGATAAACATGAATAACATGGTTACAGGGTCAGCATGCAAATGTGGTTAGTGGCAGCATGCACAGTGTCAGCACGCATAAGCACATCAAGGACGAATAAAAGCGACCCACTAAATGCTGTCCAAAATAGGTGTGTTTTTAAGTTCTTTTTAAATGTGGTCCAGTCAGGGGATGTTCTGCCGCAAGTCGGGAGGGAGTTCCAGGATACGGGAGCATACGAACTAAATGCACGGTCTCCAAAGGATTTGAGGTTTGTACAAGGTATTGGTAAACTGTTGGATTCCGAAAAGCGGATGGTACGATGCTTGGCCTGGTGGGGGAGTAGATCTGAGATATAGGCTGGAGCCAAAGAATGAAGTGACCTAAAAGTGAGTGACAAAGCCTTGAAGTCGATCTCTTGCTTGACTGGTAGCCAGTGCAGGTCGGTGAGAAGTGCTTTGTGGCAGCGGGTGTGACAAAAACATTTGCCCGAATCTATTCCATACGGGTTTGACACCTTCGAGCAGATGGTTGGAAAGTACTCAGCTTCCGAATCTTCTCGTTGGTGGCCAACAATCCACACCTGGGCATAGCATACTTGAAGCTTCTGCTATAAACTTTTTGAGCTGTACAGACAGATGAATGGTTTAAGAATATCCAGATGGAATTGCATCCTGAAACTCGTTGAAGAATTGCTTCGACCTTAAATGGAAAATTAAGCCCTCCCTAGCCACTAAGCACAGTGTGAAAAAAGAAGGTGTCACTCAGGATCAGGCCCTGTCAGGTCGCAGAGTGTGATGGCACCAAGACCAAATAGACATGTTGCAAATGATGGAGAGTGTCTGCAGTGAATTTAGGTGTTTACTGTCACAAAAAAGACAAGCCACGAGCATCGAGTGCCAAGAATAGGCCTAAGCATTACATAATCTTAAGACATGCTCAAAACTGAGAATTATGTTGCTGCGTATTGCATTCGATATGATTATAACTATTCAATAGCATATATTTAATCATTGCCTTCTAGTTTGTTGCCTTTATTGTGAATACTCCATGGGAATTGTCAGCTGGCGTGTGTCTTTGTAGTGCAATATTATTGTTTAATTAGCACCCTAAGAGAACTGAAATCTGTATCCAGGGCCTTAAAACTCGCTGCAAGAGAATCAATATCCAAGGGTTAGGGACATGCAAAATATCCAGCATGCAAAAGCAAACAACTGTCGTGCCTATGCCAGCATGCTAAAGCAAACATAAAGGCACCCATGGCCACCGGTTAGAAAAACCTTTGGCTAGTACCATGCACTCAATCGTGTGAACATATGCATGCAAAGCACACTGGGGAAAAAACAAGGTTCCTTGAGCAAAGGAAAAGCTGAGCAGAATAGGAGCATGTTCAGCTGAGGAAAGGTGCAGGGATATTGCAGATTGTGACTGTAGCCGAAAGCGAGGTCTTGGCTTTTGGTGCTTGCGAGCTGAAGGCTCGATCACCAAAAGATTTCGATTTAGTGTACAGGATGGCAAGATGACAAAATGCAAGGAGCAAGTGGTTCGAGAGCACTTTGGAGGAGCAAGGTCGGATGTGTTGAAAGTGAGTAAAGTGACATATAAGCCAGACAGAGGATCTTAAAATCGATCTGGTGCTTTCTATGGTGCCAGTGATTCTCAGTCAGAATTGGTGTGATGGGACAGCTATTCTGTTGACGACAGACCAGACAAGCCACTGAGTTTTGGATCAGTTGAAGACGATTGAGGGCGCTGTACTCCCCCACCAGGCCAGGCATCGTACCACCCACTTTTCGGAATCCAACAGTTTACCCATACCTCATACAAACCTCAAATCCTTTGGAGACCACGCATTTAGTTCGTATGCTCCCAAAGCCTGGAACTCACTCCCACTTGCATCACAACATCCTCCGACTTGACCACATTTAAAAAGAAATTTAAAACGCACCTATTTATGGACACCATTTATTTGTCCCTGTGATTTGTCCTTTATGTGCTTATGCATTCTGACACTGTGCATGCTGCCACTAACCATACTTGCATGCTGACCCTGTGCATAT
Source organism: Cristatella mucedo (assembly GCA_009760855.2). Classification (NCBI taxonomy): domain Eukaryota; kingdom Metazoa; phylum Bryozoa; class Phylactolaemata; family Cristatellidae; genus Cristatella; species Cristatella mucedo. The sequence goes on along the minus strand of WPIO01000062.1, from coordinate 1,702,923 downwards.
CACCCCTAACTATGTTATTCTTGTTGTTTATCAAGCATGATACCACTCACCACTTGATCGTGTTTCCTTTGCAGCAAATGTAAAGCACCTAGAAAGAGATTGTGTTCTCTGAGGGCGCTTTATCAAGTGTATTATTATATTATTATTATTACTGGCAAGAAGTCCTGAATAAAGAGAATTGCAGTAATCTAGGTGCAATGTCACACAAGTGTGAACTAGTTTGGCTGTCTTACTCTTGTTCAAGCAAGCTCATTAGCTGATAGTTGTCCGACTTGGCAGTGGAGGAAATGTGCTCATCTAGCATGCCCAGATTTCGGCCAGATGTCACTAGAGTAATACTAAATGAACCAATCTTGAGGTTTATGTCTTCCAACTTGGGGATGACTCCACGTCTGCCCTTAAATCTTAGGTTAGTCTTATTGTCGTTAAGCTTTAGGAAGTTTTTGGCCATGCAAGTAGAATTATCTTCTATCCCTGCTACAAAGAAATTAAATCGGATGTGAACCAAGACTGATAAGGGTCAAATTATAGGTAGAGGTGTGTGTCACCGGCATGGCAATGACAGCTGAGGTTGCGCTTTGCAATGACTTCGTCCTGATGGAATGTATTGATAGTGAAAAGAATAATACCTATGACCGATCCTTCCAAAAAGATCTTGTAGTCAAATGTGTCAAATATTGCTGAGAGATCTCGGAGAACTAGCTTAGGCTCTACCCTGATACAACTTTATTTAAAACGGTAGTGAGAAACCTGAAGCAGAGAAATTTCTACGGAATGGTTAGCACTAAACCCCGATTGAAGTTTTCTAGCAAGATCTGACGAACTGATGTAATCATTTAATTGCTGAGCCACCATTCACAGCTGTCTTGATTGAAGCTAGACGTCCTTGATTACTGTTGCCCTCGCCTACAGTCGATACACGTTAGTGCTTGTGGTGATGACTGGCTAGCTGTGCGTCTGGGGAGGACCTGTGTTGTCCTTGTGGCGAAGTAATTTGGTTTCGGAGTATTTCGTGTCAGAAATGCAACATGAACTCATGCCTGAAATATCTCGGCTAGGCTACCGGCTGCGCAGTTCTATTGATCTTATTGTACTTGGCCCAGTTTTAGGTCATGAAGCAAGCTGCTCAGCTGCTTGTGCATGTCTTTATATGCTTCTAACTATCCTACTGGCTAAGCCTGCAGAGTTCCGAAGTTAGCTCACTTTAATGTGATGCTTCTTCGAGTTCACAGATCCTACTACCACAATCCAGAAGCATTTGCTCACGCTCGGTGTTGACCATTAGTCACGCATAGTAGTACACTTTTGTTGCTTGAACCAACTGTCATGATGTAGAAGTGGTCGTCTACGGTCAAACTTTAACTGCAGGCCATCAGCAGAGGGAGAAACTCTGGTTTTAAGGTTGAGCAAAACGCACTGATCACACATTAATTACAAAATATGCACCTCGTGCTTTAAATGTGTTATCGTGATCCTTTCACTTGCTGCTTATGTGCTGCTTGGTTCAGAGCTGCTCACTCTACTGTCCGTGCTCCGAGCATTTCTCTGTGTGTGACCAATTTAGTACCCACCCACTCCCACATTCGGCAGGCTCCAGCAGAAGAGCCTCCACGGCTATTACCACTGCAGATGTTGGCAGATGCTGAAGCCAAGCATAGGCCAATATGCACGACAGTTGAGAACTTGTTCAGAATTTATATCACAGACAGCTAGGCTGAATAACGCCACAGCAGATTGTAGACCCAGCTTGAAGTCATTGTCGTCTTGATTTTAGGTGGTGGCAGCAAAGATTCTGTGTATACCTCTGATTGTCACTGAGCAGGTAAGTGGATAGTCAGAGGGTTCACTCAGCTGCTTTGCAGCCCCCTCAGCATGTCTGTGTACTGTATGTCAAGTGATCAATAGGTGTCGGCAGGTGATAGATAATATCTCGCTTTCATCCTCGTCATTGCAATAATTTGGATGTAAATTTTCTGTCATTTATAGCCTAGCGAACCTCACCGGCAGGTGATAACATCTTTAGTGGTTTGAACTCATTGATTCTACAATCAGCAGAATAATATGTATATCAATATTATATACATATATATATGTATATATGTATATAATATATATATATATATATATGTGTGTATGTATATATATATATATATATATATATATATATATATATATATACCAGAGGTCAAGTCTGAAGTGAGCTGAACGGCAGATTGCCTTCGATGGCTCTGTTTTTCATATATATATATATATATATATCATTCATCGAAGGCAATCTGCCGTTCAGCTCACTTCAGACTTGACCTCTGCCTTGAGCAAGGAGCTATCCCACAATTTCTGGCTTGCCCAACCGGTACTCTGTCAACTGAGCTGTCACGGCTTTGCCCTATTGCTATCTAGTATTTGCATGGTAACAGTTGTGCTGATAAAATATTTTGGTATATGTCGTGGGTGTGACATTAGAAATTTTGCGTAAGTATGCATGCATGTGTTTATGTGTGTGTGTGTTCTCGCACACGTGTGTGGGCACGTCCGTTTGTGTGTGTGTGTCTCTGTGTGTGTCTCTATGTGTGTGGGTGTGTGTGTGTGTCTTGTTTGTCTGTCTTCTGTGTATATATATCTATGTGTATGCCATCTTTTTATGAAATAAGTGTTGCTATGTAATCAATAGTATGCTCGTGATACATTTCAGTATCCAAAAGGCCTAGGAAGCACTGTTAAGGAGTTTGACATTAGCCATGCTGCCGGAGTCTTTCCAAAGACCAAATTCAGCATGTTGCTACCTGAAGTCGATGCATTGCTGAAGACAGCCTGTGCTGGGTCTCCTGTACAACAGGTTGTGATCTTTGGCATTGAGGTACAGTAACAAGGCGTTTTCTTCCATGTGACACATACACAGCTTTATCTCTTTTATAATGTTAGAGCACCCTTCACTGTGGTCTAAGTATCTTTGTAGATAAATGTGTTGGCTGGTTATTGACCAGTTCGTGATAGGAGACAGCAGCAGGCGTGCATCCGATTGGAATGGTTTGGCCCTGTGTTGTAGCTCGATGCTTGTTTTGCTCCTAAAGCTTTGGCATTAAGACCGTGCTCGGGCTGTATATCATAGATATCCGTGCCGTCCTTTCCCTTCACACACACACACACATACACACACACACACACACACACACACCTCTCCTTCATCTACAAACTCATTTTGTGGCATTCAACCCATATATTTTCTTTGTGGTTAATTTGTATTGTCCGTGCGGGACGAGATGGAGGCTGCTGAATGGTGTCGATCGACAGCCTTCTTAGCTCTCTATATCTGGTCCAACAGTGTCTGACTACTGCCCAACGTTTTTGACTGTATCAGCCGGCTTAAGCTTGCACAGTTGCACTTTGTTTGTAGGCTCATGTTTGTATTCAGCAGACGTGCATCGACCTGGTTGCCCGTGGCATGCAGGTGCATGTCATCGCAGATGGAGTGTCTTCGAGAAGCCTAGCAGACCGCTTCTTTGCCCTTCAGGTAGCCGTACACTTTTGTGTGTCGCCTCTAGTCTCCGTATGAGGAGTGGCTGAATCTGAATCACTTGTGCCTGGTCTCCGACTGTATTCCGCAGTTCCTGCATGCTATCGGTGCATTCGTCGGCCGGGCGAACCAATCAGATGGTGCGAGTGGCATGAAATTTTTTGACGTCGATATAGAGAGGATGTTCGCCGATAGAGGGGTTGGGCAGGAAATGTTGCTACAAACAGCGTGTGCTAAGATGCGGCTGCTGCAGCGCAGGGCCTGCCCCTCTAGTCTGCTGACTTCGGCGCTGCAGTGCACCAGATGGGTTCTAGGCTCCATATGTGGTTTGGCTGTGCAATGAGAAAGGTTTGCATGCCTGGAGTGGAATCAGGCCAGCTGTGGCATGGCTTGACGTTCATTGCTGTGAGGTGCAATCCTTCTCTGTCTCTACTGTCTATGCCTCTGCCTTGGGGTAGATGCCTTGCAATGCAGCCACTTGAGGGCTTGCTTAGTTGAGCAGCAGTCTGTGAATGCTTTGCTCAGGTAGCCCAATTTTGCCTACGAAACCGACGTTTGACAGACTCGTGACAAGAGGCTTGGCTTCCAGCAGAAGTGCATGCCTTGGTGAAGTACTGGTTGTGGCCCACACGAAAGATCGAAGGCTCCTGTGGCCGAGATTACGAGCACACAGCATATGCACTTTTATTTCCTCATTTTGCAACGCCGTAAAGACTAAGCGGTTGTTATATGGGATGGTTATATGTGTGCCCTCTTAGGCTAAATGGCTTTCGGTGCACTTGCAGTGGCCAATAGACTTAATCTCACACAATATCGAAAAAAGTAACAAGCATTAGAGGAATCGGTTGAGAAAATAAGTGTCATCAAGGCTGCAGCAAAAGGGTGGCTGGAAAGACCTGGTTTGGCCCAGGGTGTAAGGTGCTCACCTTTGATGACCATGGTCAAGGTGCTCGAGTTTAAGGACCAAAGTCGTGGGCTCGAGCCTGCAGCATAAATGAAGCGCCTGGATAGAGATTCAGTTCTCTTTAGAACTAAAGGCACGGCTATAATCAGCGGTAGGAGAACACGCATAACTATTTGAATTTGGTTTTCCTACCTTTTTAAGTCAGCCGAACTTTTGCAGATTCCATTTATACTAAGGCAAATGTTCCTTCATTCTGTTAACATTGCTTGGTAGAAACTCTGGCTAATCCTAGCAGCAGTCTTGAAGTGGCTGCTGTTGCTCCTCTTGAATGTTTGTAATTGGTATTGCACCTGAGTTTAGGGTCCGTATCTGCTTTTTACTCAAAATGTCTGGAGATGCTATTCTTCATGTGACCAACAATACAATAATGGGACAGTGTTGCATTTTCTTTTCTTTTCATTTTTTATGCATCACGTTCTTACGAAATTTACAAGTTCGTCTGTGCTATGTCATTACTGCAGCACTGTCTGTAGTGTGTCTTATCAAGCATATTTAATTTGAGTTCATAAATAGTTGGGCAAGAGGCCTTACTCAATGTTTCTACCTGTTTAAGTTATTTTGATTGTTATTTGACAGTAGCCCGTAAGAAATTACGTGCCTATGGATATCTAAACGTTTGTTGCATCAGGCTGCTGGGACTCCCACCGAAGCGGCCTTAGCTACGCCTGTGGCTAGTAACCTGCATGTTAGTTATGATCATATGCAGCTATTATCGCTTCGTCATCGTAGATCAAATGCATTCCTAGATGTTACTGATGTTACTAAGATTCTTGAATTGTGCATTAGCAAAAGAAAAGCACCCCGGAGCCACCTTGGTAGCCAAAGCTGCCAGTTTAGACTCCGCTCGTTTGACGCCCCTTGTTTGGCAGGAATTGCTAGCTGAGTACCCGCTCGTTTGGTATTCCTAGCATTTTTCGAACCGCTCAGCATGCTCCCCCGCACGCATCACTGTTAATCTCTTTAACCTAGTAGTCATCAGGCCTGTTATAACCCCGGTGGCCCAACTTAGGGCTTGCCTTTGGAATCCTCGCTCAATGTGCACTAACCCTCTGGTAATAAGCGACCGTATTTCTGAAAAGGTCTTGACCTGCTCACCTTAACTGAAACTTGGTAAAATCGGTAAACTACCCGACAATTAAAGACACTAACCCGACTGGTTTCCCATGTTTTCACACTCCTAGATGAATCAGAACTGGGAGGGGGTTGCTATTTTCGTGCTCTCGAAATTCAACTTTGAGCCATTTGCAGTACCCTCGAAGCAGTCTTTTGAATCGATTGTCTTGATTTGACCCGAAAACAAGCTACCGATGGTGGCAGTAGTCTATCGCCCACAAGTTACTAAATCCTCCTTTATCACAGATTTACCCGATCTCATTTTGATTCTGTGTGCAAGAAATCGATCCTTCCTCGTTATGGGTGATTTCAAGATTCACTTTGATAACTTATCTGATGCCTTCAGCACTGAGTTTTATGCATTGAGTGACTCATTGTCTCTTGTGGCTCGTGTGCATGCCCTACTCTCATCAAGGGTCACACACTCGACCAAATTTTCTCATACAACTGCACTTTGTCATCACCAATATTACCAAATCCTGCTTATCTGGCCAAATGCAGATCTCATTCAGTCTGCGATGTTTGCCCTCCCCCTCCTCTTCTAAAATAACCTGTGAATTGCGAAACCTCAAGACCCTTGACATCGATGCTTTCCGTGCGAGAATATCTGCATCGCCTTTGCTGCTCAGTCCCCCTTCCGATCTGTCATCATTGGTAGATAGCTACAACACCACGCAAGCTGACACGCTCGACGAGTTTGCACCTCTGACTAAGCACACTGTGTGCCCTCGCCCAGACGACCTACGGTTTGCCACACACATTAAACTAGTTAGGTTTGCTACATGCAAGCTTAAAACAGCATACAGAAGGTCAGGACTGCCTGCCCATCGACAGGCATAAGAGGACTACTGTAGGTCGTACCAATCGATCCTAGCAAAGGCCACGTCTAGCTTCTATAAAAACATTGTTGAATCACAGATGTACAATCCAAAAATGCTGATGTCAACGGTCAACCATCTCTTCAACCGCTCCCATGTTAGCTCCTTACCGGATGATCCGTGTGATGATGTACCTGATCGCCTCTCTAGCTTCTTTGTCCAGAAGATAGACAAGATCAGGGAGTCCGTCCCTGCGATGACAGCATCCCCCTTGAATGCTGTCCCTCGATTCCTTGCAGCACCTCAATGTCTACATTCAAGGAGGTCACTAGTGATCTCATCCTGAAGTTGATATCCCAATCAAAGAAGACAACAAGTCTTTTGGACCATATTCCCACTGTCCTGCTCCTACATTGCATTGATCTGCTGCTGCCTTGCATAACTAACATCATTAATATGTCATTAGCCTCAAGTCGTTTCCCAGCACCTTTCAAAAAAACTGTCTGTAGTCAGGCCACTACTCAAGAAAGCGATACTACACCAAGAGAACTCGAGCAACTACCGCCCTTCTACCATTCCTATCAAAGACACAGGAACAAGTCGTGGCAGACCATTTGAACTCATATATTGAAACTTCAAAACTTCCTAGTAAGTTCCAGTCTGGCTAATCACTCCACGGAGTCAGCATTGCTTTGGGTGTACAATGACCTACTTAGGAGTGCAGACATGGGTAGAGTTTCTCTACTTGTTTTGCTTGATCTTTCGGCAGCTTTTGATACTATCGATCACCAAGTCCTTCTTGAGTACCTGTCATCTCGCCTGGGCATCACTGGCACTGCTCTGCAATGGTTCAGGTCCTATCTCAGTGGGAGATTCTAGAGTATTAATGTGAATGGACAAAGATTATCCGAGGTACCTCTGAAATATGGGGTACCTCAGGGCTCCGCCCTAGGTCCGGTTCTTTTAACAGTTTATATTCTCCCTCTTGCTGATGTGATTGCCAAGCACAATCTAGGCTTTCACTTCTATGCAGATGACACTCAGTTGTACCTTTGCTTTGATCCCTCCCAGCCTTCGAGCACCTCGAATTCTCTCAACTCCCTTGCTGCATGTATTGATGACATCTGTACATGGATTGCAGCAAATTTTCTTAAATTAAATGATAAAACTAACTTACTAGTTATGGGCAAACCAAGTGTGATTCAGAAATTGGAAAGGCTGACGCTCAAAATCGGCTCTGCTAGCGTATCTCTCGTTGAATCTGCACGAAATCTAGGTGTCATGTTCCAAAGTGACCTTTCGTTAGACCACATCAGCTCCACAATCAAGTCTGCCTACTTTCAGCAATACAACATTGCTAAAATTTGGGCTTGTGTAGATAGGGATACCACATCTGAGTTGGTCCATGCATTTGTGACATCCCGTCTTGACTTCTGTAACTCACTACTTGCTGGCCTACCGGCATGTGCAATCAGGCGCTTATAGCTGGTGCAAAACGCTGCAGCTAGTCTTGTCTGTCGTGAGAGTCGTAGTTGCCACATCACACCACTTCTCACCGACCTGCACTGGCTACCAGTCAAGCAACGGATCGACTTCAAGGTTCTGTCGCTCACTTTTAGGTCACTTCATTCTTTGGCTCCAGCCTACCTATCAGATCTACTCCCCTACCAGGTCAAGCATCGTACCACCTGCTTTTCGGAAACTATTTGCTTATACCTTGTACAAACCTCAAATCCTTTGGAGACCGTCCATTCAGTTCGTATGCTCCCAAAGCCTGGAACTCATTCCCGACTTGCATAACGACATCCCCTGACTTGACCATATTTAAAAAAAAATTTAAAACGCACCTATTTGTGACAGCATTTAGTGGATCCCTGTGATTCGTCGCTTAAGGTCTTAAGCGTGCTGAGACTGCTGCATGCTGCCACTAACTACACTTGCATGTTACCCCTAACCATGTTATTCATGTTGTTTATCAAGCATGATACCATTCACCATTCGACCGTGTTTCTTTGCAGCAAATACAAAGCATCTAGAAAGAGATTGAGTTCTCTGAGGGCGGTTTATCAAGTATATTATTATTATTATGTTAAGTCGAAGTGTGCTGGACATGTGTTGTACTTGTTTGACTATGGTTGTGTGTTTGTCATCTATTGTCTTGGAGATGTTGTTATTCATATATATATATATATATATATATATATATATATATATATATATATATATATATATATATATATATAGATAGATATAGATATATATATATAGATAGATATAGATATATATATATAGATAGATATAGATATATATATATATTCCAGTGGATTTTCAACTTACTTTGTAGAGGCTCAGACAAATTGGCGTTATCGTCACTACTTGTGAGAGTGTCCTTTTCCAGCTTGTGCAAGATTCAACTCATCCACGTTTTAAAGAAGTTCAAGCACTGATCAAGACCGCGGCTCCTGATACGTTTGGGATATCTGCTCTACTCTGAGTGTATCACTCGTGATTTTGCTCTTCTTTTTGGTGTATGGGTCCCGAATACCCACAGCTATGAATCCTTGCCTGACGATCCAGATGCATTTACTGATGCAGCAAGAAAGAATTATATTGTCATTTAGCTGCATGGTGGCATTCCTGTTGATAACTTATCATGCCAGTATGATTGTGGAATTTGTGTTTGACTTCTCAACAGTGATAGCATAACAAAATGTTTAGTGTGTCAAATGTGATGATCATGTTTCATGGGCTTGAACTTGTGTTATTACTTTGGCTTATGGCTATCTATAATAAGACCAGCTTCCAAACCTAGTCATGAGCACGAAGGAGCTATGGCTTGCCGAGTTCCAGCTTTCTCAGAAGGCCCATGCTCCCGTGATTAGTGCTGCTCTCTACCTAGCCTTGTCTTATTTTCAGAAGTCCTTTAATTTTTGGCTTCCTAGACTCTTTGATGGTTTGCAAATGTGTGTGTGTGTGTGTGTGTGTGTGTGTATGTGTGTGTGTGTGGAGGGGGTGACTAACCAAATCTAACCCTCTTCTCGGTGATCGCTATAACATACTTGCATTTTGTGAGCTTGCCACTTACCTCAGTAACTCATAGCAGACACTTTAAATATTCACCCATTGCTTTGAGTATTAGTGTGCCTAGCGTGTTTTCGCTTCACTAGAAAATATGAAACCGTCAAGCAACCAGAAACAAAAATGTGAAGATTGAAGTTCGGTAAAATGCAACTGACAACTTAGAGTGTTGGCGCTGAACCTGAAAGTAGTGTTAGAGTCTTGTCAACCTCTGCATTACTGAACAAACTAGAAGAACTGCAACTACAAGAGGTTTTATTAATCTTATAATAATAGTAAGAAGTGCATACGTTGCCCTAAGAGAACTAAATCTCAGTCCGGGTACTATACACGTTTTACTGGAAAGATTGTGTAACTGTTGTAAACTAAAGCCCCTCTCTAATTTTTCACTTTTTTCTAGAAAATGTGTACATCCAATTGAGTATAGGTTACTGTGCGTGTTAGAGTATCATAATGTATATCGATCGAAGGAGTAGCGAGTTCTTTGGGACCGAATAAGAAAGATGCCGTCAATTTTTTTGGATCGGGCATTGTAGTGGCCGTTGGTGCCAGAAATTATATTGCCTTAACAGTTTTCAAAGCGGTAAAGTTATCTCGTATAGCTTAGCAGCGAGAGCACTAGGACAGAAACAGACGTTTCAGGTGCTAGAGGAACTGGTTCGGTTCTTTTTCTCCCAGTCGAGAACCAATTTCAGTCGTTGCTCAAGCGAACGAGCTCCGAATTCAAGGCCAGGCCGAGCAAAAGCTTCTGGAATCACCGACAACCCTTATAGGAAAAAAAGCAAGCAACATATTGATGAGAGATACATCTGTGTATCTCCACACGCACGACTGCTTAGGAGCAAGCACGCCCCAGTCTGAGGTTGTCACTGCACTGATGAAAATTAGAAGGATTAAGACAACCTGGCATACGTGAGCAGTATGTCCGCTCCGCCATGGCTTAAATTGTTATTATCAGTTTTTTAGTTAACGCTTTTGTTTTTGGTATGCACTCCCACCGTCAGTCGTGGCCACTAATCGGCTGGTCGAGGCAGTTAGGTAGAGCGGATCCTATGGTAAGGAAGCCTTCCCATTGGTTGGCCTTCAGTAGACAAAGCAGGTTCCCATTCCAACTAACGCTTCCTTCGACTCGTCACAGCCGCTCATCCGATTGATTAGCCTGTGGGCATACTCAATGAAGATTAAAAATATAATTGCAGTTTTTTGAGCGAACACTCATTTGCAGTTAGTCATACTTAATTTGGATATAATACAATAAAGCATTAGTATCCCCTTGAATCTCTCTCGACGAATTGAAGCTATTAGCTCTTTGAAGCTCTCTGGGCTATGGACACTAGCTTTGTTAGTTGTAATTATTATTTTCCTACTATTTTCCTCATTTAAAATCATTTTGTGGTTCATTTTAGTGCACATTTTAGAACACCCGCCACTTCAAACGTGTCAAACTCCCACATTACCTATATAGAAGGCTCGTTTCGTTTGACTGCACTCCATCTTGCCTTCACTATGCCTCCTGGTGCTGGTTACAGTGTCGCCGACAGCTCTGCATTTGTTTTTTGGGTTTTGCTTCGCTTTGGCTTTTCCCTCACCTTCAAGCTGCTTCACATCATTATAATTTGCCTGGCATTGACCTGACCTACGTTGCAAGAACAAGGGCATACAATGACCGAGATCCACTAAAAAATCCTTGGTGACGAATAATGAGATGGAGAAATAGTCTACGGAGACTGCTTTCTTCGGCTAGGAAGAACCCGAGTCTGGAATAGTCATTTGTGTTGTCATGCAACGCATGTTCTTGCCACAGTTATTAATCATATTTACATGCTTTCTTTACAGCAATTGCAAAATTTCTATTAATAGATTTAGCTCTCCGATGGCGCTATACAAATGAGTTATTATTATTATTATTATTGCATGATTAAGGGAGGAGGCCTGTGGTTCGTGACCTTCCCAAGACGGATCTCAGCCAATCAACTTTTTCGTTGAATACGCTCGGGAACTAACCTATCCTCCCGATGCACCCAGGTGTTGTAGCCCTTGAAAGAAAGGTGCAGTGGAGGGGTTTCGAAGCCCTCGCCTCGATAGCCATTCGCGATTGATGGCATAATACCGGTGGAAAGCTGTAATTGCGTGAGAGAGAGACAAATGGAGAGAGAGAGAGAGAGAGAGGCTGAATGAGTAAGCTTTGCTATTGAATACTGAAAACATTTCCGCCCAGAGCTAGCCACCACTGTTTCTTACCGATAGGAGCTTCGACATCGGCGGACACCGCAGGCTCAAGGAGCGGGAGCAGTGGTGGCCTTGAACTTCGTGGCCGTGCTCGGTCTCACATGTGCATGTCGGGCAATGCTATACATTTAAAGAAACGTCTTTCCTTACGGCCTTCGACGAGCAGACGCCAAACCGCCAAAAAAACCGCTGTTTATAAAATGCTTACGTTTTCGTAGCGCTTTCGGAGTCCAAGCCAGTTTCACCTCACAGTGCTCCTGCTGCACACTCCAGCCGCATCCCCTAGCCAGTTCCTGCAGCCCAGCGCCGGTCGTAGCCGAACGCAGGATGCTGGTGATGCTGAAAGAAAAAGCGAAACAGTGGCAGCAACGACCGGCAGCCGTAGCTCGACAGGCAAAAAGTAGGCAAAACAGGAAGCAAACTGGTGCCGCATAAAACAGGGACCAGTTGTTTGGTTACTGCCTTCAGGGCTGGAAATATTGCAACGCACGAAGAGAAAGAACCTCCCTATTGGTCATGTTTGTCGCGACTGATGGAAAAGAACGAAGGTATGAAGTTCGAGATGGTTAACGGGTAGATGGACGAATGCTCTCCGCAAATGGAATGCCTTCAGCACCGTGCAGATATAAGAACGCCGAAATAGTCTTCATACTACAAAATCAAGCCGCGTTTTAGGAGCCGGCTTTTTTGGTGTTGATTAAAAAGTTGCTTTCATCCCGAACGTTTTAAAAGGCAAGTGTACACGGCTTAAAGTATATGGCATAACTCAGCTTTTGGTCTGCTCACGCTCTGTCTCCGACTAAGCGATCCGAAATACTTACTCCTCAGCTTCCGGCTACCTGATCTACTGACGCTGGTCACGGGCGGCGCTCCTGTAACCGAGACTAGTGAGGGTAGGTTTTTTACATCCGACGGCCTCGTGTCCCAGCCGCGCTGCCGGCTTGCCACAACGCCGTCTCCAGACTAGAGCAAGACGAGCAGCAGTGTAATTGAACGCATTTATAACAATATCGCATCCGCCAAAAATAATCGGGTGCTCATACCGGGTGCTATAGGTACATCGGGCTGTAGGGGAACGTGAGAAACAACGATTCAAGCATTCCGTAAGAGGAAGGGACGTAAAAGGAAGGGACGCCCTGTGACCGAAGGCGACCTTAAAGGCGACGGCTGTTATTACCCGAGTACCGACCGTCTCGCCAGTGGTACGAGAGAGACTGCTTAACTCAGAGACTCACTAGCGGGACACATCTCAGCTCGCGGAGGGCTCCAACTCATAAAGGACAGACCCAGGTATTATCAACGTACTACGGCTCAAGCGGAACAACGGGAAAGGAAGCATTCCTGGAATGAGGAAGGGACGCTCTCGGACCAGGGCAATCTGAAAAGTGGCGGTGCTATCCCACAGCTACCAGACACGATGCCAGAGGTACCGGCGATTTCGTAACGGAGACTCACAAGCGGGCGCATCTCAGCTCGCCGAGGCCCCCAGCTCAAGGGGCCCTATGAACAATATACTATTTGTGTTATATACAAGCCATTGCAATGCTCCGGAGTCTTAGCCCAGGAGGTAAGGTGCTCACTCTTTACTACCCTGGTCGTGGGTTCGAGTCCTGCTGTAGGTGATCCTTTATTGCCTACTGCAAGGGATGACGATAGCCATTAAGGTTCTTTTGCTGCTGTATAAACGAGGCTGTTGAATCAACGAATATTATTATTATGACAACGAGCGTGCTTAACTTTTGCCTTTCTCATGCAGCGGATCCTCGTGGCCTTGTGCGGTTGGCTGCATGTCGGTGAACGCCAGCGATCCATCCTTCGGGATACTGAGCTACCCGGACACTCCGCGGCGGACCTCGTGTCATGGCCCAAGGAATTCTTCACGCCAATTGCCCTGGTTAATTAACGCCATCACCCAACCGACCTCAAGTCATAGGTCAGGCATTGCCTAACCGGTGACCCTTAGTCGTATCGTACTACAGCTTGTTTCGTCCATGTCGATCAAAGTTTGGGTGCTAATTCGTACTTTATGTGGGCATGTTACTAGGAGTAATCAGTTGATGTGCTTCTGTCCCAGTCTGTGTGAAGTGCATTAAGAGAGAGACCTGGTTCGCGTATGGTGTCGTACTGATAAGGTTTTTATTTTTCGTATACTTATTAAAAACCGCTGACTGGATGCAGTGACACGAGCATCAGCAGCTCGCTCACCCGCCTCGGCATGCACTTGAAGCTGTTGTCAGTATACAGTTCTATACGCTTTGCCAGTAATCGCCATGTTTATGAGCTAACTGTGATGGCCTGTTCGGCCAAGTGGCCTCTGACGCAACCCCCATGTCACCGTCGATCGCTGAGCGGGTGTCCTCTTAAGCTATAGGCACCACCAGGTAGGGTTGGAGGCATTCACGAATAGCTCTTGCCTCGCACAGCATGATTCTACCACGAGACTGCCCTGGCGAGGAGTCCTAGCCTCAACCAGAAAGCTGCAAGCGACATCCGGTTGCAGCAGTTGCTACACTTCGCCCTTTAAGGATTTTCCAGCCCCAAAATTAGTGGTTTAATCGTGCGACATATGCATGCTAATTTATTCAGCTTACAACAGAGAAATTACCTGGATTATGATTGGGAACCGCATCTACGATGTAGATTTAATGAAAGCCAGTTTCAAGTGATGCTCAGTCAGTAATACTTAGGGATTTGGGCTAACGAGTTGTAGGCTACGGCTAACGTTGTGTCGGTGTGACCTTCCACGATGGCCGAAAAACTAACACCCGGGTTGTATTTTGTGTGCTCATGCCTGCTGACGCCATAATACTTCATGCTGTCACGAACAGGTGGACGCCCTTCCCATAGAGCATATACGAACCACCCGGGTTTGTTTGTTTGGGAGCCATACAAATGATTATTATTCCAAAATGTCAGACATCATGGCTAAGATAGCCCAATTAGGCAGTGACAGCCCAGGAGGTAAGGTCCTAGCTTTTAAATACCAATGTCGTAGGTTCACATCCTGTAATAGGGCGATCCGTATTGCCTACAAGCCGTGATAATTGCCGATACGACTATTCCAACCACTTTACATATAAGGCTGTTAAATCAGCTAAGATAATTTTATTATTATTAATTGGTCTCAGAGAAACTTAATTATCAGAGCATTATTTGGTTTAAGACTAGTAAACCATTCCTTACCATACTCTCTTTGACACAACGTGGATTAGCTTATCGATCTTAATAAAATGAGGTTCTTGACTTACTTCAACAAAGCTCTGACTGACTGCTGGTGTGGTGGGCATCCTGCTGCATCGCCTTCAGAGTCGACCTACAGGCTAAATGACGTCTAATAAGTCGAGTGCTTTAAGCTTGTACATCATTGCAAGCCAACGATAAATAAAAGTCTTAGTTGCCGAATCAAGCTAGTAAATCGTGAACTTCTGAAGCACTAGCTAAGTAAAAAAAACAAGACCAGGCATTGTCCAGTAAATATTTATCAAACAAGAAATACATATTGTAACAGTCAAGATATGATAAGCAAGTTGATGCCTTCAGAAGCCCAACACTTGTCAGTTTATACATATTTACATGGGAATAATTCTGTAAAAACGACACCAAGTAGATGTCACACGGAGGCCTATACACGAGACCCGATCCTAATTCCAAGACACGTGACAGCAGCAGCTTGGCAGCCTACTGAGAAGGTTCCTGGGAAGATGCCTCGGCATTGACACCGGACGAACCAAAGCCACCACTTCCCCTCTGCGTCGCATCTAGGCTGAGGCATTCCACAATCTCAGGGTGGAAAATACGCTCACATATGAGCTGTGCTATTCTATCCCCTTGCTTGACCTACGAAGAAGAGAAAACAGCAATGCACAGATGGCAAGCGCCTAGCCAGAGTCTGGCTTGCAAAAAGTCACGAAAAGAGTTATATATATACTTGGAACATACACATACTTGGAAGTCCGTTTCAGAAAAGTTGAAAAGAATTACTCCAACGTTACCACGATAGTCTTCGTCAATAACACCTGCTCCCACGTCGATAAAGTTCTTGTGAGCAAGTCCAGATCGCGGAGCTAAAATTAAGACGTTGCTTCAAATGCAGGCCTCATAGGCACGTCTCATTACAGCAGCACAGGCCTCATAGGCACGTCTCATTACAGCAGCACGAGCAGCTAGGCTTCTCTTCTCCACAGTGCACTGGCAGCAGTACTCACCGACCCGGCCGTAGCACCCTGCCGGCAAACTTATCTGAATATCGGTATTAACCAAGGCCTTCCCTTTTGCAGGAACCACAGCATCATAAGCACTACAAGGGCGATAGCAACGCACGCTGGCGGTAACAACTGCATGGCAAACCAGCGTAGGCAAGGCCAACATCTCGGCCAAAAACACTTATAAAGTTATGCTGCACCCGAATGTACCGTCGCCGCCCACGGCATTGCATATTCCTTGTACCTACAAGATTGGTGTCCCTAAAAGACATGGGAACGGGGAGAATATCCATGACATGAGACATCACGAGATACCATCAAGTTCTCAAGCGATGAAGATTCGTGCACACGTCAGGCCGACTTAGAGACGAGACAGATACTCGGTTAGTTTTCCTTACACCGTCGCAACAGCTAGTACTCACGAACTCGACATGATACCAGTGAGTATCACCTCTGAAGGAGCGTATGAGGTTGAAATGGGGCTGCCGGTACTTACTGCAAGGGCCCAGGCCACAGCACTCGCGCATACAGCAGCAGGTGAGTGCAGCTAGAAGGCAAATTGTCTACGTCACAAGTAGGCAATGTAATGCATCTCCGTCTGTAACTCCACAAAGCCATAAAGACTATGTGGGCTTTACGCAGGAGAGTTTTGTATGGCGCACTCACAGCCTAAGCGGCTGTCGGTACGCATTAGGTAGCCAACAGGCTTATCTCACGCAAACAATGAGAAAGGGGGAAGCATAGCAGAGTCAGGAGAGCAGTTGAGGTAGTGAGTAGCAGCTAAGGACCGCTAAAAGGGATGAGCCATAGTCGGCAACAGTGGTTGTCGTTACGTAAGAAGCGTAGAGTCGGGCGATTCGTTGCATTCGTAGCAAAGCGCTATATCGAAGCGGAACAGCTTCGCGGCGGAAATAAGCCACAATGAGTCACGATAGCCACGAGAACCAGCGCACGTTGCCAGATGGTCGCCCGGCCGCCACATGCAAAACGCTGTTACCTGTACAGATCGTAGCCGGCGGCCTTGGGCGAGCCTTTCGTAGGAATTCGGGCGTGAGGTGACAGTTTCACTACTTGCAAAACCGGCGGTCGCTCGATACATTCATCTACATGATGTACAGTCATGTCTCCGTCGGGGAGCCTCTCACGCTTCACAGGAGACGCTACCGGCATCGTTCTCAAGTGATGCCGAGCGGGAAAAGCGGGAATCGGCGGGCACGTGGCTCAATGGTCACGTGACATTTACAATACCTCCTACCTACTTTCCGGCAGCCGCTGGATTAGTTGCGGTGGACACTCCGCCTTCGGGTACCTCGCGGCCGTGGCGAACCCGATAGATATGCACGTACTTCTTCGAATACGGAGGGAAATCTCCGGAGCGGTCATCAGGAAGAATGCACGAGGAACCCACATGTTCGCCCGCACGAACTGCCCAGTCTCTGGGACCACTTCAGGGGCGCGTCTAAAGCCTGGTTTATGCTGTGAGTCTTGCTTCCCACCTACTTCCTACCCAATCGAGTCTTCTGTGTATACGCTAACAATATGGTGGGAGCGGTCCAAGATTTAGAGAAGACTTGACGAAGACTCAGCAGTCGAACCCAGGTCTGCGTCGGACTCAGGCGTGACATCAAGTGACCAATCATAGGCGTAGTTCAGGCCACGCCTACTGCATCGCCTTGAAGTGAGCGGCTGGCGACTTGACCCGTGCAGTCATCGATGCGTTCCACTCGAGTCCCTGTTTACGGGACACTCTGACTTCGGAGTTGAAATCAGATTTCGAGGCGGCGAGCATTGGGGGAAGCGTCGCCGGAGAGAAATTCTGTAGTTATCCCACGAAGGACTCGACGAATTACCGCAATCCGCACTAATTAGGCTAAAATCGACAGGACTTTGGCGTTGCCGAGCTCAGATTTTGGGCGGATGATGTTATCTATCCACCAAATTTCATGTCATTGTGCGCACGCGCAATCATGTAAATGAACTGCAAAGACGGAGGCCTGTACCGCAATCCACTTTAGTTCGTCTCAAATCCACAACAAATCAGCTGCGAAAAGCTCCAGAAAGTTTGGAATATAAAACTACGCTACATTTAAAACGAACCCAAAATTTCGCGCGATTCCACTAACGCGTTCTCACGAAGTCCACTGAAGTATATTGCAGCGGCCAGGGCCAATACCGCAATCTACCACATCCACTGCATTCTACCGCAAAACGAAAGAAATCTTGTGCAAAAACGCTCCTGTTTGTTGCCCATGCTTCTGTGAAAATTATACTCATGAAATTTCGCTTTTATTGGCTCGGGTGTTCTCGTGCAATGTGCTGCAATGGCCCGGGCCAGTACCGCAATCCACTGTAATCCACCACAAACAGACTAGAAATAGAGTTCGCCGAGCTCTACCTTTCAATGCATATTAAGGCGCACCATGCTGTGTGCACATCCACGTAAAATCAAGAAACTGTTCATCCGAGCACTCTAGCAATGCGCGGCAATCGCCCGCAATGGCCTGGGCAAATACCGCAATCCACTCTAATCCATAGCAAATCCTTCTCAAATCGTTGACGCGAAGCTCTAATTTATATTGCACATAAGACTAGACTCAGTTCAAAGTGCATCTACACAATTTCACTCCAGTGTGCATTCGCGTTTTAATGCCGTGTATCTCCGTCTTTAACTCCACAAAGCCGTAGAGATTAAGTGGATGTTAGGCAGGAGAGTTTTGTATAACACACTCGTAACCAAGGTGGCTTTTGGTGGCCCACAGACTCCATCTCACGTAACAAAGAGAAAGTGGGAAGCATAGCAGAGTCAGGAGAGCAGTTGAGGTAGTCAGTAGCATGGAAGTAGCAGCTCAGGACCACTGAAAAGGATGAGCCATAGTCGTCAGCAGGAGATTAGTTGTCGCTGCGTAAGAATTGTGGAAGCGAGTTCCACAGCCTAGGACCTGCAGAGCTAAAGCTTCTGTCGCCAACGGTCTTAAAGCGGAAGAATGGAACAGCTAATTTATTTTCGATACAGGACCTGAGGGCACGAGGAGGCTGAAGCTGGTGCAGCAGTTCAGCTAGGTATGGAGGAGCCAAGCCGTGGCGGGCCTTGTGGGTCAGCGTAAGAACTTTGCTCTGTACCATTGATCAACTGGCAGCCATCCTAGCTCTTTTAGCAAAGGAGACACGTGGTCAAACCTCTGGGACTTGAAAATTAGCCTTGCAGCCGTATTCATAGCCAGCTGCAGTGGCCTAGTTGCTTTCTTTGGTAGCCCAGCCAAAAGGGAATTAGGATAATCAAGCCAAGACAGAACTAAGGAGCTAGTTCAATTTTTTGCAAGCTACTGTAGAAGACAGCTCCTAATTTTAGATAGGGATCGGACATGATGGCAAGCTGTAGACGCAGTCTTCTGAATGAAGCTTTTAAAATTTATGCAGCTGTCGAAAACGATACTTAAATTTCGAGCACGTGGTGATGGTCGCAAAACGGCATCACCTACTTGAAGCGCAAAGCCTTTTAATTAAGCCACACGCTTAGGGTGACCTATGAGCAGCAGTTCGGTTTTATCGTCATTTAGTTTAAAGAAATTTTCCAACATCCAGAATCTAATGTCGGCAAGGAAATGCAGTGCTATTGACTGCAACGGCCTGGTCCGATTCCATAATCCACCACTAAGCGACAAAAACGCATCCACTAGAAGCTCTAATTACGATTGCACGTTGTTTGCTCTTCGGTTATTGTGCACTTGCAGAATTTCACAACAATTTCTTAGACCATTCTGTAGAATGGAAATGCAATCGATGAAATGGCCATGACCAATACCACAATCCGCTGCAAAACGACCAGAAATTGCTTTCTCAAGGCTCCAGTTATGATTGCATATCATAACGAGCACTGTTTGAGGTGCAACCATATTATTCTAATCAATTACGCTTGTACAATATCGGGAATATCGCATGACAATCTGCGGCAATGGCTTCGGCTCGAAGCAGCAATCCACAACAATCTGTGGCAAATTGGCTGAGTGGAGCTCCAATTGTCACTGTATATAAGATTTCATTGTGTTCAAAGTGAAAGCGTAGAATTTTCAAGCTATTTGATATGTTAATTTTCAAAAATGTACAGCAATCGACAGTAATGGCTGGGGACCAATACCACAATCCGTAGCTAATCGACGAGAACTCGGCTGCAATATGCTCCAATTGTCATTCCGCGTAACATCTCACTGCACGCGCACATACCTTAAACCCACGTTGTAGTATCAATCTTGGGCAATACAATATCAACAATACATTTGTCATAGCACCCTCAGAGAATTCAATCTCTTTCTAGGCACTTTACATTTGCTGCAATGCATAGCAATCGACGGTAATGGCACGGGCAAATACAGCAATTTATTACGATCTATCGAATGTCACCGGAAAATGACTGGGCCAAGCTCCAAATTTTCTTACGTATCGCTGCTCCAGTGTTAAAATGTAACCACATTCTTTCAAACAATCGTGTACGTAAAGTTTCGAGCAATGAATGGCATTAGACAGCAATGGCCTGTGCCACATTACCCCACTCCGTGACCAATCGACAAGAAATTGGCAGCGCGAAACTCCAGTTGTAATTTCACATAACATTTCGCTGCGTCCAAAGTGAAACCGCGTTTTTTGCAAGCTGCTTTGCTCGTACTCTAGCCGCAATAATAATAATTAAATAATAATACATTTGATACGGCGCCCTCAGAGAACCCAATCATTTGCTACAAAGGAAGCACGATGAATGCAAGGCAATCAACAGAAATGGTTAATGGAGTAATACTGCAATCCGTGGAAAATCGACAATATTGGCGGTGAGAAGCTGCAACTCTCATTCCATCTAACATCTAACTGAGCGCGCGCATAATTTGTACGCATATTGCGCGTTCAATCGGCGACAGTGCATGGCAATCGACAGACAGCAATGGTCCGGGAAAATATGCAGATCCATAACAGTCCATTAAAAATAAACTGGCGGTGGGAGAAGCTACAACTTTTCTTTTGTATTGCAGCATACTGTATTAAAAGTGCAACCACATCATTGTAAACAATCGCGAACGTAAAATCGAGGGCAATGCACGGCAATCGATGACAATGGCACTTCTTCTAACCAAATCCGTTTCAAAGTGACTGAAAATAGGCTGTTCGAAGCTCCAATTATCATGCCACATAAAGTCCGTTGTGTGCGCACATAGCGTCGAGATATTTTTCGCGTTCAATCTTGGGTAATGCATGGCAATCGACGGCAATAGCCCCAGACAATACGGCAATCTATGACGGTCGATTACAATTACACACAAAATAAGATCCAAATTGTCTTGCGTATTACAGTGAGTGGGCTTTATTAAAAGTGCAACCAAATCTTTTGAACCAATTACGAACGTACATTCGAAGTCAATGCACGGCAATCGACGGCAAAGGCCTGGGAAAATACAGGAATCCATAACGGTCCATTAAAAATAGACCGGAAGCTGCTGCTGGGTGACGCGCCCATTTTGACTTCTCGTAGCTGTATACTCTATTTTGGGTGTACTCCGGAAATGCCTCTGTCGCGTTATTCGTTGCGTTCGGGGAGTCGAGAAAAATTTGCATGCGCGACAGCCGCAGGCCGGCGGGCTGGTGTATTGCCTAGCAGACAGCACTTTGAGTCCGACAGCGCGATTGGGGACCATGCTCAAGACACTTCAAAAAACCTTGCGTTTATCGAAATCTACCCACACCAGAAGCACGTCCCACCCCGAGACTCTTGCTATGCAAGTTCTCGTTTACATTCACCGCTCAACGGAGCAGTGAAGCCGGCTCAGGAGAGCGAACGAGTAATCGCGATAGTACATTCGAAAGATGGACCAGATTTTTCGCTACGTCAGCTCGCCGTCTACTCTCTAGAAACGACTTACCCTCAGCTAATCGCATAGGTCAAGTGGATTGCACGTCGTATATCGGTAGCCGCAAGTTTTCCGAAGCACTCTTGCTCCGCCGGACCGATACCTGGAAGCCTAACAAAGGCACCAACAAGCGCTCACCGCTTACATCATCATTTTGGCTTTAAAGTGTCCGCGCGATCTCGATGCTTGCTAAATGTTTAAATATACAGGTGCGCTATCCCACCGGGAAGCCTGATAACGTCGCGAGCAGGGGCTGGAATACTTCGCAAACTTCCGATTGAAATGGCCTGCACATGACGCCAGTCGATTCATGTCAGGAAAGAGTGGGCGCGACCTGTGGCAAACCAGCATCCTAAGACTTTAGTTGCATCGTCTCTTCGTACTCTCTCAGGCAGAGCTAGTGCCGATTCTCGGAGAACGGTGCTATTCTATTCATATTAATACTGTATTTAATATTTTAATATTAACATAGTTAAAAATAGTAAATTGATATCGGCGATACCAAACGTTAGCAAGATGGAATGATTTGTAGAGCTCGTGACAATACACGAGGCTCGTGTCGGCAAGAGCGGACCTATTAAGCTTTGACGTATCAACGTACTGGAGTGGAAGGCTATAACGCCAGCCAAGGGCGTTACAATAATTTCTAAACAGCGGACATGTATCCGTGCGAATATGGGAGAAGCTTCTGATGGTGTGGTTGACGGAAAAGCATCTCGAACGAGATACTATGACGGAGGCTATAATCTGTTAGAAGGCACGAGCTATTTACATTGATTTGCTGCTGCTTACTTCAAATACTTCAACGGATGAGGCAGCGGGCGGGCGAGCCCTTTAAAGCCAGTTGAGGTGATTCAAGATTTTTTTTTAAGGACCGGCATTCACTCCGTTGTCATCCATGGTGAGGCAGCGAGCGTGGATATAAAGGCAGCTGAGGATTACCTCAAAACTTTCGCTGAAATTATTGCAGCATAAAAATACACCCCACAGCATGTCTTGTGACGAGGCAGAAATAGGTGACGCCGACGAGGCTGTCTCTACAAGTGAGATAATGGAAATGTTGGGAATGTGGGGTAAACTTTCAGAATGTAAAAAAGAAGCACCCAAAACAAGTTGCAGCTGGGTATTCAACGGAGCTATTTAAGGACTCTTGCTTACGTTAACTTACTCTAGAAACATTCTGAGAGGCATGATGAAACAAACCTTATTAGATAGAATTTTATCGAAAACCTCGGCAGATGAAAGTGAGGAAAGCATGGTGAAAAAAGCAAAAATTAGCTATTCGCTTCAGCCTTTCTCCACCAACTCCGTCAGCATCTTTTGAGCCGTCTGATCTCCAAGGTTGATGTTGTACATAATACTTTATAAAACCAGTCTATCAGTGTATTCTATTGCAGTTTTTATACAATATTAGTCATTTATTATAAGCATTTAATTTTGAAAAAATGTGACCAAAAACGCAATGTTGTTAGGGTTCAGGAATGGGTTAATGGCATTTCAATGGAGAAAATTGATTTGAATTAAGAGTAATTTGAGTTACAAGTTCGTCACGGAACGAATTCAACTCCCAAGTCAAGACACCACTGTCAATACAAGTGAAGTTTGCAGTAAGGTGCTACTTTTCATCGTTAAGGTTATTTTTTATGGCTGCAATCTGAGTTCACGACTATATACCATAACTTGTTGAACTTGCAGAAGCAAACTTACAACGAGCTTTACCGATATCGACAACTTCTTAATGTCTGCAAAATCTCAAACCATTTTCTTCTTTCTTCCAATTGCCGTGTGCAACTAGTTAAGTGAAAGATCTCATACCTAAATTCTAATTGGATTTCATCTACGCCTCAGATGATAATATTCTTAAGCTCTTACTTTATCAACATCTAGCGTATAAAACTTAAAAATCTTTTTCTGCCCGTGGTCTATGGCAGTATCGTCGGCGTACCGTAAATAAATCACAGTTGCATTCAACTTTGATAGCAGAACTTTGGGATTAAATCACCAGAAGCTTGCTGATTTAGTGTAAGCACTTTTCCAGCCATTACTACGACGCCATCGAATCAAAAAGAGTACCGGAGAAGCTCATATACGTTGACTGACTCCTTTGATCGTATAAAGATGAAAAATTTGGCTGTCTGCTTGTCACGTGGACAAGCCACAAATTTACCTAGCACAGGTGCATTACCACAACCTGCACATTGCAACACTGCTGCTCTCAAAAATTGAAGTCAGAGCTCTCTTTACAAAATCTAATACATTTGAATGCAAATGCCTAAAGCAGCACTGTCTGATTCCTATGCACACCATACACAATGGAAATAGGGTGCTCACGTGAATACCAGCCACAAGCACCACTCATTTTCTTATCAAACCTCTATTCACAAGACGCAGGAGCAATTAGGACATATGGCAAAAGCAAAAACCCATTTGATTACAACGAGTGCATGCGTGCAGCACACTACTCCGTGTTTGTGGTCTATGCTGTGTGCTCTATGGCCAAACCTGACGACAGCAAACGCCAATGAAATATATAACCAAAAAAATAAGTCGCGCCTGGATCCCGAGTTATATAGATAGTTTTGCAGCCTATCGAAACCACGTGACCGAATCTGAAAAAAGATAGTTACCCATGACAAGCCCACGGTCAGAGTGACAGGGGGCAATGCCTGGCTCCAACAACGCCATGCAGCTATCTGCCTGGTTGACAGCCACGGGCCTACCCTACTACATGCCAAAAGGCGGTAAGCTATGGATATCGACGCTTCTAACCAGAGGCTAATCGGAGTTTTGATTAAGATGCAGCTGCAACCGATGTCGTTGTCACGACTGTACGGCCTGCCGTAGCCGGCACGCTGGGCAGCAGTCGGCACGGTGCACTAGTACAGCGCAATCGTCGCTGCACCTAGGCACAGACGACGACGAAGCCACCAGCACGGCAGCAGAGCTAGAGACGGTTAGTAGCCCTGCATCCAAGCCCCGGCAGCTGGAAAACTCGCCCAGCCGCCTCAACAAGACCTCTAGGTCAGCCGTGCACGTGAGCACCTTTGGCAGCCCCATCCACAGCTCGTGATCGCGACCAACTGGCTTTCCGGCAGCTGCCACCGTGACCAGGAAACGCTCGTCGACGGTGACACACACGTCGACTGACGGAAACTCGAGATCTCGCAGACGGACCACACGTATTGTAGCCGCTGTCGGCATCGTCACGAATCCGAGCGAGGAGAAGTCGGCATCGCAGACGGCTTGCTTGAGCCGAGCATACTCAGCCGCGGCGGCAGCGGCGTCGCTTGGCGGTCGCACGGGCTCGGGCGACTCGGCGGCTGCTGCTGCTTGGGACTTGGGCGTGCCGCCGACCAAGGTGTCTTGCAGTGGCTCGGGAGGACGGACGTCGGCAGCAGAAGCAACAGCAGAGTCGATGCCGACGCAGCTTAGAGCTGCAAGCACATCATGCCCACTGCTGGCGCACGACGCACTGACAGCACTTTCGGAATGAGCTTGGAAAGACGCCGAAGCTGCCGGCGAAGAAGCAGCAGTGTCGAACGATGTCCTGTCATCAATCGCCTCCAGCTTGACCAGCAGCAGCGGCGGCTCCGGAACCTGGGCGACCAGGGCTTGCAAGACAGGAGGCGCTGCGGCCTGGGCCACCGGTGCTACATCGCCAGAGGCAGGTAGTTTTAAGGTGGATGCCACCGCTGCCTGGATAGCTGCTGCAGTGGCCACCGAGACAGCTCTCGGCAGCTGGTCAGCCATGCTGGCTTGGGCCATCTTCGGTGATGATGAGGTAATGTCGAGGTTGCCACGGTGCAAGGCAGGGCGCTGGCCGCCGGCTGCACGAACTACGCTGCTACCGGGAGAAAGGACCGCAGTGGCAGAAGCGGCCGTCGCCACAGCAGCACTGACTGCAGCGGCAGCAGCTGCCGCGGCCTGGACGGTCGCCTGCTGCTGCTGTGCAATAGCCACTGCCGGAGGCTGTACGGCGGAGGCTGACGTCAGCTGCACATGCACTGTGTTGCCAACCCTCTTGGCTAAGTGGGCGATGTGCAGACCGGAGGCAGCCGCGTGCACACTCGGAAGGACATGCACGGCACGCTGCTGACTCGACAGCAGCCGCACAGGCGGCAGCAAATGCTGCTGACTCGACAGCAGCCGCACAGGCGGTGGCAGAAGCAGCTGCTGCTGCCGCGGAACAGCAGCGCCAATGACACTGGCTACGCAAGCCGAGAGAGAGCTACTAGTGGCAGCGGCTGTGCACAGCGACGCCACAGGAATTATGGTGCCACCTGGCGGCAGGCTCAGGGGGTTCGTGTCGATCGTCAGCACTATCTCTCTGATTGGCACAGAGCTAGACGCATCGGCTGAAGACGTAGGATGCTGGGACGCAGGTGGCAGCATGGACAGCACACCTGTTGCACTACGCTGCTGTCCAGCAGTGCCAGTGCCATCGGCAAACAAGCCGCCACTGCCACCGCCGAGCGAAGCCTTATGGGCAGCAGTTGCAGCAGCTACAGCAGTAGCAGCAGCAGCAGCTGCTGCTGCTGCTGATGGTGTAGCCGAGGCAGGCCATCGGCGACCCTTGCGCGGCTGCTTGGCAGACAGAGCTGACGTCAGAGGCACTGGCTGAAGCGGCTTCTCGGCCACTACGGGGTGATAGTAAGTGACAATGTCGTTGTGAAGCGACGATGCGGTCACCTGGCGGACGACTGCGGTGGCAGGTGGCAAGTTAGTCGTTTCTGCATTGCCGGAAGTCATGTCACCCATGAGAAAAGCAGCAGTACAGAGGGCGTTTATGCCATTCAAACCGTCTTGCAGCTGGTAGTCTTTGAACTGCTTCTGAGCAGCAGCTACTACTGCAGCAGTGCGGGCAGCAGTGTCGTCACCAGATGAGTCGCTGCTTGTGCTCATGTAGTCTCCGTCACTAGAACCCACAGTGGCGGACACGAAGCTGAAGCGACAGAGTAAAAGAGCAGTGCATAGGTATGGGGCGGCCCTAGTTACTGTCCTCTCTCTCTCTCTCTCTCTCTCTCTCTCTCTCTCTCTCTCTCTCTCTCTCTCTCTCTCTCTCTCTCTCTCTCTCTCTCTCTCTCTCTCTGTGTGGAGGGAGGCCAACCCCATGGCAGTGCAAATACCTGCGAGGAAACCGATTAGCAGTCGACTTCCTCATGCACACCAATGTTGACAGTGAGTGCACACGACTAAAAATCAAGCGAACAGAGAGCACGGCTTGCTCAACTGTCTCCAGGAACAAGAGGTGCTCAGAAATCCCAACTATTTGCTACCAACTTGTTTGCAGGTAGGTAGTTTTGATGTGAAAAAGAATCAGCCTCAGATCAGTAACTCAGTGTAAGTTCTACAATTGTAGCCAGCCAATGCTATGAGTGCACGATCAAACGTCGACATCCATGCAGCACTCTGTTCAGTGATTCATGCTGCAACTACTATCACTAGCCTCGCATTATACAGCATATGGAGTTCATTTTAATTTCGACAAGGCATTGGATTGCACCACAAAGCCTCGAATGGTGGAGGACTTTTTCATTGACTTCAAAGCAGCCATCACAGCCAACACGGTGTGACACAGTGCAATCCAAAAGTTTCTATGCACATGCTAGCAGCATATTATTTTACTCAAAACACAAGATTTAGATTAGTCCGTGGCAGTTTGTATGCAGAAAAGCTAAGAAATATATAATTACATGTAATTTATTGGGTGCAATCAATAAATAGTCAAGGCACCACGATTTTGATAACATCACCCAATCTCCTCAGCATTGACTCCACCAGCTAAGCAGCACGTTTCCAGAGGAATTGTCGCACTGAAATCTTCCTAAACCCCACACAACTAACCGGGTTTCATATGCCGGAGAACTCAGAACCTTAGACCGCGGTAGACTTTATCCCGCAGATATTCTAGTGGGTCAAGTCTGGGCTTTGGCTTAGTAGCCACTGCATACATTCAATTGGCTCGAAGCCATAGTCCACTGTGTTCGTGAAAGACTCTAGCAGTGTGCTTCGGATCACTGTCCTGCTGCCAACAGAAATCGAGCTCGTGAAGAGCGTAAGCAGACGGCAAACCGACATTCTGCAAAATGTCGTGATAAACATTCTACTTTATGTTTCCTTGAATCCCGTGCAGCCACCCAATACCATAAATTGACTAGCAAGTCTATACCATTATACTTCCACCGCTGAATTT
Source organism: Cristatella mucedo (assembly GCA_009760855.2). Lineage (NCBI taxonomy): Eukaryota > Metazoa > Bryozoa > Phylactolaemata > Cristatellidae > Cristatella > Cristatella mucedo. The sequence continues at coordinate 1,674,921 of WPIO01000062.1, read as the reverse complement.
CATGGTCTTTTGCAGACAACCATCCATGTACACTACCCATTGCAAGCAAACATACTTCCGCCTTTTGACATAGCCAAGGAGATTAAATTTGGACTCATCAGCGCACAGCACCTTACTCCATTGCATAGCTGTCAAGTGCTAGTATCTGTGAGCAAAATCCAGCCTTGCTTTTTTGTTTAGCACAGTTAACAATGGCTTGCACTTAACCACCCATGCCTTCACTCCGTGTTTGCTAAGCTGTCTAATAATAATAATAATAATAATAAATATTAATTATTCATAAAACATTTTATATTGAGCCTTCGGACAATTCAATCTCTTTCTAGGCACTTTACATTTGATGCAAAGGAAGCACGACCGAATGGTTAGTGGTAGCATGCTCAATGACAACAAGCATAACATCGTTAGGGGTGACATGCACAAGGTCAGCATGCAAATATGGTTAGTGGTAATAATTCTAATAATAATAATTCACTTGATAAAGCGCCCTCAGAGAACTTAATCTCTCTCTAGGCGCTTAAGGTAGCTTAGTGGTAGCATGCATGGATAAGCACATAAAGGACGAATCGCATGGATGCATTAAATGCTGTCATAAACAGATGCACTTTATTCTACTCTCAGTATTTTGGCTTACGACCGTTCCAGTAGCTTGGCAGGAACTCTGGAAGTGCACTTAAGCCTTAAATCCTTTGGAGACCGTGCATTTAGCTCGTATGCTCCCACAGCCTGGAACTCCTTCCGGACCTGCATCAGAACATCCCCTGACCTGACCACATTTAAAAGAAACTTAAAAACATACCTATTTAGGACAGCATTTAGTGGGTCCTTGTGATTCGTCCTCGATGTGCTTATGCGTGCTGACACTGTTCATGCTGCCACTAACCACATTTGCATGCTGACCCAGTGCATGTAACCCCTAACCATGTTATTCATTTTGTTTGTTTTTCAAGCATGATTTTACTTACCATTCAATTGCATTTCCCTTTGCAGCAAATGTAAAGCGCCTAGAAAGAGATTAAGTTCTCTGAGGGCGCTTTATCAAGTGCAATATTATTATTATTATTATTATTATTAAGCAGTGGCAAACCTATCTTTCAGAGCCATGCTTTTAAAGAGCCGGTCCCTCCCTCTGAGAAGTTACTCAGAGCAGACCCAAGCACGGCAACGCCTCCGTGCATAGTCCTGATGTTTCCTAATAATGCTCCCAACAGTGCCCTCTGAGATCTTCAGCGATTTTTAGGCTTGAATGGCCATCTCCATGGAGGGACATCAACACCGTTTTTGTACCTTCAGAAAGCAGTGCAACTGGCAGCATGTTCTGGTCGGCATGTTCTAGTCGCATACCCAGCGTCAATATGGCATGGGCTAGTCCCAACAGGTTAAGGAGGCACCCGGGTACCTTAGCTCATCATTGGTCCAGGCATCGTCGGTGAAGAAACGGGCCAAAAATAGATTCTGCTGAATGGCCTCCAAGAGGAGTGGAGTAGTCATGTGACCACACATGCCCATATGTTTACACGGGAACCATTGACTCGGTTGGCGGCAAATGAAGTTAAGCCAAAACTAACACTAACACTAAGCCAAACGTAGCAACTGCAGTTAAGGCCAACATTATAATAGCAAATTGTAAGTTTAACAATTATTGCAGCGTAACAACTTACTCGAATATGGACATTAGCAACAACCGAACTCATATCGATGGACCAGGCTCATAAACACTTTTGGGGGCAGTGCATATGTATGCATGTCACGTCTGTCTATAGCACCCTAAGAGAACTTAATCTCTATCCAGGCACTTTCCATATGCCGAATGGCTCTAGCCGACAACCTTGGTCAATAAGTCGAGCCTCTTACCCAGAGCTAAATCAGAGTGGCATGTGGCACAGTGACAAGCACCTAGAAATATCAACTTGAAAAGTGCCCTGCAGGAAGCTATAGGGAATAAACCCACATATGCTATGTAATGTATCTCTGTCTGTAACTCCACAAAGCCTATGTGAGTGCTATGAAGGAGAGTTTTGTGTAGCCCACTCGAAGCATAAGCAGCTTTCATTACACAATCAGTATCCAACGAACTACGTCTCACGCAACAAAGAGAAACCGAGGAGCATAGCTGATTCAGGAGAGCAGTTGAGGTAGTGAGTAGCATGGAAGTGCAAGCTCAGGACAGCTGGAAAGGATGTGCCACATTCGGCAGCAAGAAAGTAGTTGTCGTTTTTTAAGAATTGTGGAAGTGAGTCCCACAGTCTGGGATCTGCAGAGCAAAAGCTTCTGTCACATAGACCCTGCTAGGATCCATTTTCTCTAAGCACACGTTTAATCGAACATCAATCGCACTGCAAACAAGAAAATGGGAAAGACTAGATGGACATCACTTGCACAGCAATGACAGTCCAGTGAAATGACATATCTGGTCGGACACCAAGCAGACGACATGCATACCTTCGATCTCCGCCATCGACAGATTCCCTTCCAACAGCGTGTGATCCCGATTGCCTCTTGGGCAAATCCAATCTCCTTCGCTTGCGAGCTTGCTCTTGCTCTAAAAACACGACTGATTGCTTGATTGGCTTCAAGATACCAGAGCAAAACTTACAGGGTCATCCGTAGGCCAAATCACTACTATCTTCCATAAGGCTAAAGCAGGCAAACCAGGATTGTATATCTACACGGGTAGCATGCATCCAGACTTGCACCCATAGGCAAATACAGGCACATGCAGGTGCACACACACACACACACACACACACACACACACACACACACACACACACACACACACACACACACACACACACACACACACACACACACACACACACACACACACATAAACATTCAATCACTTAAACGCACAACGTATAAATACTCGCACACACACCAGTTATACTCTGCCATACTGTACTGTATATGACATGTGAGAATCCATTAGCATATGTGAACATATAGACACAGTACAAATCATCACACAGGATGCAAAAAATAGACCTGCATGCATGTTACACAACTAGATCTGTGCATTTGTCGTCTGTGTGTGCCACACGAATGTATGTAACATGTGCTTACATCTAATACATGCCCTCTACAGAACTTAACTGCAACATGAATACAAACACATGCATACATTAGAAACAAGTGCTCATACAAGTAAACACTAAATACAAGTTAAATTCCTGAACAGATTACACACAAATTCATTGTACATGGATAGACAGTGTGCAAAAAAACTTTAAACATGCAAAACATGTCCATGCCATAAAATCAACAGCCGTCTTTGCATAGCTACAGTCATGTCCTGGCCACTACCTATAACAAACCATGGCGACGACCCACTCAAAGCTGCTGCACCAAGGATTTGCTTTTTCATAGGGTGGCAGGCATGAACGTTGCACACGACACGACTTGGCACCAAATTGGGGTGTTGTAACATTTTAGCCATGAGAGGCTGCAAAAAACTTCCTCATTTGTTAATATAGGGACAAATAGACTGGAATGTATACACTAACAAAGAAAATCATAAGAGCAAGTGCCTCGCCGCAAGATTTCACTGCAGACAGCCAGCCTCGATGGACTTTCGCTTTAAGGAAAGCAGTTTTGTCAGGTCTCAAGAATACCAAGTACCAAGTACCAGCTTATTAGCTATGGGCCAAACTTAGTTACTCAGAAATTGGACTGCAAACCCTTAAATTGGGCTCGCCCAGCACACATGGGGATTTAGGTGTCGTCTTCGATAGCTACCTAAATTTTGAAAGCTTCGTTAAGAAGACTGATTCCAAAGCAAGCCATCAAGTTCGATTCCTATCGCAGATTAGGAACTGTCCACGTTGGCTTGCAAAAAATGTAACTAGCTCCTTAGTTCTGTCTCGGCTAGATTACTGTAATTCCCTTTTGGCTGGGCTATCAAAAAAAGCCACCAGGCCACTGCATCTGGCTATGAGTATGGCTGCAGGCTAGTTTGCAAAAAATCCCATTAAGTCTGACCACGTGTCTCCTTTGCTAAAAGAGCTAGGATGGCTGCCGGTTGATCAACGGATTAAGAGCAAAGTTCTTACGCTGACCCATACGGCCCACTGCGGCTTGGCTCCTCCATACCTGGCTAAACTGCTGCGTCAGTTTCAGCCTCCTCGTGCCTTCAGGCCCTGTATGGACAAGACATTAGCTGTTCCATTCCTCCACTTAAAGACCATTGGTGACAGAAGCTTTTGTTCTGCAGGTCCTAGACTGTGGAACTTGCTTCCACGATTCTTAGCAAGTGACAACTACTCCTGCAGCCGACTATGGCACATCCTTTCCAGCTGTCCTGAGCTGCTAATTCCATGTTACTCACTACCTCAACTGCTCTCCTGTCTCAACTATGCTGTTCACTTTTTTGTTGTTGCGTGAGATGGAAGTCTGTCGTCTACCAAATTCGTACCGAAAGCCGCTTAGGCTGTGGTTGCTATACAAAAACTCTCCTGTGTTACATATATATAAATATATAATTCATTTGTATAGCACCCCAAGAGAACTTCATCTCTATTCAGGCGCTTCACTCACATACGCCTCGGGGCTCGAGCCCACGACCTCATCCAAACCTTGGTCGGGGCGAGCATCTTAACTGCTGGACCAAACCAGCTCGGCGTAGTCTTTGTGGCTTTGAGGGATTACAGATGGAGATAAATTACATTACATCTCATGTGGTCTCTGCTAACAATTGGGGAGTCCTGTTCTAAAAGGACTTGTCACTAGATGAACATTGGCCCAGGGGTCAGGTGCTCGCATTGCATGACTCAGGTCGTGGGTTCGAGTCTTAAAAGCAGGCAATACTTTATTGCACACTGCAAGAAGGGTGCGATAGCTGCTAAGGCTCTTCTGCCGATATATAAATGAGGCTGCTTAATCAGCTAACCTTCACTTTACTTGAAAATATCGACTACACCGTAAGGGCTGCCTAATTTCAGCCGAACAACGTTGCAAAAACTCGGGCTTGCAAAGATAAGGAAGCCACAGCCAAGCTGTTCTGTCGATTTTGACATCTCCCATACAGTTCTGTTAACTTATTACTTGCAGCCCTGCCTACCACTACAATAGGATACTTCCAGCAGGTGCCGAACTGCTGCAAGGCTTGTCTGCTGTCGACGGTCGCAACTGTCAAGCGCCTAGAGAGAGATTAAGTTCTCTGAGAGCACTTTACCAAGTGCATTATTATTATTATAATTAACTGCCACGTGAGACCACTTCTGACCGATTGCCGTTAGCCCCTCCCCTTTCAGAGCAAGCCTGACCATTCCCACACCCCCTGAGCTTGGCTTCAGTCCGATGCCACTCTGCCAAGCCATGGTGCATGGCAGCTCTGGCCCTGCACCTAGTGGGGAAGAGATGACTCGGTGGGCCACAGCTGCTCGGTGGGCCACACCGAAGAAGAAGAAAGAAGAATGGCTGGCCAATGCATCTTGGTGGGTGATCTCTCTCTCTCTCTCTCTCTCTCTCTCTCTCTCTCTCTCTCTCTCTCTCTCTCTCTTTCTTGTCCTTCAGCAGACAAACCTTTCTTGCCAGCTGAAAGGGGAGTGATGGCTATACCAAGGCTCTTCTGACAGCCTTAGCACGAGGTAAGGTGCTCGATCTTCACGACCCAGGTCGTCGGTTCGAGTCCTGAAGTAGGCAATCTTTTATTGTCACTGCAAGTGGTGATAATAGCTGTACAGGCTCTTCTGCTGCTACGAGGCTGTTAAGTCAGCTAACCTTCTTATTTATTTGTTTTCTACACATGGGGCTACTGAATCAGTGACCTTTATTTGTCAATGAGCTTTTGTCAAACCCTCCTTGGATCTTTGCAAGTCACTTCAGCTCCATCGCTGGTTTTACCTGAAGATTCCTTATAAGCACTGTTACTACTCGGTAGGGCTGACGTGTTCGTGCAGATGGACGTGTTCTCACACATCTGTCCATGCACACACACTGGATAACTACTGGACATTGTACAAATATGCAAGTATTGCAGTGCACACACACACACCATGCATTGCAACATATTTAAGGGTTTGAAGGAATGCTTTGCCATTGGAGAGCTTTTAGATAGCTCTACGAGGCCAGTAATCGAATCGCTTAATGATGTGGGGGTGAGCTCTATTGTGTAAACACAGCAGCTAAAACCCCTAGTCTCCACAAACGGCTTACCAACTCAAAACATCCATGTGGACAATCTGCAGCAGCAAGTGAATGAACGAGAGTGACCTAACCGACGCAGTAGCTTTCGGCACAAGCTCCACATCAGCAGGATAGCCAGCAGCTACCAGCAGGCCAGACAGCTCAGGCAGCCATCGTCGGCAAAAATCCCAGTGCATCGATGACTTGGGGGTGGGTGATCGGGCAGGGGCTAGGTGAGGGAAGGTTCGGCTACACAGCTTTCTGACTAGTAGTCGAAGCCGATGACATGCCTAGCACGGCAGTTAGCCGGGATAGAGCGAGCAGCTGCATCGATGGTGGCCTCCCCTGCACTGCTTAGAGGCACAGCAAACTTGATTAAAGCTTCCACGTTGGCCGGCCCGCCGGTGATGGGTTGAACACCAATGCAAAATTGAGACGTCAGAATGAGGAATGCATGAATGCATGACACATTAACTAGAGCTAGTCTCAGCGTGTTCGAGACGAAGCGCCAGTGCCAAAATGCTGCAGCACGGCGTAGCCAAGCGTCTGGACTGGGCAGTGCATTCACCGAACAAACGATGCCAAGTGACGAGCAGCTAACGAGAAGCAGCAAAGCAGCTTTGTTCTCTCACTTTCTCTGACTTTTTCAGGCAGCTTTTCTGGCAGTATCTTGTACACCCTGTAGGCATCCTTCCCCCGTTTGACGCAAAGATCTTTCACAATGACTACGTCCGGCAGGCTGTTGAGAGCACAGCGAAAGTTTGCCTTCCAGCGCCTCGGGTTCTCTTGCTTGGGGTCGAACTTTCCTGCAACAGTTAACATCGCACTGCAAAACGGTCACAAACAGCAAAGGGATTGCTGCACAGTAAGGAAGTATGGCAAAGCATTCAGGGGCTAGGCGTCAATGAAACATCTGTGCCATATGAAAAAAATAGCAAAGCACGAGGATGCTCTAGTCTAGTCTTTCGTCACTTGGAACACTTCGTCGAGTCAGCGTCCGCCGAGCCTGGCGGCTAAGCCAGAGAGGCAGCTGCTGCCACCTGCCGGGCCAGGTCACAAGCTTTAAGTACCAGCTCTTATCAGTTTGCCAAAACATATCATTGCAGTAGCAGTTCCCACACGATTCATTCGTTAAGGCTCTGTGACTGAGTCTTCAAAGCGAAACTCGGAGCGCCAGTGTTCTACCAGTGAGAATTCGGGAACGAGGCGGTGGAGCTACCATCGCAATTCGTTAAAAAGTTTACGCACGGGGTCAGACGGTCGCCTTCAACGACCACGGGGTCGTGGGTTCGTGCCTGGCGGCATTTATAACTCGCGCCTGGATAGAGTGACTAAGTTCTCTTAGGTCACTACAATCTTGAGACGCCAGTCATACCTCCGAGAAGAAAAGTCGCTTTCCTGGTGCATGCATTTCAGCGTGCTCGACGAGGCAGACTTCAAGCGCCTCGCTGCCAAGACTATGCCACACACGTCAAAAGTGCTGCACTGGCTAAATGGACGGCGACGGCTCCGCGGATATTCGCGAGTCGTTACGTCGGAAAGAGCTAGCGGACACCGCGAAAACTGCATTGCAGAGCCAGCGGTGCTAGCGCAAGAGGGCTATAGGGGATACTGCACTTCGCTTTCGTTTCTAGCCTCGACCGAAATCGCGTCGGGCCGCCCGCTCGAGCCCTGAAACCTCGGGCAGTGGCTGCAGTGACCTCGTCTCGGCAGCCTCGGTCGTCTCGGCCGTCGCTCTTCTGTCTCCCCAGCCGCACAGGCTCCGCTGCTGCTTCCGCCCACGCTGGCGCACGAAACGCGAGCTGCAAGCGAGGGAGACGGCTGCCCAGCAGCCAACTGGCGAGCGGCAGCCGGGGGGGGGGGCAATACTTGCAACACATCCCATGGAGCCAGGAGGGCAGCCAGTGAAGTGAGCAGCACATAGGTAGCAGCTCAGGACGGCTACGAAGAATGTGTCGTTGCCTAAGAATTGCGGAAGCGAGTTCCACAGTCTAGGATCTGCAGAGCAAAACCTTCGTTTGCCAACAGTCTTTAAACAAAGGAATGGAACAGCTATTCTATTGTCCATACAGGACATGAGGGCACGAGGAGGCTGAAACTAGTGCAGCAGTTCAGCTAGGTACGGAGGAGGTACAGAGGTCTGAAGGCGACAAGCCATGCCGACCTAGTTGGCCAGAGTAAGAATTTTGCTCTGCATCCGTTCATCGATCAGAAGCAATCACAACTCATTCAGCAAAGGAGAAACAGGGCTGAACCTCGGGGATTTGTTGACAAGTCTTGCAGCCACATTCATCATCAGCTACGTAGCTTAGTACCTTTTATCGGTAGCCCATCCGAAACTGAGTTGCAGTTGTTCGGCCTAAACAGGACCAGAGAGCTAGTGAGATTGTTGCCAAGCCACCGTGCAGACAGTTCCTTATCTTACACAGCGATCGAGTGTGATGGCTAGCTGAAGAAGCAGCCTTCTTAATAAAGCTATCAAACTGCAAGCAGTTATCAAATAGGATACCTAAATTTCGAGCACGTGATGAAGGTTCCACTACAGCCTAACCAATTAAAACAGCAAAGTCTTCTAGTCAGCTGCATGCTTGAGGTGGCGCATGAGGTGGCTGTCGGCTGCAGAGTCCAGCACAAGCTGCCGGCCATTCCTCTATCCTATAAAGACCTGTTTTGCAAGTATGCCCTGGAGCCACACTGCCCCACCCCCGTCTTAATCTAGGGATAAGGTGCTTGCACCTCACGACCCATGTCGTGGGTTTGAGTCATGCAGCAGGCAAGTTTTTACTGCCCACTGCAAACGATAGTGATAACCACAACAGCTCTTCTGCTGCTAAATACACGAGGCCACTGAACCAGCCAGCCTTCAAAAAATTTGCCACAACACAACTGCAAGAAGCTTGACAAGTGATACCAAGAAATCTGCAATGACAAAGCCAAAGTCGATATCAGTGAGACCCATGGATTCTGGAAATGTTCAACACAGTCTGGGAGCCACAGTACGAAGATACTGTTACACTGCTGCTTTTAAGCAAAAGAAAGGCATATATACTGTTCTCAGACGACACAGGGATACTAGGTAGCTCGTATGGCAGCAGCTACAGCCTAAGTGCACTTACAAGCCAATCCAGGGTGGTTCTTGACAGCAAGAGAGTTTGGGCCTGTATCATTCACCTGCTTCGCAGCCATACAAGCAATTTCACAGCAGCCTCGTAATTTAACCTGTACTGTGCAAAACGCCACAATATCAGGATGAGTATAAGGCCTAGATGACTTCCGGCGCGCAAGTAGGGCACAACGATGCACATCTCACACAACAATGCAACACGGATAATTTTAGCTGGCATACACGAATAGTCAAGGCAATGAGTAGCAAAGAAGTAGCAGTAAAGGCGGTCAAAAAAAAGTGTCACAACAGGCAGGAGGTGTGCATCATGGCTAAGAACAGTTATGTCAAAATTCGAATATATTAAGACTGGTGCACGAGCAAATTTCATTAGAATACTAAAAAGCAATTTTAACAGACCGTGGTCAAGTAGCTAGCATTATTTCGATGGTAAAACCATTCCATGGCTACTTAACAAGTATAGTTACAAATAATAAGCACAAGATAAAATTATTTGCTAACACAAGTCACGAGCTATGACTGCTTAGCATTAGAACATTTGTCACATCCTGGATTTAATGAGTGCAACTCAAGTAACGCTGCTGCCCTGGGCTTCAAAACCAAACCAGGTTTGAGGGAGCACTCTGCATAGAAATAGAAGCAAATGTCACGGGCCCCAATTGAAGCAGGAGACTTAGATAAGCTATCGAACACAGCAAACATGCCAGAAGTAAGCTGAATATCAAATGACAAGCTAGCTATGACTCGAAATCCAATTAATACACACAATTCAAGTCATATCATGGTTCAATCCGTCAGATCAAGAGGCATCAAGCAGTTCAAAAAGTCAAAAACTTTGTTTTGTGCCGGATAATAATAATAATAATAATAATAATACATTTGTATAGCACCCTCAGAGAACTTAATCTCTTTCTAGGCACTTTACATACGGATCTGTCCAAAGGACAGAACAACTGTTTGTCTCACGTTTGGCTTACAAGCCATGGTATACCGGTGAAGCTACATATCTACCATCCCTCTGCAGGCAGAATGGCATTTGCTAATAACAACTGGTGTGATTGCATATTATTTGTGTAGATATGAATTAAGACTTGCTAAGAAACGATGTATCAACATATCTCTGCACACAGATAAGTAAATAGAGGGGAATAGCTAACCTGACTTATACATTCATGAATGCACCACCTATTATATGGCAGATTGTGGTTGATTCGACTGGCTTGGAAATCACAATGCAATCGAGACAAAAGAATGATGCCGCGAGATCTGCACACAGCACAACAATGAGAAGTGCAAATCGAGCATTAAGAAACTTAGTTGTAAACATACAGGCACAGCCGAGCACAATCAGAACGAACATAAGCAAGAGCAATGGCATGTACTCACCAGTATGCATGCACCATTCTTTAAACAGTATGGCATCACTGGAGAGCGACCACTTATCGGTGGCCTTGTGCAGCCACCTGATTTTAAATAGACCGTCGTTTTTGTTCACCCACTGCAGGATGTCGGGCATCTTGTTGGTGTCAAGCAAAGACTGTAACCAATCTTTCATGAGCAGTCGCTTGCCCTTGTCTGTACTGCCAGGGGAGTCCGCTGCCTCAGCACTGCTGCTTCCATCTTCCTTTTTAAGACTAGCAGTCGTCGCTTCGATCATGATTGGTTTGTCAGCCAGTGTGACAAGTTCTAACGTTCATGCACCGATGGATAGCTTGGGCTCGGAGTTCCTTTGACTGCAACTAATGATCAAAGGAGCACCATTCACCGACAAGACAGCAAGCACAACTACCTTATGGCAACCGAAGAATTCAACATGACTGTTAGGCCAACCCGGAATATGTATATAGACAAAAGAACAAATCATGCTGCACTGGTTTGGCCCAGTGGTAATTGTGCTCGCCCCGACCAAGGTCTGGCCAAGGTCACGGTTTGAGCCTCGTGGCACGTGTGAAGTGCCCGAATGGAGATCAAGTTGTCTCGGGGTGCAATACAGATGAATTATATTTTAACAGCAAACAGCTTAGTATGGCCATTGGCATAATCTATAAAGGAAACATGACATATACAGGTCAGGTTACTACTCTCAGAAGTTATTAGCATGACTTTCTACTGGGGCACGCCCATAAGCCACTCTGACTGGCCAGTTGTCTCCTCCACGTGACAGCCCAGCAACGAGGCAGATGCACCGACTGTGGAGGGCATAGAATCGGCCGAGCCAAAAAGTCACAACAGTGGCTTTCAAAGGTAGGCAGAGCAGAAACCCAAGCCTGACTGCTGACTTGGCAGTACAAAGTGCAGGACACTGCACAAGATTAAATGTGACTATACTATAGCCTCATGCAGGGTAGCAGGGGTACTGTAATTCATCAGTGTGCGCGCACACTGATGTGACCGTATGTATATGTATCTCTGTCAGTAACTCCACAAAGTCATAGAGACCATGTGGGTGTTACTCAGGAGAGTTTTGTATAGCGCACTCACAGCCTAAGTGGCTTTCGATACGCATTCGGTACCCAACAGACTTCGTCTCACCCAACAAAGAGAAAGTGGGAAGCATAGCAGAGTTAGGAGAGCAGTTGAGGTAGTGAGTAGCATAGAAGTAGCAGTTCAGGACCGCTGAAAAAGATGTGCCATAGTCGGCAGTTGGAGAGTAGATGTCGTTGCGTAAGAATTGTGGAAGCGAGTTCCACAGTCTAGGACCTGCAGAGCTAAAGCTTCTGTCGCCAACTGTCTTTAAGCGGAGGAATGGGACAGCTAATTTATTGTCCACACAGGACCTGAGGGCGCAAACAGGCTGAAACTGATGTAGCAGTTCAGCTAGGTATGAAGGAGCCAAGCCGTGGCGGGCCTTGTGGGTCAGCGTAAGAACTTTGCTCCGTATCCTTTGCTTAACCGGCAACCATCCTAGCTCTTCCAGCAAAGGTGACACGTGCTCAAACCGCTGGGACTTGAAGACCAGCCTTGCAGCCATATTCATAGTCCGCTGTAGTGGCATAATAGCTTTCTTTGGTAGCCCAGCCAAAAGGGAATTACAATAATCAAGCCGAGACAGAACTAAAGAGCTAGTTAAATTTTTTACAAGCCACTGTGGGAGACAGCTTCTAATCTTGGATAGGGATCGGATGTGATGGCTAGCTGTAGAGGCAGTCTTCTGAATGAAGCTTTTAAATTTGAGGCAGCTGTCGAACACGACACCTAGATTACGAGCACGTGGTGAAGGTCGCACAATAGCATCGCCTATTAGAACAGCAAAGCCTTTTAATCCAGCCACACGCTTAGGGTGTCCTATGAGAAGCAGTTCGGTTTTATCGTCATTTAATTTCAGGATATGTGCACGCATATGCAGGGCTGCAGTTATTATGCATGATCTAAAATAGAGATGCATATGTCTGCTAAGAGGCACAGCTATTCAGTCTATACATACTTTTATATGACCGGGCCAGCTACAATTCGCCTGTTACAATGCAGTGCCGGTACATCGATGAGGAGAGCAAATAACATATTCGTGTAAGTTGCTCAAGCTGCTCGAATTCCTTAAATAGAAATAATAATAAATGTGTGTAGAAACGCCAGAGAACTCAATCTCTTTCTAGGCACCTAACAAATGTTGTTAAGCCAACATGATCATACGATTAATGGTAATATGCACAGTGTCAACATGGCATTGCTCCAGCATTTTAGTTATATGCTGCACGAGCACAGCTTTTGTGGACTGGACCCAATCTACACATGCAGTATATGAGAACAAACATTCAAATTCAAAGCAGGGTATTCTAGCTAAAACTCGGCACATCTAATCATGAAGCCCGAACGTGCTGGCCTTGCTTTTTTAGATGGCACCAGCTACAAGGACACAACTCAGGACAAGAGATTGAGGCAGTGACTGGCACAGTCTTTTTCATAAAGAATGCTGCACTTCAGCAAAAATTTATAATTGCACCGATCGAATCACGGTGCTGTGCAGTGCCTATTACAAACAAACCAACAAAAATGCGACAATGCACAAGGATGATGAGAGAGGTTATGTAAGCAAAGAATGCTGAAGCTGTGTGGGCCAGTCCTTACCACTGCAGGGGCCTACATAGTCATGGGCAGAGGTTAAAACCACAGAAGTGGCTTTTCACACAGCCCAGGGCAATGACCACCACCACCCCACCTCAGAAGTGGAATACACTCTAGTAGCTACCATGCCACTAGCAGTGAAGCATAAAGTCGATTTTTTATTCAAAATTGTTTGCTTAGAATTGCAATGAGGGCCATCAGACAGAAAATCAAAACGCCAAACATCCTTTCGGCAATATCTGCGACACTTATAGAGCAATGCCACGCCGTTAGGTTCAGCCGCCTGATCGTCCTCAAACCTTGCACAAACCACATATTTTCAAACAAATATTCTACTATATGTTTTGCTGCTACCAACGTCGGAGCCAAAAAAGGCCCTTTGGAACTTCAATTTCAGGTATATTTCGTGGCAGTGAAGAAATGTTGGGTAGAAATGTGCAGGACAGCGAGCTAAATAGAGAGCTAAATTGGTGACAAGGTATATCGGTGACATACACTCAAATGTGAAGCGGAGTGGATTTTTCTAAATGCTTTGAATAGCTTAAGATCAGAATCTAATAAAATTTCAATGTGCTTATAGTTATATAATTTCAGTAAAAATAAGGCCACGTACACCCAGCAAGCGATCCTAAACGAGGCGCACTGTTGGTATGGTGGCAACCGTGAGCTGGAGCGCCACGCCAGTCCAAGCAACTTTAACTGGTATAAAGGATATTTAAGAGAAATTTAAAATTCACGAGTAATTTTAAATTTCATGACCCTTTACGACAATGACGAGCTACGTGGAATCTACTGCGTTTAGAACGCTTGATGCTTACACTTGTGCGTGCGGTACCTCGAAATTGACCGAAGCTTTCCTGCTGCAATTAGACTCTTAACTCCATCGGTCTTCTTTCCACTCACCTCCTCAGCAAAAAACCTGTTTCCAGTAACTGACAAGAAGTTTGTCGCGAAGGCAATGCGCGAGAAACAGAAAGGAGATCGCGGGTACTTTCATTTCGAACAACGATGGAAGGCGCCTACATCATGTTTCAATTGATGCAGTATGTAAAATACAGTACAACTTTATATCGTATTATAATGAGAAGTATGTCACTGTACCTTATTCGTGGAGCAGTTACGATAGAAGAGACTCCTACAGATGGTCGAAGTGGATCGGACAATGGCGGCGGCTAGCCGTTCGACACAGCCAAAGAGAAACGAACGTTGAGCACTTCCGGTTTCATCGCGATGTGAGGATGGAATCTGACCATTGGCACAGACTATAACTTTTTTTTCAAATGAGTGCATATTGACAGCATTTGAAAAGGCGATCCACTCGCCGCCATGCTTCTGGCGCCTGGCCTACTTACCGGCCGCGGTCAGTGGCGGCGGCGGTCCGCCGAGCCGCTGTGGACGCTTCCGACTGCGGGATCAAGCGACCCGAGCTTCGCCCAGCGGCAATGGGTTCACGGCTATTTCCTAAATTACTTCAATCGTGTCAATGCATTCAGAAATTCTTCTGGTTTGTGGAGCCTCGTCGTGTTATCACGAGAGGTAGATACGATGGCAGCTGAAAGGCCGGCCGTACTTAGCCGGCCCGGGCTGGCGGATCGGGGCTTCGGACAGACCAACGCAGTTGCAGTAATGCTAGAGGCGGGAGACCTGACGAGGCGCGACTGATGTCGTTGCGCTTCGATGAGGGTGGTTGACTGGCAGAGAAGTACTGCTCTGCTGCGAAGACCTCGCCACCTATGCTCCGCATGCGGACCGATGCTGTACCGCGGAAGCGGCCGCCGACTTCTTGGCAGCAGCGGCCTGCGCCCTACGCAGCTTAGTGAGGCGCGTGCACCCGTATCGCGAGTTCTCGTGTGGCCTTTAAGGGGCATAGAAGCGCGCCGATGAGCGCGCGCCGATGTGAAAGAAAAGAGTGCCGCAGTATGCCTAACCCGACCCTTATAGCGCGACGACAAGCTGCATTCCTTAGCCGGCAAACGCGATAACCGCAGGCACCCAGCGACGCGAGGACTTGAGCTACATTCGCAGGGAAATGCTTGAACTATTTTTGCAGAGACTAGACAGGCGCAGAATAATTCTTGTGCAAACGTATGTCACTACATCCCTCACCATCCCGATTTCATACGTCAATGTGCATGTTAAAGCGACTGTCTTGCTTCCTTTTCAGCTTTTTAAAGTACCTAGTAAGAGATATAGTTACTTGAGGAGCTACGCAAATGTATTTGTATTATTATTGTTATTGCTATCCTTATTATAGAACCAATATAGACTATCGCCGCCGCACAAAGCCACTGTCTATTGTGGCCGTTGCTAGGTTTAATAGCTTGCCTCGGCGGCTGAGCTTGTCGGTACTTGTCGTTTATACCATCAGACTCTGCTTCAGCGACTCATATACTTAATGGTTGCCTTGCGGACATTCGATCCTGAATGTTGACTTAATTTCCTTAAACTGAACGACGATAAGACAACTCGTAGGCCATTCGAAGCGGGTGGCTGGGCTAGGGGACTCCTTTTCTAATTAGTGATGCTGTAGGATGAGCGTTTTCGAATGCTCGTTATTCGGATGTCGCTTTGATAATTAAAGCATGAAAGCTTTATTAAGAATATCGCTTCAGCAGCTAGCCATCTCGTTCGATCTCTGTCTAAGATTAAGGACTGCCTACCACGATGGCTTGCTAAATATCACAATAGCTCCTCGGTTCTGTCTCGGCTGACTTGTGCAATTTCGTTTTGACTCGGCTACAGAAAAAAGGTGCTAAGCTTCTGCAGCTGTTGATGGCTGCAAGGTTGATCAGTAACTCTAAGAAGTCTAACCATGCATCTCCTTTGCTCGTAATTGTGATGGCTCCCAGTCGATCAACAGATACAGAGCAAGATTCTTACTCCGACCCATGAGGCCCAGCACGGCTCGGCTCCTTCGTACCTAGCTGAACTGCTGCACCATTTTCAGCCTCTCCGTGCCGTCAGAGTCTCTATGGACAATGAATTAACTGTTCCATTTCTGCGCTTGAAGACCGTTGGTGACGGAAACTTTTGCTTTGCAGGTCCTAGACTGTGGGACTCACTTCCACGATTCTTACGCAACGAGATCTACTCTCCTGCTTCCGCCTGCCCTACTAACTTTGCTATGTTTTTCACTTTCTCTTTATTGTGAGATATGAAGTATGTTGGCCAGAGTATTTGCACCGAAAGTCGCGTAAAATACTAGCTGATTTAACAGCCTCTCTTATATAACGGAAGAAGAGCCTTAAAGGTTCTCACCACCGCTTGCATTGGCAACAAAGGATCGCCCACCGTGATTTGAACCCACGACCTCAGGACCTCGGTCGTGAAGAGCAACAGCATAGGCTATGCGTGGGCTGTAAAAGAGCTCCAGCGAAACACCCACTTAATCTGTCTGGCTTTGAGGTGTGACAGTGGGAGCTACATTAAATTTCCGTTGGTTCCCACGAGCGTTCAGCAAAATCGAAACGATAAGAAGTCTTACCAGTGATCGAAAATGCTAAGCAGAGCTTAGCTGTAAAGGACAGAAATGCAACTTCGAAAATTTTTAAGTTCTTTCCTACGTACCACTCAAGCAATCATCCGGATCTCCGCTTCAGACTTTACGTATTTGGGAAGGGAATTTTGATATCTTCTCAGGCATTTTATAAAGCATCTGTAATTGTTCTCAATTTTCTGAGAGCCTGTCATACAATGATTCGAATTTATTGTTTTTTTCCATCTCTTACATGAACCAATTTCGAGTGTTAGGTTTTCTAATTTCTGATTTGCACTTGGTTTGCCCACAACTTTAAAGTTGGTTCTATCATCATTCAACTGGGAGGAATCAAAGCGAATGCACAACTGAGTGTCATCTGCATAGAAAGTGAAGTTAAAGCCTAAGTTGTGCCTGGCAATTGCAACGGCAAGAGGAAGAGTCAAAAGCAAGAAATTATACCTGACCAAGCACAGAGTCCTGAGGTACCCCATACAATAGTGGCTCCTTGGATGATCTTTGTCCGTTCACAACCAAAACTCTGGAGTCTCCTGCTGAGATAAGACCTGAGACATTCCAGTGCAGTACCATGGATGCTCGGGAGATATGAGAGGCGCTCAAGAAAAACTTTTTGATCAATTGCATCAAAAGCTGCCGCTTGCCTTCCAAAGTAAAGTTAGTTTTCTTGATTTTTCCCTGTGCAGGCTGGCTTTAAAATTCCGTATTTTATCAACTCTGCGCCTCTATATCTTCATTTGATCACAGCATTCATATAAATTAGCAATATTATAACAAATTGAGTATGCAACTACTTGGGTTTTCTTACCAGGTACAGCACAAAATTAGAAATGAGCCATTTTAGCCACAATTTTCGGAGAATATTACTTATAAATTTGGAGTGCCTGCAGAGCACTGCGAAGCAGTTACTGCATTCACCGAGTCTCTCTCTCTCTCTCTCTCTCTCTCTCTCTCTCTCTCTCTCTCTCTCTCTCTCTCTCTCTCTCTCTCTCTCTCTCCCCCTCTCTCTCTCTCTCTCTCTCTCTCTCTCTCTCTCTCTCTCTCACTCTCTCTCTCTCTCTCTCTCTCTCTCTCTCTCTCTCTCTCTCTCTCTCTCTCTCTCTCTCTCTCTCTCTCTCTCTCTCTCTCTCTCTCTCTCTCTCTCTCTCTCTCTAAAAATGCCTCGCCGCGATCTCCTCTCGTGGTGGGCATTCTTGATTAGTCATCGAGGGTTTCGTGCAGGCTATTCACTCGTAAGGGTTCGCCGGCCTGACGTGGTTTACCGTGAATGTAGAGATGTATTCACATGTGCACAAAAGAAATTTGGGTCGCAGAGGGGCTATTCGGTGAGGGAACTCACTGTGGCGAGGAGTCACCGCAGCGAGCCGCCTTTTTAGTCTCGTGGAGATCCGGTAGCCCCCTCCTTCGTGATGAGGACCGGTCTTTCTTCGGGGGGGGGGGGAGGGGAGCGGAGCCAGCAAGCATGCAGAGTGGCTCGAAGCTTGTCGGGCGGCTCTCTTTCGCCACACTGCTGCTTCAAGGTCCTTTGCCAGTGGGAGAGAGGCTTTTAACGTTTTTAAACGAGGCAAATGAGGCCGGCCTGTCGGGCGTGCGGCTTGCATCGCGAAGCTTCAGTCTGGCTTCGAGAGAGGGGCTGCCATTTTTATTTTACAATGAAACTAACGGGTCTACTGGGTTGCACGCCTGCGACCTATAGCAGTTTCTTGCTCTCTAGCTGGATGGCTGTCAATTTCTTTTAAGATGGGTCTGAAAATATTTTCGTATCACCAGGCTCTAAAAAACGAGAAATATTTTTTTACGGAATTCAGGCTCCTTCCAGGCAACGAGCCTTCGGGGTGAAAATTCTGGTTCTGTTTCCAGGCAATGATAGGCCATTTTTATTATAGGGGGTTAAGAGACCTGAGGGTGATGTGCACCTCCGGCGAGTAGTTTCGGCGTCCGTCTCTGAGTGAGCCTCAATGAGAGTAGCTGAAGTAGTATCGCGTGAAGTAATCTTTGAGCGCTTCAATTAATCTCCGATCTCTTGGGAGAGGGATAACTGCTTTAAAATATCCCACAGACTATGGATTTGCCAAGATATTTACCTTTTACTTATAACCACTCAACTCTATTAGCTTGGAAACGGCATGAAATACGGGTGCTAGCTGTATCAAATCGCCTAGGGATATTCGCATGCGTTGCTTCCGGATGCTATAGCCTGGAACCGCAATCCAAATGAGCCGCGCGTTTTAACAAGCTGTACATTGTTCAAGTGCTGTTCGAGTGCTCACATGGGCAGTTGCCTCGTGTTGACAGCTTTACACGAGAAGTTATTTAGAATACAATGAAGATTACTAGTCAATAGTAGGCATGATTTCTTTATTCGTCGCATTAAATAAAACTACATCTATAAGAATAAGGGCAACCAGAATCTCATTTTTTAGAATACGGTACATTCATGTTTGTTTTACCGTCTGTAACTCCCTAAAGCAGCAAAAACTAAGACGACATATTCGAAACCAAGTAAAATAATATATTTATAATTAACGCAGATAGTTATTCATTTAACGTAAATATAAATTCCATAGACTTAATATTTGTAATACATAAATATGTCAAAAATTTAAGCATAGCCATCGTCGTAGTCATAAAAATAATCAAAATGTAGCACCACCGGAAAGTCCGCGATTCCTGCAGAGTAATGGCGTTCGATCAGCATCCTGCTAAGCCCGTTTGAGTGTCCTGCAGTCTTGGCGATAGCTTGAAGCTCTCCGCCACCATTGTAGCACTCAGAAGTGGTGTGACGAGTTTTCTTGTAGCCACCGCAGTGTGCTGGCAAAATATCCACGGCGTTAGGCAGACCAAAAACGAATTTCTTCCCCAAAAGAAGACGAGCCGTCGTTAGATTCAATAGCGAGGCCATTTGAACGACACACCATTACCGCCCACGGCTACGATGTACCCGCTCGAAGAAGTTGTTCAGCAGGTAGCGTGCGATAGTTAAGCCTTGGCAGCAGATAACGCCTCCTTCGCCCGCGCATTTGCGACTCATATGTCTTCGAAATTGTTCACGTTCTTCGGCACTCCGGCTACACGCCGCCGCTCATTGTTGCAATCAATCGCGCTTCGATGAAGGCTCTACACGGCGGTTTCGCGTTTATTCTAATAATTTTGCATCTATTTGAGCCGAGCAATGCGTACAACATCACGTGCGATACATGGCAGCCAGAGTTGAGAGGTATAGTTGCCTTGGTATGGCGCCGCATTAAATTGCTAGTAGGTACGCTATTAAACAACTAGGATAGATTTCAGCTGAGCGATTACTAATAGCAAACTTACGGTGCCAAAGAGCTAACGGACCAATTATTCAAGCTGGGCTTTTAACAGCATAGCTACTCAAAAGAATTACAACGTTCGCTATGCACCTACTCTGTTGATATTCCGGCTACGGCACACTTCCTTTACGTCTTTAGCTGCTCCCTTTTAGTGACTTGATTTTTTGACTGTAAAATTCTTTGCCTTGTTCTCACCATAGCTGTATCAGTTGCCAGTTGTGAACGTTCCTTTAGCAAGCTAAAAATTATCATGTCTTATTTGAGAGCATCACTGGGAAAAGATCGACTCTCCAATGCGGCTTGTTAGTCATAGAGAAAGAAACACTGGAAAATATTTACTTTCAAACTGTAATAGAATGGTTTGCCATGTTCGAGGCCAGAGAAATTCACTTAAGTTAAAGCTGTGATAGCTACCTTGTATCCTTGCTACAGTTAATAAAAGTTCTCGACTCGTATGCCTGCTAGCATGTCTTTTTTGAATTTCTTCTGTGGTGGAGCTATGTTGCAGAAATTTCTGACACAGGGAGGGGGCACGATGTATAGCTTTGTCCCCGGGCACCGAAATGTCTCACTACGCCTCTGCTCTCCCCCCCCCCAAAAAAAAACAGCTCCGCTCCCAGGCAGCCCGTCGGGTTATTTTTGCTCTAAAAAAGCCTGATATTCATTGGAAAGCTTTCGCAAGACTCCTTTCCTTACTGAAATGCCAAGCTTTTACGAGTTCCCAGTAGACCTTCTCGCCGCTTTCAACTCACCCTCTTCGTGCGTTGCTCAAATCATTTGAGCGGCTACGGGTTATGAGGCATGCTATGCACGAATGTTTCGCTAAGCAATTCGTGTGCTAACTGGTGCTTTTTAGAGTATTCTCGTCAACGTCTATCTGAGTAACAAACTTGTAGTGCTTTTACAGTTTCGTGTCTTCGCAGCTTTGCAAATTTGCTACGCCTAACTGTGCAGCGTTAATTTCGATTTTAGTAATTATGCTGGTTGTTTCTGCATTCATGGGTATTTTTCTTGTTCTAATGGGTTCCTGGAAAGATAAATGCATGGAGACATTTACGTAAATACCTGATATCGTAACATTAGACACGAAGACCTACCTTTTCTCAGATTAGTCGTATGCATGCTCATTATTAAAAGGATTGCTCACGGCAAAAAGTAGCTAGAATAGCTTGGGCTATTCGCGTTTGAAGGCATCGTATTCGAACAGATAATAATAAGACATTTCTATAGCAATCTAGTGGTATTAAATCTCTTTCTAAGCATATAAGTATGTTGCAAAAGAAGCATGTGAATTGGTCGGTGATAAAATGCACACAAAGTCAGTACGCATAAACATGCACAAGACAACTCACACGGAGCAAGCAAATGCTTCGAGCAACAAGCGTGGTTTTAGCTACGTTTTTAACTTCATCGAGCTAGGAGTTGTCATGGTAACAGTCGCGTGCGAGTTCCTTAGGCTTGCGTCGTATGGGAACTAAGGCACGGTTTCCAAAGAATTTGAGATTGGTCAGAGGCACTGCTAAATGACGTTAGGCGAAAAGAGCAGGCGGTACGTTGCAAAGCCTGGTAGCTCTGATAGGTAGGCAGGAGTAAGAGAATAAAGGACCTAAAAGCGGGCAGAGAAACTTTGAAGTCGACGCTATGCTGGGTGGTTAGCCATTTTCATTGCTTCAGATCTCAGGGAATTAGCTGTGTCCATCGCTCGTCATGCGACCTACTCAGGACTTTGAAGCACATTGCATGCATGGACTGCCTTCTACTTCCACAATTCTTACGCAGCGACAACTACTCTCCTGCTGCCGGCTATGGCCCATCCTTTTCAGCGGTCCTGAGCTATTACTGTGCTTCTCAATTTCTCTTTGTTACGTGAGATGAAGTCTGTTGGCTACCGAATGCATACCGAAAGCCGCTTAGGCTGTGAGTGCGCTATGCAAAGCTCTCCTGCGTAATACACACATAGTCTTTATGGCTTTTTAGAGTTACAGACGGAGAAACATTACATTCTAGGGTCGTGGTTCTAGCCAATAAGACATTATTCACTTCCAGAAGTTGAAGGTGGTTACTGCAATGCGTGTTAATAAACATACATAGGGTAAGCGAATAAAGCAGGGATAGCCTTAGAAAGCCCTTAACCCAAGCAGAGCCCCTCCTTTTGGAAGGTTGGACTCGCTTATTTGTATTCGGCTATTGCTATCTGACGGAGGGTTGACTTATGGGCGGGCTGTTATTTAGTACATTCAACGCTGATTCCAGGGTTCCGAGTAAAGGTCTGCTGTCCGTTTGCAGATTCATAGCTGCTATTTACAAATTATTCCACGCGGAAAACACCCTTATGTAGGCCCTATATTCAAATGAGGCTCATATTAGCGAGTGGGAGGAATTACTACAGATATGAACATATCTTACAAATTTATTTTTCGAAACCTTGTTTCCGTCACATGTCAATTTTCAAAACTTGAGATTGCAATTTAGAAATTTGTGTCTTTTAAACGGCGCCATACACAAAAAACTTTGGCTGCGGTACAATTCCCGCACAATTGGCACTTAAGTGGAGTTACAGTCTCTCCAGCTCAGTGGCCAGAGTACTAGCCAGGAAAGCCAAAGGCCGCGGGACGCTTCCCGTTTGAGGCGGAATCTTTCTGCGCTAATAATAATAATACATTTCATATAGAACCCTCTGAGAGCAGAATCTCTTTCTAGGCACTTTAAATTTGCTTGCTTCCGCATTCTGCATAATTACTGTCGCTCGTCGAGGGCGCTCCTCTGGAAGGGCGCTTTGCATGGATCGCCTTCTAGTCACCTGGTTCTAGCCAAAAACAGCCAACGCTCTTTCTCATGAGGGATTTCATTAGTAAGTTTCTTCATTTGAACTTCTGCATTTGAACTTTTGATGAGAAAATACGTTTTTTGGGCCTAAATTTTGCCATGAGACTGGTACTATTATAACTACTATATATTCTTTTATTATTATATATTATATTATATTATATTACTATATGAATTATAGCCAATAGTATTGTCTCGACGATACGCGCCAGCGGACAAATCCAAGTCACTCGTCGCGCTTAGAGTGTGCCAGCCTCGGCGAAGCTTCCTGACGGAATTTCTGTGATTTCCAGTGTGGATTGGACGAGTTGTTATGTTAGCCTGCGTCGCGGGTCATCCGGCAGGAATATCGCCGTCGTGGTCCGTGGCAGCCGACGCGTGCAAGATCGCTGGCGGCCACCTGATGCCACTCAACAATGACGACACTATCGGTCAGCGCCATTGCGTCCGGCAGCAACAATGCGTCCAATCGCAAATGCTCTGGCTAGGAATTGTTGTGAAATGGGCTACTCTGCTCCGTCGATGCATGCTGCGCCGGCCATGTATGCTGTCGGCTCCTTCTAGCTTAAGCATTCTCTCTGTACCTGTCGGACGCACAAGTGGAAGTTCTGCCAGTTTCGCGCTACTGGAGCGGGACTGTCGAACTCCTCTGCTTGGGCCCCCGACAGCAGCGCAACCCCATATAAGAAACATCTTTTTTTCTTCTCTACGAAATTCAAGGCTACGTGACTTGTACAGAAGCACAACCCCGCGGACAGTGGGGCGCGCTCCAAGTGTCGCACCTTCAGCAAATGTAAAGCGCCTAGAAATAGAATGTGTTCTCTGAGGGCGCTTTATCAAGTGCATTATTAATATTATTTTTATTATTATTATTATTATTACCTTTGCCGATAATCGGCTCGATTTCGGTGCAGGCGATGGCTTCGCTGGGTGGCTTTGTGTAAGGTGTAGTAGGCTAGTCGAATGCTTGACTGTCGACAACAATTGTCTGACAAATCGGAGGCTGTGCGCTGATTTTATGCTCTACAGAGTACACGAAAAATCGTATTAGAGCTAAATGTTGGCAGGGACACGAGTTACGAAGAATTATTTTGACCGAATTGGGCGAGATAATGATCGAGATCCTACTCAGCGCTTGCGGAGTAAGACTCCGGAAACTGAAGAAAACGGGTACATTTTGTTTAGTCACGATTATTTTGTACGCAACAATAAAAGCCTCTCAGGGCCAGTAATTTAGCTAATTGCCTCATTTTATCAGCAAGTGTGCTCTCGTTTACGGCGTATTCGTGTTTTGGCTATTAGCGGTCTCCTTAGCGCGATATTAACGCACTGTCGCAACCGCGGCTGCGTCCGTCGATGAGTGTATTAAGGCGGCCTGTTTTAGGCGTACACGTTCGCCCGAGGTTAGCATAGGTCAATGCCCGGGCTTCTCGCCGAAGCCGAAGCTTCGTGCGTCATTGCTCCTTCGTACAGCGCCGCGCCTATTTGGCAGAGAGAATGCGAGAGATCGCGGACCGGCTGCCAGTGCTCTGGGCCTAGCCGCTAAATTGCCCCCCGGCCCTCCCCCTCCCCCCGCTCGGGTCACGATTGTCGGCCGGAACTAGTACGCTTGTCTCAACTGCTCCATTTGCTATTTT
This sequence comes from Cristatella mucedo, assembly GCA_009760855.2. Taxonomy (NCBI): domain Eukaryota; kingdom Metazoa; phylum Bryozoa; class Phylactolaemata; family Cristatellidae; genus Cristatella; species Cristatella mucedo. Next base: position 1,650,339 of record WPIO01000062.1, on the reverse strand, counting down.
CCTTGCATTTCCAACCGCGGCCTTTGCTCGCATCTCGTCGGCCCGATCCAAAGGCGAAACCCAGGGCGAAGCCGATGACTGTCCCAGTGAAGGCCAGAGTTTCAAATTAGTGCCCGCGTGTAATTAAATACCGTAGTCAAGCGAACATCTTAAGACGTTTACCGTGGAAAATTTAATTGTTCAGTGGTCAAACGGGGCAATAAGTGGGCAATTAGTAAAGGCTAGCTGATTAAACAGTCTCGTTTATGAAGCGGCAGGCGAGCCTTAGTGGCCACCATCATCTAGCGTGCAGTGGTCAACGAAGGATTGCCTGCTGCAGGTCTCGAGCTCACGACCGGGGTCGTAAAGTGCGACCACCTTAACTCTGAGCTAAGACCGAGGGGCATGCTGACTGGCTGGATTACATCTGTTTGGAACTGGATGCATTATGGCCGCATGAGATCTGATGGTCCAGCTCCAAAATAACCTTTCAGTAGACGTCGCATCAGCCCCGCAGTCAAGTCTACTTTCAGCGGAACGCACTAAATAAATTCAGGCTTGAATATATAAGGGTACAACAGTTAAGCCTTATGAACCACGTGTGTCACCCCGTCTAGACTTTTGTAGCTCGCGGCTTGCAGGTCTTTCTGCCTGTGCAAAAAAAGATGCTTACATTCGGCGAAAAATTTTGGTTTGTCTGTCATGAACATTGGTACTGCCACATGACAGCGCTTCAAGCCGTCTCCCTCCCGCTAGCTCCTCATTAAGTAAGGCATCGATTGCAAGATTCTGAAACTCACTTTTAGCTTCTTTCACTCTCATGCTCTGGCCCTGCCAGCCGAAATCTCGTCGTCGTACCTGCTCCTCGGACTCCGATTGATTAGCTGTGCTTCTAACCAAACTCAAATCCTTCGGAGACTATATTCTTAGTGTCTATGCTCCCAAAGCTCAGAATTCACTACCGACTGACAACGCGACATCCCCCAGATTGACGGCATATAAAAGAAACTACAACGAACGATGAATGACATCAACAACGAAACTACATAGAAATTACAACGAATTCCTCACAGCCTTTGCACTACTCGTGTGAGCTTTCTGTGCATTCTATCACTAATCGACTTTTACGATTCCTTCGCAGAGCATTACAGTACATAGCAAGAGATTTTGTTCTCACAGGATACTAAGCAAATGTTTTTGTCATTATTAACACTTTGAGTATTCTGCAAGGACTCATTTCCCTCACGTTAACAAATTTAATGGTTAGCTGATTGATTCAGTTAGCTGACTGTTTTCTCTCGTTGTCCAAATATGCTGAGCCTACTTTGAGTTGAGATCTAATGATTATTTTCTAAACACATCCCCAGGCCCAACTTAGCACGTTAGCCCCATAACCAGTTTACTTCAAATGGGCTCAACATTCGTGCTACTGGTTGCCACAAAAAGCGTAGCTGATTCAGCAGCCTCGTTTATAGTGACAGAAGAGCCTTAACAGCTGTCATTAATGCTTGCAGTTGGTATAAAAGGATCGCCCACAGCGTTACTTGAACCCCCGACCTGTGTCAGAAAGAGCGAACACCTAACCCCTAGGCTAACACCCAGGTGCAGTGGCGTTCACTTCATTCTCTAAGCACAACCTATTGCTGGCAGTGCCTATAATTAAAATTTGCTGTTGAAGATGAGTAGGGATATTAGTATAATAAAAAACCCGCTAGCGTAACTGCTCCATTGCATTCTTTCGACGACATCTTGTGAAGCCTAACCTAAGAAAACGGCAAATCCGTAGCACGTCTCACAATTATAATGTATACTTTGAGGTCAATATAGTTCCATTCTATACTATGATGTTTTAGCCAGTTCCAAATATTTGCAGACCAATTGCTAAAACTCAACATGTCGTCCAAGCTCCATCAAGCGAGAACGGCTATGCCGATTGACATGCTTGCAGACGGGCATGGTGGCTTTATTTCACAATCAACCCGTCAGAGTTACGCTGACGATACAGGAATATTCCGGCATCTTAAAGTTCAAATGTAAGATTAACTCTATAACCGACCTGTTCTAGGCCATTTTTTGCTGTTCTACGCTATTCTATGCATTCCACTTCAGCACCTCAATGTCAACATTCAACGAGGTCACTAGCGACCTAGTCTTGAAGTTCGTCTGCCAATCAAAGAAGACAACCTCTGGACCATATTCACACTGTCTTCCTTATACGATGAATTGATCTGCTGATGCCCTGCATAAATAAAATCACAAATATGTCATTAGCCTTAGGTCATGTCCCAGTAATTTTCAAAAAGGCTCTAGTCAGGCCACTATCCGAGAAAGCAACACCAGACCAAGTGAATTTCAGCAACTTCGGCCAAGTCTCCCTTCTTACCATTCCTATCAAAGATATTGGAACGAGTCGTGGCAGACCAGCTGAACTCATATGCAGACACTTCAAATCTTGCTAGCAAGTTCGAGTCTGGCTTTAGAGCTAATCCCTCCGCAGAGTCAGCATTGCTTCGGGTATATAACGACCTTCTTCGGAATTCAGACTAAGTTAGGTTTTCTCTGCTTGTTATGCTCAATCTTTCGGCTGCTTTTGATAATATTGATCACTGAGTCCTCCTCGAATGTCTCTCACCTCGCCTGGGCATCACTGGCACTGCATTGCAATGGTACAGGTATTATATCAGTGGGAAACTCCAGAGCGTTGATGTGAATGGACATAGATCATCCGAGGAACCTCTGAAATGTGGGGTACCCTAGGGATCTGTTCATGGTCGCGTTCCTTTCACGATTTATACTCTTCCTCTTACCGATGTGATTGCTTGGCACAATCTAGGCTTTCACTTCTATGCGGATGACACTCTGTGGTACCTTTGTTTTGATCCCACCCAGCCCTCCAGCACGTCGAATTCTCTCAACTCCCTTGCTGAATTTATTGATGATAATATTAACAATGCACTTGATAAAGCACCCTCACAGAACTCAATCTCTTTCTAGGTGCTTTACATTTGCTGCCAAGGTAAGCGCGATTGAATGGTGAGTAATATCATGCTTGATAAACAACATGAATAACAGGGTTAGGGGTGACATGCACAGGGTCAGCATGCAAATGTGGTTAGTGGCAGCATGCACAGTGTCAGCACACATAAGCACATGAAGGACGAATTACAGGGACCCACTAAATGCTGTCCTAAATAGGTGTGTTTGTAAGTTCTTTTTAAATGTGGTCAGGTGAGGGGATATTCTGACGCAGGTCGGGAGTGAATTCCAGGCTTTGGGAGCATACGAAATAAATGCACGGTCTGCAAAGGATTTGAGGTTTGTACGAGGTATTGGTAAACTGTTGGATTCCGAAAAGCAGGTGGTACGATGCTTAGCCTGTTGGGGGAGTAGATCTGATAGGTAGGCTGGATCCAAAGAATGAAGTGACCTAAAAGTGAGCGACAAAACCTTGAAGTCGATCCGTTGCTTGACAGGGAGCCAGTGCAGGTCGGTGAGAAGTGGTGTGTTGTGGCAACTGCGACGCTCACGACAGACAAGCCTAGCTGCAGAGTTTTGCACCAGCTGCAATCACCTGATTGCACATGTCAGTAGGTCAGCAAGCAGTGATTTACAGAAGTCAAGACTGGATGTCACGAATGCATGGACCAACTTAGACGTGGTCTCCTTATCTAAACAAGCCCGAATTTTAGCAATGTTATGTAGCTGAAAGTAGGCAGACTTGATTGTAGAGCTGATGTGGTCGTCCAACGAGAGGTCACTTTGGAACATGACACCTAAATTTCGAGCTGATCCAACAGGAGATATGCTGGCAGCCAATTTTGAACTTCAGCCTTTCCAATTTCTGAATCACACTGGGTTTGTTCATAACTAATAAGTTAGTTTTATTATCGTTTAGTTTTAGAAAATTTGCTGCCATCCATGTGCTGATGTCATCAATACATGCAGCGAGTGAGTTGAGAGAATTCGAGGCGCTCGAAGGCTGGGCGGGATCAAAGCAAAGGTACAACTGAGTGTCATCCGCATAGAAGTGAAAGCCTAGATTGTGCTTGGCAATCACATCAGCAAGAGGGAGAATATAAACCGTGAAAAGAACCGTACCTAGCACGGAGCCCTGAGGTACCCCATGTTTCAGAGGTACCTCGAATGATCTTTGTCCATTCACGTCAATACTCTGGAGTCTCCCGCTGAGATAGGACCTGAACCATTGCAGAGCAGTGCCAGTGATGCCCAGGCGAGATGAGAGGCACTCTAAAAGAACTTTATTATCGATAGTATCAAAACCTGCCGAAAGATCGAGCAAAGCAAGAGACACTCTACCTATTTCTGCATTCCTAAGTAGGTCGTTGTACACCCTAAGCAATGCTGACTCAGTGGAGTGATTAGCTCTAAAGCCAGACTGGAACTTACTAGCAAGGTTTGAAGTTTCAATATATGAGTTCAGCTGGTCCACCACGACCCGTTCCAGTGTCTTTGATAGGAATGGTAGAAGGGTGATTGGGCGGTAGTTGCTGAAGTTCTCTTGGTCTAGTGTCGCTTTCTTGAGAAGAGGCCTGACTACAGCTTTTTTGAAAGGTGCTGGGACATGACCTGAGGCTAATGACATATTAATGATGTTAGTTATGCATGGCAGCAGCAGATCAATGCAACGTAGGAGCAGGGCAGTGGGAGTAGGGTCCAGAGGAGTTGTTGTCTTCTTTGATTGGGATACGAACTTCAGGACGAGTAGTATCATTTTGTGGATGTCATCATATTTGATGACGTCCGCACATCAATGGCAGTCAATTTTCTTAAATTGAATGATTAAGAGAACTTAATCTCTATTCGAGCGCTTCACATATGCCTCGGGCTTGAGCCCACGACCTCAGTCAGACCTTGGTCGGAGCGAGTACCTCAACCGCTGGACCAAACCAGCTCTGATAATAAAACCAACTTACTAGTTTTGATTAAACCAAGTGGGGTTCAAAAATTGGAAAGCCCAACGCTCAAAATTGGCTTTGCCAGCATATCACCTGTTGAATCTGCACCAAATCTAGGTGTCATGTTCCAAAGTGACCTTTGATTAGACGACCACATCAGCTCCACAGTCAATTCTGCCTACTTTCAGCTACACAACGTTGCTGAAATGCGGGCTTGTTTAGATAGGGATACCACATCTAAATTGGTCCATGCATTTGTGACATCCCGTCTTGACTTCTGTAACTCTCTGCTTGCTGGTCTACTGGCCTGTGCAATCAGGCGCTTACAGTTGGTGCACAATTCTGCAGCAAGGAGTGTCTGTCGTGAGCGGCTCATTTGTCACACCACACTGCTTCTCGCCGACCTGCACTGGCTCCCAGTCAAGCAATGCATCGACTTCAAGGTTTTTTTACTTTCTTTTTGGTCCCCTTATTGTTTGGCTCCAGCCTACCTATCAGATCTACTCCCCCACCAGGCTAAGCATCGTACCACCTGCTTTTCGGAATCTAATTGGTTTACCTATACCTCGTACAAACCTCAAATCCTTTGGAGACCGTGCCTTAAGTTCGTATGCTCCCAAATCCAGGAACTCATTTCCGACTTTCGCCATGACATCTCCTGACTTGTCCACATTTAAAAAGAAATCATAAATGCATCTATTTATGACAGCGTTTAGTGGGTCCGTGTGATTCGTCCTTTATGTGCTTATGAGTGCTGACTGACACTGTGCATGCTGCCACTAACAATACTTGCATTCTTACCCTGTGCATGTCGCCCCTAACCATTCTGTTATTGTTGTGCATTCAGCATGCTACTACGAACCATTCGATTGTGCTTCATTTGCAGCACATGTAAAGTGCCTAGACAGAGATTGAGTTCTCTGAGGGTGTTTTATCAAGGGTATTATTATTATTATTATTAAGAGATGCATTAACTACCACTAGTAGCGAGAGAAAGATATGCAACGTAATATTGACCGAAATAAGTGCATAGTGTGCTAGCAGTTCATGAAATTGTGATTTTGAATCCGGTCGGCATGCCGTCGTTTCGTCAATACGCAATGGTTCTTCTGCCGCTAGATAAATAATTATGGTAAACTAGGCCATCATTACTTTTGTCTTTGGATCTTCGTCCAGTTACTCGAATTAAACGACCCGGCAGTGGGTTCAATTCATGCTGCAGACCTTCCTTCATTGTCCACTGCAAGTGGAGTGGAAATGACGGCTAAGGGTCTTCTGCCGTAAAGAGTAATGATAATGATAACACATTTGCATAAGACCCTAAGAGAACCAAATCTGCCTTAGCTCTTTAAATGTGCTTTAAAGGAAGCACGTGAATTGCTTAGTGATTAAATGCACAGTGTCAGCACTTATAAGCACCGAAAAGACAGTTAACATGGATTTAGAAAGTTCTGTGACGATCAGGTGCGTTTTTGGCTTCTTTTCCATGTGGTCAAGTCAAGAGATGTCGTGGCATCTGTCGGTAGTAAGTCTGGGCTTTGGAAGCACACGAAATAAAGGTACGATCTCCAATGGATTTGAGTTTGGTTCGAAGCAAAGCTAAACGACTTGAGTGAGAAGATTGGGTGTTACAATGACTATGCAGATTGGGGTAGTAGCTCAGATAGGTAGGCTGGAGCAAGAGAATGAAGACACCTAAAAATGAGCGAATAAATCCTTAAGCTGATCGCTACTTTATCAGGAGCCAGTGCTGGTCGATGACAAGTTGTTTAATTTGGCAGCAGCGACGTTCACGACCGACAAACCAGGCTGTAGGAAGCCTGGCTGTAGAGCTTTGTAGCAACTGTACTCGCCTTATTGCACAAGCCGGAAGATCTCTTAGTAGGAAGTCACAGAAGTCGAGAATGGGTGTCATAAATGCATGAACCAACTAGGATTTGGTATCCCTGTCTAAGCAGGCCCGAATGTTTGTAATGCTACGTAGTTGAAAGAGGGCACATTTGACTGTGGAGCTGATCTGATCGTTCAGTGAAAGGTCACTTTAAACAGGACACCCAGGTTGGGAGCAGATGCTGGTGCAAGTGCTAAGCCGGCAGAACCAATGTTGAGAGATATTTTTACAAATTTCTGAGTAACACTAGGTTTTCCCATTATTAGTAAGTTGATTTTATTGTTATTCAATTTTCAAAAGTTTGTAGTCATCATCCGCGTATGTCAGCAATACATGTAGCAAGGGAGTTGAGAGTTTGAAGTGCTGGAAGGCAGGGAGGAATCAAAGCACAAATAAAGCTTTTTTGAATGTTGCATAGCAATTGAAGGCTAGATTGCACTTGGTGACTTCATCGGGCTAAAGCAAGAAAATAAATTGTGAAAAGAAATGAACCAAGCGCAGAGCCGCTGGGGAACCCTTGTACTTTAGAGGCTCCTTGGATGACTGTTGCTCGACGACATCCATGCTCTAAAGTCTCCTTTTGAGATATGACCTAAATCATTGCACTGCAGGGCCAGTGATAGTGATGCCCAGGGGAGACGAAAGGCGCTTAAGGATGGCTTGGTGATCAATAGTATCTAACGGGGCTGAAAAATCCAGCAGTACAATAGTAGAAACTCTACCAAAGTTTGCATTATGTAGAAGATCGGTGTACATGTTCAGCAGAGCTGACTCGGTAGTAGTGTGATTAGCTTGAAAAATCTACTGAAACATGCTTGCTAGGTTTGAAGTCCTCATGTATGCAAGTTCGAGGCTTATTTAATTCTCTACTTTGTGGTTGGCATTTATGCATGCTACCAAGGGTATCAAAATCCTAGCCCGTAATCGGCAAGGATGCCTAAGGATCCAATCAAACGCTGCCGTTCTGGTTGAATATGAGTACAACAGCCCTTAGATTTAGTAAGAAGGTATTTGGCACTTGACCTTTTTAATAAGAATTTTTACTGTTTGTTTGCCGTGCTGATTTGGACCAGTGGTTAAAGTGCTCGCCCCAACCCAAGTCCAGCCTAGGTCGTGGGCCTGAGCCCCATGGCAGATGTGAAGCGCCTGAATAGCAACTAAGCTCTCTGAGGGCGGTATACAAATGAATTATGGGGGTAATTTCCCAAATTTGCAAACAATTCTCACAAAGATATCCAAACATATTAAAGCACATGGCTGCACAGCGACTGCAGTCATTTCATACAGCGATCCCAAGTCAGAACGAATACACGAGCATTCAGACGATGAATAGCAATATTGCCCTCACTAACATATAATAATAATAATAAGAATAAATTTGATATAGCGCCCTCATAGAACGCAATCTCTTTCTAGACACTTTAAATTTGCAGCAAAGGAAACACGATCGAATGGTTAGTACAATATACCATCATTCCTTGTCTAGCTGAGTCGCATTCGCGTGAGTCAGTGGCCAGAAATCAACTAGACTCGTGTTTAGACATGGTTTGGTTATTCCTCGTCAACATGTTTAATCGAATGAACGCAAGCAATGCCACTAGCGTAGGTAATCAGGTTTGACAGATGACAAGCAAAGAAAGCAGAGAGAATTGTAAGAAATGTAAGAGAATTTTCATTAAAATCATTGTACTTAGCGTGCTATAGCAACGTCTAATGTTAAAAAGGTTGGTTTTGTGACATAATTGTAAGCCAAAGACACATAAGTATATCTACGATGTATTTATATCTTGCGGATACGTAAATATGCGTAGCTTTAACTGTAGTCTTTGAGCAATTAACTGGATATGCTTATTGTGACATGTGATACAATAATGTGTTTACTGATTGTCTGAGCCTATACTTCATTTGCATGACCGCAGGTTGTTTTATTCACTGCCGCTTGCCGAAACGCCGTGGTTTGCACCTGGCATAAGCAGCCTCGGGCTCCTGGCAAGAGGCAGATGATGATTAAACTTTTCTTCAGGTGCCATAAGGGGGAAAGTCAAGAAAATACCTATAAAATGTGTCCAACAATCGAATACGTGTTTATGCTACCTTTCGAAAGACAAATATGTTAGAACTGGGATCCAAAGTTCCGACGACTTCCGCATGAAAGAAAAAGTTTGTTATGCCAGCCACGTCTAACCCGGATGTAAACCGGAAGCAATAAATCTACAAATAAAAGACTTACCGATCTCTGCATCATATGCGACTTGTATCCCAACTTGTCGAACCTTGGTAGATCGCTATAGATGTTTGAAGCTTGTTTAGGTGCACACTTGTGACTTGTATACAGCTTCATTTCCAGGATTGGTTGGTGCCTTGTAGATTAAATAACCCAACTAATATTTCTCGTATCGGGGCGAAATTTGAGTTCAGCTTTGCTTTTTTACCGTAGTTCTTAATATTTTTGATTTCGGTTTGATACAATTGGTTCTATATGTCCACGATTACGGAAAATTAAGCTCCAGGATGTTTGATGACGTATGCAACCAAATGTATCAAACCGAAATCAAAAATATTAAAGACTAGGGTAAGAAAGCAGAGCTGAACTCAAATTTCAAATTTCATTTCGATACTTGAAATATCAGTTGAGTTATTTAATTTAAAATGCACCAACAAACCCTGGAATTAAAGCTGCATACAAGTCACAAGTGTGCACCTCAACAAGCTTCAAGCATCTATAGCGATCTACCAAGGTTCGACAAGTTGGGATACAAGTCGCATACGATGCAGAGATCGGTAAGTCTTTTATTTGCAGATTTGTTGCTTCCGGTTTACATCCGGGCTACACGTGGCTGGCATAACAAAAATTTTCCTTTCATGCGGAAGTAATTAGAACTTCTGATCCCAGTTCTAACATATTTGTCTTTCGAAAGGTACCACAAACACAGATTCGATTGTCGGACAAATGGTATAGGCATTTTCTTGACATTCCCCCTTTACAAAATGTACATATGGGGTAGTCCGTATTTCATCAACATACGATGCATATTAGCCCGTGTCAAGATTTTAATGGATGTCACACCAGCTATTACTCAGAAATGCTTTTATGGCATAATATTTAACTATTCATACGGTTTTTTTGATGGCCCGCTCTAAATTAGGTTAGTTCATTCGTTGTCCAGAGCTAAGCTATTCAGGGGGCGGTGAAGTACTGCCGCAAGCCGCTCAATAGTGCAGAAATGTCATTTCTGATTAGCTAGCCGTCGGCGGAAATATACCTTCATTTTTTCAAAGCGTTTATTGTAGTACATAGAGATCAAATTTGGTCATTGGATAGTTTGTAATAGAAGCTAAAACCTGTAGGCAGCTGCAGATGGCATGGTTTTTTATACTGACTTTGATGTGCAAATAGGCACCTTGACGTGATTTAGATGGAATGTTATTATTCGGCAATTAGCAACTTTAAAGTCTCAAAAATATATCACAAACCTTAAAGAACTTAACAAAATATATTTACTTACAAATATTTAAAAGTGTGGTGTTTTGTAATGCTAGCTGATCATTAAAACGTACGGGATGTCCTAGTTTTACATTAGGCTGATATGGTATTGCTGCCGGATTGTGTGTTTGCAGGAGTACCTTCTATGGAAATGAACTGAGAGGATTTTTAGACCTCAATCCTGTTACCAAAGCTGTCAAACTTTTTGTCCAAGATGAGCACAACACATATGGTATCGCTGATCGATTTTTGTGTATTAAAGACTTTCGTCATCGCTGTCCACCCATGGAGATAATCGCCATAAATTATGTAAGTTTCTCGGGTTTTTGTTTTACCAGGCAGGTGTTGCCTCAAGTTTGCTGTTTTTTGCCCAAGCTATCTGCTAAGCTATGTGCCACGTCACGTTACGTCTGCTGCCTGCAATAACAGCTGATGGCTGGCTGGGCATTGGATAGCATCTGCCACCGAGAGGCAAACGATTGCATTAATGATTGACCAAGAATGCCCACTCGTAGGATTAGCAGCGAGCTGTAGATATTACCAAATGCTTACTTGAATGCACAAGCGGATCATTTTGGATTAAGAAGCGCTCGTTGAGACCTTCTGCTGCCTCGAGTTCTGCCACCAACGCATGCATTGATAGGCAGGCAGCTGGGCGTCAGCTGCCCGTGCCCCGACTACATGGACCAACTACTGATGAAGGTGCAAGTTAGTTAGTCTACGACAATCGTTGTTTATGGTCTCATTTAGTACTGCGAAAGGTGGCTGGCTATGGTCGGCTGGCCGGACCGTGTGCTGGCATTAAATCACAGAGGTGCTGGCCATCCCACATGTCCTCATTTTTTACACAGATAATAGTTACAGTAATCCTAAAAAGACATGTTTATAGGGACCGGGAGTAATAAATCTCCTTCTCTATTGCTATTAGATCTTAACAGGGCTTCTCTGATAAGCACCTCATAGATCTTGAGAAGAATAAACTTGCTTAAAATTTAAAAAAAAATTCAAAGGGATTGGAGCAGTTGGTTTGTTAATTAAAAAGAAATAATTGCAGACCTGCTGCACTGCTAAATGATATACATCTGTTGTGCGTCGTGGAATTACTAGGTAGAGACATTGAAACGTCAAGTAGTTTCATTCATTGAGCTTTATTGGTCAAACTGTTCTATGTTGTCAAAAAATGATTAAATATGGATTCAAGACTATATTATGCAGTAAAGGCTCTGTACATTCAGCTGCCCTCTAAGCAACTAAATATGTGCCACAACTGCATTGGAATCATGCATTCAACTAATCCAAATCCACAGGAGGAACGTTGTATTACAATTTGAGCATTCCAAATAAATTCTCCCGGGCTTCTTTGCTAAACTCATTCTCAGAAAGGCACTGAGTAATCGTGTCATTAATAGGATATACGTAAACGGCAAATTAATATGGGTCTATTGGACTAAAGTCATGTTTGCTAATGTGGTCTATTTGGAAATGTCGCGAAAAATTAAATCACAGTGTTAGAGCTACTCAACTTTGCTAAAATATTCAGTTAGCAATGTTGCCAAAAAATACTGGTTATACCTCAGATTGTACTGCTAGCGTCCCGGGTCTTCGTCCAGTAGGTAAGGTGCTCACTCTTCACGACCCGGGTTGTGTGTTCGAGTCCTGCAGAGGGCGATTCTTTATTGTCCACTGCAAGTGGTGGTGATAGACGTTAAGGATCTTCTGCCGCTATTCAAATGAGGCTGTTGAATCAGCTAACCGTGTTAAGTATTCTCATATCGCAGCATTGGCATTGGCATTTGCTTGCTACACGCATTGGCTACAAGCACAACCTAGCCTTGTTGTATTACCCATTTGGAATTCTCCTCAGAAACGCCTGCTTGTCTGCAAGTGAATTGAATATAGAATTTTGAATATTTGTTATTTTGCTTCCCTTACTTTTTCATTGATTGTTTTCAGAATGCCGAGCGCTTCTGCCGCTGTGTAGTGCGCTCAAGGTTGGATGCTTGAGAGAGCATGTGGGATGGTTGCGAACCATGCTACTGGCAGATGAAATAGTTATGCATGACGGCACGTGTGGCAAGTGGAGTTTAATTTTGACTGCTAGGTCTTAGCCTTTATTCATACTCATTCATATCTTATATAGGACGATGTGAATAATTAGCTTGTTTTATTTTGTGCGACACATCGGGATTCTCTCTCTCTCTCTCTCTCTCTCTCTCTCTCTCTCTCTCTCTCTCTCTCTCTCTCTCGTAGATGGAACATCTGCAGACTTACATCCCTTTGGGAAATCTTAGGAGGAATGGCAAATATATTTTAATAATTTCCTTTAACCAATTCGTTATCTGTATTGTGACATTTTTTGTAATTAATTCAAGCAATATTGGAAAAATAGTTCAGACTAAATTAGCAAGTGAACATCAGTGTTCCTATTTAGTGAATATATATCAAATCTATGAGTCAATTTTATTTTACTTTAATTTCATTCAGAACCATCACACAAATACTTGAGACTACAAATTGAGACATTAAACTATCTTAGTCTATATTATAAGCATTGCAAAACAATCTGGTGAATTGGGTGCCGCAAAACTAGCAATTCTCTAAATGTCTCCTTATAGCCAGACTAATGGGGTAAATTGTTCTTGAGGTACGCGACTTTTTCGATGTAAACAACTGCAGTGTTGTTATACCTGCCTCTTTCCAGCACAGATTCGCGAGCTGATTTGTCAGATGCCTTTTGGTAGACACTGTTGGTGAGCGGATGAATTTTAGATGAACAAGTACCTGCTCATGAGGGCTATAAAGAGTGAGTTCACGGTCGTCAGTCCAATAACGTTAAATCTAATGACAGCCATTTGGGGTGACGCAAGTAGCTCATTGTCATCGGGAAGCCTAACAAGACTAGCCACACTTGGTAAGTTGACAGACTCGCTTTTTTCACTCTGGCTGCCACATATAAGATCTCAGATACTCATTGTGTCGTTACGGCGTCGTTTCTCATTCCGCGAGCTAATTACGTAAATACCGAAGCAGAGGCATCGATTCGTGAGCCATCGACTGGCCTTGCCTGCTAAGGCAGACGAAGGGCGGAGCGAAGTGTGCCGGTCATGGGTGCGTACCTTTCAGTGCTAAGACCACAGCAAGCTGCAGGTCGTCAGCTGCTCGCATTTAGAATTTTTCCTTGGATAGGGAAGTCAGCCGGCGTTCCCCTCCACCTCTATAGCTTATGGCACATATTGTATCGCTAGTTTTTTCCGAGGCACTCGCCCTTCGACGGGTCTAGGTTCGCATCTATCTGCAATCTTCAAGCATCAAATCTCCCAAAGCACCATCAATATCACCAGGAGACTATTTTGTGAAGGCTAACTACTATCTACACGCTCTTTCGCGACTTTTTAAGACAGTCAACATGAAGTTTTTAAAGCATATCCGGCTGCTGGTGCGTCGTCCGAGCATTGGTAAATTGTCGAAGTTCCATCCAGTTAGGAGTATGTATGGCTCCGACCGTGTACCCCTTGCATGCAGCCTTTGTTACTAGTGCATTTATAACCCTTCTTTTTTGTGATTAAAAAAACACTGAGCACTCTCATGGTATGCAACTACGCATATAAGGTAATGTAATGTAATGTATCTCCGTCAGTAACTCCACAAAGTCATAAAGACCGTGTGGGTGTTACGCAGGAGAGTTTTGTATAGCGAACTCACAGCCTAAGCGGCTTTCGGTACGCATTCGGTAGCCAACAGACTTCGTCTCACGCAACAAAGAGAAAGTGGGAAGCATAGCAGAGTCAGGAGAGCAGTTGTGGTAGTGAGTAGCATAGAAGTAGCAGTTCAGGACCGCTGAAAAAGATGTGCCATAGTCGGCAGTTGGAGAGTAAGTGTCGTTGCGTAAGAATTGTGGAAGCGAGTTCCACAGTCTAGGACCTGCAGAGCTAAAGCATATACTGCTGAGAGCCATCGCTGCACTTATTGTGTCAAGATTTAAACTCAGCCTCTTCCTAACTCGAAGAATTAACTTCACATAATTCTTATATGGTATTGTAAGTGCAATATTTTGCGATTTCTATTGTATAGATATTGCCGTTATGGGAAATGTACACCTTTAGCCATTAAGAGCAAAAAGCTTGTTATGGCTGTCTGCAGAGTCTCAACACAGCGAATGAATGCATCGATGCTTTCTCTGCATTCATTCATACCATTTTCTCCGTAGCGGATGTTAATGAAAGTTTCATCATCAATCCTGGTGAGCAGCTTCTTTTGAATTGTTCAGAGACTTTCCATCTTCAGCCGAAAAACCAGCTGGCAGCAAAGCAACAACTGTAAGCACAGCAAAGACAATATCTTGTAAACAAAAATGATCGTCTATTCTTTGCTATAGAAACGACAACTGTTGTGAGACTTTTGTTGAGCTCTCAGATGCTTGCAACGCCTTCAGATTCTTCATTCTTCTGAAGAGCATCTCGCGACTCATCTCACTTCATTTAGTACCGATGATCTTTCTGTTAATGAATGCATCGGTCAAATATAGTAGTTTCTCTCTAGTTTCCTTCCGAGGTATTTCAGGCGAGCTAGAAAAATGTGTCTATATTTTTATAAACCTAATGTTTTATTTTCCTAAAATCATATTAACAGATAAAAACCGGTCAACTTTGAGCGCACAGAATACAGTGGTTTATTTCTATCATTTATGTTATCTTGACTTGCGTTGCTTGTCATATTTGTACGCAACTGCGTTCAAGTAGCTATTATTTGATGGAATTAAGTCTCTGACCAACTCCCGTCTGTTTTAGGTCGTTGTACTCTGATTGAGCGTGCTGGAAAGCAAGTTTTTAGCAATAACAAGTTACCCCTAGAGGCTCGCGTGGGGACAAAGTGTCTTTTTAGAAGTCTAACATGTATGCGC
Source organism: Cristatella mucedo (assembly GCA_009760855.2). Taxonomy (NCBI): domain Eukaryota; kingdom Metazoa; phylum Bryozoa; class Phylactolaemata; family Cristatellidae; genus Cristatella; species Cristatella mucedo. Next base: position 1,635,169 of record WPIO01000062.1, on the reverse strand, counting down.
CATGTCGTCCGAGAAGTAGCTCTTTAGTTTTTTTCAGTAGCCCCGTAGGCACGCATTCGAAATTCAAACGACAAAGGGCAGCTGTAACCTAAAGTTTCTCTCTGCATTTTTGCATTGCTTCGCGTTTTTCATATCTATTCTATGCACTTAAATTACGTGGCATTTGTTTTTTAGGCATCTGATAAACTACCTGAAAATTCACTTTTATCCCAGAACTTAATAATGGTCTATTCGCATTCAGTCGTTTGACTATCGCAATGCAACATGCGTGTCATCCATATAAGCTAAAATAAAGAGTTTTGAATATTTCTGGACGGCTTAGCAGTCAGGTATAATATTATGGTACACCTGCTATATGGAGGCTACTAGTCCTCTAGCTTTTAGCTAGTTCCTTTTTCTGTGCCATCAAGTTATCAGAAGAATCCTTTGAAGATGTTCAATTTCCAAGCACTGTCGTACTGATGATGGCTTTCGCGTATATTTTATTCTAAATCAGGAAAGTAAAATGCAATGACAACGGATCCTTTGAATGGCCGGCAGAGAGAAGATTCTGTCACAATAGTAACCCCTGTCTCTACAAGCCATGCCTGAACGGAGCAGCATGCAAAGAAACTCATGATACCTTCGTCTGCGTCTGTCCTAAGCCTTTCTTTGGAACTCTATGCCAAAATCAGATATGCGACGAATTTAGCTCTTCAAAATACTGGAAATCCGAAGAAGATGGAAGCGTCCACCTTACTCCAGGCATTAGGCAAGTGTTGGCACATCTCTCGGGTAACAAAGTGTTGTTCAACAATAATTAGACTGCTCGCTGGCCTACCGGCGAGTGCAATCAGGCGCTTACAGCTGGTTCAAAACTCTGCAGCTAGGCTTGTGTGTCGTGGGCTGTGCATTTGGCACATCACAATGCTTCTCGCCGACCTGCACTGGCTCCCAGTCAAGCAACGCATCAACTTCAAGGTTTTGTCGCTCAATTTTAGGTCACTTAATTCATTGGCTCCAGCCTATCTATCAGATCTACTCCTACTCCTCCACCAGGGCCAAGCATCGTACCACTTGCTTTTCGGAAACTATTTGCTTATACCTCGTACAAACCTCAAATCCTTTGGAGACCGTGCATTTAGTTCGTATGCTCCCAAAGCCTGGAACTCCCTCCCGACCTGCGTCAGAACATCCCCTGACTTGACCACATTTAAAAAGAACTTGAAAATACGCCTATTTTGGACAGCATTTAGTGGGTCCCTGTAATTTGTCCTCCATGTGCTTATGCGTGCTGACACTGTGCATGCTGCCACTAACCACACTTGCATACTGACTCTGTGCATGTCACCCCTAACCATGTTATTCATTTTTATTTGTTTATCAAGCATGATATTACTCACCATTCAATTGCGTTTCCCTGTGCAGCAAATGTAAAGCGCCTAGAAAGAGATTAAGTTCTCTGAGGGCGCTTTATCAAGTGCATTATTATTATTATTATAAGCTAGTCAGGAGTCGGCTTCCCAGGCAGACAGTAGCTTGCTACCAAGCTAAGCACGGACAAACTAGGAAGCACCAGCATGAAGTGACATTTTTGTCTTCTTGTTCGGACAGCAAAAGCACGCGCTGTCGTCGCATATTTCGAATTCTGTATTACAGAGATGCGATTCACTGGTGTGCCTACGGCGACTGTGGGGTCTCAGGAAATTGTGACTGCTGGTATGCCGCAGGTAGATACGAGCCGTTTGCAGCCCCAAAGTTGGACCATCACTTCCGGTGCTTTATCGGTGTTGCTGCTTCTGATTGCTCGTTTGCTGATGCTGCCGATGCAACTGTTACCGCCGATGCTGCTGCTGTGCTGCCTGTGCTCTACCACCAGAAACGCCATTAAAGCTTGGCATTTAATCTAGTCTTTACCGCAGGAGGTTTCACTCAAATGATAGAACCCAAACCACCTAAACCAAACCACCAAGGGAAACTTCTGCACTGCATGCTGTCCCCATAATAGAGCAAGATCTCTCCCACACACACACACACACACACACACACACACACACACACACACACACACACACACACACACACACACACACACACACACACACACACACACGCACACACACACACACTCTCTCGCGCACGCACGCACTCTCTCTCTCCCCCTCTCTCTCTCTCTCTCTCTCTCTCTCTCTCTCTCTCTCTCTCTCTCTCTCTCTCTCTCTCTCTCTCTCTCTCTCTCAGTCTGCATCAGGCTACTCCGGCCATCGTATCGGGGGTAGAACGAGAGCCGACCAATCAGAACTCAGATTAGAAGTGACAGGTGTTAAATTTTAGAATTACACACCTGGAACGGGCGCCTAGGTTTTCGGAGAGGGGGTTGTGCCTGATGACTAAACAGATTTCGCTTGTTTTGCATCACTGCGGTCCATGATTTGGCTAGAGCAATCAAGAAATACTGGACTGAATGCCAGCATGTTTAGCTAACTTGCTATCATTAGCAACCTGTAGTTATAGCTACTTAGAAGTAAACGGAACTAATTTAAACAGTAAATTTCTAGAAATTTCTTAACCGTGGGTTTAAAGCCTACCAAAAAAGGCTGACTCGGAACTGGAAGCGCCGAAGGACGCAGCGCTGAATGTCTGTGCATTTTCCTTCTATTCTTTATTATTGCCCCTGAGGTGACAGACCGGTAATCCGCTCTCCCAAGTGAGCCGCGAGCGTCAAGCCTCGTTAGCCTTCTCCATAAAAAGACCTTAGCTCCTTTGAAAAAGAAACCACGTCTCCTACCGGAAGCAGTCTCGGACTCTACGCGCCGAAGGTTCGACGACCCAAAAGTCTGTTCAGTCCCTCTTGGAAAAATGATTATACCTCTTTCTGGAGTTCTTGATCTTCTCTCCGAAGGGATGCATCATTTAACGGTGTCTAAAAAGGTACCGTCACCCCTGCCTTAGGTGAGCCTGATCGCGAACCTGGAGATACCCAGCTCGGCAGCCGCCCTCTCGAGATACGTTTTCAAGGAGCGCGCTCTTTAGCGCCTCTAAGAATGCTCTTGCAGCCCATGTTGGAAGAGCCTGAAATCGCCGTCGACCGCATCGACAGGGGGAGCACGGTACGAAGCGGCGCTTTTCGTTTGGGAGGTTTGGGGTTAGTTAACGTTCAGACCTTACATTTTTAGCATTTTATAATTTAGTTGCTTAGGTTTGGGGCTATCTTGGGAGGAGAATAGAGGGTGGGGTGGTGGTTGGTCTGGGTGGGGGGAAGGAGCTCAGCTTCCTGCGTCCATTCTCGAGCAGCATCGAAGTACGCATGTCCGTCATACCTTCAGACTTTGTTCTGTTTTCTGCTGCGGCGGAAATAGCAGTGGATGTAATAATAATAATAATAACAATAATACATTTTATGTAGCGCCCTCAGAAAACTCAATCTCTTTTAGGCACTTTACATTTTCTGCGAAGGAAGCACGATCGAACGGTTAGTGGTAGCATGCTCAATGAACAACAAGAATAACAAGGCTTGGAGTGGCATGCACAGGGTCAGCACGCAAGTACGGTTAGTAGCAGCATTCCCAGTGTCAGCACGCATAAGCACATACAGGTCAAATCACATGACCCACTAAATGCTGTGATAAACAGATGCGTCATTAGTTTCTTTTTAAATGTGGTCAAATCAAGAGATGTCGTGACGTAAGTCAGAGGTAGTTCCAGGCTTAGGGAGCATACGAACTAAAGGCACGGTCTTCAAACCATTTGAAGTTTGTATGAGTTATAGGTATACGATTAATATCCAAAAAGCGGGTGGTACAATGCATAGCCTGGTGGGGGAGTAGATCTGATAGGTAGGCTGGAGCCAAACAATGAATGGTTCTAAAATTGAGTGACAAAACCTTGAAGTCAATGCGTCTCTTGACTTGGACCCAGTGCAGATCGGCGGGAAGCAGTGTGATGTGGCAACTGCGATGCTCACGACAGACACTCCTTGCTGCAGAATTGTGCACCGACTGTAAGCACCTGATTACACAGGCCGGTAGACCAGCAAGCAGAGAGTTACAGAAGTCAAGACGGGATGTCACAAATGCATGGATAGATTTAGATGTGGTATCTCTGTCTAAACAAGCCCGAATTTTAGCAGTGTTACGTAGCTGAAAGTAGGCAGACTTGACTGTGGAGCCGAACTGGTCGTCTAATGGAAGGTGAGTCCGGTTCGCCAAGTTAGACTCGCGCGTCTATGAAAAAGATTGTTTAACCTCAGTTTGAGAGCTAAAAGCTGCGTGTGGAAGGCGTGCTGTAAGGCAGTCCACTTTAGACCTATCAAAACGAACTATAAGTTCGGCACCTCTAAAAATGTGATCGCCCTTTTAATAAAAATGTACTTTCGTCCGAAAACTGGCAGCGAGTGTGCACGCCGAATTTGCGTCGCTCTGGAAGTCTTCGTTAGCACTACCTACAAGTACGATAGCTTCCGCTGTAGAACATCCTGAATCTGAGCGCCTCTGAGGTCGCTCTCGAAGCACAAAACCTCCTCCCTCCCCAGAGGCCATGCTGGAGGGACTGCGGAACTTCGGGAGAGAGCACTAACAATGATCCGTTTGTCAGAGCCGGAGCGTAAAGAGCTGTAGCTGCAGTTGGGACAGCGCGCTCGGCCCCTTGAGCAAGACCAACGGGGGAGATTTTTAGCTCCCAGCCTCCTTCGCCCTTCTATTGGCCGTAGCTTTCCTGCATTTTCAAAATGGCGACCCTTTATGCTAATACGCGACCGGGCCCGACCTTCTGCTATCTTACAGCACCGAGCGCGCTGGTTGAGGCAGCTATTTGACGACAATCTGCCAACGTTTTTTCCACTATTGCCGTTGCTGTCTGCAGGTCCGAACTGTATCTACCCAGTGGACGACTGCTGGAATAACCCATGTCGAAACGGAGGACTTTGCATTGACAGAATTAATTCATTCGAATGCATATGTACGTACGGCGCGCGAGAAAGAACCAGCCAAGAAGCTCCCAAGTTTTTTTCGCTGGAGGAAGAAAGTAAATTTGGCAGGCAAGGCTGAGGCAACTGTCGGGCTTGTGTGTGGATAATTGAGCCACCACGGCTCACACAATGAGTTCCTTCGACACATAGAAGGATGTATGTCTTGGCTTCAGAAGTTGAACTCGAGCCTGCCTCCGGAGCCGAATCCGAGCAGATTCTAATACGAACAAAATGAGCCAAAATTTAAAACTCCAAGAAATGCATGCTAATTGTGAGAGCGTTCATGCGTCTGTGGCAGAACCAGCGAATGGAAAATGTCAAACCTTGCAGGTCCTGCAAGATGGTTTGGCAAGGTGTGCGAGAAACCTGACGAGCCTTGCTCAAGTAATCCCTGTAGGAATGGAGGACAGTGCAACTACGAGATGAACAAGTAAGTGGCGCTGCCGCTAACTGCATTGGTATGCTCGCCAAACGAATGTATGCAATTGCCGTATACTTGCATGTGCGAGACAGATGCATGTGCAGACATCGTATATTTTGTGGACTCTAAAAATGATTTTACAGAATTATCTCGCTTCTTATTTCTTTCAGTAGATTCTCTTGATCTGCCTAAGCTGCTGAGGGTAATAAGTTCTTACTTTGCGAGCTGTTCACGATATCGCTAGGGACCAGTTTTATGTTTAGTTAAATGCTATCGTCAGCCCAGCACAAAGTTTGGAGGCTAAAATGCAAGCGGGCTCAGATGGTGTGTAAGACGTGTGCACTGGTTTGAGGTAATTGACAGATCTACCAGAATGAGATTAACTCAGAAATCTCTACTTGTCCACACATATATTGTAGCACACGATTGAATACCCTTATTGCAAACATTCAACCGTGTCCAGACTCGTGCAGTACATGGTCACTAACCAAACCTTACCCAATGGCTTACACATCGCAATTTGAATCTCCCAAAGGCAGTTTAATCCCAATTCTAGGCACCAGTGCTGTGATGCCTGTATCCTTTATGGCTGCTGCAAATGCGATCGTCACGCCACTAAAATAAATTTAAAAATTAGAGTCCGACAAACTTTCAGCCTAATTTACAGGGCATTATCAAATCACGGCCAGAGCGGTACCTTAGTACTAGCTAGAGAGAAATAAACTATCTCGTATCGTCCTCTCGAGCTGAGTTTTGACCACCTTTGACACCAAGTGCTAATTTTTTAGCCTGTTGATTGCCCCTATGCCAAGCTTGGACTTCTTCGTCTTCTTCACAAAGCCGCTAATTTAAATAAACTGCCATTTTAGCTTTCAAAAGGCATCCTAAAAAAGATAAGTAAGAGAAAGAATAATACTTTGCCTGCATTGCCTACGCTGCAGACTTATCGTTATCTTTTGGCGACGTTTGTCATCGCTACATTCAGACTACTCCCAGCACAAGGGGTAAAGTAATGCACAAATGCTACTCTATTCGGCCTGGTTCACTCACGGCGCTTTGTCACTTTTGGCTGCGAAGCCTTGTCTTTTCCAGTTTCGGCCCTATGGCTTACTAATAGATTTATACCAGTGAAGAGCCAGAAACAGTCTCTTTTACTTGCTCTAAGTTCTGAGCAAATATCTATTAACTCTAAGCTTGTTTGCCCAGCCAGCTGTTATGGAAAACTTATATCAAGCTGCAGCTCCTAAGAAACGATCATAGTGAGTTGCAGCCATCATTATGCTGAACATGAATTCAATGTTGTAGACATGAGATTATTGACGATTGCCAAATTGTGTAGAGTTTAGCAGCCATGGTAAGATTCTTCTTAACTTAGATCATTAAGTTTTCACAATGCTTCAAATTGTATTGAGTTATCAGTATTGCATAAGCATTTCATCCCGAAGAACTTGTATCCGGCATGTTACTTGCTGCTGGCAATGTTAGGGACGTTTATGCAAATGAGTTTCACCTTTTTCTTTCTACAGCTAGAATAAAAGTAATTGCAAAATTTATTTGTAACTTAGTTCTCTTGCTGCATGCGTTCATATGCGTTTATGGTGGAACAGCTAACGTTACGAATGAATGCAGCTACAGTGCTTCATTTGACTCGAGATGTCAGCTTAAGAATTTTTTTAATGTGCCCCAAAGTGTCGACTTTATTTTACTGGCACCGAAAGTGAACCCGCGTTAAGGTTTTTCTCAGAGTGAACGTTCGGTTACTACTTGATCTCATTGATTAAATCAGTTCTAACGATTGTCTGGGTAGCAGAGGGGGGGCAATAGCACTACACTTCTAGCAATTCAAAACCATACTGTGGCACCCCTACAAAATATTCCCTGACAAAATAGCCTCAAAAAATAGCCCGAAAGATTAAAAGAATATTTATAGAAATATTTTATATTTCAATTAGCTTAGATCATCGATAATACTCTATTACGATAATGAAAATCAAATTTTAAAATCGATTTTCTTGAAAATGTTAGCAAGTGAAAACGTATTGAAACATTTTGTTTTACGAAATTACGAATAATTCAAGAATAATTTACTAATAATCCGCATTTTTTTCTTATTTGTTTTTGTTTCTGTTTGCCGATATGTTCTTTTAATCCTTCCTGTCCATTTCAATCAGTCAATATGGAGAACATAGAATCACAGAAAGGAAAATAGTTGTTACTAAATGAAGAATAGACCCTAAGCCCTAATTCCTGAACCCTAAACCATGAATACTGTTTTGTATTTTATGTATTTGTTAGTACGTTTTTATCTAAAACTATCAGCCTTTTCAGAGCCATTTTATCGGGGCTATTTTGTCTTCGGCTGTTTGGTGTGCGGTCGGGGCTATTTTGACGGGACTATTTTGTCCTGGACAATTTTGTCAGGGGCTATTTTCCGGGTCATCCCATACTGCAATTTTTAGATTAACTTGTTGAGGCGTAATTATCTTACCACTTGTATTTCTAATTACATCATAAAAACATTGTAATTCATATTCTTTTTTGGTTTCTGCCAAACAAATTTTCACAGCTCTTGCGACCGTCTTGACGCGCACCAGCAATAGAAAGTAAAGTTTAAGACACTCTATGTCTATTCCTAAATACGCTTTCAGTCAGGCAAATCATATTAACGCCGCTTGCAGCAAGTGTACATATACACAAACAATTTTGAGTTTTAAACCACTTTAGTCTAACATGTCGATGTACTGGAGAGTACTTCGGCCCCACATGCAGTGACATACGAGTCTATGGACAAGCAGAAGCTCTGGCCGTCTCACTCGGCGTGTCCATTTTTGCCATCATGACGACTTCAGCGTTATGTGTGGTGTGCACTAAGCTCAGGAACAAGGATTTCGAATATGGTAAGAAAAGCTAAATTGGCCTAATCTTTATTGGTATGCAAGCACTCTAACAATTTCTAAAGCCGTTTGCTCCACAATTTTGGACCACTGTCATAAACACATCTATAATTATGTCTAAACAGCCCATGAAAAGCATTATTCAGAAAGAAATTTGGCATGATCTACTACGGAAGATGATTAAGATAAAAAATTACATTATAACCAAGATATCGAAAAAGTAGATTAATAATAATAATAATAACAATAATAATGCACTTGATAAAGCGCCCTCAGAGAACTCAATCTCTTTCTAGGCGCTTTACATTTGCTGCAAAGATTGGATGTAACGTGAATTAAACAGCAACTATGATCAGCTTAGTCTTGTATTGAAATATCTTTAATTCGGTTATATTTTTAGCAAGATTATTGTAAAAACGTTTAGTAAGTATGTTAATCGTGAATAAATTAAAATTTATTCTGTCGAAGTGGCTGCTGTGATTTTGCCTTATTGGTCAGAGGACAGGGATACGGTTTTGGAGGATGGCAATACGTATTCTTCTTTTCATTTAGAGTTTTGATATATCTTAACTAATTATATAGAGCTTTTTTAGTTTTATATAATCCGGTATTATTTCTGCCCCAATTTACGTTTACTGTGATATATGCATAAGTTTGATGAGACCCTAGAGTTTTCTCTATTTATTAGCAAGTATTATTGCAATCTCATTTCCTTTTGCGTAGAAGAAGTTGGATGACCAAATTAATTAAACTACGTCAATTACGATATTGAAAAAAGCAAAGAAAAAATTCCTAACAATCTTAGTGGTAGGCTATAAATACTGCAATAAAAATAATTTCTTCGATTGCTAAAGCCCTTAATAAAAGTTTGTGTAATGTGGGTTTATTTGTTTTCATTTTTAAATCCATAACAACATCTTCTTTCACTCCCAAAAATTCATCTTAAAAAAGATGAATCGAATCGCTCACTACAGACTACCCATTAACAGTTACCTCAAATCGCTAGCAAACAACTTGATTCAGCCTAGCCAATTGGGCGTAGAAAACTTGGAATTTTGCAACACACTCCCCTTGTAGGTAGGATATGTAGTATATATATCTCGCAGTGACCTACGTCGCAATCTAGTAGAGTTAAATTTGAAATGAATTAGAGGAACAGATCTCGTTTAATGGAAAGTGCACCACTTTTGGGACATGTATTCCCCGCTGACGGAGACCGTGGCCAGAGCCAGGCAGCCCCAGCGCTAGGCCCCTGGAGAAAGAAAGCTTTTTTGTTTTGGCTTCCGAAACGATTCGGCCCGCTTGATAGATTGAGGAGTTTACTGAGCCAGCTGCTCATGAGTTAATGCATTCAAAGCAATCCCAATAGAAGTTGCTATTCGACCAACTGCACTATCGGCCAGAAGCCTTTTTAAGTAGCTCGGAAAATTTCAAGGAGATTAAATAATAACAGTATCACGTTATTCATTTAATCTCGATTGTATTTTAAGCCACTTCAACATACGTGCGGACCTTTAGATGTAGCTATTCTAAGATGCTTACCACTGTTGCTAGTTTGAACAGTCACATCCGACAAATTGATACTACTTTGCACCTAATGCAAAATACCTCAACTAAATTAGACGCTGAAGTTAATTGAGCGTCGTTTGCCTGCTTTACTTAGCACTCAGAAGCTCGTTAGTGGCACATACGAGTGAATTAAATGACAAATTAATTCAGCAAGCGCACGGGTTCAGCCTTCAATTGATATATGCGCACTCCTCTATGTCGTTTTTCCAGCTCAGTCAGTGAAATTTGACAATGAACTAGAAACTTTCCTCCGTATATCGAAGGTGAAGAAGTTGACCGACCACCAGAATCTACTGGTTATCAGGAGCATGGTCCAGAAAAATGAAGCAGCCGCCGAAAGTCAGCCTCGCAGCAAATGACTGCTTCTTTCCGAGCTGGCTGCGCCATTCGATGGTAAAGAAAGCTGACAACGCATACACATAATAATAAGACGCCAACTAATAAATCCCTTTTAGGTTGCAGCTAGATATAAATTAATATTGATCAGAGATTTTCACTTGGCGTCTTTTCTCCACTTTCTGAGCTACGTTAAAAATTACTTCTCTGTGTATGATATATTTCGTGACAAGAGAGGCAGAAAGCACAAAAAAGTTATAAATGGCAGAGCGTAGTCTATGAGCGTAATCAACCATTTGCTACCTGAAGTTTGGACTCGGTAAATTTCTGTTCTTTGTGATTTCCTGACTAAAATATAACTGAGCGCAAGAAATTGTGGTGCTGAAGAGCAGAAAGAAATAATTTTTGGATAGTTTTAGCATTCTTGAAATTATGACGAATCCAAAAATCAACAACATGATAATAAGGCAATATAAATAGATCTTACTATGATGTTCTGACGCAGACGTAGCACCGATTTCAATTACAAATAAATAAGGCTGAAATAAGTAGGTTCAATTATTGGGAGAGTGAAAATGCTTGTCAGAATGCAAGTATCTCCTATGGAGCATGACAAGTAACCAGGATGCTGATCAAAGGCGTTGCTCCTATAAAGCTTTCTCAAGATTCCCATCGTGAGCGTCCCTTGTTGAGCTAAACATTGAACTTCACATACGATACTGTAGTGCATCGCTAAGAGCTCTGTTTACCAATCCAAGTCCAATTCGATGCTTGATGACAGGAGAGCCCTACGGTCTGGAGGAACTTGAATCACAACAATATGGAAAGCCTGACCAAAGAGTATTCAAGTATTTCTTGCCTTAACAGCTTCTGCTGTTATTAAATTAAATCGCAAGGATTAAGTAAATTATGCAAAAATTTGACTTCATATTGTGTTTATTAAATGCGCGGTGGAGCTGCTTGATCATCTGCTTCCTACTATTGTAAGCTACGAGAACGCTATCCCGTACGGAAAGCAGTGGTTACTGGGTGACCAGGTGACCAGGTGGCTGATGCGGCACGGATATCGCTCAGCCACCGTACAGCTCAGACCATCTTATCTCGACCAATGATGTGCTCACTAGTTCACATTCCGAATTCGCATATCGCCAGGATTCAAGATGGGGGTCTAAGATAGCAATAGCAGCAAGTTCTGCCGGATGATCTCTTGGAGAGCACCAATGTTCTGACCGCCAGCTCTGGCTCGCTGTTGCTGTGGTGCTGACAGCTTTCTTGCAAAACTTTTCGGCTAAATTTTGGGTCAAGAAAAGTCTATGTTGCCATTTAGTTAATGCAATAAAGGCTACTGTCCTAATGTAATCGCTTTCCATAAGGACTACACACTGTATTTATGGATTTTCTGCTACTTGTCAAACCTCAATCGCTTGCAACAGCTCCACTTAAGAAAATTACTACACAAATCTAATGGGTTTTAAGATCTGCGCAAGGTAGTTTCTGTATTGTTGCTCCTTTTTTCAGAGGTTCTCGAGAAGTATCATTCAGATGGAAAAATTTTCAGAAAAATTGCAATCTGGATTAACGAGCTATGTGACGGAATAATTTATCTCCATCTGTAAGTCAACAAAGTCACCAAGACTAAGTGAGTTTTGCATAACAAGCTCAGAGCCTAAGCGGCTTTGAGTGCGAGTTCATGAGTAAATAGATTTCATCTCACGCAATAAAGAGAAAAGGAAAAGCTTAGCTGAGTCAAGAGGCAGTTGAGATGGTGAGTAGCATTAAGTAGCAGCTCAGGTGGGCTGGAAGGGATAAGCCCCAGACGGCAGCAGGAGATTATTTGCCGTTAATCACTCCTCTCCTTGCAGAATAAAAATACTGCCAATAGTAGAGATGGTACCACCGTCGCTTCAACAGACCGTTCGGTGAGACCTGACGGGTGAGGACTTGGCATGGTTCAAATCGCACCGACCCGCAAGCCCAAATCGTCCCAATTCGTCTCATGTGATGGTCGGATCTCAACTAATAGTCACTCGTAAACTTCGCAAGAACTGTTCTTCGACCCTTGAAGTTCTATAGTGAAACTTTGGTATGCTAACCCAGCCATTTTATAACATTTTGTAACATATTTTATAGTTTTTAGAGATTATTTAAGGTTCTTGAGCTATAATAATTTGAAACCAAAATATCATTACCTGCGGCTTATATCTTACAAAAGGATGATCCAAAGTGACTTGTCATCTTTCCTGTGTGCCTTTTTCGTGGGCAGATATGGCCCTCTTTTGCTTCGGAATATGATGCCGGAAATCACGTGGAGATATCGTTATTGACGCGTAGCACTAACGATTGCTCTCGTGCTATCGTGCTATCATCGGCATACCTTCGTGGATTGGTGCAACCTATACGACTCGCCAGCCGAGCTTTGAGGTGCTGATTCAACCAGCATTCTATCGCTTTCCACCGAGGTCTAACGCCAGTTACGTGCAAGCTTTGCTTGGTGCGAAGGAACTTAGCTCGGGAGCAGCTACATCACTGTCGTATCATCGTAACGATAGCAATCTCGATTCACTTTGACAAGCTTATTCGAAGACCCATGACCAGTTATCAGATTCGCGCTACCCATGACTTAATTGCTGCCTACGTCTTGTAGCTAGACTGCTACAACTCGTTTTGGCGAAGCTGCCAAGCTGACTGCGACTGTCAGCCTCTACGTGCGCTCGCCGCGTGACGTCATTAGCACAGCCATGGTTTCAGGGTACTTCAGCTCCTAGCGCTATGGATAAAGATTCAGCTCTCGTATGACGCTGGGCAAATGAATATTTTTATCGCTTATCTTTTTTAGTCCTAAATACGGTCGCTAGGTTGATCTTCAAATCGGAGAAATTTGAGATGTACAACTATAACTTGCATTCAGTTATTGTTGGCTCAAACTGGTTTTGCTCAGCATGTGCTACTGTTCAACTCATACTTCTCACTTTTTCTTTGTTATTTGATACTTAAGACTGTTGACTGCAGATTGGAACTACTTACTCTGCATGGCTTTATGATGGGTTGTAAAATGATTAAAAATGTAAAAGATCGCGCACATATATGGCATCTCAATCAATCGCAGCAACGACACGAAATATAATCTGCATTAGTAGCCTGACGCTTTGCTGCTTCAAGGGCTTAACTGTTGGCCGCAGATGAGGCACGTGCATTAGTGTCAGGCGCTTCGATAATTACAGCAGCAGAAGCCTAATTACAGCAGAAGCTGCAGGCGCACACCACATATCTAAAGCGACAGATAATCCAGAGAGGCCTACACCCGATTGCTGAGGACAATGAAGATTTGTCAGCTGCAGAACTCCACCCTGTAGCCTGGGTTGGAGTTGCAGCTAAGTGAGGGCTCCATGAGCGGGAGTCAGCCAAGTTCTACCGCCTTCAGTTTCCCTAGGCAACACAGAAGAGTAGAATCCTCTCAGCCTATCGTAAAAGAAAATACAAACACATGGGAACTATTATTTGAATCTGTGGTTTAAAATAAGCAAGAGCACCAATGCAGCTACAACCTGCAAGCTAGCCGCGTGCCTCCTAGCCAAGCACTGCCCGATTCATATCCGCCGCTTGCCAAGTCTCTCGTCGAACGTAAAAGTGATTGAATTAGCTATTGGTGTTTTGCGACCGAGAGTTTTAAATCAGCCTGAAATATTTTCACTCGCCAGATAAAAAGCACTTTAAGCTCCAATACTTATTCAAATGCTATCATTGAAAATTAAAAATTTCTAGATGAAGCCTAATTATTTTCACTAATTCACCGCCAGTCTGATGGGAAGGTAGGCGCGAGGCACGTCGAATTAGCCCCTGTTAGTGAAAGAGAAAGTAGCACTATTCATAATAAATTCAGTAACACTTTCCGCCATTCTCACCAAACTCATTCCATCGTCAGTAAATGGAGTGACAGCCACAATATTAACAATAATTGTTTGTGTATAGCACCTTAGCGGAAAGAAATCTCTACCCATGCACGTGCTTTACAAATCGTTGCAAGAAAAGCAAAAATCAAGGATTAATGGTAAATTTGAATGCGAACGGTGCACACGCGATAGCACACGCGGGCCTTCGCTGGCTTAATCAAAACTTGGATTTCCGCGGACGCCGCGGCGGGTATGCACACGACAACCCAGTCCGGCGTTCCCTCGAAACACCCTATGCCTTAGCAGGACGTGACTCGCACCTCATAAGCCATCACCGCCATAAACTGGCAATGGCCCATAAAGTGGCCCACAACGACTTACAGGACCATAAACTGGCCTTAGCGGGAATAACAAGGCCATTAACGCCACAGGCCCACAGACTACAAATAGCAAAGCCACATTCCCCTCAATCTCCAGATCGCACAAGGTGCATGGCCAAATGCCGTCGACCAACCGAATACAAATGGCATGAGAGGTAAGTACTATGCTTAGGCGAGCTCACGAAAGCACTCCTATACAGTGCTTGAACTATCACGCAAAAGTACACAAGATGACACCAAGGGGCCACCGGTGAAGAGGAAATCTGGTTAGTAATATGCGCTGTATCGTCCTCAATTTGGTAATCAAAGCACGTAGGAACAAATGACAAGTTACTTGGGGTGAGGGAAAGCTGGTTGGAACGAATGCATGGTTGGATGGGACTTAAATGATGCTTCAAAGTCAATGCGGGTGATGATAGAATGAGAAGCGAGTTCCATACTTTCCTTGTATACAAGCATGCTTTCCTTGTATAAAAGCATATTAATTTTGTTTGTTTTTCAAGCATGATTACTTACTATTCAATTGCATTTCCCTTTGCAGCAAATGTAAAGCGCCTAGAAAGAGATTAAGTTCTCTGAGGGCGCTTTATCAAGTGCATTATTATTAATATTGTTATTCTTATTGTAAGCAGAAGGCCATATCACTAAAAGGTTTTAATTTAGCGCGAGAACTAGCGAGACTACTGTATGACAAAGGTTAGTGTAATAGGGCCCGTCCACGGTTAAGGCGATGAAGGAGACGCATCGAAAAAGATACCGCGCGAGCACTCTCTCTCTCTCTCTCATATCTCAAGCAAGCCTGCAGCTCATTCCGGGCGTTTACTTGACGTTCCTTAAGAGTCTGCGAATTGCATCCTTAGATTAGAGCTTTTTTACTGAGAGCCAACTAACATTAGAAGAAACTGACCAGCAGCCATTAAGAAGTTTTCTCCATACTGCACTGTAGAAGTTGGATATTTGCTCATGGCAAATAAAGCACTGGACGAAACAACTAGCAAGGAACAATGTCGATAAGAACTTTTGCAGATTTTCTAAATCCCGCCCACGTTCAGTCAACTGGACTCTATTACGCAAGCCATTTTTATATTCCCATAAAAACTGGAAAGGGTATCGTGAATCTCATCAGCACATTCTAAAGACAGAGGAGGATCAGGTGTCGATCCCTTAGTGTAAAATTGCTTTCGGGAGCGACGAGAATGCTATTGTATGTGAAACGAAATTCACTTAGGTATTGAGGTCGCTTTTGAAAACTCCTTAACATAACATTACTGCAATTTGGAACTACGGAAGGGATGCGTAGCCCAAAAAAGTTCCTAGGTACGTCCGTCCGTCACGTTCGGCCCAAGTTGATAAACTCAACCTCCTTAACAGGGTCAAAACACCACCTCCCTCCCCCCCAAAGCATTGCAGCCAAATGCAAGCAAGCCTATTATAGAGTCGCAACCGACTACGTCAGATTTGCCTGTAGCGAGGGTTTCTTTATTAGTACTCGTTCAGAGGTCAGGCAGCAACACTCATACTACTACGGCCCCTAGTCTAGTGGTAAGGTGCTCGAACTTTACCAGCCAGTCAGGGCGTAGCGAAGGTTTCTTTATTAGTACTCGTTCAGAGGTCAGGAAGCAACACTCATACTACTACGGCCCTTAGTCTAGTGGTAAGGTGCTCGAACTTTACCAGCCAGTCAGGGCTTTGAACCCTACAGCAGACAGCTCTTTACTGTCTGCTGAAAGCGAAGTGATATACGTAAAATCTCTTCTACCGTAATACAAATGAGGCTGTTAAATTGCGTACCTTTACTTCACTATGCCTGATCAGCTCAGTCTCAATAGCTCAATACTGTAATTAATTTTCTGTTGAGGATCGGAGTCTGCCTCCCCTTCCTTGTCTCTCTCTCTCTCTCTCTCTTTTTCTCTCTCTCTCTTTTTCTCTCTCTCTCTCTCCCTCTCTCTCCTTCTCTCTCCCCCTGTCTTCCATTCTCTCTTCTTTTTTATTTCTTCCTTTCCTCTCTCTGCTCCTTGATCTCCGACACCCATCTGCCGCTCCGTGCCGGGCAGTCTCTTTAGCTGCGTCGCGTTTCTTCCATGTATTTGTCTGGATCGCCGATCCGTTCTCCAACTTGGGAGTAATGAGAGCACCTTAGACTGCAAAAAGGGTAAAAAACCCCACCCCAAAACAACGCACCAATCGCTGAGGTAGTCATTTTTACAATCCGTTCGATTGCCCTAAGAAGCTCTTTTAACTGTGGCGATTATTCTTTAACGAATATTATTTTACGTAACATACTCAAAAAACTATTTGAATTACCAGTTCTATTTTTTCTCCGGGTAGCTATCGTGCTACTGTTTAATTAGGCACTAAGGCAATGTCCGCGAAACTTTTGCACAACCCAACGTCTTATAAAGCATCAATCAAAGTCTGCGGAATGTGATGCGTCAAAATTGCCATGCTCAAAACACTTACGCCACGTCAACAGCCGTACAGTATAGCACTACCGCATGCCTCTACCTTGCCAATTCTTCTACCGGCTTTCGCGATAAGAATACTGACTCTGCTGTTAATGTGCAGCGGGCGGTCAGCAATCAGTCAGTTCGCACCTGCTAGCTAAAATGACCCGGATAACTGATCTAATACTCTTGCACAACTTTCTCCCTGAAATTTCCGCTCGTACTGATAATTATTTTAAGAGCAAAACATTGTTTCACCAATAGATCGACACACGCCTACAGCATTTGGTTGTCTGGACTAATCAATACTCTATCCTATGAGCTTCACCGTTAGGCTAGTGCACTAAGGCTTTAACACGCTTTCTGACTTCTTCACGAATGAGCCAGATCCTTAGGTCATGTGTGAGAGAATGAAAGTGTGGATTTACCGAAAGGTACGGTGAACGGACTAACTTATCGAAGCTCCAGTTTTTGTATTATCCCATTTTCCTTTCCCGGTCCCTCCCTCTCCCACCGTCGCGACCTCGCTATGCACATTGACCCCCACCCCATAGCCGTAGGTGCGAGAGAGAGTGGCTGGCTACAGGCGTGCCTCTTGGGTAGGGTTCCGGGCCCAATCACTCCATCCGCCGGCATCACCAAGGCAAAGCGCAACGTAGGGCCATCCCTCCGCGGTAGAGAGCTCTAGCAGGATAAAGATGCCAAGGTTATTCACCGACCGAGACTGCACGACTTGCTTCTCTGACACGAAGGTAAAACTCGGCATCCTTTTTAGAGAGCGTAATATCTGACGTGTCTGCGTCTGGTGATTCGGAGACCATCTGAGCAATAAAACCGAGCAGTACGACCAAGTTAACTACAGCTAGCGGGCAAATCGCGTGCACTCAAAGGCCGTGACCTCGTCCGTCGTGCTGGATTCGCTGTATTGGTGACTTAATGGCGGTAGCGCGGCGGGGTTGCCTCTGCCGCTCACCCGGTAAAAAGAGTTTATGCTGATTTTGGTTTCTTTGCTTACTGGAGAAATTGAAAGGTATGAGCCGTGAAGCTTTGTGAACATTAAATTTGTGCAGCTTATTCTTTTATATTTGGCTGTTTTTGTGATTGACCGCGTGAAGCCACCGGTTATGTCGTAGACTGCTCCTCAGGATTGAGCTCGCCGGATGTATCTGCGTGTAGTGTATATGTCTGCAACTATGCGTTCGCTATTTTATGACTCATTTTGGCTTTGGCCTAGCCTGCCCTCTCTTTATTGCTTCGCCGGCTAGAGGTACATCATTTAGTGCTGTGGTTGCCTCTCGGGGATTTTTCTGTTGCCTTGTATTAGTTCTATCGCATGGGCCGCAAGCAGTTTTTGGCTAGTTGATCTTTTTAAGGGGCGTCCGCGTCTAACGAAAGATTTTTAACACTGAGGCGCCGCTTTACTTATCAAGTGTCTTTCTTTCTAGGCCTACGATATGTGGCACGAAGCGAGGAAACAGGAGAAGAAGCTTCGGGGGCTCATGGTGGATTTCAAACGTCGGGCGGAGCGAAGGAGGGAGTTCTACGAGCGAATCGTAGGTGTTTCCTTTAGTTTCATCATGTGCCCGCTATTATCTATTTTTGATAAGCGATCGTGTGTATAATAAGAAAAATGATATTAATGCACTTGGTACAGCACCCTCAGAGAACTCGAATCTTTTTCTAGGCGCTTTACAGTTGCTGCAACTGAAGCGCGATCGAATGGTTAGTGGTTGCATGCTCAATAAACAACAAGAATAACATGGTTAGGGGTGGCACGCACAGGGTCAGCATGCAAGTTTCGTTAGTGGCAGCATGCAGTGTCAGCAAGCATAAGTACATAAAGGTCGAACCATAGGGACCCACTAAATGCGCTGTGATAAACAGATGCTTTTTTAGTTTCTTTTCAAATTTGGACAAAGGAGATGTGACGCAAGTCGGGAGTGAGTTCCAGGCTTTGGGAGCATAGGAACTAAGGGCACTGTCTCCAGATGATTTGAGATTTGTGCGAGGTATGGGTAAGCAGTTAGATTCCGAAAAGTGGGTGGTACGATGCTTAGCCTGGTGGGGCAGTAGATCTGATAGGTAGGCTGGAGCCAAAGAATGAAGTGACCTAAAAGTGAGTGACAAAACCTTGAAGTCGATGCGTTGCTTGACTGGGAACCAGTGCAGATCGGCGAGAAGTGGTGTGATGTGGCAACTGCGATGCTCACGAAAGACAAGCCTAACTGCAGAGTTTTGCACCGGCCGTAAGCTCCTGATCGCATAGGCCGGTAGACCGGCCTGCAGTGAGTTACAGGATGTCACAAATGCATGGACCAATTTAGATATGATATCCCTCTTTAAACACGCCCGAATTTCAGCTATGTTATGTAGCTCAAAGTAGGCCGACTTGACTGTGGAGCTGATGTGGTCGCCTAATGAAAGGTCACTTTGGAACGTGATACCTAGATTTCGTGCAGGTTTCACAGGAGATATGCTGGCAGAGCCGTGTTTGAGCGGTGCCTTTCCATTTACACACTTCACATATACATGTGATGATACCGTTGCATCCCATGTTTTGACAAAACTAGCTGTCATATTTGTGCAGTGTAACCACCCCCGTGGCTTGCTTATTTGCCGTTTTGGCTTATTGGTCTAGGTTGCACATGCCACACATGTCACATTGAGGTAATACGTGGCAAAAAAAATTTAAATCCTGGTATGTCATGCACTGCTACAATTAAGCTGGATCTTTAACCTTACTGGTGTAGCACACTATGTGGAAACCACTGCTTCGGAGCTGCTACAGAACACATTAAGAAGCATCTTGATCGTTGATGCACTGCATTTCTAAATGACTTGGCCAACCTAGCCAAGCTCGACAATTTACTTCTGTGCTGGGTAGCATCTAGCGATTGGCACCAATCTAGGTCAGCAGTGACGGAATTTCCTTATAGCAGCTGCCTTTTTGTGCTCGGCAGAGGCGATCTGCTCTCGATCCTCCCTCTCAGCATCAGTAGGTGGAGAAAGGTGGTATATTTGTTTCTCTTTGCTTGTTTGTGTGTACATGCATACCTGGCATGCTGGTTTGATGCACCTTTCAGCTAGTGGGCATGCATTTAACTCAGCCTCACTCTAGACACCACTGCGGCTTCTCACGGCTGGCATCCTACATCTTTGAGTGCAAGCATTATCATTGATAAGTGACTGTTTCACTTTTATGAAAAAAGAGGGAATGTTATTTTGTCCAAGGGACTGCCTTGCACAAAGTATTTGGCTTGCATTACATTGACCGAGTTTTCAGTGAAAGGCCTGTTAGGGTAGCTGCATTAGAAGTCACTTGCATTTTAGCTTGTTCCAGCAAGGCCTAACTTGGGCTTTGAAAGTGGAGGGGCAGTTCACAACTTTAGTGGTCCACAACTGTTGATTGCTTTGTTATTCCTGACTGTTTGCATGTCTTCGTTCACCATTTGATGGTGAGCGCAAAGTTCGGCAGTTGAGCATAGAACCATATTGTAGATCTCATATTGTTGGCTTGCTTGACATGGTCATCTAACATGCATAACTATTTGGTTTACTGATAAGTTGTTTGTTGTCGTAGAAAAAAGACCCGCACAGCTTCCTGCGCATGTATGGGCAGCCTGTCAAAATTCACCTTGACCCTGCCGTGGCAGCTGCTGCTGAGAGCCCCCAGAGCATGTAAGTTTTCAGTTGGATTGTATATGTATTTGGATATGTGTATGTTATCATCTGAATGGCAAAGGCTGCCTGAATACCAGCTGAGCACTTGTACACCGGCTATGATACAGCACGGATGCACTTTGAAATTGGCACTGTCATATGCTGCTGATTGGAATGATTTGCACTGACTTTATTTTATCTGGCTTTTATCGGGTTTGTGGTACATGTGCTTACAATTAGTGTCTGCTTCTGAGGTAGGTCGGAATTGTTGACCCCATAGTTTCTGCAATTTAGGATGCCATGGCAAGGCGACAAAGAAAACATGATTGACCGTTTTGATGTCCGAGCAAACCTTGACATTATTCCGACGTACGATGGTTCTGCAATGTACGTATAATAGCCTTCGAAAGGTCTTTCAAATGTTGCTTTTGCTTTGCAGCCTTTGGCTTGCTAGAGAAGTGGGAGGTGTTCATTGTTATCTAACAATCTAAGCTGTCATGCTGTACGTGTCTACTTATCTACTTGTGTGTGCATCCGACCGGTCCCGCGGTTGGTTTTGCATACTCCTAGCTATAACAGCATCTGCCGAAGCACTTTGTATTTTTAGGCCCGACGCAGAAGAAGTAGAGGATGACCTTAAGTGCAACTACGAGCGTTATCGCTGCATCGTTCAGAATGACTGTGCCGGTTTGAGTGAAGAGCAAGTACTACGGCAAATATATGTCGACGAAATGTTTGGGGATGTAACCAAAAATAAAGAGGCCGAGGAAGAGAAAAAGAAGTAAGTAATAATAATAATAATGCACTTGATTAAGCGCCCTCAGAGAACTCAATCTCTTTCTAGGCACTTTACATTTGCTACAAAGGGAAATGCAATTGAATGGTGAGTAATATCATGCTTGATAAACAACATGAATAACATGGTTTAGGGGTGACATGCACAGGGTCAGCATGCAAATGTGGTTAGTGGCAGCATGCACAGTGTCAGCACGCATAAGCACATGGTGGACGAATCACAAGGACCCACTAAAGGTTGTCCTAAATAGGTGTTTTTAAGTAGAATGATAAAGAATTGTGTTGTGCTTGAAAGCCTGGAAAGAGACTTATACGAGTTGTTTCCTGCGATATCGTTTGTTACGTATACGATGGCCCAATTTAAGTGGGAATGTCAAGGAAATACTTATAAAAATTTGTCCGACAATCAAATATTTGTCAGGGATAATTTTCAAAAGACAAATACGTTAGAAATGGGATTGAATGTTTTGACGACTTACGCATATAAGAAATAATGATTATACAAACCACGTCTTACCCGGATGTAAACCGGGAGCAACATATTTACAAATAACAAATTTACCGACCTCTGCATCATGTACAACTTGTATCCCAGCTTGTCGAACCTTGTTAGATCAAGGTACATGCGTGGAGCTTGATGTGGTGCATTCTTCTGACTTTTGTACAGCTTCATTTTTACTGTACCTTGATGCCTTTTTAAATACCAAAACTAGGTTCTTTAAGTATCAGAGTGACATTTGAAGTTCATCTTTGTTTAACGTGATTCTAGAAAAATTTCTGATTTTTGTTCGATGCATAATGCTGTACATGTCTATAATTGCAGAAAATGAAACTCCAGAACATTTGCTGACACGTACAGCTAAATAAATGTATATGTGGGCTCTTTCTTTTTTGAAGATTTTGAGTTCAATCTCTCTCTCTATTCCAAAACAGCAGGAGGTGGAAGCAGTGCGCGGTGGCTTAGAGCAGTGATTGGCTGTAATGCCAGTACCATGCATTTGGCTTTCTCTTTAGATCAGCAAACAGCAACTGCTTTCAAATGTAATGCTGGAATGCTGAAGATATAGCCAGTGAGCAATAGTTTGTTAGCATTTAGTATAATTAGTATCAAACTTTACTTGCTCACGTGAAAGAGTCGGGAAAGAGTCGACAGTTCATCTGAAGTTGGTACTGAATATTGGCATTCTATTGTTTGGCTAGAAATTCAAGCTGCTGTGTGGGTGGGGGGGAGTCTAACGGCTGCTGCATTGATCAGAAAGTCCTGGCCCATGCCCCTCAAGTGCTAACACTTAGATTGGTGCAGCATGGCCTCTCTCTCTCTCTCTCTCTCTCTCTCTCTCTCTCTCTCTCTCTCTCTCTCTCTCTCTCTCTCTCTCTCTCTCTCTCTCTCTCTCTCTCTCTCTCCAGTCAGACCTAAGGTTTTTTATAGCTATGATTGAGCTAAGGAGATGCTAGGCGTAGCCTTACCAGAGCAGAAAGGCTAAAGGTGTGGCAAGCTGCCCAACATGCTCGTTAGGGTCAGTCTGGTGGGGCCCGCTTCTCTTTGCCCATGCTGGTAACCCTCATTTTCCCGGCATTGGGATCGAAATTTTTATGCAGTCTTTGGTGCAGATGCCTGGCATGCTACTTATATGTGTATTTAGATTCATTTCCGTGTTTTTATGATTGTGTATTCTTCACACACCCCCACTGAATAGTGACGTAAGGTGTGTTGCATTGTAGATACTGCTCAGCTGCCCTAGAGCCCTACCGTGCCTACAGTAATAGAACTACTCGGACTGAGCATCTGGCCTTTGGCAGCTTCAGCTTTTCATTATGCCTTTTGCATGTGATGTTGGCTCTGCTAGTTCTGGCTGCATAGAGTGCTGAAGAACTGCTTTCGTGGTATGCAAAATCAGTAGTAGCCCATTGCCAGACGAAACTCAAATGTAGGTGACCAGACAAGCAAGTGCATGCTTGCTGAGGGGCCTCATGCTGCTCCAACCCCAGTGGCATCACGTCCTCTGAGTTTGAGGGGCTGGAGCAATCGTATCTGTGCAATAGCTGTTAACTCTCCCTCTGTAGCAGTGGCATTGAGCTAGGTTTGTCTTTCCTTTCATATCGTCTAGCAGTTTGTGCTTACTAAAGCTCCATATGTAATTTATTTTAGAACTGCAGAGAAAAAGGCTGCAATAGGGTTTAAGTATGAAGATTCGACACCAAGTAAGCCTGATGCTTCTGCAAAGGCAAGTGGACCTGCCAGCGAAAGCGAAAGTGATGACACCGATGTGGAAGACGTCGATTTAGGTATGCATGCTGTGGCAAGTCGCCATACTTGCTCTTATGATACATTGGTACATTTGAGTCAGAACTTGGTCAGAGTCAGACCTTGTTCGTGTAGTTCATATTGCTTTGACTTTTCGGAAGATGCTGGGGTTGTGACTAAATGGGCAATGGGGAGGTGAATGTTTTTGCTGCCTGGCTAAATACAATTAGTATGCTGTGCTGCTGTATGTGCTCACATTGTTCAACATAAGCGGATATAACAAGCAGATGCATCAGCAAATGTAAAGTGCCTAGAAAGGGATTAAGTACTCTGAGGGTGCTACATCAACTATTATTATTATATTAGTCTTGTATCGTGCCACAGTTGTCATCCTAAGCCTCTGCTAATAATTATAATAATAATAGTAATAATAATAATATGTCTATATGCCGCCCTTTGATATAACTTAATCTCTTTCTAGGCACTTTACATTTGCTGTAAAGGAAGCATGATCGAATGGTTAACGGTAGCATGTTCAATGTCAACAGGCATAACGTGGTTAGTGGCAGCAGGCGAAACCACACAATGGACGAATCACACGAAACCACTAAATGCTGTGATGAACATGTGCGTTTTTAGCTTATTAGTTAATGTGGTCTAGTCAAGAAGTGTCGTGACGCCAGTCGGAAGTGAGTTCCAGGCTTTTGGAGAATATGAACTAAAAGTGTAGTCTCCAAAGGATTTGAGGTTTGCACTGGGTATAGGTAAGCAATTAGATTTCGAAAAGCGGGTGGTAATATTCCTTGCCTGGTGAGGGAGTAGATCTGGTAAGTTGGCTGGAGCCAAAGAATAAAGGAACCTAAAAGTAAGTGACAGCACCTTGTAGTCGATGCTTGACTGGTAGCCAGTGCACGTCGGCGAGAAGTAGTGTGATGTGGAAACTTCGTCGCTCACGACAGACAAGCCTAGCTGCAGACTTTTGCACCAGCTGCAATCGCCTGATCGCACATGCCGGTAGGCCAGCAAACGGTGAGTTACAGGCTCTAGATGATGATGTAGCTTCAGCTTGTAGTACCACAAAGTGGTTGCACTAAAGGCCTCACCTGCTCGCTAGTGTTCAATATTGTTGCTCGACATGTGTGCCTGTCTTGACCTTGTTGAGCACTGAGACCATTTTTTTTCCTAGACGTGGCGTTTGACATAGATGAAATCTCCGACGAGCAGAAACAGCTACTGAATATTACAGCTCTTAACTACGGGATTTCTATGGGTGAATATACAGAGTAAGTAGATAACTTGATTATTTTGCAAAAGTTCAGCCGACATTAGTTGCCTCGTAATTAAAGTGCATACGGTAACCCAGCAAGAGTGTCTAGGACAAAAGCACGTAAAAAGTCATTTTAAAGAATGCTGGTTTACATAGATATTCATATTTAGTTGTATTAGAGAAAATACATACGTAGTATAACTCACATCACATTATAGTTATGCCAGCTTTTAAATATATTTTGAGATGGTTTAGTTATATAGAAAGAAGTGGCACCAAAACGAAAGCCAACACCTATTGTGGAACTAGCAGCTGCTTATCCGTTGGATAATGTAGCAAGGCTCACTGGTCTGGGCTATTTAAGGCCATGGCATGAGAAAGCCCATGCACTATGTTGTGAAATTGTGTTGTAAACCTGGAGAACGATTTTCTTTTAGTTAGTAACATATCCGCAGCCACAAAACCCTTATTGTGGAAATAGCAGCTGTATCACAGTTCGAATATGTAGGGATGTTGGCTGGCCCGGACCATTAGAGGTCATTGCTTGAGACCGTGCAAACGCAATCACGTGAAATTTGGTGGGTTAAACTGGATCATTGCTTGCTATAATTTGCATTCAAAACCGAAGTTTCAAGAATGTGTTTGTTAAAATGGCAGCTGTATTGCAGTTTGACTACTTGCGGCTGCCATTTGTGCCGGGTCATCAGAGGCCATAGCCTTAGAACGAGCGAAGAGTAATCCCATGAAATTTGGTGGATAACGTTGTATGATGTTTTCTGTAAATTTGGAATCAAAGTCACTGTTGCGCACAGTTTTTTATGGAAATGGCAGTTGTATCGCCGTTCGAATGTGTAAATATGCTGGCTGACCTGAGCCATCTGAGGTCATAGCACCAGAACGTGCAAGTGCAATTGCATGAAACCTAATGCATAAATCTGTGACTCCATTCTGTATAATTTGGAATCAAAATCGCAGTGTTCCGAAGTTTATTGCGGAAATGGCAGCTGTAATGTAGTTATTCGTTTGGACTCCAAAACTCCTTTAGTTGCAAATTAAAGCTTGGATTTGCACGTTGACCTTATTGCTGTCTGCCAATGTATGTCTTCCTAGTAGTTAATCAATGGTGCCATTAGAGGAGTGTAGTCAACGATCAATTCGTGGAACGGACCAGGAACATCTACTACCAGAACGAATTTCATACCTCAAATTATTTTGATGTGCATTTGCAGATTTTCATCGTCACGATATTCTGTTGCAAGATTGAAATTTTGTCTCTTGCACCTAAGATTCTTTCCCGAGATCGAACAACCATCCAACTAGCTGTACTCCAGCAAAGATGGTTGAACAGACATTCTGGCTGGCTCTCTCAAATTTGAGATGGTTGTCGGATTCATTGTTTGCATTGTTAATGCCCGACGAAACTGTGCATATTCTTATTACTTCCAAACCAGCAGTACAGTGCAATATTTGTTCCATTTCGTTGTAATAGTAATTGATTTGGAAGAGAACAAGCCGGTTAAATCAATAACATTTTATACTTTAAAATTATTATTATAGCTGTGCACTTTTGTCCTGCATGCCTTTATCGGGGTGCCGACGTATATATATATATATATATATATATATATATATATATATATATATATATATATATATATATATATATATATATATATATATATATATATATATATATATATATATACCCCTTGCTGCTGCAAGTTATTCTGCAGAATGCTATGGGTCTGTCAGCCCAAATCAAGCTTGTAAGCTGGGACATCGTTTAGATATGCATGTTCACTGGGTTAACACTCACTGCCCCACATGTGAAGGCCTGACCTGATTCAATTAGCCCATCTTATTAGAGCTGTGGTGTATGGCTGATACCTGTCCTTAGTGTTTAATCAGGCACCCATGTGAGGGTTTGCATTTTTTTTTCTTTTAAGACAACTTCGTAAGGATAAGGAAGAAGAGCAGGTTCTCAAGGAGGCCCGAGCAATGGAAGAAGAGAAAGCTGCTTTCTCTGTATGCAATCTTTATATTGATTGCTGATACATTGATGCCTATAGAAGAAGTAGCCTGTTCTGCAGCGTTGAGCTAGCTCGTGTTATTTTCATTTATCCAGTGCCAGCCTGAGTAGCACGATATAGCGGTGTTAGACCGGCTTCGTGTGCATCATTTGCATGTGTTGTTACAGGGAAGAAAATCTAGGAAGGAGCGACGCATTTTTAAGGAGCAAAAAGTTAGAGATCGACAGATGAGTCCACCGAGGTCAGTGCTGCTTGCTTGCTAACCGTATTGTTTCTGATACGTGTTAAAGATTGTACTATTTCATTACTATGAAGGATAGCTCTGATTTTAGTAATAGCTTCTCAAAATTAGGTTAAACAAAAAGGGACAGTTATCATTAGGACTGGATAGAGATGCGGATTCTGAGCATTTG
The DNA here is from genome assembly GCA_009760855.2 of Cristatella mucedo. NCBI lineage: Eukaryota > Metazoa > Bryozoa > Phylactolaemata > Cristatellidae > Cristatella > Cristatella mucedo. The sequence continues at coordinate 1,607,880 of WPIO01000062.1, read as the reverse complement.
GTGCTGATGGAAGAGTGGTTCCTAGATCAGCTCTATTGTTCGTTTGTCATTCCTTGTAAAGAGTAGTTAATTGCACTGATGTGATCCCGGAATGTTGTGGCAATAATATGGATTCATTTTGCCTTGTTTTTAGGTAACTTTTTTAGTGCTGCGTTTGTTTTCCAACTAAAGTTATCATGGTGCTCTGTCTGATCTAACTCGGGAGTGTTTGGACGGTCAAAAAGTGATCGGAGCCTAAACTTAATTTACCTTTATTGGTTATTGGTTCTTATATAGTTAGAACTGCATTTAACTGGTACGTTGTCAAAATGTAACCAAGAATACCCGAATTTCTTTTCTTGAAAATTGCTATCTTCAGTGTGTTTAGAGTATTAGAAGGCAGCAGGTTTAGCAGTATAGACGGGATCTATAAGTTTGGTCGTTATCGGAATTCCTAGATTTTACACGGCGCAATTGTCACTACTTCTGGCCATCCAGCCATTTACATGAAACTGGATTACTAATCATTGATGGGCAAAGTATTTTTTAATGGTATATTCTCGTGTTGTTATGCAAGTGGCCGCTGTTTACAACATCTAGAAGGTACAGTTTCATGCAGTGTCTCGTACAATGTACGGTTTTTTAATCTGAGTAAGATTGAGAAGATTCATTAGAGCATGGTTCATTATTAAGTATAATATGTGGTCTGGTTTATTGGCCACTAGAGAAGAACAGGTCCGATCAGCCGACGACAGGCAGACAAGTGAGTGTCTGCTTGCCTGAGCGGCAGGTAGAGTGTCTTTTGTTTGCCACGATAAAATCATCGGATGTGGTTGACTTGTACTGGTCTGATAGTGCAGATGAGCCGGCAATGAAGTTTGGTAGCCGTTGGGGTGATGCGGGTGGGCTGGCAATGAAGTTATGTGGCTAGTGGCTACTACAACCGTGACACAAAAGGCAGATGTAGACAGGCAAATAAGCCCTAATGCAAGCACAGGCTAAACAACGGTATTCAAATTGGTCAGCCGTCAGGCTTGATAGATTGAGGTCACCTTCACCGACTAACCAAAAAAAGAATCAGTCCAATTAGAAGTTGGAGAGTTTCATCGGTAGGATGCTTAGCAGTACAAAGAGACAGCCTCCCAAAAATGTTTTGGTGGGCTTCTGCAATAAGGCCTTGCAAGTAAGCCTTGCTAGCATCATAAGTAGTGAGAACGGTCGGCTGTGCAGCACTAGTAGGACGTCGGCATCGGTAGGTGTCATGGGTGGTACTGACCCGAATTGAACCTACTGGCAAGTAATCGGTAGTAGCAATTGCAGCAGCACAGTTGAGTTTGTGTTGAGTGATGAGAAAGGATAAGTAGCTGACGAGATTAACGGTGGCTTGAACAAACGGCTGGCAAGTTGGTCCTGACCTGACCTAGCTGACCTCGATGCAGAAATTTTTTTAGATGTTTTACATATGCTGAATAGAAAGCATTACCAAATGATTGGTGGTAAAATTCACAAGCAGCAGGCAGTGTAAGCAGGCATATGCACACGAAGGACGAATTGCAAAGACCCACTAAGTGCTGTAATAAACAGGTGTGTTTTAAGCTTCTACTGATAGCGTGGCCGAAAGTACACAGGTTGCCTGTATCGATCAAGTTTAATTGTAAAGGTGAAATTGTCTGTATTTGCATTAACAGGGGTGAGCCGCCGAGCAGCAGGAAGTCGTCCTGAACTTTTCCTTTGCATGATTTGAAAGTAGCGTTTTAGCAGCAATGTACCTCCAATGGACACTTTCACTTGTACTTTGCAACCAGGGTGGGCCTGTGTGATAGCTTGCAGATGCAGAGACATTGGTTGAACAGTTTGCCAGAACTTTCTTAGGGGTGCTGAAGCTTGATCTTTCCTTGCCCGGACCATCTCAATGGAGGCTGGCGGCAGGCACACCTCTTTGGTAGGGAGGCGGTGTATCCAGGCTCTGATTTTGGTTATAGTGCAGCCACTACATCATTGACTGAATTGGGGCTTTCTCGTGAGATCCTTTAGTGCTAGCTTTTGTCGGGACCACGTATTGTGGCAGTATCATGCGAGTTGACAGACCCGGGGTGAGATCGGCTACCCATGCATGTACTAGAAGCCTTAATGTTTATATAGCAAAAGATTTGTGCACGGTAAAGATTTTTTATTCTTTTTTGCTGCACGTGTTCTTCAATGACAGCTATCTTTCTTGTAATCTTGTATTGTAGCTATGCTCAGCGGGAGAGTCCGAAATACAACCCTTACCAGAAGTCGAGTGACTCGTCGAGGTCTCCCAGCCCAGCCAATGCCCGCGTTACATTCATCACGAGCTTCGGTGAAGCTGATGCTACAGATCAGCAGCAATCGAAAAGGGCAGCAACGCAGACCTCCAGGAAAGCAAGTGGCAGTGGTAGTAGCGACCATATGAGGTCCGACCACTCTCGATGGTAAGTAACCTTCGATAGTAGGATGAATGACATCTGCATCAATTTCACGATATGAGATAATAGATCCATCGCCCTGATCGATTTGTCTCTGCTTCTTAGCTGGTTTTTGACACGTTCAGTACCCACAAGCAATTTCAGTATCTTTAAAGAAGCTCATGGATTGCTGCTAATTGGTGTATAGTCTTTGAAACCGTGTCTAGCTGTGCATCTTTGTGCTGTGTGCTATGGTTTTGCTCCTTCTTTGATAGGAGGAGGCGGTCACGGTCAAAGAGCTATTCTCCTACTCGTAAACAGTCACGAACATCTCAGCCGACCGTACTGGCATCATCCGTGAATAGGCGTTCAAGTCATAGAAGCCCAACTGGCCGTCGTGGTCGTAGATCATCGTCAAGCCGCTCCAGAAGCCGCAGTCGATCTCGGTCGTTGTCAGTCGGCCACCAGAGAGCATCCCAAAGCCGGTCGGCACGCTCACGAAGCAGATCCAAGCAGAAGCAGCCACCATCATCGAGCTCACATCAAACCAAGTTAGTATGCTGCTGATATGCTGTAGATGGGGCTTCTGACTTGAGCCGACTCGTGTTTATTTATGTAATGCTATTACTTGTGCTTTAGATCGCCTACACCAAAAGTTTTCAAACGATATAGGCGACCAAGTTTAGAGTCCAAATCATCAGACGATGAATTGTCATCAGACGACGATGAGCCAGCCGGGGTCGGTCATAAGGAGATGAGCCAGAGGTTCGTTCGTGTAAAGACCTCACTTTCTTACTGTTGGTTCTGTGCTGCTGGCAAAGTACTTCGTTCGTGTAAAGACCTCACTTTCTTACTGTTGGTTCTGTGCTGCTGGCAAAGTACTAAAGTTTAAGACCTGTGCAACACTGCAAAACATTGCAAGAATTTGGACTTGCTTAGTTAAGGATACTCTCAGCCAAGCTGGTCCGTGCGACTAGACTTAACTCGTACCTGGAAGTTTTCCTGCCTGTGCAATAAGCAGCTTGAGAGTAGGTGTCAAACTCGGCATCTAGGCTAGTCTGTTGTGAACCTTGTAACTGCTACATTACAGCTTTTCACTGATCTTTACTGGGTATTCATCAAGCCGCATATTTATTTCAAGGTTCTATCACTATCTTTTAGGTTCCTTCAATCTTTTGCTCTCTTTACCTTAGTCAGACATTTTCTAATCAGGCTACCCATTGCGACACTGCTCCTCTGACTCAAGTCGTCGGTGCCTCTAACGAAGTTCAGGTCCTTTATAGACTATGCATTTGGTTCCAATTCTCCTAAAGTCTAGAAATTGCTCCCAACTGACAGCACGGCATCGACTTGACGACACGGCAGACTTGACGACAAAGGATGCTACAAACCCACCTGTTCCTTGCAGCATTTGCTCCGTCCGTGTGACGTGTTCTTTTTTGAGCTTATGTGTACAGAAATTGGACCTGTGTTCATAACCGATCTTTCTTACGCAACGACAACTACTCTCCTGCTGCCGACTATGGCTCATCCTTTTCAGCGTTCCTGAGCTGCTACTTCCATGCTACTCACTACCGCAACTGCTCTCCTGACTCTGCTGTGCTTCCCGCTTTCTCTTTGTTGCGTGAGACGAAGTCTGTTGGCTACCGAATGCATACCGAAAGCCGCTTAGGCTGTGAGTGCGCTATACAAAACTCTCCTGTAACACCCATATAGTCTTTATGACTTTGCAGAGTTACAGACGGAGATACATTACACTACATGCTTCCTATCTAGCACATTTACAGTGCCTAGAAAAGATTTACTTCTCTTAGGGTGCTATGCAAATGTGATGGTGTTATTATTATCAATTGCTTGTTGACCCCTTACCCACAAATTACTTTTGTTTGTCGTTAGAGATGTTTTTTGAACCTCAGCGTCAGTTGGATACCTCGTGACTATTCCTTAAGCCCAAAATGCAGGTGTCCTTGTTTGTGCAGGTGTACGTTTGCTTTGGAAGAAGGTAGACAGAAAATGTTGCACATCAATATGCCTTTGTGAATGGCTGTGTCGCCCAGTGGGTCTTGCCTGTATCTGGCAATTGCCACATGCTGCAAGTTGAAACCTCGATAGTTAATGTTTTCGTGCATCAAAATTCTATCGATAAGGTATGCAGATATAAACTGCCTGGGGAGGACTTTAAAGTATTATGGCCCACCATCTCGCCTCCCCCTTGATGTAGAAAGATATACCTGAACACAATAGCTATTGCTGCCTTACTTGTCAATTTGCACTCACTCCTTGTTTAGGTGCTCCATCAGGATATCTTCTGGTTTCTCAATGCTCGGTGTGCTATTGCATTACTGTTGTAGTCAAGATAGCTGTTAGTAAAGTGTTCACCTGGATGTAGCCATCAACTATCATTCCTCTAATTCACTACCTCCACCGTGTAGTTTCTGGAGGTAGTAGATTGGTAAAGTCGGTCGCCATATTTAAATCCGGTGAGAAGCTGATGCAGTGGCTTAGCCAATCGCCTGATCGAAACCCGTAGAGGGACTGTGAAGCAATATCGATAGGCAGCTGAGTGTATTCGGCCTACATCAATAGCCAATCTTTTCAGTAAAGTTCCGGCTCCGTAAAATGTGCTATAGCAGAAAAGATAACACAAAAGCTTGTGGCCTCTATGCCTGGCCAGATAAGTGATGTCATAAGAACAGTGACAGAGCTACTAAGTCGCTCTAAGCAGAAAAATACCAGCAGCATACTTGTTTGTTCTCGTGTTGTCAAATATTTTCACATCCTGTGCCTCTTATGATCCGAATGTAATGTATCTCCGTTTGTAACCAGAAAGGCTATGTGGGTGTTACCCACGAGAGCTTTCTCTAGTGCACTCAAAGCCTAAGCGGCTTTCGGTATGCATTTGGTAGCCAACAGACTTCACCTCACTTAACAAAGAGAAAGTGATAAGCATAGCTAAGACAGGAGACCAGTTAAGGACAGTGAGTAGCATGAAAGTAGCAGCTCTGGACTGCTGAAAAGGATTTGTCGTAGTCGGCAGCAGGAGAGTAGATGTCATTGCATAAGAATTGTGGAAGTGAGTTCTGCAGTCTAGGACCTGCAGAGCAAAAGCTTCTGTTGCCAACAGTCTTTAAGTGAAGGAATGAAACAGCTAATTTATTGTACATCCTGAGGGCACAAGTAGGCCGAAACTGGTGCAGCAGTTCGACTAGGTATGCTAGCTAGGTAGGTAGGTAGCCAAACCTTGGTGGACTTTGTGGGTCAGCATAGGAACTTTACTCTGTGTCAATTGATCAACCAGCAGCCATCCAAGGTCTTTCAGCAAAGGAACACGTGGTCTAACCAAACCTGCATGATAAGCATGATGTTACTCACCGTTCAATCGTGTTTCTGTTTGCAGCAAATGTAAAGCGCCTAGAAAGAGATTGAGCTCTCTGAGGGCGCTTTATCAAGTACATTATTTTTATTATTATTAACCTGTGGGATTTGTAAACTAGCCTTGCAGCTGTATTCATCACTAGCAGCAGTGGCCTATTAGCCTTTTTTGGTAGCCCAGCCAAAATTGAATTGCAATAGTCTAGCCGAGACAAAACCATGAAGTAACTAAATTTTTAGCAGGCCACAGTTGAGGACAGTACCTAGTCTTTGATAGGGATCGGACCTGTAGAGGCAGTCTTCTTAACGAAGAATTCAAAATTTAGTCAGCTGTCGAAGACGACATCAAAATTCCGAGCACACTGTGATGATGGCACAGCAGCATTACCTATTAGAAGAGCAGAGTCTTCTTGTCCAGTCACATGCTTGAGGCATCCTGTGAATAGCAGCTCTGTTACGACACGATAACGTCGTTAAGTTTAAGGAAATTTCCCGACATCTGATCTCTCGAATGTCTGCGAGGCAAACATTTAGTTTATCAGTCGCTTCAGCAGATTCCGACCGTTTAAACCACAAATATAGCTTGGTATCTTCAGCATAAAAGTGATAGCCTATTCCATGAGCCCGACTCACTTTTACTAGAGGTTCAGTATAAATGGAGAACGCAAAGGATCGAGGACAGGCCCTTGTGGGAGTCCACAGGTGACTGGCCTGGTGGATGAGACCTGACCCCCACACGGCACAGATTGAGCACGATCGAGCAAGTATGATGAACCATGCCAGTGCCTCGTCTACCAGACCGATCATTGTTCTCAATCGTTCAAGTAGGATATCGTGATCAATAGTGTCGAAGGCAGCTCATAGATAGAAGTAGCAGTAACAGCAGCTGCAACCATACGGTGAGAATTAGTTTGCAACTGTGTACAAGTCAGCCATGCCCTGGCACATTGGCCAATTCACATAAATATTTAATGCTAGCTGTAGATCTGCTAGATTCTATGGCTCCCTGAGGAATATGTTTCTGTATGTCTATGTTATTTGTAGATCAACTCCTGGTAATGTGTTGAACAGATCAGCAACAAGTTCCCAAGTCAGTAAGAATTTCTTAATTCTTTCTTACATCTGCCACCGCCGTGAGTGCTTGCTCTGATGGTCCTCCTTGCCATCGAAGTCAAGAATATTTCTAGTTTGGTCACGGTTGTGGTAACATGGCATGGGCATGTATGTGAGGGTTCAAAGCCATATTGCTGTGTCAATGTCTGAGCCTGTGTCATCGGGTAACTCACCCACCCCCTGTTATCAAAGATTGGGTACCTTTATGGTCTCTCTGTCATTATCTAGTTGTCACCTATAACTTGACAAATCAAAGAGCGAGCTCCAATATTTTAAGACTTAAATTGTAGCTTAAGCATGTTTACCATAAATGCACTTTACCTTAGAAGTGCATCAGTCACATTGGACATGGACTTAAGTTATTCTGCCATTGATATCATGAATTATACTGCCTCTATCAAAATGCTTATGTTTGTCATATATCCTATGTTGCAAAATGTGTTTTTAAAGTATTTATGTAATGGGCTTGTGATCGCCTTGAAAAAATGTAGCAGGTCTCCAGATTTTCCTTCCTATAAAATGCACTTCACTTAGGTATAGATGTTCCCCTTATTATGCTGTTGTTTCTCACTTATGCTCTTGAGTGTCACCAACGTGAGAGTCGTCGGTTTGTGACCGTTGCTGTTTTTTATGCTATGGAATCAATGCATTGGAATATCTGCGATTGCCCGGCTACGGTCATTTCAGCTAAGTACATTTTTGGTTAAAGCTCAAAACTCATATTTGTACTACTTAAATTCGAATCTTTTTCGGTTACTACTTACTGCAACAATGATGATGTTAAAGCTGAGTGTGTGGTACCAATCGTTGTGTCTAGAGAACATGGCTTGACCAAAATGACTGTCGTTTATGCAGCCGTCTATCCATACCTTGCGATCGTGCTGCCTAGGCAGGCATGATGATGCATTGATGATAGAATTGGAAACTGGCACCATCCAGTTCAGCAGATTAATCGAGCCACATCAAAGTCCTTCATCTTTGCATATTTTGGCCTTCAGTTAACGGTTATTCGAGCAAATGCTCGTTTATCAGCCTCTCACTTAGATGTGTGAACAGACTCTATTTACAAATTTGCTTCACTGCATCCATGTCTTGAGATTTCTTTTTTTGTATGATAACTGGTAGCTATGTCTATCAGCATGGGTTCACAAACTTAAGTCTTGTGTTAGTTCTATCTGTAAGCCTAAAGCTGCTTTTACACGGCAGACTTTCCCCACAGGTTTGGGCTACTACGTCACCATAGACAACAATTTGGCGAAGGAGCCAAGTCTGCAAACTCGTCAGGAGGAGAATCTCAACTTTTTGGCTCCTCGTTGGTCCAGCCGACCAATCAAAACCGGGGGGCTGACACATAAACCCCACGGTCAAAATAAAAATGACGTTCGTAGGCTCGAGTATATTGAGGCAGCGAGAGCAAGTCCTTGAATATGGGATGCTTATGAATTGTAACCGATGTTTCAGCCTTTTCTACATTGGTTTTCTACTTTTGAACATTACCCCACAATGTCACTTTTCCCATTAGGAATCAGTTACTCCATTTCCCCAACCAATAAACTTGACAATGTGGAGGCAATGAGCCACCAATTAGATTTCTAGCCGTAAGAAGATGCAGGCACACATCACCCATAAGCTCATGCATATATATAATTCATTTGCATAGCACCCTAAGTGAATCTCTATTCAGGTGCTTCATGTATGCCACGGGACTCGAGCCCACGACCTCGGCCAGACCTTGATCGGGGCGAGCACCTTAACGACTGGGTCAAACCAGCACCCACATCCACTCAATCACAGACACACAAAGCACAAAAACATAATAAGGTCATTGTTCTGAAACCTTGGTTACACAGCACATCGGCAAACAGTAAATCCTTCCGGTTATTCACAGGATGGCATATTAGAACACCGGATTTCAAGCAAGTCCAAGCCTTGCTGAGAGAGCTGTATGTGCATATGGTATAATCGAAATATGGTCAAGTGGATTACTGCATATCTCTTAACTGCGCTTACACGGCAGACTTTCCTCCTGACAGATGCCGACTTTCCTCCAAGTTAGGATGTTTACATGACAGATTTAGTCCTGCCCACAACAGATTTGATGGCCGACTTAGCCACGCCCACAAAACGTGCTCTAATCCGAGGGGCTGATATGAAAGAGGGTTTCCCTGGAAAGACACCAAGCCAACACCGGCAGAAGTTATGAGTTGACCACTGCAGAGTAGTATGAGAAGAATACAAATAAAAGGAAGATACCCGGTTTAAAAAGTTGTTTTTTTGGAAAGGGAGCAGTTAATGAGCGCCGTTACGAGTATGTAATAAAATATAAATAAATACAAGCTGGTTTAACAGCCTCTTTTTGTATAGCGACAGAAGAGCTTTGGCGGCTATCACCACCGCTTGCAGTAGCGATAAAGGATCGCCCACCACAGGAATCGAACCCACGACCTCGGGGCCGAGGTCGTGAAAAGCAACCGCCTTACCCAGTGAGCCATTACGGCTCACCAATGTGGTTGTATAGTGCTAAGTAATGTGCGCCGTTAAATGTTTTTTGGATTTATTAAACAGCCACACTGAGTATTCTATGTAAATAAATAAATCCTAGCTGTTTAAGCAGCCTCTTTTAGTATAGCGACAGAACAGCCTTTACGGCTATCACCACAGCTTGCAGCAGCGATAAGAATCCCCCACCGCAGTATTCGAACCTACGACCTCGGGACCGAGGTCGTGAAAAGCAACCGCTTTACCTAGTATGCCATTACGACTGTTTGGGTGGTCAGTCGGTTCCTGCTAAATTCTTAGGGTAGCAAACTTCGTCGATCTCCTTTCCCTTATACCTGCCCATAGACATTCCTGAACTATATAAATTAGCAATGACATTCCGCACATTACCAACCTAGTATTGTTCAAGAAACTCCATCTAGTAAGCAGTAACTGTTCACTTTACCTTTAAGAGTTGGCTTGCAGTGTTTGCCTGTGAAATGAGGTGCCCGGGGCTTATCTTGATCCCGACAGCATGCCAAAGTATTTTGTGTAGACCTCGCATGTACAGATGCTCTCATGTGGTACTTTTTTGCTCTTAATATGTTGTCAGCTCACGTAGAGAAATGCGTCTGCTGGGTGCAAGTAACCCCATGGGGTCATGTCAAATCAAATGTGGAGATTTACTATTCTCCTACTCTCTTCTAGCATGAACTATGTCCCGCTGGTGTGGCCAGTGGTTAAGATGCTTGCTTTTAACGACCTAGGTCAATGTGAATTTATTTGATGACCTGGGTTGTGGGCTCGAGCCCCGTGGCATGTGTGAAGTGCCGAAATAGAATAGAGATAAGTTCTCTCAGGGTGCTATACAAAAAAATTATAAAATAAATATATGTAGCTATAATCTATTTAAGGCACCCCTGCGGTTCCATTTCTTTGGATGCTACTCTCTAGTGTTACGTCTGCCTAACCCTCACTAATTAGGGTAGTTGAGTAATACGTGATGTTTGTACGAACTTATTACTTGCACCATAAAATATAAATATAATTCATTGATATAGCGCCCCACGAGAACTTAATCTCTATTCAGGCGCTTCACATATGCCTTGGGGGTCGAGCCCACGATCTCAGCCCGACCTTGGTCGGGGCGAGCACCTTAACCGCTAGGCCAAACCATGCAAAACAGCTAAACTGGTGAATTTCACAATATGATTGTCATGACTACCAAGCAGTTTTGTTGAACCATAGCAAATTTCGGTTTATTTTTGGTCTAGGAATTAGAAGAACACACCTTTTACCCACGGATCCTGAAAATGTTAGGTTAAATAGCATTACTTGTTCATGCTGCAAGCACTGCTGTCTGCCTTTACGGTCGAAAAAAAACTCAGCAGCTACATTTTAAAGAGAATGGTGTTGGAAATTTTACTACACCTTAAGTAATGACGAATTTCAAATAAATTTTATCTATGTTGCCACATACTTATTCTGCCTTTATATATGTTAGTCGCACTATTCGACTGTTCAAACATATGACTTGAGTGGGTGAAAGGACAAGTTTGGCTATTTGTGATTAGTCACCTATAACTTCTCTAACTCCTTTTATTACTTGACGGTCTAAATTCGAAGTTGACGATATTTTGTAAATAACTTGTAATGCTCTTAGGCAGTCGTTAGCTAACACAGGTTAATAAACTCTTATTAGCTTGCTCAACTGTTTCTGTAATTACTATATTGATCCTGCAGCCGTGTATTCCTTTATATCAACTATTTTTGTAGGCATCTAGTATGCTGACGGCCAAGGAAAGATTGAAGCGCAAAATGCAAGCTGCCTTAAATAAGCAGTGTAAGCATGGGCTGCAAAATATGAATTTATTCCGAGAGTGATTTGTTATTTCCCATTCTGTATACTGTTATGTGTTTCCTTTGCACGTGAGTTTAGTATCCATACACACACACTGAGACTTGATGCAAACTCTGCTGAAAAAAATCCTCGCATAATGGCTGAAGCCACTGTAGCTGCTACTTCGTTTGGCTAATAGCATAATTTTCAAAGCCAGCCTTACTTAAGTGCGCACAGCTTGCGAAAGTACTTCTTGACAGACCACAAATCAAAACGTGCTTTGTGTATATATGCGTTTAGAATGATGTCGCTCCCCTAGGATTTTATTACCTTATCTGCCCAGGAATAAAGGCCACAAGCTTCTGCATTTCTCCTCTGCTGTACCAATTTATCCAAGCCTAAATTCTACTGAAAACGTCAGCTGCTTTTATGCTGAACACTTGCCCTCAGCTGCATTTCGATTTCGTCCAATTAAATGTTTTATTAGGTTCAGATCCGGCAGCTGACTAGTAGGCACCTTGATCTGTACTATACCTGGTTCTTTAAAAAAAAAAAAAAAAGTGCTTGCTTGACCTGGCAGCATGCTTAGGATTGCTATTTTGCTGCCAAATATACCGATCCCAGGTAGAGTTTTTGTGCTTAGCGAATTAACTTCCTTGACCACCGTAAGGAATATGTATTGGTCCATAATAACTATTATTTAATGCAGAGCTCCAACACCTCTTTCGGCAAGGCAGCCCCAAACCATCCCCGATTTGCCACCGAATTTTCATTAAGTTTAATGCATTCATACCGTTACGCCTCATTTCCTTCGGCTAACTCCTAAGCTTTGCTTTCTGTTGCCAAATATTGTGTACTTGCTTTCGTCTGTCTATAAACCAGAATTCCAGCGTCTTTCATCCAGTGGGCTTGGTCGTGGCCCACTGTGAGTGGTTTTCTTTATGATGACTGGTGACCAGAGGCTTGCATGTTGAAACCCGCCGGACGATGCCACACTTAACGAGTCTCCTATTGACCATATCTTTGCACTGCATCTTGGTGAGCCTATCACTGCGGCTGGCCATATCAAGCTGCTCTTGCCCTATCCAGTCCCAGTATATTAATTGATATTATGTTGAACGGTGAATCTGCTAATCCCGAGCCGTCATCGTATCTCCCGATTGAAATGGCCTTGTAGATATTTCACTGTCAGCAGTGCCTTAATATAGTCACTGCAGCTTTTTGCTCCTAGCATCTTTGTTTTCTTGGCACGTCGTTTTTTGGCACCTGGCTGACTCAGAAGTATGAATATTAGGTGAACATTATAAGTGTTATTGCTGTGCTGCAGAGCAGTGTGAAGAAATGCTATTCGACGCACGTTGAAGCTGTAAATATAGGGAAACTCCGAAATATGGGATTCTGTTAAAAAATAGCAAATCTACCGGATGAAATGGTCCGATTTTAAACTTTTTGTAATTAACCTATGAATAGGACTATTACGACTGCCTGAAAGGATGCAATTGGATATCTTTGGCTGGCTGGTGTTCCTAGAAACTCTTGAGGTTTATGTTTGTGCTGTGGCTAGTATGACCAATAAAGGGATGGCCATTATTTTTCCATTGCTTGTGCAGCAGTACAATTGCTATGGTTAATGAATTATAGGCTGCCATGCTGATTCTACAAAACAGATATTATATTTTAAAGTAATCGTTTGAGCGAGACGTGTATGGCATCAATAAGGTCGGCTTATAATGAGCCACGCCCTGCTTTTGATGCAAATTTTAATAATGGTAATCTGTAGAATCATCCCTCCAGGTGCAAGCAAAAGATTCGTTCTATATGCTATTTGTACTTCATAAGCCGACATATCGGCTGTTTACCAAAGCACTTTTTCAGCAACTGTCATAGTTACAAAATGCCATTTTGTGATTGTGTGCTGTGGATCTATCAATGGAGTAGGTAGAAACAAAAATCGCCACATTGCTTTGTGTTATCTGATAGATAAGGAAGTAAAAAACCGTACGGTATGGGCACCAAATGTTAAGTAAAAATGGATTCGAAAATTATTCAGGATGTGCTGGCTGACCTACTGATTTCAGAAGAAGACAATCCTTACAAACCTGTCAACATGCTAGCTTATGAACAGGTATCATTACATGGGAGACAGCTACAGCATTGAGCTATTTATGTATGCCTTACGGATAAAAATTAAGGTGTATTACGATCCAAAACAATACTGGATTACGTGTCACAAAAATGCATGTACATATTATGATTAGCTGCCTTAATTCCTAATAGCGTTACTATATCACTAGCCTAGGTACCTTGTCTATAGCTTGTCTGTGAGGCTACTCGTCTTGCTATAGCTAATTGCAAGCAATGCTAATTGAAGGCGGTTGCTGTTTGTTTAAATGTTATATCCCAATATAATCTGTGGTGTATTGTCTAAATATTTTAGTTGTTATGGTTTATAGGAATTGCAACTGTCAATATTTTTTACGTTTATTGTGTATGCCAAATTTGTGAGGCAGTCGACATTGCATTGATGCATGTTAATACGATGAATGTTAGCATAGGTACCAATGTTATAGACAAAGCAGACAAGCGGGTAGAATTGGAGAAGAAAGAAAAAGCACGGCAAGAAAAACTCGTGAGTTGCTCACCTTGCACTGGAGCTTCCATTGTTTGAGTGATGCTGTAGTATGGCTAGGGTGGTGCCTCTTCACTTTCAGTCATCTTAAGTTGTCAGAGAATCCGTTGGTGATGGCTGTCTCATATTCGTTAAATTCTGAATGATTACTACTTTGCTGAGTGATTATTTGGGGCATATATATATATATATATATATATATACACACACACACACACCAACGCAAAAGTATTTGGGCGGTCTAGATTTGCTCGATTAGCTTTTTCCTAAGCCCTCGACCAGATCGGAACCGGTGTGTTGGTTTGATCCAGCTAAAGTTAGCCAAAAACCATTTACTTATTTAAAAATAGCAGTTTTGGCCAGAATTGAGCATCTAGAAACGATCCTTCATCAGCTATTGCCCCAACCCTAAGGTTGCATGCGACCCAGAATTAGCGGTTATACCGTCTGAAGGCGATTTGATGAAACTGGTTTGCATTCTCGAGTCACAATGAGGACACCACTTCAGTCCGAAAAGAATATGGCAAGCCGTTTACAGTGGCCCAAGGCTTGGATTCACTGAACTGCAAAAGTTTGGGTAGAGTTGTATGGAGTGGTGTAAGCACATTCTCGGTCTTTTTGAACTGCAAGAGGCGGCTATGAGTACGTCGGCGACCCAAAGAATCATAATTACCAATCAGCCCAATCAGGTCATATCCCAGGGGTAAGGTGCTTGCTCTTCATGTCTTAGATCATGGGCTTGAGTCCTGCAATTTTCTATCCTTTAATGCCAACTGCAAGCATTTGTGATTGCCGTTAAGGCTCGTCTGCTGCTATATAAATGAGGCTGTTGAATCAGCTAACTTATATGGTCAAATCTGGGGGTGTCATGGTATTTGGAGTACTTCAGCAGAAATAGCTTACCGAGCATTCTGACTGACCCACGACGTTTTTTTAGACCTGTGGAACTTGTGCCTCCCAATTGTGACGTCTATTTGTGGACCGGGTTATATTTTCTAATACCGCAACGACCCAAAATACAATGCCTCCTAAGTTAAAAATGTTTAACAATGTATTCGAGTTCGGTTGCCCTCCTTTGACAGTTATTCAGTGGCCAAGTCAGTCTTTGGACCTTAACCCAATCGAGCATTTGTGAGATCAGTTCGATTGATGGTTGTTGCAAATGGCCGTTCATATCAGATCAGCTGATACTATTGATGAATACTTGCAA
Source organism: Cristatella mucedo (assembly GCA_009760855.2). Lineage (NCBI taxonomy): Eukaryota > Metazoa > Bryozoa > Phylactolaemata > Cristatellidae > Cristatella > Cristatella mucedo. The sequence continues at coordinate 1,592,833 of WPIO01000062.1, read as the reverse complement.
CGAGCCTGGAGTAGCATAACGGCCGATGTTTGTGAGCGTTTGATTAGCTCCGTGCATGGAGGGGTCCGACAGGCAATTGTAAATAAGGGAGATGCAGTCGTCTTTAACTTGACTTTAACAGGATAAATTAAGTACAAGGTGTGCTAAACCCAAGACCGTGTTGCTTGTTCTAATTGCAATTTGTGTTCGTATTTGTGGTGACAGCAGCTTTTGGCTTTTTACTCAAAATGCAGGCGAATAGATAAGTGGCAGCTGCACTAGCCGTCCCTATACTTGGCATTTGAGTTTAGATAGCCGTCATAAGCATGTAGAAGGAAGGCTAGTATGCTGTCCACTAGACCGACTCTGGGGGGTCTTTCGAGTCGGGTTGCCACCCGGCATTCACTGTAAATTGATTGCTGCCGCAGACAAGGTCACAGTTAGCTTCCTTCTTGGCTTAATTTTGGGTGTGACCCCAGTAGCAATCTTTTTATTTGGCTGACTGTTAATGAATGTTAGATGGCATTGCTCATTAATGACAATAGGAATGATCACTCATTCTTGATTATTAAAGCATGTACTGTGGATTTCTGCATCTGGATGCCTGCATCTACTTTGTGTTCAATCTTGCAGTTTAGTCTTAACTAGTGGCATTTTGTCGGGCTTTTATTTAAATCAATCGCAGCACTCGTAGACTGGTTAAATGCTTGGGTTTTTTACATTTTTGTTACATTTGTATGGGGTTCATCCCCCACGGCTGTTATATTCTTCAAAGCACTTCTCCCCACCACTAGGACTTTTTTGTATAGGATTTTTCACAATTGCTTGCACCTATTTGCAAGTTGTTAATCCTTATACTGAGTGTTTAAGACTACTTTTGCTTTAATTATATGGTGTATATTATATGTCTGGATATTAAATGTAGTCTGATTGGGTTCCATTTGATGTCCCTGCTCCCCATGTTTGCACTATGCAATGCTGTCTCGCACTGTCGAACAGGATCGAGAAGATGAAATGCGGGCTAGGATTGATGACTACCGGCGTAAAGAGAGAGAAAAACGCTACCAAGAAGACAGCGGTTCGAGCAGACGTCGATCTACATCAAGATCACCATCGCGTTCATCTCGGTCCAGAAGCCGGTCGTGGTCACCCAAGGCCAGGCATGCACGGTAAGTACTAAGATTAAGCTATTTGAGTATGGCAATATCGAGCCCAGATGTATGCTGGTGGGCTTGAGTCTGTGAACGTCACTTGGTCATGAAACTTGGTATCTCATAGTGTCATACACCATTCATCCACCGGCTCATACTGATAAAGTTACTCCTAATATTATCTTCATGCATAGGGTATCCTTAAAATGGGACCTGTATAGGGAGATTACATCGTCATCCTGCTGCCTTTGTGTCTATAAACCGGCATCATATTAATAGCCCATATTGCAACAACTGCTTCTAGCACAAATTATGGCAAAAGCAAGCAGCTGCGTTATTGCTGACTACAACAGGCTTGCATCAAGATGTTATGAGTTAGTTGCAGTTTTGCTCATAAACGAGTGCTGCCTCCGACCTCCTCAATATGGTATCATCTGGCCATTATACCGAGCTCTGCATGCTGGTGTTACGTTGCGCTATAAAGGTATGACATTGATTTGGGGATAACTGAACGTGTTTTTTTTAAGTTTTCTACGCTGTACTTTTTAGCCTCCATGAAAGTTAATTTGTTGTTCCGATATTTTAATACATAAGGCAAGTAGTAGAAATCGATCTATTTATGTTCATTTTGGTTGTGCTGAAACTCCAGAACTATTCGTATTGTAAGTTCTGCAAGCATTTTCTTTATTGAAATATGGAACTTTGTAGCAAGGTTCTCGAACATCATGTTGAAGGTATTTCTATTTTGATCCCTATTTTACAGCAGCGAGTACTAGTTAGGGGATCAAGGAACTCAAATTATAGTGTCAAATAAGGCTTCTTCAAGGTGCTGTCGCTCCGAAGTAATAAATATGGAGTATATGTATGGAGTAGGCAAGTATACGAAGAATAGGTTTACAGTTCTCAAGTGAAAAGAGAAAACCCTTCTACCATAAGTGGGGATACCTCTGAGAAGGAAGGCAAAAAAAATCCTTTGGTAACCATTCCTCAGAGATATAGCCAACCACTAAGTGGCTTTGGCTAGCCATACCTCTAGTGAGCGACTCAGCAAAGGGGAAGTGGCTGGCTCCACCAGGTTTTTGCTACTGGCAATCGGCCGGTCGTCAGCTGCCATGATCCTAAACTATAGCTTAAGCTGGCCAGCTGATCTGTCCCTCAGTCCCCTCCCGCCCGGCAGGCTCGCTCGGGTGGTTCATATCAGGCTTGCTCTGCTGACTACCAAGTGTGTCAAGCCAAGCCTGTCCCCATAAAACGGTGAAGGTGAAGATGCCACTCCCCATGATACAGTGCATTTTGTAAGTGCAATAACGGCAAGCCACAACTCGTCCATGTTGGTATTAGCCAAAGAATGTAATGGCTTTGTATCGCTGTCATGGTGCCCCTATTAAACATGTAACTCCCGTTTTGGAAACTCGATAAATAATCAAAGAAAGATGTGACCATAGTGACTGTAAGTACTTGCCAGCCGACTCAGCTGCTATTTATAGAGACAGATAAAGAGCCTTCGTGCCTTTCATCCTGCATGCAGTAGCCAATAAAGAATTGCCTGCTTCAGGACTCGGCCCCCCTGGTCGTGCAGTGAAAGTATTTTGTTGCAGACTAAGACCTACTAGCGATATTAGCCCTACTTATTTTTGCTCCTTATCTTACTGGACTAAAGTCGTAAGCTTATGTTCTGCCTTTAGTCAATATCAAGAAATCAGCTTGAGCTTTCTTTTCAAAAAGAAGTCTTAGATGACAAGTGCTACGGAATAGTAAAAACAATTGAAGACTAGCAGAAAGGAAATAATAAAACGTGAGTTTTAATGTGATTGGCTTACTTGTGGGGGTACGAGTGAAGTAAGCATCCTTGTGCACTGATTGTATATATTAGTGAATCGTGAGCAAGCTTAGGATATGCCTAGTAAACGTTGTCACCATTCGGCATTTGAATCCATCGTACATTCTCGCCAAACAGGGTACTTTCCGATCCAGAAGTTTTCATTGTTAGCAGCAACTCGTGAAAACTTGCCTTACGCAGTAGATACTAATGGTAACTAGGTTACCCTCACAGCATCAACGTGTATCTACTTTGTTTGGTACACTGCACTGGTTGGTTTTAATCTGCTTTTGTAGATGCTGTTATTTTTGTTATTCGTTCGTTATAGCTCCTCTAAAGCTGCCGAACTAGTAATTAAAGTCTTTGGCCTCATGGTCGTCCCTTTTTTGTCATGACCTGTGTACCTTTCGATTTTCAGGAGTCCAGTTCGATCCAGATCTAGATCACCACCACCACGTGACAGGCGCTACAAGTATTCGTAGGTTCAGTACTGGAATCACTCTGCATCTATGGCTGGTGTGCCTTGTGGGAGCTGTGAAACCGGTGCTGACCTATGCCACACCTCTGGAACTGCTGAGCGTTTACTGTTCGTCTATTGGCAGCTCACTAGCATGCTGGCCAGATAAATTCTGTTTGGTCAACCGGAAACAGTGATAAAGCGAGCGTTCATCTGAACATGGTGATCACTGCCATTATTATGAAATCCTTCAGGTGAATCTTTGGGTCAGCTGCCTCGGCTTGATTCGGATTTCCCAAGTGTTAACTCATTCATCCCTCGAGAGGCTTTGTACTCCTATCGTACACCTGGCTGTGCTGTTATAGCATCACTGAAAAATAGATTTGCCACATTGGCAGGTTATGCATCGGTGACTGCGTTTTTGACACTGCTTAGCAGTGTGGTCTTGCCACTGTTCGATTTGCTGCTATAGCGCTTTGCCTAAGCAATACGCAGTTACTAATTGAATTTTATTGTGCCGTGGAACCGCTTTTCCTGTACAGTGAAGCAGTGCCTTGTTAGCAAGCAGCTGTGCTACCCTGAATGGTATACCCATGTTTGTTCCATCCTTCCAAGCAGGACGATGACACATGTTGAACCTACAAGGCAACTGCCACTTTACTGGCCAGTGGTTTCGTAAGCAGCTGGGAAGATGTAAAAAGTGCTCTTTTGCAATACTTGGAATGTTCTCGGTCCCTCTCCCACCAGCCATGACCCCTATCAATTGGTGGATCTCCTTGGCGTGAGCTCTTGTTCTGCTTTACCTTCCTATATATTACCTGGCTTGTAGCAAGCGATCAAGAGCTTTGCTGCCCTGGTCATCTGGTGCTGAGTAGCACAAGGCAGCTACTGTTCTAAACCGAATTTCTGCTAAATAATTGACTTTGGCTAAGCTCCTGGTCCTGTTGGAGGCAGGGGTTTTTCTAGGTGAGGGTTCATTGTGACTGTGTGGTCCTAGAGAGGGCAGGTGCAGGCAGACCAAGCAGCTTTCCTTTCGCCTAACAGTGGTTTTCGCCAACTTATTGGTTATTCCACCTCGATGGAAGCTCTAGTAGCAGCTGCTTGGCATAAACAGGCCGTTAAGGTGGAACTGGTCATTAATAATAATAATATAATAATAATATTGCACTTGATAAAGCGCCCTCAGAGAACTTAATCTCTTTCTAGGCGCTTTACGTTTGCTGCAAAGTGATACGCAATAGAATAGTAAGTAAAATCATGCTTGAAAAACAAACAAAATGAATAACATGGTTAGGGGTTACATGCACTATCTCAGATGAGCCACCTTGAAAAATTATGATGACTCAAATTTCAGCTCACCTTATGCTAAATAGTTGTTCTGCTATTTAAAGCATACGATGTTTTAATTAGCCTTTTGCTGTGAGCGAGCAACGTTTTATTAAATTGCTTGATCTTTGGTATTACTGGTGGTATTAAAGGTAGAGGGGGCCGCCGGTTTGTAACATCCACCATGACTCTAAGCCACGGAGTTCACTGAAAGCGAAGCTGAACAAATGCGTGTTTGCCTTTGGCTTAAGTGGTGCAAAGTCAGTGCATTCGGTTAAAGACGCCAGAATAAGTTCCCGATTTTTGTTTAATGTCATTTTCGAAGGAATTGAATGTGAGATCCAAAAGATTTCAATCGTGTGAGGGGTGAGACCCGTGAATTGTGAGGTTCAGGTGGTGCGTTAGCGAACTCGCAGAGCAAGGATGTCGTAGACTGGTGAAAGCGGTTGAAGTAAAGTTGTTTAACAGTGGCTCCGGAGGCGGCAGGTCTTGTGGAAGTCTCACGGAGACAGCGGGCGAACGTGCGTGGTAAACGAGACCGCTTTATTACTCTCAGCGAGTACATGTGTGAGTTCGACCAACCACAGCAAACGACTCAAAATATGACCTGCATTAGTGACATACTGACACTGGGCTCTTTCAATTGCTCAACTATTGGCCACAGTTGAGGCATGTGCCTGAGTGTCTGGCACTTCTGCTAGTTACAACAGCAGAAGCCACAGGCACATGCAACAACTTGTAAGACTGAAAGGATTTTTAATAAGAATTGGATATTTGTACGAGAATTTAATTTCCTAAGCACTGCTATGAGGGAAGCATGACGATTTCTCAGTGAAAAGGACGATTCACATGGACCCAGCTAATGCAGTGAATGACGGATTTTTGCTTCTTTTTAAATGCCATGTCAAGAGGATTTTGTGGTATCAGCCGGGGTGAGTTCCAGGTTCTGGGAGCATAATACAAAAGTCATGGCATGGTCTACAAAGAATTTAAGGTTGATTGGAGGCACAGATCAACTACTTGAATCAAGCGTCGTCCCATCCGCTCTTCTGACTCAAGTAGTTGAGCTGTGCCTCCAAACAAAATCAGATTGTTTGGATCGGCATCGTTCCATCCGCTTTCTATCTTTTTGGCGTGTAATTCTGACAGGCTATCGAGTTGGCGAGTAATTCTGACAGGCTGGAGCACGAAAATGAACAGACCTAAAATGAATGACAAAAATTAAGTTAATACACTGCTCGATAGGGAGCCAGTGCATGTCAGCTAGAAGCGGTCTAATGTGGCAATTGCAAAGTCTACGAAAGGCAAGCCTAGCTTCAGTTTTGAGCCAACTGTTAGTGCCTTATTGTACAGGCCAAGGGACGTGCGAATATTGACCTACAGAAGTCAAGACCGGATGCATAGGTCAATTTGAATGTATCCCTGTTTCAGCAGGTACAAGTTTTTGCAATGCTTCATAGCTTAAAGTATGCACACTGATTCTGTTGAGTTGATCTGGTCGGCTACTGAAAGGTCGCTTTGGAATAGACACTCAGATTTACTGTCGATACTTCTGGAGATATGCTGTCCAAACCCATTTCGTGGAATATGCAACGATTTACACGAGAACGTTTGCCAGTTTTGAAGTCGATTCGAGGCTTGAGAGGAAGCCAGTGAAGCTCGGTGTTATTTGGCAGCCATGGCTGCGACGACAGACCAGAGTTGGTAAGTTTTGCACGAGTTGCAGACGATTAAGGGAATCCTGATTGATTCGTTAAGAATGTGATCGATATTACACGTTTTAGAGTTGGTACGTGACTTGATTTATTTATTTATACTAGTTATTCGTCAATAAAACGGTTCGATATGATCTACAATAATTTTAACGTGTGAAGAGGTGGACAGTGAGTCTCAACTTCGTCAGCCTTTTAACGCTTGCGTTTGGTATTTCTTGCTTTCTTTAGGTCAGCCGTCAACCAAAGGGCGTCAGGGGAGGGCAGACGTTCACTAACGTTCTTTTGCAGCATTGCATCAATAAGAGAAGTTCGGTAGATTGGTAAAGCAGAAGGGCTGAGGACGCAAATGTATTGCGGAAAGCATTAATATGGAGGCCTGGTTTGGCACATGGGGTTAAGGTGCTCGCTTTTGACGACCGAGGTCAAAGTCCTCACCTTTACGGCCTCGGTTGTAAACTCGAGCCCTGTGTCATATGTGAAGCGCCTTGATGGGGATTCAGTTCTCTAACGGCACTGTGCAATTGAATTACATACATGCGCATATATACATTAAAGACACGTTTCTTGACTTGTAATCTTGTATGCCAAAACAGCCGCACGATCCTGGAGAATTAAATCCGCATATAAACCGAAAAAAGTGGTGATAATAGTGATCGATGGGGATCAGTCGCCAGAAAACATTTGGTTGATGATTTAGCTTGTTATATGCGCAGGAGCTTGAGCATGAGCACGGAGGAAAAAAGAGGCAGATAATGAAAGCATGGAACACATCGGATCGAATGAGCTATCAAAAATGCTAACGAGTAGCCGATAATGTGAGCGATCATAGTGTAAATATATGGAACAAAGAAAAAAGTATGAGATGAAACTTTGGATTGCAGCTCGGTTGACGATAAATTAGCCCCACCGTCGACAGTTCACCACTAAGTAGACTGAGAAAAAAATTAAAAAGATTCTTTAGCAAGGGACAATAAAACTTGAAATTGAATGAAGTGAAGGTGATAGCCGCTATTCCACTGCCAGTTTTCAACGATCTCCCAAGTATGAAAATAAGAGTTAACCTTCTTGGATTGCATCGGAATAGCTGAACAGGACTTCAGTCAGATCTCAGTGTGGTGGCTAAGAACAAGCTTCAGATGATCCTCAGTAACTAGCCGGCCTGAGCTGGTAGCTAGCCAACGGCAGCGGGGCGGCTCAAAAGTGAAGGGAGTGGCCTGCTGACCCCGGCACTTGACGTTTGGGGAAATGGATCGTCGGCTCGGCAGCTCAGGTGAAATCGCCCACATCGGTAACAATGAATGTCAAGAGTGTCATCGAGTATTGGGCTACTAACAACAAATGGTTAATTGCATTCCAGAGGCACAAGTAGACAGACGACCTCGGCTCCTGACATAGAGCGCTCTAACGTGCGTTCTTGTTCGTTGCAGAATTCTTCCGAATACCGAAGTTCTTGCGAACATCGTATACGGAAACGATACAGCTAAGACCTGTTTAAAGTTATTAATTCTCTCAATTCACTAGCTGCATGCATTGATGACATCCACACATGGATGGCAGCAAATTTTTAAAACTTAACGATGATAAAACTAACTTACTAGTTATGGGCAAACCCAGTGTGATCCAGAGATTAGAAAGGCTCTCTCAAAATTAGCTCTGCCAGCATATCTCCTGTCGAATCAGCTCGAAATCTAGGTGTCATATTCCAAAGCGACCTCTCGTTAGACGACCATATCAGCTCCACTGTCAAATCCGCCTATTTTCAGCTTCATAAAATTGCTAAAATTCGGGCTTGTTTAGATAAAGATACCACGTCCAAGTTAGTTCATGCATTCGTGACATCCCGTCTCGACTTCTGCAACTCACTGCTTACTGGCCTACCAGCATGTGCGATCAGGCGATTGCAGCTGGTGCAAAACTCTGCAGCTAGGCTTGTCTGTCGTGAGCGTCGCAGTTGCCACATTACTCCACTTCTCGCCGACCTGCACTGGCTACCAGTCAAGCAACGGATTGACTTCAAGGTTTTGTCGCTCACTTTTAGGTTCCTTCATTCTATGGCTCCAGCCTATCTGTCAGATATACTACCCCATCAGGCCAAGCATCGTACCACCCGCTTCTCGGAATCCAACAGTCTAGAAATACCTCATACAAACCTTAAATCCTTTGGAGACCGTGCATTTAGTTCGTATGCTCCCAAAGCCTGGAACTCCCTCCCGACCTGCGTCAAAACATCCCCTGACCTGACCACATTTAAAAGGAACCTAAAAACACACCTATTTAGGACAGCATTTAGTGGGTCCCTGTGATTCGTCCTTGATGTGCTTATGCGTGCTGACACTGTGCATGCTGCCACTAACCACATTTGCATGTTGACCCTGTGCATGTCACCCCTAGCCATATTATTCATCTCGTTTGTTTTTCAAGCATGATTTTACTTACCATTCAATTGCATTTCACTTTACAGCAAATGTAAAGCGCCTAGAGAGAGATTGAGTTCTCTGAGGGCGCTTTATCAAGTGAATTATTATTGTTATTAAGTTCTAAGTGACCGCCGAGCTCAATGTTGGCTTTATTGCTACTAGGATAGATGAAATAGCACTAGTTCTAACTGAAGAACGCGAGGAGTGGCTAATGCGATGTATCTCCGTCTGAAACCCAAACAGTCACAAGGAGCTATACAGGTGCTTCTGGAAGGAGAGTTTTCTATAGAGCATTCAATGCCTAGGCGGCTTTTGATGTGCGTGCGGTAGCCAAGAGACTTAATCTCAGGCAACAAAGAGAATGTGAGGAGAGGCATGGCTATGAGTCAGGAGGACAGTCGAAGAAGTGAGTTTTGAAGAAGTGGTAGCTCGGAGCTGCTGGAAAGGAAGTGATGCAGTCGGCAACGAGACAATGTATATCATATATATCACAGCTTAGGAATTGTGGGGTGAGCTACACAGTCCAGGACATACAGCGAAAAAGCTTAAGTCACCAATGGTCTTCAAGCTAAGGAATGGGCCGCCAAATTTGTTTTCCAGAGGAGTCTGAAAGGTTATGGTGAAGTAGTGCTGAGTACAACGGAGCCAAGCCATGACGGACGTTGTGGATCAAAGGGAGGAAGAACTTTGCTCTGTATCCGTTGACCGACTGGAAGCCGGCGAATATCCTTCAGCAAAGGAGACACGTGGCTGGACCTCAGGGATTCGTAGACGAGCCTTCCAGCCAGATTCATCACTTGGTGCAAAAGACTTAGTGACCTTTTGATAGCCCAGCTAAAACTGAACAACATCAGTCTAGCTTAGACAGAACCAGGGAACTAGTAACTAGTAATCAATTTAGCTAGCCACCGTTGTAGACAGTTCCTAATCTCATAAAAAAGAGATCGAAATCGATAGCTAGCTGTGGAAGCGGTCTCCTTAATGAAGCCTTCAAACTAAGATTAGCACTTTTTCTAACGAGAGGACGTTTGTTGCGGTCAGCAGTAAAATCAAGGTATTGTTTGTCGCCGGCAGCTCTTTTGGTAACTCCGCGAGTTCTATGGGAGATAACTAACTCGTGAAGCCGGGGAGAAACATGCCCTGGTCTTGCCGACCAGCCCCAATTCAGCGGACTAATGATTTTTTGGACATCCGCAGTCCTAGCCTCAGGATCAAGGCACATTTCCTATACGTTTCTTAGCATGCATTTCATAGCATACCGCAGACATTATATCCGGGAAAACCTAGCAGCACTCGCAAATACGTATAGTGCTGGCACTGCGCGTGACGCACACCCATCGCGATAAGGCAAACTTCCGCCACCGGCGACCGGATAGACGGTGAGTACGCGGAGCATGCGCTCTGCGACGTTTCCGTGTGCTGGGAGTGCTTCGGTGTAGCCCTCTGTAGGAAGTGGCCTGTCGGTGCAGGTAATGCGGCCCACGGAAAGAGTCACCTTTTGGCTGGCTGCTTTTATTTGTTCCGGGAATGATGAGACGCGGTGTCCGCCCGCTACGAGAACACGTTACGTTGGGAGATACTAAGACGCCACCCTAGTGAGACTCGTTCTCGCTCGGTTGCGATTTTAGGACGTCGTCGGCCGGAGCGACTCAATAAAGGCCAAATGTCGCTTAGCGATCGCGCCCGGCTTTCGCGATGCGCGAGCGTGGCGCTCGGTGGTGGCTTCTGGGGCCGCAGCAATCGCCTGTCTTGGCCGCGCCCGGTGCTTTGCTGACTCAGTATAGCTAGTCTAACCGCGTACGTTCGCGAGATAAGAGCCAATTGTCCAGGTTGGCTGCGACGTAAAGGTCGACGTCATGGCTCGCGTATCTTGTAGGAGCGGGCCGACCGACCTACTATCTGTCAAGGTGAATGGTGGGTTAGAGTATCATGCCGCTCTTCGGTAAATCTCAGAAACATCCGGCCGAGGTCATCAAGGCTTTGAAGGAAGGCCTCGAGACCTTCGACAGAGGAGACAAGAAGAAGATCGACAAAGTGAGTCGCGCGTTGTGACGCTGGCAGGTCGGGCGCGATGCGACGCGGCGCGCCGCCTCTGTCGAGCGCCATTAGGTAGGCCAAAATCCACGGCCGGCTCGCCGAATGAAGGCCGCCAGCTCCCGTGCTGCTAAGGCGGCAGCATGGCTCCGTCGCGGCGGCGGCAGCCCCCTCCCCGGTGGCACTTTCGGCATGAGCCATTCTTTTTCGGCGCCTATCTTGTCGCTGCGTTGTTGTCTCGAAAAACGGCGCTAGGAATTATTAGACATGGGCTGTGAGGCTAGCGGTTGGTGGGCTAACGGTATGTGGGTGAGCTGTGAGGAGGGTGATGGAACTGGTACCGACTCCCTTTTGTCTTCAGTCTAGCAGCTCGGTTCAGGATTTGAAGAGAGCTGTCCAAACTAGGTAGTTAGCTTACAGCTGCATCCATCATTCTCTCACCAACCATGTCTGCCATAATGCAAGGCCACTTATTACTCATACCGGATACTAGGCTTAGCGTTGATTATTTTCATTCAATGTCTCACGACAGTGGTACGCGTAATGGTGGGCCTGTAATGCCGAGATTATGTCGCCCTTCAATGCATGCCGGCAGCGCTCTGCTTGCAGATGAAGGTGGTGGGGGGGCAGTGGGTGGTCTGACCTGCCCCAGGCTGGAGACACGGTGCCGAACTCAGTTGCCCGCTCCCGCTCTGGCACCTGGCCGTTGGCGGGATTTCGCCACAGACCAGTTGTGGCAAGCTTGGCCGTGGAGACGGTGTGGGCAGGTCTGTTGCTTCATTTCGGTGCCACGTCGATAGCAGGATGAACTGCATCATCTAATTAATGACCAATGACACCTGTCGTTGTCCTGGTTTCTTCATTTGCTGCCGGTTATGGCCAGTGCCTACCAGCATTTCACGAACAGCCGCAGCTCGGCTGGCACTGTGCTTTCGTGGTCTCTGGCTTCCGGGCAGCAATGCTGGGCCGAGAGATAGACTCGGCGTGCCATTTGCTAAGTGCCGGCAGCCAGGTTACAGGCTATCAATCACGATGCACCTGATGTTTCTTTCAAGAGGCCTATTTGAGTGAGCACTTGGAGGCCAGGTAGAGAGAGAGAGAGAGGGAGAGAGAGAGAGAGAGAGAGAGCGAGAGAGAGAGAGAGAGAGAGAGGGCAAGAGAAAGAGAGAGAGGGCAAGAGAGACTCGCGAGAGCAGATGCTGTATGTGAATGTGAGCCTGGGGTTGCAGCCCGGCAATGGACAACCTGTGAAGCAGAAGCTGAACGGTAGGAAGTGACGCGTCGCCCCAGGCAAGGTCATGTAAGTTCAACTGCCCGCCAGTGCAAAGGTGCTCGCCCAGGCGGCACCTCTGTGCCTCAAGCTAGCTCTTGCCGTTCTAGGCCGAAGTGAGGCAAGGAGTGAGGGCTTGGTCAACAGTGTCAAGCTCGATGATTACTTGTGAAACATTATAGTTAATTCCGCCTAATCCGCTAGGTATTTCGAACTATGTCCTAACGTTAGATAACTGTGAAAGCAAGCCAGGTAGGGAGTGATGAACTGTTGCGGACTAATCGTTTGGTGAGCCGTGATGGCACACTAGATAAGGTGGTTGCTTTCATGACCTCGTTCCCGAGGTCGTGGGTTCGATTCCTGCAGTGGGCGATTCTATATCGCCACTGCTAGCAGTGGTGATAGCCGTAAAGGCTCTTCTGTCGCTATACAAAAAGAGGCTGTTTAATCACCAAGCACATGTGCAGTCAGGGTAGCTTGTTGCCCCCCTCCTTCTGCCACCTTCGAAACACCAGCCCCCACCACCACGAGACCTGGCTGGCTGCTTCTGGTATGGTGGGCAGGCCAATTTTCATGGCAGTTCATCTCGTGCATTGCGTTGAGATCTTTGGGCTCAGCAGTTTCAAATGTATATATGGCTCGACTATTCGTCAGTTGTGCTGTCCCTCCCTGCCACCACCCACTCCGACTCTACCCTCACTATGCCTCACTCTGCCGAAGCTCGTTGCTTGCAAGCATGCGCCTGCATGCTTCATGCAGGCTGTGGAGGAGATAGGCAAGAGCATAACGGCTATTAAGGCGATTCTCAGCGGGACGACCGACCAGGAGCCTCAAGCTGACGTTATCGCCCAGCTAGCGCAGGAGATATACAATAGCCACTGCTTGCTTCCTTTGGTCATTCATCTCAACAAAATCGACTTCGAGGTATGTACTGACAGCCCAGTTCTTGCGAGCCAGCTGGCCGTACAATGATATTGCCTCTGTCTTGTTGGCCAGCTTGGGAACCGTGTCTACTTTCTGTTTCTCCTTTGTCATATTGAGTAAACTTCTTATTTGTAATTTTTCTTACAAACCTTGCTGTTGGCAGGTGTTGGGTGTGTTGTTTCACCTGTGGTCATCTGTTTCATTTCAGTAAGCATCCATGCTTGCGATTGTGTACATGCAAGTGTATGTGCATGCAAGTGTGTGTGCATGCAAGTGTGAGCATGCAAGTGTGTGTGCGTGTAAGTGTGTGTGTGCATGCAAGTGTGTGAGCGCAGGTTTTACAATGTGTGCTCGGTATGAAGGTAGGTAGTAACACCTGCTTCTGCTCACTGCAGCTGTTGTTGGTTCTTGCCTGTAGTCATCACAAAGCTGTTGTATCCATTTGTTGAGGGTTTTTCCTGTAGTTGTGGCAAAGCTATGGCATCATCCATCAGTAAGTCCCTTAGATTTTACAGAAAATAGTCGGTCGTGCTTTGTTTGCAGTGTAGTTCCTTGATATCTTGCATGGCCTCTGTCACTTATGCAGTGCCCTCGAAGCTTCTCACTGTAGATGTCGCTATTTGAGAATCAGTGCGGTCATTGTCTTTCGTAGAGATCATGGGACACTCGGAAATATGAGCTGCTCTGATTGAGGTGATAGGACTTGATAAAGTGTTTATATTAGATATGCTTTTTTCTATCCTGTGAAATTGTCTAGCAAGAGATTTAGTCTTTTTAGGATGCTATGCAAATGCATTATTATTAGTAGACCATAGGCTGTGTTGAAATCGGAATTCCGAGCTTGGGTTAGGTGTTGTGCTGGAATACTCAAATGAGGCAAACTGGTTGCCCCAATTATTCTCACGGGTAATTTCCTAGAGCGCATGGTTGGGAGATCCATCTTTGAACTGCTGATCCAAACGCTATCATCTGTGTACCGAGCTGGTTTGGTCTAGCAGTTAAGGTGCTCGCCCCGACCAAGGTCTGACCGAGGTCGTGGGCTCGAGCCCCGAGGCATATGTGAAGCGCCTGAATAGAGATTAAGTATAAATGAATTATATTTATATTTATTTATTTACTGCCGCCTACTGCAGAAGCTACCTTGTACCTTACCACTGCAGAAGCTACCTTGTACTTTTTGGGACTGTTTCTGCTTGGAGCTTAACCTTGTGGATTGACCTCGTCAAGGCCGACCGTTGATGCTGCAACAGCTGCTCTGCCATACTGCATTAAACGTGGCCGCCATTGGCTGCTGGCAGAGCAGTTGGTCAGTCTGTTGCTTCTGTCAGCAGCTTCTGTCTGTTGCTTCTTTCTTTTGGAATGTGCTAGATAATAGGCCTCTTGCGATGGACTGCGACTGGTTGTGGCGATGCAGAATGGTTGGCTATGCTTCGTGTAACTAGGCAGTCGCTTTCCGTCTTGCTGGAGACTTGCTATTTATTTCTTGTCGTAGGGGGTTATGCCTAGTACGTTAGGTGGTGCTTTAGAAATTCACTGTTCAATTCTCTGCTGCCTTTCTTTTTGATCTTGGGTAACTGCTCCCTCTGATGCAGTCAGAGGAAATGCAGCTGATACGGACTTGCTTATTCCTCCATGTGCTACTTTGACACACGGATTAATTGCTTAGTATCCTGAAGGGGGAGCTGACAGCCTATTTTCGATGATCTTCCTAGTGAGTTGGTTTTGATTAGAAGAAGTTACTTCTGTGCACTTGCAGGCGCTCAAATGGAAAGGTAGTTTTTGGAAAAGCTAGATGTTGGTCTGTGCTGAGTGGTTGATATGTCAAGGGGGCTATTGCCGAAAAGGCCTGTTGCATTGCCTGTTCTGCTGAGGTAATCACCGTGGTCACTATGAGTCATCACTCTTTGCTGTCAGTGCTTATATGATTCCTGGGGGAGGGAGGGGGCTGTAAGAAGGGCGATCTCATTAGTCATGTTTGACACACAGTACAATCTGGAACCCTTTCGGTTGTATTATTTGGCCATTCAGAGTATCTTCCTTTTGAATGAGAATGAGCTTATGGTGCTCAGGCATATGCTCAGTGATTATGCTATCCTAACCTGCCTTTCCCCCCCAACGGCTGCCTTTTACTTCTTGAACATTTATGTCACCTGTCATGTTTAGGCGTCTCGAGTCTGGAGATTGATAACCTTCCTCGAGTGATCAGATATTGTTTAGGTGTCATCGTATGCTGGCTTGGACACTGGGCATTATGTTTTGTGCTCTGTTGAGCAAACCTGGTTCGGTTCGGGCTCGGTGTCGTAGGGCTGCTTATCTCCTTGAAGAAGCTGAGCATTCCCACTCCTATCTTGAGTTTCACTGGCTCCCTATCAGGTATCGAATGTCCCTATCCAAGATGAGGAGCTGTCTTCCACAGTTGCTTGCACAAAATTTAACTAGCTCTTTAGTTCTGTCTCGGCTTGATTATTGCAATTCCCTATTGGCTGGGCTACCAAAAAAGGCGATTAGGCCACAGCAGCTGACTATGAATATGGCTGCAAGGCTAGACTTCAAGTCCCAGAGGTTTGAGCACGTGTCTCCTTTGCTAAAAGAGCTAGGATTGTTGCCGGTTGATCAACGGATACAGAGCAAAGTTCTTACGCTGACCCACAACTAGCTGAACTGCTGCACCAGTTTCAGCCTCTTCGTTCGGGGGTGTCTTCTATGGACTATAAATTAGCTGTTCCATTCCGAGTATGGCTCATCCTTTTCAGCCGTCCTGAGCTGCTACTTACATGCTACTTACTACCTCAACTGCTCTCCTGACTCTGCTATGATTCCCGCTTTCTCTTTGTTGCATGAGACGAATTCTGTAGGCTATCGAATGCGTACCGAAAGCCGCTTAGGCTGTGAGTGCGCTATACAAAACTCTCCTGCGTAACACCCACATGGTCTTTATGACTTTGTGGAGTTACAGACGGAGATACATCGAATCTATTTTTTTAACATCCTCTGTCTGGCTTACAGGTCACTTCCACTTGCATGTACCAACCAGCTGACCTATCGTACCTACTTTCTCCTCAGGTATTCTCATGCATCAGCCACTCCTCGGCTTCCAGTCATCTTGCCGTTCTTGGAGCTAAATAGAAATGTTTTGGTTGTCGAGTCTTCAGTTCGTTTACACCGAAAGTCTGGAACTTGCTTGCAGTTCCTGTCACTATCTGCACCGACATTGCATCCTATGCATCGTAGCTGAAGATGCATCTGTTCGGGTCAGCTTTCTCTTCACCTCAGTGAACTTGTCGTATTTGTTCTCGTGTTTTTTGCTTGCTTACATGTGGATGATTCAGTGCTTGTTACTGATCCGAGCCCTACTAACCGGTAGCCCCAAATGTCTTTTTTCATATGTGCTTTATTTAGCTTGCTGGCCTAAGTATGATAGTTTGCTTTTGCATGCTTTCGTATGCTTGTCTAAGCATGATACCAGGCTTGTCACTAGCCCTTGCTAATTGATTCTCTTACAAAGAGTTTTAAAAGTACCTTTTACAGAACCTTGAGGTGCTTGTATTGACATGTCTCACTTGCTTAAGTGGTTTTGGCATTTGTTGATATTTCGCTAGTGGTGGCCCGTGGAGGTGAGACTTACATTCCAAGTCCAGCTCCCTGCAAGAATAATTTTTCTGAGAAATGCAGCCCCCTGTTGGATATTAAAATAAGCACACATGTCTGCCTGATGGATGGCTTATCAATAATGTTCTCATGAAACTATGGTGTCATCTATGAACCCTATTTATGCCGGTGTGTGTGCTCGTGCGTGTGTGTACACGTGTGCACCGTGTGGGTACATTCATGCATGTTTAGTGTGCGCTTATGTGTTAGTAAACACCCCAGCTGCCTTCGCACATGTGCCCGCACACACATGCACACAAGCGTGTGTGCGCACATGCTCATACACCTACACATATTTGTATGTTTAACAGACGTACTCAGATTTATATAACCAAGCGTTGTTATACAAATGTTTGTGCTTTTGATGTTAATTGTGTAAGCTGATGCTTGCATAAATCATACTTTAGGATTTCTTAGGTGATAATGACTACTATGAACTGATTATTTTATGTCAAATTACTCACTTTTAGATTATTTTAAAAGACCGGCAAGGTTCTCATGTTTTGATGTTCCTGATGGCATCGATATATGAACATCTTGGAACATGTAGAAACGAGCTGGTAAAATTTTTTAACTGCCCAACTTTCGGTGGACAGCTGGTACGACACTATTGGTAACAGCCTGAGAAAGCTATACCAGTGGGCAAGACTTCTGTTGGGCTTGACTTCGTTAGCGAGTCATGGAAGCTGGTGTTGGCGAGTCGCCATCTGCCAAGCAACAGTGCATGCCAGCTGCTTGCTGCCTTTCACTGTTTGCATAGCTGATCGTGTTGGTGTTCTCCCTCTCTGAAAATGTCAGGGGTTTTGTCCGTTCATTGTATAGTTTTTAACCTGCCACCAGCGACCCCTTAGCTGCCGCTCTACCACCGTGAAGCAACTGGGCCTCCTTTGTGGACTAAAATTGGTGCTATCGAGATTTATATTCAAACTGGTCCCTTGAAATTTAGATTTTTATTCATTGGCCGAAACCCCCAGCATCCGGGTAGGCAAGCATATAATGATAATGGAAATTGTAGGTAAACTTCTTATCGTTGCTGCATCTTAAGAACCTTGGGATGATAAGGTATCCTCGGTGTGGCAGAAGGCAGTAGCCTGTCGTTTATGTAGCACCGGCAATTTACACGTTTAAAATAGGTTGCTAGTAGTAGCTGAGGTTATGAGTGACGTGCTGCATTGGATATCGCTATTGCAAGTTTCTCGTCTGGCAGGGATGCCAGACGAGAAACTTGCTGTTGAAGCATACCGAAGTAAATATGGCAAGCTGCTGTAATGTTGTCTGCTGGTTGGCAATATAGAGCAAGCGGCCAAGGAATGAGAAGTTCATGCAGAGATCGTCCTACCAAATGGAGCGTACTTTTACACATGAGCCCTAGCTGCACGATTAGATCCCAAAAACCGTTTTTGCAGTTTTTTAGTGTATAGTCTCGGTATATGCTTGAACTTACATGTAAATAGGATCACGAAGGCTAGTTATCCAGTAGAGGACAAGACAGCCAAACACTTTGCCAAATTCAAGCTTGCCCAGAGCTGTCCAATCGAAAGTGAGCCTGGGGTCTTCATAATCAGGATTATAGTGGGAAGCAGATTCATGCCGACAGATGCTTGTTTTACATCGGCACGTGGCACTTGGCTGATGCTTCCGTCTTTTTTCGGATGGACATAACACCAAGTCACTGTTGCATTCAGAGGTTGTTGCCAACTTTTGCTGGTATTTTGATTGCTGATGGCCACCCTAGCACTTGGCACTGCTGTGTGACTGAATCTAGTTACTACTTTTTCTTGTCCTTGTGTTTGTGCTGCTGCTGGAGTCCACTGGGCACTGATGCTGCCCGTGTGAATTATGGCTGCTGTAATTGCTGCCGACCTCCGGCAGCAGCTCAGTGCATGCAAGATATGCCAGGTTATATGGCTTAACTAACAATTTTTTCCTTATCCCCATCGGCTACTTTAAGCATTGATATGACAAAAGTATCCTCGAAGCTTCATTCGGTCCTTCGTTGCATTGAAAGCATTCGTTGGTCTGTGTTATCTGCGCTCGATTACCCACTCCTTCCCAAATTATGGCGATCGCTGCCTGTGCTTCAGAGCAGTTGCCATTTATGTATGCCTATTCGGACTTCGTCAGTGGAAGCTGTCATTGGAGCGTGCCTGTAAGATACCCTTTTTTTGTCAGTTTTCGTAGTACCTATCAAGCATTCGTTCTCTTTGTTATAGAGGAAAAAAGATGTTGCTCTGATTTTCAACAATATATTGCGTCGACAGATTGCCACACGCACACCGACGGTTGAGTACATTGTCGGTCGGCCTGACATTCTCTTCGTACTGCTCAAAGGGTACTGCTGCTCCGCATTACCAATCTGGTGCTGAGTTGATCGAGTTGGTTAACTGTCTTGTCTCTTAGTGCTTGTTGCTGCTGCTGAGGCCAATGATGCAGTCTGGTCAAGCCATGGATGTATGAGTGCTCAGCCTATTCTCGTGGAAATGGGCGTTTTATGACTTTTGCCTAGGGTTCCAGATATTGTGGGTTCAACTGCCGAGAATGGCACAGAAAAGCTTTTTTTCTAGTTCTACAGTGTTCCTATGACCAGTCTGATATATATAAATACGGCCGTGGTTCAATCTCATATGTTGTTGTACATCTAGTTGCAAAAAGATGCTGCTGTTGCTGGTACACTATTCGGATTATAAGAGGATTTTTTATGATGCCAGGCATACTAAAGCTGTGCACAGCATATGAAGGTATTTATTGACAGCTAACAAACAAATAAATACCCTGTTGGTATGTATGTGTTTAGTATGACGTCACCACCAAGATCTGTATGACCTCTTTTTCTGCCCAGTAATAGAAGCCAAAAGCTTGTGCATTGTCTCCTATGCTATAGCACTCCACAGAGCCTGAATTTTACTGGAAAAAAGTCAGATTTTGATGTAGACGGGACACCCACCTGTTGTTGTCGTCCCACAAATGTTATTTTTGAAGTATTGAGATCCAGCGACAGGCATGACCGCTGCTTCAGCACCATACGGGATTCTTAAAAAAAAAAAGTAATTTACCGACCTGGCAGTGTGCCTGGATCTTGTCTATTCGCTAAATATACCTATCTGCAGAGTGTTTGTGCTTTGCAACTTCCTTGACCACCTGAAGGTACATGTGTTCGATAATACCTTTGATCTGATGCAGAGCTCCAACACCTTTTGCAGCCAAGCAGCCCCAAACCGTCACCGATTTGCTAACAAATTTCACTGTAGGTTGATGACATTAATGCCGGTATACCTTATGTTTCCTTCGGTTAATCCTTAGGCATCGCTTTCTGTTACCAAATATCGTTAACTTGCTTTCGTGTGTCCATAAAACAGAATTCCAGTCATCTTCAGTAGGCATGGTCGGTGGCTGCTGCTTTATGATGGCTGGTGAACATAAGCTTCTGTTTTGCAACTAGCCGGAAGATGCCTCTTTAAGCAAACCTCTCTGTAGCGTATAACTGCGTGAGGTCTTGAATAAAAATGTAAATGTAATTCATTTCTATAGCGCCCCAAGATAACTTAATCTCTATTCAGGCGCTTCACATGTGCCTCGAGGCATACATACTCGGGGCATACATATACTTCAGGCGCTTCACATATGCCACACATGTGCCTTGGGGCTCGAGCCCACGACCTCAGCCAGACCTTGGTCGGGCGGAGCACCTTAACTGTAATGTATCTCCGTCTGTAACCCTGCAAAGCCATAAAGACTAAGTTGGTGTTACGCAAGAGAGTTTTGTATAGCACACTCACAGCCTAAGCGGCTTTCGGTATGCATTCGGTAGCCAACAGACTTCGTCTCACGCAACAAAGAGAAAGCGGGAAGCACAGCAGAGTCAGGAGAGCAGTTGCGGTAGTGAGTAGCATGGAAGTAGCAGCTCAGGAACGCTGAAAAAGATGTGCCATAGTCGGCAGTTGGAGAGTAGTTGTCGTTGCGTAAGAATTGTGGAGGCGAGTTCCACAGTCTAGGACCTGCAGAGCTAAAGCTTCTGTCGCCAACTGTCTTTAAGTGGAGGAATGGGACAACTGCTGAACCAAACCAGCTAGGCTTGAAGTGTGGCAGTTGTATTCCTCAGTGCTACCATCACAGTGAGCTGGTCACCCCTGTCATCTCAGAATTTTAATTGATATTAAAGCAGACGGTGAATTCGCTAATACCTAGCCGTCATCCAATCGCGCGATTGCTATGGCCTTGTTGATACAGAACTGTTAGCATCCCCCATAACGTTGTCAGTGCAGGGGGTCGAGCCGCCTGGCATTTTGCAGCTAGCTATACGCGGCAGACGCTCGGATACATTGGGCAGACATAAGTGTTATCATTGCACTGCAGAGCAGTGCATATAAATACTGTGCAGGTTGATTCTATAATGTTGGAATACCCGAAAGCTTTAAAAATAGCTAATATGCCAGCTAAAGCGGTCTGATTTTATTGTTTTTTGTTATATGCCTTTGAGTAGGACTGCCATAACCACCTTCAAGGATGCTCTTGGATAGTTCCCAGCTTGCTGGAACTCCCAGATTCTTGGCGGCTTTGGTTTATACTCCTGAAAGCCCGACTGCTAAGAATTAAGGGGTGCGAGAAATTTGAATGAGTGTCTAGTCACTGGGCCGGCTATGTGGCCAAATGTGGGGCGCATATGTGCAGGTGGAATTTTTTAATGTCAGCAATTCCGGACAGATGCTCAGAGTGTGCATTGCACTGGCATACCTAGCTTGCCTCTGCTGCAATGGCCGGCGTGCTGCTGTATGCGTACTGTTAAGTCTGGGCGACCATTGTAGACCATTGCTGCTCAGAAAGTCGTCCAAGTGGGGTGTGCGAGTGCCGTAGCAATAAAAACTTGATATCTGGCGTGTATCATCTGCTTGCTGTGGTCAACGAAGATATTTCCCCTGCGTGACTCGAGCCTGTGACCTCGGTTGTGGAGTATGCAACATGTTAACGCTTGACTAGCACTCTTGTGCTCCGCACTGGGTATTGGTCTTTCTCTTCGTTGTTGTAGCTATGAAAACCAGGATGTCGCTCTTCAGTGCGGTCAAATGCTTCGTGAATGTATCCGATTTGAAGACCTAGCTAAGATAATTTTGCACTCTGAAGATTTCTATAATTTCTACAATTACGTGGAAACGCCCAGTTTCGATATTTCGTCGGATGCCTTTTCGTCGTTCAAGGTAGGGGTGCTTGAGTCTCGTTGCTTTTGTATTTTGCTTTTGGGCTTTTGTGTGAGCGCCACTTCTTGCTTTTGCCCTTCTTGTTGGGGGTGGGGTCTTAGTCATGCCTGCGGCTAAAGAAAGAAAAGCAAAATAGAAAGACATTATTTGATTGGTCAGCCGGCATCATTTTGTGCTAGCCACTCTCAAAGGGATATCATAGTGCTCTACGGAAAGAATAATGTGTCCCGGTCGGGAATTGAACCGACGACCTCTGGAGCATGGCAAGATAAACACTAATACACGTGCCGAAGTCTTTTTTCATTACCGGCTATGCACCTTGCCACGCACTGCCATCTACAGCCTGACCCTGTGGGAGCTGGTGCAGGTTTCGCCCTAAAAGGTGGCAGACCGCCTAGTTGCAGCCGACCAGGCACCAGAGGCGAGCAGCCCGTCAGATGCGCCTGCTCGATCGATGGGAATTCGCTGTTGTGCACATGCTGTTCGCAAATTCGAGCAGTGCATTTCCGCTGCCTTCTGTTTGGCATCGTATCAGGTACTTGCCTGCCGAAGCTGTCTTCTATACAAATCGGGTTTTTTGCTACTGATCTGATGATGCAGCTACTTTGTGCGTGATGCGGTCTCGAACACTAGGATTGTTTGAGGCATTGTTGTGCGATCAGGTGAATAAGCTCCCCCCTCCCCCATATTTCTCTTTGGTTGTGCCTCACCTCTTCTGTGTCTCCATGTTGTCTCGGTGTTCTCCTGTCTCCTCTTTCTTTTCTTGTTATCTTGTCTTTTCTTTCTTTGTTGCCTTCTCTTTCTCTTATTATCTTACTCATGCACATTCTTCCCTTCTTTCCTCGTCGTTCTCTCTTGTTTACTCCCCTTTCTTTCCTCGTTTCTTTCTCTACTCCCCGTTTGACTGTCGTTTTCTCTTCTGGCTTCTTTATTTCCCCTTTGCTAGTATTTTTCTCCCCTGTGTCCCTTCTATCGTCTGCCTTCTTTCTTTTGTCCGCCCCCTTACTTTCTCTCCTTTCATCGTTCTCCCCTCTCTTACCCCCCAGCGACCTCGGCAGTTCGTTTTTTAAAATATGCGGCTGAGTAGGTTGGATTGCTGGACGTATTCATGTCCTGTTCTCTGCAGTGGCAGCTAACAATTGTGGTTTCCACGTCATTTGATTGGTCAGGGTGTATTTTGCCTTGGGTACCACCCAAGACTAGTTTAGCTCTAGTTATAACAAAAACTACCATCTTGCTTTGGCTCAGGGGTAAGGTGCTTGCCTTTGACCACCAAGGTCGTGGGCTCGACCGAATCAGCATATGTAACCTGCTTGGATAGATGCAGCTGCATCCATCTGTCACTGTGTTACTGCATTTTTACTGGCTAGAAGGCATTTTTGGCATCTGTCAGTCTTGGTTTAGCATCCGGCTTTGACCGGTCGTGTCGATGCCAAACAAAAGGCGATGGCAACCTTCAGCCTGATGTAAGCCGCACCCAGTGCCATTGCCTGCAACCCAACAGCTGTTAATTTGCAGTGTACTCTTTTAAAGCCCATCAAGCTAGCCATGTTTCATTCTCAAGCACCAGGGTTCTCGGTAAGCTGACAGGAGACAGCCTCACTGACCCAGAATGACCTCGACCTCGAGTTTCTGGAAAGCAATCCTTTTATGGGAGAGTGGGGCACCTACTGTACTGGACAGTATCACCGGTAGTCCAAAATGTGAGAATTTTGCAGGTAATTATTTGGCGTTTTAGCGCCAGAGGTATATAATGCGGGATAATTAAATTGTCAGCTACCCTGTGGGTAGAAACATACCTAAATGCTTATCGAAGACGGCTGTTCACATTGCGAGAAAATGCTCTTTTCAGAAGTAGTTATTATACCAACAAAGGCATTGTCATTTCTGTTCTCGTTGTTTGCCATCTTCTTACGTCCAAAGTAAAGCTTGGATCCAAAAAACAATTAAGTCTGCCTATACAATTTTGCCATTCAAAAAATTGTTCGACTTGCAGCTAAGGTATGATGCTTTGGCTGAGGTGTGGAAGCTCGTATTGTAGGCTATGAGCAATACCACGGACGTCTTTTTTAGCAGCAGCCGTTTGTAACTATGTCGTTGCATAGACTTGCTGTGCGTACTGTAAGTTTGCTTATGATACTTTGCTTTGGTGCATCTCTGGGAATGTTATATAATGTATCTCCGTCTGTAACCCTGCAAAGCCATAAAGACTAAGTTGGTGTTATGCAGGAGAGTTTTGTATTGCGCACTCACAGCCTAAGCTGCTTTCGGTACGCATTCGGTAGCCAACAGACTTCATCTCACCCAGCAAAGAGAAAGTGATAAGCATAGTAGAATCAGGAGAGCAGTTGAGGTAGTGAGTAGCATGTAAGTAGCAGCTCAGGACGGCTGAAAAGGATGAGCCATACTCGGAGTGGAACAGCTAATTTATAGTCCATAGAAGACACCACCCCCCCCCCACGAAGAGGCTGAAACTGGTGCAGCAGTTCAGCTAGCTGTATAGACTGGCATGGTCATTCCACAATCTTATAACCTACTTCAGGGAGATCAATGTCGCAGAGAAGGATGCAAAAATGAGAAATGTTTGTCTGTTCGTTTAAACAAGTACTGTTAAAAGAGTAATTTCTTTGTAAGTTTTGTCATATGAACTGTGTCCGAAAACGACGTCTAGAGCATGTCTAGCTACCAGAAGCAACCTAGGAAAGCTGCTTCCGGTTGCTAGCTAATCACAATTTTCGCCAGGCGACGGCTGTTACGCCAAGTTGTCATGGAAAAATGTAAAGTGTGTGGTTAGGTTGTTGTTATGAAGCTAAGGAAAGAGATTTGCTGCTGGCTTGTGAAATGCTGTTTTAATAGAGACAATCAGGAAAACCGATGCTGTGCCAGCAGTCTGAAACTGCTGTCTATCGCCGAACGAAAAATAATGCTTGAAGAATGGGCTTCCTTTGGAGGCTTGGTCACCAGAAAGGTTAAAGTGGCTTCTTTTTTATCAGCCGGCTATGTAGCTCAGTGGCAGAGTGCGACCGAGCACGTGTGAGTTGCTGTGTTCAATCCTGGTCCCAGCATTTTCCACTTGCGGTAATTGCATTGGAAGAGTGCATTGATACGTGGATCAGTGAATTTGCACATGCAATGGAGCGTGGTGTGATGATTCGTGGGCAGCAGCATGCAGTGGGGGGGACGCAGAGTGGCACCTGGCGATCTATTGGACTTTTTCATCTTGTGCATGACATGATTGCCTGTAAATTCTCCTTTTAACCTAGGGCAACTACTGCGTTAGTATATAGCAATCTCAGTATTCTCTCATACTTGGTTTTTTTCTAGGACCTGCTAACAAAGCATAAGATATTAGTAGCCGAGTTCCTTGAGAAGAACTACGACCGGTTCTTTGAGTCATACCAGCGACTTCTTAATTCAGAGAATTATGTCACGAGAAGGCAGGCACTGAAGGTAATGGCTTCTGCTTAGTTAAGGTCACAGTGTTAGCCAGTGTCTACGGCCTAATCTTATTTGTATGACGATGACTATATGAGTGGCTTGTTTTTTAGCAAGAGTCTGAAAGGTAGTCCCTAGTGGTTTGCTGCTCATACGTTATTTGCGTAATGATATTTATATAATTGTAGCTCCTAATGCTGTTCTCAATGCCTTGCTAATGTCTCCATCTGTCCATTGTATTTTTAATACATGCAAAGCTGGGTCTACACTGGCGAACTTTTGGACTCGAGACACTGGAGAACATAAGTTTTCACTTGCAAGGGTAAGGACAGGTGGCTGATGGGAAGGATCTGAGTCCCGAGGACCAGGTTTGAGGAAGTAGCCTAGCAGTCTACTTCTTAGCGGTAAATCAAAGACTTCCGTGGCAGCCGACCAATCAGCAACAGACCCAAATAAAGCTGCCAATGCAGGTGCCACCCGTGTAGACTCGTTGCATGGAGAGGCCAGTCTGTTGGACTGCATGATTTCGGAATAACAGGAATTTAGCTGCCCGTAGAAGGATGGTGGCTAAATTTGTTGATGACATTTATAGGCTTGTATAGGCAACAGCAGATGCATCTGTTGATAGCCTCTGCTGAATTTCCATTTGCCACTTAACGAGAACTTACGACCTTAGCACTTACTAGATCTCTCTTGTTGCCAAAATAGAGTGAATGTACCAGCCACAGCCTGCCAGTGAGACTAGTCTCGACGAACTTTACCCGGTGTAGACATGGCTTGTTCGATGCTAGTTCGTACTCGAGACAGCTCGGGTGTCTCTGTCGGAGTCCCAACGTTTGCCACTGTAGATGAAGCTAAAGACTCAAGTGTTGATTGTAGATTGTTTGCCCAGAGGCTTTTGCTTTGCACTACCTCCCTGGTTTTTATTTTGCAGCTGACTCGGTGATGACGTTAAGGTGTAGCTCCTGGCAGATGTATTTGCTGTTTAGATCCAAGTCGGCTTAAGCAGTTTGTGCTTTATTTTTCAGGTGTACAGTGGCGTCTGCTGTGGCCTTTTGTTGCTTAAAAGCTTTCAACGTTTTTAAAGCTATCACATAAAAGATAATTCGCAGATTGTGTATAACTGACAAATGAGAAACAATTTGTTTAACCATTATGGACAAAGGGAGTTTTTTTCGTTTTAATTTAAGTGCAATCTTTCCGAATGCATTTTTCTCCTGGTTTTTTGTCTGGTTTAGTGTGCAGCCAAGTGGCCATCGTGCTAAAGGTAACTGTGTCTATTAGCCCGAGCGAATTCATGTTCATACCTTACCTCTTTTAGACTTCTTTTTTATCTTCGTGTCTGTCGCAGAAGAAGCAAAAATGGGCCTCTGTCTAGTTGTCGACTGCAGCAGACCTAATGGTTGAATTTAGTGCCAAAGTTTTCAGTCATAAACAAGCACATTTGTTCACTCAGTACACCCGGATTTGGCTCGAGCACTTTAGCTGCAATTTAAATTAAATTAAATTTTATATTAATTTAAGCTGCAGCTTTATAACCGTGTGTTAAATGGCGAACAAATTTTAGTCTCGGTAGGTTAGTCGGTCAGACCACTGGACCATAGCCGGAAGGTGGTGAGAGTATCCCTGGTCTAGGCACAATTCTCTTTTGGGGTTCAGTCCGACGGCAGGCTGCATCCAGATGTTTATTTTGAAAATTGAAAAAAATCAACTTTATTATCTTCGTGGTTGTATGAGAACGAGCCAAAATAAGGCTATGCAATTTAATTCCTTGCAGCACTTCAATGTCTGCATTCAAGGAATTCACTAGTGACCTCGTCCTGAAGTTCATATCACAATCAAAGAAGACAGCTAGTCCTTTGGATCCTATTCCCACTGTCCTGCTTCTACGATGCATTGATCTGCTGCTGCCATGCATAAGTAACATCATTATTATGTCATTAGTCTCAGGTCATGTCCTAGTACCTTCCAAAAAGGCTGTAGTCAGGCCACTACTCAAGAAAGCAACGCTAGACCAAGAGAACTTGAGCAACTACCGCCCAGTCTCCCTTCTGCCATTCCTATCAAAGACACTGGAACGAGTCGTGGCAGACCAGCTGAACTCATATATTGAAAATTCAAACCTTGCTAGTAAGTACCAGTCTGGTTTTAGAGCTAATCACCTCACAGTCAGCATTGCTTCGGATGTACAACGACCTACTTAGGAATGTAGACATGGGTCGAGTATCTCTGCTTGTTTTGCTCGATCTTTCCTCAGCTTTTGGTACTATCGATCACCAAGTCCTTGTTCTGTGCCTCTTATCTCGCCTGGGCATCACTGGCACTGCATAGCTATGGTTCAGGTCCTATCTCAGTGGGAGATTCCTGAGTATTAATGTGAATGGACAAAGATCATCCAAGGAACCTCTGAAATATGGGGGGTACCTCAGGGCTTCGGGCTAGGTCCGGTTCTTTTCACGGTTTATACTCTTCCTCTTGCCGATGTTATTGCCAAGCATGACACTCAGTTGTACCTTTGCTTTGACCCCTCGAGCAGCAAATTTTCTTAAATTGAATAATGATAAAACCAACTTAGTAGCTATAGGCAAACCAAGCGTGATTCAGAAATTGGAAAGGCTACCGCTCAAAATCGGCTCTCCCAGCATATCTCCTAGCGAATCTGCACGAAATCTAGGTGTCATGTTCCAAAGTGACCTTTCGTTAGACGACCACATCAGCTCCACAATCAAATCTGCCTACTTTCAGCTACATAACATTGCTAAAATTCGGGCTTGTTTAGATAAGGAGACCACGTCTAAGTTGGTCCATTCATTTGTGACATCCCATCTTGACTTCTGTAACTCACTGCTTGCTGGTCTACCGGCCTCAGCTAGGCTTGTCTGTCGTGAGCATCGCTGTTGCCGCATCACACTGCTTCTCGCCGACCTGCACTGGCACCCATTCAAGCAATGTATCGACTTCAAGGTTTTGTCACTCACTTTAAGGTCCCTTCATTCTTTGGCTCTAGCCTACCTATCAGATCTACTGCCCCACCAGACTAAGCATCGCACCACCCGCTTTTCGGAATCTAACTGTTTACCTATACCTCGTACAAACATCAAATCCTTTGGAGACCGTGCCTTTAGTTCCTATGCTCCCAAAGCCTGGAACTTACTCCCGACTTCCGTCACGACATCCCCTGACTTGACCAAATTTAAAAATAAATTAGAAACACCTATTTATCACAACGTTTAGTTGGTCCCTGTGATTCGTCCTTTATGTGCTTATGCGTGCTGACACTGTGCATGCTGCCACTAACCACACTTGCATTACTGACCCTGTACATGTTACCCCTAACCATGTGTATTCTTGTTATTTATCGAGCATGCTACACTAACCATTCGATCGTGTTTCCTTTACAGCAAATGTAAAGCGCCAAGAAAGAGTTGAGTTCTCTGAGAGCACGTAATCAAATGTAATTAACACTGCTAATTTTTTTGTTAAGGCAGTCCAATGGTTTTCAGAGCCGGCCAAGCGGAGCATAGCTTTTCTATTTCTCTGCCTAAAGACCGTTGGCGACAGAGGTTTTACTCTGTGGGTCCTAGGCTGTGGAACCCACTCCCACAGTTCTTACGCAACGACAACTACTCTGCTGCTGCCGACTATGGCAATCCTTCCCAGCTGTCCTGAGCTGCTATTTCCATGTTACTCACTACCTCGATTGCTCTCCTGACACTGATATGCTTCCCACATTTTCTTTTTTGCATGAGATGAAATCTGTTGGCTCCCAAATGCGTACCGAAAGCCGCTTAGGCTTTGAGTGTGCTATAGAAAACTCTCCTGCGTATCACCCACATAGCCACGTGTGGAGTTACCGACAGAGACACACTAAATTACATTAGATGTATGTGAATCGATGTATCAGGCAAGAATGAAACAAATTTGTGATGATGGGCTGAGTTTTGAGCCCCGTGAATGCTGCTAGATTACCAACTTTAGAAAGCAAGTCAAGTTGGTAAAATCGAGCACACAAGTTTGTATTGTGTGAACAGGTCTTAAACAAGAGTGCCTTTACTGCATGAACGGCCTTTCAGAGCGATTTTTGCCACCATCCCGTGTGTTGCTTTGCTCATTTTAGTTGCTGGGGGAACTGCTGCTGGACCGGCATAACTTCACCGTCATGACCAGGTATATCAGCAACCCCGAGAACCTGAAGCTAATGATGAACATGCTGCGAGATGAGAGCAGGAATATCCAGTTTGAAGCTTTTCACGTTTTCAAGGTATGCCGTCTTGCTGGCAGGGTTTTCTATGTGAGTCTGGCCCGTTTAGTTGCTGTAAACAGCACGTCTGTCTTGCCAGCAGCTTGATCGA
Source organism: Cristatella mucedo (assembly GCA_009760855.2). Taxonomy (NCBI): domain Eukaryota; kingdom Metazoa; phylum Bryozoa; class Phylactolaemata; family Cristatellidae; genus Cristatella; species Cristatella mucedo. The sequence continues at coordinate 1,563,114 of WPIO01000062.1, read as the reverse complement.
GTTGGCTGCCGTAGGCAACCGATCTGGAAGTACAGCGCCGACACTGTGTAGTAGCGTAACAGAAGCAAATGGCAAACTAAAGCACGTGGCAGCTGACAGCCAAAGTGAAGGCAGATACTTGCTATCTTGACCAGCTCCGTCATGCCGGCTACCCATTGACAGAGGCCAGAAGACAACGACTTGCTTAGGGAATTTTATTTGGCTACCAAAGTATAACTGAATCGCGTGAGCCTGAGTGGGACTTTTGAATTCCAGAGCTGACTGGTTGGTGACGTTGCTCGTGATCTAGTTATATCCTATGTGTATGTGAGTGCGTTTAATGTATCGAATTAGCTGTCCACCAAAGAACTTTGAGCCGGATGTGGAAGATAGAAGCAGCTATGTAATTGAGTAAGTTGCATGTAGAGTAAGGCTTAGAAGGGATCGGTAGAGCTGAGGGTCATCTGTGTCGATAGGAAACCCAAGATTATGGTTAGCAATGAAATCGGCCTGAGGCAAGGCATACCCTGTAGATAGGGAAGGAACTAGCAGAGAGGCCCTAACCAGATCAGAATTGTTCAGAAGGTCACTGTAAACCCTAAGAAGAACCTTTTCATGGAATGGTTAGCTCTAAATACGAATTGGAACTTGCTAGCAAGATGTAATGAGCTGATGTTATCGTTTAGCTGCTTGGCCACCACTCCCGAGTGTTTTGGATAACAGTGGCAGAAGAGAGTCATGATGAAAATCTCTTAGATTCTGTTCTAGGGTAGGCTTTTTTCAATAAGTGCCCGGTGGCTGCTGTTTTCTGTGGAGTAGGCACTTCACGGGAGTACCGGGTACTTAGTTATAATTCATTTATGGTGGGCATCAACAGGCCTCTGCACATCATAAGGAGAACTGTCGTGACACGGTCTAGGGGACTAGTGGTCTTGTTTAGCTCGGGAAATGTAGCATATTGGCCCTTTTGAAATTCGGTGATCATGTGAGATTCAGTCAAAATTGTTGGAGTGGGCCGAAGTGGGCCGAAGAACTGACTCTTGAGAGCCCATTGAGCAGCTCACGTTGGTCATGCTCGGTCGATGCTTCTGCATAGCTTGTGCGGACAGCTTTAGTTGGACCTGTTTCTCTAGTTGGGTCTCATGTCACTCGTTCCGGCTGGGGTGAGCAGAGCTTAGTGCATTTGGAACCACCCTCCTCCACCTCCCCACCATAGACATATGGCCAAGTTGGACGTGCAGGATCAGGCTCAGGATCAGTAAACTGAAATGGGGGCCCCTCATTGCTTTGCACCGTACTTAGGGGTGCAAAAGTCATAATAACCTGCAAATGGAAAAACTAGCACAGCCAATATTTTTGCAACTGTAGACATGATTGGTTCATGCTTCGAAGCGTGTTTCGAGCTGAGCCACTCTATCACACTTTGGGGAACTGCCGCAGCGCTGATCCTTCGCTAGAGCATGTCTTTAGTTGCACACGGGTTCATAAGCAATATTGCCATTGCATGCTGGATGGGAGCATGCTACCTGTAGAATGAAGCTAGTCTAGGATAGATTGCATTTGACTGTACACAGTACACAGTGCTAGCTGGACGGTCTCTGAAACACGAATTGGAGTCCTTGATTCAACTAAATTTGAGCCATGTAAATGTAGCTAAGTATAGTGAAAATACCGTGCGTCTGTAAGCAACTTTTCTCTTGTGTATTTATTATCTTTGAACTTGCCGTTCTGAAAATTTCTCCAGCCAATGTCTCGAGCAACGAGTGCACCTGCTGATGCTTGCAATGCTTTTACTTTTTGTTGAGACCGCAGGCAAAGTAGCTCACCATCTAAGGAAATTTTCTTTATTGGAGGCAACACCAAAGCGCCTCAGGGAATGTCTAAATAATAGAATTAAAATATCTGAAACATGTTGGGTGTTTTACTAAAGTATGGTTGCGTTAATTTATAGGATAACTGAATGATGATATATACTCAAGTGCAACAGTATCTGGCAACAGTTAGGGCAGCTGCTATGGTAACCGCCTAGTCACCCGTATTTTGAGTAAATATGAAAATCTTGCTATTACCAAAAGTGTACGTATTGGTTGAAATGAGAAAAAGCAACATAATTCCGAAATTATCCCCTATCCATTTTAATTTATTGAGGCAATATGACGTTGCACCTCCTCTTCTTTGGAAAGACCTCGTCGGACTTGCCCAGGTACGGAGCTGATCAAATGCTCACAGCCATGAGCCGTCGTGCTACTCCAGGCTCGTTGTGACTAGGCAGAAAAGTGCATCGGCTGTTGTGATATGAATAACCGTTGCTTAACTTTGTCTTACAAATGCTCATGTGGAGACTGGATGATGCCTGCAGACTGACTCGGCCAGTCCTTTAGTCTGTTTAGGGCGACCGAATTCACATTCATATTGTTAAAAAATATTTACCTTGGGCCGTGGTGTGTTTTGGATCATTGTCGGGATGAAAAGTCTAATCCAGTTCACGTAGTGCCATCACACTTTGGAGTCGTACGTTCTGAAGGTCTAAATATACATATTGAATATAGTGCATACTGTACATATGTACAGATCGTGTCATGATGCCTGATGTGGCGGCTCCGACACCATTTCTACTGAAGCACCTTCATATCGTGACACCTTACCTCTCCCCGAATTCGACCGGTGGCTGCAGGCATTTGGGTGAGTAGGCTTCATGAACTGCTTCACCAGTTTCAGCCCCCTCGTGTCCTGAGGTCCTCTATGGACAGAAATTAGCTGTTCTATTTCTCTGCTTAAAGACCGCTGGCAACAGAAGCTTTTGCTCTGCACTTCCTAGACTGCGGAACTCACTCCCAAAATTCTTATGCGACGACATCTACTCTCCTGCTTCTGACTGCGGCACCATCCTTTCCAGCCGTCCTGAGCTGCTACTTTCATGCTACTCACGACCTCAACTCGTGACTCAGCTATGCTTTTCACTTTCTCTTTGTTGCGTGAGATGAAGTTTGTTGGCTACCGAATGCGTACCGAAAGCCACTTACGCTTAGAGTTCACTATAGAAAAACCTCCTGCGTAACATGTCTGCTGAGTCCCTGTGGCTTCGTGGATTCGCAGACGAAGATACATTAAATTAATCTAACGTAATGTATCTCCGACTGCAACTAAACAAAGCCATAAACACTAAGTGGGTGTTACGAAGGAGAGTTGTGTATAGCGCACTCACAGCCTAAGCTGCTTTCGGTACGCATTCGGTAGCCAACAGACTTCATCTCACGCAACAAAGAGAAAGTGAGAAGCGTAGCAGAATCAGGAGAGCAGTCGAGGTAGTGAGTAGCATGAAAGTAGCAGCTCAGGACTGCTGAAAATGATGAGCCTTGGTCGGCAGTAAGAGAGTAGTTGTTGTTGCGTAGGAATTGTAGAAGCGAGTTCCACAGTCTAGGACCTGCAGAGCTAAAGCTTCTGTCGCCAACGGTCTTAAAGTGGAGGAATGGAACAGCTAATTTATTTCCAGGACCTGCAGAGCTTTTCTAAATTACCTAAATTCGTACTTGGGTGTCCAATTATTAGCGCACAGAACCTATGTTTCAGCTCTTGTCCATTAGGGGGCTTAGAAAAGGCTGCTAATCAAGCAAATCTAGACCGTCCAAATGCTTTTGCATTTGAGTGTATTTCATGGCACAAGCGACAGAGTTCGCTCTATTAAGTGGGCATGCGACTGACTACTTAGTCTCTCCTTAGTCCAGTCCTCCTTCCGTGGGGTGGAGATATTCGCAATGGTGCATGGGAGTGCACCGAATAGATGTCAGCAGTTCCCAAAGTCTGGGTACTTCGGTCGAGGTGTGTAACGGCTGGGTGTGTTAATGACACTTCAGTATTGTAGTTTTGGTGACCGAAACACCTCCACTGTCGACTGCCTTGCTCGCCTATGCAGAAGCTGGCAGCGGTGTGTGTGTGTGTGTGTGTGTGTGTGTGTGTGTGTGTGTGTGTGTGTGTGTGTGTGTGTGTGTGTGTGTGCACGTGTGTGTGCACGTGTGTGGGCACGTGTGTGGCCATCTATCTTATTGTCTTAAAGTCTGTCTTCAAACGGAAAAGTCTGTATTATGGCCGTCTTATTGCGAGACCAAAACTTCGGTTTCGATACAGAAAGCGCAGTGCTGTCTGATCAAAAGTACGTTGGAAGTAGCCTAAATTGGAGTAATAATAATAATAATGCACTTGATAAAGCGCCCTCAGAGAACTCAATCGCTTTCTAGGCGCTTTACATTTGCTGCAAAGGGAGGCTCAGTCGATGGCCTATGCCAGCCCCATACCTGGCAGGCCTGTTTCTGCTATTTGTCGATGAAGCTTGGGCAGTGGACGTCACTCGATGGATGATCAAAATTACCCAGGCTCGTCCGAGATCTCCTCGATACGGTCCGGCGTGCATGCACTGGCTGACCGACTGACATCGCGCTTCGACAGTGGGACTTCCTTTTTTTCTTTAATCATTAGTATATGACGTTATGTGCCTAGGCGGTAGAACTACGCACTTACGCCCGTCTCGGTCCGGCAACTACTTACTTTGGTAGTGTGCTTTCTGTACAACAGATTCGAAATCACTCGTATCTGGTAAGTCGAGTCAGAGTGGCATGGCGTGTTTAATTCTCAGAATGCAGCGGAGGTTTTTCCGCTCACTGCACAACACAACCACTAGGGACCAGTCAGCCACTGGTAGCGGGGAAATCATATTGTGGTGTCGTAAGATTGAGAGAGTGACGAAAGGAAGTGACAAGAGAGTAGCAAAGAGTGGGTGGGGCGGGACGAAATCGGCATCTTTGCCTGCAGGATTTCGGGAGCCGGTTACAACTTCTATTGTTCAACTCCCTTGCTGCATGCGTTGCTGAGATCTGCTCATGGATGGCAGCAAATTTTCTCAAATTAAATGTCGATAAAACCAACTTACTAGTTATGCGCAAACCAAGTGTAACTCAGAAATTGGAAAGCTTAACGCTCAAAATCGGCTCAGCCAGCACATCTCCTGTTACATCTGCACGAAATCTAGACGTCCTGTTCCAAAGTGACATTGCACTAGACGACAGCATCGGCTCCGCAGTAAATTTGGCCTACTTTCAGCTACATTACACTGCTAAAATTTGGGGTTGTGTAGATAAGGATAGTACATCCAAATTTGTCCATGCATTTGCAACAACCTGTCTCAACTTATGCAACTCACTGCTAGTCGGTCTACCGGCTTGCAATCAGGCACTTACTGTTGGTGCAAAACTCTGCAGCTAGGCTTGTCTGTCGTGAGCCGTCGCAGTTGCCTCATCACACCACTTCTTGACGACCTGCACTGGCTCCCAATCCAGTAGCACCTCGACTTCAAGGTTCTCTCACTCACTTTTAGGTCCCTTCATTCGATGGGTGCAGCCTACTTATCAGAACTACTCCCCTTACCAGGCCAAGCATCGTAGCACCTGCTTTTCGGAATCAAATCGTTTAGCTACACATCGTACGAAATCTCAAATGCTTTGGATACCATGTCGTTAGTTCCTATGGTCCCAAAGCCTGGAACTCACTACCGACTGACTTAACCACTTTTCCCTGACTAGATGACATTTAAAAAGAAGCCAAAACGCACCTATTTATCACAACATTTAGTGTGTCCTTGTGATTCGTCCTTTGTGTGCTCATTCGTGCAGACATTGCGCATACTACCACTAACCATGTTTGCATGCTGACCCTGTGTATCACCTCTAATCATGTTGCTTGTTGGCATTTTACATTCTACCAGTAACCATATGATCATGCTTCCTGTATAGCATATGTAAAGTGCCTTGAAAAAGATTAAGTTCTCAGAGGGTGCTAAACAAATGTTTCATTATTAGTAGTATTATTATTAGGACGAGCAGGGTAACAGTAACTGTTGCTGCATTGTCGGTTAGTGTTGCAAGGAGGTAGCAATGGTGTTGAGCAAAGAGGATGCTGTGGTGCACCATAGGGCACGTCGAATTTGATACGGCTGATTGCCAGTGGCCAGTTAGCTGTGGAGAAAGCTAGTCGTGGAAGGCTTTTCGGGTTTGGGTGACAAAATGTCTTCCTGTATCTGATGGTTCGAATGCGATTAGGAGCTGACATCATTTGACAATGGTAAAGTGCACCCAAATCTGGTGGCCTCGTCAGGGATTAGCTGTTGTGAATTTGCCTGGCTTTTTATGGCTTCCTTATTAGGACAGAATTAGTAACAGTCCAACCGGTTGTCCATATTTAGCTACTGTTTCGAGTTTTAAGTGACTGCCGGACGTTCAGGTTGCACCGTTTGCAGAAACTGACCAACAGTGTCACCCCCTTCGAAGTTATCTCCTCTCGCCGTTCATGGCATAGCCTGCCAGCATATGCATCTACTCTTAGCACTCATTGGTTCTGTGCTTTAGCGAGGGCACTGCTTATTTGTTCATGCTTGTACGGTTCATTCGTGTGGAATGGTTCCATGTTGGCTCACGAGCGCAACCGGTCGATTGCTCTTCCGGACTAATTTATAATTTATATTACTGGGTTGCAATTATCAGTTCGATTAGCAAAGGCATCAATGCTGAAGGCTATCGATTCTTCATACCTACGTATTGTTAGTTTTATAATATGAATCAATTTCATATCGAAAGGTTATTCAGAAATAGGTTATTCGGATAGCCCCCTTTCTTTTGAACTACAGTATATCGATGGCTCGTAGGCCCTGGCAGTGCTTCCATCTTCATCTTTGGCCAGGCTTTAGAGCCTTGCATCGTACTACATCGTCAGTGCTGCCATTGCCCGAAGGGCTGCCAATACGTGCTGACACCGTGCCGTTTGACATTCGCACACACACACGGAGAGACCGAGAGAGAGAGAGAGAGAGAGAGAGAGAGAGAGAGAGAGAGAGAGAGAGAGAGAGAGAGAGAGAGAGAGAGAGAGAGAGAGAGAGAGAGAGAGAGAGAGAGAGTGTTGCGTGCGTGGGGGGAGGTTGAAAATATGTGCCGTTGTTAATACCGGTTGCTATAAAATTTAAGAAGCATGTATAGTATTGTAAGTTGACCTGCTGATATACGAAAGTCTGAAGTCCCGAGCAAATATGCAACCTGTCGGAGCTCTGTTTAATGGCCTGGGACTTGCTTGTTTGTAATTTGAAAATAAAATGATTTTTGCCATATTGGTGTGCTATTTCGTGGGAAGCCAGTGCAGGGATCATGGAGAAGTTAATTCTGGGCAAGTTCTTTGCATTGACAGACTAGTCTGGCTGTGGAACTAAGCACTGAGAACTAGAGAACACTGAGAACTGAGCACTAAGAACTGATCGCTTTCAAGTTCTTTTAATACTGAGTTGCCATAAAGCTTTCAGAATAAATGTTACTCCTTACAACCACGTAGAATAGGAAAATGGTTGAAACCAGCTGTATCGCTATGTATCTCTCTACCTCTCTTTGTCTATCGCACTTCTCTCACTCAGACTCTGTGGTCACATATCTCCTTGTATACCGCACTGTTGCATCTTTCTACCAGGCTTTAATGATGCATGTACAATTTATAGGTGCAGGCGGGACACGTGTGTGGTTTCTGCCACTGTGACTAAGTCAAAGACTTGATGATGTAGTGCTGCTTGTTCTGTGGTTTGTGATGTAGTGCTGCTTGTTTTGCAGGTGTTCGTGGCAAACCCTAACAAAGAGAGGGCAATACTGGATATCCTGCTGAGGAATCAGGACAAGCTGGTCGAGTTCTTGTCCAAATTTCACACGGACCGTGCTGAGGATGAGCAGTTCAATGACGAGAAAGCCTACCTCATAAAGCAGATCAAGGAGCTGAAAGCTAGCGACGAATAAACAGCCGGTGCACGCAAGACAACCCATCGCTGCTACCCACCGTATGCATCGCTACTTCCGTTGCCATGGAGGCACTGCTTTTGAGGAGGCACTGCAAGCAAAGAAGCCATTCAACCAATGCCCAAGCCGCCAGTCCCCACGCACTACACAGTCGGCGTCTTGTGGGCGTCGCATAGCTTGGATGCCTGCTGCACTGGTCGTTTGCCCAGAGCTTGTGGCCGTGTGTTAGCGTTTTTCGTGATTGACGGAATGAGAATCAGTTGGCGAATGCTTCTGTGTGCACATGCATCTACGTGAGGCGGCTGCTGTACCGCTAGGGCCTGCAATGGGAAGTGCCTGCGATGGCTTTGATAATGTCTGCTTGCGACTGAGTCAGCTTGGTATATAGCCTGAGCCGATGTCGGGCTAGTCTTGCTTAAGCAGCCAGCTAGGTGGCTGGGAGATAAAGAGTTTTAGGCCATAGGTGAACATTGATCCGGATAAGGCTGTTGTTTATTTATAATTGTATTCAAACATAAAGTGTTACCAGACTTCATGCCTATTCTGCTGCCATAAACCGGAAACTTTTAGTGTATGCTGGGGTTACTTTGATATAGTGAGTTATTGCACATTCTTTCAGCCCAACCATTAAGCACGAAAATAGCCTATGTTTTGATACTTCTCTGTAAAACAATGTATGTCTTTTTCCTGATAGTTAATGGTTTACGGCAAATGTTAAGCTAGCCATGACGATTCCTTGCCTCGAGCATATGAAACATACAACAATGAGGATCCTGTCTTGAGCATCGACTAACCATATGAGGACAGTCATATCCTAGCTAATGCCAAATCTACTTTTTCTAGTGACAGTTAAAGCACAGATGGTCAATCCGAAATGCTAATCAGCATTCTTCTTAACCACTGCAAGCTTCATCTTTGCAATCCCCCGTCGATCTAGCAAATGGCTTTTCCAATCCTTTGTAAGAAAGATTGATAAATTCAGAGGCTCCATCATTACTGTAACACATCTCAATTAGATTATTTACCCTCCTTTCTCGACTCCACTTCTCTGTTCTTCTTTTGCTACTCCTCTCAACTTTCAAGCAACCCCTGCCGATCTCATCTCAAAGTTCATCCCTCAGTCTAAGAAGACCACTAGCCCTCTAGATTTTACACCTAATATTCTTCTTATGAGTTGCCTCGATTTGTTCCACTAAACCGTAACTAGCATAATCAATAAGTCCTTAGCTTTAGGTACTGTCCCTACCCATCTTAAAGGAGGCTGTTGTTAGGCCGCTCATTAAGTTAACAGGCTTGGACCTAGACTTAGAGGACTTGTTTTTTCTGCTCAGGCTCTCATCTGCCGTGTGTACCAGAAAGGCTCTCTAGCGCATGTTAAGTAATAATAATAATTATTATTATAATAATGCACTTGATAAAGCGCCCTCAGCGAACTCAATCTCTTTCTAGACGCTTTACATTTGCTGCAAAGGGAAATGCAATTGAATGGTGAGTAATATCATGCTTGATAAACAATATGAATAACATGGTTAGGCGGGAACCCAGCGAGAGATTTGGCTCTCTTAGCACCCTGTACACATGCTTTATTATTATTATCATTATTATTATGCTCAAACAAGCAGCAATAGAGCAGCAAAATGTCTAATTAAAATATCAAACGTAGTAAGTAAATACCAGTCAGGGTTTACAGTTAATCGCGTCATATAAACAGCCTTATTGCAGTGTGCATTGACCTCAGAAATGCTGGAGCTGAGTCTCAGCATTATTGCTCTAGCTATACTGGTCTCAGTGCACTGTTTGGTACTAGTAATCACAAAGTCCTTCTTAAGCACCTGCTGTCTTGTCTGGCCATCTTTGGCATTGTACTACAGTGGTTTGAGCTTCATTCTCAGTAGAGGTTTCTGAGTGCATATATCGATTGCCTGAGATGAACATCGCAATTGTCTAAAAAGAAGCTAAAAATCGGCCCATTTCTCAGCATTTGCTGGGTCCATGAGAATTGTCCTTTTGTGTGCTTATGGCTACTGACACTGCACACGTTATTACTAAGTAATTACATACTGCCTCCTTCACAACATGTAATGTGCCTAGAGAGAGATATATATACTTAGTTATCTTAGAGTTCTTATCATGGGGATCTATACATATGCCTCATTATTATGAATTGCCGATGGTAATCCAGTGAGAATTTGAAGTATATGGTGTTTAGGATGCCCCAAAGATGTTATACGTCCACTTCCGCTCATAATGTATTCTTTCCGTTGCCGAAAAACAGCTGGTCCAGGCATTTTGAGTACTTATTTAGAGACATCTATTACCAAAATACAGCTGATCCAGAGAATGTTAGTATGTGAGACGTGAAAACCATCATGCTTGCCCCCTGCCAGCCAGTGAGTAATCTTTTTTCCAAGCTCGCATGAATAAACTTGTGATATTGTTTATGTATGCCTTTCTGGAAGTGACCCAGCAAAGCCAAGAAGCCCGAGTTGGTGCACAAGCTGGTTTGGTCCAGAGGTTAAGGTGCTCGCACCGACCAAGGTCTTGCTGAGGGCGTGGGCTCGAGCTTCGAGGCATATGTGAAGCGCCTGAATAGAGATTAAGTTCTCTTGGGGTGCTATACCCATGAATTGTAGTTTATAGTTTAGTATAATATATTTTCACTTCAAAAGTTCTCTTTAGTGCATGCAAAGCCAAAGTAGCTTTTGGTATGCAACGGTAGCCAACTGACTTAATCTCACACAACGAAGAACATCTGTAGTGAACAGCTGGATCAAGTGCACAGCCGAAGAAGCAAGTATCAAGGAAGTAGCACTGAAGAACTGGCAGGATAGGAGCAGTGCACTGCAAGAAACAATGTCCCTGCACAAACAGTTATCATAAACATAATAGCAGCCGGTATGACAAGCAATGTAAAGCGCCTAGAAAGAGATTAAGTTCTCTGAGGGCACTTTATCAAGTGCATTATTATTATAAGCAGGCCGTGGTAGAGGTGAGTCATGTCATGAACCGGTCTTGCTGTTGCAATGACGAGTTTACAGCTTTGATTTGGAGACGAGTGTAATTATAGATAAATGTACACACAAACAACTATAGATATATATATATATATGCCCGAACGCAGCAGTTACATGACCTGGTAATCTTCGGTGGACTGTGGTACCCATGCAAGTACAAAGGGCACGTGATAGTCTCTCAGCAGGAAATGCAGGCTTTGCTGGGCGTGATTATCCCCCCCCCCCCAGTAACAGTAGGCGTGAGCTCCCAGAGTCAGCACTGATTGACCGGCACACGTCGGCTGGTGTAGCAACAGGTGCCAGCTGAGCAAGGCTGCTACTGGCTGTCTCGTCTGCTTCTTGATCTCACTTACTGCATCGTGGTACTATCATTGTGGCGAGCTTTGCCTTTCTTTATCGCTTGAGCAGTAGTTGGGGCCAGTGGTTGAGGTGCGCGCCTGAACAAAGGTCAAGGTGAGTCCAGTCGATGACCGAGACCGTGGGCTCTATCTAGCCTCGTGAAGCGACTGAAAGAGATAAATTACTCTTGGGGTGCAATTCAAATGAATTATTACCACATCTTAACTGGACATTAGACAGTTCGATATTTCCTTTCCAAGTAGCCAGAGATTGAGGGCTGCTAAATTACTACACGCTGATATTTTCTTATTTTGACCAGGTGAATAGCAGCAACACTATGCTCGTGTGTTAGCTAGGCGACGATGGTTAGCTTGACTATTCTCTCAAATCCCTCGTTTGAGGCTGAGAGCTATCTCTGCGGCCAGGATGATACGAGGCCTGTGGACAGCTGTCGTGTAGTTATAATAGTAACAACAAGAATGGTTCGTTTATAAAGCACCATAAGAGACCTAAATCTCCATCCAGATGTCTGACTGCTGCAAGAGAATCAATAACAAAGGGTCAATAACGATATGAGGTCCTGAGAAACAACGACCATCTTAGCATCTAGTTAGCAAGGCCGACATTACACAAGTTTTGTTAGGCGAACCAGGTTTTCGTAACCTCGAACCAGAACCTCCCATGCGACTGATTAGGCGAAACCAAAAAGCGAACGGACGTGGCAAGAACCATTTTGCCAATTTCTAGTCACCGTCACCGTGGAAATTCTTGTCGGGCCAGCCGAATGCGTACCGAAAGCCGCTTAGGCTGTGAGTGGGCTATACAAAACTCTCCTTCGCAACACCCACTTAGTGTTTATGGCTTTGTGGAGTTGCAGTCGGAGATACATTGTGGCTTGCAGTTGTGGGTAGTGCATCGACTGAAAACCTGGAAGAAGTGTAATTTAGCAGATCGCTTGCATTCCCTATACCTGGCTAGCTCTTACTATTTTGAACTTTTCACTGCAAAACCCTCCAATGCTACCAGCAAGTTAAACTCTTACAGCTCCCTTATAGCATGAATTATGTATTGCTCAGTCGCACTTGGATGGCAAAAACTTCACAAACACTTCTCAAATTGAATAGTGATATGACTAGCCTACTAATTATAGGGAATCTGGCTTTTCTCAATTAGGAAAGCCTAGTCCTCAATATTGGCTCAGTTGGTATATCTCCCGTGTTTTCTCCACGAAAATCTGGGTTTCTTTTCAAAAAAGTGACCTTTCACAAGACGATCGCATTACTTCTGAAGTCACGTGTGCCTACTATCAGCTAGTATTGCATAGCAAGCTGGTCAACGCACTTGTGATATCTTACCCCTGTAATTCTCTACTCGCAGATCTTACTGTGTGCAATAAGATGCTTGCAACTGGTGCTATACCCTACAGCTAGCCTTGAAAGTCGCCAACGTACCACTTGCCACGTACGACTTCACCGTGACCTGCATTGGCTACCCATCTAGGACTTGATGTTTTTCACTCACTTTTAGGACCTTCCTTCCCCTTGCTCCGGCATACCAATACTACACTCTCTAGTCAGGCTTCACATCATACCACCTTGCGATTCTGAATCAAGTCGTTTAGCTGCGCCTCTAGCCAATCTCAATTCCTTGTAAGACCATGCATTCAATTCGCATGCTCTCTAAACCTATATCCCCATCTAAAACTTTTTTTTCACTTCACGAGGGCTGGAAAGGAAACACATCAACTGATTTTTGATAGTAACATGCACAATTTGGCAGCAGGCATAAGCACATAACCATTCACCCAAATGGACGAACCATATGCCGTGATGTAAGCTGGGTTTATAGTCATACCAGCAAATGAGTGCAACCAACTTGACCAGGTACGACTGATTCTTATGCACATTTGTGCGTAGGCTGGTCGAACAGGCTGCAATTGAAGGCAGCAATCGAACACCAGGGGGAAGGGGAGGAAGTTGGACGTTGAGCCGGTCTCGCTTACGAGGAAAGATCTACATGCCAGCCAAGCTTGCTTGGATGCCTGGTGATCGGTGTTACGTTTGTCGCTGTGTTATGTGTGCCATACTGCCAGTATGAGTACGATATCCGATCGCAAGCACGTCTGAACGAAAACGAGTTGTCACGATATATTTAATAAATATCTTAATGTAAGCAACTTTAAATGCCATGAGCAGGAGCACAATAGACTTGTGACCTGCAATCAGCACATATGCAAGCACCATAAGGAGAATCAGCATGCCTTTTCACAAGCTTCAGGAGCGTTCTGTTGGATGTGGGATCACGTGTGGCAGGTGGCCCACAGTAACGGTCAGAGCCTTCTCGACAGTAGCAAGCCGCAAAAATTGCCTAGGAAGAGGGCAACCGAGGGGCTGCCGTGTCAGCATACAGTGTCAACAAGGACTGCACAAGTACCGGCAGACGAGGGAAACCATCGAGTCACAAGTCGCAACTGCCGTGCAGCAGCAGGGCTTTGCCCATGCAAAGGAACAAAGCCTCGTTTAAAGACAGGCTATCATTGCTTAGGCAGCTCCATTTAAACACTGGCCCCGAAGGATGCAGGCAGAACCAGAAGCCTTCTCGTTCAACTGAAGCCCACGAGTGCTTGCTGCGCCAACAATCCTCTATTGCTTTTAGGCATGCAGGACGTGGCTTGAGTGTAAGACGAGGCCAGGTGCACAGCACAAGCTGTCTTGCAATCATCAGGGAGTCTCTGCTGCCCACAGTGCTCGCTCGCTCTCCTTCACATAGGACGGTAATGAAAGAAAGAATCGAGAACTAGATGATACATTGAATGCCGACATATCCAGCGCAGTATCCACGAAATTTCTCAGCAGGGGGCTGAAAAAACTGCACAGCCGACTGTAAGACATGGAACTTCCGGCCAAGTCGTGCCAGTATCGGTGGTCCGTGGGATTAAAGGCATTAGAAGTGAGCGCCGACTGAAGCTGCATAGAGCATGAACACATAAATCGTGAGCAAAACATATGACAGAGCAGCTCGTTTTTCATCGATCTTTGGCAGCGTCTGCCACCACTCTGCCGTTGCCATTGGCTGGAGCAAGATAAGCAGAAAGGACTGCCAAACCAAGCCCCAGCATGAAGAGCAGCAGCCAACGCTGCGCTGACCGTCACTGCTGCTGCTGCTGCCGCCGCTGCCTCACGTAGTTGACGACCCGCTGAATCGCGGTCAGCCTGTCACGGAGTGAGGTCATGCCCAAGATGGCCACCTGAGCATTGGCATCTATGGGAAGCATAGCAATGACCCACCACATCCAGGATGGGCCGTGGCGATGGGCTTGCAGGTCGACAGCCGATTCAAGTGGTGGCATCATGCCAAAGTTCTGCTCCAGCCGCACACGCATATAAGCAGGCAAGGAAGCAACCCAATTGCAAACAGAGCGGTGGACTTCATCGTGTAGATTTTGCAGCTCTGAAAAACATGTTATAAAGAATATATACACTTGCAGCCAAATAATGTACGGTGCATGTGACGATGGATTGCTAGCACGAAAGCCAGCCTAACCAACCCTCATAAAACCTATGTGCAGTTAGTTGTCCCAGCAACAGCCAAGCTGACTGCCTTATTTTGAACGAATTCGAGCACACAATCATCGGCATGTCGGGCAGCCAGCATGCAAGCAGTTGCATACCGGGTAGCTCCTCAGCACTGCAGCGAACGTCTTCAAGAAACTCGACCTTGGCTGTGCTGTATCCATCGCGCACACCACGCCCCACAACGCGAAAACGGCGCCCACCCATAGTGTCCACGACAGATCGACCATCAGGGAAATACTGAACGTCCCGAATCTCAAGCATGGTGCCGATATCGGCATAGCCGGTGCTGCAACAGCAAAATGTACGCACGAATGTTATGTGACCGGCATCACATCACACGACAATCGATTGTTTGCAGGGCACAAACACAGCGGATGCGGCAAGTTCACACAGTCGAGAGCGCAAATACAAGTGCCTTGACTTACTCGGGGCTGTAAAGGCACATGCCGAACTGTCGAGTGCCTGTCTCCATGCATTGGCGAATCATGAGACGATAGCGTGGCTCGAAAATATGCAATGGGCAAGGCATCGTTGGGAACCCGATGGTGCACACAAATATCGGTATTTCTCCAACCGTTGTGCGACTGAAACAGCAAGGCATTTACCTCGAGGCGTCACGCTTCCACACACAGCCAGGTCACACATGACTGCACATCGTAATGGCATACCCCGTCGATAAGCAACATATCCACAAAGTTATTATGGCATGAGACAATATTTGAAGCCACATTGTATGCTGATTCGATAGTGTATGGCAGTGATTTTTCAGACTAGTCGCAAGCCAAGTTAATCTCATTCCTAACATGCTTACCAGAGGTGCATGAGCGTAAGCTCCCAAGCTGCACCTTTCAGGTGGAGTTTGCAGGTGTACAAGAAAAAGATGCATTTACTTGATTACATTCCTAAGATACAACACATTTTTAGTCCTGAGAACTGCATTTGGCTAAATCCCTTTCCAGACAGATTCTTACCAGACTATGACCTACTTACACTAACTTCATTGCGAAGGTTGCAATACCGAGGGAGGTGCAATGCAATGTGGCTGGGTAACCTTCGTCTTATGAGCTGACTGCCAACGAGTTGGCTGTAGCTGCAACCACTATGCATGCTCGAGAAAAGATTAAGCATCCACGTGAAAGTAAGTATAAATTTATATAGTTTGGATCAATCTGGATAAGAAAATGCTTACCAAACCAGGCTTTGCATCTTACCACTGCTTTTTTAATTCAAGTTGTTTAGCTGTGCCTTTAACGAACCGCAAATTGTTTGGAGACCGTGTATTCAGTTCAAATGCTCTTAAAGGCTGGAACTCACTACCGACTGATGTCACGACAATACCAGACTTAATTACATTGAAATAAGATCTGAAAGCCCATCAGTTTCTCACAGCATTCGCTTCGAATGCTTGAATTTTCCTTTGTTTGTTTACGTATGCTCAAATTGTTTATGTTATCTGTAACCAAGTTACTTGCTTCCTTTTCAGCACATGTCACATTCCTAGAAAGATTTCGTTCTCTTTGGGTGCCAAATAAATATTTTATTATTATTATTATCATGCAGTCCCTGAATAGGGCAAACAAAGTCGTCACACTCTCGCTCACGCACAAGCACACACACACACACACACACACACACACACACACACACACACACACACACACACACACGCACGCACGCACGCACACTCACACACCGACACCTACACACAAGCAAATACTAAGGCAGACAGAAACACCCATGCAAATGGGGACACTCGTGCACAGGCATACACAGTGCCTCACCTCGCAAAAACCGCCATGTCTTCCTCGTGAACCTTCTTTCGTTCAGCGTAAGCATCTGCAAACCACGTCTTCAAGATGGTCTCAATCGATACGGTGGTGGCCTGCCTTCGCTGAGCCCGCTGAGCCAAGTACTAGAAGAACGAAGGGCACATGACTTTCAGCCCCGATGCAGGTAGAGCGCACGCGACTGAAGGCGACTGCCGGCGAGCGCTGCCCAACGACGATCGGCCATTGTGTCGGTGTGTCGAGCAGTGTCCACATCGAAACCCGTTCCGAGATTGCCGCTGTCGCCCCCGGAGGCATGAGCCCTCACCTCTCGCAGGCAGCCGCGGCATTGCGGGCAGTCCACGCTGTGGTCTAGCGCTCGCGTCAGGCACTCGTGACAGAACGTATGGCCGCACGGTGTCGTCACTGGCTCGTACAGCAGCCGGTAGCACAGGCTGCACTCGAAGTCGTCGCTGCTCAGGCGGCCCATCACCTCGCTCGAGCGCGCCTGCAGGTCGGCCAGGGCCGGACACGGTCGGCCGGTGCCGTCCGATCGCGAACACACTGGGTGCTGCTCTAGCTCCTAGGAGTGCAAACAGAGGCAGCCAGTGGCTGGGTGCCAGCAAGTGCGACCCACGGCCTCACAGCAGCGTGCCCCCCACCCAGAACACGTGAGACAATCGTCGGCCTGCATCTGCCGCCTTCGATCTGTTAGAAGCAGTGATCCCGTGGAGAAATGAGGGAGGCGGTAAGCTTAAAAGCTTACCAGTAGGAACGAGGAGCCGTCCTTGTCTGGCGTCATCGGCACAGCTACTGGAGCCTGCGGCCCAGCTTCAGTTGCTTGGCTCTCCATCGGCAGCACGGCTGCACGCCTGGCGGCAGCGACAGAACCGCTGCTGCCGCCGTCCGGCAGCTCGCTGCCGCCGTCCGGCAGCTCGCTGCTGCCTTCCATGCAGCCGAACACGTTGGCCAGCAGGAAGCGGATTTCTTCGACACTGGCCGGCTGATCGTCCATCGTCACGAGTGCGCTGACGGGAGAGGTTCGAGCCGACGGGGCCGACTTCGTCATAGGATCGTCGGGGCTTTTTGTTGGCTCAAGCATGTCATGTAGAATCTGAGAGAAGCAGAGAGAGCTAGTGCTATTGAATTGCACGCTATGCAGGTGGGTGGCCGCGATCCAGGTAGGCGGGAGCACGACAGTTCACAGTGCCCAGTGGTGACATCACCCGAGTGTGGCAGCAGAGAGTGCGATGGAGACCGGATGGGACCAGCAAACGGGCATTATCTCGTGAAACAAGTCATATAATTATAATAACATTCATACATTTGGATAGTGCCCCAAAATAACCATTTCTTTCTAGGCACTTTACATTTGCTGCAAAGAAAGCATGATCGATTAGTTAATGGCAGCATGTTCAATGTCAACAAGCATAACATGATTAGAGGTGGCATGCATAAGGTCAGCATTCAAATATGGTTAGTGGCAGCATGCACAGTGTCAGCACGCATAAGCAAACAAAAAGACGAATCACACGGACCCACTATATGCTGTGATATAGGAGGCACGACTGCAGGCATCCCTGCAAAATTATAGCAGTTACTGATTTTGTAAGCATGGCCCCAACTGTGACCGAAAAACCAATTACGACTATGACCGGAGCAGAGCTCGTGCAAGTCCTGTAGATCTCTGGCAGCTAGTCAGGTGAACTGATCCAGTCAGCCTGCTGTCAATGTCGGTGACCTGACCTTTTAGGCCAAGTCACAGAGAGACTGTTGTACGAGTGTCCACAGGCGGCTAGCCAAGACAAGGCTGTAGCAGCGAAGTGCAATGCTAGCTAGCTTATACTAAGATATGTGTATAGTAATAGAAAACAAATTTTCGAGAGCAAGTCTGACAGTCGGATCTCCTATCTGGCAAAAAGGCCGTTTCACCACTTAATGTTGCCAGCACTGAGATGAAAGAGTCTTGAAACTGGTGATTTGCGAAGTAGCTTTGAGCTTTCACGAAGGAGGACCAGACTATCACTTGCACTGTCGAACTAATTACTGACAGACTATGGGCAGAATCTTGCCGTCTGAGTTGTTTCCCCCTTGAGCAGGATGCAGGTGGATGTTGACAAATACGACTGGGTGCAGAGCTGCAGCTCAAGGTCAGCTAAGGTAGGCAGGCCATCGTACAGAGTCCTATCCACCACTCGATAAGCAAACCCAAGTGGCTGATGTATGCACGGCACTTTCATCGTGCAGCATCAGAATGCAGGTATTAACGAAACAACTCCTTTCAAAATACCGAGAGGAGCAACTGAAAGCCTTCTCATGTGAGAGTGAATGGCGGAAAAAGATTTTTGCCTGGAGCGACCCGATCCCTCAACCTATGGGTTACCGGTTTAGTGCTGTAACCGACTGAGCTACAGAAACCACTCGACCTACGACGTTAAACATGATAATAATCATAATAATACATTTGATATAGCACCCTCAGAGAACCCAATCTCTTTCTAGGTACTATACATTTGCTACAAAGGAAGAACGATCGAATGGTTAGTGGTAGCATGCTCAATAAGCCTGAGCTTTAAATAGCAACTTAAATGCTCGAGCTAAATTCCGGTGTACTGCATGAATCGGTTTATTATAATTGCAAGATTTGCCCCAAGCGCAATCATTACACCTATCGTGGAGAGGATGGAGGTTCACACCTTGTCTCAGGAGACCGTGAAAGGCTGAATACGTAAGCGTGGCCTTTAGGAGATAAAAGGAATGCAATATTTTGAAAATACTAAGACATGGGGCCATCTGCCATATAAGTAAACACCAGTTATACCACTGGGCCACTGGCCCAGTGATATAACCGATAAAAAATTATGCTGTAATGAATTTCAGGACATTCTTACTAATCTTAATCTCAAAACACTTTCTGTACCTTAAATTTCATGGTGCAATGCTAAATGCTTGTTTGTCCTATTTAGGCTCCACTCACGAGGCACGGAGGGGGGATTCCATACAAAATAAAGGAATTTTGAAAATTAGACCAGACCGTGTGAGGACAAAGTGTTCGAGGCAGAAAATGCCCTAATTCCCAGTGAACAATTAATGCACCCCTTGGTTAATAAATGTACATTGAGAAATGCACTACATCTTGGAAGGGACACTAATGCTAGTGTAGGCTAATGCAGCAGCAGCATCTATGGTGATCAGCTTCGTGGAAGATGCTCATAAGCAGCAAGATAATAATAATAATAATAACGAGATTAATACACTTGATAAAGCGCCCTCAGAGAACTCAATCTCTCTGTCTAGGCACTTTACATTTGCTGCAAAGGGAAATACAATTGAATGGTGAGTAAAATCATGCTTGACAAACAAACAAAATGAATAACATGGTTAGGGGTGACATGCACAGGGTCAGCATGCAAATGTGGTTAGTGGCAGCATGCACAGTGTCAGCACGCATAAGCACATGAAGGACGAATCACAGGGACCCACTAAATGCTGTCCTAAATAGGTGTTTTTAGGTTCCTTTTAAATGTGGTCAGGTCAGGGGATGTTCTGACGCAGGTCGGGAGGGAGTTCCAGGCTTTGGGAGCATACGAACTAAATGCACGTTGTCTAAAGGATTTGAGGTTAGTACGGGGTACTTGTAGACTGTTGGATTCCAAAAAGCAGGTGGTACGATGCTTGGCCTGATGGGGGAGTACATCAGTTCAGGCATGAACTAGTGCAAACATTCCCAGCTCCTACCCAAAAACATGTTTGCAACTAAGACCACCAATGAGTGCACGATATATACAATAACAAAGGAGCTGCATTATGTAGAGAGGTGACAGGCAAAGGGGAAAGAGCAACAGAGTGCAGAGGATATATACAAAGGGCGCACGGTCATGGTCCAGAAGCGCTAAACAGGCGGCATCAAAGACCTTTATCAGCGATGAGTGTGCTGCCGACGCTTCCGAGTCGAGCACCAGGCACTTCATGTACGACAGAGCAGCTTCTTGAGTGCGTCCTAGGCCGGCCAGCGCAACACCCTGTCGGTAATGTCCCTAAAAAGGACAGAGAGCAGTCCAGTTTGGCAGCCAGCGGATGGCAAGACATACAAGGATGATGAGTCCGTTGAGCGACAGGGTAATGATAAGGCTAAGCAGCAGCAGCAGCATCCTCCACCTTGGCCCAGGTGGGCTGCAGCCTCACAGCCTCAGTGGCATCAGCCAGTGCGAGGTCGTATCTTTCCAGAGTAGCGTGCACGTTAGATCGGTTGCTCCAAAGAATGTGATCGGTGGGGGCTGCAAAGGGAAAAAAGGTAGAGCCGATCAACAGACACTAAGACTTCAGCAACGCGTGCAAGACATGTTCTCTGGGAGGTGGGCTAGAGTATGTCACACTTGTTACCTCAGTTGCATATAAAACAGGCATGAAATCGCACGAACCACAAAAACGTGCAGGGCAGCAATCCACACCTCAGAGCACCATGAAGGAGGTGGCAAGGCTCGGCACGGCACAGCAACGTGTATCGACCCAGCCGACGTGCAGTGGGAAAAGATTGCGACCGGCATCCTACTCCCAACTACAGCAGGCTACAAGGCTCTGAGCATCACGAGATGCTTTGGGCAGTCCGAAGTGCCCAGATCAGAAAGGAAAGATGCAGCCACTGACTGGTGGGTGGATAACCGGCTCTGATGGATTCCGACAGATATGACAAGGGGTACGGCCAGCAACATTGGCAAGCAACAGGTGAGCCTCCACTTGACTACCCTGATCTTACTGCCCATCCCCTAGACTTAGCCTAGTCTAACCAATGCCATGGGAAGCAAATGCAGGTGACGTCAACAAAGAAAACTGCTGCTGTACATATGCGATGGGAGGGACCGATTGGTTACCTATACGAAAATTCCAGGCCCCTCAAGATAAAACAAAGGCAAGGCCATTGCAGGGGTGCAGACTTGTGACAATGGCATCACACGAGCATTCGTGCATGCCAGTCACTCGATAAGATCACCAGTCACCTTCATGGCTGTGGCATCTTAAATAGCATCCACAACTAGTGATACAGCAGAATTGTTTGTCGAGCCCATTTTAATGGTTAGGCTTTCCAAAATTTTGATCCTACTAGGTTTGCCATAACTAGTAAGTTGGTTTTATTGTCATTCAATTAGAGAATTCCGTTTGCCATCGTTATATTGTGGATGATACTTAAGTGTCGTGACACAGCAGCTTTAACTTGATCTCATACTTTAGCCTGCTCGTCTATCACACCACTAATTATCTATACATTGCTAAAATTAGCCATAGAAAAGCCCATAGCCAGCATGTGTCAAAACTATTGCCATCAGTAGATCTAGTCATAACCAAGAATCGGTCAATTTTTTGCAGACCAATGCAGAGCAGCAACTGGTCATTGCCCTGCACATAAATAGTTAAGTCTGATCTTATAGACCTTTACATAGTGACTGTACTTTACAAAAAGAGGAACCATGTATGGCACTGTTCAGCCGTCGAACAGTGCTAACAAGCTCGGATTAAGCATCATGCATGAAATTT
The DNA here is from genome assembly GCA_009760855.2 of Cristatella mucedo. Taxonomy (NCBI): domain Eukaryota; kingdom Metazoa; phylum Bryozoa; class Phylactolaemata; family Cristatellidae; genus Cristatella; species Cristatella mucedo. The sequence goes on along the minus strand of WPIO01000062.1, from coordinate 1,541,095 downwards.
TAATAAAAAAAAAAAAAAATTATATAACTTTCATAAAACATCCCAAGATTAACCAAATAGTTTTCAAGGTAATTTGCCTAAATTTAAAAGGAGGCATCTCAAATTTGTAAGTCATGACACTCAGTTTAAGAACACATATGCACACGGAGGAGAATTCACTAGGCCGGAAAATGCAGTGAGGAACTGGTAAGTAGTGCAGTGCAGCCGATGTGAGCACGAAAGTCGGACGAATATCAGCTCAGGCCATCTGCACAATCATGTAACAGTACACATGTCCACTCTAAACGTAGCTCCATAAACCAATACAAGGTGACTACAGGGGGGGGGCTTTGACAAGGGAAATCGCTCGCAAATACACACATAAATATATAATTCATTTATATAGCGCCCCAAGAGAACTTAATCTCTATTCAGGCGCTTCACATATGCCTCGGGGCTTGAGCCCACGACCTCAGTCAGACCTTGGTCGGGGCGAGCACCTTAACCGCTAAGACCAAACCAGCTCGGCCTGTGCGAACACTTGCGAAAACTACCTGATCATACACAGGACTGCTGGGCTAATGAAGGAATATTAGAAGTGCCACTACAGTTCCCATCCTAAAAAAAACCTGGTCGCTTTTGTTACTTGCCTGGCTACTCACGCACAACACTCCCTGACAGGCTTTATTCTCCCCTCCCCACGCTAAGGTGGCGTCCAACGTCCTAACAGGGAGGCGACGATAAGCCTATCAACAATGCGGACTTGACCCGCGATACGACCCGCTGCAGCCCCCCTCGGCAGCCGCCATGGTATCACCGCACGTGAGCAAATATGTCACTCGATAAGATCACCAGTCACCTTCATGGCTGTGGCATCTTAAATAGCATCCACAACTAGTGATACAGCAGAATTGTTTGTCGAGCCCATTTTAATGGTTAGGCTTTCCAAAATTTTGATCCTACTAGGTTTGCCATAACTAGTAAGTTGGTTTTATTGTCATTCAATTAGAGAATTCCGTTTGCCATCGTTATATTGTGGATGATACTTAAGTGTCGTGACACAGCAGCTTTAACTTGATCTCATACTTTAGCCTGCTCGTCTATCACACCACTAATTATCTATACATTGCTAAAATTAGCCATAGAAAAGCCCATAGCCAGCATGTGTCAAAACTATTGCCATCAGTAGATCTAGTCATAACCAAGAATCGGTCAATTTTTTGCAGACCAATGCAGAGCAGCAACTGGTCATTGCCCTGCACATAAATAGTTAAGTCTGATCTTATAGACCTTTACATAGTGACTGTACTTTACAAAAGAGGCACCATGTATGGCACTGTTCAGCCGTCGAACAGTGCTAACAAGCTCGGATTAAGCATCATGCATGAAATTTTAATGAGCGAGAACAAAAATTATATAACTTTCATAAAACATCCCAAGATTAACCAAATAGTTTTCAAGGTAATTTGCCTAAATTTAAAAGGAGGCATCTCAAATTTGTAAGTCATGACACTCAGTTTAAGAACACATATGCACACGGAGGAGAATTCACTAGGCCGGAAAATGCAGTGAGGAACTGGTAAGTAGTGCAGTGCAGCCGATGTGAGCACGAAAGTCGGACGAATATCAGCTCAGGCCATCTGCACAATCATGTAACAGTACACATGTCCACTCTAAACGTAGCTCCATAAACCAATACAAGGTGACTACAGGGGGGGGGCTTTGACAAGGGAAATCGCTCGCAAATACACACATAAATATATAATTCATTTATATAGCGCCCCAAGAGAACTTAATCTCTATTCAGGCGCTTCACATATGCCTCGGGGCTTGAGCCCACGACCTCAGTCAGACCTTGGTCGGGGCGAGCACCTTAACCGCTAAGACCAAACCAGCTCGGCCTGTGCGAACACTTGCGAAAACTACCTGATCATACACAGGACTGCTGGGCTAATGAAGGAATATTAGAAGTGCCACTACAGTTCCCATCCTAAAAAAAACCTGGTCGCTTTTGTTACTTGCCTGGCTACTCACGCACAACACTCCCTGACAGGCTTTATTCTCCCCTCCCCACGCTAAGGTGGCGTCCAACGTCCTAACAGGGAGGCGACGATAAGCCTATCAACAATGCGGACTTGACCCGCGATACGACCCGCTGCAGCCCCCCTCGGCAGCCGCCATGGTATCACCGCACGTGAGCAAATATGCACGAGCGCGCGTTAGGGCAGTTACGCAACCACGACCGCGCGTGCGCAACGCGTCGCTCACGCGCATGCGCCAACGCGTCGCCGCTCGCGCGGGCTCGCCCGCATATCGAACGAGTAAGAAAGAAACGTTTACCATAAAACCAAGGCCCGCGCGCGGACGACCAACTCACCCTTCGCTATTGCCTCGCTGTATTTGTCGGCCGCGGCTGCGTGATGGCCGCCGTTGAATAAACGATTGCCGTCCTCTTTTAAAAGGCAGATCTCAGCTTGGCTGGGAAAGAGCTTGCCAACGATGCCATGGAGCAGTACGTTGACCTTATATCCGTCAGCAGCGGGCGAGTTACGGCCGCAGACGACGCACGAGTCCGCCGGCAGTTTGCTGAGGCACTTCTTGCAGAATGAGTGTCCGCAGGCTACGGTAACGGCTTCGCTGATCATTCCGAGGCAGCAGGCACAACCGAATGGCTCCGAGTCGGCGAACTGCTTCAGCATCTTCCCAGGCTCGGACAGAATCAGTCCGCCGCTAGCCATTCCCGTTTTAGCGACGCTAACCAGCGCCGTCGCAAGGCAGTCGAGCCGCTCGGGTCCGACTTTGCCTAGTCTAAACGCTTTTGAATAGGCAGCAAAAGCTTCACTCAGCTTCCCTGAGAGCGACAGAGCTTCACCTAGCCGCACGTACAGTTCGCAAGCTGGTCCCGTTTCTTTTATCAGTCGCTCGTAGATGTCTGAAGCGAGCTCGTAGTTACCGCTCCTAAATGCCGTATGCGCTATGTCCACCATGCTTACGTAAAATGAACGGCACGACGGACACCCGCGCCAGCGGATGAGGATCGGGGTCACGACCACCTTTCATAACCAGCTTCCGTAATCGATTACGTCGAATGCGGGCGAGGTCAAGTTCACGTACTTTCCGGTCGCAGCATTCCGGTCGTTGAGCTCCGTTTGTACCACTGATGCCTTTGGCATATCCAGATTTCTTCCAAAATTTATGTAGATGTAGTGAGCTAAAAAAAAATGCTTATACCCTTATTTGATGGAATAGTCATCGCAAAAACCTAACCCACTACCCTTAGAAGAAGTCGAGTCGGGCGAGGGGGGGGGATACCCTTAATCGATCCACCCCTCTACCGCAGCAGGGGTTTCATGCAACTATTGATAGCGGTATCGATCCTCTTTAACCCACTTTTGAATAAAATGGAAAAGCATACCATGGTTGGCTGCCTTTTTCCTCGGTATTGCGAAGTAGAGTAAACAGAATGCTTGCCGCAATTTGGGGTACCGGCGGTTACAGACGGCCTTGTGCCCGCAAGGTCATTACGTCGCCCTGTTGACCGCCATGGATATACAGCTCTCTGCCACCCGCGCGGCTATGTAAATGAGATATCCTCTGATTGGCTGGCGGAAATCTGTTGGTCTTTGTTGCAACTTCCTCGTCAAAATGCGGCTTGCAAGTGTTGAAAGTGCACCTGAGGCTGCTTAAAATTGTAGAGTAGTCCTGCGATTCTGATGGTTGCTCCTCACACAGTAGGAGTGAAAGTATGTGTATGCTTAAACAGCCTCGACACTTCCCTGCCCTTTTCGCGTCTCAAACTTCTGCTTTGTTAAGAATTACTCGACGGCAATAGCTTAACGATGCCTGTATGTAGTATATGTGAGCGCCAACATGAGGAAACACCCTGCGGCTGCGTCAAGTTTAATAACTATTACGCCGCAAAAACCCTTGGTTTAAATGGCGCCTGAAAAGCCTAGTTGGTGGTATGGAGCTAAGGACAAATTTAGATCTTGTTGATACAGGTGGTAGTGAATTTTATGATCAATTGTTCGATACCCTACACAAGTGTAGATGTACCTTATCGGCATGTTTCATGACTGGCTTGTGATATCGACCGTCGTATGCTAGACTAAATAGGTTGCAAAGAAGTTAGAAATGCCTGCCACAAGTGGTGCTATTTAGATATTCTCAACTCTTGCTCTGAAGATGCATGTGAGGGAGTAACTTTCTGTGACCAACACACCGTTAATTGCAATGAGACAAAATATGCTGACGTAGAGGCAATTGGTTTATATAAATGCGCTTCTTAAGCGCCTACGTAAGATTTCATGCAGCCACAAGAGGAAAATCGCTTTTAATCGTAGCAACATTCGCTGGTTGATAGGGAGCAGCTACTACGTTGAATTTAAGAAATCTAATTAGTTAAATGTTGAAAATTTTGGTTAAGATAGTGTTCAAGGCACTGTGGTGTAGAAATAGACCATATAACATATATAAGTTTCTACGAAAAGCCAGTTATCTGAAACGTGTTCATGGGTAGTGGTAGACCAAAATACCAAAAATGAAATACCACTGAAATACCACATCATGGATTGAGACCAAGAGAGATTTCCTTTAATGCTGCTTACGAAAAAAACCGGAAATGTGGGAGGTGACCCTAGGGTTTGACCTTCAAAGATCAGCCACTAACCTGTTTGGAGAGGAGAGACACTTCTGATCGTGCCTAACCCAAGATTTAGACTAGTCTCAATTGTTTTAGATCGGTTGTGAGCTTATGACCCCTGTGACGCCCTGGTTTTACCCGTGGATTAAGGTGCAAGCCTTTACGACTGAGGTCAAGGTGCTCACCTTTACCGCCGAGGCTTTGGGCTCGAACCCTCTGGCACATGTGAAAAAAGTATTAGCTGATTTAAAAGCCTCATTTGTACAGCGGCAGAGGAGCCTTAATGGCTTTCATCACCGCTTACGCTTGGCAATAAAGTATTGACCACTGCAGGATTCGAACCTACAACCGAGGTCGTGAAGACCGAGCACCTTACTACAACTACTACTAGTACTACTACTTCACCTTACCTTACTTCCTCGGCTATCTCGGCCAGCGCCCGGATAATATATATAATGTATTTGTATAGCGCCATCAGAGAACTTAATCGCTTTTCAGGCACTTCACATATGCGGTGGGGCTTGAGCCCACAACCTCGGCCAGACCTCGGTAGGGGCGAGCACCCAAACCACTGGGCCAATCCAGTGCGGCAGAGATTAGGTTCTCGTGGGGCGCTATGCAGATGAGTAATACTTTGCAGGCATGTGGCTCTATGAAGATGATAATTCTTTAGTGCGTTTTGATTTTATTGGTTAATTCAGTGTGCTTTAAGAGAGAATTTTCATTTAACTACTAACCCATCATCAAATGGCTTCTGCTTTGCCGAGTCTATTATGGCCACTTCAGCTAGCATAGCAGGGCAACGATGGCAATTTAAAGCTTAACAATTTTCAGTGATTAAAAGCATGTACTTTTAGGTAAGGCATCCGCAGGTTAACTAAATAGAGAATTTGTGAGTTCTTTTACGCCCTGGGAATGGGACCTGAGAGAAGCAGAGGATGAGGCATGAATGCAGAGAAATATCTGGTCTTTATTTTTGTTAATCAAGGGCATTGCACACAGCCATTAAGTAAATAACTTATGCTCTATATCTTGAAGTCGCACTTATTGCGGGAGGCCTTTGGCTCTGTCGTTATACCTAACACCATTTCTCATAGCTTTCGGCATCCGTATGAACAGTCGAACCTCTTGTAAGCGTCCTTCTATGGGAAGATACGCAATGCAATAGAGAGGTTATGCTTATCGTAAATAATAAAACAATTTTATAGTGCCCTAAGAGAACCGAATCTTTTTCTATGCACTTCAAAAAATATACATTTGAGCGAGAAATATCAACGAGGCCGACAAAAAGGGCTGCCGAACCCAAAAAGTTCTGACTCAGCTATGGAAAACGTTTCTACAACCTGCTGTAATCATGAGCAGTATATAAAATTACCTTATGTAACATGTATGAGATTTTTTAGTACTAATAATTAATTTTTAGAACTAAAATGAAGCTACGCCACCGCAATAAGCAACATGTGATCAAAGCTTCTTGGACGAACTAGCTAGGCATTCGCTAACATCTGGCCTTATCATTCTCCAGACGTCCTGCAAACTTGAGAAAAGTGATTCTGTATGAGTCGGATATGACCCATCTACGATCCTAGGCTTCAATCCACTTCACATCAGATACACGTAAAGGGACTTAGGTCTATAGATTGACTAGGCCACCCCATAAGTGAAATGGCTCTGAACTACATTCAAGTGCAGCAGAAAAGAATTGAAAACCCTTGCTTAGGCTCATTGCTCTCTTTAAAAAAAATTCCTCAACGAAGGCTAATTCAGGTACCGCAACATCCTGGAGTAGTAGTTATAAATAAGCAAACCTCTTGCGTAACGATACAAGGCACTGGCGGGGCCAGGCTTTTAATGCGAGGTGGGCAAGACCTGCAAAATATGTATGTAGGGGACGAGACCCGCAGTATTTTAATGTAGGCTGGGCTAGACCTGTAATTAATGGAAGTTATATCCTAAAGTCAAGAGTATTTATTCGGGACGAACTCGGCAGTTGCTCTTCGAATGAGATTAAGACATAACATTGTCGTCGGTGACGGACGGAGGCATAGATTTGGGGCGGCCCAGGTTCATTCAACAGCTTGTTTCGCTGCCCCTGGGCAGACGGAGCTCAAATGCCCCCTCTGCCTCTCCCTTGGTTACAAGGTATCCGAAACAAAATCGGCTCCAGACCTCATCAAATTTGCAGCCCAATTTTACTCTCTTTTGGAGGTAATTATCATTGAAACCTTCATTTGAGCTACGATGAACGTATTGCATACATTTTGAGTTCCAAAAATGGCGAATTTACTTGTATCACTTCATCATTCAAGTTTGCCAAAGTCTTCGTTGGTCCAGTGTGCTCTCGCTAAAGTCCCCGCTGTCAGCCGTGCCACGCTGTGCTTGACGGACAGAAGTGACTTCTTTTTCTATCCAAGGATTCACACCTTGTACAGTTGGTTAACGCATAATCGTATCTCTACGAATCAGCTTCCCAGTAGCAGCAAGTAGATTTTGAGCATGAACTCTTGCACGTGTGAAATAATGTCTAAAGCTTCATTCTTTCTCAGGCTGTCCTTACGAGTGTAGAGACATGTGGGCAGCCCGGTCTCTTTGCACTGTCTACGATAGCGGTCATAGATATCCTCTCAGGCTGTACCTCACACTTTTAATGGAAGTGAATTTGATAATAAGAATAATAATAATGCACTTGATAAAGCGCCCTCAGTGAACTCAATCTCTCTCTCTCTCTCTCTAGGCGCTTTACATTTGCTGCAAAGGGAAACGCAATTGAATGGTGAGTAATATCATGCTTGATAAACAAACAAAATGAATAACATGGTTAGGGGTAGCATGCACAGGGTCAGCATGCAAATGTGGTTAGTGGCAGCATGCACAGTGTCAGCCGCATAAGCACATGAAGGACAAATCACAGGAACCCACTAAATGCTGTCCTAAATAGGTGCGTTTTTAAGTTCTTTTTAAATGTGGTCAAGTCAGGGGATGTTGTGTGAGTTCCAGGCTTTGGGAGCATAAGAACTAAATGCACGGTCCCATAAGAATTTGAGGTTTGTACGAGGTATTGGTAAACTGTTGGATTCCGAAAAGCAAGTGGTACGATACTTGGCCTGGTGGGGGAGTAGATCTGAGAGATAGGCCTGGGCCAAAGAATGAAGTGACCTAAAAGTGAGCGCCAAAACCTTGAAGAGAATCCGTTGCTTGAGTGGTAGCCAGTGCAGGTCGGCGAGAAGTGATGTGATGTGGCAACTGCGCCGCTCACGACTGACAAGCCAAGCTTCGGAGTTTTGCAATAGCTGTAATCGCCCGTTTGAACATGCTGGTGGTAGGCCAGCAAGCAAGCAGTGACCTCAGGCATGCCGATGGGTGATAGCGTTAGGTTAGGAAATAAGCATAGCCGGTACGCAGTTTTTTCATTCCTCTACTCATATCTAAGTACCTCCAAAATGAGCAGTGCAGTCCTTTTAAAGTGCTGTAAACTGTGGAGTACTGCCATTTTAAAATAAGTTTAAATATTAAAGATGCTTTCTCTGATATTTCTCTTTTGAAAACAGTGGTTTAGGAAAACAACACCGTGACAGGCACTATGTTATTTGGGCGCATTCACTCTTTATGTTTTGGTCTAATGTTCCGTAGTCGATTGCCTACTACTTATAAATACATTTTGAGGCGGTCACTGATACTTCGGTGCTCGAGTTTACATGTGGGGAAGCAGCCAACTGATTCGTGATAATGTTCAGAACTTGTGTAGTGTAGTTTGATTCGCACATCAGAGAGCCAGCCGATGACCAAACCAACAGTTTATTGTGACGCACGGAGCCGAAGGGCGCACGGCTCCTTTCGGCCCCTTCTCCCACTCGGCTCCCTCTCCTCGACTGCCCAGGTCCCCTCTCCCACGGTCCCCTGGTCGACCCCGATGATTAATCGAGGAGGACCAAAACTGCGCACAGGCCGACCCTGATGGTGAGTCTACCACCTGTCCACCAGCGGCTTACCGGCCTCTGTCCATGCCACATCATACGCTGACCACGGCTGTGCACCGGCCCCTCTCGGTGATGCTTCTAACAGCTCACCAGTGGCTTATCAGAGGAGCCTGCATACAATACATACATACATGCATACATACATACATACGAACTACACAAAGTAAATACAGGATTGCACACACAGACAAAGCAAGTGGTCCGAGAAACTGGGGTTGTTATTTTCTATGTTAGGATGTAGTGAGATCCAGGCCTTGGGTGCATGCTAGCGGAACATTGTATATTAAATGTTCTTTTGTTCGTTTCAAGTGAGTTGAATTTGGCGCATTGGCCCGCAGGTCATTGAACGGCAGAATTGCTGAATGCAATGATACTTACTGTCTTTGTCTCCACACGCTGTACAAGTCGAAACGTGGAAGAGGCCAGCCAATTACACTGAGTATAACCTGCTTACAAAGGCTGAAGCGATTCCGCTGTATACAGTGCAAAGAGAAGTGCCACTAGAACGCTTGAAATTGACACGTTTGTTCGACTATCATCCAAGCAAGCCAAGCTGCCCAGCAGTAGCCGTGCAACTGAAATCGAAGGGTGCCGGAATGCAGAGGTCTTCATACCTACACATCTGCTGGAAAAAATCAATGATTCTATATGCCATTGAACAATGCAAAGGTTAAAAGGTTTCGATACATGATTCGGTATAGTTACAATACGTGATTCCAAAGTGCTTTCGCAGGTCGTAAATGCAAGGTTCTGATTATGTGTGCAACGGTTCACAGCCACCTATGACACGAGCTGGGTAAAAGATCGGTAAGGCCACTGTTGAGCGTTGCCTGTAAGTCGATGCTTAGTCCTCCGTGTTTGCTTAGCCTAATCGCAGCTCTCTGAACCAAACGTCACGAATCATTGGTAGCCTGCGTTATTTTTTCATACATCTCGAAAAGGTGGCTGTTATGCACGTTTATTTGTGCGAGCAGTCGAACGCCAAACCATCGAGTCAACAACACGGTAGGCAGTGCATGATCAATCGCAGTACCTGGAACGAGTGGCCCTGATGGTCGATCCTAGTCATGGAGAATCTGTAGGTCTATTTTTCGGTCCCCGGTCCTCTTTCGGCGACTTCCACCGGCGCTGTAAGCTCTCACAAGCGGATCCAACTTCCTTTCTTCCCACGAGAACCCGACTGAGCATCGGTCGGTTTCTGAAACGACAGCCAAGAAGTAGCGGCCACGACTCGGGAGCCAGGTTTCAGACAATTCTTCATCTGGGACGAACTTAGGGGGCATCAAAGAAAATACAGCCAAGTATCTTTTTTTTAGGGAAGGCACACCAAGCAAGCAAGAAGCACAATAAAGCATGAAATGACAAGCAAGCGTGCGAAAAGCACACGAAAGCGTGAAATGTAAAGCGGCAGGTACAAAGCTTCGTCATCACTGGCATCGAGGCTACCAGATCGCCGCTCAGAGGAGGCACATCAAAGCGCCCTTTAGCAACTAACCGGCTATGTTGGCCACCAGCTTTAAGGCATCGCTGGGGCACAGTCAGTGCCCTTTCCCCATAACCAGGGATTATTCACTCACCACCTCCTTCCGCCGCACGTGTCCCAACTGTCTCCGTCGCATTGGCGGCTGCTTTCCTGCCGCCGGTTTTAATCACGGCGGTAGCAGTCGTGGCAGCACTGACTGGCAGAGCTGACCGTCGTCGGAGCCATGTCGCTGGCCGTCGTTGGTGCCGTCTAGGCGATCTCAATCAATGCTGCCTTCTAGCAGACCTCCGTTGTCGTCTGGCGGGCAGCCGTTTAACAGACTGGCGTTTTCTCATCCACCACATCGTGGACCACCGTTTCGTGGACCCCAGCCTCGAGGACCTCTTCCACGAAAACGCAAACAGCCGCCTTGCAGGCTGCTACCTCGCAGGCCACCACACACGGTTTCTCTTGCTCCGCCATGACAGGCACCTGTGGGCCAGACAATGAGTTGGTCTCCTTAGAAGATCCAGTATCAAAGCTAGTACAGATAGGGTATGAGCAGGAATCCCCATCGTGTATGTAGCACACACATGGCACAGAGGCAGGAGAAGAAGGATTCTCCTTACAAATGCAACAATGTCCTGTATCAGGAGGTCGGCCGGTTTTCGTGGAGCTATCTCCATCTTGATAATGGAATACCGCTTACCCGGAAGGATGATCGTGAGCATAGCTTATCGCCAGGAGTGCTCTGAAAAATTTTCCTCATGGCACATCCTTTCAGCGATTGTAGCTTAGTCTGGGTTCATCTGCTCCCTTGATCCTGGCGGAGCTCTTGTACCAGATCCTGCCGTATTCCAAACAATGTGCTGTCTGAATCACATTCTCGTCGCCAATGTTATGAATGTGTATCTGTGTGAGCAGTCTCATACCTGAAGATCAAATCAACAACACGGCAGGCCATTTATTACCAATCGCAGGAAGCCATGCGGTAACTAGTAGTCGTGATAACCAAACATAATCAGGGAGAATCTGTAAGTCTATCACTGGGCCCAAAGTTCTCGTTCGGCGGCTTTCACGGCTCTCACGGTGGAGCGGGCCCAGTGGTAATGGCTTTGCATAGAACTACTGTAGGATAGCAAAGTGGCTCTACCTGATGATCTACTAGCTAAAAGAGTGCCAAACCTGGATGTCTACCACTCTCGAGATCACGTCTGATCCTCAGCTCGGGAGCCGAGCTCATCTAAGAGACAACACACTGCCTTCTTAAGGGCAATAAGCATACAGTCGAAACTCTCTACGTCCATACTCCATGTATGCATAACTACTCTATAAGCAGTACAAGCTGTCAAAGCGACCGATTTGAGCTAACTTAATGGTCCTCTGATGCATGTAAGTATAAACTTATGAGCCTGTGCTAACACGAACGTTTTGCATAGTTTTCATCATTAATGTTGAAGCAAAAACGGAATCTGATCGATACAAATACTTAGCATGTGTAGTTCGAATGCCCTAATAATATATATCGGTTTTGAAGTTGTTTTCCTTTATGACTGGATAGAGTTCCCATTGCAGGAGATGGAGAATTAGGAGGAAAGTCGATAGCAGCTTTGCCCAATCGGTCGTGCTGTGATGGGTTTGGTTTTGACTCAATGGATGCAGCAGCAGGATAAAGTGTGAGAGACAGTGAGATGTGACATAAGTTCATTCCAAAATTAATCATCAAGTTTCTGATCAAAGAGAACAAATGTGTATATCACGTTTTGCAGAAGGCCACATTAGGTTGGGTGCCAGAGATTAATTAGTTTTATAGGATTGTGGGACCAGTTTGTGATATGCACTTCAAAGCAGTTGAACTACAACCTCCTTTTCAAAGAGCCGAATGGCTTGTGCTGCCTATCCGAAGAAATACTCTTACCACCCATTGCCCTAGCTGATAAAACAGCCTCTTTTTTATAGTGACAGAAGAGCCTTTACGGCCATCACCACCGCTTGCAGTGGCGATAAAAGATCGCCCACCGCAGGAATTGAACCCACGACCTCGGGGCCGAGGTCGTGAAAAGCAACCGCCTTACCTAGTGAGCCATTATGGCTCACCATTGCAGAAATTTTACATATTAGATAACTTATCTCTGCAGTCTTATCATCACAATCCGCTCCAAGTACAATAATAATGTATTCTGCATGTCGCGCTAAGATAGCCTGATCTCTATTCAGGTGCTTTACAATTAGCTTCAAGAGAAGCAACAACCAATAATTAATGAAAAGCACGGCATCCTGCTTAGGGAAGCGTACAAAAATACACGGTTGTTATGTTAAGACGAGCATGCAAAATCATGCAAAAGACTCGCGGCCGCTAGTTTGTATGACTAGTTAGTAATGTAGTTCGATTGCATGTGGGCTGGTACTGCTCCTTTCCTCAACAGCTGGTGGGAGCATCCCCGAGAGGGGCCTGTGCACAGCTGTAGTCAGCTTCTAATGAGGCGTTGACGCAGGCCGATAATCGGCTGGTGAACAGATGGTGGATTCACCATCGGGATCGGCCAAGGGACAGCCGAGGTCGATGAGAAGAGACTCGAGTGTGAGAAGGGGGCGAAGGCAGTCATGCGTCTTGCGGCCTTGAGCGATAAACCGTTGGCGTTGTTCATCGACTAGCTCTCTGATGGGCGAACCAAACTGCAAGTAACACTCAATCAATCAAGCACACGTATTCAATGCATCCCCCATGATTCTTAGATATATACTTGGGCCAATCTTGCCTGTATGCCTTCTTGTCGGATAAATCAATAAAGGACTTGGGATAAAAGCCAGTAGTTTTATGGTTCGTATAATCATCTGCTGTCAGTAGGATGTATGCAGTCAGTGGCAGACTTATTCAACAGTTCCAATAATTAGCAAAGATTGGCAATGCCTAGATGAGTGTGCATTCGCATGGGAACAAGTATGCTATCATGCACTGCCACACAGCATGTGAATGTGTGGTGCTTTCCCTAGTGGACCGAAAACGATAAGTGAACGTTTCTATAAGGACAGTCCTATTTCTGCAACCTAGGCAAGAGGTGATCGTTAGAGTAGCAGAGGTGTGTGGTTGTTACTGCCGAAGCCACTCTTAGAGCCAGAGTATAAATGATGCAGCTTCGGGTTGCATTCTCAGCATCCGGCAGATGCTTCGACTCATCATCTCTAGAGAGGCCTAGAAAGTTCTAGAAACTTCGTCCAGACATGCAGGTGCCCTGACTGAGCTCAACAGCTTTTTGGCTCTGAATATCTGGTATCATCCAGGGTAAACTACTTTGATTACACATCACCTACTTTGGACCAGCTGACCATCGATCCATAAGGCTTGTACCAATAACCTGCTCTACATAAAGGAAGCTTTTGGTGACAGGTGTTGTTGCACTATGCTTATATAAGCTCTTTTTTGTGCCAGTCATGGTATTGAGGTTATGTAAATACTCGTGACCTTGTCAAGCATTGATTCTGACCCACGGCAGGCATCAGCTGGTGGAGGGGGCACCGACTTGAAGACCCATGTGGCCCGGCTATGCTCATACCGAGCTGGCCTCGAGTTTCGTTTGCCCAGCTGTAACAAGGCTGTGTCAAGGCGGTCGACAATTAAGTAAATAGAGATTCGGAGGTCCTGCTGGTTGAGAGCATCTCTCTAAGGATTACAGCTCTCATGACCTCAAATCGGATCAACGTCAGTTTCATAATGCAGGACAACTGGGGTTGGCCAAGGGCTGAACATCGATGGAGAATTTCGCATCGAACCGGTACTGCTTGTGCAACCTCTGGGTTACCGGTCCACTGCTCTACCGAACGAGCTATCGAGACTGCAGTTCTGGGCTTTAAACCATAGATATTCTGCTGTGGAGATTGAAAGCCAGGCTGTTACTTCACAATTGCTTTTAGACCTCCCTATAAACCTACCCTTTGTTTGTTAGTTAGTCTTTCGGCTCCACAGTAATTTGTAGGTGTGCAAACGGCTTGTCTTTTGAAGAACCTGTTGCCACATTTGTAGTTACTGGTGGTACCTAGTTGTACCAATTGGAGCTGTTGCCGCGTGTAGTTAAGACAGCAGTACCAAAATACACAATAAACTCGGCATCAGCTGCTCACAACAGCATGGAACATCTTGTTATGATTAGAACATAGCTTCGGACCGTGAGCACCTTTTCTAATGATTTACACGGAGCTTGCATGAAGGAGATGCCAACATGGCCTCGGCTTTGCATGCATCACTCGCTGCAGTGAGATCCTGCCTTTACACGACACAGCAGTTTTCCAGCACATGTCCTCGGGTAGATGAGTGCTTTATTTAAGAATCGAGGTATTTGACTCGTTTAGCCTCAGGAACAGGCTGCGATTGCTGGTTTCCTACCATGATAATGCCAGGTATGTCAATTGTGGCAGTCCAGCTAATTTTACTACCGAGGGCGGATTACTCAGTGACTTGCCACAGGATTTTTGCCGTGAGCATACTCTGCCACAGGGAGGCTAGGAAGGGCTTCTGGCCTACAGCCCTCCTTGAACTAGCCTGAAGTGGCCAGCCATGGTGCCACCTCTGCCCCTTAATAAAGTAGCTGGATTCCACCAGTCATTCGTACTGAGACCTCTGATCGAATAGGTAAGCAAGGAGAGGCTGCATTTACCTTTGCCGATGGGTTGCTATTTATAGACAGGATTAACATTAGCTTGTGCTCCAACGGTCAGGTCAGCCATATGGCAATCGTTTGCCAATGTGTGTCGAAGACCCAGGCATTACACAACCTATATGAACCAGCCATTCTGGGGCTTACTCGAGTTGTGACATGATGAAATACACATTGCAAATTGCTCTATGGGTATGCAATGTCACTCGTGCACTGCACAAAAGTATTGCTTGCCACCTGCTTTACTGAGCACTGCTGACATGGGTTTTGGCTCTGCCCGGCACCCTTTCGTGGATACCTTTACGGTGACTGGGAGTGGCAGCTCTCGTTGTGTAATAACAGATTTCGGCATTTTTGTTTCTTTGCTCATGGATATCCTTCCAGCGACTCTATATTATAATTTAGAAGCAAGGCTAGCACTTCACGATCCAAGTCGTGGGGGTTCGTGCCCTGTAGCAGACAATTTTTTATTACCCACTACGATGACAATAATACTAATAATAATTCATATATAACGGGTTGCTCCAAATTCTTTCAAATCGGCGATCATTTGACGAACACTTTAAAAGCCTGGATTAAATTCAGAGATCATAGCAAACTATCGCCCAGTTTTCCTCTCTTCCTTGTTTGTCGAAGGATCTCGAAAAGATTGTCGCTAAGCAGCTAGTAGCACACGTCTGAAAGAATTGTCAGAAACACTTCAGTTGGATTCAAGCAACAACACTCCACTAAAACTGCTCTCTCCCTGTAACCTACGACATCTCGTTTAAACGGTGACAGAAATGTCACTGCCCTGGTTCTGCTGGATCTGTCAGCTGCGTTTGACACTATTGATCACAATATGTTATTCAACGATTGAAAACGACAATCGGTCTGGCAGGTGAAACACTGGCGTGGTTCAAATCGTACTTTTCCTAGAGCAGTCAGTCCATGTCGTGTAGTGGTCAAATCTCGTCCACCAGACCGGTCACCTGTGGAGTGCTGTAAGAGTTCGTTCTTGGTCCTTTGCTGTTCTCCGTGTGGGGGTAGGGCGGCCAGTAGTGGGAGTTATCCTGCCAAAAATGGCTGCTAACAGTGAGTTGTCCCCCCCCCCCGAAGCACATTTATTAATATCGTACTAAGACCAATAAAATGAATGGCATGAAAATTGGCACAAAGAACACTGGTAACATAAGCTATCGTTTGATGTGATATAGCTGCCGTATTTACCTTCTGATGACATTTACCAAGGTCACGTATAACTGCAGCTCAGCCATACACGGCTTTACCATCAAATCGCCCTGATTTACTACGTCATTGTAGAAATATGGCAAACCGCTCAATAGATGCAAGACACTTGACTCCACGCTAACCCCGCCACAACAAAAATACAAAAAATCGACATTCAAACTGTTGACTATCACGACCACAGCCCAGGGACATTTTGTGACAGGCACATTATATGCATACACACCCATTATGCGTAGATGCACAGGGGGGGGGGGACGTGGAGATAGGTGAGCCCTGCCTATATTCCAAGTTTCACACAGATCGGCTCAGTATCGACCAAGTTGTACAATTGATGAGGTACCAAGTAACATTGCTGGGACAGCACTCAGAGAAGCCAACTTAAGCTGCCAAAGCATGTAGGTGACAAATAACAAGATTGTTACTACATTTGTCGCCATACAACCTGGAAACACATACTTACGAGCGTGTATTTCGAAGTTCACACTGATTGGGTCACTATTACCCTACCTGTGACATTTTTACGACCTGTGAGTGAAAGGATGACAAAAGGCTTAGCATGACAAACAGCCAGTTTTGACCAAATGAAGTCTATCTACTGAGGTCCAATATGCACGCGAGAAGGCTGGAATGATTATGTAACTACAATCATACATTCCAAAGTTTTAAGGTGATCGGATAATTATTTAAGGAGATATGACATATGTGACAGCAGGCATTGGACTGCCGTTTGCAGGTAAACTTGATAGCTCCAAGCTATAACCAAGAGGCAGCACTAGGAAACGCTATTATTACATGAACAATTAAATAAATAGATAAATGTGGATCTTAGGGATAGGTCAACCTAACAAGATACTTATACAGCCTAAGCAGAACATACCCGCGATAGGTCTCATACCGCAGGCCATCACGTCAATCCACGCTACAGCCGGGCGGCTCACCCGCATTCGCCAATAAAAATATACAACTATTAACGACATAAATGAGAACTTGAAATGACCTAAATTTCCTTGAATAGAAATAAATCAACATTTTCAGACTGGCTTCCAGTAAACGACGCGATAGTTCCATCCAAGTCACCACGCTGACCGGCCGCCGTACAAAGTACCACTCGCGGCTGTCGCCTCGTGCGTTATGGCTGCTACAGGAACTGGATCAGCTGTCCCAGGATTCATGCGGTGCCGTGATAATGAACTCCTTAGTTACGGCGGCCCCGGCAGCAGTAAATTCTTAATACATTATCCCTAATGTTCGTCTACTGGCCAAACGACAGTGACTTCCGGTTTGTAATCCGATGTAAACATACCAATGTAAACATGTTTCTGCCAAGTAAATAAGGAGTGGGCCTTGGAATGTCGTTTGCAGCCGGTTGCCATGGGCGGGGCGGGGAAGCGGAGGCGGGACTAGGCCCCAACAGATAGGTGGTTTACTCTTTTATGATTTTGTTATACTACCAGTCGGACGTTTGATCTCAAGGGACGTGTCATTTCCGGGAAATTTTTACGTATGGTCATTTTCCAAAGTTATTTTCTGAGGGTCCGTTTAGGGCTAAGTAGCTTATATTCGCTGAGTTCACCAGAAAACCGCAGTTCCGGCAACGTTATTTTCAAAGAAAATTATTTTGTTGAGCTCGATGATACATCCGGTTTAAATAGATCTTAAATAGCAATTTTATTTACCATGTTCTACTCATCTGAAAACCACCAAAATTTGTGATTGCATTTATAATTAGTTTATCTTTTAATATGGAAACTTCAAATAAATTAACAATTCTTAAAAATTTTCGTAGGCTACCCCGTGAACTTCTACAATAAGTGACTCGTGCCCATGGGATCTGCTTTCACTTCTATGCTGACCATGCTCAGCTGTATTTGTGGTTTAAACCATCAGAATCTGCAACAGCAACTGATAAATTGAATGCTTGCCTTGCAGACACTCGATCCTGGATGTTCGCAAATTTCCTTAAAGTAAACAACGATAAAACGGAACTACCTCATAGGATACCCCAAACATGCAGCTGGACTAGGAGACTTTACTCTTGTAATAGGTTAGACTGTTGTGCGACCATCACCATGTGCTCGAATTCAGGCGTCGTCTAAAGTTTCATTAAGGTGACTGCCTCCACAGCTAGCCATCATGACCGATCCCTATATAAGATTAGGAACCGTCTTGCATTGTGGCTTGCAAAGAATGGAGCTAGCTCCCTGGTATTATCTATGTTAAATTATTGCAATTTAATTTTGGCTGGCCAACTGAAAAAGTCAATAGGCCACTGAAGCTGGTGGTGAATGTGGGTGCAAGGCTAGTTAACAACAGCCACGTGTCTCCTTTGCTGAAGGAGCTTCGATGGCACCAAGTTGATAAAAGAATATAGAATAAAGTTCTTTATAGGCTCACCATTGCTTGGCTCTTGCATGCCTACCTTTCCTGCTACACTAGTTTCAGCTTAGTCTCATATCCTCAGGTCTTCCGTGGACAAAAAATAAATTCCATTCCCACGCTACCATTGACAAATAACAGGAGCTTTTGGTCTGCAGGTCCTAGACTGCAAGATTCACTTCCACGATTCTTATACAACGCCATCTCACATCTCACACCACTTCTCGCCGACCTGCACCGGCTCCTAGTCAAGCAACGCATCGACTTCAAGGTTTTGTCACTCACTTTTAGGTCACTTCATGTCCTTACTCCAGCCTACCTACTAGACCTACTGCCCCACCAGACGAAGCATCGTACCATCTGGTTTTCGGAATCTAACTGTTTAACTATACCTTGTACAAGCCTCAAATTCTTTGGAGACCGTGCCTTTAGTTCCTATGCTCCCAAAGCCTGGAACTTACTCCCGACTTCCGTCACGACATCCCCTGACTTGTCCACATTTAAAAAGAAATTAAAAGCGCACCTATTTATGACAGCATTTAGTGGGTCCCTTTGATTCGTCCTTTATGTGCTCATGCGTGCTGCCACTAAGCACATTTGCATGCTGACCCTTTGCATGTCACCCCTAATCATGTTATTCTTGTTTATCGAGCATTCTACCACTAACCATTTGATCGTGCTTCCTTTGAAGCAAATGTAAAGCACCTAGAAAAAGATTGAGTTCTCTGAGGACGCTATATCAAGTGTGTTATTAATATATTCTTATTATTACCTACTCTCATGCTACTGACTGTGACACATCTTTCTATCCGTCCTGACTTTCATGCTACCCACTTCTTCGACAGCCCTCCCGACTTAGGTATGCAACTTACTTTCTCTTTGTTTCGTGAGATATAGTCCGTTTTCTACAGCATGCACAATCCGAAATCGCTTAGGCTTTGGCTGTGTACAGTAACTTTCGTAATACCTACTTGGTCTTAGTGGCTTTGTGCAGCTACAGACGAAGATAAATTACATGACACTACAAAGCAACCGGCCAAACTAATTAATTGAGGTTGTAGGCAGGCTACATGTACCCTGTTATGGATGCTGTTTTCTGTCAATTCCCTTCTCTAGCAAACCGAGGTCAAAGTCACTGTCTTCGGTTTCCCTTCTGTTCCTGGTGAACCGCGATTTGTAGAAGCAAAGCTGGTCGGCGTAAGGGAGGAAGTTAAGTAAAGGTTGCTGATTTAATGTGATTTATTTATTGTGGTGCTATAAGCATTAGGCCAGTGGAGTTTATGGTCATATTATTTACTGTCGTCAGCTTATGACATAGCCATGCTTATAGCCTAGCTGATTTATGGAGCCGTCACTGGATTACGTGCCATGCCGATTAATGGGGAAGGGTATGTATGGGCTAGTGGCCTACAGAGGGGGGGCAGTTGGGACGCTGGCGGAGAGCCGGACGGCTGCGTTTCGGGAGCGCTGTAGGCGCCCGCAAGAATATACGTCTTGGTGAATCCGCTTCGGTATTTTGCGTTTTATCGCGTACGTTCTGACGAGAACTTTAAACTACATTTAACAGCCTTGTTTTCGCCATGCTGGTTTGGCCCAGTGGTCAAGGTGCTCACCTCGAACCAAGGTCAATGTGAATGTATTTGATGAACAAGGTCGTACGCTCGAGCCCCGAGGCATATGTGAAATGCCTGAATACATATATTCTCTTAGAGTTCTCTAAGGACGCTATAGAAACGATGCCGCCTTCGTTAAGTCTTCCCCAAGTCTTGGACTGTCCCCACCATATTGGTGATATATACACCGAAAACTCGTGCAGGTAGGTAAAACCCGGCTCTACCCATGAGTTAAGTTGCTCGCACTTCCAGACCCAGGTCGTAGGTTCGAATCCTGCAGCAGACAATCCTGTAATGCCCACTGCATATATATGTACATATACATATATATATATATATATGTATGTATGCATAAATATATATATGTATATATATATATATTCTCGCTTTCAACAGTAGAGATATGCTAGTAGAGCCAAAAGCAGCCTTCCTCCTGGGTCTTAGCCCAGGGGTAAGATTCACACTATTCTCGCTTTCATTAGTAGTCATCCCCTACTAATATATCTCTACTAATGAAAGCGAGAAAGTCCTCCGTCGCGCGTCAAGATAGCATCCTTCAGTCAAGATGCAAGATGGCACAGCATTGTCGTCCGTGACCATACCGTTACTATTAATATGATTACCCAGTAAAATAGACTACATGCAGTGAGCTCTCGTATATTATGTATAAAGATCCGGCTGTGACTTTTTTGCAGTAGGGCTCTTCCATGAATATATGTATATATATATGTGTGTGTGTGTGTGTGCGTGCGTGCGTGTGTGTGTGTGTGTGTGTGTGTGTGTGTGTGTGTATGTATGTATATGTAAATGCGTACAGTCGACCCTCGTTTATCGCGGTTAATCCGTTTCAGACTTTACCGCGATAGGTGAGCTTCCGCGAAGTAGGATACTCTATTTATAAATCAAATATTTTCGTAGTTGGAGCATAGAAGACCTGTTTATGACCCTCTAAATACGGCTTTTAACGTTATTAGAGCCCTCCGTACATAAAATAACACCCCTATAGTTACCTTTACACTCGTATTACCAAATATATTGGACACAATAAGAGAAAACAAGACATATTAGACGTGACAAACATCGTATTGTCATTGTTGTACATTTAATTGCACACACACACAATTTGTAAGCACAAACATTAATCTATGAAAATAGTGCGTTTGGGAAGTGATTAAGATAAAGAGATGTATAGCACAGCAAAGAAGAGCAAGGTTACTGCTCCTCTGAAGGCCCGACTTCAGTAGGAATGTCTTCAGGTGGTGCAGTATATTTAACAGGTGCGTCGTTATCTTCTTCCGCGTTCCGTACGTATAGTAACTTTAATTTTTATTGTAATACAGGGGTGTACAATTGACTAAGACAAACGAGCACGTGCTATATCATTTTCACTGCTTCGATTAACCTTTTTAATGAGTATACACGTATTTAAAAAGCGCTATAGAGTGAAGCCGCAAAAGTCGAAGCGCGAAGTAGCGAGGGACGACTGTATACGTTTGCACATCGCTCTGCGGGCGGAGTTGGCTTGATCCGCTTCGGGACGAACGCCTCCATCCTACGAGAGCTGCGCAAGCTTGTCGCATGCTGCGCTCGCCCGATGCGAGCGTCCGTCAAGTCGGCCGTCACAGACTCGACCTGGCAATCGCCAGCCTGGATGGCACCCCATCGTCTGATGAGGAGCGTTCGCGATACCTGAGCCCAGCAGCCCTCGGCCCTGGTAACAGGGTTGGCTAGACTTCGCTGCGGTCGGACGCCATTACCGGCTCGGAAGCCGTATGGCCCCTTTTTCCTGAACCGGGAGGCCCAGGTAGCACGCTCGACTCCTGCAGGACCGCCGGCTGATGTATACATACCAGTTAAAAATATTTTTCTCGATGATATATAGTTCATGTGTATAGCGCCCTAATAGGTTTACACGGTCGGTCTCCCTCTAAGTCTTGCTTCCTACTTGCTAGCTCCTGATGTACGTGCGGCAAATTTTAACCTTTCACGATTGCTTGTCGCACTGGCCGTCTCACTATCGTATTCTTGTGTGACTAGCTCGTAGATTCCTGTAAACGGGAACTCTCGTGGAACGCTTCGAATATTTCGCCGGTAGTGACGTCCGCCAAGTTTTCGAAGTAGTGAAGAAGCCGTGCTTGCAACGGCGCGCCTATGATTGGTCGTTTGCTATGTATTCCATAAGTCTTGGACCGAACCCACCGTATTAGTATACACCGAAGATTCAAGTGAGTAGGAAGCAAGACTCACCGTGTAGATTCGGTTGAGAATTCATTTTGCATTAGGGCTCTTACGATCGGTGTTTGTAAATATATAGGCATCTTCGCTAACTTGTCATCGTATTCCAATAAATATTTGCAAAGTTGTTTTATGAGACTTTAGCGTTCATTGTTGAGCTGTCGGGTGGACCTTGTTTTCTTGCTCGCATAATTACAAAAAATAAAAACATACTCTACGAGGTCCCACTTTTAACCAACTCTTTATAATACATTATGGGGTCTTTTCATTTCACTAAGCAGACGAAAGCTTGTCAGAACCAGAGATTTTCCTACTTTTCTCATTTCATCCTGCTGCGTTCTCATTGGGCAACGGTCCGTCGGAGCAACGGTCCGTCGGAGCAACGGTCCGTCGGAGCAACGGTCCGTCGGAGCAACGGTCCGTCGGAGCAACGGTCCGTCGGAGCAACGGTCCGTCGGAGCAACGGTCCGTCGGAGCAACGGTCCGTCGGAGCAACGGTCCGTCGGAGCCACGGTCCGTCGGAGCAACGGTCCGTCGGAGCAACGGTCCGTCGGAGCAACGGTCCGTCGGAGCAACGGTCCGTCGGAGCAACGGTCCGTCGGGGCCAACGGTCCGTCGGGGCCAACGGTCCGTCGGGGCCACGGTCCGTCGGGGCCAACGGTCCGTCGGGGCCACGGTCCGTCGTGGCCACGGTCCGTCGGGGCCACGGTCCGTCGGGGCCACGGTCCGTCGGGGCCACGGTCCGTCGGGGCCACGGTCCGTCGGGGCCACGGTCCGTCGGGGCCACTGTCCGTCGGGGCCACTGTCCGTCGGGGCCACTGTCCGTCGGGGCCACTGTCCGTCGGGGCCACTGTCCGTCGGGGCCACTGTCCGACGGGGCCACTGTCCGTCGGGGCCACTGTCCGTCGGGGCCACTGTCCGTCGGGGCCACTGTCCGTCGGGGCCACTGTCCGTCGGGGCCACTGTCCGTCGGGGCCACTGTCCGTCGGGGCCACTGTCCGTCGGGGCCACTGTCCGTCGGGGCCACTGTCCGTCGGGGCCACTGTCCGTCGGGGCCACTGTCCGTCGGGGCAATCATAAAATGTGTTCGTCTGCACAAAGCGACGGGTCATCGCACGACATGAGAGCCAGTTAACGGCAGCTGGCTGGAAGCGACGAGCCATAGATATAAGTCAGCAACTGCTATAAGATTCTGAAATGCCACCGGTAGGCTTTCAAAGTTCAAAGAGTGCTGGATCGCTTACACCAATAAACAGTCCAATGCGAGTGCAGCCGGCATTGCAAAAGTTGGCCCGCTCTGGTTATTGGTAGGTTGCGGCAACTTTCCCAAGAACTGCGAAGGAGGTCAAGGCAGTTTTTACCGAATGTCCGACTCCGTTTTGAGGGTCATTCCCCGTAATAAAAATATTTTAAATTAAATAATTACAATTTAATTAAATTAGTATTTTAGTATAATATTATAGTTCAATGCGCTGCACGTTCTGGAAGCGCACTGGGATTCTGTAATGGCTGCCATCTTTAACCCTTTTCGGAGGTGATCCGCTCACCTGGCTGGATTAAAGAGTTACCAATGGCTTCGGAACAAAAAGGGCGCAGTCATCTGTTCAAAAATAAAGGAAAAGACGCGGACGTACGTATGCTGACCTTGTATTCTTATGCTGGTGGCCTAGGTGCTAGGCAAGTGTGCATGACGCGTCTATTCCCCGGCCTGGAGTTTCGAGCGTCCCTGCTTCGCGCTTTCTCTGCGAGCGGTCGCAGTCGCTGTAAAAGCACTGCTCAGCTTGCTTGCTTGTTATGCTGAAATTTGATCTCCATTACTCACCCGCTAGTTTGTCCAGCACGGTTAGCAAGTCGGCCAGTCGCAAGCCGTACTCATGCAGTGGTTCCCTCCTGACGTGCTCCATGCTGCGACCGACGCTGATAATCGCCGCAGCTCTCGCAACAAAAAAGGCAAGAGGTCGAGGTGCTCCAGAGCATAGTTTGTGCGCGTAGTCTCGACGTGTGCATTACGAAGCGCTTTATTTCTTTGCATCATAACAGCCTAGGCAGCTGTGCTTCTAGTCATCCTAAAGATGCACGACCGTCCTAATAACAGCGTGTGGTGTCATTTACAAAGTGATACAAGTCATAACCATATGCAGAGGGAAGACTTCGAAGGCTGTCGGCTGCTGCTCCTAGTCTTCTAGTCCGCAGTACGAAAAAAATAGCACTAAATGATCCTCCGACACTTGGACAGCTGCACGAGGCTAAGGGATAAGCGAAGTCTGCATTGCTTAACACGTATAAGTCAAACGACCCGTCGTGAGAATTGCTTCCTAGCTGCGTCGTTTAGCCAATATCTCACGGACTACTACGGTATAGGAATATGGTGTGATGCTGATAAGACCCATTTTCGTTTTGCCTGTCGTGTGCATCGGTTAGTGTGCATCGGTTAGTTGCTGCTGGGACTGAAATCTGCTACTGCCACCATATTGGCATACTTTGAGATCTGGTACTTGGCAAGGGCCCTCCTGTAAGTAATGGATTCTAACATACTCGGGTGTCATATCGTGGGCTGGATCATGCAAGTGTGGCTGAGTCAACAGCTGGGTTTTCATATTTTCATTCGATGCAGCCATGCATGCAATATCGTACCACTGTTAAGATAGTAGGAGTAATGTGTCTGGTTGGCCTTAGGCACGGACCCTCAATCCCCAGATCCTAGCAACTTTTCTGTATTTTGAGTGATGTTGCTCTTGTGATCTAGCACAAGTTGTTCGTGTTGTGGACATGCCGTTTGTCTACTAATCATACAAAGCTGCTCTTTGTAGGCGCTTCGGCAAAGGCGAGCCGTTGTGAGCGTGGAATTGCGCAAAACCAAACGTGATGAAAGCTTACTAAAGAGGAGAAACGTTCCTGAGCAAGACTCTGACTCTGACGACAGTGAACACCCTATTACGAGTTTATCGACGATTGTAAAAAATGCTTCTAGTCAAGAAATAAGTGTTAAGCTTTCGGCTGTCCAAGCAGCCAGGTATGTAGACACATGTCAACAATCCTTGTTAGCTCTTTCGTTGTGTGTGCACTTGGACGCAAGTGCACAGGGGCAGAGGCTTGCCTAAGCAGTTGCTTGCTGGGACCCACAGTCATGGCAATAGCTTGCTGTGACCCAGACCACACTCATGGCTGTGCTTATGTGCCTTGATCACCAAGTGGGTTACGGGTCTGTTGCCAGTGTGCTTGTGTCGATTGTTGAAACCATATTGCTTCTTTGGTAACCGGGAGATAAGTGTGCAGGCTGTTGATTCAACTGCACAAGTAGTTACTGCAAGCCTGGCAGGTCTGTAAAGGCATATTAACTAGTCTGACGATTTCGACAAATTATTCTGGTTTTTGGGTTACTCTGGGCAGCCTGACAGCCGTTTGACAATGTTTTATATAATTCATTTATATAGCGCCCAAGAGAACTTAATCACTATTCAGGCGCTTCACATATGCCTCGGGGCTCGAGCCCACGACCTCAGCCAGACCCTGTTCGCGAGCACCTTAACCGCTAGGCCAAACCAGCTCTGCATATTTTTGAGTTACTGTTCGTAGCGGGTGAGACTCTTTCAGTTACTAAACTCCCATCCTTGGTTTGACTTGTGCTACTGTGTTCAATGAGAAGTACCGTTTGTCATTCTTGCCTTACGGTGCAGAATATGACCTTGGTGGCCAGATACTTGCTAAGCACAGTTGTGGTTTTGAGATTTGGTGGCAGGTGCCAAGGTCAGGTCGGCTGTTCTTTCTTAATTTTAGTTAATGGTTAGTTAGCTTTGCAGCTGTTCTCTGTATGCTAGTGAACTGGTTAATTCGATTGGTGAGATAAATTCAGATGTTTAGTAAGATTAGTTTTATATTTCAGAATGTTCGTCGAGCTTGAAACCTGATTGCAGCATTGCAATGTAGTTTCCTGATTTAAGGGCACCTGACCAGTTAAAGCTCCAGGACTGCTTAGTTCAATATAACATTCTGTCACTGAGAGTAATTTTAAATTACACAATGCCCTCACGCGTCTGCAGTGGGAGTGTCAATTTTTTATAATGAGCAGGAAATGGTCCTACTAGCCGCTGCTTTACATTTGGAGTTAGGTGCTCCAGTCTAATCATGGTGTATTGCATAAATTAATGTGTATGTTTATTAGTGAAAATTAGTTGGCAGCAGAGAGATAACATCTGCTGCAGAACTTCAGCTGCATTTGCAAGATCTAACTTTTTATGACATTCTCTAGCAAGATAAAAGAATTTGGTGAGGCCATCCGTGAGCATCGTGAACAGAGGAAGTTAGCTAGTTCAGAGGCTGGGCCAGGATTTTCGTATAGGGGTAAGATCAGCAAGATTGGTGTGTAGAGGGCAAGGCCTGCCCTATTTTCATGTAGGGGCAAGACAAGACCCGCAAATAATTAAGAATTAAGTGTGGAATCAGTGTACACGAGTTTTGCAGATTGACCATTAATTGGAACTAAACAATTTCGTCATTGGTGATTGTGGTGGCCGTAGGAATAGGGGGCTGCCCAGGTTGCTGCCCAGGTTGCTGCCCTGCCATTGGGTGGGTGAATGCCTCAGCCCTCTTGCTCTGCCACTGGGTGAGTTGGGTGGGTGCCACTGGGAGGGTGCCACGTGGTGCAAAAGTTGCCCCATGTATGTGTAGCTTTATGTACAGGCAAGTAGGGAAACCTCAGCAGCAGTTGCATGTAAAGATCATAGTCACCTCTTGAAAGCTTACCAGAGAAAGCAAGCTAGAATGTGAGGGATAGAGTTAGCCCCTAAGGGTCTACCAAACTTCGTTGTCAAAGTTATGTATGCTTGAGTCTGCAATGTCATCCCTATTTTGTTAGTTTTAAGTATATGATATAACTCATTTGTATAGCGCCCTAAGGAAACTTAATCTCTATTCAGGCGCTTCAATTATGCCACATGGCTCGAGCCTACGACCTCGGTCATCAAAAACATTCCTGTTGACCTCGGTCATTAAAGCGTCTACATCCTGTGGTGCATGCCTTTGGTGTGCATATGTGCGTGTAATACTTTAGGGTAGGTGAATGGGTTAGTGCTTGACCGGTATATAGTGAATACATGGTTCATTCCTCAGTGTCAGGCAACCTGGGTTCTCTCACTTGACACACGTAAGGTGTATATTGTATATATAGTGCTAACATTTGCAAGCCCCCCAAAACAAACCCACCCATTATGTGTTTCGTACGAATTCGTGGTGAGGTAATCAAATATGGAAGGTGTGCATTATTTTTTTAATGTGTGAAGTGCTGAAATGTTGCTTATGTGCCACTTATTTCAGACTTCTGCAGTGCTAATTGGAACTTGGGAGGGGGCAAGGGAAGAGATAGAACGTAGTATATCGTACCAAAGCCAAGCCAGGGCTGTTCAATGATGATGTTCCCAGCTGAGGGCCAGAGATAGAGAGAGCTATCTGCTGCCTTCCTAGCTATGGAGGATGTCATTTCGTGCTGGCCTTGTGCTTCCCCCCTTTTTTTATCATTTCTTTCACTGTTGCAAGTGGTGCTTTTTCGATGCATTGAGCTGTGTGTTTGGAGCTAACTCTCATTAACTGTACTGTTGCTACCAGAGTTGTGTTTTGGTCTCATGAATTACAATTTTGTCCACATTACTGCAGCATGCTATAGGGCACTCTCGGTGCTCCAGCTCCGTTAATGTTGGATGTAGGGGCAAAAGCCAGAGAGGTAAGGCTGTTGGTTAGGTTTACGCAAGAGGCCGCCTAAGAGCGGCTCATTCTCTCAGCACCTGAATTAGCATTACTCGTGAGCTCAGTGTATAGCTTTGCAAAATATGCCCCCTGTCAGTCTACGTGTGCTTTAAAGAAATGTACGAAATGTTGCTGTGGGATTCCATCCCAAAGCTTCTGTTAGATTGCTCATGAATTATTCATCATAACGGACCAACACTCGTTTCTCATTGACAAAAGTTCCAAGTTGGTATGCGAATTTCACTCCCATATGGGGATTTGCTTTCTTTTGCCAAACCGTAAGCCGACCATGTTCACTGAATAAGTCTTTGCTTCTGCGACTGTTGGGGGATCTAAACTCGGGCTGTGCATACATATTTCATACGGGGAGGGAGGCCATATTCTAATGCAGTTAGGGCCACAGTCAGCTTAATGACTCAGAAGTGTGTTCTTAGCAACAGAAATGATGGATCTCACCTTGTAGAGACATACCCGGGTCCAAAAATTCTGGCAGCATGGTCGTAGCTGCTGTGGCTGTTATTCTGTAATAAAGGAGGATCTTCTATGATACCAGGCTTACTTAAGTTGTACACAGCTTGTACAAATAATTATTGACTTACTAAAAACAAACGTGCTGTTGGTATGTATGCAGTTCATGTGACACTGCTCCAGCACGATTCTTTGTAACCTCCCTTATCTGGCCAGGCATCGAGTCCGCAAGCTTCTGCGTTGTCTCCTCTGCTGTAGCACATTCCGAAAAGCTGTAATTTTATTGAAAAAGTCGGCTACTAATGTAGGCCGAACACCTGCCTTACCCACAACTCAGGTCTATACCTGCCTCAGCCCCCTGTCTATACCAATCTTTAGTCGTTCTATGTTATTCAGATAAGGTGACTGGTTGGGCCACTCGATCAGCACCAAACTAAGTACTCGTCACATAGTACTTTACTGGCCTAGCGGTGCATAGGGCCGTTGCTGTCGAATATAACAAATCCCCAGGCATAGTATTTCAGCTTTGAAACTCAACTTGCTTGACCATCAACAACTTAAGTACTTTTTTGACGAATCTGTTAAGTTGCTGATGCATTGGCCTACCCAGTCACCTTATCCGAACCCACAGAACGTTTATGGGGGCAGTAACGACAGGTGGCTGAGGCAGGTGTTCGGCCCTACACCAGTAGTCGATCATTTCAGTAAAATTCAGGCACTGAAATATGCCACAACATAACTCGGCTTCTGGAAGCATGTGAAATAGGGGCAACCGGTCTAGAGACTGCAATAAAACTGGCAATATTTTTTTGGATCGTTTGATCAATCCTCTTGATAAATAAAATTCGTACCTGGCAGTCGTAATGCACTCGGAAGTAATGTTAACAATAATCATAATAATAAAGTTGTTATAGCATCCTCAGAGAACATATCTCTCTGTAGGCACTTTACATTTGCTGTAAAAGAAGCATATTGTCCCATGATTTGCAGGTAGTATTCAATTCATTTATGGCCTCAATGTGGTTAAGTACCCCTACATTGCCTGCTGCTGTTGTAAGCAGGTATATGCTTAGCCACTCCTGAGGTGAACGTAGGATTGACTTTTGTGGTTAACATACTTTAACCAGTAAAGAATACTCGCCTTTCTTCGGTCGTCGTGTGTCGGTTCTGCCATTCCCTTTTTATGGCTTGCTTCTTTGTGGGCTTTTGTCATTAGTCGAGCTTTCTTTTGTTTTCTTTGCTAGAAGCCTGTGTACGTTGAGCCTTTGCCTCACCGTCCACTCGGTGAGGATTGTGCCGGTGCTAAGCTAGTGTTTTGGCATGGACCCGAGCGATTGCAAAACTGGCCTTCAGGCACTCAATTTTAAGGAGCCAATCCTGGTAGAAGCCGGAGGGCGTTCTGAAGCAGGCTGGCTCTTCATCGTCCCGAGCACACATTTCCCGAATGTTATATTAGACAGCTTTATCTTTTTTTCCCAAATTCCAAGCGATCTCTTGGTGCTAACCTTCCCAGAACGGTACGAACCGTGCCAGCTCTTTACAGAGTCCATAAGGTGGCCTCCCTTTGCCATTGCTACTAGTACTGCATGTAAATGTCGGTGGGGTCAGCCGGCGAATTATTATCGTGTAGCATATTTGTTTGTAGGAGAAAGCATTAAATGTGTTATCAAAACCTGCCGAATGACACTTTTTTTTAAAGAAAGCTTCAACTGTGCCGGCTCAATTTTCACAGCATCTATAAGTTGTGAAGCTCAAACAACCAAACCTAATTTTTCTTGAAATAATGTAACAATAAGAAATGGGCTGTATTTGCCTAATAAAACCTGAAAGTTCCTAAAAAGATAAGTTCTCTAAGGGCGCGATTATTATCATTATAGCTATAAAAAATGTTTCGGCTGAACAAGGCAGAATGTGC
The DNA here is from genome assembly GCA_009760855.2 of Cristatella mucedo. Taxonomy (NCBI): domain Eukaryota; kingdom Metazoa; phylum Bryozoa; class Phylactolaemata; family Cristatellidae; genus Cristatella; species Cristatella mucedo. The sequence continues at coordinate 1,510,807 of WPIO01000062.1, read as the reverse complement.
TCGGATCAAACCTTTTTAGTCGATCCCCTAAGCTATAACGAATATTGGTACCTTAATAATTTACTTGATTGCTGTGAGGTATTTTGAGAGTGTGCTATGGTTGTGAGTTACAAAACACCATGGCCTGACTTTCAGCCCTTCATCTTGAAGCCGTTAAATTGGAAGAGAGGGCTACAAATCTGCATCTTTCAGAATTAGCTGATAAGCCTGTTCGTAGCTGCTACAACAATGTTAGGGTCGTGACCCATAATTATGTTACTAATTATATATTTGTGTATTACCATCGGAGCACTGAATCTCTTTCTAGGCACTTTACAGATGCTGTATAGAAAGCATTACCAAATGATTGTTTTGACTTATAGATACTTCCTTTGCAACAAATATAGAGTGCCTAGAAAGAGATTTGTTCTCTGATGGCACTAAATCAAATGTATTATTATTATACTTCAAGGAGCCCAGATTTAAAAAAAAACGAATACGTAGCAGTATTTTGTAAACCACAATCTGACATGCTGCGACATACTGTAATCAGATGGTCGGCTGTCATTGGAATTAATGTTACTAGAATATGTATTCCAGTGCTTTTGTTTGCTTGCTTGTAAAGACACAGTAACTTGCTTGTGAGAAGCTTGGCAGTGCATCTCGGTGCCACACCCGCCACGAGGGCACCGGTTGATGCGTCTTTGTGTGCTTGTGCTGTAGTGGCACCGCAACCGGCACAGCCTGCAATCAATGTTACTAGAATATGATGTATTCCAGTGCTTTTGTTTGCTTGGTTGTTACGTACGAAATGACATAAATTATTTCTGGCATTGCTTTCAGCTTTCGAGATAGTAGTTCTTGGAGAGCAGAATCAAAACTCTGTAAGGTTTGCTGTGTGCGTGAATTATCCTCATTTAGAAGAACACATAAGTAGTCTCTATGGGCAGTTCTTTAGTTATAGTCACGATGTGAGTTGAGAGAACATTGTAATGAGGCAGCCTAAAACATTGAGCGACGGCCTTTCGAAGTATCCATCATCCTATGCAGCCGTCTGCTGTCGAGTGGTTGAGGGTGTGGACAATGGCTGGTTGGCAGCTGATGACTTTGCAGTGGGGCCAAATCACGCATGGACGGCATCCATCTACTCCAAACTGCTGCTGGCTTAGTGGTGTAAAACAAGGTATATATGGCTATGGCGAAGTGCCTAGACCGGGCTTGACCGGCATGGTTTTTGCGACTGGTGGTGCGACTTTTTGGACTTGTGATGGTTAGTATTGGAGTCAGGAGACTCATTGCTCGATTGTGCTACCCTACCTGGCGACAGGTTGTCCGAGGGTCTGTGGCAGTAAGATTAGCTATTTCATGTGAGAGCAGACGGTTTCGAAACGGTGAAAAATAGCAATGACTTGGTAGGAACAAAAGCTGTCTAATTCCTGTTCTGCTTAACAAAAGATTAAACAATCAATAGTTGACTATTCACGCTGCTTTGACTGTTGATACTTGGGCATGTCCTATTGCTGAAATCAAATGTTGCAAGACACCAAAACTGCACTGATGAGAATTATCACTTCATGTAATTCGTGTATCATTCCGACCCAAGTCTGGTCAGATTTTATGTTCAAACCCATGAGTTGCTGGGGAAGTACCAACGCGGTGTATTTGAAAGAAGACCACCTGGCTGGTGCGACCATCATAGGATGTGTTTTGTTATGCTATACCGAATTATTCTTTTGATAACCCGCGGTCGTAATCGGAAAAGGCATCACAAACTAACAGGTTTATTTTTTCTGCACGTGATTAGCAAACAGTGGCAAACCTGGTCGCCTGGCAGTTTGTTGTTGGAGGGGAAGCATCAGGTTGGCTAGCTTCAGCCGATCGCCACTAAGACCTATAATGTAAGCTGCTAATTTTCATGTGGTGCATCCTTACTGTACTTATGTTCGTGTGTCTAAACTTGAATTGCATGTGTGAACTGTCAAAAGTGTTATAATAAAAATTAGTTGATTTTTCAGATTTTGTGTGTGCACCAAGGGTTCCTTTGCTTACTGAAATGCTTTGTCAGCTCCATTTAAAGCCTTGATATATATATATATATATATATATATATATATATATATGTATATATGTATGAAAGCCATGTGAATGCCTTACACCTTGAGCAGACAATAGTTGCTTGTGACTTCTCATTGGCAGTCAGTAGTTTTTTATGGCTAATCTTATTGCTTTTAGGAAATTGTTGTCCAGTGACCGAAATCCTCCTATCGATGACTTAATCGACTCTGGCATATTACCAATACTGGTGCATTGCCTGGCTGATGACGAAAAGTAAGCTCTGTTGGCAATTGTATTGATATTATAATATTATATTCAACGTAGGTCTGACACCCGACTCTTGGTTAGTTAGGTTTTGTTAGATTAAAGTAGTTGAACTGAAATTAGACAAGTTTTTGGGGGTCCTGGGTTCAATTCCTGATTATCATGTAGTCTATTCTTTCTATCTTGTGCTACATTATCGTTTCTGGTATTTCGTACTCTATATGTTCGATCTGTTCACTTGCATTTTGATGCTGCTGCTGGTATACTACTGTTTTTGCTAACATTCTTTGGATTGAAAAGATACCCATTTGGACTGCCGACGTTAGAATGGACTCACATTATGTTCTAATTACAGCCTTGATCTGTTTGTCCATGAGTTCTGGGCTCTTGAGCTGGCCTGTCCAAATCCTGTCAGTTCAGTTTTTTTAATGTCTGCGCTATGCTGCTGGTTATTGTCCTGTTGCCAGATGAAATCCAGATCATGTGGTGCTGCGTGCTGATGGAGGGCCAATATCCTTAAAAGCAGGGTTACACTGTCTGTTCTCGGTCCTGCTTTGGTCTTATTGTATGCCTCAGTGCTACGTCAGGAAGAGGGCTACTATAAGAGTGGCGTATTGGAATCAGCCTTTGAAGTAGTAAAATAAGGGTATTGTAGCCGAAATTTACCAACAAGCTGTCGAGGAAGATAGACCACGGTGAAACGCCGAAGTCCAGTGCTGCTTGGCGGACCATCCCAGGGTAATTGCTGAATTCAGTGGGGGACGTGGAGCTGGCAGCTGTATCATTAGCTACGATCGGTGTTGCCTGCCCTGCTCAATGGGTGGAGCTGCTAAGAACTTTTCGAAAGAAGCAGACCGGCTTACTGACCATGAAACTTTCTACACACGTGCCAAGATGAAGTAGACCTAATGTCGTGTGACCTAGCAAGAGTAGAAACTAGAGCTTCTCAATCGACAAAACTTAGTTCCATTCAACTGGGTTCTAGTCCTCTTTGCGACTCAAAAGAGTTCACACTATGTTTGCCAAGCGTTTCCCTGATAGCTCTCATGCTGATAGTAGTCCCTGAAATGCTATCTTAATTTTTAATTGAACTGCTGAATCTATTCAGCATTACGATCATCATTTTCCCACCGTCTTATCTCATATTGCTTATTAAGCAGCCGACGACTGCTGCTCTTGATACTGCGGTCATCCCAGTCAGTTATAATGTCTTCAAATTGTGATATCCTGTTCTTTTTACTGTTCCAGCTTCCTCACAATGCTCAATCAGAACAATCCTCGATTTTTAATGCCTCCATAGCACCCTTCTGGCTCTAAGAGAGCTTGGAAAATCTCATATTCGTTTGAGCGCTAATATCCACTGAATCCGATATGGCATAGTCCCATTATGCCCAGAAGGCTAGCGATTGTGTGCAGTCTGGTGATTCTTAGTAGCAAGCTTTTAATGGACAACCAAGCCTGTTTCGCAAGGGGAAGATCTTTATTAGTATTAGTCGCAGCTGGTAATTTCTGAATTTGTTGACCGAGTGTTGCGACATGCTGAAGTTATTGAGCTCTCTAGTACGTCTGGAAAAAATACATTTGCCCAAATTTCTAATTTCACTATTGGTTCTTTGTGGTATTAAGAAATTCATTTTGCCAAACTGAATATACCAGACCTTGGCACATCCACAGATTTCTCGGGCCAGCAGTGTTATATGTTTACTGTATGCACTTAACATATAAGAAATCATTAGATGCTGGGACTTGCGATTAAATATTATATTACAAATATTAACTGATCTAACAGCCTCTTTTGTATAGTGGCAAAAGAGCCTTAATGGCTATCACCGCAGTTGGCAGTAAAGAATCGCCCACTGTAGGATTCGAACCTACGACCTCGTTCTTGAAGAGCAATCACCTTACCTACCATAAAACTGCAGTATTTAGGTAATGTCATGCTACCGAAACAATTCTACATGACGGGACATGTATCGTGAAGTAATGTTTGTGCATGTCAATCCTACTAACCATATCTACACGATGACCCTAACCTGTCCGTGTCACGTCAAGCAATGTTATTCTTGATGACATTTTGCATGTTACCACTCATCATTTGGTCATGGTTTCTTTACAGCATCTGTAAAATGCATAGTAAGATTCAGTTCCCTGATGGTGCTATACGGATATATTATTATTGTTATTATCAATTAGATTGATTGCAATAAGGCAAAAACACCAATAAAGGGTTTTTGCAGATTCAGAAGCCACTCGGCACTTTTCACACGCTTTCGTTTCTTGGAACCTAATCTTCCTCTGTTGCGTGAAAAGATGGTTTAGATTTTAAACGGATCCGACGTTAGAGGAATACGTTTTCAGCAATTGGCTGAGGTATTTGGGTAGCTGTCAAGGTTTGAAAGAATCCCATTTTTGCATATGCGGCCATTGACCTGAGATGATTTGAAGCAGTGTAAGATTATCATTGACCTGCGTGGAAAAGCAAATCGTCAAAACACATTTTTCTGTTGAGCATTAATTGGAGTCTAGTGCAGTGGTTCTCAACCTGTGGGTCTCGAACGACCCTTTCACATGGGTCGCCTAAGACCATAGCAAAACACGCATTTCTACATTTTGCACATAATAGTTTTATGGTTGGGGTTCATCACAACATGAGGAGCTGAGTTAAAGGGTCGCAGCATTAGGGAGGTTGAGAACCACTGGTCTAGTGTAACGATTGCCTGTCTAGAATTGCTTGGTGCACCATTGAACAAGAAATAATTCAGGTTTGTGATCCTAGATGCCACCTGTGCTTTCTGATATCCGTAATATGGCTTTCAATCACAATATGCTATACTTTTATTTGCCAGACACCCTAATAAATTCCTGCTCGTGTCGTGTCTCCTGGAATATGGCCACATTGACCTTTTTTTATAAATGTCTTCTGCGAGCACATATTAGCCGGTGTTTTTGTCTTGTTTTTCTACCTCTGCCGTGGTCTTTACGGTATAGTAATGTGCCAGTGCAAATTATGACAAAAATACATTTTGTGGTTTGTATGCAAACTTTGGTCATCGATGTCTTTGTTACTTCGAACACTGTATTGAGTGGTGAAGCGAATCTAGTAACTATGCCGTTTTCAATCTAGCCAGCACCTAAGAAGTGACTTGGCTAGCCGTCAAAATATATTTATCTGAAATATAATCCCCAAGGTGTCCAGAGAATTGTTGTACACAATAGAAGAACCTTGCACTAGCTTTGAAACCTGTGTCAAAAGCCTTAAGTAGCCTCAGAAGCTGCTTAAGCAGTCGGTATCTTGCTATGTTGCCTCATTACTAGCATAGCTAATTAATAACATACATTATTTGACCCTACTATTAGTTAGCATTACTAATCCTAGTTTGGTAGCCTAATGTTAGTGAAGCACTGCAATTTTTGTTTGTTTTATAGTAAGCCCAAATGTCAGGTGCATATGCAAACTCAATGGTGCATGCACAAGCACCCATAGGTGATGTAGCATTGTGGATTTACTTGCTGTTCTACTTGAGCTGCAGTTACTTGGGCCTGCTTAGTGCAGTAGTACTCAAGGCCTATGTGCAGAACCTGCTCCTCAGTGCCCACCCTAAATCAATCTTGATTGTGTCTTGTAAGATTGTTGAAGTCGTGCACGATAATATTGTTCAAGACATGATTTTTTTGCAGCTCATCTCTGCAGTTTGAGGCTGCTTGGGCATTGACCAATATTGCCTCGGGAACCTCGGAACAGACTAAGGCTGTCGTCACAAGTGGTGAGACTTCCAATCACGTGCAATTATATGCCGTTGTGGCTTGTGCCTCATTTTTTTGTTTTATCTTGGATCGTGGTTTATTAATCTCTCTGTACCATTAAGAGCTGTCAATCATCATCAGCAAAAGAGCAATATTCACTTTGCAAAAATCTGGAAGCAGGAATAATTTAAGGAAATTAATTTGGGAACGAATTTCACTGGGAGTGATTGAAAGGTTATCGTGTCAACGAAAAGGCGGTGCTTAAGCCAGAATTGTGTGTGACCTGATCCTGGTTTTCAACCCTTGTAGACCTTTCACAAAATGGCTATGCTTTGGTAACCGGTATTTCATTTTTGCCTCTGGCTGAGTTGATAAGCTTCGACTGTTCATTATTATAATAAATAAATGTGGACGGTTGGGAATGGGTCCTCTAGATATGTTACTGTGCGTGTTCTCGGCTGCCTTATAGAACACAGTAGTACTTCCGTGCATAGGTATGCTCGGTTCCTGAACTAGAAAGCTAGGCTGAGAGGCATCAGGGGACTTGCAGCTGAATTTTGATTTTCTCGGGCACTTTTTGTAGGCACTACTTTTAGGTTCGGATTTTTTCAGGTTCCAATGCTCTTAACTTTAAACCAAACTGCAGCTAGGCTTGTCTGTCGTGAGTGTTGCAGTTGCCACACCACACCACTTCTTTCTGACCTGCACTAGCTCCCATTCAAGCAACACATCGACTTTAAGGTTTTGTCACTAACTTTTAAGTCCCTTCATTCTTTGGTGCCAGCCCACCTATCACATTTACTCCCCCACCAGGCTTGCCCATCGTGCCACCTGCTTTTTGGAATCTAATCGTTTACCTATACTTCGTACGAACCTCAAATCCTTTAGAGACTGCATTTAGTTCGTATGCTCCCAAAGCCTGGAACCCACTTATGACTTGTATCATGACATCCCCTGACTTGACCACATTTAAAAAGATTCTAAAAACGCATCTATTTATCACAGCACTTAGTGGGTTCATATGATTCGTCCTTTGTGTCCTTATGCTTGTTGTCATTGAGCATCCTACCACTAACCATTCGATCATGTTTCCGTTGCAGCAAATATCGAGTGCATACAAAGAGATTGGGTTCTCTGAGGGCACTATAACAATTGCAATTATTATTATTGTTATAGCTTGGCTCCAGGCCAGTGCTGAACTAGGCCATACAGAGAGCTGCCCTCTGCTATTCGAAGTGTATTTTACCGGCAAGTTGCAAGTCGATACACCAGCGTTAGAGCTGATGGTCGGACTGTGTTGGGGAGCTGACCTGCTTTTCGACTGTACTTATAGATTCTTGTTGAATGTTTTTTCTTCAGGTCTCAGGGAACAGTAATTTATCTTACCCATTTATTTTACTCTGGCTTTTTGCCTGTTAAGCCAGTTTCAGCCGTTATACTTTGAGGACGATGTCTATAATGGTGAGCGTTCAAAGGTTAGATTGTGCCTCGAAGTTATACCTTTTCGGGAGAGTGTTGACATAGCCACAATCCTAATTTTCAGTCTATTGTCATAATTTTAGCATTTGTTAATCTGTATGTCCTTAAGTTTAAGAAATGTAGGTACCCTATCAGCAAGAAAGGGTCTGGCAATTCCGAGCTATGCAAATCAAATAATGCAGTTTTATCTGGGTGAACAGGACTACTTGAGGATTATTCAACTTCCGTGTTTGATCCGCTAACCTTAAGACTTACATCTTTATCTTTAGTGGTTGGGTATGAAAACTGTCGCTACCCCACCCAACGTATCATAGCTCAAGCTCCAGCTGATTTCTCCTGGATTATGTCAGAGGCCAGACATTTACTGGGCCATCTAATTGTCATCTAAAGTTGCTGTCAAGTTAAGTATTTACTTCATACTCGCCCAGTGCTGAAACTCCACCTATTTCTTTTTTATTTTGCATGCACGTTACGTTAAATTATTGAGTTTGTTGAATATCCAAGTCAGCCAGACCCCGTACTGTCAAGTTATAACTTCAATCCAAATTAGACGGAAGAATATTACCTGTGGTTGGTGGTTGCATAACTACTATAATAATAATAATAATAATAATAATAATAAGCTGTTCTGTATTCTGTCGAAGCTCTCATATGTAGTAATACCATCATCACTTGAACGTGAAATTATGGTGACTATTGTATTCCATACTTTTTGAGTCGTGAGTTCGATTAGTAGTTGAAATTTTTCTTTTTGTAATGTACCAGCCGGAACATCATGGCTTGTGAAAGGATAGTTTGTGCTGAGCCCAAAAGGAAATTCTAATGAATAAACCTGCAAAATATTTAAGAGGCTAAGATGCCTATCTTCAGGTCCCCCTGTTGTTTATTGTGCTTCCGGCTATGCCGTAAGCAAAATATGGGATAGGTCGAGTAATAACGCTCAAGTCTATTTTGGCTTGTTTGAGTATATGTATAATTTTGTGACCTATCGATGTAAAATGAGTACTATTATGTGAATTCAGTTCAATGTTGCAATGGTTTTTATTTTAGGTGCCGTGCCACACTTTCTCAGGCTGCTTGAATCTCCACACCAGAACGTATGTGAGCAAGCCGTGTGGGCACTGGGCAATATTATAGGTCAGTCCTGCTATGTCTTTTTAATGTGCTTATGAAGCTGCCCCTGATTGAGGCCATCTTTGGGTTCTTTAGTCATTATAATCACCACTTTTCTTATCCCTGTAGCGATTTTTTCTTTCTATTCCTATAGAAAAGCTTACGGCATTTTATCAAGTAGTGGTTTTTGGTTACAGGTGATGGACCACAGTGCCGTGACTACGTTGTGTCACTGGGAGTTGTTCAACCCTTGCTGAAGTTTGTCAACGGCCAGATACCATTACCGTTCCTTCGGAATGTGACTTGGGTCATTGTAAACCTTTGCAGAAATAAAGATCCTCCCCCTCCAACAGACACTATTCAGCAGCTACTACCGGCATTGTGCTTCCTAATTCATCACACTGACACTAGTGTACGTAATGCTTGTAACCCATGCCTTGTTCCTGATTGTACTTCAACAATAGACCTCAGCTGTGCCATCAACTGTAGTAGCCTTGGCTTTTGCTGTGAAGTTTTTCCACCTCTATTGTAGATACTTGTTGATACTGTCTGGGCGCTGTCATACTTGACAGATGCAGGGAACGAACATATACAAATGGTTATCGATTCTGGTCTTGTGCCAAACCTCGTGAAACTTTTAGCTCACAATGAGGTCAAGGTTCAGGTAATATAATAATAATAATGCACTTGATAAAGCGCCCTCAGAGAACCCAATCACTTTCTAGGCGCTTTACATTTGCTGCAAAGGGAAGTTTTGTCTATATGCATGATGACTGTAGTTTTTTGCAGTATCGTATGTTATATATATATAATATATGTAGGACATTTTTGTGGATTTTACAGACAGCTGCCCTTAGAGCAGTTGGAAACATTGTTACCGGCACCGATGACCAAACTCAGGCAGTCCTCAATTGCAATGCATTGAGTTACTTCCAGGCTCTCTTGTCACATTCAAGAGAAAAGATTAACAAGGTAGGCAACTTACTGCCCATCTACACATGTAACAGCAAATGATTTTTTGCTGCATTTGTAGATGCAGTACTTTTGAGTTTAATCACCAGCTGTGCATTGAGCTACCCATAGTCTAGGCTTTCATTTTTACGCATATTAACTACAGCTGTACTTGTACTTTGATCTCTCTGCCTGTTAGCATGTCGAACTCCATATCGAAAGCCCATCTCGACTTCTGTCACTCACTGCTTGAAGGTCTTTAATTCGGCTCGGCTTGTGCAGCGAGGCAGTTACAGTTGGTGCAAAACTCTGAAGCTAGGTTGGTCTGTCATGAACATTGCAATTGCCACATTATCCACTTCTGACCGACCAGCACTAGCTCCCCATCAAGCAGCGTCGCGACTGTACATAAGGAGTGGGCCTTGGAATGCCGTTTACCGCCGGTTGCTATGGGTGGGGCGGGGAAGCAGAGGCGGGACTAGACACCCTGCCGATAGGCGGTTTACTCATTTATCATCTTGTTGTACTACCAGTCGGACGTGTGATCTTGAGGGGCGTGTCATTTCCGGAAATTTTTTACGTTTTATCATTTCCCAGTTATTTTTTGAGGGTCCGTTTAGGGCAGAATAGCTTATATTCGCAGAGTTCACCAGAAAACCGCAGTTCCGGCTCAGTCATTTTTCAAACAAAATTATTTTGTTGAGCTCGATGTACGACTTCCGGTTTAGATAGGTCGTACATAATAATTTTATTGACCATGTTCCAGTCATCTTACAACCACCAAAATTTGAGCTTGCATTTATAACTAGTTTATCTTGAATACGCGAATTTCAAATAAATTGACCATTTTTTGTGGACCTACCTCCTTATTTCGGAGGCTACCCCCTTAACACTCATCTGCCGAGACATTAGCCGGGAGTGAATTATAGGCTTTTTCAGCAAACGAAAATTCAGCCTTCAAGGCACAGATAAACGACAAAATATTTGAATTTGGTTTTAAGGCAAAGTTAAACGACGTGAGGGGGAGAGCATGTGGTACGTTGCCTTGCCTGATCGTGAAGCAGTACTGATAGGTAGGCTGGAGCAAAAGTATGAAGGGACCTTACAGTGAGTGACAAATCCTTAACACAAGTGTCTGGAATGAATATTGCTGTTGAATTGGCTTGTTGGGCCATGTGTGTCTCATAAAAAATATAAGACATGCTCAGATATATTTTTTTTATATGCTTACGCTAGCTGTGATTTTCTTTTTATCAGGAAGCAGTCTGGTTCTTGTCAAACATTACCGCCGGCAATCAGGTGCAAGTGCAAGCTGTGATCGACGCCGGTCTAGTACCCTTAATCATCCATCATTTAGCCAAGGTATTTACATTATTTTTCAGTTGTATTGCCTCAATGGTGTTCGTACAAAGATGATGCATTGGTTATCCCAAGTTGGTATAAGAGTTTACTTATGTGTGCAATTTCGATCTGTGTCGTGTGGTGGTCACATTTCATCAGGCAGACCAGTCACCTGTGGAATTCCACAAAGGTTTGTTGTTGGTCCTTTACTGTTCTCCATTCATACTGAATCTCTCGGAACAATGATTCGAGCCCATGGGATCGGCTGTCTGCTGGCAATACCCAGCTGTGGTTGTCATTCAAACCTTCGGCATCTGTTGCAGCGACTGATAAACTGAATGCTTTTCTTGGAGACATTCTATCCTGGGTGTCAACTATCAATTACCCTAAACTAAACGACAATAAAACCGAACTCACAGGACACCCCAAACGTGTGGCTAGACTAAGAGACTTTACTCTTCTAATGGGTGCTTTAGTGCCACTGTCACTTGCTCGGAACTTATGTGTCCTCTTTAATAAAAGCTTAAAGTTTGAAAGGTTCATTAGGAAAGCTGCTTCCCTAGCTAGCCATCGTGCTCGATCCCTACCTAAGTCTAGGGGCTGTCTACCTCGGTGGCTTGCTAAAAACTAGCTCTCTGGTTTGCTCGTGCCTTCAGCTCAAAGGCAATTTCGTGCACCTTAAGACCGTTGGCGACAGAAGCTTTTGCTCTGCAGGTCCCAGACTGAGGGACTCACTTCCACCATTCTTATGCAATGCCATCTTACATCTGTTCTCCTGCTGCTTGCTGACTGGGCACATCCTTGCTAGCTACCCTGAGTTGCTACTTTCATGCTTTGCTACCCTTCTTCGACTGCCCCTCTGGCTCTGATATGGTTCTTAAATACTATTGTTGTGAGATGAAGTCTGTTGGCTACCGTGTGCGTGCTGAAAGCCGCTTCGGCTGTGAGTGTGCTACAGAAAACTTCACTTAGTCCTTGTGGCTTTGTGGAATTACTGACGGAAATACTTACACTTGATCGCAGAACTATCGACGAGGCTAGATAAAATGGTCGCCAGATCCCAACAGTTCCGATTCTCATATAAAAAGATGTTATTGCAACTTGCTATAATCATGCGCAGTATGGCACAGTATATCAAATAAGCTTATGTACTCGGTAAGTAAAGTTTTAGTACAGCTATATAATTCTTTCGGTGCTAAAATAAATATACACCGCCATGATAGGTAGTAACCTATCTTAACAGCTCAGGTATAGAGTGAACTAAGCCTTCACAAAAAAACTTGCCTTATCGAGTTCTCTTCCTGCAAACTTAAAAAATGCGCTAGTCTTAGGCCTGCCGGTTGGCGACAGCGGGGCTAGGAAATTAGCATAGCCAGTGCACTTTAGAGTGTGGTTGCATGGTGAACTATTGCACAGGAATTACGATATTTAATCGCCGAAGTTTCCAAGGGGTTTTAATATAGGGACTGGATCAAGGTCATTGCGACTTTGCCTTTCGTCGGTCGAACGTACGCTCATGTTGGGCGATGGTGGTTTTGGCCTGTCACCATAGGCAAGACAATACGGTGGGTCGTTAGACGAAACATGCAACTTGAATAGCACAAGCAAACCCTAGGTCTCTCACTTGTCCCGGATGTATTGACCCCGGTCTCACGGAAGTGCCCGTATTAGTGTAGTGAACGTCGATTTTGTGTGTGTACAATGTATGAACGATTCTGTTTATTTAATGTAATACGTTAGCTATGCCTAAAATGTTGTGTTAGTGGTAATTCAATTGTACAAGGTACGATTAGGGTACGCCAGACAAGCTGCCCTTTGCAACTGGTTGCTTGGCCAGATTTGCTCAGGTCACGTTCGTCACCTCAGGTTCGCCAGGTTTTATAAGCAGCTGGTCTTGTTAGCAGTGCCTGTCTTTATGCTTAGCCGCTCTTTTGAGTTATAGGACAAAGGAAACTTAGCCGTAGAAGTTATTTTAACATGCCAGATTTTATGACTAGCTGGCCCAAGAGCACGTTATGTTTGTCGTCGTTGTCGTCAATAGCTTTCTTTTTGTTTATGCAGAGCGATTTCCAAACCCAGAAAGAAGCAGCCTGGGCCATCAGCAACTTGGCCATTAGTGGTAAGAAAGAGCAGGTTGCCTACGTTGTACAACAAGGGGTAATACCTCCGTTCTGCAATATGCTAAGTGTGAAGGACCCACAAGTAGTACAGGTTGTACTCGACGGCATCAATAATATCCTACGACTTGCTGGTGACGAGGCAGATGCCGTTGCCCAAATGATCGAAGAATGTGGTGGTAAGTTGACTGTTCTTATGTTGCTCGTGTTATTGCCACTCTGCTCTACTGCATTTGTAGTGAATAGGTTTTTGCTCCTGGTATTCTTTGCAATTTTACTTTAAACATTACACCATGTAAATTAGTTGCATACTTTATCTGATTCATGTGATCTAGGATGCATACTCATTCGTTTGTCTTTACCGTTATTTAGGCCTTGACAAAATAGAGAGCCTTCAGAGCCACGAAAACAGTGACATCTACAAGATGGCTTTCAATATAATAGATACATACTTCGATGGTGTAAGTATCTTGCTACCGAGTATGCAGCTGTAGTGTGTTACTATTACTCTTAAAGCTGCAATGATTGCTGCTAATGAATTTTCTTATCAGCTGTGGGTATAGCCAGCATTCGGATATTGTATTTTCACTTTTTAGTCAGTGCAGTTCTAAAGCATGCTTACTCAATTCTCTTGAACTTGTACACAATGTATTATCGTAGTCACTTTACGGATTTCTTCCGGACTTTCACATTTCAGTGTATCCTGCCTAATTATGGTTCATTGCTCATATGTAATTGACAAATGTTTGCATGGGAAAGCTACAGCACTGTGGTCTTGGGGAAACGGGGGGGGGGGTTTGTTGCTTGATTGATAAACGAAAGGCCGTTGGTTCATTCACTCTGGCATACTAAATTTAGCGACATTTATCAATTTGAGGGGTTGCATTGTCGTAACAGGCACACATTGTCATGATCTCCATTATCTTACTGGCTGTATTTATACATGGAGATGTAGCAAAGAACCTGAAAGAGAAGTGATTAATAAATAGGTTGTTTTCTAACATCCTGTGCTGCTTCACAAGTAGCCATGGTGTTTCCTATGTGTGTTATCATTGAAAGTTGGTGGTTCTATCACGTGATCGTGTTAACATCAACTGCTAAAACAAATTCTGTTTTGCAGAACGAAGATGACAACCTAGCTCCCGAAGAAGCTTTTGATCCAGATGCGCAGCACGATTTTAACTTCTGAGTGCTCCATAGTGCCTACACCCGTTGGCTATGTTCACTCCCTTCCCTTCGCGTCAAACCGTATTGCGGAGCAGGTCAGAGATACAGATCTGCTTAGCTTTGGAGTTGTGAAAGCTTTACTTTTTGGTAGCCCAGCTAGTTCAAGCTAGCGGCTGCAATGTGCATCTGTGCAAAAAGTAACTCCTTTGAGGATTGCTGCGTCGGCATGGCTGCAACTGCAATTGCATGCCAGCCAAGTGTGTTATTGGTTGTTTTTTGGTGGGGTGAACGTTTCATCACCCAAGGCAGCTAAGACTGCTTAGCTTATAGCATCATTAGGCTGTTTCCTTTTTGTTGTATAAAGCTATACAGCATACGACTCTTTTCTAACGACGCTACCCTGTCACATGGCTAAAGCGCCTGGAATGGCATTTTTTGCATTTAAGTGCTTGATGGAGCTCTTCCAGTAGTTCCTGAGTGCTTGCCTAAATCTGGCATTGGAATGGTGAAAAGGATTCTGTCATTAAGAAGTTACTGCTGATGGTCCCTGTGCTTGGAATATACAATAACATGAATTGAAAGATCACCTCCAATAATAATGTTACTTTATTTTTGTACTCATTGCAGGGCAAAGAAGAGCTCTGCGAAGTAAATACGCTCGTCTACGTGCTTGTGTCAATTCTGCTTATTATTAACGGCGTGTCGATTAAGTGGATGTGCTGTTCACCGTGCAACTATACTTGAGATTTGCAGGCATGCATCAAAATACCTTTTTTATGACTTTTGCAGCAACAGGTATGGTGCATCGATAAGCACCTGGGCGAAATAGTCGCTCGATCATTAAGAGCTAATCTGCTATAGGCTTTCGCATGGCTGTGAAGCCTGTTATGACCCTGCCTACAGCAAGTTCTTGCCTTAGGATGAACCTGTAGTAAAATCTTGTATGCAAGTGCTTCTACCTTTGTTTGTGACTTCCTTCATTTCATGTAAATGTCAAGTTATGTGGAATGCTATTTGGATGAGGCCGTCATAGTGGGTATGTGCTGAAACTGAGGAACTGTAGGTTACACCTTGAAAACGATAAGATTTAGACCTTATCATCCGTGCAGTTTCCTGGGTTTTTTGGTTCTATGATTTCACAATAACACAATTTGTGTCACTTAGTAGGGCTTGTTATTTCCTAGGCCCACCGTACTCAGTCCAGCCGGTCCAGTTCAGCAGTCCAGTCCAAGGCCACACCACCGAGTTCTCGTGGCTGCTGTGCAGATATTGTAAACAGTACTGCAAGTTAATAATCCGGGGACATTACTGTGAAAGTTTGGCTTTTACTGTTTCATAATTAAAAAAAGTGGAATAGCTAACCTTCACACTCGGGCCGGAGTAAAGTACCTTTCCAAAAAGAATGTGAAACCCTTCGTAGAGCAGCATTTGTGGGTCTTGAATCGAAAGACAAAAATACTCAATCTAGTAATTGGGGGTAGCAGTTGGATTGTAGGCTTTGAACGAAGGCGGAGTTACACTTCTGGTCTTTGTAACAGTAAGTGCACCTCTTTAATACAACCCAATAGGCTATCACTTGCTCGAGAGCTTTACATATTCTATTTCCGTGACTTGTGAGACTTGGAAGAGCGAAATCACTATGAAAAAGAGAGCCCTCAGAATTACATAACTGCCTAAGAACTTGAAATAAGCCAGTAAGGAAGCGTAACAACTGGCTTGTAGTGGTAAAATGCCAAAAGTGCAGGAAATTGAAGAACATTAAAGGACGATTCCCAACGACGAAGCAAGTAAAAAAGGAAAGTTGCTGATTTCACAACCTCACCCGTACAGCTAAGAGAACGTTAGCGACCATCACTCCCCCCCCCCCACTTGGTAGTGGGCAGGTAAAGATTGCCTACTATACGATTCAACCCATTACATTGGTCGTAAAGCGCGAACATATTACCCAAGGCCCTGGGGCAAACTAAGGAAAGTATGTGAATTCTTCACAAACTTCATGCAATTAGCGTTTGGTACAGGATGGCAATTTAACCATCATATTAGAGTATTGACAAGATTGAAAATTATACTATTTTCTGTAGAGGTAGCGACCGGCGCGAAGGCATTCATTGGACCGCCATAAAAACTTTCTATTCGTTAATAGCAAGTACTTCAACCGCTAGGGATAACTGCTGATTTGTAACGGCCTGTAGATGCTTCTGATTTATCTTTCAATCTCGACCTGATCGACATGTGAAACGAAGCTTTTGTCATGTAAAAAAGGAAAGGTCGCTGAAGGTGGTCTTTGATGAGCATTCGGTATATAGGACTTCCTACGAGGGCCTAGCAAGATTTAACTGCCACATTTTTTCAGTCAACCCTTCAGTCAGTCTTGTTGATTTTCTCCCGATCGAAACGCCTGGATTTTCCCTTAGACAACCGACACAGAGTCAGCTAAGCCTGCAAATACACGGGCTGCAAGCTAGGATGGCCTGAGTGACAGTGAAGCAAACCAGCGAAATTTGGAGAGCCGTGTTTTTGTGGCAAACAGACGATTAAAGATGTCAGCTTTTCACGGACCTCATTAGCCCATCCGACAGTACCTATTGATGTGGGCCCAGCTTCGTGGACCCGTTTCTTTTTGAGTGAAGGAAAAGCCCATAAATTGCTTTGCTTTTTTACCTCACCTGAAATGCCACTGCCAGAATCGCCCTTAAGTGCAGCGATAACTCCCATCTTCACTGAAAAATTAGCTGAGTACTACTGAGTTTTCTACTTCCTTCGTTTACTGCGGAAGGCAGCACCTTGAGCTGCCCTTTCGATAATCTCGCACTCTTTTTATATCTAATATTGTCAATCGCATTTCCTCAATAGAATCGAGGGATTATAGCTCCAGACTCTCGTAGGAAACGATTGTCGGCGTACTCGGCAGTTAACTGAAGCTCAAGATGAGACTACTTGTTTCACTGGGGCTCAAAATCATCCTGAGTGGGTACTTAGTACTACTTAGTACTTGTATAGTTCAGTGGCGGCCTGCCAGGTTGTCGCAGTACTATACTAAAGCAAGTACTTAAAAAATGCTACGAAAGTAGCTTCATTCATTCAAAATCATCAGAAAGTAGCTTCATTGTCGCTCCAGCAAAAACATTAGGCAACTACTATGCTTAAGTTCCCTCAGGCTACTTGCAAGCCCATATACCAAATCGGTTTTACGTTTTCGAAAGAGACGGAGGTGCTACGATAGCTTAGATGCCGAGCTGGTTAGGTCCAGCGGCTAACGTGCTCGCCCCGACCAAGGTCTGACTGAGGTCGTGAGCTCGAGCCCCGAGGTACATGTGAAGCGGCTGAATAGAGATTGTTCTCTTGGGGCGCTATACAAATGAATTATATATATATAATATATATATATATATAAGATATATACACACACACACGCACACATATATATATATATATATATGTGTGTGTGTGTGTGTGTGTGTGTATATAGATCTTACGATTACCCTAGTTCAGGACGAAGCATGGGCTCATTTCAGGTACTCATTTCAGGCTAATCATGCGATAATATTTGTTGAATTCGACGGGTCATCAGCCAGTTGATCATCGAGCTGGCAGTCACGCGGCGCCGAGTCAGTGGCTTCCACTTTCGGTTGGTAGAAAATAGTATCGAAACGCTTTCCTGCTACACAGAGTTCGTCGCGAGATTGCTAGTTTCTATGCCGCCAGAAGGCCCCCACCCGGAGCCCCGCTACCCGTTGCATTTGAATCCGGATTGTATCTTGTATAGCTCACCAGTATTATAGCTTCTATAGCTCACCAGTCAGGTAAATTTCGGACTGAGGACTGATCGCGGAGGGATCTGAGCAGACTGATCGCAACGGCAAACGAGGCACGTACCCCTAACAAATCAACAAAGCTGAGCAAGCAGCTGAGAGCAGTCCAAAGACCGGTGCCCCGAGGTAGGAAGCAAATCTACAAAAGCCAATCGGAGTGGTCCTGTCTAATAGAGCTCTTGTTTTCCAGTTTTTGGGTGTTCGAAAGTAACTTTGTGTCCCGCCCGGTTCTATAATTCCATCATGACATATTGGTTAGGTCTTCTTCGAGTCACCTGTGTTGAAACGGTGAACATAGAAAGGCTGAAGCATTGGCATACTAAATGAGTCAGTTTATGATAGTGCTGCACTTTTGAAGCGAATAATCGTGGAGCTTGAAACAATTTTAGATACTCAGTAATCCTAATGTCCTTGCCGGTAAATTTTCTTCTAATCTTTCAAAAACGCTTGGCTTTCTTTTGAGAAGGGCATTGATTTTTGAGAAGGATATCTAGTGCATAACTTCAAGACCTCTATCCACTAATCAGAGAGCCGTTATGATGGGTTCGATTCCTGCTGTGGACAATCCTTTATCGCCACTGCAAGCCGAGGTGATACACTTCCAAGTCAACACGCTGCCTCGACCGTGGTAGGTGACCACGGTCGAGCCGAAAGCTCAGGTGCCGGAAGCCAGGCACAGAAGGAACCTCAAGCCTGCGCCTGCGATCGATAAACTATTGCTGCAGACACGAGCCGAGCTACTGTGTGGCTGACGTCTCGCCGACTTGCAGCATTTGACTGTAGCCAAGCACCGCAATTATCCGACAAGATAGCACTAGATGGTACCCAACTTCTTGAATGGATTGGGAGCTGGCAGAGGGGGGGGGATCGATCGGTGCTAGCGTGACTGAGTGCAGGCTCGACAGGACCTGCGTCTGCAGTGCAGCCAGCCTGTGTCTCCCTGAGCAGACAGCCCGACCGTCAGCAGCGACGTCACAGCCTCGTAGCTCGGCTGACGCTGGGCGACCGTGAGCAGGTCGAGTAGCTGCCTGCATAGCACAGCTCAGCTCTGCTGGCTGTGCCACAACGTCGTTGGCCAGTTTTCTTGGCGAAGGTAAACGAACGTTCTCCTTGGTCGGACGGCAAGCTTGCCTGCGTCTGCACGGAAGTGAGGCCAGTTAATAAATAAATAAATATTTATTATGACAAAGACCGTGCCCCGGCAGGCAACACCAGCTGGCCCCCAAGAGCTTCCTCTGCCTGCCTTTCTGCAGCAAGTAGTGGTACAAAAAATGCACGTGCGAATGTATGACTGGTCTACCCAAAGTGAGTCCATTCTTTATACAAAGAGGTATTGGCAAGAGCAGCCTATCTTGAGGGCGTGGCAACGGCACCAATCGCCTGCCTCGACAGTCGTAGCTGGGAGCAGCTGCAGCCTCAGTCGACAGCTGAAAGAGTTCTAATAACGAGGACGACAGCGACTGTGAGTATGTGCTGAGCAGGCACCACTGCCGGTCTCCACCCGCTGGAGGAGGCATTGCTACTACTTACACAGAAGCACCACTATGTTTAACACCTATCGAGAAGAAGACGGCCGTGACGATGGGTAACAATGGTGGTGGTGGTGGTGACGGCTAGGACAACAGCAACAACGAAGACTACATGAGACTCGGACCTGGAGGTTTTTGAGTGGAGAGTCCAGCGGGGGGGGGGGGGGGGGGGGGGGGCTGACCACAATATCATGCGGCATGCATGCAGGCACTTGGGCCCGAAGGCCTGCGGATGAGCAGAGCACCGTTGCCGTGGCGGCGGCTGCGGCATCTGGGCACGTGCGCCACCAAGGCGGCGGCAAGGCAAAGTTAAGGAAGCAGAAGTGGCCCCTCAGACACAACGGAGCGCTGGCACCGAGTGCCAGTGCAGCAGCAGCATCGGCCGATGTCCGACTGGAAGAATTCACGAGACAAGACAGCCACGAAACAAAAAACAAAAATCGCTCTCTCGAGTCAGAGCGACACTCGGGGGGCGCGACTCAGCCACAGTCCGTAAAACGACCGCGACCGAGTCGTCGTCGTCACAGCCATAACCACCAGTAGTGGCACTGGCGATGGGGAGAATTGTCGGTGCCGGGAGGGAGGGAGGGAGAGAGGAGGCAGTCGAGCTGCTCCTACCCTGAGCTACTCGTCGGCAAATCCAGCAACAGCCTGATCCGCTTGCCCTGCGGCGAAACCGATTGCACAGATGTCTTGCGCAGAAGCCACACCACGAGGCAAGTCCCTCGCGAGGCAAGTGCGCACCAGGAGGAGGCACACCTGCCTCGAGCACTCACTCTTGCGCACACGTCGCTAAACGCTCGTCTCGGGCACACTCGACTGCTGGCCGGCAGTCTCGGCGGAAGAGGCAGATGCAGCCACAACGGCACGCAGTCGCCGAAACGTGTCGCGCAGGCGCACGAGGCAGCCAGCTTCGAGGTGGCCATAATGGCGACCGTACCAGTCGGGCGGCCGGCCTCGCATGTCGACTCGAGACACGTGGGTGAGGCGGCTGCGACCTGCTCCGCACGGCTCGATGAGGTAGCTGGAGGCGAGCACGACGCCGCGCACCGCTCCGCTGCCGCCGGGCGGCTGGGCGCTCGGGCAGTCGACCGAATGGGACACGAGCAGGCACGCCCCGCCGGGCAGCGCGGTCCGCCATGACCTGCAGCAACAACGAGGCACGATGAAAGCGGGAGCTGCAGCTCCGCCGACGGCGGCAGTGCATGGTGACGAGAGTGAGCGGGGACCCTGAGCAACAGTGGGCGGTCTGCAGTGGGCAAGCAGGTGGGAGGGCAGGGGGCGGGGCAGTGGGGCTCTTGATATAAGGCACGCACCGCTCACCTTAGCTCGACGTAGTCGCGCTGCGGCTGAGGCGGCACGGAGCTGCACGCATACTGGAAGACTTCCGTGTCGGCATCGAGCTTCTCGACCGTGCGCCACTTGGCGAAGTCCTCGTCCCACAGGTGCCGCTCGCGCAGCACTCGGTCCAGCACCTCGACCGGCGGAGCCTCGATCTCGACCGCAGCGCGCCACAGGCGCAGCGGGTTGCCGTCGCCGACCTTCTTGCTCCACAGCTCGACGTCGGCCAGCTGCTCATCGGGTGCCGGTGACGACAGAGCCGCCACAGCCGAATAATTGTGGCACCGATCCCAGCCCTTGAATCCCTCGCGCGACTCCTGCAGCGAGATGAACGAGGAGAGTGAGAGAGTAGACCAAGAGGAGAGCGCCGTGGAGAGAAGCGTGGGAATAGCGGACACCCCCCCCCCGGCTAACTGGAGCATGTGTCATCAGCTGACATGTGCTGACAGCTTGATGAACGCGCCACTTTGACCTACTCAGCCAATGACTCCCCCCCCCACGGCCAGGGCACGGGCTGCAGCATACAGCACCGTGCGGCTCGGGCGGCGCACGGGCTGCATAGAGCTGCTGCGGCAGCCATGGGCAGCCGGCCGGCGCACCTTGAGCAATCCTTGAATGCAGGACTCGACGTGAGAGCGATAGTCTGGACTGAGTGTGGCCAGTGGCAGCGGCTCAGCGGCCTCCATGTACGAGCAGTGGCACTGCGCGAGGAAGTCTTCGGGCACCTAACGGTCCAATGAATAAATCAGGAATATGCAGAATAAATGCATACGCGAAGGACGGGCGACGTGAGCTCGCTCTGCGTCAAAGCAAAGACAAAACAATGGGCAACGTCATCAAGGGAAATTGCGGACAGCCGACGGCCAGGCTGCATGTTTACAGCCAGCCAGCGGAGCCTCTGCCTCTCTCCCCCCTCCTCCCCGACCCCTAGGAACGATCCTCTTTCTACAAATGAATGGTGCATCATCGCTGATCTTGTGAGTCGTATCGCGGGCCTCGCTCCCACCATACCGAAGACACGACATCCGCACCGCCGTCCCGGTCCGAGCAGACACTCCAGGCAAGCGAGCTAACTGCTGCATCACGCATGCACGCAAGCAGCGCCCACCGCAGGAAGCCTTCAGGGTGTGGCAAAAGCGCAGGCGCCGATGGACGGATCCCCACCCACCTTGAACAAGCTTCTGCAGTTCGCGATCATGTGTGTGAGGCACTCGTGCGCCGTCTTCTGGTCGAGCAGCTCCTTCTGATCGGGCAGGGCCATCTTGCTCGATGAACCGCCGCCTGCGCGGCCGCCACCACCACTGCTCTTCGCGTCCACGGGTGAGCCACGGCGGCTGCACACATCGAACAGGCTCGGAGCGAAGCAAACGGCCAGGTTGCTAGCCGTCATCTGGTTCTCGCCGGCGTGGTCGGCCATGTCGCTGAGGAAGCAGAGCAATGCCTCGAACGCCTCGCGGTTCTCGCACGGCATGAGCAGCGTGCAGGCCTGCATCGCCTCCAGCCTGGCCGAGCCGGACACACCTGCAGTGCAAGAGAAGACATAAGTGGAACTGCAGCCAAAAGGCACCATGCATGCATGACGCTGGTGAGTGCGTGCGTGCGTGCTGCGCTTTAGCCACAAAATAAACCCAACCGAAACAAGCATTTCCGTTGTAACTCATTCAATTAACGATTTGCGTTTGTTGACTCCTTCACAAATGCCGTGCTCAAAAAGCCCACTAAAAACCATGTCGACACTTACAGCTTTACCAACGGTGGCAGCCAGAAACTTTTAGTGAGCTCGAAATGGGACTTTCCTTTGACCCGTTGCACCACATCCTTAATCAAGGGCCGTGATAGGCCAGAAGCTAAGGTGCTCGCTCTTCTCGACCGAGGTCATGGGTTCAAATCCTGCAGTTAAGCAACCCTTTATTGCCAACTGCAAGTGGTAACGATAGCAGTTAAGGCACTTCCTTGCTACGAAAGCTCACTGCCTGTGGTCTCGCTTCACAGAATCACAGTAGAAGTAGTCATAGTATGGCCACAGAAGACAACGCTGTGCTATCTTTCCTCGTGCCGGAAATGTGCCATCTTTCCTTGTGACGGAAGTACGCCATCTTGCCGAGTGCCGGACGGACAGACTTTCTTGCTTTATTTAATAGAGATACAAATGAGGCTTTTAAGTGGGCTAAGATTGCAGCCAGCTTGCAAGACAGTAATTCCTTTTCGTTGGTGTGGTGGTCGGCCAGAGCATGATACGACGTCCATGCTACCACTCTGAACATACTTCTTTAAGTTAAACCAGAGTCCCCTCGCTAATACCAAGCTTTACGTTGCTTATACCCATTTTGTGATAGGCAACGATTTGACTTCTGAATGCACGGTTTAGTTCCTTTATTCTCCCAAGGTAGGAGAGCACCGTACTAGCAGATCCAGACACGTGGTTCGGCCCGAAAGTGCAAAAATTACTCAACTCCCTGGCACAAGCGTGAACAACCAAACATCTTGACCTGCTTGAATTGCAAGTAAGATCAGACTGAAAATTAAAGCACACACACAAACACACACCACACACACACACACACACACACACACACACACACACACACACACACACACACACACACACACACTGCATTTTTAAGGTTAAATGTTGTTCCGAGCCACCAGGTAGCCTGGTTTGTGACAATATCGGCAAGCCGGCTATCGATAGTGAGATTATTTTATGTTTTATGGAATTTTTGTTTAAGTTTGCAAACACCGAAGGGGAGCTTCCGGCAGTAAATAGTTACTAAGTAAGTTGTATCTAATGCACCTCACAAACAATTTTGTGTAAGAGTGTATGTACGTGCCTGCTACTTGCTAGGAACCACATTTGGCAGCTGCACAGTAGAATCGAAGGCAACAGAGAGGAGAGTGTGGAAGAGAAGAGAAGCGAGCGAGAGACGCAGAACAAAAGATTGTGTGTGACTTTAAAAAATAAATAATGCTTCGAGCGACACCATCGGCAGTAGCGGCAGCACAATGCAGGGTAAGGCGGCCATGTGGTATATGTGCACAACACCTCATAATCCTTCCGACCAGCCAGCCATTGGTATCTGGCCTTTTAAACCGCCTCAACTGATGGCATCCCAGCAAATACGCGGCTGACTCGACTCCAAACGTTCGCCGGTATAGACGTAGCCTAACACGCACCACGGTGCATCGGACAGTGGCCGGCTGCCTGCCCTCCGGAACTGCATGTCGGCTCAGGTGGTGCCACGAGGGTTTATTAATCACCGAGGCATGCCATTAGGAATGACTTCCATGGGTACATGCCAAAGGCAAAGGCATGCTTTGAAGAGGCTTTTACGACTCTGGAAGAGGCCATGAAACCTAAAGGCTGCATGTCACCTATCGCCATGACAGCGGTGCAACTTTTACTCATCACTTCCACCATCATATTTCTACTAACATACTTATAGTTCATAATACCACTAACCATCTTCTACTAATCATTACAGCTTCGACTGTTAATAGCTGGACATGCCACAACTAGCGGCTGCCAGGGTAAGTGCTACTCTAGGTGTGCTGTAACACCGCATGTCAAAAAGCTGGACCAAACTGATGGGCCACAGCAGCTGATTGCAGAGTGACGAGCAAATACCCATCCACCACGAATCTGAACTCGGACTCAACGTCGGACTCAGCTCATCATGAGTGGCAGCCATATGAAAGACCGTTCAGCACGCAGCAGCTTCATGCGACGACGCCAGTTCCCGACAGACTCCTTCTGCTTCAAGTGTGCATGGATGCTGCCCCACCACCTGCCTCTCTTCTTTTTTGAGGTTATAAAAACTAGATCTTACACGACTAATATAGTTTTTCTGTGACTTAAGTCAGAAGGACTAAAACTATGCAACATGCCGACAGCACAGCATGCACGACCAGCTATGAGTCACGCCATGCACAAAATGGCGACAGGAAGTGCGGCTATCAGATCGGTGTGGACAACTCGGAGTAATAATATATACAAAAAATTTAATTCATTTGCATAGCGCCCCAAGAGAACTAAATCTCTATTCAGGCGCTTCACATATGCCTCGGGGCTCGAGCCCACGACCTCAGCCAGACCTTAGTCAGGGCAGCACCTTAACCGCTGGACCAATCACCATTGACTCAAAAGGGAAAGCAATCTAGTGTCACCCAGCTTCGCCCCTCCAGTTCTCAGCGAGACAGCACCGAGGCGGGCACAGCTGCTTGACATTCACGAAACTGGTTCGACTTGCAGCCAACGATGTCACGTCAACATTGTCGTATGCAGTACTTTCTTAAACAAGATACTTGGGTGCCCTTTGCCCTCACCTGTATTTTCCTTTTAATTATTTACCATCGCATGACACGTTCGGCAAACTGCAACAGAGGCTACACAAGTCATGGAGGTAAGGCGAACACGTGCTTGCAGTCTGATAACTGAACATCGGGGCAAGTCGCACCGGTTCTCTATGTCTCTCTCTCTTGGCGGCGCTGCCGTGTGAGCCCATGCTTTTCGACGCACATCACACACGCTTCGGCCGACTGTCATAAGATGGCGCGCTTGACCTTCGAGCTGGCTGCTGCAGCGCGAGGCCGCTTACATTGCTGGATGGCAAGGAAGGTTTGTGACAGCTTGTTGGTAAGCAGGCATTCGGGCAGCTCGCGGAAGTACTTCTTGAGGAGGTCGGCCACATCGTATGCCTGCAGGCCTTCGAAGTCTGTCGTATCTGCATAGAAAATCAGTACGAGTCAGGCTGCAGGATCAGGCAACCTCCGGCCATTAACTCGGTCACAGGTCAGAGGTAATTGAGCATCATGGCACATGAGCTCATGGGTCGAGGTGAGCTTCTCAGCAGGCAATTCTTTGGCGCCGTTAAAGGCACCTCTGCCCACTATATAAATGAGTGAAAGGCTGTGAAATCGGCCGACCTTTTGATTTTTACTGACTGCCACTAGATCAATCGGCTCATGCAGACACAAGCACAGTGACGGATGAGGGGCTGTGCTGGTGGTGTGGCGGGTAGTTGGGGGCGGGCCGGACAGCGCCGGACAACGTCGCCAGATGCATCGCCCGAGTACCTGGATTGGCCTCCAGGTCGTCGTGCAGCTTTTCGATACGCGACTTGACACCGGACTTGCGAAATATGCCCACGGCATCAGTCGCCGTCTTTCTGAGGTATCTCATCGCATAGAGAATGCACTGGGGCAGCGGCTGTCCCGATCGCTGCTGCACGACACTCAGCGGTACACCGAACACGCGCCTGTGCGAGTAGTCGGGCGCCTTGACACGCTTGACGAACTTGGGCAGCTGCCTGTGCACGAACGACAAAGCACAGTTTCATTCAAACGGGAGACAGATAGAGAGAGAGAGAGAGAGAGAGAGAGAGAGAGAGAGAGAGAGAGAGAGAGAGAGAGAGAGAGAGAGAGAGAGAGAGAGAGAGAGAGAGAGAGAGAGAGAGAGAGAGTGGGCAGGTCAATCTTGCAAACGCAAATGGTACACTTGCACTGGAGGGGAAGGCTTACTTCAGGACGAGGACATGGCCTTGCCATCGGCTTTTCCTAATCTGCAGTGCTCTAGTGAGTACATCCATTCAAGCAATTCTATTTCCGTTTGAGCAGGGTCCTATTACAGCTGAGGCGTAGCAGCGAAATTGCGAGATTGCCTCAAGCTAGGAGCTCATCCAGCAGCACAATGGTGGGCATACGTAATAGGAAGGCAGCTGCACAATGGCGGATAATGGAATCTCAAATTCTTCATTACCCACCGTGTGGCGCAATCTGTCCCATCACTCCAATATCGCAAGCGAGTATCCAGGTAGGAAGCCATCTGTCCCCCCCTCCTCTACACCCCTCCTCCCCCCCTGCAGCAGCTTGCTCTTTCACTGGCTTTTGCCTTCGATGACATGCACGAGACACGGTGGGTGGCGGAGACACGGATCCACGGCTGGGAGTGTCAGGGAGCAGCAGTGTCGCATTAGAGGCCGCCCAGCCTGGCGCTTTTTCAAGCAAAAATAGCAGAGACATCGGTGGTCCCTACCCCCCCCCCCCCCGAGGTCACACAGCAATACTCAAGTCAGTTCAGAGTCAGTGCAATGAATAGAAGGAAAAACAAAAATAAAAAAAATAAACACGAGATAATAGGTACGTGGCCGATGCTGGATAGGAGGACAAGGGTGCAAACCAATGTCGGCTAGGTTCGTGGCTGCCAGTGCATCGGCTGTGGCTGCAGTGAGCCGGGTTGCACGACACTCACAGGACGTTCACCACGGCAGCGTGCTGGGACGCCATCGTCGGCACGCAGTGGTCCTCCAGCGCACTGCTGATGTACAGCTTGCACAGCTTCTGCAGCACCATCAGCTGACCCGCCGGCAGGCGGGCCACGTGCACGTTCTCGCTGCTCATGCTCGGCCGATGCGACTTGACAAAGCTGTGCCAGCGAAGTCGTGGCTTCTTCTTGCCTTCGCTGCAATTCGAGCAGCAAAAGTCAGCGCAAGAAAAGCGGCTGGGAAAAGCGCTCGCTTCAAGCGTGTCCCAATGCACCCCACCGGCCGCTGCCAACTCGCTCTCGGCCTGAGCCTTAACCTAAGCTATGGCAGTTTCGCTCGGCGCAATGCACGCCACAGACACGGCTAGCAATCGGCTGCTCTGATACAAGAGGCCAGCTCTGCCCCAAGGTACAAGTCACGACTGCAAACGCCCGGCTGGCACGCAGCGCCCAGCCTGAGCACAGCAGGCTGGGCGCCAAGGCCGCAGCTGTTGAGGGAAGCAGCGATCGGAGCCGGCTTCCCTAAACACGGGCACCCCAATTTCGACCCTGCTCAACATGATCATAGTAGCCATGATAATAATAGTAATAAAACGCCCGCACAGCCTAAGAGAACAAAATCTTTTTCTAGGCAATTGGCACTATGCGCAGACGACGGGCCACCGGTGCCGGCAGCCTACCTAGGCTCGCGAGTCAGAGACGACCCGACGCCCGAATCGCGTCGCTCCCTATGCCATGTCGCCTCCGACGACAGGTCCTCCTTGGAGCCGGCTGCGTCCTGGTCCGACGTGGCCTCGTGATTCGACGAGCCGCAGGCACTGACGATGTCGGGCTCGATGCCGGCATCGGTGCGGCTCTCCGCAGTCAGAGCGTCCGCCGAATGCGCGGCCTTCTCACCGACGCTGCGCTCGCGGAGGCGAGCAGCTGGTGGGCTGAAGTTCGGCATCGACGCCGAGTCAGGCGCTGTACTGATCCGAGCGTCCTCTGCCAGCCAATAAAGAGGACAAGAGTGCAGGCTCATCGTGTGCATCAACGAGGAAGGGCAAGAAACGTGGAAACTGTGATCACTGTCAAACAGAAAAGCTCTATGGCAAAGGGTTAATAATAATAATAATAATAATGTACTTGATAAAGCACCCTCAGAGAACTTAATCTCTCTCTAGGCGCTTTACATTTGCTGCAAATGGTTGCGAATGATAAAGACAATGCGTTTTGAGTGAGATAGGCAGGCAGACAGAGAAAGGGAGGGAGAAAGGGACAGACATATGCAGAGAGAGAGAGAGAGAGAGAGAGAGAGAGAGAGAGAGAGAGAGAGAGAGAGAGAAAGAGAGAGAGAGAGAATAAGAAGGAGGTGGAGCAGCAAGTACATCAACGCCAGAAAGTATTCACACTCACCCGAGCGGCCAAGTCCCAGCGGAGGTGATGGGCTGGCTGAGGATTCGCGGTCGTTATCACGATCGATGTCGCTGAGCTCGAGCAGCTCTCGGAGTGCGAGCTCGAGTTGAGTTACCTCGTCCGAGCAACCGACTAGCACAGCTGCTGCCGATGGTACGTTGTCATAGATGCTATGGCGATTGGTCGCAAGCCACGCTTCATTGCCACGGGCCGACGGCAGCGATCGTTGCTGACACAGGGAAACGCTGCGCACGATGCGGGCACTGGCATTGCTTTCCTGTCGCGGTGAAGACGGCAGCCGCTGTGGCCCGGCGGTGGTGTCAGCCACCGCGGCACGGCAGCCGGCTGGCATTGACACCGCTTTGGAGAGGGCAAGTGGAAACGTGCCGGGAACGTAGTTTGCAGGCAGCAGGTACGAAGTGACGCAGCCGGCAGACGTCGCGTGACTGTCGCCCGCCTCGCCATGCCACGGACCGACGTCGTTGTTGTTCAGAGCATCGCTAGGCGAGACGCTGCGCTTAGACGAGATCGGGCTCACGCCTCTACTGCTGCCGGAGCCGATGTCAACGCAGCCGAGCTGCTGCAGCCGTGCGTCTGTTGCGGCCGAGCTGACGAGCACCGGGCTGCTGATCTTGAGTGAGCCGACGGCGCGATCGTCCGCCGAGCCAGGCAAGAGCGGCTGACGGCGAGCCCGCCTCGATGCGCGCAGGCTGCCCCCGAGCGAGCGGAGCAGTGCGCTCGGCCTGACGGAGATGTGTGAAGCCACAGCCGCTGCCTTCTGCTTGCCGTAGCCGGGCAGCGTCACCGAGCCGCTGGCGGCTAGGGCGTTGCCGTCGCCGCGCATGTCCTTGCCGCACGTGGCTGACGACGACGACGACAGCTTGTCACGGTGGACAGTGATGTTGGACGTGCCACTGCCGGCGAAGTCGCCCAGCGGCGGCTGCGGCGTCGTCGGGTCGTCAATGCGCAGCCAGCGGCCCGTTTTCTGGTTGACGCGCCACTTATCGGACAGAGCACACTGCTGGTCGTCGTCGGCAAGAAGCTCCAGCTGAGAAAGGCGAACAAACAGAGAGCGCTGGCTGGATGGATGGATGGAGCGGGTCGGTAGCAGGGCAGGCAGGCAGGCAGCAGTCAGCGAGGCACGGTGGCACCAGCGAGCGGGCCAGTGGCAGCCGACCAACGGGCGGCGGCCACAGGCTAGCCCAAGGCGTTCGTCGTCGGCAAACTGCAGAGTTAAATTGAGCGAAGCTCGAAGACGGCCGAAAGGAGAGAGTGACCGAGACAGAGAGGTGAAGGCTAGCGAGGTGGTGGTGATGGCAGCGGCACTGCGCCCTGCGGTGGCGGGCAGGTCGGTCAACATACCGCGACCGGTCCAACGCAGTAACAGCAACTCTGCGCAGACGAACGAGCCAGCGGCAGCCTGCGCCTGTGGCGATGAGACCGCCACGGTGGCGTGAAGATGAAAGCGCGCAGGCCACGCACGCACGATGCGAAAGGTGCCGACCAATGCCATGACTGAGTGGCGGTGCCCACGCAGCGATAGCATCTGTGCCTGTGCCCGCGAGCCAATGTTCGCGCTCAGCAGGCCGGGGAAATTTCGTAAAGCCCGCTAACAATACGGCTGCCTCGTGCCATTAATGGGTGGGTAGCCATTCATGTGCCACACAATGGCCGGCCGCTCACGGGCCGGCGATTCAGAGTGGGCAGCAGGCTGAAAGAGCGGGCACAGCTTCGAGAAAGGCGCTCATCATCGCTGCAATTATCTGGTGAAGGCAAGCGACGAGAGGCAAACCAAAGGCTAGACCATGCAAAGGCAAGACCGCTCGGGTGTCACAAGTCAAACGATCGAGTCAGAGGCACAGCAGCAGGCAGCCATTTTCAAAGGCAAGCCACTGCCAGCTCTCTTGCTTCCTCCTCTGCAGCGCAGCTGCCACCAACCACCCCATTTCTTCCTCAGGACGCGTGGGATGCGTGCTGTCGGTGGCTGATGCCGAAGACAGCCAGCCGGTCGAGAGGGTGCATACATACATGCCGGAGTCATGGGCAGCGTGACACGGCTGCTTGCGGCCAGTTGCAGCTCGATGCATTGAATGGCAATGACAGTATTATGAGCCCTGTAGCTTCGGGACCAGGTCGACCGGCGTGCTGCTTTCTGCAGGGTCGCACAGTGGCAGCCATGCACGGCTGCCACTATCGAAGCGCCTCTGTGCCCCGCCCACCCATGTGATCCTCTGTTCCTGGTGCTTGCTGGTGCTCAGGTGTGCTTCACTTGCGATCCAAAGCCGTGTCCAATTGTAGTTTTAAGTATCAATATTTGTCTGCTCGCTCGACAACACAATGAGCTCTCTCGCGGGATAGGTTGCTTTTAAAAAAGCCATCTAACCCCAGCCCTTTAAGCATGCTGAAATTCATAATGTAAGCCATGCCGTGCGCCAAAAAGCCCGACCACGCAATGCAAACACGGCAAACGGCTGTCGGGAACAATGTGTCCAGCAACTGCATTATTAGCGATTAGGATGCAGGAGTGGTTAGTTGGCATCTGGTGGCGGACCAGTGAGAAGACGAGAGAGAGAGAGAGAGCGAGAGCGAGAGAGAGAGAGAGAGAGAGAGAGAGAGAGAGAGAGAGAGAGAGAGGGAGGGAGGGAAGGAGAGGGAGAGAGAGAGCAAGAGAGAGAGAGCAAGAGAGAGAGGAGACTTGAAAATATAGACCTATACACGACCACTACCTTCATGGAAATGAGTATAGCAAGATTTTTACTTTGAGCAATCTATGGGTTTCCAGGTCAATGCTCTACCGATTGAGCTATCGAGACCAGGGATCTATAAAGTTGACTTGGGGCAGGGTCTACAGCCTTGGGTTTAAATTGCTACTTACATATGCTAGAGCCAAATTCCGATGAGCTACCCGAATAAATGAGTCTGTTTTTATTTGCAATCGGATGCCGAGCTGCAACCCTTACGTTTGCTGTGAAAGAGTAAATGAGATACAGTGACAGAGAGAGAGAGAGAGAGAGAGAGAGAGAGAGAGAGAGAGAGAGAGAGAGAGAGAGAGAGAGAGAGAGAGAGAGAGAGAGAGAGAGAGAGGGGGAAAGAGAGACAACAACAGATGGCGACAGAGGAGGACAGATTGAGACAGACAGACAGACAGAGACAGAGACAGATGAGTGGGACTTGGCAGGGTAGCTTGTGGGTAGCCAGGAAAGTACATGCATGCCTGATCGCCTGCTCAGACTGGCAATGTAAGGAGATCTAAAACTAAGAACTCCTTTAAAAATCACTCATCACTTCTGACAGACCCTCAGACTGACTGAGGGCAAGCTACACACAACCAAACTAGTGAAAGTCGATAGAAATAGGACGCTGCTGCTAGGCACAATGTGTACTGCAACGATAAGGCAACTAGCAAGGCAGTTTATCAAAATGCAGCAGCGTTTTACCTGCACGAAGCTGCCGAAAATATGGGCATTCGATAACTAGTGCTGCTGCTGCGGCAGCGACAAAGGATGTGACTAATGCATGAATGTTCTGCACCATACGACGAGTAGCTAACTGAGGCGGCAGCCGCCATACTGTTGTTTGCTAATGTGATGCAGCACGAAGGAGAGCTTGGTTAAGATAACATAGCCCTGAGCTGTTCTCTGAAGTCGATGTGTCATGTTGACTGGGTGCAGCTTACTGTTTGGATACCAAGCATGCAGTCTGCAGCACTTTGTAGGCAATCCCACGGCTAGAATGTGTAAGAGAGACAAATGAGTGCCCGGGGCCAATGGCAAAGATCAGCTCAAAGTGTGATCTACTTTCGATCAACATATGTTTGCAACCTCTATAATGGTTGGTCCGATAAGGGAGCGCAGTAGCCTGGGATGGCAGATCAAGTGGCCAGAATTCTGCCAGCAAGTCTTATCTACCCAGATCTAGTTCTACAGAAAAACTTGAAGACATGCATGATGAGCTGGATCAAGCACCTCTCGGACGAAGTTGCTACTGCCTGCTTACAAAGCATTTGCTAACTTGGTTAATACCTGATGTAATTTGCATATAAGCACTCTTTCTAGCATCTACTGCGTTACCGAACGTTGCTTTGATCGTTAGTCGAGTGGTTTGCTTGTATATGTAAAAACTAACAGTGATTGCAACTCTAGTTTAAGCAGCCCTACAACAAAGCACCAGCTGGGCTATACTGCATGCTCTCCCAACTCAAGCATCGACCAGAAATGCTATACCCCCTTCCGATGGAGCACTGGGAGATTTAGAGAGGAAGGAAGAATGGTAGAAGGTGGGAGACAAAAAGCAAGAGATAGAGCCAGCGAGAGAGAGAGAGAGAGAGAGAGAGAGAGAGAGAGAGAGAGAGAGAGAGAGAGAGAGAGAGAGAGAGAGAGAGAGAGAGAGAGAGAGACCAGGGACAGGAAGAACAGACACATCTTACTGTGTGCATGCAATGATGAAGTAGGGGTGCATCGCATGCATCTAGAGCTGCAGATGGAGAAGAAATGGTAGTCGGCCATGCAGCGGTACTACTGCCACGCCAATGCGCACTGGGAAGCACACTGCCGTCTATTGAGAGGGAACTGCCCATGCTCCTCTGCTTCTTATGGCACCAAAGTGAAGCGATGGTTTAGGGAGTAAACGGTAGTTGTTGCTTCAGCATGCAAGCCCGTGTTTTGATCGCCACACTGGCCTTTGTGGCTCGCCATCTCCCAGTTTCACAACAATGACAGCGGCAGGAGCAGACCTGTTTGTGCTTCGAAGACACAGACCATCAACGGACGGTCAGCCTCTCTCATTTCTCACCTCGCACTCCCCGCCTTCTCTCCCCCTCTGTCTCATCTGTCTCTTTGTCCCGGCGCGCCGACGACCCTTCACTTGCCACCACCCTGGCCGCCATGTCGCGGGTCAGGCTCTACCTCCGCAGCTGCCACCGTGCACCACTTACCAGCTTCCGGTTGGTCAGCTCCAGCTTCATGTGAGCGCATCTGTTGAGCACGGCAAGCCGTCTAAAACAATGCAACGCTGGCAGCTAGGCTGGGGTAAGAGAGGAATGCCGATCCTCGGCCGCCCGGCAGGTGCAGCAACTCCGACCACTCTCAAAGTCAAGGCGTGGCCGGTGCACGCATGCATGCGGTAACGACTTGCAGGTGGCTGCAAACTGTCCCAGCCTGGCACTGAAACCCGAGGCCGAGCAAGCACTGCGGCAAGCTGCAATGGCAGACCTTTGCAAGAGCAAAGCACCGCTCTGCAAGCCAGCGCTCTGCTCGGGGCTAGCGGCATGCACACTCAGAGCCTACTAAATGGGCGGGGCAGACCGGCAGCCTGCACATGCCCCGATTCTGCCTTCCATCCTTCCGCCGGGGCTGCTTGTTCGCTCTTGAAGTCTGCCGGCTTGCTTGCAGCCCTATCGGCGAATTGTCGGTGCCATAATCAGGGCCTCATCGAAAATGGCCCGGGAGCAGAGAGGAATTCGGATGGTGACAGCAGCCACCACTGAACCAATTTCCAGGGCCAGCCGATGGACGTGATTG
The DNA here is from genome assembly GCA_009760855.2 of Cristatella mucedo. Classification (NCBI taxonomy): domain Eukaryota; kingdom Metazoa; phylum Bryozoa; class Phylactolaemata; family Cristatellidae; genus Cristatella; species Cristatella mucedo. The sequence goes on along the minus strand of WPIO01000062.1, from coordinate 1,476,742 downwards.
CTTGGAATTCCTACTCTCGACAGGTTGCACTGCATTACACCGGTTACACTGCAGCTACACTACTCTGTGAGGGCTACACTAGCCTGCTATATACTACCCTACGAGTAGCTGGGCTTTAGCTGCCACGAACCACCAGCGGAATACTCACCTGCAAAGACAGTGCAGCAAGCAAGTTTCCAAGAAGGCGTGGTCTTTCTCCACCGACGATAGCTCCAGTGGAAAGCGGCCCTCTGCAGAACAAGAATAGCTCGTCGTAGCATATCTGCAGCCATCTGCTTCCAGCATCGCTGCAGCCAAGCCATGGTCAAAACTACCAGAGGGTGAGTTGAGCAGAGGGAAGAGAGAGAGAGAGAGAGAGAGAGAGAGAGAGAGATAGAGAGAGAGGGAGACAGAGAGCAATATTTCTAGCAGGCAAATTCAACACATTGAACGATTAGGTTAGCCCGATATCATCAAAGCCTGCTTGCTCTGAATCACGAGCTTCAAGGCAGTTGCCTGTAGTGTGAACTAACCTAAAGAAATGGCAACCTGATTCCAGCCAACTACTACGATATGGCGATGCCCTACGATTACCATTTGCTCGGCAAATAGAGGGGGGAGGAAGAGGAGGAGACACTCGAGCGAGTGGCGCACTTCAGGTGCACAGCACGACACTGGTTTTTGTTTGCATAGCAGAAACCCAACGCCAAGCCCGGAGGACATGAAAGCTGCCGTTCGGTACAGTCGAGAAGCTATAACTGTCATACACAGCCAAAGCGATGCAACCGAAATATGGAGCCCAACGAAGCCAGTTCACGAATAAAAAAACCCAGCAGCCTGACAACCAGTAGCGGTCTGAAGCCGAGACAGACCGAGCCGACCGCTTGCATTCAACTCCAACTCCATCGCGAATGCAGCCAGTACTCGGCTTTCCCAAAGTGGGTGCGTCGTCGCCTAGCGCCCTCCCTGCTAGCAGCTACTGGCTGCAGCGGCTGCACTACTGGCAACCTGCCACAAATGGCTGCCGAAATTCTTAAGTAACCCCTTCGTTCGACAGCCTCTAGCCGGGAAATAGATTTGCGGCCTTTCTCATCTCATTGGGACCTGGGAGCAGGCCCGGACAGGCTTCAGTCAAGCAGTCACACAGCCTGGCCTTCAGCAGCCAGCACAGCTGCAATGATCCATGGCAATAGGACACGCGACAGGAGAAAGAGTGGGACCTTTGGCCCGCTGCCCCTCTGCCTCCTCTCAGCTCCATCAGAAAGCGGCAGCTCGCCACCGCTGATTGACTGCAGCCAGCCAACGGAAGCCGGCCACAGGTCTGCCGCTGCTGCTGCTCGGGCGGTGCACAGCAGCAGTAGGTCCTGTGGAGATAGCCTCCGGCGACCACAGCGATAGCAAGGCTCAGCAATCACTCTAGCTCGGTCAAGGCTGCGCAGGAGCCAGTGGGTGCAACCGAGCTTTTAGTTCGAGACCGCCGGCTGACCCACGCAGGGTACCGGACAGCACACCGTCGGTGGAAGGGCAGCGGCATGCATCGGCACGGCTGCGTACCTGCCACTTGCCACCGCCACAACCCTGACTCCCGACGGCCTTAGCAGTACGAGGGCAGGCTGGCTGGCTGACCGGGCGCCTGTCTGCCTGCAGCCTGAGAAAGCACTGCTTCAATATCAGCATTAACTGGTTAAAGATGCTCACAGCAGCAGGTACAAAGAGACCACACTGATTGCATCACATGGCCGATAATCACACGGTACTCAGCCACTGCACTACAACGTCGGTGCAATACTGACTAGCTTGATACAACTGCCTATCTTGTCCATTATCCATGACTCATCCAAGGCTGGGTTGGGGAGAAGAGAGCATTTGAAGGGGGTTACACTTACTAAAACAATGGGCATCTGGGCAGCCGAGCCAAACCAAACAGACCAAGTTTGGGAGCAAGTCTGCCCAGCACTTGACTAGCAAATATGCCCACATTCAGATGAGCATGCTGGCGACATCGCAGTGCTACCCTGCTGCTGCTGCTGCTCGATTCAGCAACTGACTTGAACTCCACCTTGGCAGCTGGATACTGACTGAAAGATTCGTGATTCGGGCCATTCGCAGGCCTGTCTCTTCTTCTTCTTCTCCTCCTCGACCGACTGGCACTGCCAGTACCAGCTGCAACTACCGTGCAATACTCGGCAAATATGGTTTACAGGGAACTCCCTCAACAGATCCTAATCACGTCTGCACCTTTAAGACAAGGGCAAAACAAAACTCTGTTAGTCTGGCACATTTCCTACATAGTCATTTTTGTCAGCAGCAGAAACAAAACGCCGCTTATGGCATCCACATGCAACTTTACATTTTTCTCGTGACATTCTTTTGTTGCTGCTTGCATTCAAATTTACCGAGGTCTTGAAAAGGCAACACAAATTCGCTAATGTTCTTTGAGTGCTGTGTGTTTTCTAGCTGGTGATAATAATAATAATAATAATAATAATAATAATAATAATAATAATAATAATAACAACAATAATAGGACACTCGATAAAGCACCCTCAGAGAACTCAATCTCTTTCTAGGCGCTTGACATTTGCTGACCACCACTCATTCGAACACTGGTCCAGATTGCACAAGAAAGCTGCTACACCAGTCCTGTAAAGTGGGTGTGTAGCTTGTCTCACTTCATCGGCTACAGGCCTGCCATGTCGGCCATATATTACGGAAATAAGTGTAAGTTGAGCTAAATAAGTTAGACTGACAGCAAGCATAATAAATGAGACCACGGTTTGAAGCCGATAAACCACCGACCCTCTCCCCTTTTGTGAAGCAGCATAATTTTCTAGATGAGTTGGCACCACTGACTAAGCACACGGTTTGCCCTCACCTGGATAGCTAATGGATTACTGCCGACTTCAAACTAGCTATTGACTATCAAGTGCAAACTTGAAAAAAGCATGTAAATCAGTACTGACTTTTCATCGACTGGCATACGAGGACTATTGCGGTTTGGATCAATCCAACCTAGCTAAGGCTAAAGTCTAACAACACAGTGGAATTAAGTGTTGTCCAAAAAAAATGCTTATGTCGATAATGCTGACTTTGTCTCAAAGTTCATCTACCAGTCTAACAAGACTCCTGAGATGCCTAAACCACCTGCTGCCCTCTCAAACTAAAAAAAATGATAACTAAGTCCTTAGTTTAAGGCTTTGTCTCGGCATCTTTCCATGAGGTTGATGTCAGGTCAGTTAGTAGGAAGTCGACACTAGACCACGGGAAAACTTCTGCAACTTCAGTCCCGTCTCCCTACTGCGATTTCTCTTGCAGACAAAGGAACAAGTAGTGGTAGACTGGTTAAACTCTTACAGGCATCAAACGTAGCCGACAAGGTCCAATCAAGTTTTAGAGCAAATCACGCCAGAGTTGCCATTGCTGCGGCCTTTGCAGGAATGCTGACTTAATTAAGTAAGAGTCTCAGCTAGTTCTTCTAGAACTTCGGGCAGTGTTTGATAGCTCAGATACTCACTATGACCTTTTTCAGCACCTATTGCCTCACCTGGGCATCACTGAAACTAAAGTACTCCGGTTATGGGTCCTATTTCAGAGAGTAGGTTTCAACTTTTAATGGTCATCCAGTGAGCCTCTGACGTATGGGGTACCCATCCCCAGTCATCATTTGCAGGTCTATTTCTTTTCACAATTTATACTCTCCCTCTTTCCTGTATAGCTGCCAAGCAGAATCTAGCCCTTCACTTTCTTTTGCAGTGCCCCACAACTGCAGTGTGCTTTGATCCGTCCATGCCTTCTAGCATTTCAAATTCTCCCCACTCCTTTTCACGATGCATTGCTGACATTCACAGTTGGATAGCAACGGCCTTTCTCGAATTAAACGACAATAACACAAAAGTATCATTAATAGGCAAAGCTAGTATCAATCAGAAAACTAGAAAGCCTAACTCTCAAAATAGGCTCGGCCAGCATACTCCTCTGTAGCCACTACACGGAATTTGGGTGTCCTGTTCCAAAGTGACCTTTAACTGAATTACTAAATCCTCTCAACAATTAAGGGTGCCTAACTTCAGCCATGTAACATTTGCAAGACTTTGGGCCTGCTTAAATAAGGAATTCAGATCCAAGCTGCTGGGCCATTCATTCGGCCATTTGTGTCATCCCGGCTAGACTCACGTGACCTACGCAATAAGATGCTTACAGATGGTGCAAAAACTCTGCACCTAGGTTTGTCTGTCGTCAACGTTGCAACTGCCAAACTACACCATGCGTCACCGACCTGCACTGACTCCACATCGTACAGCACGTATCGACTTTCCAGTTAGGTAATTCACTTTTACGTCTCTTCGTGCTCTTACTCCGACAGTGATAAATCTGAAATACTTCCTAATCATGCTTCCCATCGTACCTTCCTAGCTTCCCAGACTCTGGCTGCTTGGCTGTACCGCCAACAAACCTTACATCCTTCGAACACCTCGACTTCAGTTCGTAGACTCTTAAAGCCTGTAACTCACTCCCGACTGATAGAGCAACATCCCTTGACTCGACAACAGTTAAAAGAAGCAAAAAACTCACATGCTCATCAAAGCATTTGCTCCGTCAGAGTGAATTGTCCTTAGTGTGCTTATGAGTGCTGAGAGTGTGCATGCTATCACTAACCAACTGACATGCTTCGTTTTCAGCTAATGCTAGGTGCCTCGAAATAGATGAACTGCTCTTTTAAGGTGCTATTTAAATGTTTCATAGTAATTACTATTAGTGCAATGGAAGGACTGGTCTCCATTACAGGTAAGTGTCAGACCGGCTGACGAGGCTAAAGACCAATGTAGAATTTCTGGTCAAATAAATCATAACAAGAGCATCTGCCGTGGAGCAAAATTAAGCTGGCACAGTGCAATGGATGCAAAAGAACAGTTGCAGCCTTTAGTGGCAGGTGTGAGTTGTAGCGTAGGACTGAGGATGATGCTAATCCACGATTCCATCACCGAGGACAGTTCTGCTACAGAGGCCTGTGCAGCTGGAAGCAAGGAAAGTAAGAAAATAATCCATGATCTGCCGGGATCCGTGTGGCAGGGCTCTCTCTCTCTCTCTCTCTCTCTCTCTCTCTCTCTCTCTCTCTCTCTCCCCCCTCCTATCGCTGTCCTTGCTTGTGGGCTCAATTTGCCACAGTTAGTCAGTGGCAGACGGGGCATGAAGCAAGGCACACCCAAAGAGTAGAGCACACAGCCAACGGGTGCAGCGTTGGCGAGTGCTGCTCTTGCCTGACTGCTGTGAGTGGAGGTAGTGCGGATACCGTCGGTGGGTGAAAGCACACCTCTTCGATGGCCGCGGTCGGCCAGCCAACCTCGGCCAGTGCATTACTTTCACATCGAAATCCACCCTATCCAGATGGCTCGTTGATAAACGAGGTTTTTATTAAGCAGGCACTTTTCGAGGGCTAGACAGGCAGGCAAGATGGTGTTTCTCGATTTTGTACTGCAGGCACATTGCTATTAACACACTGATACCGGAGGTGGGCAGAACAGGGAGTGAAGGCAGGACATTTATATTAATTAGCAGCAACGGCCAGCTAGCAGTCAAATAGCATTTTAATCGCCGGTCCTCTCTGCAGGACCCTTCAAGGTGAGCTCAATGATAATGCTGGATGTGAGCCTGACACTGATTGAAGATTACGATACCCGGAGGAAGCTCAGATCGGTCTGAAGAAACTGATGCAGCGATTTGATACCAATGTTGAAATAATAACAACAACAACAATACTAATAATACATTTATATAGGACCACCAGAGAGCTTAATCTCCTCCTTCTCTCAAAATTTGTTCGAGAAAAATGACAGCGGGTGGTGCTCGCCTCTAGAAAGGCGTGCATGTTCGAAATGTGGGAGATAAACAGCTCCAAGCCGGCAAGGGGGATGCGTGGAGGAGGGGAGCTTTTTCTTTGCAGTTTTCCATCTGTGAAAGCATTCGCTTGAATAACAAATGACAGATTGATATGGAACAGGCTGGCAGCAAGAAAGCTGAAACTGTAGAAGGGAGCTCAAATCGTAATCATGAGAAACTCTAGATACAGCTGCAAAAACGCCGAGGTTTGATGATGCGCTTTTGCACGAGGCTTACCTTCAAACATCTGCAGATACTGAGGAAATCCTACCTCAGCTAACCAGCTGCAGGCCTCGAGCACTTCGATTTCTAAAAGAAAATCACACTATGCTAATTATGCCAATCAGCTGCTAGCATATGTTACCTTGCATTCGTTGACACCTGTCGAATGATTAGAGCCAAGTGAATTTCTTGCTATCGACACAAATGGCCGGTAACAATGCTGCACCTGCCTGCAGTTGATTCAGCCCAGCTACCTCAGAACATGAATCACAACACGGGAGGGGAAAGGTCCAAAGCAGAGGTCAAACGTATCAGAAAAAAAATTTTGTGGGATCATTACACGGTATGCATGCCGGTACCCTGTTCTTGCCATGAGCTAAAAATGATTAGGACATTTTGAATAATCGAATGCACATCTACCGATAACACCCGGGTGCTCTGTTTGCAATAACAAGGCTTCTGCAAACAAGCAGCAGCGACTTGCAAACTCTTTTGGCAGGGGCAGTTTTCCAAACTAATTGACGATACCAAAATGCCCCACTAACCGCCAGGCAGACATCGAGGAGTGCACTGGCTGTGTTAGCCAACGAACGACTGGCAACGCGGTGGGTCACCCAATGCTAGCTCTCCTGTAGCTAGCGGTCAAAGTCCCGGTTCAAACATTGTGGAGTATTTCAGCACTAGTGTATGGCTCACAGCAGCAAACCAACTCTGCTTCAGGAGCAGCCAGCGAGAGAGATTTTAAACGCGAATGCATAGCTCCGAGCAAGTGCCACAGTCGCCGGTGCTAGATTGAACCAGGGCGATGCCGTCCCGGCCTACGGCAGCACGAAGCATACAGGCGTGCCGTCGGAATTCGAGACTACGTATAAGGGGCAGATGGGACATCACCTTCACCGACGTTGCCAGAGGTTCCTCCAAACGTGAGGCTCCTCGTGGGAAGGCTCCTCGTGCGAAGCCTCCTCCGATTGGCAACTTGCAGTATCGGAGGTCGCGTCTCAAAACCGTGGCTCGGCAGGAGACTGCGAGCCAGCGAAACAGGCAGCTTCTGAGGAGAGCCATCCATAGCAAGCTTGAGCATGTGTGTGACCAGGGCAGCTGCTGCTGAATGAGCTGCAACTCAGTCCTGTCGGCCCCTCTCAGTCAGCTATGACAGGTCCTTCTGACACAAAATTCCTTAAGTAAATTAATGACTGCCGACGAACATCCCCCCTCTCCATCATAGAGGGGCAACTAGCCAGTGACATTCCGAGGCCGGGCCACGGGCTGGCTCCCGTTTGTCCCCTGCACTACCTGATTACCATACCTTTCATTTCGAGATGAAGAGGGCAGGGCAAATGTGTGGACTGCAGGGGCTGCTGCATAAAGCAAAGGCTTGCGTACGTGTGTGCCACTGGCAGCAGCTTGCTGCAGGGAAAGCCTGACATTGTCAAGTAGCGCTGAGACATCCCATAGCAAATACTGATCGGGCTTAAACTCAGACCAGACAGTTATCGGGTCACCCGACTGCTGTAGACAAGTCAGCTATACGGCAAAGCGGTCGGGTAGCGATGCTTGCCATGATGATCACTGGATCTCGGTGAACATTTTGGGTACCAATCATTGTCAGTGAGCATGCGTGGCCAAAGCAGGTGCAGACAGGTTCCCGAGCAACAGCATAAATGATCCGGCCTGCTGGTTGACCTTCATTGGCTTACTAATATCGCAGACCTTCTGGTGGCAGCTTGGCATTAAATCCACAATGGCAAACATACAAGTTCATTCTTGTAGTACACCGGGATTCGACACGAGCATGCTGGCAAAATTTAAAAGCCCAGACTTCAAATCCCAAGCATTGAGAGTCACAAACCAAAAGTAATCTCGATGGCTCAATTGGTAGAGCACCAGACTGGTAAACACGAGGTTTCAGGATTGTTTGCGCACGAGGTGAAATTCCTTTTCTGTGCGAGCCCAGCACCTGGACAGACGGCCTCTGGTTGCTGCACATTTTGAAAGTGTGTCTGACAGTGTCCCTGTCTGTGATTTTATTCATCAGCAGTGTGGTGTGCCTTCTCGATAGCTTGCCCCTCCCCTGCACAGTGGGCTCTGGCAGCCGAGTCCACTAGAAAGCTAAAGGGTAGTACTAGCAGGTAAAGATTGCTAGCACAATTGCTCACCACAGGCTAAGGTGCCACCGGGGCCGACAACAAACGATCGGACTTGGATGGGGTGCCGGGCAAAGGGGAAGCCAGGCGAAGGGGGTGCCTGGTGGCCTGAATTCAGCTGCCTGGTTCAGTCACCTTTATTCGGACGGCCTGAGCATGGCTAAATTCAGCCCCCTCCAAGACATAATCCTGATTGTACATAGCCGTACAGCATTGCATGCCCAAATATCCAGCACATATATAGAGATAAGCAAGCAAGGACCTAGCAACCTTTACTGGGCCAGAGGCCAAACGGCCATCCGTGATGGCTCACACTAGAGCAGCACGAGCAGATAGTGAGAATGATAGCAGGCACAACACAGGGAACACAGGAGCAGGCAGCTAAGTGCAAGCAAATCGCTGACTGGACAGTGCTACAGGGGCATCTACAGCACAAAGTCCAAACCTAAGTGAGTTTTGGCATGTGCACCGCTTCACAGGCTTGCCAAACAAACTAGTACAGGTACGAGTGTCTCAAGCACAAAAGTGCAAGAGAACAGCTAGAGCACGAGAGCAGGTGACGGCTGATCACCAAATCAAGCGGTTACCTAGAGCGAGTTTACGCTTGGCCTTGCAGTCCCTCCCCCTTCCCGTTTTCAAACGCAAGGAAATTTTGCATAAGAGTTTACAAGTGCCCACACTCGAAGCCCCAGCGAGAAGCTGCTAGCATGCACGTTGTGGCTAGCAGCACAGGACTCAAGTAGGGCAAAGCAAAGGCATACCAGAAAAGTTCAAGACCTGTTGCCGAGGTGAGTAACGAAGTGGCAGCAATCACGGGCATACCCAGGATTATGCCAAGAAGGGGAGTGTCAGACATTGACCCAGCTTGAGGTAGCTAATCACAGGAGGGCTGAAGGGGCATCCTTGGTGACAGGCCGAATGGCACACCACTTCGGCTTGGAAGGGGGCACTTGCTGCAGGCACAAATCGAAACGAATTGCACACGCTAGGATCCCATTATCACAGCCGAAGATCGACGAGTGCCGGTCGGCAAGTGTACGCAGATTAGCACACGTCACGACCTCTTTCTTGTTGGATGGAGAAAGGTGGAAGGTCTATCCAGAGGTGGGGGAAGCTGGAATGTGCGGTACGCCTAAAGGTAAGCTACAGAGCAGCAATACAGGAGCCGCAATGGAGGGGGAGCAAGCAATAGAGCTGATAGATAGGGAAATGGGTAAGGCACACAGACTAGCCCAGAGGTTGAGCAATGATAGGAGATAAGTAGAAAGGTAGAGAAAGCGAGAATGGGTGAGAGGCAGAGAGAGAGAGAGAGAGAGAGAGAGAGAGAGAGAGAGAGAGAGAGAGAGAGAGAGAGAGAGAGGGAGGGAGGGAGGGAGAGAGAGAGAGAGAGAGAGAGAGAGAGAGAGAGAGAGAGAGAGAGAGAGGGAGAGACAAAGAGAGAGAGAGAGAGAGACAGAGTGAGAGAGAGACAGAGTGAGAGAGAGACAGAGACAAAGAGAGAGAGAGAGAGAGAGAGAGAGAGAGAGAGAGAGAGAGAGCAAGAGAGAGAGAGAGAGAGGACTGAAGAGGAAAGAGCATGAGCTTCGAAGCAGATACAGTGCTTTGTCAGACGACAAAGTTTACAGGACGGCTACAGGTTGTGACTGCTGGTACTGCTAATGCAAAGACAGATAAAAAAAAAGTATCTGCAGTCACCAGTACAGAGACAACAGCATTTAACAACAGCAGGGATCAGGCTGGTAATGAATCTACCGACAATGAGTGGGTGTGTGTAGCAGCACATGCTAGGGGCACGACCGGCTTTCAAATCCGCCAACACTAGCAGTGACTTCAGCAACACTAACAGTGACACCGGCACAGAGATGGCACACCTGCCCAAGTGTGGGCGATTCTTGCTTGGAGCAGAGACAGCAAACAGCTGCAGAATGAAGGACTGCAGTGTTAGCTATAGACATAGGAGGCAATTACAGCATCCGGCGGCTGCAGGATGTGTGAATGAATGCCCCACACTCAAGGAGGAAGGAGGCCAGTGGAATGCAGCAGGCCTTGCTGAGAGACCCATGCATCAACGAGTCATGTGATGCCAGCACAACTTTGGGACTGCCCTTGTCATTGGAGGCCTCCTTTCTAACAGATGACCATATCCCTCGCGACAACGCCGGAGAGCTGCCAGCATATTTCCATACCACTTTCGGCAGCAACCATCTTTCTTTTCCAAGCCACTAATCGAGTCGTCCATACGGTTATGTGTCCATCCAGATTGCCACTGAATCACGACTAAGACAGGTGATAGGCCATCGATCAGTCGAGGAGTGGCACACATATGCATGCATACACTGATTGTTCTTCAGAATTCGTGTCGGTGCCAGCACCGTGCCCTGTGGTTTACCGAGTGGCAGGAGTGCAGCTGCAGCTTGCCTGGAGGTGGCCAACCCCCCCTCCACTGTTGACACTCGTGGCTGCTGCTTTCAGTAGCCAGCTGCAACAATGTATGTGGGCAGAACTGAATGTGGCAGGGGGAGCAGGCAGGCACACTAGCAACGAGGCCGATGGCCCAACTGCACTGCCTGAGCAGTGGTAGCAGGCAAACATTGAGATTGGCAGAGACTAAGAGTGACAGCAATATGACAGGCAGCTGTCACCGGATGAGTAGGAGGCTCACACAGCAAGGACAAATTATACCAGCCATTGTCATCAGACCAGGATCACCGGCTTAGGCTGCCTGACCTCCGGCTGCTGGCCCAGCCATTGATGCTTCCAGTAGTGGGCACACATCCGTGGTATGCTAAGTGGCTCGAAGCACTGAGCAAGGCCAAGCCTCTCTCCCGTGTGCACGGCTGCCTTCACAGGCCAAAAGCGAAGCAGAAGCTGCCTTTGTCTGCCAATGATGTAATGACCCACACGACGAGTGTACTGAGCCACTCATGACTCACAACAGCTTCGAGCAACCCCGAGGTTCGGGCAGCATGACTGGCCTGGAGTGAATCAAGAGCTGCTGCTGAGATCGAAGTCAAAGTTTAGCACAGGCTAAATACTGACCCTAATCTATACAAACACAAGCTTGCAGTAACGCCGAAACTCCTTACGATCTACCAGGGTAGGCACATGTGGAAACCTAAAAAAGAATCCCTCATGCAGGACTACAAATTTATAGTGGTGGCCATCCATGCGTGTCTACACATGCACGAGCAGGAGCTGCCAACAACTAAAAGCTTGGCAGAAGATGAGGACAGAGAAGAGACTGGATGCCGGCTACCCGGCGCTGCCTGCGACAAGCCCCGCCCCGTGGATTTGCCGCCGCCGGGTCAGAGCTGGCCTGCACACATCCTACTTCGCCGGTAGGCACCCGGCCACAGAATAGAATATAAATCATTCGTATAGTGACCTAAGATAACTTAATCTCTATTCAGCCGCTTCACACATATATACGCTGCCGGGGCTCGAGCCCACGACCTCGTCCAGACATGGCTCCAAGCTCGTCCGGAGAGATAGTCGGAGCCAACGGCGAGCGAAGGCTTCGAGCCAGCCACTGCCGTAGCAGACGCTGCGCTACAGCCGGCTGCTGCACACGCTCGGCTGCTCATACCTGGCTTTCGAGCGGCCCGCTTCCGCCCAGAAGCCAGGCGTCGGCAGCAGGAGTGGTCCAAGCACGGTCGAAATCCGCACACGATAAGATGCCAATAGCGCTCCCACACCGCTGCTGCCGTTACCGTTCTGTCACCGGCCGGCTGCTGAGGCCAGCACTGGCACGTCATGAATCAGACGGCAGCCTTGCCAGCTTCGACGGCAGCGGGCTGCGCTGCGCTACGCAACGCAAGGTCTGTCCAGCCCGGCGACCCAGCTCGTTCGGTAAACGCGGCCGTAAAGCCGGCGACCAACGGCTGGACAGACACAGACACCAGGAAAAGGCCTATCGGAGGCTCCAAGACTACAGGGATCAGCATACAAATAGGGAAACCGATCCCTTGTCTAAGGAAAGCCAAGCCGTAGACAAAGGAGAGCAGGGCAGCCTGTGCCTGCATGAGTGCCTGCAAAGCTGTGGTCGTGCGAGGTCGCTTTGGAGACAGCAGGATCGACAGAGGGGGTGGGGTCGACGGCAGATGGACAGACTCAGAAGGCGAGGCAGCCACTGCCTCGCCAGTAGAGCCGGCCGTTCGGTCACAGCTGGGCAGCACCATGCGGTGTGAGTGAGTGGAGCAATCGGCCTAGCGAAGGTCGGCCGACTGCCTAAAGTTCAAGCGCAGCTCGCTCCGCCCAGCTCAGGATTTCCCTTTTTGTTCATGTTGCTGTTTTCGAATGCAACGCTACGTGAATGAACAAATTCCACACTGCCTTAGCGAGGTACGCCCTGAGTCTTGAGAGATATTTGACAAAATTGTGCAGCCGCTGGTAAATGCCCGAGGCGCAGGCTTGTAGAGCTCGTGATTGCAGGTCGCATCAGTTGGTACTTTTCGAAACTCACTCCTAGTTCCCTCTAGAATAGCTGGATCTCATCACCCAGATAGCACTATTGACCACTTCTGTCACCGGTCCCAGGCTGATGGTGGTGGGGAGGGGGGGGCTCGGGCACAAGGCGGCACTGGTGACCCTGCTTGCCACTGCCACCCACAGCAAGTGAGGCAAGCAAGGTTCGTCTATATCTCGATTGATAGTCTCAAAGGAAGAGTCCCTGTCCGTCATCATACCACATCGTCAGAATAATGAGTAATGTGTCAAAGTCAGCACGGAGGCTGCATGGTTCTGACTGCATGCACCGGCAGCTTCGCATGCCGAGTGGCACAGCTAAGCAGAACCGGGGCAGCCACCACGAAGGTGGATCGATAAAAAGGTGAAGCCAGGAAGCACCAGCTAGAATGAGAATGTGGGCCATCGTGATAAGGCTCCTAGACAAGATAAGCCAACATTCTTCAGTGATGCAAGCTGAAGTCGCTTGACTACAGAGGAAGGGGCTCATGAGTGCATCAGTGCATGAGAGAAAAGAAAGAACACGGCGCAAACAGGTCCACTGCCAACCATCTCGGCTGATGTAACAGCAGACCGTGTACGTGGGTCTGCGCTTGCACGACAAGACACGGCTGCTTCCGGCTGAGGAGCAATGGGGTGAGGTTGACCAGGCCGACCAAGAGCAAACCGTGGAGCGAGGATGAAAACCGGATTCTGCTACCTGCTCAAAACAGAGTGCAAGCCCGGCCGAGGCAGTGGGGGTGACATGGCAGTTGAGCCTTGCTCTCTCAGTTTGTCTCTATGTCTTGTTTCTCTTTCTCTCAGTTACTATGTCTCTCTCAGTCTCTCCCCTCTGTTGTCTGTCTCCTCTCTCTCTCTCTCTCTCTCTCTCTCTCTCTCTCTCTCTCTCTCTCTCTCTCTCTCTCTCTCTCTCTCTCTCTCTCTCTCTCTACGACAGTGGATAAAAGACCATGGCCAAGAACCCATTAGGGCTGCTGTAAACAGTTCCTACAGCCATAACCTTCCAATTATTTTTATCTGTTTCAGACCAGGGCAGCTGCCCCCCCCCACCTCGGCCAGCCGGAGGGAGCGTGTGGGTCTCAGAGGGTTCTTCCTATCTCTCCTCTTGCAGGGCCATCGCTGCCAATCCCCTGCTGATTGCCCCAGCTAAATAATGCAGGCAACTCTATAGGCAAAGCAGAAGGTTAATCTAGCTTCGAGCCAGCAGCCATTGTGGCACAGGACACAAAAGGCCACTTTGATGTGGTGGAAGGTGTTGGCTTTCTGAGGGCATCTTCTGTACCGGGACAGGCTCCTCCTCAATCACTGGCCACGACCCCCCACGAGCTGCTGCCGAGCGGCAGCCCCCATTTCAGCTGGCTTCTCTATCCCACCGGAGCCGAAACATCGACCAGAACTGAACTCTAGAGGTCAGTAACCAGGCCTAGGGAAGTTTAGCCGGAAGGTGAGGGCCAGACCCTGACCTTGTCACAGACAGCCAACTATTGCCAGGCTTAATGGGTTGCCGAGCTGGTTTGGTCTAGCGGTTAAGGTGCTCGTCCCGACCAAGGTCTTACTGAAGTCGTGGGCTCGAGCCCCGAGGCTTATGTGAAGCGCCTGAATAGAGATTAAGTTCTCTTGGGGCACTATATAAATTAATTATATATTATATATATTATATTATCCAGGGGGGTACAGGCCTGCTCCTCATTTTCTACTACTTTAAGGCAGGTACTTGTAACAAGCAGAAGAAACTAATGCTGCAGGACAGGCAAAGACGAACCTTAAAGACCTGATTATCTATAGGCTTTTACCAGAGCCCATCTTTTTTATTTCTTAAGTGGGGTTTTCTGGTTCTTCCTAGCTGCAGTGTTGGCCCAGCCCTAGCCAAGCTTGGAAACAGCTCAGCATCGAACAAGCATTGCAGATCCAGCAGAAGCTGAGTGACTGATCAGCACGGCTCCTGGGAGTGGCTGACGGTGAGCTACAAGCTAGGTACCTGCAACTGGTTCTTGCTTCGATCTCGCTTCAGCCGCTTGCTCTAACCATATTTGCCATATTTCATAACCATATTTCAGTGGTGAGGCAGGCGCCATGAGGCCTACTTTCAGGTTACACATCCACTAGTCGGACGGTCCTCACTGCCGACTCTTTTTGTCCCAGCAGCACATGACGATGACCACAGGCAGGCCAAAAGCTTAATCTTCCTTTTATTACCATTAATTTCCTAATATGGAGGCTGTCTGGAGGCAAGTCTTCTGCAAGACCAGTCGCCGGAAAGTATACCGAGACACTGCATCAGCATCAGTGCATCAGTGCTTGCTACTGCTCTGCAAGATCTCTAGAGAAAGCTATTGGGGAAGGCTTCGGATAGCCATTTGCATGCACGCGAGTTCGCGCGCGCACACACACACACACACACACACACACACACACACACACACACACACGAATGGCTGGCCACGCCCCCAAAGCTGTACGAGGTTGAAATGCCACAGCACCAACCCAACTAGCAGTTGTTGCCAACAGGAGCTACCTATGCATTACTCACTACAAAGGAAGCTGTTAGTGCAACCACGAACCATTTGCCAAGCATGCTCCCTCAGCATTCAAGCTGGCTTTGACCCATCAAGGTCAAGCTAATTTTTCATATCTCTATGCTGGTCACGAAGGTGGGGCAAGCGAGGCGAATGCCAGCGAGCATGGTCGCAGCAAGCATGCAAGTCTCATCAAGGAAATCCACCAAGCGACGCCGCCGCTGGTGCTCACAGTCCTAGCCCATAGTCCCATCACGACGGAGGGGGCTGGTAGGTGGCAGCCCCCCCTTGGCCTGGCAGAGGTGTGCCACCTTCTATGACTGGCTTGCTGGAGTAAGGTCAAGATTCAACCCTTGAAGGGTAGGCCCTCTTTCACGAATTCCTGTCTAATTCGTGCCGCTCCCTTGCCTGTTCAGATACTCCAGAGGGTAATGGTAGCTGGGTCGACAGGGGGGGGGGGGCTAACGGTCGAACGAAGGCTCTAGTGTAGTCTGCTTGTGCATTCAGCCAAGCAGCTACATTGCACTCTCTGTCCAAATACTGCTCGCCCAAATGCTGCTTCCCTTTTCTCGTGACTTACAAATCTTACATCGTTACAAACTGAGCATTGAGCTGTAAGCACGTGGCAGGAGTGCACCAGTGCATGTACCAGGCTAACTGAATAATCAGGAGAGGACTTCAGTACATAGTGCACGAGTAAGCCGGTGCACGTGTAAGGCTGTGCATATGCAGGTGCCCGTGCCAGTGCAAAAGCTTGCACTTACACACACATCCACACACACACACACACACACACACACACACACACACACACACACACACACACACACACACACACACACACACACACACACACACACACACACACACACACACACACACACACACACACACACACACACACACACACACAGAGGCAAAAGCACACACGTGCCAGAGTGCAACTACAGGTGCCCACAAGAGAAGAATGCATGCAGGTGACTGAATTCCCCTGGTGTTGCAGCACCACTGCTCTTGTGCCTGGCTCTGGCTGCTGCCACGGCTCAGGGACACGTGCCTGCCTGCTGCCAACTATGGCTCATCCTTTCCAGCCATCCTGAGCTGCTACTTCCATGCTATTCACTATCCCAACTGCCCTCCAGACTCAGTTATGCTTCTCAATTTCTCCTTGTTGCATGGGATGAAGCCTGTTGGCTACCGAATGAGTAACACCCACATAGTCTTTGTGGCTTTGTGGGGCTACAGACAGATACAAGTCATTTAAAAACAAATAAACATAAAAGTGTTAGGTGGGAGTGGCACCCCATCCACCCAACCACTTCCGGCCGATACCTGGTGGCTTTAGCGAGGCTTTGGCCCCGGTCGTCGCCGGCTCCTGAGTCTTGCTCGGTCTGGTCAAGCGCTCCAGCGTGATGCTGTGAAGTCGTCCCAGCCGCTCACTGAAAGACTGCGTCCACCGCTGTCGTCGTGGAAACGTCGCAGAGCGTGCAAAGCTTGCAGCGTCCCCGCTCTGACGTCTGTCCTTGCTCTGGCGCACGACCACAGCGCCGACGGCTGCTGCCACTGCAGCAGCCGGCGACACAGTCACTGGCTCGACAGCAGGAGTGCCCAGTGCCATCGCGCCGCCGGTCGACAGTCCCACGCACGCCAGCACCCTGAGAGTGTTCTCTTCAGCCGCGATCATGCCTTCCTTCTCCGAACGACCTGTGCCGACTTGTCGCCGGCAGCAGAGCGGCCAGGCTGGTCGTACCGGCTGGCCCACGGCTGCCTCCGCCCGGAGGCTTGGCGTTCAGCCGCGAGTGGCAAGCCAGGCGGCCAGGTGGCACGGCATGCTGTGGGCTGATTACTCTGGGGAACTGCCGGAAGAACTCGATCCAACAGCAGATGCAGGGTAGGGGGTCACCACGGCTACGGCTACCACCACCATCACCGGTAACAGCTGACTGGCTAATGGACTGCCCAACCCAGAGCACAGTGGTAACACGAGGCAGCCTGGTCCATTGGATAGCAGAGGACTGTGAATTCCGGTGCTCCAGAAGCTGCTGTCCCGACGGCTGGCCAGCCAATAGACAATTGCAGGCCTCGGCTGCAGTTTAATGAAGGGTCCGCCCTCTCTCATGTGGCAAGGAGCAGATTGCCAACCAGAGATCAGCCGCATTGAACCCTCATGGCCGAGTGCCAGGTGGGGTCTGCCCATGGCTTCCCACCCGGTAGCTTCCCAATGGCTTGCAGGGGAGGGGGAGAGGCCGTGTAAGGTTAGATGCACGGGTCAAAGAAATGGCAGAGGTTGAGTCGCCTGCATGCATGTCGAGTTCACATTTCAAATATAGGAATCGATCGCACTTATGCCTGGCGGCTGGAAATCCTCTTCTCTCTACGGTGTGCTTCGTTGCACAGCAGCCTAAGGTTTCGGCTTGCCAGCAATTTGGCCTAGCTACATCCTAACGCATCAACTTGCTTCATTTTTTTTGAGAACTAAAACAGCTTTAAATCCTCGTTGCAATAAGCGTAGCAGCCGAAATCTGATCCCAATTTGCGACCTATCAATGTGGACTTTGATCTTGGGTAGAAACGTTCGGGAGGCTGCACAGTTCAAGCCCTTCAAAAGCTCGGGCGCGACATGGAAGCACTGGCTCAAGCAAGTCTTCTGGGACCAATCAGCGGCAGCTGGTAACAGGGCCGATAGCACTTACTATTCCACGGTAATAGTAGTGCGTGGCACCGGCTACAAGCAGCAGCATTAGTTAAGAGGCCACAAGGCTGACGTCAGCATCATTCGTAGTGAACCCGTGTGCACCCACCGACACAGATACCGACATCGACACCGACACACACACACACACACACACACACACACACACACACACACACACACACACACACACACACACACACACACACACACTAGCCTACAATAATAGCTCTGGGAAGCATCCTAGGCAATGGATAAAAATTATTTGCAGAGCGCCCTCAGAGGACCCAATCTCTTTCTAGGCACTTTACATTTGCTGCAAAAGAAGCATGATCGAATGGTTAGTGGTGGTATGCTCAATGGGTGGTGGCATGCTCCCTGGTCTCAGCCCTTTGCGGCCTGCTGTCACCTAGTTCTTACAGGCAGGCAGAGGGAAGGCTAGAAGAATCTGCTATGAAAGCCCCCCCCCCCATTGCTCCGCTACACAATGCTAGTCGGCAGGGGCGTTGGTGTCTGACCATGTTATGGACTTACTTCAGGGCCACAGCAAGAACAGCATAGCTCACATGACTGGCCTGGCCGACTGGTAGAGTCGGCATACGAACAGATGGCCATCGGCTGTCGTTTTCACATTAGGCTCCTTCACGTGGACATTCCTTACCCTCAACCCTTACAGATGCTTCGGAATTCGAAGTTGCCCTGGCCGATCTGGTTCCTAGATCCCAGCCTGGACAGACAGTGCTTCACATCACTGCCTGGACATTCCTGGACACCAGGACCTTTATGGCTCTGCCGCCGTCGGTCTCTCACACCTTATGTCAGCATCCATTCACGGATGGGTGGGTGATGCTACAGCCCCATTCGGGCGGGCAGCCCAGGCAATGGGATAAGAGCAGCCCAGGCAGCCGGGTCTGCAGCGCTGGCTGGCATCGACACCTGAGCGTGTTTGGGCACGGCTTGCGTTAGAGAAACCAAGCGCCACTTATGGATAGGATTGGCTCTGCAGAGCCAACAATGCTGGATACACGCAGCTGCTGGCTACAATTTGCCACAACGAAGTGAGACCGAACTCGAGCAACTCGGTGCTGCTTCCTATGCCACCAGTCGCTATGTCCAAAGCCACTAGAGAATCGCTGTCTGGCTGGCAAGGGCGTCCAGCACGAGCATGCCTTTCTGGTTCTGCTCTCGCACCTGCCACTGCCGGGCTACCACGCGTGCTGCTTTTTTGTTTCGTTTTGGGTAGCCGATCGCGTGGAGCAGATACCAGATACCGATGCCGCTGGAGGGAGGTCGGGGCACATAGTACACGGATGTGTCTAGAAGGAGGCCGGCACTGAAGACACTCTTACAGGGCAAGAGGAGGTCGGTTCGGCGAACATGATACCAACTAGTTACGTTTTTTCTGAGGACCAGCTGGCTGGCTGTCAGACAGCGCAGCTGATGCGCCACTCCGGTAGTCTAGGCACCCGCCTGGTCCGTCTGACTTTCGACGGTCACAGCCTGCCCCATGGCCTCACCATCCTGGTGAATTTCTTTAAAGTAAGTGATATCTTTGGGCCGGAGAGTAAACCAAGCCTCTCTTGCTCGGGTCAGCCGACAACTAGACAGAGTGGCGCCCGGGTCTCCTGCTGTGGCAGCCAGCTGTGGCGGCAGGAGCAGCCACAGCATCTGGGGGTTAGCTGCTGGAGCTTCGGCAGAAGCTCGAAGCAGTCGCGTGCCTTACTCTGGAGGTGGAGATTGCGACTGCAAGAATCTCGGCACGGGCAACCTCCACCCGGGAGGGCAAACCGAAGGGATATTGGCAGCTAGCAAAGTTTTCTGGCAATTTAATTCTCTTTCAAGGAAGGGGGCAGCCAGTGTCTGTTGCCTTGGCTAACCTGTATTCTGTGCCCTGTGGCCAACCACAGACGGCAAACCCCAGACGAGCAGCTTCAGATTTCAGGCTACCAGACGAAGGCACACCTGAAGCCACCGAGGAAAAGTGAAACCATAGCAGCAGCAGCAGCAGCACTCATCAGCTCCACTTGGTCAGCAGGCTATTAACCTGAAATTCGCGAAAGCTGAGCGATTGCAACCAAAGTAGCATGCACATCGTACACAGCTGAATTGGTAAGAGACGGCCGAGAGACAGCCACTTCACCCAAGCTGTGGCTGAGGTCGAGCACTGCCAGTGCTGACTGCTGCCCTCCCAACTAATAGCCAATGCCGGGCTAAGGTTTTTCTTTGGGTTCAGGATTCAGGTTCCTTTGTTGAACTGAACCCTTTGTTTTAATTGGAAGCTCGTGCTCAGTGTTTGTGTATTTTGCTTTCTGCCTAAGCCATTGACAGCCGGATCATATAGCAATACGAAAAACACAATTGTGATGGTTTGTGCAGACAGGAGCTCGTATTTTCCAGATGAGCCTGTGGATACATGTCGACTCAATTCGCGACGACGACGACGATGCGATCGACACGACGGCTGCCTCGTCACTGCTGCTGGCAGTCAAAGAGTCCCCTCCACCGATTGAATTTCGCCTAGCCCTGCTCTAAAGCCATCGAACCCAACCTCTTTAAATATCTGCAGCAAAGAGCAGGACTGAACGTATATAACAAACAACGCATGAGGCCATGTTTGAGCTGTACTGACTCTCCCACATGCGCGCAAACACACACACACACACACATAATGCATGGAGCAAGCCACTGCTCTTATAAGAACCCGTAAAGGGGGCCTACTCGACAGGTTACTTACCTGAATTTCCACGATACGCAGCAATTCCAGGTACCTAGTACATTGTGCATTGCCATATACCGTTACAACGGTTGTTAGTTGCAGATCTTGCAAGAATGGTTTGCAAGCATCAATTCGTCTTCTTATTGTGAAAACTCTGTTTGTACTGCCGTAGGAGCACTCGGAAATGGGCATTGATAGTGGCACGGTGCCGACTTTCCAACGAAATCTGCATTATTAGATACGAGCACATCACGAGTCCTTTAACTCGGCCAGCAGTACGCTCGGTTCGGGCAAGTCTTTTTTGGGAGGGGGTCACTTCACCAGCCTGTCAAAGCTGCCAAGTAAGACCATGGTGCTGCACACCCACCAACCTTGGCCTAGGCAATAATCACTGAGTGAGGAAGCTTGAGGGCCTGGCTGATCCAATTAAAGTGTCATAACCACGATTTCCTGGCACCAGCAAGCTAATTGTTTTACCATGGCTTGCTTCCTGAGAACACTGCTGAAAAACACTGCATTCCCTCATACCTACAAGGCTTGCCTGGTAAATTTCCCTAAAGAATGCACAAGCCACTCTAGGTCGGCAGCAGCAATTGTTCATTAGATTGGCTTTGGGGAGGGGGGTCACAAACTCCTCCATTGCCTACAAGGCATGGCAGACCGAAAGTTGCCAGGAAAGACGACCCTGTGGACAGCAGGCAATCACCAGCCATAAATTGACGTTGTCCAGCTGATGCTAGCCTATAAGGGTGCTCATAATGCATTCACATTCTAGTGAGTTAAGAAACTAATGCTCAAAAAGCACACGTTATTTTATGCAAATCTGCCATACATATAGGATCCTGCGACCGGGTTGGCACGCTATGGATCGAGTAGGCAGTGTATGTGCATCGAGCACATGTGCAACACCGACAACGCAGTTGATTTGCAGATGCGAGTTTAGGTTTCTGCTTCATTCTAGAATTACCAGTATTCATTGCATTGGCAACAAATAGCCAGACGACCAGCATTTTGGAATACATTCCATTTCAGTGAGCGTCCTCGACGGCATCAACTGGCTGTGCCATCTGAGCTGAGCAAAGAGCCTGTGCCATCAGAAATGATCACAGTCCATGCAAATTCAAACGACCATTAGACCTGTCACATGAAAATTGACAGTGCCAAGTTCAAACATACTACTCTATGATCCTCTATTTTTTAATCATGTGGTCTCTGACAGCTTTGATAGAGCAAAGGCTAGTATCTTCTTTGCAAAATATAAAAGAATGGGGCAATCGCCTAATGAGCTGCAGTAGTGCTTAGTTTGCATACAACCTACTTGTCACACTACAAGAATTTGAGCATCTCCTCTTGCTGAAGAGGAGATGATCGAGAGAGCACATTCCTATTTCAGAACTGTTTCTCTTCACACATACTACGTTTTCCGGTAAGTAAACGAATGCTGCAAATACAAAAAAAAGAAATATAGTATCTTAAGGAATTTAGAACAGGTGGGTTTATAGTAACACATTTTTGGTCCAGAGTCTCACATCACTCTTCTTACTTTAGACTTCATGAAGGAGAAAACCCCATCTAAGTGCAAGAAAAAGTCTCATAGTCTAATAACTGATTCAACGGAATAAACAGATTACAACTTTCAAATACATCTGACTCAACTAATAACGTAAGCCCGCTTTCAGGGGAACAGCGCATGACCACCTGACACATTCTAACAAAGTAATTCCAGCTTAAGGTAACCAGTGCATGAAAAGCCAGGTAGCTTTGATCATCTACTAAATGCTCGCTTATCACTGCTTCGAGCTTGACAAGAGGTATGGATGGCTACCTCATGCTACCTACGGCATAGTGTAAGCACCACATTGAGTTAATCAACAAGTAAATGTTGAAACTAAATGCTACAACAAGCTTTTCATACAGAGCAAATCCACTGAGTCTCCCCAAACTATAAAAGCATTGCCATGCAACCTGGGATCGCCAGCATATTTGCTTTCCTGCCTGCTGCCACATCCAGGAATTATACAAGGGTACTTAACATTGGCATTCCTTGGCTCAGTGGAGACTGAAGGGGGAATGTTGGATGGCATGGCCCCATGGCATAGCCCCTATCGGTCGGAGAGGGGACTGAAGTACCTCCTACCCCGAGCCCAGCATCCAACTCGGCATACTTACGCTACCACTACGACATGCAAGACTGTAGACTTGAAAATGATAACAAAGTACCTCAAGTCCCACGTTTGAATCCTGATGGTGAAGGAATTCTATTGCAGGTCAATTGAGGCTAATCTTAAATGGAGCCAACGTGGTACTTTGATCACGACAACAAACTGAAGTGCTCCAAAAACGCTGACGACCACAACAGGGTCAATGCAAGGCATCTTTCTTAAAAATAAACCTACATGAATTACTGCAGTGTTGCACTTCCGCATGTTAGTACTACTTAGAATACTTCAAACCTCTTAATTACTGTGGTTTTCGGTTAAGGCACTAGGTAGAGAATGAAGGGGAATTCGAGAGCTAGGAGCATGAAGCAAAAGTTTAAGAGGGCATGGCAATCTACCTGGCCACCGTGTATAGCTGCTGCACTGATGCCGGAAGCACAGTTTCGACCAGGTTGAAGCAGCTATTGCAGCTGCTAGATCTTCAATGAGCCGGCACCGCCAGCCGTTCCCATGAGGAGTCAGTATATCGGTTGCTGATGGCATGTCATCGCATTCGGTCCATGGGGTCTTATGAACACTCAGTTAGCTCAGACAATTTTTGTATCGAATATGGCCACAATGACCGTGGGAGTCATTCGGCTGCTAAGCCTCTCACAACCGACCACATACACATACGAGCTCAAGCAGGGCATTGGGTCCATTGAGAGGAGATGGTCGGTGGCAAGTCTTCTGAGGCAGGAGCCACAGTAGCAGCTTAGTCAACGAGGTTAAGACCAGTGAAAGGAAAGAGGATACTGACATTAAGATGACCTGAACTAGGATGGCTGCTGAAAGCTTAGCCTGCTAGCTTCAAGCTCAATGCGACAAGGATATGTTCAGTTATAAGAGGAGCCGGCCAGCAGAACCTGCCGTTATGAGACACTCGGAACACAGCTTAAAATGGTAGTAAGGCACAGTGCTCAATGTGGTATGTACGTCACATGACTCACTCGACCCCCCAACGATCCTCAGAAGACACCAGCTGCCAGAAAACTTAGTTCCAGACAACAACAGATATTGCCTCCCCCACACTCGGCATACTTCGCAAGGCGGTTTGAATGCTAATAGCTCACCCATCTCGGCATTAGAGTGCAATCATCCAACTTTCTCCTGTGGCAGAAGCACTGACCTGTAGCCTTAAGTCGGTGTTGAAGGAGAATTTTTCGGGTTGTGTCATTCCTTGTACCATTAACGGACTATGTGCCCCAAAAAACACTGTTGGTCTGATCCTTTCCTGCATGTGTAAAGTGCCTCGAGAAGGATTTAGTTCTCTTACAGTGATACACAAATATTTATTACTATTACTATTTAAAATATGATGGCTGAAGAGAAAAAAAACTCTACTGTCAGCCTAATTTGAACCGGGTATCTCCCATCCAGAATCCCGTAAGGCTTTCCATTAGTCCAAGCAGAACGGCATACCAGGCAGTTGGTTGCCAGATATGCATCTTCAGTGCTCTTTCATTAATCGCCTTGGGCAGGGTCAATGCTACGATCCGATGCATACTTTGCTTAATTCTGGACCGGCACTTTGTGAGGGCAGTTGGCCTTCATACTTGTGATCACCCAGTCATTTTTATTAAAGAAGAACACCAAGTTGCCACACTCCTTTACTTGCTAGGCTACGACCGAGTATTTTCCATTCTTCCTAGAATGTATCAGAAGATCCCTAAATAATGCATTTGTTGCTACGTCGGGGTAATACCATGTCCACCTTCAGCTAGCCTCTAGTAGATTGCTTATCATTCTGCTCTTTGTCTGGTGATACAAGCTATGTCGTGCATGCTAGCAGGTTCATTGATGCTCCTCTTGCCATAGTAATAATAAAGCATTTGCATAGCATCCTAAAAGAACTAAATCTCTTCCAGGCACTCTACATATGCTGGAAAAGAAGAATATTGTTGATTAGCCACTTTAGCAGATACAATTTCAGAACATGTAAGAATATAATGGACAAATCGTATGGACTGAGCAAATGCTGAGAGAAACAGGCGAATTTGTAGATTCCTTTTAAAATGCCATCAAGTAAGGGGACTACATACAATTTCGGGTAGATACAACAGCAGCAATGGCAGACACACTGATATCCCTTCGACCAATCAGCAATGGAGAAAATATCCTCTTAAATTAAATTAAATTAAATCCTAGCTGATTAAACAGCCTCTTTTGTATAGCGACAGAAGAGCCTTTACGGCTATCACCACCGCTTGCAGTGGCGATAAAGGATCGCTCCGCCGCAGGAATCGAACCCACGACCTCTGGACCGAGGCCGTGAAAGCAACCGCCTTACCTAGTGTGCCATCACGGCTCACCGGGCACTCGAAGCCCTAGCCCTAGCAGCTTTGGGTGCATGATCAAATTGTAAACTGTAATCATCTCATGCAAAAGTGAAATGTACGAAGTTGTGTAAGTATGGACGATGAGTGTGCAGCAGCATAAAGAGAGCGATGCTAACTCTTGCTCTCACTGGTCTGCTGTGGAGTCCTTCCTTCTTCTGTAATCTTCCTAAACATACATCTGCTCCTTCCACTTGATGTACCAATCGTTAGACGCTAAATTCAGCAGCTACGAAATAGGCAATTGTAGAAGGATCAGATATAAAACTTTGAAAGACAATCTAAATCTCTGGCCCACCGTCTATCAGCAGACCAGTGGTCATAGGATATGCGGTAGCTGCAAGTTTGCTGACAAGCCGGAAGACTCAAGCTCTGGGCCACCCACCGAAGGAAGACTTGACATCAATTACGGATGCCTGGAGCTAGCAGCAGGCAGCTGAATCAGCAGACGCCAAGAGTCAATGATACCTTGTAAGTAGGCACCATGCAAACACCCCAGGCTGAAATGTTGGGTGCTTGCAGAGCCCACGTTAGCTACAGCGGTTTCCACATACCGGTCGTCCCTAGATATGGTTACTCCCAAACAGTGCAGATAACTCACTTCGGTTGCACTCACTATGGGCAAATTATTGGATCATCAAGATGGAATCCTCAACAGCACAGATGCTGTAACAAACAGAGCCAGAGATTCCGATAAGGAGGTGCAGCACAGGATTCGATGTAAATGATAAGGGGTGCAGGGAGGGGTCCAAGCACCCTGCTGGGGCATGCCAGCCTGAATCAGACAAGGTCAAGGTTTAGCTCAAAAATTAATAGGTAATGAAAACTTCCTGGCTCTGTCTTGTGATGAGAAGACCATCTCAAGGCTCAGGACATATCAATGGAGTTAAGTGCTCCAGTCTGCCAAGAAACAAACCTAGCTGAATCAAACTGATACAAGGGGACAAAACAAGGCAAGGCAGACAGATGAAGACGCCCGTAAAGAAGAGGGCCACTCCGAGCTCAAGTAGTTGCTCACTGATGATCATGCTGGTAAACACTTTCCTCGGGTTTACGTAACTCAGTGTTCATACGATGAGCCGAAAAAGGTAGCACCGTGTCAGCAAGGCTCAGGCATGCTAAGGGTCTTCCATCCATTGCCAGAGCCATCGGTTGCTGCTAAGCTGCCGGGCAGCACAAGCTGTTGGGTAGCTTTGGCGAAAATGCCTGTCTATCAACTGCTTTTTGCCATCAAAACGCATGCCAGCTATTGTCAAGAGGTAAGAAACCAAATTAAAAATCTACAGCTCCAGGGTGGTGTGCTAATGCACATAAATCGGAATGAACCGACAGAGTTACAGTCGTAACCGAGCAGGTTGCCTTGATGGTGAGCTGTTATTGAACACAGATTATATACTAACACACTGGCAGATTTGAAGCTAGGCTTCTAGCTCAGAATAGCTGATGGGTATTGAAGGTTTCGTCGTGGAAACGACACGGATTTCCGGCCTCAATACTATTTCGTGATTGAAGAGAAAAAATTGAATAGAATAATAATTTGGAGCGACAAATATTGTCAACCACAGCACAGCTAATGTCTGCCCATTACATTTGTCCTATAGACGACAAGAAATACTTACTGTAAAGTGATCTAAAATCTCAGTACTACAACATTATGACATTTATGGCAATTAGGTAGGCAGATTTAGCAAATAAACCCAATAGCAACTAGTGCACAGGAGTGCTTCTAACTATCCACTGGCCGGTGATTGTCTATGGTCGACTAGGACTACAGGATTAAGGTGATAATTCATGCAGAAACAGGCACTGAAAAAAGAAAAGCGACAGTCAATGAGCTTGAAGATAAACGGTGCCTTAAAGGAACACAATAAGTAGCCAGTGATCCAGACTAGTGACATCAGTGAGCACATCGGCCTGCAGGACATCAGGACCGGGATGACAATGCCACGATAACCTACTAATCGAACTCGGCTGAGCAAGACCTACCCAGCAATGCAACACGATGGCACGCAAACTGGCCTATTTTGGCTCGGAGCGCTTTATTTGGATATAGCATAATATGAAAGCCCTTTCATAAAGAAAGAAGAGCACATAGTGCACAACATGCTTTAATAGCTCCAAGGGCGTTAAGCATCCGCAGTGATGCTTGGTGTTGGCAGCCGAGCATGGTTCATTGGAGGTCGGAGGGGTCTCAATAACAAGTGGAAAAAAGTCAGGGTATACAACTGATACCAAATACCAGATTAAGAAAAAGGTAGTTTCCTTTCTTTGTAGATTTGCCTTTGTTGAGGTTTAAAGTGGCCTGTCGTGACATTTACCATTAGAACTGTTTTTGAATTTCTATTTTTATGTTCTATGAGCCTTGCTTACCATCAGGCACACAAATCCAGCCATTTGGCATTATGCATGGGTAGGATGGATCTTCAGATAGCATATACCTGGAGCATAACACAACGAAACATCTGCATCTGAACACCAACAAAGCAAAGCTTCTAATGCAGTACAGTGGGTGCAATGGAACAAACAGATTTCAGAGCAGCAATTCTTGTCACGTGAACACAATTCGTCACTATACACAAACACGCAGCAGCAGCAGCAGCTTCAAGTGACATAGATATATGTGGTGCTTCCACGGGTTTGAGGAGGCACACAAACCTTGGGTTTTCTTCTTTCTCAACGATGCTGGAAGGCTGCTTCCCTAAAAACAAGCAATAGCCACGTGAGTTTCTCACACGTGAGTTTCTCACATGTGAGCTTCTCACATGTGAGCTTCTCACTGTTCACGCAAACATCTGTCATCAACTAAGCAATGAACAAACAACCCATAATTATTAAACTTACTTAACATACCCATGCTAGCTGCTCGTTTCAGCTTTGAAATATATGATATATTTTAATATATAAATATATATATATATATAAATATATTTTATAACTATTTTATTTTATAAATATATATATAAATATACTTTGAAATATATGTGATCACTGAGTGATCCACAAAATGCTTGCAATGTTTTGATTGGCAGCAGCAGATCGGCATGGTGCAATACTACAAGCAGCCTGCAAGCTCTAGATTGCTTGCAGAAACAGTACACTTTCTTAGTTTTACTTCATTTTTCTACCTGCAATACACTTACTTCGGGGCGAATGTTGGCCAATTTTAAAACAACGTGTATGGGCATTATAATTGAAACCAGTCAGGAAATAATATCCTGGTACTGAGGAATTCGGTAGGGCTCAACTAGTTCCTTTCCAGCACGTTGAAGCACAATCCAGCATCGGAGTCAAATATGACAGCATCCTTTGTGAATAGATAGCCCCTAATGCCTGCCATGCAGGCATTGCTATGTGCAATGCAAAAACAATAACGAGTCTTTTGTAAAGCACCCCAAGAGAACCAAATCTCTACCCAGGCACTTTACTACTTCCTGGAAGAGAATGCTCACAAATGTGCTTGCAAACACAACCACGTGTGTTCATGCAATCAACCGTATAAGAACTTCTGTGACAACCAACTTGAAGATCGAACATACTGCGGACAGGGCTGGACCACCGCAAAACAGCATAACGGTTTGTGCCCTGAAAACTTACACAAACCAGTGTGCATGCACACACACAGACACACATAAACACACACAGACATGAGAAGCACATCTGCTGACCGATTGTGCCAATACCATGTGCTCTGGCAGACAGCCTGAGAAGCTTACCGTAAGACTAACACAGTGGCAGGGAGGGGTGAGACACGTGTTAGCACAACTGGTTGCTGCTAACTCGAAATAGCAAGCCGAAGCTTTTGATTGAGGCAATTAACTGGCACAATCATGTCTGCCGGTATCGAAAGCAGAAATCAAATCACTATCAGAAAACCAAGAAGACGGTAAAGAGAGGAAGGTGGAAGATTCCACAGAGTAGCAGTTGAGAGAGAGAGGTGACCAGAACTCCAAATCTAAAGTGAAACTAGCAGATGCTGCTTGCAATCAGCCTACTAGTGGCAACAGCAGGCCTAAGCCAGGAGCCCTACCAGCCTTCGAAATTATGCCATTAGGTGGCTGGTGAGCAGAGCATGGCGAACAGAGTAGGAGTGAAAAGCAGCAGTGAGTGCCAGGTCTGCTCGCACAAGTAAATCGTGCACTTATCACACGTAACAGGGCACTACGTGGCATACCAATTGAGCAGCTACAATTGACCGAAGCCAGTCCTGTCGATATTCACAGTCTAGCAATGCAGCCAGGGTCCAATGCACCCAATGCAGCTGAAATCGTGGTCGAGTGCAACCCAATTTAGAGTCATGTCGGTCAATATCATTAAACTAACACCGACTAGATCTAAATGGCTAGAGGCAAAAGACTGTGGTCACTGTTGTTGCCAAGCTGGGTTCATCTCAGCTAGGGCCTCAGACTGTGGCCCCGGGCCCGATCACAGTTGTTAAGGACCTCAGTACGTGGCTCAGATACTAGCTCTGGCAGTTGTTATAAGCAGCAGGCCAGGCAAGACAGAGGCAACCAAACAGCAGCTAGCTGATGTGTGCTGTCTGCGAGGCGATTGCATACCCGATAGTAAACACTCCCAGGGCATAATTTAGTCATTGACACACACCTAGGCAGGGGCACTAACCAAGTCAGAGCTCTGCAGGGTAGGTAAGCCCCGGATCTGCAAGCATTCGGAGCATCTATCTGAATCGTGGTCTAGGTAACACAATACTAGTTTTCAAAGGCAATCGAAATCTCTATAAGATTAGCAGCATGTCGCAAGAGTGCAGCCGGCTAGGCAGCTTGAACCGGTTCATCAAAATGCAACACACACAGACACACACAGACATACACACACATACATACACACATGCACAAACACACACAGAGACACACAGACAGACACACACACGCAAACACACACACGTATACACTCAAACCGTTGAGGATAAATATGGCTCCATGTTTGGTTCTAAGAAATCTCGGAAATTCAGTCGTGTCTCCTTTGCTAAAGGAGCTGCTATGACTTCCCGCTTATCAAATGATACCGAGCAAAATTCTTAAGCTGACGCACAAGGGCACGTGTTGGCTCGACTCCATCCTATCTAGCTGAACTGAAGCACCAGTTCCAGCCTCCTCGTACCCACCTTAACCCCGTCATGACCATACATTGGGTGCTCCTTTCATTTGCTTAAAGACTGCTGGCGACAGAAGCCTTTGCTCTGCAGGTTCTACACCGTGGAACTCACTTGCAACGACATCTCTCTTGCTGCCGACTGAGGCACATCCTTTCCAGCCGTCCTGTGTGCTGCTGCTACTACTTCCACGCTATTCACATCCTCGACTGTCCTGTTGAATGAGTTGTGCTTCTCACTTTCTTATTGTTGCATGAAATGAAGTGTGTCGGCTTTAGTATTCGCACCGAAAGCTGCTAAGACTTTGAGTGAGAATACCTAGTGATGTGGCTCAAAGAGACGATGCTTTGATGGTGTCTAATGAAGATACATCTCCCATGGTTTTTGTACCTCAGCCACATAAAAAGCAGCAGCCTAATTTTGTACAATGGTAGCCATAGCATCCTTTCACATTTTGTTAGGCCAATTGTCATTTTCATGCAATCAGCTATTTAAAAACTTTGAAAAGTTTTTCCTTACCCTAAACACAGCCCCCCCCCCCGGCTGCCAGTATCTATTGATGGGGTGGAAGCCCATATGTGGATGTCCCATTCAAGTGAGACCACAAAGTGATGTCATATTACACACCAGCTGTTTCTGACGTTTACACTTTAAGGTCGTTTCAATATTGTGACTGCAGAAAAACAGGCTCAGCCTTCAAATAACAGCTGTTTTGATTACAAGAACGTGCAAAAAATTCTGCTGATCGGTAAGGCAGTGCTGCCACACCCTAGCCCCAAGCAGGCACATAGCTGGGAAGGGAGGGTTATCCACCTGACCCCGGCAACAAATTACCTACCAACAGCAGAGAGCAGGTTTATGGCTGTAGGTTTCTCCGATTAGCCAACTGAGACAACCATTACGAGCAAGCAACCTTTCGGCACAAGCTAAGAATTGCCACGCCTGCCAAACAGCTGCTACCTACCAGCTGTACAGCGGTTTTCCAAAAGCCATCATGTGCTAACTAGCACATGGCAATCTATGGCCACTAGTGAGTCAAGAAGTAGGCATGGGTTCCCATCTGCTGCTACAGCCGCACTTCATAACTAACCTTGATACAAAAACTCACCAACCAGTAGTAAATGATCGGTAACTTCGGCAACTAGTCCTCTATCTCGCTGCCCTTCGTATTATGTATTATCGTTTCCAATGGTCTGGTACAGCATTGTAAGTTAGCAGAAGACCGCTTGTTGTTGGTCTCTTGTCAAATTGGCATTAACAGTGATGCCCCAACAGAAAAGGTTTGCAGCACTGGCCACAAAATACTCGTCGGAACATACTTCCTACACACCCCTTAATATTCCTCACATTCTTGAAATCTGAAAATTCCCCAGAAAATCTGAGCAGATGTTGCCCTCTCTCTCTCTCTCTCTCTCTCTCTCTCTCTCTCTCTCTCTCTCTCTCTCTCTCTCTCTCTCTCTCTCTCTCTCTCTCTCTCTCTCTCTCTCTCTCTGACCAAATACCCACCGGACTGACCACTAACTTGTGTCCTCTTTAGGAGCTCGTTTGAAGACGATGCAGCTAAGCACCGTGGCTTCAGGTGTGGTTTCCACATACTTTTTACACTGCTCAGCAAGTAGATAGCTAGGGAGAGGTTTTTTTTTTAGAACTTGGGTTGTTTCATGAAAGGTGAACCGTGCAAAATAACAAAATATTTCTCATAACTGAGCTGCATGCACATTCTCAGACCTAAGCACGTGTTCGAACATCACGGATAGGTGGGTGGTCAGCATCCGCTTTGGACCCAAATGCTTGTATCGCTTGCCGTCATCGATGCCCTGAAAATTGAATGCACTTACAGAGCCAGGAAGCTCGACCATGAGCCCACTGCCAGATGTTTCATGCCGGCAATTAGTCAAACTAGTAGACCCATACTCGGAATGCTGGAGAGGTAGACATTAGCTCTGTGTGCTGTCTCTGAGACACGAAGAGCAGAGATCAGCTGTAGCAGCCCTTGAGTCAGAGCCAGGAGGTCATTACTACACTCGGCAAATTATATGATATCGAAGTGAATTAGCTGATTGGAGTGAACATAGCACACAATGGAGCTTTGTGAAGGAGAGGCTGGATCTGGATGAAGTTAACGAGACCTCAAACTGACAGCAACACGAGCCAGGTCGTTTAACTATGTGGCTGGCCGAAAGTAAGCAGAAGGCTGTTGGCTAATTAGATCAGACTTTTGACCACTACCACCTAGCCCAAAAGGGGCAAGTGAGCAAATTAAAACAGCCAACCTACTGGTGGTGGGCATTTTCCAAGAGCACCTGCTGAATAAGCAGTTAGCAGCAGCAGCTAAAGTGGAGTGCAGCAGATCTCAGCACGTGCAGCCAGTCCATACAGTGCTGCCACAGCACACAAAACCAATTACAGCCACCATTCTAGTGGGTAACATGATAAACCTAACAATGCATAGGTTAGAATGGAGCCCTGGAAAGAGCCATCCTAATGCAGTAGTGACATATATGCAACTGTTGCCAGCCCACGCCAAGCTGAAGTGAAAAAGAGCTCAGCAACCTCCGTCCGTCATAATGCAGCAACGCCATACGACCTGAATTCCTGCCTATCTCAGTGCACATGTACAGGAACCGGTTGCTCACGGGACAGCACATTGTTAAAAAGCACAATGGTGTGCGATGCAGAGAAGATCACCCACCTCTCCCATGTAAAAGGAAATAGACAAGTACAACCCACGCGGATGGTTCAAGGGAGCACTTACAAAGACACACTTAACTGGCCATTTGGCAATAAATATATTGCTGCAAGCGGTGTGACAGTAAGAAGCATGTAAATGATATTCCCAGGATACACAGCAGGGTAGAAGAATCTGAAAACCAGAGCAATGCTCGACTAGTTCCTCGGCATCGAGCCGACAAGCTGCTAACCGGATAGTATGTCTTGTATATTTAAGGCAGCAAATTACAGAAAATGTTCGATAACTTTGGTTTCGGTTGCTTTTTTGGCTGCCTGCATAATTCTAGCGATCCTCGAGCGAATTGGGAACATGTTACCAAAAGTTCGACTTAACCACACGTGTGTTGGCTGCAATTAGCAACTCTGTGAGGTGGCACTTTCGGCATCTAATAGCAGTTGAACAACTTCAAATATTTACAAGCGTGCACTGCTAAAGCGATGCTGAAACAAATTTTATGTAATATCTTGTTTCAAACCAGTTAATTTCTAAGGTGGAATAGCAAGATGGACTGCATGAGTGGCTGGAGCCTTTGGACCAATCATCCAGAATTAAATGTCCTAGAATTATCCTTAGTACCCGTATAGACCCCTAACACTGTGAGATGGACGGCTAAAGCTTCACTGGGGAACTTGAAAGTAAAGGACTGATCGGCAACTGACTAGGGCTGCTTGTAGAGCAACTACACGGCAAATAACCTTTAACAATAAATAACAATAAGTCTTAGTTTCCATGTGCTGTAATTTGGTGAAAGGGAAGCAATGAACAAGAGTGAATGACAAGCTCTATATCAAGCTTCGAAAAGCATACAAGAGAACACAAGAAGACACTCAGAGATGCTGGTTAGTAACATGCACTGAATCATGCACAAGTAAGTATGCAAAGCACACGGAAAAAAGACACGTTCCCTAGGGCAGAGGGAAAGCTGAGTGGAAAAGAATCGTCTTTAGCTGAGACTTAAATTGATACAAAGTCAATGTAGGTGGTGAAAGAAGACGGAAGTAGGTCCAGACTTTCGGGGCATACAAACAGATGGCTCGATCACCTAAATATTTCAAATTAGTTCTAGAAATAGTGAGGCTACTGTCAGACGAGGAGCCGATAATGTGAAAGCACACTACGGGAGCAAGGTGATCTGCTAGGTAAGGCTGGCACAAGCAACTGAAGTAATCTGAAGTAATCCGCCAAAGGAAGAATGCTGAAGTCAATTTGGTGCTTGATAAGGAGCCAGTGAAGCTCAGAGAAGTGGTGTGATGTTACAGCTATACCGTTGAAAACAAACCAAGTGACCAGCTGAGTTTTGCAACAGTTGCATATGATTAATATTTGTGTAACGCTCTAAGGGAAATAAATCTTTCTAGGATCTTTACATAAGCTGGAAAGAATCATGTCAACTGATGATGCAAAACTTCAATATACACAAGCACATTAGAACAATTCATATGGTTTGAGCAAATGTTGCGAGGAATAGGCAGACTTTTAGCTTTCTTTTAAATGCTGTCAAGCCAGAGCATACTGTGATGGCAGTCGGTAGTGAGTTTCAGACTTTGGGAGCATAGGGAAACTGAAGGCAGGGTCTCAAGGAAATTTAAGTTTTGTGAGTGACGCAGCAGTACTATTTGAGTCAGGGGAATGGTGTTATTATGGAACGAGTGGTCAGAAAGCATTTCAGACAGGAAGGAAAGAGAAAGAGGGACCTAAAAGTGAGTGACCGAACCTTGATGTCGATGTGCTGCTTTATGGGGAGCCAGTGCAGGTTAGTGAGAAGTGGTGCAATGTGGCAGCTCTTATGTTCAAGACAAACCGGTCAAGCTGACGAGTTTTGCACGATATGTAAAGTGCCTACATGATATTTTTATCGCTTCGGGTACTCAACAAATACCCCATTATTATTATTATTATCATTGTTATTGTTACGGCACCTCTACACATCTTATTGCTAGGGTAGATAAATCTGCAAGGAGAGAGTTGCTAAAGTCTACAAGGTATGTCACAAATGCATCAACTAACGTTTCAGTGGTGCCCTTATCTAAACACACCCGAATGTTTTGTAGCTGAAAGTAGGCAGACTTTACTGCGGAGCTGACGTGGTCATCTGGCAAAAGGTCACCTGGAATAAGACATCGTTATTTGCATTCGAAGGTGAAATCTCGAGCTCCTTGCTAGCCTTAAAGGGCGACTAGGATCCACTTTTAATGTTGAACTTCTGCCCTTACTCAGCATCCGTGTTGCATGCTCAAGTATTAAGGCTCTTTCGCATAGAATGCCTACCAATCCGGTCATGAAACAGGCAAGCATTTGGCCTTTGTGTGTGTGTGTACACACTTCGATATTGCATTTTGCTGTCGAAAAGAAGCAGTGCTTAATGCAGCTTGAATCACAAATCTTGGCCTAAGGGCTTGACTGAAGGGCATGTCGTCGGCAGCACTGTCAATGGCTTAATGTCAATCAGTAATTTCAAGGCTGACCTTATAATGACAAAACGACGACCGGATGGTCAAATGTCAGGCACTTGCTTGCTATCTAAGCAGATAACAAGATTACAGATGAGTCAAGCTTTCTGCATCACCACAGCTTTTGCTTATGTCTGGTGCCCTGCCAGACAAACCTGCCACCCATAAGACTGTAGCTGCACTCATAGTTTAGAACCCAACCACACTGGCTACACATGCAGAGGTGGCAGTAAGTAGCCACACCGACAGCATTGGCTAATCTGGCAATGGAAGCAATTGGCTACCGCCAAAATCAGCCAACAAGAGACCACGACCAATAACTTATTATTACAAGTGCACAGGCCTGCTAGATGTGGGCTGGCAGCCGTTAGAGAGGGTATGAGGTCACACCCCCTGCAAAAAGCTGGGGTGAAAGATGAGTGTGGAGATGAACCCAGCTAACCGACGCATGCCAAGGCAAGCATAAACATTGGTGGTTCGTCTTGCAAGCAACACAATCTGATGGGGGCACGTTTCCTATGGAGGGGGAGTTAGAGCATGGAGCCAAAAACATCTGGGATGTGATACACGAATGCATTGCTGGCTGGCTGAAGCAACTCTCTAAAAATGCTATACAAATCCCCTGGATTTTGCCTCAGTTCTCCCGAGAAATGCAGCTCATCCAGTCACACATGGATAGCATCTGGATTTGAACAAGACCGCTGTGGGCTGCCAAGAGAAAACAAAAAGAAAATACCCCAGCCACCACTCTGCTTCTGATTATGACAGCTCACACTGGCCGTGCTTTCTAGATTAGCCGCACAGAAGCCGTGCATGCCAGCTACAGTTTCATACATACTAACGGCCTGACCAGAGCAGCATCTGCCAAGGAGTGCATAGAAGAGCCTGCTTACATTCTCCTTCCTCAAAGATTAACGCTTGCATGGAGGTTCTTGGGTCGTGGCCCGGAAGGGAAACACAAGCCCACGAGTACAGCCAAATCATACGCGTTGAATCAGGCCTTGCCACGAGCCAGATTGTCAAGTGCCAACCATGGTGCACACAGCTGAACAGATGACTGTGGGAAATAGCAGGCAGCTTGTTCCCAAGGAGCTGATGGCTAGTAATAATGCAAGTCAGATTCACACACTCTTTCTTTCACACAGTCTCTCTGCTTCACAATCTCTGTCACACTGCCTCATTCTTTCTCTCTATCTCTGCCGTGTCTCTTGTTCTTTCCTGGGTCACCTTTGCTAGCCTAATCTCATCGAACAACAGACTGCTATTTTTGGACAGCCAGGTCTTTGATGGGTGAGCTTCCAGCTTCGGGAGAGCAAGGGTAACCAAAGTCTTCCTGAAGGTGACACTGCCTGATTATTTGTGCAGCATCGAGGCTTCCTGCTTCGAGGCTTCCTACTGGCTGTCCTATGTCCTGTGCAGCTCCGAGGACCTCTCAGTGAAGCAGCTGCTCAGCCTGAACTGCACCCTTCACCCAGCCTTCAGCACGGCCTTCCAAGCCCCGATCAGCTGCAGCCACTAGTAAGTAGATCGAGTACACAAGTTGGAGTAAAGTCTCAGATACAAACTTAGTTCAGGCTGCACAAACAAGCAAGGCTACCGACACAGAATGGTTGCTCCAGTTGAGAGCAACCGCCACACCCCACACACACACATTAGCCCCAGACTCTTTGTCAGTCCTGCGGGTACCGCCCTATCTCTTAGCATCAAAATGTGTACAGTGAACGGCTTCGTTATCATGCTGTAGTGCAGCATGGTCCGGGCTCCTCCTCATTGCTCCTCTTCCTTTAGCTCCTAGCTCCCATTTTATTCCGCAGTCATCTGCTGTGCCTGCTCGCTCATGCATTCGCACCACACTTTTTCCCGAACCATTCCTTGCTCAGTCGTCATCATCATTAGCAGACTTGATATTTAATTACAACTCCTGCCCTTACAATCGCTTATCAAGGTACCGAGCTCCAAGAAGTGTGTACACTACGGTGACAACCGAGACCTGACTAACGACCAGCCAGCTGGTATGATTGGGGCAGAAGGGAGAAGCTACGCGTGCATCTTGACAGTCCATGAAGTGCTAGCTTCAGCCAGGGCATCAACTGTGCTGCCTTGCTGTGATATCTTTCTCAATTAAAAGAGACTAAAAATAATGCAAGTTAGTAACATTCTGTGCTCTGATGCCTAAAGCAGTAGCCCCGGTGTGCCTGTAGCACGAGGTCGTGATTCCTCATGCTACCGATGCCAGAAAGAGAATATTCCTACAGCCCTGATTTAAATCTTGACCCCACAGCTTTGGACATACGCATGCTTCCGACTTCAATTATTACAAGGTTTGAGGAACTCACACAATTTTGGTACCCATACCACCAGCGGCAGGTGACAAGAGCCGAGGTAGAAAACAATGAACTTAGTGGAAACGGCCAGGACCGAAGTATGCCGAAACCACCTCTACTACTCCCGCCTGCACGATAATCTCATCACGAAAATCAAAGGAGCTCGAATTATACGAATGACTACCGCATGGCTGCACAGAACAGGCAAACTCGAGTAACTAGCCACAGCATGAGAGATGCAAGCAATTATACATTATAAAGCCAGGTCAATGACAAAGAGGAGCGCTGGGAAAAGCGAGGCTGCGCGAGGCTGCTTCCGGTATACGGCACCGAAAGCCTTCGGCTGCAGCACACCAGTATCGCATTTCGTAGGAGGCACTGCAGCCGGCCGTGGCTTGCACGAGTGAGCTATACAAACTGCTTGGCAACTTGTCTACGACAACGACCAATCATACTTATGTTCAACTCCGGAGCTTTAAATGCTCATAACCGACTGCAAGTCTGTGAACTCCAGGCTTGAGGAGTTCTACACGAGCCCCCATCGCACCGACGTACAGTAGGAGCATGATCCTACTGTACGATGCAGCCCGAATGATGTGCGCTATTACTGCTCGGGGTCGTGCCGTAGTACTCGGCGTTGTCTTAGCAGTCAGCAGTGAGCGCTGCTCCCCCCCCCAGAGATCTCTCACCCCACCCCCTACCCGGCTATGCACCATACAAAGAGCTCCTCATCAACGCCTGTGTGCGTGCGCAAGGCAGCAGGGCGCATGACAGCTGCCCAGCCAAACTGCCTCTCTGCAAACTAGATGAGCGCCAACGGGGTGAGCTTCCCGACACTCTTCCTGCGCCTTGCGACTGGTGAGCCGTCGGCACCCTTGTGGACCTGTCGGCCAGCAGCCAACCGATGCAGTTGACCGAAGCAGAGAACCGAAAAAAGGAGGAGGGACAGGTTGAACTGCCAGAGCAGCAGCAGCATCATCATCAGCAGCAGCTGGTCGGCTGGCAGGCAGACACGCCTTGGCGGGCGGTTCGGAACAGCCAGAAGGCCCGAGGTACCCCCGTGCCCCCTCTCAATCCACGGAGTGCACTAACGCTTACCCTGCTGTCGAAGCAAAAGCAGCTGGACCTGGCCGGAGTCACCAGGAGGCCGCCGCCGCAGCCTCGCAGCTCTCTGCCGGCGGCCAGCGCTTCCGAGCCGGTGGCCGAGGCGCCGCGGCCAGCGGCTTCGTATGCCGCCTCCTCCGACTGCCTCGCCATCCAGCCAAAGCAGGCCGTCGAGTGCACAGCAGAGAGAGCAGCGGCGGCAGCGGTCGATCGCTCGTCAGACATGGGCCTGCTGGTGGTGGCGACCCCGAGCAACGAGGAGAAGCCGGTGGAGCCGAGGAGCCTCGGAAGTGCCTGCTCGCAGCTGTCTGCGCCCGAGCCAGGCATCGAGCCGGCACCCACTGGCACGCTGCTGCTGCCACCGCCTGCGGCGGCCAGCCACCGGAGGCCACAGAAACCGTGCAGAGGTGGCAGCAACAGCGGCCTCGAGCCGCCGGGCTGCTGCAGCCGTGACCTTCGGAGCCGTGGCCTGAGAGCACCAGCAGCAGCTCCGCCTGACGAAGACACTGGTGCCGACGACGACGACGACGACGGCTCTACTCGGCCTATCCTCCTCGGCAGGCAGCGACCGACCGGACCGGCCAGCGGGGCTGCTGCTGCTGCCGGCTGGCGGCTAGCTACGGTCTGCTCTGAAGCCCAGCAACAAGCCGGTTGCCGCTCAGCGGCCGAAATCAGCTGTCCGAGTGGGGGCATCGTATCGGCTTCTCCGGTGGGTAATTAAAGCAGCCAGCCACCCCACCACCTCCTCCTTCTCCTCCTCCCCCTCCTACTGCGCCAGGCCAGCTGCAGCCACCAGCCACTGGCTGGCCGCAAGTGCAGTGTGGTCTGTTCGACCGATACCGGGAACCGGCAGCCGAGTCGACCAGCAGCAGCAGCAGCAGCAGCAGCACGAGGCTGCGAGACATTCGAAAGAAGAACTGGTGGAACGGAAGTGGGGAAAACCAAGAGACTCGGCAACTTGAGAAATTGGGGTCCCCACGGTGGCTACCTAGGCAGGTCTATGCAAAGAGGGTAGAAGCTTATACACAAAATCGCCAAAATTGCTATCGGCCAGAGCTTCCTGACGTGGGAAGTGGCTTCTGCCATCCCCATGGGTGGAGGGGCATGTATCAATCCTGTTAGGAAGTCAATGAGATGACTGTATTAAAGGAGCATGCCAGCTGAACTGAAAAAGTGTGGCAGACAGCAAGTGACAGGGCTCAGCAAGGCTAGTGAAATTAAAGATGAACCAGTCGGCCAGATGGCAGGTATTAGTGCCGCTCATTGAGTTCGGCAGGCCTGCAGACAAACGTTGGGGTGGGGGGGGGGGGAGTTCCACGGAAAAAATGCTGTATCTGTACATCGTCCTAAGAGAACTTGATCTCTATATAGGCAGTTTACATAAACCGAAGAGCTCGAACCCACACGACCCGGCTCGTTAAAGGCAAGCACCCTAGGCCAAACCAGAGGAGATCAAACAAAAAGGATGTCCTTCTACTACAAGTGGCTGGGTGGTGCAATGTGAGCTCTGTCACGAGGTGGCCACAGTTAACAGCCAGTGTCTCCCTTCCCAGCCAGAGCCATAAAAAATAGCAGGCTGCAGTAACCGGGTCAGCAGCAAAAGGTGAAAGGAAGCTTCAGCCAGTGACAGCAACCAAAGCAAAAGCATAAAGAAGGGGGACCAACGGGGTGCTGGCCCACTGTGGACCGACCCAAAGGGGTGTTGGGCAGCCTACGATTGGCTGGTTTGGGCAAGATCGACCATCGACCATCGACCATCGACCAACGACCATGTCCTTATCCGTGCCCAGGTGAGCCCCATGCCCAGCGATTCTTGCTTCATTTTGTTTTTTTTTTGAGTTCAACAAGATATATACACAATCAGAGATTTCATCCTCGGGGTAACATCCCCACCAGACTCATCAACCTCCATTCCTTGCTCTACTTCAATGTGCACCTTCATCGGTGAGCCGTAATGGCTCACTAGGTAAGGCGGTTGCTTTTCAAGACCTCGGACCCGAGGTCGTGGGTTCGAATCCTGTGGTGGGCGATCCTTTATCGCCACTGCAAGCGGTGGTGATAGCTGTCAAGGCTCTTCTGTCGCTATACAAAAAGAGGGTGTTAAATCAGCTAGTATATATTATTTATTCTATTTTATGCCAGGCCTTGTTGATCTCATCTCAAATTTCATCTCACAGACAAAGAAGACTACTGGTTCTTTAGAGCCCCATACCTAATGCTCTTTGTCTGAGGTGCCTATTTTTGATGATCCCTGCTTCACCAACATAATAGATGCATGCCCTTAGCAAAAGGCTTTGTCTCAGCATCTTCTGAATCTTTCAAAGTAGGTTTTGTAAGGCAACACAATAAGAAGTCGACACTAGATTAGTTTCCTTTACATCATCTGTAGTGTGCCTAGAAAGAGATTGAGCTCTCTGAGGGTGCTATACAAATGCATTATTACTTTTATTACTAAGAAAACGTATGCAACTGTGGCCGATTCTAACAATTGCCATTCCTATAAAAAAAACCAGCAACAAGTAGCGGCTGACCAGTTACAATTCTCGTTCTCTTACATCAAAACATAAAACCTTAAATGTAAGCTCATGTTTTAGAGCGAACAGCTCCACATAATCAGCACTGTAGTGAGTATAAACCGACCTTCTCAGGAATGCTGGCTTAGGTAGACTCTGCTATTTCTACTGGCTCTCTGAGCAGCTTTTCTTACAAATATCTTGTGCTTCCATAACCGCACTGCCTATAGTCAAACTTGAATCTTCAAGTTCTTTAATACTCTCTTTCTCCACAGACCTACCAATTCAGCAAAACTTTCAACATTTTCTTTTGTTAGGCGACATGAAGACCACTGGCTACGGCTGAATACCGAAGGTCGCTCAGGCTTTTGCTCTTTTTGTGACACCCAGGAAAGTCCTCGTCAGTGCTGCTGCGAACCAAATCCTCACAGGGTCTAGGTTCGAGAATCCAGTAAAGCCACGGCCGGTTGTAGCTCATTTACAAGAAGCAGAGTCCTCGCTTTGCCGGCTCTTTAGTAGCACGGCAACCTTAGAGGCATATTAGCAGCACGGCAACCTCCGGGCAGAAGCAGAGGAAAGCCTTGCAAGTGAGGTCAGCACATGTCAAGGGAAAAAGTAAAACGCGAACAGTTCGGACAACTGTAGATCAGCTGCTCCCACCCAAGAATTCTATGTAGCATAATCAAAATCCTTAGCATGAGTCGAGCATCATCTTACTTAGGCAAGTATTTTTGTACTGCAGACTAGCTGCTGTGGTACAAACCTGGGAAACAGGTGGCTGCATCAGCAGAGCTGGCCGACACTAGGGCACATCGGTATTTGCAGAGAAACATGACAAGCAGAATAGAGCTAGAGAGACAGAGACAGAGATGGAGAGAGAGACAGAGAGAGAGAGACAGAGAGAGAGAGAGAGAGAGAGAGAGAGAGAGAGAGAGAGAGAGAGAGAGAGAGACAAAGAGAGACAGACAGAGAGAGACAGAGAGACAAAGAGAGACAGACAGAGAGAGACAGAGAGAGACAGTGACAGAGGGAGAGAGAAAGAGAGAGAGAGAGAGAGAGACTCGATCGATTGCAAAGAGATAGATTGGTAAAGCAATGTGCTGCCGACTGCATACTTTAGCCAAGAGCTCTAAGTGAACGAGTGAGAGCGATGCAGTATGAGTCACAGAGCATCAAGGTGGCTGTGCAGTGGCAAGGGCCACATTCAGGTAGGCCTAATCCCATCCACTCTACAGCAAACGGCAGCCCCAGTGTCAGCGAGAGTTACCCAGAGACTCGCCCAAGTCTGGCAACACTGAGCAGTGTCAGGGCTAGGGGGCAGGAGGGCATTTGCCCCCTTCCTACATCAGGGCAGTGATCTGGGCCGACACCTACTCCTTCCTAGGCTCCCCCAACCCCGGCGGCAACCAACGACAAAAATGTGTCCTAATTCCACTCGATGAGCTGCCCCTTTGTGCTATATTTTTTCATTAGTTTCGTGCCTAGTCTACATACATGATAACCTTGTGGATCTTGCTCCCTACTTACAAATTGTGCAGGTCTTAACCCCAGAGAAAAATCCTG
Organism: Cristatella mucedo; assembly: GCA_009760855.2. Taxonomy (NCBI): domain Eukaryota; kingdom Metazoa; phylum Bryozoa; class Phylactolaemata; family Cristatellidae; genus Cristatella; species Cristatella mucedo. Next base: position 1,433,803 of record WPIO01000062.1, on the reverse strand, counting down.
GCTTGAGCCACTCACAATGAGGGATAGGACGGGTAGCAGTGGCTGCTGCCAGTCTATTGCAAGCAGTGATGACTCGGCTAATTAGCACAGCTGTGTACACGGTGCAGCAGGTCTTTTAATCTCAGCTTAACCAATTCATGAGGCAAATTCATCGACTCTCTAGCCTCAGCTGCTGCCGTCGGCACCAGCCACCATGCTGGCTGCTGGTACATTACCCGGATCCCTGCTCTTATCATGTATGCCTTTTCTTGTTGACTACTCGGCACTGAGCAGGAGCAGCTGCTTCTTAACCTTTTCTGGTCTTGGACACCACTCCGCTGGATTGCGTTATAGCCTATACCTGCGGTAAGTCAGCAAACCCTTGCTTGCTGCTTCGATTAAGAATAGCAGAGGCACAATTTTTCTGTCAAAATGCATGGCTGCCGTAGCAAGCCGAGCAGCCAAAATCGCTCCGACCAATTTCTTACTTGATGGTCTTTTCTGCTGAGCCGTGTTGATCATATTTTCAAGTGCATGGAATTGTGTTGTTGGCAGTCCAATACGGCATAGCCAGTGTTCATGGAATTACAAATCAAGTTCGGGATCAATGGTTTGGGACTAGCCTAATTATTTGCATGACCCAGATAGTGCTGCCCTCCTAATCCCAGATGTTCTACGGTAGAAGATGACAGTCAACGCTTGTTCACACACACACACACACACACACACACACACACACACGCACGGACACACACCTGGTTGAAGGGGCACGTACAGTGCACACAAACTCACCAACTACCACAAGACCCAACCACAGTCAGTTTGTTGCACAGCCTCCCTTTTGTAAACGACTGTGGGCCATGCTTCACAGCCTGGCAAACTTGGATAAAAAGAGAGCCGGGCATTGTGTCAACACTGAGTACTGTGCAAAGATGCATGCATTCCTGCCAGCCCATGCTCTTTTTTAAAAAGTCTCGGAGGGCAGAAAATGTCACAGCCAATTGCCGACCAGCCTGCACACCCAGCTGGACTTGACGACCAAGTGCACCGAGGGGTGAGAGTGGCACGGCATTCCAGCAGTGGTTCTCTGACGAGTGCATTGAGGCCAACAATGAGGCCAACGAGTGCATCGAGGCTGCTCACACATTGGGGGCATGTTATACACGTTAGCTCAGCACCAGGCAGGAATGATTTGCTGAAACTCAAATTATGTCAAGCCCACTGTCATGTTTGTCCATCTCACGCAGATGACCTTTAAGATAAGCTGAATAAATTATTAAAAAAGACTGTCAGAAAACCAGCATCGGCTTGGGTTTACACGGCTTCACTGCAGCCCTGTCAAACTGCCAAATGCAATGCATCTCCGTCTGTAACTCCACAAAGCCATAAAGACTAAGTGGGTGCTACGCAGGAGAGTTTTGTATAGCGCACTCGCAGCCTAAGCGGCTTTCGGTATGCATTCGGTAGCCAACAGACTTCGTCTCACGCAACAAAGAGTACTACTCTCCTGCTGCCGACTATGGCTCATTCTTTTCAGCGGTCCTGAGCTGCTACTTCTATGCTACTCACTACCTCAACTGCTCTCCTGACTCTGCTATGCTTCCCACTTTCTCTTTGTTGCGTGAGACGAAGTCTGTTGGCTACCGAATGCATACCGAAAGCCGCTTAGGCTGTGAGTGTGCTATACAAAACTCATCTGCGTAACACCCACGTAGTCTTTATGACTTAGTGGTGTTACAGACGGAGATAAATACATTATACAAAGAGAAAGTGGGAAGCATAGCAGAGTCAGGAGAGCTGTTGATGTAGTGAGTATCACGTGAGTAGCAGCTCAGGACCGCTGAAAAGGATGAGCCATAGTCGGCAGCAGGAGAGTAGTTGCCGTTGTGTAAGAATTGTGGAAGCGAGTTCCACAGTCTAGGACCGGCAGAGCTAAAACTTCTGTCGCCAACGGTCATTAAGCAGAGGAATGGAACAGCTAATTTTTTGTCCACACAGGACCTGAGGGCGCGAACAGGCTGAAACTGATGCAGCAGTTCAGCTACGTACGAAGGAGCCAAGCCGTGACAGGCCTTGTGGGTCAGCGAAAGAACTTTGCTGCTCTGTATCCGTTGATCAACCGGCATCCATCCTAGCTCTTTTAGCAAATGAAACATGCGATCAAACCTCTGGGACTTGAAGACTAGCCTTGCAGCCATCTTCATGGTCAGCTGCAGTGGCCTAGTTGCTTTCTTCGGTAGCCCAGCCAAAAGGGAATTACAATAATCAAGCCAAGACAGAACTAAGGAGCTAGTTTAATATTTTGCAAGCCACTGTGGAAGACAGCTCCTAATCTTGGATAGGGATCAGACGTGATGGCTAGCTGTAGAAGCAGTCTTCTAAACAAAGCTTTTAAAATTTAGGCAGCTGTCAAAAACGAAACCTAAATTTCGAGCATGTGGTGAGCATCAATGACAATTGCATCACCTATCAGAAGACCAAAGCCTTTTTAATCTAACTGGTGAGCATCAATGACAATTGCATCACCTATCAGAAGACCAAAGCCTTTTTAATCTAACCGCACTCGTAGGGTGTCCTAAGAGCAGCAGTTCAGTTTTATCGTCATTTAGTTTCAAGAAGTTTTCCGACAGCCAGGATCGAATATCGGGAAGGCAAGCATTCAGTTTATCAGTTGCTGCAGCAGATTCAGACGGTTTAAATGACAAATACAGTTGAGTATTGTCAGCATAGAAGTGATATCCTATTTCATGGGCCTTAATCACTTTTCCCAGAGGTTGAGTATAAATGGAGAACAGTAAGGGACCGAGAACGGATCCTTGAAGGACTCCACAGGCGGTCCGTCTCGTGTGTGAGACCTGACCCCCACACGACACGATTTACATGTAGCTTTGAGAAGAGTGGCCTAGTTTGCACAGGTAGGCCAACCAGCCCTAGACATCATCAATCGCGGAGATGCTGGTCAGCTAGCCCATACCAGTTGTATGTTGAGGCTAGCTGACACGAGACACTGGCTACTAGCAACACTAGATCCCTCTTACGTCAACCGATGCATTACTTGTGCTGCCTCGTACCGGTGCAGAAATCGAAAACGTACGAATCTGCACTCGATTACAAAACCTGCTGCTGCAGTCAGAGAAACATGCTCAGACGAACATTTCATTCCACAGCGCAAGGGGGTGCAGCACCGGCCCCTCGGTTCTGCCACCGCACCACTGCAATGGCTGAACACCGGCACTCACGTGATGCTCCTCCCTGTCCCTGACGATGGCCGAGGGCACCGTGGGTGAAGCTGCAGTGGCTGGCTGTGGCTCGTCCACAGCCACAGCTGCTGCCACCGGCCTGTACTTTCGCCGGAGGATCTGTGGTGACAGTGAGAACGCCCTGGACAGCTTGGCAACTCTGCTTTGGCTGCTGGCACCAGCAGCAGCAGCAGCGGCGGCGGCACTGGCACTTTCCCTGTGACCAACACCGTCGACACCGGATGCACACAGCTTAGGCGAGGGCGGGGCAAGGTGCCGGTTAACGATAGTTTCAGCAGGCTCCTTCACCACAAGCTGCACCTGCTGCTGCCCTTCTTGATTTCTGCAACACAAAATCCAAATGGGTGAAACTTCGATGCTTCGTGGCCCATACGGGCACTCCGAGCTTAATGCAGTGTTCTGAAATGCAGGAACGAGTTTCTAGAAATTTCGTACACAGACAACCGGTTACAAGGCCATGTTTACGCACAAAAATAATGATAAGACGTTTGTTTAGTACCCTAAGATAACCAAATTTTCGCACAGATGAGCTTTGCTGCTCGCTGCAAAAGAAGCAACGACCAATGTTAAATGGCATGCAAGTTATCATGCTAGGACACGTGTGCAAAAGCACACAAGAGGACAATCAGGCTGGCCACTGGTTAGTAGGAACCCTTATCCTCTTACTCATGTACAGGTAAGTATGCCGAGCACACGGGTACAAACAAAACAAGTTCGTTGGGGCTGAGTTAAGCAGAACTGGGAAAGTTAAGCAGACCAGATCCACTTGATTAGCTAAGGGATGATGATACTTGATGACCTAAGGGGAAGCAGAGTCAATGTTGGAGGTAACCGCAGCCGGAAGCAAGTTCCAGACTTTCGGTGCACACAAACTGAAGGCCTAAACCACACGATTTCAATTTAGTGAGCAGACCAGCCAGATGACTGGCAGCCGAGGAGTGGGTGGTGGAGAGCACGTGACTAGAGAGGCAAGTTGGGTCGGCTGGCAAAAGCAAGCGAAGGGGCCTGTAGGCAAAAGAGAGGATGTTCTGAAGGTCCTGGAATTCCTGGCAGCTACGCTGTTGACAGCTAGCCGAGCTGCTGAGTTTGCACCAGTTGCAGCCGATTAGGAGCACAGGCCTGAATTAAGCCAGTTGCACGTCCTTTTTGCCTTTGCTTGTTGCGCAAAGCTCGGTATTTTTTGTTAAACAACTTGTTTTTTCTGTGAACTTTCGAGTCCACTAGGTGCTCAACCAAGCAGGCAGGCAGACGATGGGCAGCACCCATCCCTGGTCATATTATGAATAGCCGGCCACTGCAGACAAGTGTCAGCTTCTGACAGGTAGAGGACACCTGTTAGCCAGAGAATACCGACAGTTGCTTAAAGGAAAAGAGAGGGTTTCGAAGCACAAAGCTACCATTGTACTCATGCCTGAACTTTGCTTTATGACTATGGTTGACCCTCAATAAAACCAATATGGACACGCATTTTTTTGGACATTAACCGATCATAAATGACTACGAGAATCTTTGCAGTTTACTATATAGAATTGCCTCAGATTCGGCTCAATTCTCAGTATTAAGCTCGAGGGGAACCATCACTCATTAAAGCATGAAGCATTGCTATAAAGAGCTCTGAATGCATAATGCCCACTAAATCCTTATGTTAAATGCCATGCTCACGCGATTCTCATGCCAAAAAAATCTCAGACAGCAACATGTAAAAGGCCAATTGATTATGGCAGCAGGGTGCCCAGCAGGTGGGGATAAGGTACGACAAAGAAAAACAGTGCAGCTGGAACTCCAGCCGGCCCGTCACCTAGAGACTATTCAACGAATGTGCATGAACACACACCGAAGTTCGATGGGGTTGAGGGTAAAAGTTTGCCAATACCCACAAACCTTGGCTCATGCACTGGTGACAGATAAAAAGGCAGGCAATCAAAACACAACCCTTGAATTGCAATGCTACACTCGACTGCCCAAGAAGGCAATTGGTACTGATAGCCAAGATCAGATGGGCATACAAGATGAATCAGTTTTCTGCAAATCATCGGTACACACGAACGATCTCAAACAAAACCAGGTCTTAGGTCTACAGTATGCAAGTCAGAGCTGAGCTGCAGCTGGCTGTGTATAACCCGATGCTGAAAGTAGATAGCTGTGTGGGAGTGCATAGCCCACGGTGTATGTTGCCTCCAGCATGCTGTATCAACAGCATCTCGACATGTAGCAGCAGCTCAAACGTTCACGGGGCACTCACAAGCAAAGATACAAAAAATTTCCTACAGCTATAACAATAATAATAATAAAAATAATTCACTTGATAAAGCGCCCTCAGAGAACTTAGTCTTTCTCTAGGCACTTTACATTTGCTGCAAAGGGAAATACAATTGAATGGTGAGTAAAATCATGCTTGATAAACAAACAAAAATGAAAAACTTGGTTAGGGGTGACATGCACAGGTTCAGCATGCAAATGTGGTTAGTGGCAGCATGCACAGTGTCAGTAGGCATAAGCACGTGAAGGACGAATCACAGGGACCCACTAAATGCTGTCCTAAATAGGTGTGTTTTTAAATTCTTTTTAAATGTGGTCAGGTCAGGGGATGTTCTGACGCAGGTCGGGAGGGAGTTCCAGGCTTTGGGAGCATACGAACTAAATGCACGGTCTCCAAAGGATTTGAGGTTTGTAGGGGGGGGGGGGGTATTTGTAGACTGCTGGGTTCCGAAAAGCAGGTGGTACGATGCTTGGCCTGGTGGGGGAGTATATCTGAGAGATAGGCTGGAGCCAAAGAATGAAGGGACCTAAAAGTGAGCGACAAAACCTTGAAGTCAATCCGTTGCTTGACTGGTAGCCAGTGCAGGTCGGCGAGAAGTGGAGTAATGTGGCAACTTCGACGCTCACGACAGACAAGCCTAGCTGCGGAGTTTTGCACCAGATGTAATCGCCTGATTGCACATGACGGTAGGCCAGCAAGCAGTGAGTTACAGAAGTCAAGACGGGATGTCACAAATGCATGGACCAACTCAGACATGGTATCCTTATCTAAACAAGCCCGAGTTTTAGCAATGTTATGTAGCTGAAAGTAGGCAGATTTGATTGTGGAGCTGATGTGGTCATCTAACGAGAGGTCACTTTGGAACATGACACCTAGATTTCTAGCTGATTCAATAGGAGATATGCTGGCAGAGCCAATTTTGAGGGTCAGCCTTTCCAATTTCCGAATCATGCTGGGTTTGCCCATAACTATTAAGTTGGTTTTATCGTCGTTTAGTTTAAGAAAATTTGCTGCCATCCATGTGTGGATGTCATCAATACATGCAGCAAGTGAGTTGAGAGAATTCGAGGTGCTCGAAGGCTGGGAGAGCTCAAAGCAAAGGTACAACTGAGTGTCATCCGCATAGAAGTGAAAGCCCAGGTTGTGCTTGGCAATCACATCAGCAAGAGGGAGAGTATAAATCGTGAAAAGAATGGGACCTAGCACGGAGCCCTGAGGTACGCCATATTTCAGCTGCCACAGGGCGTTACATAAATGTTTACATACGTTGACATAACTACACACGCTGCACACACATACACACAATAGCATGCATACCTGTGCATGCACATACACGTTAATCGACATTTTGGTCATGATTGCAATGTACATACAGTGGTAAGAGATTATATCACATACACAAAAAAGTTGTGCAACTTGATAAACACAAATGAAGATGTTTGTTATGGCTTAAACTAGCAATTATCAGCAACAAATCTCAGGCAAATTCAATGCAAATAAGCATATAGCTTCACAAAGGCTCAGTTGCAACGACTCAACCGACATGAAGGCCATTGCAAAGTCTGGCTGTCCTGGTCATGCTATTAATATTTATTCGTTCCACTGACAGAAAATCTCAACAGAATTTTCATATGCATTTTTATGCAATTAAATAATCTGCTAATGAAAAGCCTGCTTATCATTATTTCATAATGCAGTGCACAATTCAGTGTTTAATTTTAACTATGAGAATGCATGATATGGCTACATAGGCACATTAGTGAATTATCTAAAGCTTTTTTGACATGAAGCTAATCATAGCTGTACATTCGTAGTAGTACTATAAATATCATAAAGAGCACAACGTGACGTCAGTGAATGCGTGACATAAGCGACTTGTGTTTAGGACCGACTCATTCACTCATGCACTCATAGTTAAAAGTTCATAGGCTAATTACTTTTCACTTCAGTGACGTCGACGATGGTCATTCTTGCAATAGACATGGCAATCTATCAGTATTAGGATGGCATCGTATCCCTCACAAAATCACTTTTCCACAACACATTAACAGGCAAAACTAACAACAATGTTTAGCTTGGCAAAAGTAACATGACATGACATGACCCTGCTTGCTTATTATATATAGCAAGCAGTCAAGAAAAAAGCACATCCACAAATCTAGAAAAAACACACTTGAGATAACTTAGTTCGAAGGTTGGTCCCTGTGCGTATGAAGACTGACGAAATGCCTCTTCATGTAATGAGCTCATTAATGAGAAAACTTATTTAGCCATAGATATTTAACTGGGCTTAAGTAATAACAGCAACAAGGACACTTTTCATGCAACCAAAGCTTTCACACATTTGACTGCCTATAATATAATAATAATAACAATACACTTGATAAAGCACCCTCAGAAAACTCAATCTTGCATATGCCTTACAAAACAAAGCAAGCTTTAAATAGGGATACGACCCAGATGCTGCCAATCCCAATCAACCCAACAAACGATGCAGAACATGCATCGTTTGAGGGGTTGACTGGGATTGAAGGGGTTAAATGCATGAAAACAGAGCTGTCACCACCCCTTTGGGTTTTGAAAGAAACAAAGACGATGTTGGTGAGCTCAGACACCCTGAATCGTCATATTTGATGACTGGATACAAAGCTGAGCTCCTCCAGAACTTACATGTTAGTGAAACTGGCTCTTTTTCATCCTCTTGAGATAGATGGTTTCTGTCAGACCTCTTTGGTGGTGACTTATTGCTTATACAATTGAGCAACTAGGGAGTATGCAACCCTGAACTTTCCTGAAGGTTAAAGTTGAAACAATTTTTAAGTCTTGGTTGCAACAAAGATGTCCTTGTTAACTTGGTTACTCGTGCCAGATTCCACGTGCATCTTTAAATTGGTTTCTTCGGTGAACCCGTTGAGAAAATGCGATTTCAAATGGGGAAGACGGGATCATTCTGTCCAAACATTTTGAAGAATACATCTACATACACATCCGGATAGCTAGTAATCAGACATCATGGGTTTGCAATGCTTAAGCAGTGGTATCAGCCTTGTTTAAGGACAAATATTTATGGTATCACCAGGCATCTATAAAAAGTACCGTAATAAAGGGGGTCTCGTATAGCTATTACCTACAGCCATTGCTACCTACGGATGAGCCGCCAACCCGGAAGCGCTAGCAATAACAGTTGGGCCACAGTTTCAGACAATACATTCACACGTGTAAACAAATTAAAAACAATTCTGGTTTCAGCACCAACTTTGGAGATACCAACTGATTGGTGATACTCTATCGGCTCATAAGTGCTACTTCGTTTCAATTCCAGTATGTGAATTCAAACCATTTAAACTTGATTAAAGGAACGTCTGTTCCTAAGACCCCGTGGCCCCCACTGACTAATTTTCAATCAAACGGCTTGTATGTAGCCACCCATCGAGACAATATTACAAAATAAGAAGCAGTAGCAGAACAAGTGAATGCAAACAGAACCTTTGATATGCCAATTAGCACCGCCCAAATGTTTAAAACCTACCCATAGTAATCACGACAATTACATCTCACAACAACTGACAAGTGAGGCAGGCTGCATCACTTCAAACTGCGTCCTGTACAGGATTAAGCTTTTCTCTCTGCATTTCACATCGACCTCCACATTTTCTGCATATTTTATACTTTCTAAAACGTTTTGATGACCTGGTAGGCTAACGAAACCAATGTCATAATTCTTCTCAAGTGCATATCTTCATAGGGCATGCTTGCTCATCCTATTGCTGTTTAAATGGCAAACAGGCATTTAGCAGTGGCATATAGTAGAGTTAAATGCCTCAATTAGGTAATCGGTTTACAATAGTTTTAAAATGTAATTTGAATCTTTGCAGTTCAACCAGAACTGCATTCGGCTTTAAATTAACAATGCTGCAGGATTATTTTTCTCATTTCAACCACAGACCAACGAGCTTGATGTATGGAAGTTGTTGTACAAACATTAAATGTCATATGTTTAATTGTTCATTCTGGTCAGTCTGCTCATTACATCGGCAAGCTAATAACATGGAGTAATGATGGGACACCTAATGATAATATGGCTGATTAATGATGCATCCTAAGAAAACTAATCCTCTTTCTAGGTACTTCACATAAATTGGATAGGAATAACAATAATAAAAATAATAAGATGCTCGTATAAAACGAGAAGAGAACTACATCTATTTCTAAGCACTTTCATAAATGTTGTAAAGGAAGTAACTCAATTGGTTAGTAATAATGCAGACAGTGTCGGCAAGCACAAACACACTGAGGATAATGCACACGGGCCCTACAAATGCTGTGAAACAGGTGCATTTTGAATTCTTTTTAAATGTCAAGTCATAGGATTTTGTAACGTTAGCCGGGAATGAGTTACAGGCTTTGGAGAAGTCAAGATGGGATAGCACACAAGCATAGACCAGCTTGGTAGTGGTATCATCGTCTAAGCAGGCCAGAGGTTTTGCTAGGGTAGGTAGATAAAAATGGGCACACTTCAATGCGGAGCTAATGCAGTCTAGTGAACAGTCACCTCTGCAAAGATGCCAAACACTACGTGTAGATGCTACATGAGGATATACTAGCCAAGCCCATTTTAAGGGTCAGGCTTACCAATTTCTGAGTAGCACCAGGTTTTCTCATAATCGGTAAGTAGGCTTTATTGTCCTTCAATTTGAGAAAGTTTGCTGGGATCCAAGTGTGAATATCAACAATACATGCTGCAAGGGAGTTAAGACAGTTTAACTTGCTAGAAGGCAAGTACAGCTGTGGCTCACCTGCATAAAAATGAAAGCCTATAGTGCTCTTTGCGATTATATTGGTGAGGGGAGAATAATAATTGTGCAAACAAGTGGCCCAAGCACATATCCCTGGGATAACCCACCACTTTAAAGTCTCTCGGTTGACTGTTGTCCATTTATATTAATGCCCTGAAATCTTCCCCTGAGGTAGGACCTAAACACCACCGAAGTGCATGCCATTAATGATTCCCAGGCAAGATGAGAGGTGCTCAAGAGGGACGCAATCAATGGTACCAATATAATCAATAATACCAATCAATGGTACCAAATACTGCCAAAAGCTTCCTTTGCAGCAAATGTAAAGTGCCTAGAAAGACATTGAGTTCTCCGAGGGTGCAATATCAAATGCATTATTATTATTAAAAGATGCAGCCGAGCAAGCAGACTCTATCTAGGTCTGCATATTCCCGAGATGGTCGTTATACAGTTACAGCAATGGTGACGCCGTTGAATGATTAGCTCTTAAATAGGACTAGAACATTCTTACTAGTTTCGAAATTTTGATATCAGAGTTTAGCTTCTTAGCCACTGCTCATCCCACTGTCTTTGATAAGAACGACAGTAGGGAGCCTGTGTGGAAGTTGATTAAGTTCGCCTCGTCTAGCATTGCCTTCCTAACGTGGCCTAACAACGCCAGTTTTGAAGGATGCAGAGACAAAACCTGAGGCTAAGGACATATTTATTATGTCAGTTATGTATTGCTGCAGCAGGTCTATGAGTCGTAGAATCAGGAAAGTGGTAATACGGCCTAGAGGGCTTGTAGTCTTCTTAGACTGGGAGATGGACTGCATGATACAGTCACTCGTGGTAGGCATTAATCCAGACAGGTTTTTACAAGAGGATTTGTCGCTCACTTTTAGGTCCCTTCATTCTATGGCTCCAGCCTATCTCTCTGACATACTCCCCCATCAGGCCAAGCATCGTACCACCCGCTTTTCGGAATCCAACAGTCTGCAAATACCTCGTGCAAACCTCAAATCCTTTGGCCTTTGGAGACCGTGCATTTAGTTTGTATGCTCCCAAAGCCTGGAACTCCCTCCTGACCTGCGTCAGAACATCCCCTGACCTGACCACATTTAAATGAAACTTAAAAACACACCTATTTAGGACAGCATTTAGTGGGTCCCTATGATTCGTCCTTCACGTGCTTATGCGTGCTGACACTGTGCATGCTGCCACTAACCAAATTTGCATGCTAACCCTGTGCATGTCACCCCTAACCATGTTATTCATTTTGTTTGTTTTTCAAGCATGATTTTACTTACCATTTAATTGCATTTCCCTTTGCAGCAAATGTAAAGCGCCTAGAAAGAGATTAAGTTCTCTGAGGGTGCTTTATCAAGTACATTATTATTATTATTATTATTAAGAGATTGAGGGTGACGAGTCCTGTGGAGATGTTATTGGGAGAGTGCTTTAGAGATGAACACTCTAATCCTTTCTATCTTGCTGCTAAAGAAGCTAAGCAATCTGAAAGATTGCTACAGGGATTACTAGGTAAGAAGCTAGGCTGGGAGAGGTTGAGACGATGGTTGATGGTCGACTTGAGCATTTTTGGATTGTGCACCTGTGATTCTACTATGTTTTTACAGAAGCTAGACTTGGCCTTAGTAAGGATGGATTGATACGATGTACAGCAGCTTTTGTATACTAGTCGATAGACAGTCAGTCCTGATCTTGTGTGCGATTTCTCAAGCTTGCCTGCAGTAGTCCTATCTAGTTAAATGGCTGTAGTAAAAAACTTGCTATCCAAACATGGGTACACAATGTGCTTACTCAGAGGGGCAAACTCGTCCAAAAGCCGGTTGGTGTCGTGTTGTAGCTAGCACACCACCAGTGAGGAAATAACGAACTGAGGATTGAGTACGAGAGGCAAGGAAGATATTGTGCTTGGGCAAAGGTCATAAAGTTTTGCAATTCACATGTGATTTTGAATACCAAAGGAGACACAATCTGCCAACTGAATGAAAAGCATACAATCATGGAAGAATATTTGATCAAGTGTGACGATTGTTGTTAGGCACAGTTAATAATAATAATACATTTTATATAGCACCCTCGGAGAACTCATCTCTTTCTAGGTGCTTTACATCTGCTGCAAAGGAAGCACCTTTAGTGTAGCATGCTCGATGAACAAAAAAGAATAACTTGGTTAGGGGTGACATGCACCAGGTTAGCATGCAAGTATGGTTAGTGGCAGCATGCACTGTGTCAGCATGCATAAGCACATAAAGGACAAATCACAGAGACCTACTAAATGCTGTCATAAATAGGTGCGGTTCAGCTTCTTTTTAAATGTGGTCAAGTGAAGAAATGTCGTGAAGCAAGTCGGGAGTGAGTTCCAGGCTTTGGGAGCATAGGAACTAAAGGATGGGTCTCCAAAGGAGTTGAGGTTTGTACGAGGTATAGGTAAACAGTTAGATTCCGAAAAGCAGGCGGTACGATGCTTAGCCTGGTGGAGAGTAGATCTGATAGGTAGGCTGGAGCCAAAGAATGAAGAGACCTAAAAAAGAGTGACAAAATCTTGAAGTCGATGCGTTGCATGACTGGGAGCCAGTGACGGTCAGCGAGAAGGGGTGAGACGTGGCAACTGCTACACTCACGACAGACAAGCCTGGCTGCACAGTTTTGCACCAGCTGTAAGCGATTCGCACTGGTTTGGCCCAGTGTTTAAGGTGCTCACCCCGACCAAGGTCTGGCCGAGGTCGTGGGCTCGAGTCCCATGGCATATGTGAAGTGCCTGAATAGAGACCAAGTTCTCTTAAGGCGCTATACAAAAGAATTATGTTATATTTTTTAGCGCCTGATTGCACAAGAAGCACATAAAGCAGTGAGCTGCAGTCGTCAAAGACGGGATGTCACAATTACATGAACCAATTTAGATGTGGTATCCCTGCCTTAACAAGCCCGAACTTTAGCAATGTTATGTAGCTGAAAGTAGGCAGACTTGACAATGGAGCTGATGTGGTCGTCTAATCAAAGGTCACTTTGGAACATGACACCTAGATTTCGTGCCGATTGAACAGGAGATATGCTGGCAGAACCAATTTTGAGCATTAGCCTTTCCAATTTCTGAATTACACTTGGTTTGTCCATAACTAGTAAGTTGGTTTTATCATCATTCAATTTAAGAACATTTGCTGCCATCCATGTGCGGATATCATCAACACATGCACCAAGGGAGTTGAGAGTATTTGACATGCTGGAGAGCTGGGAATGACCAAAGCTAAGGTACAACTGAGTGTAATGTAATTTAATGTAATAATAACAATAATAATAATAATCTAATGTAATGTAATGTATCTCCTTCTGTAATTCCACAAAGTCATAAAGACTATGTGGGTGTTACGAAGGAGAGTTTTGTATAGCCCACTCACAGCCTAAGCGGCTTTCGGTACGCATTCGGTGGCCAAAAGACTTCGTCTCACGCAACAAAGAGAAAGTGGGAAGCATAGCTGAGTCAGGAGAGCAGTTGAGGTAGTGAGTAGCATGGAAGTAGCAGCTCAGGACCGCTGAAAAGGATGTGCCATAGTCAGCAGTAGGAGAGTAGTTGTCGTTGTGTAAGAATTGTGGAAGCGAGTTCCGCAGTCTAGGACCTGCAGAGCTAAAGCTTCTGTCGCCAACTGCCTTTAAGCGGAGGAATGGGACAGCTAATTTATTGTCCACACAGGACCTGAGGGCACGAAGAGGCTGAAACTGGTGCAGCAGTTCAGCTAGGTACGAAGGAGCCAAGCGGTGGCCTAGGCCTTGTGGGTCAGCATCATCCACATAGAAGTGAAAGCCTAGATTGTGCTTGGCAATCACATCGGCAAGAGGGAGAGTATAAACCGTGAAAAGGGATCAAGAAACGGGAAATGGGACCAAGCACAGGGCCCTGAGGTACTCCATATTTCAAAGGTTAGATTCGATTCTAATTGACCAGTCAGTAGTACAGTTGGTGATAGGAGAGGCCTTAAGAGAAAGTACGTCAGATAAGTTACCCGGAGCAAGAGAATGAAGGTGCATAACAGTTGGTGACAGGACCTTAAAGTCGATGTGCTGTTTGATTGGGAGCCAGAAGAATCAGAGAGACTGTCAGAAGAGTCAGATTTTTTGGCAAGTGCTGCAATCACAAAAGTCAGGCCTAACTGCCGAGTTTTGCACCACTGGAAAGTGTCATACTGCACAAGCAGGAACATCTGTAAGGAGAGAATTACATAATTCTAGATCGGATGTTACAAATGCATAAAATAGACTAGGCTGGTTGTTGTACCCTTATCTAAGCAAACCCAAACTCTTGCTCTGTTACTTAGTCAAGTCGATTACTTGAAGGGACTTCAAAAAAATTAATATCCAAAGACCAAGTATCAAATAAGACTTACTTGTATCTGGACAGACACAAAGAGCTATAGCCAATAAATAGCATTCAAAAATACTGGCTGATTTAACCACCTCTTTTTGAATAGTGGCAGATGAACCTTAAAGGCTATCACCACCACTTTCAGCAACAATAAAGTATCGCCCACAGCAGGATTCGAACATAGGACCTCGAGGCCGAGGTCATGAAAAGCAACCACCTTATCAAGTATGCCATTACAGCTCATCAAATTCAGTACTTTGCTTTGTGCAAACTTTCTTACATAGTAGATCACGTGACCAACCAGAAGCTTCAGGCTATAGTGGCTTAGCAGTGCACCATTGCTGCTGCTTTTTCTATTCATATCCACACATGGGCAACCCATTTTGTTGTGGTGACTATTCACAACACTAATAGACATCCAAAAGCAACCAAGCATGAAAGCAGGAGGCACTTGGGAGGTCGATACATAGGGCTCAGACATGTTGACTAACCGTGGGCCGTGCCTCTAAGGTATTCTGCACTGCTCTGACAAGCCGAACTATCGCGTCTTACCTGTTCTTTGAATCTGCTGCCGTTGGTGATTGATCGTGTGACTGGCATCTTATAGGGGAATGTACCGGCTGTCCGGATGCCTGCCCTCTGAACATCTTGTCCACGTCTCCAAACATGTTCATGTGAGACTTACTGCTGTCACTGCTGAGAATCGTGCTTTTCTCAGCAATGATCAGCTTTTTGGCACTGCACTCTAAGGGTGACAGGCTCGAGTTGGATGGTAAGATGATCGTCGGTGATGCAAGTGCATTAGGAGTAGTGGCCTGAGGAGCCCTGGTAGCTGCTTCACTGCTGCCATTGCTTTCAGAAGAGAGGGCTCCCGGTGACTTTTGACTTCCATAGTATCGCCGGTGCAGCTCGTCCAGCAGCGTTGGCGAGCGAGGAGCTCCGTGGTCCAGATCAGTGCAGCCACTCCCATACAGAGCGCTCCTCTGGTACGTGTGCGGTGACGGTGGCTCGGCAGATCTTGCTTTCCGCGCACTTGGCAGTGAGGCAAACCATGGATCGTAGCCAATGCGCCGCCGCCGCTGCTGCTGCTGCTGGATGAGGTTACCCGAGCCGTCGTGCTGTGCCAACGGTATGGGCAGCAGCTGTGCAAGCCGGCGGGCCGGATTGTACGATTCCCATGGCAATCGGCTGTCGGTCAGGTCCAGCGTCAGCCTCATTCGTGCCAGTTCGGGCTTTGCTTTGCCACTACGGCCTAGTGACTGTGATGTGTCCACCGTAACCTTTTCAGAGGGCTGCTGAACGGCACCAGCAGCAGCAGTGACAACTTGGTCAGTGCCATTTTTGCCATCAGGCACGGACGTGAACGCAGCAGCAGTAGCAGGAACGTGATGCCTGTCTGCTGCACCAACCATGGTCAGCTGGCCATTTTCAAAGGAAGCAACTAGCGACAAGCGGCTCGGGCGATACTGACGAAGATCAGAAGCACCGGCGGCTGGCCAGCGGGGTGCAGAGGCTGGCAGGAATGACTCTGTAGCAGTCTGCGACTGCTGCCCGGATGTCTCGCGACATGAGCAACTCGGAGGTATGCCAGCCTGTGCCTCATCCTCTGTATTATCATCAGCTTCAAGACTTGCCTCTGTCACGCCACCTTCGTTACTTACTGCTATAGCTGCACAGTCTTCGCTACTTGACGAGCTGCCTTCGTCGTCACTCGGCGGAGTCGATGGAGGTGGAGGAAAGCAGACGGTGACGGTGTCAGCCATTGCGGAATCAAGAGTAAAGGCCTGTAAAAAAAACAGCAGCTGCAGCATCATCACCACCAGATGCCATACAGGCATGCACTGAAGTTATCAGCAAAATGGGACCACTTAAGCACAAGCTGTAATCCAAGCTCCTGCATGCAGCATTCGTGCCATGGATGTCTGCATTTATGTGCATGAATGCAAACTATCGCCTTACTAATGCTGCTGAACGCAGCTGAAAGCTTCTTGTATGCTCCTGCCTGGTTCACAAAGCTTCAGCGCAGGTTCTTCAATTAATAGTAGCCACTGTAGACCGAATGATAATAATAATAATAATAATAATAATAATGCACTTGATAAAACGCCCTAAGAGAGCTCAATCGCTTTCTAGGCGCTTTACATTTCCTGTAAAGAGAAATGCAATTGAATGGTGAGTAATATCATGTTTGATAAACAAACAACATGAATAACATGGTTAGGGGTGACATGCACAGGGTCAGCATGCAAATGTGGTTAGTGGCAGCATGCACAGTGTCAGCATGCATAAGCACATGAAGGACGAATCACAGGGGCCCACTAAATGCTTTGCTAAATAGGTGCTTTAAAGTTCTTTTTAAATGTGGTCAAGTCAGGGGATGTTCTGAGGGAATTCCAGGCTTTGGGAGCATACGAACTAAATGCACGGTCTCCAAAGGATTTGAGGTTTGTACGAGGTATTTGTAGACTGTTGGATTCCGAAAAGCGGGTGGTACGATGCTTGGCCTGGTGAGGGAGTACATCTGAGAGATAGGCTGGAGCCAAAGAATGAAGCGACCTAAAAGTGAGCGACAAAACCTTGAAGTCAATCCGTTGCTTGACTGGTAGCCAGTGCAGGTCGGCGAGAAGTGGTGTGATGTGGCAACTGTGCCGCTCACGACAGACAAGCCTAGCTGCGGAGTTTTGCACCAGTTGCAATCGCCTGATCGCACATGCCGGTAGGCGAGTAAGCAGTGAGTTTCAGAAGTCGAGACGGGATGTCACGAATGCATCAACCAACTTAGCGAACAAAGGTATAAATGCCAAGCGATTATGCATACAGATCATCGACATTTCGTGCCCAAAAGATCACGACACGTGGCAGCAGCTGACCAGCAGCTAACATTCCTGTAACTGGCAGCACCTAAGCTGCTGACTCAACCGGCAACATATCCTGGCAAAGCTGCACAAATTGGCCAATAAACCAAACGACCCCACCTTGTATAATCCATCCCGAAACCGCTTTTAAGCTGAAGGTTGCCAGTGGCAATAACAAACTCACCTCTGACCTCTTGCTCTTGTTGTATGTATCTGTGTGTGTGTGTGTATGTGTGTGTGTGTGTGTTTCTCATATAAACAACCAGGATACGAGCGTGTGCAAGGACACACATTCGTGCACGTGTGAGCATGTACACACTCATACAGAGACACAGACACGCACATAGAGACAGGGCAGGCTTATTGGTTTACTGACGAGAGCTGGTGTGAAGAATGCTCAGTGAGCTCAGTGCTGATTGACAGCTTTATTTAAGAGGCTACTTCCACAAGTTAGCAGCAAATGAAGCCTAGACCACCATCAAGCAACACTGCCCAGCATGTAGGCTTGTAGTGGCTTTTACAGAATCCCCAAGCGGACTCACTTGCATGCTGCGATACCTGGCTGTAAGCTTGATGCAACCGGCAGCAACAAGGGTGTCATTGAGCACAATTTATGCCAGAAGCCGAACCTAATAACAGCCAACCACTCTAGACATCGCCAAACGGCCCACTTCATCTCGCGTCTCTCGAGCAGACTTAGCGTAACCGAAGAGACCTCGAAGCCGAAAAGTTGAGAGGACAGCATAACAACTGACCGATCGAAGATCGAATGCAGCCGGTAGCACCAGGTAGAGCGTTTAACAGCACTACAGAAAGCCTGTTTTCCATTTCTTCTTATCCCAGCCCACTCAGCGATGGTATAAGTGGTATTTATGAAAAATTCAGCAACCAGTTTGGTATAGGATGAAATTAAATTGATGGAATTAATCCTTTATGGCTTTTACAATGCTTGTGCCAAGCAGAAGTGGCTTAACCAAATGTGCCATTAGAGCAGATCCCAACCAGCAAATGAATGGGTTGGGGAAAATCCCAGTCTTTGGTGCTATGGAGCCAGCCAGGTGGCAAGGGAATGCTCACGTGACATGCCAGCAACTGGAAAGCTGCCATTGCAATAAACAGAATGAGCTCACAGGTGCAAGCTCTATCCCATGCTTGAGGCAATGCTGTCAGCATGCTTGCTGCAGGAGTACGATTTCAACCGACCCTCGAGTGCTGCACAGCACTGGAGTCGGCTTCAGAACTAGACACGTGAGAGTCATCTTGGCTGGACCTCACATTGTTGCTGGGAGATAAGGGAGCCGCAACATCAAAAGAACCCACTGCCAGCTGCATTCAGCATCTCATGTACTTGCCGTGGCAAGAGGCATCTGGAAATGCAAAATAGGAGTTCAATCACACGGCCAGTGTAGCCTAGCAATGTTACTATACCACTTCACCCTTCCCTTGAATTTATAGAGGCCAACAAAACGAGCCATCAAGCTTGTGTTGCAATGCAAGGGGCAGCCTTCAGGCACGCAGGCAGCAGCAGACAACATGTAAGCAACAGGCAGCAACAACAGCTTGTTCGAGCACTTGAAAGCTGGCTCCCTCCAAGCTTACCAAGTCAGTTTCTTGGGTTCGGGAAGTTGTGGTAGGGCAACTAAGCTAAGATGTTCAAAATCGACATCACATGGCAGGCAGCCTGTGCTGTTCAAGACCTTGATTGCTCTTCACGACATGTCGTTGGGGGGGAGAAGGGCCACTCAGATAGACAGCAGCAACCCGGAGTGTATCTGCCCATTGCCTAGCAAAAGCGAACAGTGACCATTTGACCCAGGATCGGCAGGAGTGACACATTCAAGAACATTTTCTTTCCACCTAACCACACCACCACCCTACTCTAAGAATCTAACAGATGATAGGACGGCCACCGGTGGCCTACTCAAACTATTCAATTTCTACCCAAACAAAATTCCGAACGTGCCTGATAGTAAAGAGATTCGATCCCCACTGGAGTCAGTCTGCCACCGGCTCCAATTCAAACTTTAACCCCCCTCCCACTGGATGGCACGATGGTCAAGTCGCCTGGATAGCATTACTGCAACATCAGCATCACTGCCACTGCCACTGTGGTTCTGACAGCAACAGGTGCCTGTGGCAGTGATGTCAGTTAAGCAAAGAAACACTGTCTGTATGGAAGTCCCAGTAGCACCGAGCACAGAGGGAAGAGTGAGTGGTGCTGCAAGTGCCACTATGTGCCCATGCATCGCTATGCAAAAGCATCAAATGTTTCCGCTATGTGCTATGGTGGCCTCTGTCTGTCTGTCTGTCAGTCTGTCTGTCTGTCTGTCTGTCTGTCTGTCTCTCTTTTTCACTCTCTCTCTCTCTCTCTCTCTCCCTCTCTCTCTCCCTCTCTCCCTCTCTCTCTCTCTCTCCCTCCCTCCCTCTCTCTCTCTCTCTCTCTCTCTCTCTCTCTCTCTCTCTCTCTCTCTCTCTCTCTCTCTCTCTCTCTCTCTCTCTCTCTCTCTCTCTCATTCACTCACTCACACTCAATCACTCACTCACTAACTCAATTTCACTCACTCACTCATAGGCTCTAATAGAAAAATGCCAAGGAGGCTGAACCGATTTATACAGTGTTACAACATATGGTATACAAAATACACTGGGGGCTACTGAAGCTTTCGACAAGAGAGAAAAAAGAAAATGTTGGGTGGTTGCACCCACGACCTCCTGCCACTCATCAATTGCGATGGATGAAAGTTTCAGGTTCGTCTATAACGATCTGACCCTGGATTTCAAGTGACTCCATAGGAGGTCACACGAACAACAACACTACCAGTCTCTGAGCCCCTCTAACATTAAAGGCAGGGGCAATGATGACATCTTCTGCAAAGACATACAAGCATATACACTGCAACTAGCTTCTGCTAAGGTATTATGTGGCAGTACCAGGAATTCACTGCCGAAAAGTAGAAGCGCTATCATTTGGCAACGAGCACCCTTCCTTCAGCAGGGGCAATTTGCCTGGGCTCTCATCCCAACTCTGCAGGTCGCATGCACCCCAGCAATCTGCCTGCTCCGAGCTTCGGCACGGCATTGGACAGGAATTATTTCCTTGGAGAAAGAAGGGATAAGTCTCTCTTTTGGCCGACATTTGAGAGCCATCGACCTTGGAGCCTATGCAGCATCGTCAAACACTACCGCTGGCTGTTGAACGTACAAACAATCTATCAACTAATAATAGGCTTATAGAGCACCAGAGATGCCAGAAGGAGCAGTTGGGTTATTCGCGTGCCGAAATATAAAAAAAAAATGTGAGCCTGAAAAAGTCAAGCCTGGAAAATAAGAATGTCACCAGCATCATACAGGCATCGGCCTCGGAACCTATCTCAAGCACAGGAGCGAGAGTGCTGCCAATCAGCTGGCACTTTAAGCTACCATCGAAAAATGCTTATGTATTAGCTTGCAAAGCAAGGACCAGTGGAAAACTCCAGGCACTGTAGCAGAACAGGTACACAGCTATATACGTTATATACTATAAGTTCTGCAGCAGCTACCCAACTATGGCAGCATGGTCGAACGCTGCTGCAGGCAGTTTTGAAATCTACCCAGAGGGTCCAACCGAGTGAGATTGATGCCAAAATAAACATAACAGCCCCACACACGATTTATATAGTAATCACAATCACAGCACGGCCGTAGAAGCACTAATGATAGCAGGATTTAGCCCTCCTCGATTAGCAATATTGGCTATTTGGGCTGGCATGGACTCTCGATCTTCAGAGTTACATTGGATGATATAGCATGGCAAGCCACTTGTAACGTTTCCCATAATTTGTCATGTGGTTTTATGCTCTGACCCATGTCGTGGGCTCGAGCCCCGTGGCACATATGAAGTGCCTGAATAGAGATTAAGTTCTCTTGGGGCGCTATATATATATATATATATATATATATATATATATATATATATATATATATATATATATATATATATATATATATATATATATATATATATATATATATATATATATATATGATATATGTCGAGAGGTCAAATATATATATATATATATATATATATATATATATCGTGCACTAGTTTTAACACGTGGGTCGAGGGCAGCTTTGGTGTGGTGAATAGCATCTCATACTGGAACATCTGCTCTGCAGTCGTACACGTGAGTAAGCACAAAGAGCATTGGTGGCTGCTTAGGCAGCGCCGAACGCAAATTTTGGCTAGAGATACTAAGAGATACTGTGGCTGATAGCAGGGTCCCATTCGTTATGCTTCATTTGCCTGTCGCAAGTCTTAACCCAACCCCACGTCTTAAATGCGGTTCTCAAAGATACAGTAACTGGGTTGACAGCACGAGGTTTTCATCCTTGCCGGCCAGTTCTACATGGAAAAGCTATGCAGCCGTTTAGATTTAACTAGTGTACAAGGTCGGCTTCAGCATAGGACTTGTGATCCCGTGCTATCAAACACGAGTGGCAGCTGAGCATCTGAGGCCAATGCCAATTCAGGTTTCTCCTGACAGGCGGAGCAAAAGCAAGCAACAAGTAGCGACTGCTGCCATGCCTCCATAACACTCTCAGCTGACTAGGCATTGCTTTCCTCCGTGTAGGGGGGATAGTGGAAGCAAGTAGGCACACTGGACAAACAGGCAAAGCTGGAGAAACAAGCAGCATGATGCAGCAACCCAAAGTGCCTAGACATACACCCCCCCCCCCACTAAAAAAGCTGCAGCAGGCTGTCCACGGTGTGGTATGGTGGTGGCTGAACCAAAATACTAACAGAAGCAGAAAAGGGACGGCGGGCAGCCATAGAATGTGGGACTGGTCGCCGCCGATGTGTCGCATAACCAAACTAGCTTCATTCAAGCAGCTGCCATACACTCCCCTCCTCCCACACACACACACACACACACACACACTCACCCTTACCTGAACTGCAAGTAGGCCACCGTCGACAAAAGCCGGTTCCTTTGCTGTCGAAATGCCATTGGTGGGAGCTGCTGCTGCTGATGCTACTCCCGGATCGCTAGTGTCCAAACGATTGCCCATGTTGAGCCGATCAGGCAAACGAGACTAAAAAACCATGGGGCCAACGATTTGATCTGGCCAGCAGCCTTGGTCAAGCAGCATGTAGGCCCAGGGCCAGCCAGCCGCCGGCTGTCTAATGTCTGGAAGGAGGGCTGTCTAGTCCAGGCAGACAGACAGGCAGACACACAGAAAAAAAGAGCCATCTACACACACTGCTCACTGGCCTGGCAGCAGGCAGGCTGCGTGCAGTCTCACATGCTCTAGCCAGGGCACTACTCGGCTGAAGGAGGCAGTGCTTCAGCGCTATCCCCCTCCCCTTTTGCTCCCTCTCAGGTCACGTGCCGCCGGTGGGGCACTACCTCCAGTAAGCTACAGCTCGTGCCCTGACTTAAGTGCTGGATGGAAATCTGGATCGGCAGAGGTCTGTTGCCTGGCAGCCGCCGGTCTGCTAGAATGCCTTGGGGCCTATGGGCTCACAGGTGAGAGCCCAGGAAGTCAGCAGCTGGGGCTATGCCCGAGCAAGGTATACAGTAGGCATGGTCGAGTGGTGGTGGCACTCTGGTGGCCAGCCAAACCAAGCCATTCGGGCTAGCCATGCAGATGGCAAATGCTTGGCATCTGCCACCCTACCCAAAGGACCCTTACTCCTAAGGCCAGTGGGTTTTAGCTCAATGGTGACCTCAAATGGTCAGCCAAAAAGGAAGACATTTTTATTAGTCACGTGGCATTGGCTTGGGCAAGCAAATAGGCACAATGTGGGAGCATGAAGTCACGAGCACGAGCACGAGCACGAGCATGCACGCATGCATAAAAAACTCAACCTCATACACATACGTGCACACATTCGAGTATACATATGAAATTCCAATTCCATGAGTCTCAACAAGTCCTGAGGTGCCGATTGTCTTCACCTCTCGATATGGCAATTGGGATTGTGTGTAATGAATAGTATGGCTCAAGGGACAGTGAAATCGATCACATCCTTCGATAGACGGCACTGGAAAGGTTGCCTCCACCAGGGCCGCAGGCATCGAAGCAAATATCAATCAGGTGATGTGTAATTGCCAGCCCTAGTACCTTTACTTGCCTGGTTGCATTATACCAGCATCCTGCTGCTGGTAGACACAAATGCCTGTCTGGAAACTATGCTTGCTATACCCCTCCCCAGTGTGTACTTTAGATAACAGAAATTTTGCCATACAGAAAAGCCGAAATAATCAAGAGCAAGCGTAGCACGAAAGAAGGTGGCAGTCGCACACTGCCAAAATCAATCACCTTACTTTCCAAAGCGGCTGCAGCACAACCATAAATGCAAATACTCACTTCTAAACAGAGGTACGAACTGCACGAAAGGCAACTGTCGTAAGTGCAGCTCTTTCATTTTTTCCTACTGACCAAGTGTAGGAAACCTAGCACTCACAGCTTCTACTCTGCCCATACTCGGCCAAGAGCACGAGCAGACGGCAAGTAATACTATTGCACTTGATTGTAGGCGACCAAAGCTGTACACCTGGAACAAGCCGACCCTAATCAGCAGAAGCACCCCACCAGCATGCTCTAGCACTCGTTACCTACGTGCCAGCAGGCACCCACGGACGAAACGCACAGCAGGCATGCACCCTTCGAGGTCGGTGCTGGTATCTATCGCACAACCCAAACGCTGACTACAATGGGGCTTAATCACAAAGCCTTTATTGAGACAGACCGAGAATTTAACACGGTATTTCTCGATTGCCGAATAAGAGACTCATCCTCTCATTCATAACGACTCACCCAAGTTACTATGACTCATTACATTGCCTTCATTCATGAGGTAATGTGTACTTAGCAGAAGCTTGATCCCCGAGAAGATATTAAAAGGGCTTGACCGTCTACAAGTGCAAATGGTTTTCCAAGAGCTTCGTCAACGCGTGGCTCCGTGAATTGTGAGGCATAAAACTGAGGCATAGCCAAGAATTCCACACGGACCTGAAGCCCTGCGGACGTTTAACCTTTACCTTTAAAAACCAGCCAATCATAAAAAAGCAAAAAGGAATCGCTAGAAAAGATCAAATGCAAGAGGCAATTCGGAAGTGCTTTCTTTTGTAAGAATAACCATTGCAGCAGCAGGGAGAAGTACCCACAGCCAAGACCGGATGGGGTACAAGAAGAAAATAGCAGCCTACAGGAAAGAGGAGTGCATGAAGCTAGTTGTTACGAACGTAGTGTGCGGCTTTCACGTCTGGTCAGAAGCAGGCCGAAAATAAAGCGTTTGTAAATTGTGCTAGTCACACCGGTGATGCCTTAACCTCATACCACGGCTAGTTACTTGTCAGTGCTGCAACAACGCATGCAGGTTTGCCGAGACGGTAGCAGAAACACGATAGCAACGATGAGTGCTCATACCTTAGCATATCAAGTCAGTATCCATAGTGCAGACAAGTAAAGAAGTATCAAGTGTGGGCCGCCAGCTCAACCTCGGCTGAGAGATCAGTCGTAGCCCCTCTCAGTAAGGACCGAAATGGTCATCGGCTTAGCCTACTGACTGTGGGGACAACCAATTGCCAAAGGTCAGAGCCCATTAGAAAAATGGCACATTCTGGCCAATTGCTACAGACCAATGACATCACTGCGTGGAATAGTGGCATACTTTGGGCCGGCAGGTGCAGATCTCCATGCGATCGTTTGATGGACGTGCAGCTGGGCTTCCGGCAGACCAGCTGCACGTGTTGCCTGAACCTCCAGGTCTGCAGTGATGGTAGAAGAGTTTTCGTCCCCATCCCGTGAGGGCTCCTCAAAGCTCAGTGCAAGGACATTTGGTGGAGACTGAGAAAACACGAATGCCATGTCGAACTAAGCGCTCGGCTGCACCCCCTCGCCAGAGAACACCTCTGCCACATGTCTCCAGCACTGTCTGCAGAGTTACACCCAGTCAGCTGGTTCTAATGCTGCAAGTCAGCAAGACCTATCGGCAGTAATAAGCCACTAGTATACTACAGTTGGCTGGGGCTGCCTGTTTGCACAGCAACAAGGCCACCTGGGCGACCAGGCCACAAACAGGCGCTAGCTAGTGCTGTAGCAGCTCCAGCAAATTCTGCTTCTTTGCAGCCGCAACCCAGCTTGCCTCGGTCTGCAGCTGATGGCTGGCCGACCAGCAGTGGCAGTTTACCCTTGGAGGCAGGCTGCTTCGCTCCATGCCTTTCCTTCTAGTTCCTTCCACGGCTGCCGAAGGAAATACGCTTGAGCAGAGGACAAGCTTGGCAGGTGGCAATGCGCTGGGAGTCGCCGAGATGCCACATCGACAACTACCTGGCGTGAGGGATCATTGGGAAGGGAAAGGCAGGGCAGGGTTTCACACTCCTCCCTCTGACGGGTGAAGCCCTTCACACAGCCCAGGCTGCTCGACTTCCACAGAACAGCTTTATACCTAATGGCCAGGCTGAGTGGCTTGACAATGTTTCCCTTCAGCCAACCTTGACTGAGAGAGAGTAGTGCACAGTCAATAACAATGCTGCTAGGTTTGCAAAGAGTATTTGTCAAACCACTGGCATACCTCCACATTCCCGCACTGGCCACCCATCGCTTGCATGCAACAACTTCCTTTGGCGCCGAGTTGCCGTGAATCATAGATGGCCGCCGGTCCAAACTGCCCGATGAGCAGTTTGGACCGGCAGAGGCATTCGCGAGCAACCGACTTCTCTGCCCTTGTATGTTTCCCTAGAGCAGTTTTTGGTGAAGAACCATAAGACCTCTGCTCTGCACAGTGACTTCATTGGTGCTACAGCATCGTGGCTCGATACTGCAAGGCGAGATTGAGCAAGCAAGCACAGCAAGTTAGACAAGTCGTTAGATGGTGGGTCAACGAAGGATGGACTAGCTGAGGGCCATCTCATGGCCCTCAGAATAAAGAGTGCACTAGGAAGGCTTTTTTCGAAAAACGCTATCCGGCAACACTGACTGCAACGTCACGTATTGAGGCAAAAGGCTAATGTAACATATACCCAAAGATATTCAAGATCAATCTGGGGACACCCGATCGCGGCATATGACAATGATTGATAAAGGCACTCTGCGGAGCACCTGCTCGCTGCATTGTGTATCATTACAGATCAACTATTTGACCTGTGAATATTGCTGCTGCAGTCTATGCAAATATTGATAGAATCAATAGAATGGAACTGGAACACGGCTATCCGATTACCCCAACAAAAGTAAAGCAAGATGACAGGCAGCTGCTTCAACAGCCACACTTATATAGCAGCAAGCAGGCATCAGCAACGATCCCGCATGGGTAATTGATGATTGCCTGCAGCAGGAATAGAACACGACCTGCATCGTCGAGTGTGCTGCTGTTCGTAAAAGGCCCAGCATGGGCAGAGAACGTGAGACTTGTCACTGGGCACCTTGAATGATAGCATGCCTTGTCCTGCACAACTACAACCGAGTCGTCACCTCTTTGCTTCACCTCAACCGACTGGATTACTTTTTATTAAGCATTACAAAAATTCAAAATTTCCCTAGCATTCGTGTGATAAACCAAGCTTGTAAGCCCGTTGTTTAAACTGAGATACTACTTTTTTATGTCCTTCAAAATCGAAGAATGCATACACAACAGACGTCTGACATAGCTATAGTAAATGCAACAGTATCCTGGCAGCTAATAACTAGGTACTTTGGAACAGCTAATTCTGGTATCACAGGAACACTGACCATGTATTCATGAGAATCGCTTATTTGAAATTACAGTCGCATGCATGTTGTCTGTGTACCATGCAATGCGAGTATCGTAAGTATGCGAAGCGATGGAGATGAGAGAGAGAGAGAGAGAGAGAGAGAGAGAGAGAGAGAGAGAGAGAGAGAGAGAGAGAGAGAGAGCAAGAGAGAGAAAGAGAGCAAGACAAAAAGAAAGCCCTTGTCAGCAAAGTGGCCGGATCACATCGATGGTTGCCGATCTTCAGTTAAATCAAGCACAGTTGGGGGAGGCAATCAAATACCGATGAGCAGTGATCAAACACAGTTGCGACCTAGGCATACATGCTGACGGCTCATCATTGCTGGAATCCCAAACCAGGCTTGCCGGTACAATGCCGAGATGCACCTCTACGGTAACGCCTAATGCACCCAAAGCCAATCGTCCAGTCACTTACGTTGCCTGCAAGGCTGAGGGCACTGCTGAAACGCCACCGTGCGTTAATGCTGTTGCCGACGCCATTGAGTGACCATGCACAGCAGGAGCAGCTGCTAGAGCAGCACAGCAGATGGTAGCAGCAGTGGCGGCAGCAGCAGCCTGCGGCGGCCAACCAACGATGCCGACCGAATACAAACTGCAAAGCAATGCTTCGGCTCAGGAGACGCTGCTGCTGCTGCAGCAATGGCTCACAACTGCGCCGAACGCTCCAAACGATAGGTCAAACCCTACAGCAACCACTGCATATTCAAGGTCCCAAATGCAGGGCTGGGGGCTAGGGTTCCAACCTAGTGGCATTCCTTGGATATTGAGTGTCCGGGGACGAACTGTACAGATGGCACCCCATTTGCTAAATGTAATGTAAAAAGAAATCCAAAGTATTAGCGGTCAATTTTGGCGCCCCCTGATCCAGAGCCCGGGGACATATGCCCCCTGCCCCCCTTCAGTTACGATGCTGTTCCAACCACTGGGCCACTATTTGCTATGCCGTATGGGGGCACGATTGACCCTCCACCTGCCACTCCTGCTGTGCTTAGCTACCACGAACAGAGATGGCTAGCTTGGCCATTAGCATTATCACTCTTAAGCAAAAGAGCATACCGATGGGCAAACCGAGCTGGCTAGCAAATGAGAACAGCAACAATAACAGCAACCTTCTGCTACTCCTAGTGCCACTGCAGAGGATTAAGGTTATATACCACCACTGGCTCTTGCTCCGGTTGTAAGGTGCTCCCAATTAGCGACCCAGATAGAAGAATCGATCTGCAACAGGCAATCCTCTATTGCCTCCTGCAGCAAGACGAAAGCTGCAACGGTCCGTTTACTGCTCTTCTCTAGACGAGGTAGCTGAATGCGTTGAATCTTTTCTTTTTTGCCTATGGGCTTGCCCATGCCATACATGGGTAAGCCCATAGGCAGGCAAAGAGCACATAGAAAAAACTTTCTGGACTCTAAAATATCACAGTCAGAAAGCCGCTGCAAGACACGCTAGACAAGCTCGACACTGTCCCCTCTCTTAAAGCGGTTATCTGCCCAGCCTAATGCTCGGTCGAAAGTACATTACAGTGTCCAGTCTTGGAAACAGACTGGCCCGGCCCAGGCATCGCCCGGGCATCAAACTAGATACGAACTGGATACTTAGTACAGCGGAATAGTAAGAAAAAATAGAAGGCGCCTGATTCAAAAGCCTCATTTATATTAGTGGCAGTAGGGCCTTGGTGGCTAGGCTATCACTCCTGCTT
Source organism: Cristatella mucedo (assembly GCA_009760855.2). NCBI lineage: Eukaryota > Metazoa > Bryozoa > Phylactolaemata > Cristatellidae > Cristatella > Cristatella mucedo. The sequence continues at coordinate 1,404,851 of WPIO01000062.1, read as the reverse complement.
GCAATGAGCGACAAAGGAATGCCTCGTGCAGTGGTGGCAACACTAGTCAACACGCTTGCTCGATCAGGAGACTTGAAATGACATACATGAAACCATGCAAGTGCCAAAACTCGACAAAATGTACGCAATGCTAGATACTCCCGGGTATCTTTCCAAGTATTTGCAATAATTTGGAAATACAGAACGACTGAAGGCCTTGCCAGTGGGGTAGAGAGCAGAGAAAGTCTGCATCGAGAGGAAACAATCTTGCACCTTCTGACTTTTGGAGTCACAGCTGAAACTACCGATTGAGCTATCGAGACAACGTTCTCTTGCTCTCAACATGGGGCTCGAACCCTTGGCGTTAAATGGATCTCGGTGTAATGCCCGAATGAATCTCTACGTTATTACTTGTATTAGGTGCCATACTCAGCTATGGTCGAAAACGAGAGACTGTGTTCACTGCTAAATCATGCACCTCATGCAAAGGTCAGCAAGGTTATGCTAAAACCATTATGGGGAGGCCGAGAGGGCTTCGTGGAAGCAGAACTGGCCACTGAAAATTCAACCAACAGCCGAAAGTGAATGGATAACTAATTGCAGTGGCATTCCGCGTTACAAACCTAATCTGTTCCCGGACTGGGTTCGTAACCAGGTCGTTTTTAACCCAGATTATGATTTCCCAAAGGATACTATAGGAAAAATGTTAATTCATTTCCGAGCCCTGGCAAAACATTATTCCATAAATGATTAAAGCACAGGTTCTAGCATACCCAAATCCGACCCTTGTGATGTAATGGCACATTGCCAGCAAGCACCTTCGAGGCTCAATTTAGAGCTCAGTGAATTGGTATCAATTATTTAGCCTTTTAGTGCTTTTTTGGACACCTTTGACAGCTGATCTATTCAAAGACTATTCCGTTTGAATATTTGTGAAGCTCTTACAAGCCCATTGGATTCGGTTTGCAACCCATAACCGGTTTGTAACTTGACACATTTTTCCAAATCCGAGTGTTTGTAGCCAGGATTGTTCGTAATCCAAGGCGTTCATAACATGGGACCTCACGATATTTTTTCAGCATAATAATAATAGACTTGATAAAGCGCCCTCAGAGAACTCAATCTTTCTCTGGCTGCTCTACATTTGCTACATAGATAAAGCATTTGATGTAAAAAGGTCAACCGACCTGAGCACCTGTTGTAACTGCAACAAATCTATAATCAGTTCCTCCCTTATTAGTTCACCATAAGCATTTTCAAATACAGCTGGTGTTCAAGAGCACTGCACATTGCACAACTAAAGACTAAACAGTTGAGCATATCGCACGTGAAGTAATGGCGGGACCAAGAGTGAAAAGCTAATATTGAATGCAGATATTGTTTTACAACATTCTTATTAGGAGCAAGAGCTGCCCACTTTCATCACAAACAACAAGAGACTTCAGCCGAAGCCCCACCTCAAAATTCTACAAACGGCACTCGTAAATGCTGCTAGAACGCCAGTGGATTGCAGAGCAGGTTGCTGAATAGCCGTGGACAGACATGCGCATGCGAGGCCTGCTCACGCCTTGCTTCGTTTGAACGATGCTCAGTAGCACCTCATAGCAGAGCTGCTCTTATTAACGGAGATCTGGAGGCAGCCGACATACCGCACTGTGACGCTAACATCTTGTTAGCCTTGACCAGCGTTCATGGCCGAGGTGACAGAGCTCACAGGAGGACGCACACTAAATTTTCGGGGAGCTCCATAAGTTTATTCACTTAGTTGGAACCCCAAGCCGGGATGCAGCTGCAACAGGCTAGAAATGCTCAGCAGGATCAAACGGCCCTCTGCGCATACTTTCCAGTATCTGCAAACGTGGTCTCTCAGGGAGCTCGGTGAAGCAGCCACGAGCCGACTGCAACGTTAAAGGGTCGCTAGGCTGCAATCACTACAAAAGCAGCAGCCAGCCTGCAAGCAGTGCCTAGCACTCAGCAATGCTGGGGGCACCAGTCATGCGAAGTCTGTCTAGCCGGCTGAAAAACCCGATTACTACACAAAACAACCAAGCCTACACATTGAGGTCAGTGCAGCCCTACAGTCAGATTGTTATACTATTATACCTTCAGGCCATGCAAAGAATTTTGAAAAGACTGCTATTATCACCGACCATTATCATCTCACCGACCATTATTAGCTGGGACCACCGATCTTCCGATACAAAGACCTAATGGTCACTGTCTGTCTTAGGGCTGCCTTATATAGTCTCTCCCCATGCCTTCTCTAGCTCCCCCTCCGTGTCTCTCTCTCTCTCTCTCTCTCTCTCTCTCTCTCTCTCTCTCTCTCTCTCTCTCTCCCTCTCTCCCTCTCTCTCTCTCTCTCTCTCTCTCTCTCTCTCTCTCTCTCTCTCTCTCTCTCTCTCTCTCTCTCTCTCTCTCTCTCTGTCTGTCTCTGTCTCTCTCTGTCTCTCTCTCTCTCTCTCTCTCTCTCTCTCTCTCTCTCTCTCTCTCTCTCTCTCTCTCTCTCTCTCTCTCTCTCTCTCTCTCTCTCTCTCTCTCTCTCTCTCTCTCTCTCTCTCTCTCTCTCTCTCTCTCTCTCTCTCTCTCTCTGTCTGTCTCTGTCTCCCTCTCTCTGTCTCTCTCTTACTATACAGCCAACTTGCTTATAGCTGACTAGTAGGTTGGAAGGCGACCTATCATGATTAACAAAGTGACCCTTCCTATAAAATAAAAATCAAACTCTTTATCGGTCTCTCGGTTCAGACCAAAGTCCGATGAGCCACTGACAGCAGCTTGGGGAGAGAAGTGCAGCCAACCGTAGCCAACGTGACCAGTAGCCGGCCTTGCTCGAATGCTGAACGTTGCCCACACTCGAGTCGCTCTATTCTTTGCTACTCCTGCTGGCAGCAGGATCACAGAGACCGGGAGGCTTGCGTGGCAGGTGACCCTGCCACCATTACCAACCCCAAACGCCCGGTGCACATCATTTCACGGCTGGGTGAGTAGGCCAGCAGCCGAACCCTATCCAGCCACGGAAGCTGTTGAAGCATTGCTTCTGGCCAAGGACGAATCTCTTACCCCCCCCCCCACCTTGCCACGACACCATACTAGCCATTGGTCTATCCCTAGCCCATCACAGAAACATAGATTCCAGACCTCACGACCCGGCTGCAGTGGCCTACTTGGGACGACAGCACAGTATGTGCACAGGTTGGCATGTTCCACAAAACATAGCCCACATAATTAGGCACTTTACTCACGTGGCATCGGGTGCTGCACTGCACTGCACTGCTGTAGCGACAGCAGGTTTGTAGAGGGCTGGCGGTAGCGGTGGCCACCAGTGCACCACCACGGGCTAGGCAGAACAGACAGTGTAGAGCTGGCAGCACCCGGGTCAGAATGTCGGCGGCTGCAGCTGTTTGCAATTTTTTTTACAACTGTTAAGTGGAATGCATCACGTGCCAGCTACTCTAGCACCTCTGCACACCAAAAGTCACCAGCCGGACGACATTTGGTAGTCGCGTGAGAGCTTCTGTGCCCACCCAAAGGAATACCAGGATCAACCATTGGCACGTGCAGTGCCGATTAGGGGCTACAGCTAAGAACAGGTGGTACTCGTCCCTGTGAGCCTTCCCTGCTACACAGCTGCCTCGGTTTTACAGCCTCGACCCTACGCTCAACCCGAACGTTAGATAGTGAATCGCTATCTATCACTACGTGTACACATGTACAAGTGGTAAGATGTGCTATTAGCTGTATGTGTGCTTTCGAGAGCACTCGCACGCCCGCACGCACCCACCCACCCACGCACACACTCGCGCGCGCACGCGCGCGCACACGCACACACACACATGCATGGGTGCATTCAGCCAAATATCATATGCCCCACAGTGAATGAACGCAGTAATGATGTCAAAGATCTGGGCTTATTTAGGCAGAATATCTATTAGACAAGACTAAGCCTGTAAGATCAGCAATTATTTATTCAGACCCAGTCGACCGGCTAGGTCAGCTCGGCTTACATGCTCAGGGAGTTCATGACTTGAGGCACTACCCTTCCCCGGCAGGCCTGGGAGAGTGTCCTCAAGAGGCCACTCACTGGTTGCTGCCTGCAGCAGGGCTTCAGTTATATCGGCTGCTAGCCAGCCAAGGTCTGAGATACTGTCATACAAAAATTACAACTAATGCAGGAGCAGGAGCAGCAGCAACAGCAGGAACAGGAGCAGCAGCAGGAGCAGGAGCAGCAGCAGCAGCAGAAACAGGAGCAGCAGCAGGAGCAGGAGCAGGAGCAGGAACAGGAGCAGCAGCAGGAACAGGAGCAGGAGCAGGAGCAGCAGCAGCAGCAGGAGCAGGAGCAGCAGCAGCAGCAGCAGCAGAAACAGGAGCAGCAGCAGGAGCAGGAGCAGGAGCAGCAGCAGGAACAGGAGCAGCAGCAGGAACAGGAGCAGGAGCAGCAGCAGGAACAGGAGCAGCAGCAGGAGCAGGAGCAGGAGCAGCAGCAGGAACAGGAGCAGCAGCAGGAACAGGAGCAGCAGCAGGAACAGGAGCAGCAGCAGGAACAGGAGAGAAGAGCTGGAGCAAAGCATTTCAGCAGCGCAGCAGGGCAAGATCACTGCTTATCTCACTGTAGTAGCAGCCCTGCACCAGGGAGCTGAGTGCTGTTTCCATGCTAGAGCCTAGGGGCAGCATATCGGGCAGCAGCCAGCAAGCAGTCACTGGTCCCAGCCCCTTGCTGAACTGCCCACCCTTGTATCCTGTCCACATTGACTCCACGGACACGAGGCATGGGAAGCAGCCTAAAAAAAATTGGCTTGGGAAGCAGGCTAGTAATGTTCCTTTACAGCTCATGTAAAGTGAAAGAGGTTTAGTTCTCTGCTGGAACCATGCAAATGTCTCATTATTATTGTTACTATTAATTCCAGGCCTTCTGCCACTAGGGGGCACTGCATACAAAGTCGATCATCACTCGTCATGTACAAGTACGATCCCTGAGGCCTTTGCTAGGCACATCCGCTGTACAGTCACGGTGACGAACAGCAGAGCAGTGAATCGCCTCGATGACGGGCTGCTGTGCATACTGCCGATTGCCGATAGCAATGCTGCCAGAAGAAAAATAGGCCAGAGCTGGTTTTGCTCACCTCTAGCTGCAGTGGTAGCAAAGGTCGGCGTCGCACAGCGTAGCTGCCGCTTCCAGTTGTCGCTGCTGCCACCATCGGTGTGTTGGCCGAAGTCGTTGCATCGGCGGCTGTGCCACACTGAGAAGCTTGCAACTGTTTGCCATTGCACGCTTTGGGCGACCTGTTGGCGCAGCAGCGGCAAGCTACGCGAAACACTAAGCCGTGCCCTGGTCCCACCGAACTCGCTGGTCCCACGAGAGTGTTGGCTGTAGCTGCAGACACTTGCGTGCAGTCGACAGCGCAGCTACGTGCCTCGGTTGCAGCCACGGCCATCTGGCACTGAGGATAGCCTGTCATTTCTTTGGCTTCCAGCCAAGCATGGTAGTTCACCGATCCCCTTTCTTCGTTGGAGCCAGACAGTCTACTTGGAAGCATGCCCTCAGCTGCAGCGTCGGCTGCAGCAACGAGGTCAAGGGCCCTGCCTGTGGGGGCAGCTGCAAATCCAGGAGCTTCCTCAGTCCCGGTGGCTGACTCAGGCACCGGGCATTCCGAGGAGCAGAAGGAAGTGGCCACATTGACGAAGCTGCAAGCGTTGCAGCAGCAGCAGTGGCCGTTGGCCTCGTCTCGGCAATGCTCCTCAGCTAGAGCCACGAGTGGCCTGCTCTGCAGAGACTGCGCTGCTGATTGGACGAGCTTGACACGATTGGCAGATATCCCCGAAGCTTCTTCAGGGCCGCTTGGCTGCTGCTGCTGCTCTGCCACCAGGCTCGCGAGCAGTGGCAGCGGCTGCAGCGGTGACAGATGAGGAGGAGATAGGATGCGTTTCTTGACGGCCATGCTGCTCTTCGCCTGCACAAAATCGGCGCCCTTGCAGTACTTGGCCGCCGACGGCACGAGCATCGCTCAGGAGCGCGTGGAAGCAGCGACTGCTGCTGCTGCAGCTGCAGCTGCCGCTGCCGGGCCTGCCGAAGACGGCTGCAAGCAGCAGCAGCTCTGAGACAGCACGAAGAGGCAGCAGCCAAGTCAGTAACGTCGCTTGTGGCGGGCGAGCAGGCAGAAGCTGCTACTCGCTGGTGAAGGCACTCCTCAGCTGGCAGCTACTGCATGAGTCATTTCCCTCCGATGAGTGCAGCAGGCTGTCGCCCAGCCCTGCAGCACTCAAGCAGCATTCCTGCACTAATCAAATTCAGATCGAGGTAGAGGTGGCCGGCCTGATGGCAGCTGTTTCGACTGCCGCTAGATGACCGATGGTGAAACACCTACACAGAAAGAAAAATCCAAATGCAGGACATCGTCATCACCACATGGCATAAAGCCAGCCCTCTGAGAGGTTCCTGGCACCCACGAGCCTATCTCTCAACCGGAAGGTACCGCAGTGGCTGGAATGGCCTTCCGGCTGCAACCAACGAATGGCTGGCGATGAGGCCACCGACTGATGTGCCAACGGTTGCCTGGTGTGAGTCAAGGCCTGACAGGCAGACACAGCACAGTCACATTTCCATATATATGAGGGTCGTTATTGAATGATCGATACTTACCAGCACCAAATGGCTGCCTCTTCATCTTGCCACACCTATTAGGAAGGTTAGATGGACACCAGCTGGAGGACACGGCACAGCTTGGGCCTAACTTTGCCTTAACAAGTGTGACTGACCAGGCACTGCTGCTGAGGAGCCAGGAGCTTACAAGAACGTTAATTTATGCACGGGGGGGGGGGGGGGGGGGAGCATGTCGGTCATTGCATAACACGTGGCGTCCACCATCCATGGAAAGGGCCTATGCTGGCACTCAGCTAGCAAGCATTCGCTCAGCTACTAGAGCATGCAAAAAGAAAAAGAGAAAGCCAGCAGCACCAGCATTGCTCAGAAGGTCCCCCCTACAGACCTACAGCTGTGCTGGCTGGCGATGGCAGCTTTGGGCACATTACGAGTGCACTGTGGATGCAAACTCGACGAATCACCAGCATCGGAGCCCAGTGCATACTCAGCTCTCTCTTGCTTCGCGGCTGTGCAGCACTGGAGAAGGCATGCGATGCTTGATCAGCTCTCGAGATGGCAACAGTGCAACCACGTGACAGTGCCGATTCCTATGAGGCATGGTGTGTCATGCCATACACATCACACTCCAGCTATCCCAAAGCCACTTCCTGCTTCGTTCATCCGCCTCCATCGATGGGCTGACTCCAGGCACTAGCCTCACTTCCATCATCCTAGTGAGCTCATCTCAAAGTTTATCTTCGAGGCTCAGAAGACTAAAAGCCCTAGTTTACATTATATGTTCACTATCCAGGTCGTGGGCTCGAGTCCTGCAGTGGCGATCGGCTAGCCATGACGGTACACTAGGTAAGGCCGTTGCTTTTCACATCCTCGGTCCCGAGGTCGTGGGTTCGAATTCTGTGGTGGGCGATTCTTTATCAAGGTAATGGTAAGGGGTTCTTAAAGGCTCGTAAAGGCTCTTATGTTGCTATGCAAAAGAGGCTGTTAAATCAACTAGTATTTTGATTTATTTGTATTGCCCCCTGCAAGGGGTGGTGATAGCCATTAAGGCTCTTTTGCCACTATCCAAATGAGGCTGTTGAATCAGGTCAGTGGTAAGGGTTCTTAAAGGCTCTTATATTGCTATACAAAAGAGGCTGTTAAATCAGCTGGTATTTTGATTTATTTTCATTGCCCCCTGCAAGGGGTGGTGATAGTCATTGAGGCTCTTTTGCCACTATCCAAATGAGGCTGTTGAATCAGCTAACCTTTAGCCATCTAGACCCCATTTCCGAAGTTAACTTTCTGAGATGTATAGATTTGTAGCTGATTTGAAAACATAACATATAAATAATATTAACATAACTTAAATTATTATTATATTAGCATAACTCAAATTACAAATATGTCCTTTACCTCAGGTCTTGTCACTGCATTGATCTAAAAGATTGATGTCGGGACACTAATTACCACCCAGTCTCCTTACTGCCATTCCTATCAAACAACACACTGTGACATAGCATATGGCGGTGGACCAATTACACTCTCACATCAAAAGGTCAAACCTTTCAAGGAAGTTGCAGCCAGGTTTTAGAGCTAGTCACTCCAGAGTCAACATAGTTGCAAAATTTAGCATTTGCACTTTTGATTGCCATAAAATCGCCAGCCTATTTGTTCGTTTGGTAGGACTGCACCCAAAGGCTTCGGAACTATACTTATGGACCGCCTGAATAGGGGTAATTGCCTTCTCATGCTGCATCCACACTGCAATGTAGCAGCACGAGTGCCACTGTCGCCGTGAGAGGGAACTGTCACCGTGGCTATACGAGGTAGGTCGAGGAAGTAATAGGTCGCAAGCAAAGCTAACCTGCAATTCATGTGCTGCTCACATGACCGCACATGGCAAACAAGCAGACGACAGCAGCTGATCCATGCCACCCACGGACTAGCTACCGGTGCTAGGGGGGGGGGGGGCACACCACCAGCCCCTCTCACTCGGATTCAATGCCGAGTATGTTTTAACTGAGAAAACGCATGACAGCAACTCGGCAGCAGCTCTATTGGGATAAGTTGACCACGCAATGAGTGGAGTGGTCTCGTAGGGTTTTAGCAAGGCCATGCTGACACTGTGCATGCTGCCACTAACCACATTTGCATGCTGACCCTGTGCATGTCACCCCTAACCAGATTATTCATTTCGTTTGTTTTTTTCAAGCATGATTTTACTTACCATTCAATTGCATTTCACTTTACAGCAAATGTAAAGTGCCTAGAGAGAGATTAAGTTCTCTGAGGGCGCTTTATCAAGTGAATTATTATTGTTATTATTATTATTATTATGCTCCTTTTCGACACTACGGCAGGCCGCATTCAGTTGAACAAAAAAAGCCAAATGAAAGACGCAGCTCAGTTCACATGCTAAAGGGTTCTAGAGCTGGCCAAAAAAGCTTCTTACCGATGAAGACTCAGTAAAAGACTCTTACTGATATGTCCTACCAAGAAGATTGCCGGTAGGCCCTCAGGCAGGCAATCTGGGAGGCTGCAAGAGCAGACAGCACGGTCAGGGTTAGCCAATGAGTAGGGGCCAGACAGCTATTCTTGCCACAGGCAGCCTATTGCAGAAAGGCATTTTCAGTGTGGCTTGGCCACCTGACACGCCCTTTTTGCTCGGTAGACAGGGGACAGGTAGGGCCATCAGACACCCCTCTTTCCTGCCTACGGTCCAGCTGAACTAGATGCAAGAGCAGAAACACGAAACAGACCAGTGAGACTTGAGCAAGCGCTCTCGAGTTCTGCAAGAGCAGCAGTGCAAAGGCAGCACATCTGCAGGCCCCGTGGGCTGATAATTGATGCCATCTCCATTCGAAATTGACGACTGGGCAGGGTTTTGACACAAGGTTGAAACCGAGGTTGTACAATTACAAAGCCGGCAGGACATATTCTGCCTTCCGGTGGAAAGCCTCGACATCCTCATGTGCAGCACGAATACAGCTGTTCGTTTGGCCACATTTGCATTAACATCGTGGCACTTGATCAGGTCGTAGGAGCAGGATGAGCCAGCAGGAAGAAACAGAGGAAATGAGGGGGAAAATGGGTTGGGAGGGCGATTGAGTAACCCTAGTGAGCAATGGATGGACCGACGACGATTGGCCAAATGTTGAAGTGACTGGCTGGACTAAATGAATTAAATCAGCCACTCGGAGCATCAGGCACCGAAAAGCCACCGGCCGCCAAAGGAAGTGCCACAGGCACGTGCGTACACTGCAATGTGGTGCCACATAGTAAGTGCCGAGTCCATAGAAGTGCCTCTCTGGCCACTTTGATAAGAGTGGAAATGCCTTACGAAAAGACCAGAGCTGTATCGGAATTTCCCTGCCCTTACTGATAATTGCCTGCTGACACCAGCCACCCAACCGTTGCACCATTGTGCATCAGCAGCAGTAGGTAGTTACAGCAGCACTGCGTGGATAGCAGCCACCCACAGCTCCTCAAGCACTTCAGATCCCTCTCTCTCTCTCTCTCTCTCTCTCTCTCTCTCTCTCTCTCTCTCTCTCTCTCTCTCTCTCTCTCTCTCTCTCTCACACACACACAAACACACACACAGCAGCAGCAGCAGCAGAGGTAATCTGAGCAATCAAAGAGTCCCTGGGCTCACTACCATGAACACCAGGTGCTGGCAAAGACCCCCCACAAAAAAAAGGAAAGGCAGACGCCACATATGGCCTTGACCCTTGGAAACTTGCTCGTGGTCTTGGCCCTGACCGGAGCCAGTGCTGACAAAATAAATATTGATTGTCTGTGATGCCCTCTCGGGCTTTCGGCACCAGCTGCTGACATTTGCAGTAGTCCCACATCAGCAGATAGAAGCACCATAACGTCTAGCAACTAGAATACTTAGGCAGAGCTCTGATTAAGGCAAACACGGTATCATCGGCATGCAGTCAAGCATGGTACATTATATCAATGACTTGCTTGTCACCGGCTTGCTCCTAGAAGACTGCTGCTTCCACGTCAAAGCCGGCTTGAATAGAGAGAACCCTATACCAGGGCCAGAAAGGATGCGGCCGAACTTACTTATTCTAAGAACTCGTCTGTCACGGCATTCATTACTGCCAGCAATAGCTGCACCCATGTCTGCATATTGCCAGGGCCATTTGATTTCGAAAGTCATAGGCCTCAAGGCTGAGAAGCATTTGCGGCAATGCTTCAGATAGATAGGGCAGTATAGCAAGGTGGCCAGCTGCAGCACTTGCATACTTAGGGCCCCCCAGCAATGACCAGAACGCCCGTAGGCAGCTGGCATCTGCTCAGCCACTGCACAGAGAGAATGCCTTTGCAAGGCTAGCAGTGCCTCGGTGGCGAGGCCGGCGCACCTGGCGGGACATGCTGCTCGTGGTGCACATGCAAGCACACACACACACACACACAAACACACACACACAAATACATAAATACATGCATACAAACTCACACATACACATTGGTAGGCCGAGCTGGTTTGGCCCAGTGGTTAAGGTGCTTGCCCCAACTAAGGTCGGCCGAGGTCGTAGGCTCGAGCCCGGTGGCAAATGTGAAGCCCCAATAGAGCATATGTGAAGCCCTAGAATAGAGATTAAGTTATCTTAAGGCACTATACAAATTAATTAGATTTTGTTTATGAAACAGTTCATTGTTGAGAGCATAGCATTCCCGGGTTTCTCCATCACCATGCATGAGTGCAACTATACTCTTATAAAGTGCCGAGAAAGAGACTAAGCTCTCTGATGACAATACAGTACAAATGTATTACTCGGTGCTGCTTGCCATGCAGCACTTCTGCACTTCAGCTCATGACAGCAGCATTCCAGCTCCAAGTTCAGCAACCGACAGCAAGTAGCAGCTGCACTAGCTTGGCCGGCAGGCTAGCAAAGGCCTCAGATCGGTGCTAAAGTCCAAGGAGTCGACAATTTAAAAACAAATTCCTTCCTCTTGTGCTGCCTAGCCTGAAGTGCTCATTCCGAATGCCATTCCTGGCAGATCCTACAAAACTGGCCAAAATATGAATGTGCTAATACCAGCTGGCCGATGAATGACACGATCCAGTAAGGCCAGCTCTTTTTGAACCAGCAGAGTAAAGAGAAAAAGCTCTGCATAAGGCTGCCGAAGCCCAAATGGGATGTCCAGGTAGCAAAGTGAGGAGAAAAATGCTATAAAGACCAGTCAGTAGCAAACAGATTTTTCTGGTACTGCAGGGGGAACATCAGGTTCCGGAACCCCTCTATGCATTAACAAAGTTTGCCAGGGCAACAGCTAAATGGGTGAAATATAAGTTAGGCAAGCATCTTCAGCAGTGTAGCTTTGCAATGGTGCTCGAAAACAGGACGACACCTAATGCATTACTTACATGTCGATATGTGTGACATGTGTGCGTGTGTGCGCACACAAGCAAACATGGTAACCATAGCCATGATTCCCATTATAATTACTATGGATTAATTATAGCTCCTTGGCCTATGCTCTTGCAAGGTCCTGCAGTGATAATGGTATTGCCAAGGGTAAGGGGCTGGCCTTTAACAACCACGGTCAGGGGAGGTGCTCGAGCCCTGCGGCATATTAAGCCCCTGGATGGAGATTCAAGTTCTCTTGGGGCTATACAAATGAGTTATATTAATATTTATAGTCCGTGATGCTCGACTTTCCTAGAAGATTTCTCTCTCATTCTCAGTGCACTTGTCACTCAATCAGCACTTACGCCCTAAACCCAGCCAATGTGCTCTCCAGAGAGACACTAGTCCGTGGATGTTCAAGACTTGCGAGTGAATGCTCACGCATTCATACACTTGCAAAGTGCAAATGGATTAAAAGCGACGATTCTTAAAAGCAGCCTGTGTCTGCATAAGATGAATTTTTGCCGGTGATCACAATCAGTAAAGTACAAATGCTACCTGTTAAGGCAGCGCTAGTCTAAAGCTTGCCAGACGTCAAAATTTTGTGGGAGCTGGAAATCTGCCAACACTTATCATAGCAAAAGCAGCCTGCCGCACACGCCATCGCCACAGCCGTCCCACTGTGCACTATGGAGCCAAAAGGACTGCACCCCAGAGGACCTCCATGCGAAACTGTCGAGTGGAAGGGCAGCCCAGCAGCATTAAAGTCGGCAAGTAGCATGCCCTCGCGGATTCACACATATTGAGAATGGGTGTGTTGTATGTTTGTGTGAGTGTGTGTGTGTGTTGTATGTGGGGGTGTGTGTGTGTGTGTGTGTGTGTGTGTGTGTGTGTGTGTGTGTGTGTGTGTGTGTGTCTGTTTGAACATGTGTGTACGGTGTGCATACATGTGTGTGTGTGTGTGTGTGTGTGTGTGTGTGTGTGTGTGTGTGTGTGTGTGTACGTGTGTGTGTGTGTGTGTGTGTGTCTACGTGTGCACTTGTGTGCACTTGTGTGTGTGTGTGTGTGTGTGTGTGTGTGTGTGTGTGTGTGTGTGTGTGTGTGTGTGTGTGTGTGTGCTCGAGCACACAAACACCCGTGCAGACACACTCGGGCTCACACACACCAGCAGAAGCGCTCGCACGTCATCTGACGGGTCACCGCTACCTGCCAGGACCTGACTCTCTCTCTCTCTCTCTCTCTCTCTCTCTCTCTCTCTCTCTCTCTCTCTCTCTCTCTCTCTCTCTCTCTCCCTCTCTCTCTCTCTCTCTCTCTCTCTCATCTCTCTCTCATCTATCTCTCTCTCTCCGAGAAGCTGACAAGCGTAGCAGGCCGGTCGGCGGCCAGCAACGCTAAAGTCGTCTAAAAAGCTAAAGTTTAAAAAAGCTAAAGTCGCTAAAGTTTAACGCTCGTCAAAGCACCTACCTCTACCTAGCAATGGGGATAGCCTCCGACTGAGGACGCCTCAGAGCTCCGACCAGCCGTAGTCGTCGGATGGCAGCAAGCGAAAGCGGAGATGAGCAGGCAGCTAGACACCGCGCACAGGCAGACGTGGCTCCTCGCTGCTGCAGTCGACCGCGTGCTGGCTGGCGACCAACTGTTGCAAGCACTCTCCGCCCAGTGACAGGGCTACATCCCGTGCGGTGCGCAGCAGCAGCGCCTTTGTCCCTGACGACACGGCTCAGCTCACCCTCAGATATCCCCACTGCTGCTGGCCCGCCTCCTCTTCCCTCCAGCCCAGTCTCTTACGGCTCTGGGAGCCTCAGTGCAGCCAGCCCCATCGCTGGCTGCTGTCAGTCTGGCAGCCAAGCGGCTGATGAATGGCTGGCTGACGCTGGGAGCGCCCGGCTTCGGCACCCAGGACGTCACTTTGAGGGAAGAGGGCTTATGGAGCAGGAGGAGCAGGGTAGTGAGAGTGAAAGTGAGAAACACAGCCGCCCCCCAGTCGAGCCCCCAGCCATTGTCTGTCGTTGCTGCATTCGCTCTACCTCGACTGGCTGTTGCGTCCCTTCATCCGAGTGTTTGACGGCAGTGGTGCCACCTGCAAGTCGTTGGCTTTCAGCCGAAGACGGTGTTAGGTCGTGAGCTAGGGAAGAGGCCAGTGGCCTGCGTGGGAGGGAGAAGCCCGTACGAATGAGCAAGAAATCCCTTGCTGCCATCCAGCCCTGGCTTTGTCACTGAACGACCTACTGCCATAAAGGTCAAGGCAAGGCTCGAATGCCAATGCAAACAACTTATTAGTTGGTGGGCAAATCAATTGTTACTTGCAAATTGGAAAACCTCGCCCTCAAAATGGACTCGGCTAGCATATCTCCTATAGCATCTGAACGAAATCTGGGTGTTCTGTTCCAAAGTGACCATTCACTAGACGACCACATTAGATCGTCAGTCAAGACTGCCACCTGTCAGCTAGAGAAAATGGCAAAAATTCTGTCCTGCTTGTACAAGGATACCACATCCAAGCTTGTCCATGCATTTGTGTTTCCTGTCTCGACGTATGTCACTCACTACTCGCAGGCCTTCTGGCCTGTGCAATAAGGTGCTTACACTTGGCGAAAAACTTAGCAGCTTGGCTTGTCAGCGGTGAACGTCGAAGTTGCAAAATCGTATATTTCTCACTTACAGGCTCCCAGTCAAACAGTGTATCGACTCCAAGGTTTTGTCATTCATATTTATAATAATAATAATAATAATGCACTTGATAAAGTGCCGTCAGAGAACTCAATCTCTTTCTAGATGCCTTACATTTGCAGCAAAGGGAACCGCTGTCCCTTCATTGCATTACACCGGCTTACCTATCTGAACTACTTCCCAATCAGGCTAGGCATTGTACATTCATTCACTCTTCTTACTCAAGTCGTTAAGCTGTGCCACTAACCAACCTCAAATCCTTTGGCGACCATGCCTTTAGTTCGTATGTCTCTAAAGCCTGGAACTTGCTCCCCAGTGACGTCACGACAGCACCTGACTTCAGGACATTGAAAAAAACCAAAATCCCATTTGTTCTTCATAGCATTTGCTGGGTCCCTGTGAACTGTCTTTTGTGTGCTTATAAGTGCAGACACTGTGCATGTTATCACTAACCAATTGACATGCTTCATTTGCAGTATATGTAAAGTGAATAAACCTAGATTTAGTTCCTCTAGGATGCTGTACAAATTTATTATCCTTATTATTATTATATTAAGGCTCAGCCACTGTTCACAAGGTGCCCTGTAACCTTTAATTGCACTCCGTCAGTACAACCAAATATCTCAGCCAAGCTTCATCCTACAGACACCCCAGAGCTTGTGAAATATTAAAATGTAATTCTAATGCTCATTGTTATTATGCCAACCGATACCCGAAACTTAAATGGCACTCATATCCAATAAGTATAGATTTTAGGCTCAGTTTATAATGCCCGGGGACCAGTCGTGTGACTGGTGTAGGTCTCAATAACACTGTATAATGTTCAGTACGCACACAAGATGTAATGCTCATGTAACTCTATGCATAATGCGTGTGTGTATCTATCTATATATATATATATATATAATTTTAATTTGCATAGCACCCTAAGAGAACTTAATCTTTATTCATACACTACTTCACATATGTCACAGGGCTCGAGCCCACAACATCAAATACATTCACCTTGACCTTGTTCATTAAAGGTGAGCACCTTAACAACTGGGCCAAACCATCATGTGTGTGTGTGTGTGTGCGTGCGTGCGTGTGTGTGTGTGTGTGTGTGTGTGTGTGTGTGTGTGTGTGTGTACATGCGGAGACAGGAGGCATGCTTTTAAAATTCACTCACAGTATTGACAAGGCAGGCTAGCTGAGTCACTTTAAGGAAATTCTGTAGCAGTAAATCATCTTCAGCCTTATTTTACTAAGCCGGTGTGTACACGAAGTGACAGCACAAGGACAGTCATGCTAAGGGTAGATGTGGAGCCTCGGGCATGAATTCGTCTAGTGACTCTGAGTGGCTGTCACCCACGGCATAAGGCCTGCAGGCAGATGACTGGTCTCAGCAGTGATGTGAGCCTACAAAGCCCCCCCCCCCCCCGGCGGCTGGCTCAGCAGCTGCACCGAGACACAAGGAGAAGTAGGGCCAGTTATTTCCAGTATCATCAACGAACGACTGGAAATGCCTTATCCAGAGCTGAGCCTGAGGGCTGGCCGAGAGCCGGCCAATAGCCTTGGCAGGCTAGGAGCACTGGGCAGCAGGCATTAGCACAAAGGATTAGTGGTCAGCTAGCCAGGCGATACCTCTGGCCTGGCGCCCAAGTATTTATCCGTGGGCCTTCTGCAAAGTCGGGAGCTGCTGGCACAGCGGCATCAAGTAAGATAATTTGCTGTGTATATCCAGTCAAGCTAGTTTGCAGCCGGTAGAACATTGAGTCACTAGGGAGGTGCACAGCATCAGCACCAGCAGCAGCAGATCTGTAGCTACTTACTGCTGCTTGTACTACGGCTGCTGCTTGCTGCCAACGGCCAGTGCTGCAATGGTTCACACGGAGCTGCTTAAGTGGTGCAGTGGCATGCCTATGCCGTGAATGAGGCCATCAAGCAACAGCCAGCATCCCCCCTCATACAAAGTGGAACCCATCTGAAACACCGAAATGGCTGAAATAGTTGCTGCTGCAGCTTTTTGCAACTGCTGCAGCTGCAGGCAGCCGGCGACAGCAGCTTTCTGGCCACCGATAACTGAGTAGCTGCTGCCTTTGCCTCTGCTGCCGACTACTGAGGCTGCTGCTGCTGAGAAAACACTGCAAGCAACCAGCTTTGTTGGGCAATTAGCAGGGCTTTTACATAAGTGCTGACTCTACACACAGGTCAGTCATTCAAACACTGATGCCGTTGCTACCGCCGGCCACTGGCCATGCTCTCGAAAGCTTTCCTAAGCTGTACACCTCAGATGTACTACCTGTAGATGACAACTAGCCGTAGCTTCAAGAGGCAGACTAAAAACTTGTGGACCGGACACGGAGAGGCTTCACTGCTGCTGCCAGCTCAACCTTTATCAAACAATCCAGAACCATAATAATACTACTACTGGTAGTAGTAGGTCGTTTGCATAGCTTCCTAAGAGAACTAAATCTCTATCGAAGCGCTTAATAACTCGCTGCAAGAGAAGCAATACCAATTGCTCTTGCCAGAACTATGGCAGGCAGACAGGAAGGAATGAGCGCTGCCACTGATGCACAGAACTCGAAAGTGTGCAAACGGTCCAGAGGTGTGAAAAGCAACTCAGTGCATCATCGTAACTCACAAGCAAAGCAATTACTGCTGCCTGGACTAGCCGGCAGGCCAAAGCAGGAGTAGCAGTGATGATGCCAGAAGCAGCAGTAATGGTCCGACTTACAGGTTGGTGAAAAGCCTAATGACTTCTTCAATGATGACTGCTGGGACATGGTGTCCCCCCCACTCCCGGCTTGCACGATCGGTAATGAAGAAGCAGCATGGGACCGAAGATAATTGGCATTGCGTGGGCACGTGCGGTCGGTCATGCTGCCGATATGAAGCAGCACCGGCACTGGGCGGCAGCAGCAGTAACCATGCGATGCCGAAAGTGAATGGCTTCATCTTGCCGAGCAGAGCTTGCTTCGGGTGCCCCGACTGAGCCGATTCCTTCGGGTGTTCGTAACCAGTCCGACCGATCCGATTCGCACAGCGATGCTTTCTCACCTGCTTTTAAGCATACCATCGCTCGCCAGTCTGATAACTGTATTCGAGGCGACGTCGCAGCTCTTAAATTGCTTTCAACGTAAGAGGAATGGCAGCAATTGGGCTTGCCACCGATTTTACAGCAAATAGTGGCAGTGGTGCACTTAGGTCTTAGCTGAGGGGTAAGGTGCCCACTTTTGACGACCCAGGTCGTGGGTTCGAGTCCTGCAGTAGGCGATCCTTTAGTGGTGCTGATAGCCGTTAAGGCTCTTCTGCTTTGTTATACAAATGAGGCTGCTGAATCAAATGATGCTTACGTGGGGCAGGGTTGCCACTACTCAACTTGTGCAAGCTGATGCTGCTCTTGCTTTGGCATTTGCTTTTGGGATTTGCAATTTGCTTTGGCTGTGGCAGCATCTGCTTACTCTCGGTGGTCGCTAGTGTGCATGCAACTTTATCAGTGAGTGCAGTGCAGTATATTGCTCATCAGTGTCGGTCGATCAGGGCAGTTGAAGAAGCTGACCAGGCAGTGGGCCGGGGCAGGCCCACATTGAAGGCCATGCAGATAGATGCAGGCACTTCACTCCGATAAGACCAAGCTAATAATTATGGGCAAGCCTAGAGTGACCCTAAAGTTGGAAGACCATAGCCCTCTAGATAGGCTCATCCAGAACCACTCTGTTGACGTCTGCTCATAATATAGGCAGGCTGTTCCAAAACGAGTGTCTTTGGATGAGCACATTGTCTCCTTTGTCAAGCTGGCCAACTTTCGGCTGATAAACGTTGCCCAAATTAGGGTATAATTAGACAAGACTACAACAGTATTGAGTTCGTTGGGCATCCCTGCTAGTTCAGGAGCGAATGCATGCTACTGCTGCTGCTGCTGTATTGCTGCTGCTGTGGTATCGCTGCTGCTGCTGTATTACTGCTGCTGCTGTATCGCTGCTACTGCTGTATTGCTGCTACTGCTGTATCGCTGCTACTGCTGTATCGCTGCTACTGCTGTATCGCTGCTACTGCTGTATCGCTGCTACTGCTGTATCGCTGCTGCTTCTGTACAACTTCTGCTGCTGCTGTATTGCTGCTGCTGCTGCTGTATTGCTGCTGCTGCTGCTGTATTGCTGCTGCTGCTGTATCGCTGCTACTGATGCCACCACCGCTGCTGCCGAAGCAGTGTTGCTGTTGCTGCTACGGTATCGAAGCTGCTGCTATGGTATTGCCCCAGGATTTTAGCCCAGGGGTAAGTACTTTACAACCCAGGTCGCAAGTTCGAGTCCTGCAATAGTCGATCCCATATTGACCACTGCAGGAGGTGGTGATATCCTTGAATGCTCTTCTGCCCCTACATTTACGAGGCTGTTAAATCAGCTTACCCCTTTTTATTGCTGCTACTGTAGTTAAGGAGTGGTTCACCCAACTGACCAGTGCCAAGGTAGGTAAACATACGACCAGCTTGTACCAATAAGAGTGTGCAATCAGTGCCATTACATCTTGTATCTTAGTGGGGCAAACAAGATCAGCTTATAGAGAAAAAGCTTGTCCCAAATTTACAGCTGCTCCGACTAAGCACAACATGGAGGCCGCTTAGGTGGCCTACTTGGCCACCCCTTTGACTCGTGCATGCCTGCCTTCTGCATGTGCCTAGGTTATAGAAGAAGCAGAAAAACATCTTATTTCCTGTTTACCAAAGTGATCGAGTGAAAGCTCAACCGAGCAGCTTACACAGCATTGCAGGTACTCGCCTGCTATCGATGCTAACCGCTAGTAGCGCACTGGCAGCTAGCTGTTTCTTTTCTTTGGCCAGTTTCCGTCAAACAGACAGGTCGTGGCAGGTTTGAGTACTACAAGCACTCTTGAATACTGGCAGCCCTTGACGACTGCAGCCACTGCATCAAGCCGACCTAGCTACACAGCTCTGCACAGGAAGTGTGTCTGCCAACAGAGCTCTGGAAATCAAGTCGCACCACTGCTGCCCCAGAACAATGTGGATGTATAATTCTGCACCTTCAGTCCATCGTTCCGCACAATGCCTCCACCCGAGGCCGACCGGCTTCCAGTTTGGGCTCCAAACAACAGGAAGGCACTATTCAAGAGAGCCGGTCAGCAGTGGTATGACACTTCGATGAAACAAGTGTGAATGCTGACCAGTTCTCACTCCATCCCTGTCTCCAGCCAGTGAGTGCATTACTCAAGTCAGAACATCAGCAAGCCAGATACAACAGAGGCATGTTGACACTGGTTGGGCTCAAGGTTGCATCCTCACAAGCTGCTATGATGCTGCTGTTTCAGCTGATGTTGCCCCTGCTGTTGCCACTGATGTTGCCCTGATGTTGCCCTGATGTTGCCATTGATGTTGCAGCAGCTACTGTAATGTAATGCAATGTATCTCTGTCTTTAACTCCACAAAGCCATAAAGACTATATGAGTGTTACGAAGGAGAGTTTTGTATAGCGCACTCACAGCCTGAGCAGCTTTCGGTACGCATTCGGTAGCCAACAGACTTCGTCTCACGCAACAAAGATAAAGTGGGAAGCATAGCAGAGTCAGAAGAGCAGTTGAGGTAGTGAGAGGCATGGGAGTAGCAGCTCGGAACCGCTGGAAAGGATGAGCCATCGTCGGCAGCAGCAGAGTAGTTGTCATTGCATAAGAATGTAAGAATCGTGGAAGCGAGTTCCACAGCCTAGGACCTGCAGAGCTAAAGCTTCTGTCGCCAACGGTCATTAAACAGAGGAATGGAACAGCTAATTTATTTTCCATAAAGGATCTGAGGCCAAGAAGAGGCTGAAACTGGTGCAGCAGTTCAGCTAGGTATTGAGGAGCCAAGTCTTGGCAGGCCTTGTGGGTCACCCTAAGAACTTTGTTCTGTATCCGTTGATCAACGGCCAGCCATCCTAGCTCTTTTAGCAAAGGAGACACGTGGTCAAACCTTTAGGACTTGCAAACTAGCCTTGCAGCAATATTTATAGCCATTTATAGTGGCCTAGTTGCTTTTTTGGTAGCCCAGCCAAAAGGGAATTACAATAATCAAGCCGAGACAGAACTAAGGAGCTAGTTGAATTTTTTGCAAGCCACCGTGGAAGACAGCTCCTTATCTTAGATCGGGATCGGACGTGATGGCTAGCTGTAGATGCAGTCTTCCGAATGAAGCTTTTAAAATTTAGGCAGCTGTCGAAAACGTCACCTAAATTTCGAGCATGTAGTGATGGTCGCACAGCAGCATCCCCTATTAAAAGAGCAAAGCCTTCTAATCCAGCCACACACTTAGGATGCCCTATGACCAGCAGTTCAGTTTTATTGTCATTTAGTTTCAGGAAATGTTCCTACATCCAAGATCGAATGTCGGCATGGCAAGTGTTCAGTTTATCAGTTGCTGCAGCAGACTCCGATGGTTTGAATGACAAATACAGCTGAGTATCGTCAGCATAAAAGTGATATCCTACTCCATGGGCCTTAATCACTTTTCCCAGAGGTTTAGTATAAATAGAGAACTGCAAGGGACCGAGGACAGACCCTTAAGGGACTCCAAAGGTGACCAGTCTCATGGGTGAGACCCAACCCCCTCCCCACACGACATGGATTGAACGCGATCAGACAAGTACGATTTAAACCACGCCAGTGCCTCGTCTGCCAGACCGATCATTGTTCTCAATCGTTCAAGTAGGACATCATGATCAATGGTATCGAAAGCAGCTGATAGATCTAGCAGAGCTAGGGCAGACATTCCCGTCATAGCTGCTGCACAGAATGTCACTGTTAACACGGAGGAGAGCAGTTTCAGTGGAGTGCTGCCTCTTGAACCCCGATACTGCAGCTACTACTGCCCCCCTCTCCGGTGTCACAGCTACTGCTATTAGGTATTCCTTACCTAGAGTGCCTAACAAAGTCCACCCAATCACTAGGGCCATCCTGTCCTAGAACTCTTCTCAACTGTTCGGTCGGTGCACCCATCAGTCGGCAAGCAGCTGGCTTCCCGACGGATCTTCGAGAAAATCTGGCTGTCAGAGCGCGGCACCCCCAGAAGGCTGTAGTCAGCAGGACGCTGACTTCGGCCCGAAAATAGTTTGCTTAGGGTGCAACTGAACACCATTTTATCTTCAATTTATGCCAACAACGATCTGAGATCACGGTCTGCTTAGCCCCGAGCTCTTATAACGAATTGCTAGGTCAGCAGCTCTTGGCTGCACTGTTTGATCTGTAACCAGCAGATCGCACCACCACTCGCCAGCAAACTCGTCCACAGCACCGCCGTCGGGAGCATCAACTAGCTGCCACCACTGCCGGCACGAACACGTGTAGTGCATTTGTGGGCAGCCAACTCATCCTCACTCAGGAAGGAGCCACAGCTGAGCGCCGCCTTCTATATATAATTATACGCTTTGGCTCCTTTGCGCTTGCCCCATCTCGAGACCATCTCACGTTTGAATTTTACTTGTTTCAGCAGGCTTGCCTACATGCACCGTTGCTAGGCACACTGCCGCAACACGGTGCCCAGCGGTGCCTACCGGTAGGCACCGGCGGCAGGGATTCGCCATCGACTCGGCTGCATTGCCGACCGATTTTAAGTGAGCATCCATGGCAGCTCAAAGCAGGACCAGGAGCGACCAGGGACTGGGGCTGCAGTTGACCAGCGCTTCGCTTCGATGACTGGGCGGTGGCTAGGGAAGCCTGAGCAGGTAAGCAGACCGGTGCAGGCCGAGCCACTGCCAAGACTCACATGTGACCACAGCTCTCAAGATCCCACTCGACAGGAACCTCAAACAGGCTGAGACCCGGGGTAAAGTATTCCATGAGCATCAGTCGAGTGGTTCGACCGAAACAAAGGAACCAGCCTAATGACACTCAAACTATCAAAGCTGCACTATAGCAGGTCGAAATGCCCATGCAGGCCATGACTAGAACAAAGGCAATTTGGAACAGATGGCAGCTTCCATTGTCATGACACCGAATGGCCACCGTAGGGTGGGGGACTGACAGGCCAGCAGCCGTTGGTTGGGCCAGCTATACCAATCGAATCGTCTACCCGGCCAGTAGTTCTGACTGTATCCCCCCTCCAGGCTTGCCACAGGCAGCCATCTGTCCAGCTGCAGCAGCAGCAGTGAGTCGTTGGAGAAAGTAGAAAGCAAGCCTGCTTCTTTGCTTCATGTCTAGTCAATAAATAAACCACCAGCTACTGCTGCTGCTGCACCATTTCAGTGCAGTTGAAGGAGCAATGGGCATTGCACAAAGAGCGAAGCGAAGCATGGGACATTGCATAAAGAAGAAAGCGCAGTCATGCAAGCAAGCAGCTCAAATGCATGCCAGTGTGCATGCATGCTGACAGAGATATTGTCACAGGGACACATGAAGAGCGAGATCGATTGGTGGCAAAAAGGTGAATGGCCTCTCAAGAAGATTTGAGCACCCGCTGATGCCACGGCAGCAGACAGGGTCCGAAGCAGTCGCTCCTTGTCGTTCGAACGAGCATTCGGAAACCGCCAGCAGCAGCTCCTTATGGACAGCAGCTCATCACCGAGCAATGCAGACCGCACACGAAAGCAAAGCTAATGCCATTGTGCAATGATCACAGTTCTTCAGTGCACCTTCGATTCTTTTCAGCTCCTTCCTCTACTGACCTTTGGACGACTGCATGCTACCTTTTGACCAGCAAGCAATTTACTTGTGCACATGACCAGAAGCCAAGACCACTCACTCACTACCAGACTCTGATCGTGCACTGTGTCCTCCTGCTTCCAAGCTCGGCTGAATCCAGGTCATATCAGCTGCAACAGCCACTGGACTATAACGTGCCTCAGTGATGATGACTGGCGTTCCTGAGCAAGGTCCAGATCTGACCCCTCTTTGGCTTGATCCTGGTTATGCCCAGCTGAAGTCTTGTACTAACAAAGGTTCGGTGACACACGGTCAAATTGACAATAGACATGTAGCCTGATAAATCGTTGATGGTGGGACCAACGTCCCAGAGCACAAACAACGGCAAATCTCATCCTACATGCTGCTTTAACAAGCAAATAAATTATCTGATTCCACAGCCTCATTTGTATAGCAGCAGAAGAGACTCGCGGGAACCACTTCCAAAGGGCAATAAAAGATCCCCATAGCAGGACTCGAAGCCACGACCTGGATTGTGAAGAGCGAGCACCTTACCCCTAGGCTAAGGGCTCCTATATTGGATAGTAGTCTGTCTAGAAATAACTATTAACTCGATGTGTTGTTTTGCATCGGTTAATGTTGTCAGACATCGAATTTGTGTGAAAAATGCACCTTTTCGCAGCTTTTCTCCATGTAGCTTACGTCGCTGCAACGCTCCCCAACCTCACTAACAATGAATCTATGTCATGACCTACTTTGCCTCGTCTGCTATTGAGAAGGGCTTTGTCTAAGCCTGAGATTCCCAGTTGCAGCCATGCAACAGCAGAATTACTGAAAGAAGTGCAGTTGCTAGGCTGGCTCCGGTAGCTTAATGCACTACAGATCTTGGCTCTAAATATCAAGAAATGTAAGCACGAGTACCCGAGAGAGGATTTGTGCAGTTTTGCTGAAGACCAAGAGAAAAGACAGCAGCTCTCCTTGGAGTTAGTCAACTCACTTGGCGATTGGGCTCTCTCTCTCTCTCAATCTATCTCTCTCTCTCTCTCTCTCTCTCTCTCTCTCTCTCTCTCTCTCTCTCTCTCTCTCTCTCTCTCTCTCTCTCTCTCTCTCTCTCCCCCTCCTCCCTCTCTCTCTCTCTCTCTCTCTCTCTCTCTCTCTCTCTCTCTCTCTCCCTCCCTCTCTCTGTCTCTCTCTCACTCTCTCTGTCTCTCTCTCACTCTATCTCTCTATCTCTCCCTCCCTCCCTCTCTCTCTCTCTCTCTCTCTTCCCTCCCTCTCTGTCTCTCACTCTCTCTGTCTCTCTCACTCTCTCTCTCTCTCTCTCTCTCTCTCTCTCTGCTTTTGACCTGCACGGCCCTGTACTGCCAAGCACCTGCATGCCAGTCTCATAGCATGCATGCGGCTTTCCATTCACAACAATTCGAGCACCTTCTAGACTCACGAGAGTATGAGGAGACATCAATGCCGCAAAGAAACTATCGACTATCCTAACCAGAAGTCGACGGCTTGCAGCATGTGACCTATGGAAGCATTCAGCCTGAGGCGCTCGAAGCCATCGAGGCCACTTGGGCCTAGCTGCAGCCAGCCGGGCCCAACACTGGCAGACTCTCCAAAGACTCCTGTTTGCTCAGCTGCTCAGCTAAGCTGACATAATCTGCTTTGGGAGTAAGCCCTCTAGGCATCACTCTGTCCCCGAGCTATGAGACAGCTCGGCATCGGCTGGCCTGGCCGGCCGATGCTAGAGCCACTGCCAGTGCCAGTCGCTAGAAGGGGGGGGCTGGGTTGGTGCACCCCAGCCAGCGTTTGATTCCAAGTATTTCTCCTTCTGCAGCTGTGCACAAAGTACGTAGTCGTCTATTCTTCATCTTCTGGTGCCTAATGGTAGTTAATGGAGGTCTAAGTAGCTAGCCATTGGCAACAAATTGGCATAGTTTATACAAGAGTGCCTGCATTTGATTTAGCTCCCAAGCTAAGCTCTTTGTTGTTTTGCAAGTGGTGGAGGCCATTCGATAAATTGTAGTTGTTAGGGCCACAGATTCAATTACATATCAGCTTTCGGCCACGAAAATCTACTCAAAAGAATGAGGTGGAGAGACTGGTGTGACAGCCGAGAAAGAAAGTGGATGGGAGGGAAAAAAGGTGAGAAGGAGAATGCTGAGACCGAGAAAAAGAGAGTGAGAAGGTGAACGCTGCGACAGAGAAAAAAGAGACGGGAAGTAGGAGCAGGGGAGAATGGTGAGTGCGAGCGCGAGTGTCGGTAGATAGATAGATTAGATAGACAGACTGACTGACTGACTGAAAGGTTGACATATGGACAGACACACGGACAGACAGACAGACGCCGACAGACAGACACAGAGGCATAGAAGAGAAAAAGGAGACAATGCAAGGAGTGAACCAGCAGCATTCTAAATCAGTCACGTTATGGACACTGGGATAGTATTCCCGGTTCCACCATTATTTGGTTCCGAACCACGTTATGCAATAATCTAGGGCTAGGTGGCATAAAAGCCGAAGTAATGCAATAGGTGTCAGTTGTGCTGTAGACTTTAAGCCAGTCAAGAGCTGAGCTCTAGGCATTGAGCCAGTCAGGAGCTGAGCTCTAGGCATTGAGCCAGACAGAAGTCGCTCTAGGCGTTGATCCAGGCTAAAGTTGCAGCCGAGGCTTTGCGCCAGTCGGCAGTTCTATGGCGCATTGGTAGCCATGCGAGAGTTTCTGTATGCCCTGGCTGATTCTGGACGCCTGTAATCCTCCGAAGCTGTCGAATAGACTTCTCTACGCTATAGGTATGGACTTGCTAGCTTAAGGTAGGGGGCGCTCCTCATTCCTGCCGTGTTCAGATACTGTCGGCGTACCTGAGTACTGAGTGATGATGCCCCTAGAAGTCGCTAGGTGCTGTTCAAAAGTTCAGGACTTGACTGGTGCTGTTGGTGCATCGGCTGGGACTAGCACAGTTACGAGTGCTATAGTTTGCAGCCTAGTTTTGTCCGGACCTGGAAGCTGCTACACTCTTTTGGTAACAGGATGAAGTCATCAGTTGCCTTCAGCACAGCGAACCGCCCTTCATATTTACCATCAAGGAGTATCCGAGAGCACAAGCAACGACCAAATATATTTGTAGTCTACGATGGTAGGATAGAAGACGATATGTCCCCTTCCGAGGCCAGGTTTGCTGGGATTTCACAAAAACCCTCTAACCATCGAGCAATGGAGCATTCATTCGTGTGGTTGATGGTAGCCAGAACACCCAGATCTTAGAGCAGACCCTTACCTGATGAGAAAACGGGTGCATACTCCGAGCCGCTCGGCAGATAAGGTTTCAATACGACCTAATAGTTGTAGACTGCAGCAACTAATGGCCCCTGCTGTGCAGGTTTTGTTTGCCTTTGGTATTGACACCGAAGAATTTGATCTCGAGGCAGACTTTGCATTCCTAACAAGTGGGCGTTCTGACCCAGCCAACAGCCAGCAAAGCCCACGGCTCTACAGTCCATGTTTTGATCCGAACATGACTCGGTGGTGACAGGACAACAGTACAGCTAAGATAGCTGCCCTTCCACTGCCGTGGTATGAGATTTCCGGGGCAGGGCCCACCTGTGGTCTCTAAGACAGCAACAATTCCGAGACAAATACCGGGTGAAAAGTCTCTGCTTCTGACTAAACTGTGATGCTTACCTTAAAGTCCAGAGCCGATGGTACGAAAAGGTAGGGTATTCAATCTTGATGCCGCAAAGTATGCACTACCACAAAGTAAGCAAACCATGCAATCGTCTGTAAGGAAAGGATACAGTAAGATTGTGTCCTATAGTAAACCTTCATGTCGAAGGGTGTTCCTAACCAGGAGACCAGGTAGCTTAAACGGGAAGTGTAAAAACAGATAACTGCAGTCCCACAAAGGATGTTCAATTGGCTAGAGATAATTTCCCAATCCGACGTAGATTCTGTACTTGTAGCCTGCAGAATCGGGATGGTGGAAGAAAAGATGTCCGTCGTTCTCTGAGTCAAAATGAGCCATGTGGATTGACGGGCACCAGTCTCAATTGTGTACCTTATTTACTTGGCTAGGGCCTCAATGCGATCAGCACTTCGACCAACAAAACTCGTAGAAAGTGTTTCAGGGCCGGTGCAGACTAGAGCTCTGGGCTGACAGGATTGCTATTAGCAGCTGAGAAAATGCCACAAGATATTGTAAAGACCCCCTAAGCAAACTAAATCTATTTCTAGTGAACTGTACTTATGATAGAAAGGAAGAGTGATAGCATGCACAGCGTTAGCGATACAGGCAATACAAAAGACAATACAAACAGTATAATGTGTGTGCTTTTAGCTTCCTTTTTTAAGTTTCGTTCGAGTCAGGGGTGTCAAGACGTCGGTTGGGCGTACATTTCAGGCTTTGGGAGCATTGAACTGAAGGTATGGACTCCAAAGGATTAGAAGTTCACTAGAGACACAGATATGTGGCTTGAGTCAGGGGGGGTGGTGGTGGAGGTAAAAGCCTGATAAGGAAGTAGAGTTTGAATAGGTAGGCCGGAGCAAGAGACTTAAGGGACCTAAATGTGAGTGCTAACACCTTGAAGTCCATATGCTGATTGATGGGAAGCAGGTGCAGGTTGGTGAGAAGTGTTACAATGTGGCAGTAGGAACGCTCACGATAGAAAAGCTTGGCTGCAGAGCATTGCACCAATTGTAAGTGCCTTATTGCCGAGGCCAGAAGACCAACAAATGATTAGTTATAGAAGTCGAAAAGGGGTGTCATGAATGCATGGACCAGCTTGGCTGAGGCAAGCTAATCTAAGCAAACCTGATATTCTACAATGATGGGTAGCTAAAAGTAGGCAGACTTGACCTGAGAACTGATGTCGATATCCAATGAAAGGTCACTTTGTTACAGGATACCCAAATTGTATGAAGATACTACAAGATGTGCTGGTCAAGGTCATTGTGAGGGTTAGGATTTCTAATTTCTATGTAACACAAGGTTTGCCCATAGTTGATAATTTGGTTTTAATCGTCATTCAATTCGAGAAAGTTTGCTACCATCCAAGTACGAATATCGGCAATACATGGTGTAGGGGAGTTGAGAGTTCAACGTGTTGGAAGGTCATCTGCATAATTATGAATGCATAAATCGTGCTTGGCAATTATACCGGCAATAAGGAGAGCACAAATTTTGGGAAGGGGAATCAAACCAAGTACAGAACCCTGGGATACCCCATACTTTAAAGGCACTTCAGATGACTACTGCCCATTGACATCAGTGCACTGAAGTCTCCCAGGTAAGATGGGTCCTAAACTATTCCAGTGCAATGCCAGCCATGTCCACACAAGAAGGACTTGATGCTCAGTGGTATCAAATGATGCTGAGAGATCCAGCAGAACTAGTAGAGAACTCAGCCAGAGTCAGGGTTCCTGATAAGGTCGTCATACACTTGCAAAAGAATTGACTCTGCGGAGTTATTAGAGCTCTAAAACATGACTGGAACTGTCTTGCTAGGTTTGGAAGTGTTCATATAAGTGTTAGCTTGTCAGCCACTACTCATCACAGAGTCTTTGATGGGAACGGCAGTAGGGAGACTGGGCATAAGTTGCCTAATTTCTCATGGTCTAGAGTTCGACTTCTTAAGGAGAAGGTTGATGGAAAATCAGCCTTTTTAGATTGTGCACTAGTGATTCCACTATGTTTTATAAAAGCTAGACCTGGCCTTAGCAAGGACGGATTCATAAGACCTACAATTGCCCTCGAATGCCAGTCGACGATCAGTCAGTCAGGATCTTTCGTATGCTTTCTCGAGCCTACACTTAGTCACTCGAGCTTGTTTAATGTCTTCAGTAAACCGTATGACATCGGGGAGAGGGCATACAATGTGCTTAGTAAAAAGAGCACACTCGTCCAGAACATCAGCTAGTGTGGTGTTGTAAGTTACAGTGAAGTCGAGAGTTTGGCCGTTCAGGCATCAGAGATCCGTCATGTCAAAGTAGATAAATCTAAACACGAACTTTTACAGTTGGACATCATGATCTTCCACGTAACCGTTGGTCGTAGTACACGGTCCAGGTGTCTTATTAGTGAGGACTCGAGAAATAACAGCTAGACAATTGAGTTGAAGGTTTCGCATAGCACAATACGACGATACGAGAGCTTTCCCTCGCCTATGTTACGGGCAGTGCTAGCACGAGGTCCGGCCCACCTGCCCATGACAACCCGCATACTATAAATCTGTCCCAAGTCTGAAGCTCTTTTCATGGCCCGGCATGCCAAAGCGGCTGAGCAAACTCGGCCCAATAGAAAGAACAACATCGAGATTGGGTGCTCGAAAGCCGCTTGTTGCTCCTGCCGTGTGTGTGAGAGTGCTAGTGGCAAATTGAGCTTTCGAGCTTTGCACGTGAAAAGCCCGGTGTGGGGACAGTCTCGAATCCCGACAAATTAACACGATCGAGGCTCGCCCCTCAGCAACACACCATCTCAAGCTGTATGCCAGCAAGCCAGCACCTTTACTGCACGACCACGATTTGCACCCGCCCCACTATGGCTGTGGTTCTAGCCTATACCTTTGCGAAAGATAATAGCTAGACTCTGACCAGCCCATTGTTAAAACTAGCCACAGTGCTCCTACCCGGTTCGAACAGATGACGATACAAAAAAAAAGAAAAGGCAAGCAGCAAACCTCCTACCAAAAGCAGAGGCTACAGTTGGTAGTCTAGTAATCTGCTGTAGCCAGAGGCTACAAGTTGAGTTGTGTGTCGATTCACTGCAGGCCAACAACGCTACATAATAGCGAAACTTGGGAGAACTCCGTCATCCAGATTACGACAGCCTTTATTAGAGATTATTAGCGGCTCTTGAATTACAGCATATACGAACTGGATGTCATCTGTATTAATTAGCCGGTTGTACCTTGGGGCTTCGAAGACAGTTGTGTTCTATGGCTGGTGCTGTCCAGATGTAGATGCTCTCTGTGGCTATCGAACAGACTGATCTACGCTATGGATAGGGACTTGTGATATGAAAGCGTGAACGCTCTTTACGGTTGCCATACTCTGCTGCCATCAGAATACCTGGCGTATGGCGAAGCAGCAGCATCTGCCTCACGCCAGCAGTGCTTCGAGACGCCAGCTCCAGAAGTACTTGCCGGGCGTCTGCAAGGACTAGGCACCGCTACGAGCGCGCTTCGTTAGTGGCGAAAGACTTTAGATACTGCAGAGAGTGGCACTCATATCTAGCGAGCAAAGCGCACGATTGGGTCCGGAACTGACTGCTGACTGCCGAAAGCCCCGCTAGGCCCTTTGCAGGCAATCGGACTATACACGCGCTCGACCTTTCAAATAAATACGCGAGCGGCCCCACCACAATCGCGTGCAGAAGTCGAAGCAGTAAAGGAACGGTCGCAGGCGAAACGCTGCACCCTCTGATCCAACCAACCGGCCGATGCCTCCCGCTACTGACTCGCTCGAAGAGCTCCGCGGAGGCACTCACCTGGGCATTTTGTTGCAGGCCCAGCAGAAGAGAGTCGTCCGCTATCGGCCGGCCGCCCTCCTCTGCGACTGGCGCGAGCGCAGCTGCCTATCCGGGAAAGTCCTCGCCTATGGCACAGAAGGTCGGGCGCAGCACTGGGTTTCTGCTCATCCGTCAGCTCTCCTCGCCTCACCAGCGGCCGCAAGTCTTTTGCACTGGCGTCACTGCCGCCTGCTGAGCAGCCCACGGATGGTCGGCCACAAATGCGCGTGCTAAGGCTCGGTGAAAGCACCCGCGCGTCGATTATTGTCTGCTCGCGTCAAAAGAGCCGGGGTTGGTACGAGGAAGGAATGTTTACTTCTCCTAGCCGAAGCCGTGAATGGGACCGCCGATACCACAGCTAAAAAGCGTATCGGTTTCGTGTAGGCGTAGCCACTGTCAGGAACAATATAACTCCCTGCCTTAAAGACTCTTAATGACCGGAAGTAGCTTTACCGCCCTCTAACTGGCCATCGCCTGCCCACTGGTGGAGGTGGCGGGATGTGTACCTTTGATAGCAGCGGTACGAATCGGTGGGTTGCTCAGATGCAGCCGAGCTCACGGCGCCGCGCCGAGGGGGCCCGTGCAAGGTTTCAGGACGAGTAGTCTGGACAGTCATTAAAGCGGCGCCAGACTATCGGAACGCGCCAACGGGAACGGGCTCACCAGTACCGCGGCAAGATCCACTCTGGTAGCTCGGGCAGCGAGAGCCACGAGCGTCTGGCCCAGGCGTCTCTGAGGCTGGAGCTCCAGCTAGCTGAGATACTGCAGCCGCCGCCACTCCACTGTAGCTACGAGTAGCGGACTCGTAGCTACAGTGCAGTGGTAGCCTAGGGGCCGTCGAGGCTTACGAAGCGTTCAAAAGATGAAGTAGACTTTAGAAAGCAGAAAAACGTTGCAATGCCAGCCATTTAGAACTGCGAGCTTGGCCGCTGAGTTATATACGAGAGCCGCTTATGAAATAGTCGCGATAAGGCGAGCTTACGAGCAGCGCGATTTATGATTATGTGTGAACGATATTGTGGTGTGATTTACGACCGGACTATTATATAAGGCGTGGGCCTTGTTGATAGTGCAGCATGCTCCTCCCGTTGCTACGTTGGAGGTCGACTAGGTCGCGTTAGCCGAGCTTGCTGCGTTGTAGCTGGTGTTGTAGCTGGTATTGTAGATGCATTCGTGAAGAGGCCTGACAATAGTCACTCGTTTGGAGTAACGGTCTACTGGTCGGTGAGTCCTAGCACTGAGCGTGAGCTGCTGTGGGCTTGCAAACGAGTCTGTTGGAAGTCACTCGCTGTATCAGCCTTAATATGCAGGCTATTGTGTGTGCTTTTTTTTATAACGGCACGACCGTTAGCGCTGCGTGCAGAATATCGAGCGCGTCCATGTCGTTAGCGTTAGCGTATTGCGAGCTTCAGGTTGTTAAAAGCGTGGTTTGCGGCTTCCACGTCCGGTCAGAACTAGACCGCAAACGTAGCGCTCGTAACGGCGATAGTCCCAGCCGCCGCCAGACGAAAACTGGCGACGCCTGAACCTCGTACCACGGCTAGCTACTTGCAGGTGCTGCACCTCACCAGTGCACGCAGGTATGCCGACGATAGCGAGAACGCGGCAGCGACGAAGAGCGCTCATACCTTAGCATATAAAGTCCATAGTCATAATGTTGACCAGCCAATTTGACAGCACCAGATAGTTACAGGCATGCAGCGGCGGCCGCGACATACGTGCACCAGCGGCCCTAGAGCTTAACTCACCTCCAATGCCAACGCCGAGTCTGGAATCAGCTTCCTGCCTATCTCATGGCGCCGGTGTCCAGCATCCCCTAGAAGCATACTTCCACTGGCAGACTTCCGGATTGCAGCGAACAGTTTAGTTACTGCGAATCGGAACAAGAAGTCCAATGCTTTCGCTTGAACAGCGTGCCGACTCAGCAACCGCAGCCCGGTAGTAACCGCTCCTGCGTCGATCAACATTCACCTAATCGAACATGACAACAGGACATTCACCAGGTTGCCAAAGTCAAAGGCATTATCACGAGAAGTCATGTAGATATTATGATATGCTATTATATTACGAGAAGAAGTTTCCTTAAGTCGGAAAGCAAGCGAAAGGTAGTCGCCATTAAAACGTAGACATTGCGACGTAGACAGTCAGTTACGTCCATCGTCGTGTAGCAGAGGCATGCGACATGTGGCATTGTCGCTACCAATAAATATAGCCAAAACACACTTCCTCATCAGGCATATTGCAAGGCTTGGCTACAGTCACACTATTTCTAGTGCAGACATAATCAGTAGTAGGCTCGCAGTCAGAGATAGCAGCTTGCCCAGCATTGGAGCAGCTAAGTCCGTAACCTCAATAGTTCGAACGATAGCAGTCTCGAAGCAAGCTACAGCAGTTGCAGGCTCCACGGTGGCTATAACCTGCTCAGAAAGAACGGCTACTTTGCAACTCAAAGTGTCTGTCGAGGCTAATGTACCAGACACCCACCGCGCGTTATCAGCAACCATATTTATGCTCGTGTAAAATCATAATCTCTGGCGTCTCAAGCCGCACATCGGGCTTTCCTGTTTAAGAACACTGAGCTTCAACCATGGCCTGCATCTGCAAAACACGGAGCTTCATCTACGGTCTGCACCTGTGCTACATTAGCTATATTATCGTCATTGACATCTTCTAGATTAACCGTAATAAGTTCAAGCCTGCTGCCGCCATTAGCACACTCAATTTCCTGCCACCTGCCAGCCTCAGCAGCAATCTCAGCTGAGATTTAGCCATGACTTTTGTAGTAGATACTCCCGACTATTGCTTCAGACGTTGACGTACCTCTACTTTTAGGGTATCCACACTCTCTAGGCTAGTATACTTAAATGCTACTATATTCTGCTCGGCCATCTGTACTGCCTCCGGACATCTGTGGCCCTAGCATTTACTAATCATTCGCTTAAGGAAAGAACAATCTTCTTCATCAATTTGCTGAATTGCGGTTAAGCACTGAATTAAACATTGCCAAAGCTCAGATGGGAATTTTTCTGAATCTTGAATTTTAGCGTGCGTAGCAGGCAGCCACTAAGTCATTCAAGGGCTCAGTGTCGCGTTCTGTCCTAACACACGCGCATAAAGAGCTCAATCTTTCAAGTTCAACGTTTACCAATTAAGTTGCAAGCAATGAGACTAGCACAATGTCCTCAGCAATTATCCAATACTTCCGACAACAAGTATAACAAACGTGGTGTGTGGCTTCCTCGTCCGGTAAGAACTAGGCCGCAAACACTTTGCTCGTAAAGGTGCTAGTCATTTGTGACATCCCGTCTTGACATCTGTAACTCACTACTTGCTGGCCTACCGGCATGTGCAATCAGGTGATTACAGCCGGTGCAAAACTCAGCAGCTAGGCTTGTCTGTCGTGAGCGTAGCAGTTGCCACATCACACCACTTCTCGCCGACCTGCACTGGCTACCAGTCAAGCAACGGATTCACTTCAAGGTTCTGTCGCTCACTTTTAGGTCACTTCATTCTTTGGCTCCAGCCTATCTCTCAGATGTGCTCCCCCACCAGGCCATGCATCGTACCATCCGCTTTTCGGAATCCAACAGTTTACCAATACCTCGTACAAACCTCAAAAGAGACTTAAGACCTTCATTTGGAGACCGTGCATTTAGTTCGTATGCTCCCAAAGCCTGGAACTTCCTCCCGACCTGCGTCAGAACATCCCTTGACTTGACCAAATTTAAAAAAAAACTTAAAAACACCTATTTAGGACAGCATTTATTGGTCCCTGTGATTCGTCCTTCATGTGCTTATGCATGCTGACACTGTGCATGCTGCCACTAACCACATTTGCATGCTGACCCTGTGCATGTCACCCCTAACCATGTTATTCATGTTTATCAAGCATGATATTATTCACCATTCAATCGAGCTTCCCTTTGCAGCAAATGTAAAGCGCCTAGAAAGAGATTAAGTTCTCTGAGGGCGCTTTATCAAGTGCATTATTATTATTGTTAGTCTCAGCCGACGAGCGACGAATATCGGCGTCACCTGAACCTTGCAGCACGGCTAGCTAATCGTAGGAGCTGCAACAATGCACGATGGTAAGCCGACAGTAGCAAGAATGCGGCACCGACCAAGTTCGCTCGTACTATAATGAATTGGGTCCACATCCGTTATGTAGACAAGCCTATTTGACAGGAGCGAATGGTTACAGGTTTTCAACAACGCCACGACGTTCACCAGGCGCTCTCCGGCCTAGAGCCCAAATTAGCTCCGATGCCAATGCCTGGAGTCTGGAATCAAAACTGCCTGCCCATCTCATGGCGCCGGCTTTTGCACGGCCCCGGCTTTTGCACGGCCCCGCCGTAGATCATAGCATAGTCGCAGAGTTCCGAATAATGATTATCAGCTGTAATCTGGATGATTTAGCTGGCGCTGCCGTTTCAAGGTCTTGTAACATCGCACGAGTTTTGCCGCTACCTGAACTAGTAAAGTTAGCGTGGTCACGACAATGTCGTTGGTTTTTGCTCCAGTTGATTTATATTTTCCGCTGAGCTTTTAATTCATACTTTTTCGTCTTTACTGTTTTTTACCGGCCCTTTCAGTATTCTCGGCACAGCAGGTCCATATAAAAAAAACCCGCTTTACTTCTCGGCGTCAACTCGTGGCCAGTGCGCTATTTTACGTTCCGTGCCCAATGCGCTTTTGCGTATCAGCAGGACATCGCCTTTACCTTCGCCTGATCGGCCATCGGTGGCCAGAGTTTAGCTGCCTATCTCATTGGCGCCTGGAGTTAAGAAACGTCTACAACTGCCTTCTTCAACCTTTAGAGGATTCTGTAAAAGGGCTCCGAAATCTCTGAATTAGGTTATCTCATAATCGTCGAGAGTCTTTTGCTTTTGCATTTGAGAGCTCTTTTTTTTCTCTGGGCCTTATCACCCACCGTCACGTGAGCGAGCGCACAGCTCGTTTCTTGAGCCGCGTGAGCAGCTCTTGTTATGTGCACATTCAAGCTAGCTTTGGAAGCCACCCATGCGTTCCAGCGACCAGCGGGTCATGAATCTCCGGTAATGAATTCCGGAGCATCGGTGCGCAGTAGCAGGAAGCAGCCCCCCACCGCCCACAGGCGGCAGGTCGGAGAAGCAGGTAAATAAACTGTCGCCTAATACCTGAAGCACCGGAAGCCGGCTTGTATCGGTTGTATCGAGCTAGCTAGCTAGCTAGAAGGAAGCTTGACCCTAGGGACTCTCGCATGGAGGCCAGCGATGGCCCCTTCAGCCGCAGGCGAAGAATGCGAGCTGGCGTCCTGTTCGGGCCGTGAATCCTGAATGACGCGTCTTTGCTGACCTCCGGGCAGCAACGACCGTAAACAGTCCTCGGCTGCTGCAAGCTCGCATTGAAGTATAGCAAGATCGGCCTAAGGAATCGTTGGCTCATTACAATACGAGCCAATACATCTTTTCGAGAAACTTCAAGGAAATTCCGAAACGGTCGGCCTGCACGGATGCAACTTCGGGTACAAGAAAGGTCTGCGGTAGTATCTACCGGTGTGGCTGTCCGCTTGAACACTACACGGTCATAGGACGTTAATGCAGTTGTGACTGTCTAAATTAGTGCATTGGTTTAGCTATCGCCTCTGGTTTAGAGACTGTAGGATAGTCTTCTAATGATAAAGCTACGTTTACTTCTTCCATAGAGCTACAATATCCCTTTGGAATGCCATTCACTATACACCGATACATCCGGCTGGCAGTTTAGTCAGTATTTTTTACATAAGATTATTAGATACCTCGAGCTCTATAGGATGTCTATAGGATGCATGTACGAAGATGCTCCAACCACTGGCAGACAGCGCATGAGAAGTGTGAAATAAATAGAATGCTTGAGCCTGGTTACACTTGTGCGGGAGCCTATCGCAACAAACAACTTCCGGCAGCAGCAAAACCAATATACAGGTTTCGTTTTTCTCTGTAATGGCTTTGTTGGGAACTGGCTTAAAGGCCAACTATCTGTTCTGTCTGCGAGTTCGTTAGATTGCTCCTAAAATATTCTGACAGTTTGCAGATTAATCAAGTAGAATGCATCAGCTCGGACTTAATCGATATAACGACATAGTTAATCCTGGATTTGTTGTAGCTGGCCAGTTAACCTAAGTTCAGTCATCAGCTTCATTATGAGAGTTGGGATTTCGATCGGCCACCTCTAGGACGATGAGGGTTAGGTAGTCCACCAATCGTGCTGCTACGCTCTAGTAATTCTTTATCAGAGCACGCAATGACTCGCAGCTTCCGGCAAGCCTTCGAGACTGGCTTGAAGAGATAACCCTTTAGGGTTGCCCATGGGGCCTAGGACTTCACGTCGCGTGAAGTGACTGAGGGTGGCTGGTGATCCCACAAAGTAGAGGCAATAAACAGCCGGCATCGCTGAGCAAAAAGGTAATGCGAGGAAGTACATTATTGAAAGTATACATGCCAAGGCAAGAAAACCGTGGTGCTCATTCATACGTGGAGTCTTAATTCTTCATATTTTCAGTACAGTAGGTCATGGTCTTTACGACTTGCTATAAGACCATGATTCACTGAGCAATACTTATCCATTTAGCTTTGCAAGAGCCTTTGCCTTCACATTCAGCGCCTATTTTACTTCTTTCTTCGTAAGGCTGCCCGTAGCAGCCTCGACATTTGACTCAGGCGTATTTATTCATATATACCTGTGTCATGTATATATATATATGTGTGTGTGTATACATATATATGTATATATAAACATATATATATATATATATATATGTGTGTGTGTGTGTGTGTGTGTGTGTGTGTGTGTGTGTGTGTGTGTGTGTGTGTGTGTGTGTGTGTGTACATAGATATACGTTATGTATGTATACAGTCAGCCCCCGACTCACGGTGGTTCGACTTACGAAAATTCAGAGGCGTGAACTCGGCCACGCAAACGCAAAAAATCGAAAACCAAAATTTATCCAAGAAAACTTTCAAAATCCGTACGCGGTCAGTAGATTTGATAACGCCGCAAGCAGTAGGGAGGAAAAAGTGTTAGACAGCTTATCGTTGTAGAATGTATCGTACACCACTATCGACTTACGAAAATTCGACACGACAGGTTTTCCGGTCCCTACCTACTCCGTAACTCGGGGGCTGACTGTTATATATTGACTGTTATTATACTGACTATATATATTACCACTGGTGTATGTATGATAATACATATGTGTACGCGTATGTACGTATATACAGTTTCTGTACATGAATAAATCACTAATATATCTAATTTATATATGATAAATAATATATCACACAAATATCACTATGTCTGAACTTCTGTAATATGTGACTAGTGGCGGGGCCTGGAGGCAGGGGGCATTTGCTTTCCCACCTAAACGTGGCAGCGACCTGGGCCTCTCCATATTCGTACGCCCCTCGACTGTGACAAAAGATGAGATTTCGTCCTACATCCACTTGTTAAGAAACCACGGAGTTCGTGTCAAAAAAACGCAATGGCTGTGAGCTATAATTTCCGATTACTTTCAGATCTTGCCTCGGGCGTGTAAAGTTGGAGGATCTGGCCCCCTAGATAAAAATTCTGGCTCTGCCTCTTGCTTAGATGACAAACTCAGCTGGGATTCTATCAGTTTAGAAGTGATAACCTTGGGAACTCTTACGTGAATGGTCTGCTGGATGAAACTTGACCAGCGCACTAAATGGCCTGAACACAGTCGGTCGCGTACGATAGAAACCAAGCCAGAGCCTCATCGGCAAGACTGATGGCTTTTCAGAATCCCTTAAGTGGAATACTCCTGCTACGGAGCCGGCAAGAACCAAAGTCCAGATTCAGGGGCATAGTTAGATATGTATTTAGTGAGACGAACCTTTGATCTCTTGACTTACATTAAAAGAAAATATGTCAAGGTAGCTTCAATGTTAAGACGACACACACACACAGTATAACGCCGAAGGCTCGGCGCAGTAGGCTTAACCTGCCGCTTACCTAGCGGCGTAACCTACTGCCTGATGCCGTTCGGCGCGCGTCTACGCGCAATAAGCAGGCCGCCACGAAATGAGCGTTTCTGGCGCTGACCTACTTATCGTTACTAAAGGGGGTCGTGAGCCCGTGGCGTGAATTGGATAGCGAGACACGCAAATTGGGGATCTTACTGAGCTTTATTCGCAAGCGCACAAAGTCACTTCGCGCCTAGCTCAGTTTAATCTCCACACTCCTCACGCTCTCAACAGCACGCGCACTCTTGCGGCGGGAATACGCCCCCCCCCCACTTAGGCTACCTAAGTCGATTGTGCGGAACGACCCGAATGAGACGACGAGCCCGAACCGGAGCCTAGACCCTAGACTAGAGAACTAGGGCTCCGCTTCCACCTTACGGCAGGAATACCTCACGCAGTACATCAAGCACTCTTTCGGAGGAAACACGTCCCACACTTAGGCTACCTGCGTCTCTAGGGGGAACGGCCCAAATAGACAAAGAAGCCCCAACCAACGAAATATCTCACCCACCATACCAACTACGTCTAGCTCGCACCGGCAAATCCTTATGCCGAGACCATGTGCGAGCGCTCCCACACAAACACAAAAGAAACACGAAATTCTAGCTCGAGCGCTATACGACCGTATTCGGTGGAGTCCACCGAATCCTCCTGGCGCTGTCTCGTCCTGCCCTCAATCGCCGGCGAACAGCCCGCCCTCCTCTCTCGCTTTCAGAGAAACGAGTCCGACGGCGTCTAAACGGAGCCCAAGATGAAGAAGAGGCCCTAGTGAGCGTCGCCCTATCATTATATAACTAGCTGGGACAATGGGGTTGACAACCCAGCTAATATCAATCACCTAAGCGACCTCTGCGTCCCCTTGCTCACAGCTCGAGAACCCAGATGCTCTTCACCTGCTTCTTTTGTTCTCACGGAAACCGTCCAGCAAATCTAGGTTGGCTGGCGGCGACAGCGACCTTCGGCAAGCGTCGCCCTATTCTCAAATTGCTAGCCGGAACTATTAGGTTGACAGGCCAGCTATTACCAATCACCCCATTGCCCTACTACGATGGCTGCGTCCTCTTGCTCTAGGACAGAGGTGTTTCCTGCTGAGCAATTCTCATACGCTCTAAAACTGAGTCAGGCCGGCGCTGTGCTACAATAGCTTCTACTGAGCGATTTTATGAAAATGTTGGTGCGACGCTATTTCAATCAAGTGATGCACAGTTAATACGAAGAGGCTTCATCCAAATGAGCCTCTGAAGTCTAACAGAGAAACGTCAATAAAAAGCAAAAAAATTCCATGTTCTTATGAAACAGAAGATCAATTTTTTTCAGAGTGTTATTCGAGCTTTGAAGAACAGTGGTGCATCTAATCACTCCCCAGAGTCATCTAAGAAAGAGCTTTCTCAAAATCGCACTAAGGTTTATTGCAGCAGTAATTGCAAAGTCTGCCATTGCCTCTTGAGCAAACCATTGAGATGGAGATGAATGTGTTCTCATGCTGAGACATCAATCTTTCTTTTTGAATTTGTTACTCGGTTATGGGGCACGGTACCGAGAAGCCAATGGTTATTTCGGGTCAACCATTTTGTGGCATAGGAGAAGTAAGTTGATGACGTAACATAGCCATCCCTTGTCGTCGGTTTTCCATTTAACGTGCAGTCTTCCGATTCCATCGCGGTGCCCTGTTTACTGTTCGCGCTTTCCTCATATAGTCGCGATAAGCCAGACATGAGCCATGAGCGTAATGACGTAATGATTTGTAGGCTGAGATAAGATGGTAAATTTAAAGAGGCTTCAAAATTATTTGCAACTCTGCAATGCTGGGGCGCAAGACTTATTAATCTCCGTCAGAATCAAATCTATAGCATGTACCAAGCACAAACGGAAATTGTTAAGTCGGAATATTGGCTGCTTACTTGTCCACGAAAGACGGTCATTGCAAGTGACGTGGGTGTGGGGTAAGACGGTTAATCGTACCTTCCAGTAATCAGGCCTCTCATCCTGATGTCCTCTGTCACTGCCATCTACCAGACCGATGTGATTCGTTGGATTAGTCTCTGATACCGTACTCAGCAAAGCTCCGTGTATCAGTAAAGTCCTAATCCTATGCGTGTTAAACGTACGCTCGACTTTGAATGAGAACATAATGTATCTCTGTTTGTAACTCCACAAAGCCACACAGAATAAGTGGCTGTTACGCGGGAAAGTTTTCAATAGCGCACTAACTCAAAGTCGAAGCAGCTTTCTGTACTCATTCGGTAGCCAGCAGACTTCATTTCACGAAACGCAGAGAGAGCGAGAAGCGTGGATGAGTCAGGAGGGCAGTTGAGGCAGTGAGTAGTATGAAAGTAGCAGCTCAGGACGGCTGGAAAGGATGAGAAGTACAGCTTGGTGCCGTAGGCAGAGAAATAAAAGGCGGCGCCGTTGGTCCGAAGCTTAGGGGCGAGGTGCTTGTCCTACACGACCCAGGTCGTGGGTTCGAGTCATTGACAGCAAGCGACTCTATATAGCCCAGCCCAGCCCAGCCGCCGTGACTCTTCTGCCCGTTATATAAATGATGCTGGTAAGCTGCCCTTTACTTTTGTTTTTAATTTACTTAAGAGGCGCCGGCTAGACGGGAAGTAGCTATAGACCAAAGACAGTCCCCCTGTGTCATCCGAAAATGACTGGCCACCAAACTGAGATCTGACCTCTCCCTCACCACCCTGCATGGACTGGACTTGTACCGCACAGGTAGCTTGCAAACCCGTCGGATCGGCCGCTGTCGCAATTACCTCCAGTACTTTTATTATTTCGCTAGTTATGGCTAATTTTCGGCTAAACGAGAAAGATAAATTACCTTTAGTAGATAATTGAGCTATTTTTCTCATTAAGCAGCTGGGAGCTTGTAAGGATTTAATCCAGCCAGTGCTCGGCTGCACGTTTTTTCAGCTCGTTCAACGTGCATGCAAATAAAGGCGGAACTTATACATTAACATTGCAACGAAAGTCAATTTGTTGGGCTGGTGCAAAGAACAGCACTAGCGCAGTATGCAAAGGGGACTGCCCGCTGCAGGATAACTGTCGAGCTCGACTGCAATCGCGAGTGGCTGCAAATGAGTGGATGGGGCGGCCTTCGCTTGTCCTTGGCCTTTGCTTGAAGCATGCTTCCGATGCGTGGGTGGGCGCCTTAAGAACCAGCCAGTGCAGCTGCGCAGCTGGCGGTTCAATTTCACCTAGGGGGTTGTGCGGTGCATATGCAAATTCGTAAATTATCCCCCTTTTGATTAGACACTCATTATTGCTGAACCGTCGTAGAGTACTTGAAATATAACAACGAGCACGATGTAATCCTGACGTAAGTGACTTGTGACAGGTTTAATCAACGTACTAAAACCTAGCGCATATACTTATACTTATACTTTTATACCTACTATAATAGGGTTGATGTATGTAATCAGCAAGCCACGGTATATTGTAGCGAATACGCTGTAGCGGCTCTTTAAACGAAAGTCCTCCGAAAACGAAATGGGCGACCGATGCGTGTGATGCCCATTTGGCCAGAGCTGCCGCGGTGGTGAGCGGACTATACGTTCAGGCTGAACTCAGGCAGCAAAAGCAGTAGAGGTGCCAGTCTCAGCCGACTCTGTTGTCACTTTAACCTCGTATCGCGGCTAGCGAATTAATAATAATAATAATACATTTGTTAAAGTGCCCTCAGAGAAGTCAATCTCCTTCTAGGCATTTTACAGTTGCAGGTGCAGCACCGGTGCACACAGGTGTGGTGCAGTGCCGACCTGGCCCAATTTGAGGGCGAACAAGAACTGCTCAGTAGAAACACCTCTGTCCTAGAGCATTTAGAAAGAGGACGTAG
Source organism: Cristatella mucedo (assembly GCA_009760855.2). Lineage (NCBI taxonomy): Eukaryota > Metazoa > Bryozoa > Phylactolaemata > Cristatellidae > Cristatella > Cristatella mucedo. The sequence continues at coordinate 1,362,321 of WPIO01000062.1, read as the reverse complement.
CCGTCGTAGTAGGATCATGAGGTGATTGATATCGGCTGGCCCGTCATTTCTATAGTCCCGGCTAGCAATTTAAGAATAAAGCAACGCTCGCCTTAGGTCGCCGCCACCGCCAGCCAGCTGTCAGTGGTGAGACTAGTTTTCCCTTGGAACGATGAAGGTGGGCCGGCCGTTCAGGACAGCAATCGAAGAGACAGAGCGAGTCAGCGCCAGGAGAATTCGGTGGACGCCACCGAATGCGGTTGTCTAGCGCCCGTGGCTCGCATTGTGTGTTGTGTGTGCGCGCGAACGTGGTCCCGGCATAGAGATTTGCCGCTGCGAACTAGAGGTAGTCTGAAGCAGTGTAGAGGAGGTATTTCTTCGTCGGTGAAACGCCCCCGTATTCCTGCCTTTGCAAAGGTCGAGGCGGAATCCTAGTTCTCCGGTCGGGGTTTAGGTTCCGGTGTTCGGGCACCGCGTCTATTGGTTAGTTTCCACACTATAGACGTAGGTAGCCCAAGTGGGGGGGGGCGTATTTATTATTAAGAGTGCTTGTTTCGTTGAGAGCCTGCAAGGAGTGTGAAGGTGAACCTGAGCTGGGTTCGCAGCGACGCTCTCTGGCACCGGAGACGCTCTCTCGCGCGGCCACCTCTTATCTCGCGTAGACGCACGCAGAGTCGCATTCGGCAGTAGGCTTCGCCACTGGTTAAGCAGAAGGTTACCCCTCCTCCGCCGAGCCTTCGGCGTAACGCAGGTACGCCGACGGTAGCAGAACGCCGCTGCGACAAAGAGTACCCATACCTTAGCATATAAAGTCCATATCTGTAACGTAGACAAGTCTATTTGACAGCAAATGAGGGTTGCAGGCTTTCAATGACGGCCATGCCATGCACCAACGGTTCAGTGGTATAGAGCTAAAATCAGCTCAAATGCCCAGGCCAATTCCAGAGACATAACTCACTGCCTATTACATGGCGTTGGCTTCAACTCGGCATGCGCCGTAGATGATTGCGTAATTGATTCTTAGCCATTGCAATTCAGGAGCCTCAAATAACGAAAAGCAACCATTATCTGGCTTACAAGCTCGCTGCCATTTCGCCAGTTGCGAACGGGGGGGGGCGAGCTCGAGGGCCAATACCGTTGGCCGGCCTGCCGACTCGCTGTGACTGCGGGGCGGCTGGATTAGGGCTGGGTGGCACTCTGGGACCGGTTGACTGAAGCTGGGGGGGGGGAGGAGGAAGAGGGAATTCGCTGCCCGCTCTGGGGGAGGGCTGGCTGGCTGGCCTAGGGCGGAGCTATACGACGGTCTGCTGCGGGGGGGGGGGGAGGGTTGTTTCTCGCGCGGCCCACGCTCCAACATCCAAGCTGCGAACCCGAAATCGTCCGTCGCTTCGCGGTGTTAAACAGCTCGCTTTAGGCTATTACGCATGCACGTGTATAGTGTGTGCATAGGGACTGTGACAACTTAAACTAATCCTGTCAGGAGGATTAATCTTCGAGTCTAGACAAGTGTTTCGCCGTAGCGGTCTTACATCGTTTGATTTCGCGTTTGGGGCGCCGCGGGGCCCAGGGGTTGGAGTCACGCGGTAACCCGGGATCAAATTTTTTAGCAATGCTAGCTGTATGACTCGTGCGATTGATTGACACTCAAATGATACTCGTATAGTACAAAGTGGCTTCACATTATCAGGATATTTTTAAATAAAGGATTTTAACATATGTATTCAAAGACCTGAAGCTTGCAATACGCCAACGGGGACGATACAGCTCTCAATATTCTGCACGCACCGCTAACACCATTTCCGTGTTAGAAAAAGCGCAAACAGAAGCATGCGTATTGCGGCTGATAAGACGGGTGACTTCCGACAGACTCATTTATAGTTTACAGCAGTTCACACTCAGCGCTCTGACTCACCGACCGACAGACCGTTACTCCCAGAGAGCGGCTGCGGTCAGGTACGTGCCCGATATAGTGGCCTGGCCGTTAGTACAGTCGACTCCGCGTGTACGAATATCGGATATAGGAATACTCTGGTTATAAGAATAGCACTTCCGCGTCCCAGATTTACTCTAGCCATAGTCTCACTCCGCCCGCATACGAGAATACTCCGCCTATAAGAATGGCCATTTGCCGGCCTGAGTGTATTCTTAGAAGCAGAGTTGACTTTAGTACAATAATATCGTTCGAAAATGGTCATACATCGCGCTACTCATAAGCATTGGCTTATCGCAATATTTCATAAGATGCTCCCAGCTATAGCTCAGAGGTCAACAATTCGAGCCCAAATCACCTTCATTTTTAGTCAAAATAGCGCAATTTGTATCGAATGCTATTAATGAGGGTATAATTTCATTATACATACATAATATTAATCTTAACCACTCTTATCTAGGTTACACTTCGAAGAAAGTCGTCGAAGCAACCGGAAGCTGGATCAATTTGCCCGAAACTAACAAAATTTAGATATGAACATATGTTTAATATGCGATACAGATACGATCAGAAATAAATTTTGAATAGTTTCTCATTTAGCAGTGGATAAATGTACTGGATTATCGGCCAATAAAGACGCCTGCTGAACAAGATTTGCATTAGCGAGCCCATTATAGTGCGCGGAGCCTTGACTAACACGGAATTTAGGTGGGCTCCAAACTTTTGTCTTTGTTGCGTTATGGTTCTTGGGATCTAGAAGTCAAACGTAAGAGATGGAGGAAGAATTTGATGGTACGTTCTTGCATAACCTAGAGTTCGTATGTAGATTTCGTCTACCTGTTTAGCTGCGCCTTGACCTTTGTTAGCGGATCTGCGTCAGTAGCGTCGGATGACAATATACTAACAGGTTAAAGAATAGTCGCCCTCGAAAACCTAATATGGATATTTTTATAATCCCTATGTATCTGGGTTGACAATTTATCGGCCTGCGTCCGTCAGTTCACGGCATGCTGTTGGTCGTCGTATTTCTAAACCACGCGAGGCGCAGCCATGCGATCGTGTATCAGTTATTCTAATATCTCGTGTTTGTGAAAGCCATGCGTTAATATAAGTGAGGTTTACATAGGTTTTTAATTTGGTCATTTTGGAAATGGATGCTTGCAGAAGGGAATGCTTCTGGCTGCATACATGATGGGTATGACTCGCCCATACAGGGATTTTACTGCCACTTGTGAAAGCCTTAATAAGAGCTTAAGTTTGCTTGTGCAGCGCCCTAAGGTACATGAAGTTAAAGCGTTAACAGTTAAAATTGAGTGCAAAAGGGTTGGCATCACCTTCAACGTGTTGCTTTCTTGACTGTAATAACTAATGTCGCTTAGCCGGCCCTACCAAAAGAGCCTTGGAAAGCCCATGCATACGTACAATAGACCTTAAGCATGGGCCCCGTGTGCCGTGGCATGCTATGGTGCCACAGCTGCTCTCGCTGCTTATTTCTGGCATACGTATTTCTGTGGTTTCTGATTGTTCAGCCCTTCAAACTTGGGCTGGGCTGCCTAAACAGCCTACAGCAGGAAGCCTGGTCTAGGACGATGGGACCGATTACTTACACCCCAGTCGACAAACTCGGCTGAGAGAAAGACTGCTTCCATGAACTGGGTTGAATGGAGTAGCCGGATCAATCTGTGGAGTTCAATCCTCTTGAGGATCTCAGGGATGATATTGATGGAAATCTTAAAGCAAACTTGGGTCGTTTGTTGTATTGCCTGGCTCTAGTTTACAGGACATTGGAGATAGGTAACTCCTCAGATGTTCGCTCAAGTCCAGTTCATATTGTGCCCAAGCAGCACAAGCAGTTAATTGCTTATCAGGATGGTCGTATTTCATTTTGTCAGTCGACATTGATGAAGTTTTGCAGAAACGTGTTTGTTATTTTGCTAATTTCTTATGAACATTTTTATACCGTTTGATGGCAATGTTAAGGGCCCTTGCTGGTACTTTTTTGTGTGCGCTCGTGTTTATGCAATGAATTGCAGCTGCCGGCTGATTCGAGCTCTGAGGTGCGTTTCTAGATTTATGCTTTATTTATGCTTATTTTCAGCATTAGTTGATACTTGTTATAGTTGGCAGTCACTGAATTGAGCTAGCCAGACGTTTTTAGTTTCAGGAGTTTCAGCCTTGCATTTAGATGCTCTGCCTTGTAGTACCTCCGGAAGGTCCCCTTCTATATGTGGCTTGCGCTAGGGTTCCAAACATTAGTAGGTAGTAAACCGAGCACACAAGTACCGCTGTTACAAGTATGCGTGAGTGTTTACAATGTGTTTAGTATCAAATGCAACAGGGAAACCTATACTTAACTTGTTACCTCGAAGAGCCCGATTCTGCATGATGTGGGACAGAAGCTATTTTGACCGTTGCTTGTCGTGTCAGAAGCTGCCCCCAGGTTCTGTTAGTGAAAATTGTGTGTGCAGTATTTATTGTTGCTCCACTCACAGAGAGAAAGCTAGCATGGATTGTTTGCTGGTTGTTGCTTGTATTTCCATCCTGAATTATGTCAAGTCGAGGCCTCATTGGAGCTTTTTGTGCGAACTTCAATGTTGTTGGCCTGATTGAAGCGTGCTTTCTCTTTTCTGAGTGCGCATTCGTTTCATGGCTTGGGCAATGCTTTTAAGCCTAAATGAGCTGTTGTCGAGTAATATCTCAACGAGTTTGTTCTGTGGAGCTACAGTAGTGTACATCCGATGAGTTTGCCTCATCACTCTATGGCCGTAGGTTTTTCCTCAGTTTGTAACAGACGAACCACGAGAGTGCTCTTGAAAGTGCCCTTATGGTTTTTGATGGTGACTTGTAATGCCACGTAAGTATCATGCAATTGGGTGCCTCGATGTCATTCTGCAAATTGCAGCAACTCATTATTAGGCCGAATGAGGCTGGTGTCTGGCCGAATTCCCCCACTTACTGAGCTTTCCAAACGGCCATCACTGCTTTTAAGCACGATGCAACTGGCAATAACCTGCTGGCTAATTTTTTATAGCGTGTCACATTCCATTACAGAAGCATCTGATGGTGGAAGCACACCAGTGTTGGATGAGCCGGACTATGATTCCGATGAGGATGGTGGTCAGCAGACAAAGCCACGATGGCAGCAAGATGAATCTCCCAGTCAACCAGCTGCTAGGCATGCAGCTAGTGATGACGAAAGTGGCCCTGCGTCTCCTGACGACGATGACGAGAGCCACCTGCCAGCGGGTCCACAGGGTGGTGATAGTGACAGTGAGAGTGTAGCCGACCATGACAGTGCTCCAGCTTCGCCTGATGCCGAGAGCGCACACGGGAGCAGTGGGCCGGCGTCGCCTGCAGGCAGCGGAGCTTCCCCTGCCTCGCCACCTCCCGAGGAGGAAACGTCAGTACAGGACTATGGATCAGTAGCCACTGGCCGCCGAGAGGTACCCATGTCGCCAGCATCTCCTCGGCCTGACTCGGCTGCCTCTCCTGGGCCCGAGTCGCCTGCCTCTCCTGGGTTGCAATCACCCGCCTCTCCTGGGTTGCAATCGCCCGCCTCACCTGGGCCCGAGTCGCCTGCCTCTCCTGGGCGGCAATCGCCTGCCTCTTCGGGTCGACAGTCGCCTTCCTCACCAAGGCCGCGGTCGCCTTCGTCTTCTGGACCGCAGTCACCTGGGCGGCAGTCTCCTGCCTCTCCCGGGCTGCATTCACCCACATCGCCTGGACCAGAGTCACCGACCTCCTCGGTTGGAGCAAAGTCACCTCCTGCTGTACAATCGCCTGCTTCGAATGCGCACTCAAATTCCGCTAGCAGTGAGCATGCTTCGAGTGCTGCTAGTTCGCCGGAGCGGCGAATCAATCGGCCAGCATTACAGGACACGAACGTTTCCGACGAGCCCGGCAGTGCCGAACAGCGAAAGGCAGGCAAGGGGAAAGAGCCGGCAGCGCAAAGGCGTGTCCGGATCTCTTCCACTAGCAGTGAGGAAAGTGCTGCTGCCGGTGGCAGCCGGTCAGCTTTGCCGAAAGCACGCAACTCGAGGGCTTCAGCTCAAGCACTGCAGAGTGACGATGAGGATGAGCCACGGTTGAAGCCGGCTAGCAAAGTGTAGGAGTGCTGCACTTGGCCTTGCTGCTGCAGTTACTTATATGTTCGTGGGCTGTTGTTAGATTGCAATTATTTGATGGTTGATTCTCAGTACTGTAAGTAAGGCATGACCAGTGTTCCCTTGCTCTTATTTTTTTTTACTAATTTATCACGAATTTTATTTCAATAGTGTGGTGTCAGAAAGTGACGACTCAGATTTTGAAGCCTTTGAAGAGACAGACTTTAAGGATAGGCCTCGAGGATCTCAGCCAGACGGTGGCAACGATGATGCCAGCGATAAGGAGTAAGATAATCAGCTGGCAGTACGGTTCAGGTGCATACTCACTTGCCTTGCACGGGACTGCACACATGTAACCGTTGCAGTCTGAGTTGTATCAGCTTTTTTTTTAGAATTGTCGTTTCCTCTGTAGATCTGCTGAGGGCGACGAGCTAATAGCAGACATCTTCGGCTCGAGTGATGAAGAGTTTGAAGGCTTCGTCGAATCAGAAGTTAAAAAGCCCAGTCACTCAGATGACGACGAGGATGTTGACGATGATGATTTTGGTCGGGAAGACGATAATAAAGAGAAAGCTGCTGTCAAACAAAAGGCTTCGTCAGGTGATGAGGACAGTGACATTGGCAAAGTCGTCAGGGAGAAGAAAGTCAGACCGTAAGTTGATTCTCTTGACCGTTTGCATTAGCCTTGCCTGAATGTGATGTGTGTGTAGGAACCTCTAGCTTCAAACCTAGCAGAATTTAGCCGTAGCTGCTGCTTTGGCTTTGTATAAATAGTTCTTTGCAATCGAAGTTGCGTTCTCCATTTTGTAACGAAAATATCAGCGACTTCGTGTCTGATTTTGATGAAATGATGAAGAAAAAGAAAGAGGACCAAGCTGGCCGTCGTCGTAAGAGAAAGAATGTCGACATAATCAATGACAACGACGATCTCATCGTGGATCTCATCAAGAAGATGAAAGAGGCAGCCGAGGTATTCCTCGAGCATAGTACCATCATATGCTCTGCTTATTACACTCAAATGGCTAATTTATGTAGCTGTGTTCTCATGAGTTGTCGCAGCCCTCTTTTGTCTTGCAACCTGAGCAATGCCTGGGGAAAGCTTGGGAGGACAAAGAGAGAAAAAAGATAGGAAAGATAAAGGAGAGAGCTAGGTAAGAGGGTGAGGGAAGAAGAGATGGGGAGAAGGAGAGAGAGAGAGAGAGAGAGAGAGAGAGAGAGAGAGAGAGAGAGAGAGAGAGAGAGAGAGAGAGAGAGAGAGAGAGGGAGAGAGAGAGAGAGAGAGAGAGAGAGAGAGAGAGAGAGAGAGAGAGAGAGAGAGAGAGAGAGAGAGAGAGAAATATTGGGCACCCAGCGGTGCATCATTATCTAGAACCATTCTCTTGCTCTTTCGTAGTTTTTTGAGATACAGCTTCTCACAGATTGCTGAAACAGATAATTTAATACAGTGTGATGTTAACAAGGTCACCAGAAAAAGCAGCAAAGTATTGGCGATGGCTATTCTGGCTGTGATTTTTTGCCTGCCAATTGTTACCTTATTTGAAGTTGGAATTGACAAGGCTCAAGAAGTCCTGAAATACTTAATACATTGCAGTCTTACTTTTGCTCAGCATGTTTTTCCATCTGTACGTTGAACGTTGTACACTGAAGAAAATGGCTTTCTGTTTTTCTTTAAGGGTGACCGGACGCTGAATGAAAACAAACAACCCGCTGTCAAGAAACTGAAGCTACTACCATTGGTCGTGCAACAGCTCAATAAGTAAGGTGGTGCTATCACAATATTTACTTTAGGTTTTGAGACATTGGCTATGTAGCAAGCTGATAAATGTGTGTGAGAGAAACGAGAGGTGAAGTTTGCAGGCAGGTGCCAGGAGTGTAGCTGCACTGCAACTGTGGCATTTCCACTTATCTTTTCATTTCCTGGCAGTCATGCTAATGCTCGATCTTGGGGTCAGATGTAGTGCTTGTCACAAGAAGTACATCATTTCTGTGAGCATGTACAGTTGTAAGGTACATGCACTTCACGACTTGACTAGCATGAAGGAGCTTGCCGTACCAGTGTAGCTGTTAAACTCTGATCGTGTGGAAGCCCGTTATTGTTTGGCCACACCTGTTAATTTACTGTACAACCTAGTTCAAGTACTACCATTACGTATATGCTACCTGTTCCTAGGAGCCTCTTTCCTCTTTCTGGGCGGAAAGCCTCCACAAATGCATCTGTATGTACGTGCCAACTGCACAGCGGTTCGTTTACTTTCGGGCAGGATACCAGTTTTTATGGCTTGCCTTAAGGCATCACTTCTGGCCGGATCATTGTTAGCAAACCGATAGTTTATTCCAGTGGATCGACTTCAAGGTTTTGTCACTCACTCTTTTAGGTCACTTCATTCTTTGGCTCTAGCCTATCTCTCAGATGTACTCCCCCACCAAGCCAAGCATCGTACCACCTGCTTTTCGGAATCCAACAGTCTACAAATACCCCCCCCCCCCCCCCGCACAAACCTCAAATCCTTTGGAGACCGTGCATTTAGTTCGTATGCTCCCAAAGCCTGGAACTCACTCCCGACTTGTGTCACAACATCCCCTAATTTGACCACGTTAAAAATAACATCCCCTAATTTGACCACGTTAAAAATAACTTAAAAGCACCTATTTAGGACAGCATTTAGTGGGTCCCTTATGTGCTTATGCATGCTGACACTGAGCATGCTGCCACTAACCACACTTGCATGCTGACCCTGTGCATGTCACCCCTAACCATGTTATTCTTGTTGTTTATCAAACATGATATTACTCACCATTAAATCACGCTTCCCTTTGCAGAAAATGTAAAGCGCCTAGAAAGAGATTGAGTTCGCTGAGGGCGCTTTATCAAAATGCATTATTATTATTATTAATGAGCCGCCAAGAGATCTCTGGGTGGGTCCTAGGGTTCGCTATACAATCATTGAATTGCAGTGTTTTGAAATTATTGGCTATGAAAGTAAAACTGCAAACTAGAATTAATAATGTGAGTTAGAGTTATATGAAACAGTGCTTGTCATCAATTTGATTCACTTGCAATCAGCCATAAACGCAGAAAAAAACACTTTTCCTGGCAGCCACTAAGAGAACATCTGGTTTTTGGCAGTCATGATATTTCATTTGTATAGTGCCCTAAGAGAACTTCCATCTGTCAAGGCGATTTACATAATTCCTATGGCTTTAGTCCACTATCTTGGTCGTTAAAGGCAAGCAGCTTACCCCTGGGCCAAACCAGGACAATTTGGGAAGATGTATTGGTGTCCCTTAATTGGGCATCAAGATTCATTTTGGATGCTAGGGATTGGACTTCCGAAAAAAGATATATCGACTGCTGGCCAAGGCACTTCTTCTGCAATTGTTGAGGTTTTTTTAAATATCCTGTTTTATTCATGCAAAGTCGCCGACCTGGATAAGAGCAGAAATCGTCCAACCGCATTTTCTGATTGACAACAAACTGAGGAACCCCGTGAAACGATTACCCAAGGTTGGATTCCATTGGTGATATTGAAAAAAAGAGCTAATCTGTTAATCACAGTCTTCACCATTCCCATAATTCTCAGCGTTTTCCATCAGGTACCCAGATACCTTCATGTTGAGGGCGTATCTCCCGTGTAGTAATTATAGCTGCATGTTAGCACACCGAGCGCTTTGTTAGGAATGCCTTCTGAAGGCAGTATGTTAGTATGTTATTTTTAGCCTGTTTTTTGCCTTTCTTAATTAGCTCTTTTTTTGCCTTTCTTGATTGGTTTAATAATCTTTTCGGCATATTATTTGACCCATATAGCAGATGCCAAGACTGGGGGCAGTTTCCGAGGTTCCTTAATTTACTATCTTTTAAAAAGTGCGGTTGGTCGAGTCTATTCTTACTCCGGTTCATCGCTAACTTTCATTGCTTCCAGCCATATCCAGTCCATGGGTGTGTATGGGGCTATGTGGGCCATTTTCAAACCTCGACTGAATGCTGAATTAATCCTTGCCAATCGTCTATATGCCTTCCTCCAGAACGCAATTCTTGGCACGACCAATGAACCTCTAGGCACACCGGAGATAAGCTTCTGGGGGGGGCGACTATCTTCCAAAATCGAACTGTCTAAAGCCGGAATAACCCCAGACACTGCCAAAGCAGGCTTTTTCATGTTTTTGTGTCATTGCACACGAACCAAATATGAACTATGATGCCACTATCTGGCTGTAACGTGATTTCATATTCGAGTATTCTTGTATCGGTTCGGTATCTTATAGTTAGCTAGGCACTACAATTTTTTATAGTTGTAATAGCAAAATAGTTCAAGCAACTTTTAGTTGGAGTGTATAATTGACCTCTTGCTCCAAAGCTGTATGGTTAAGGTGATGCAGCGCACTCCCCATATCTGTCTTTCCTCATACACATGAGGGCACGCTAAGGAATACCGACATCTGCATTGCATTCATGCACCCCCACACATACACGTGCGAGCACCCTCACTTGAGTGGCGCAATGAAACTTCCGATAGTTTATCTAGTGGTTCTTCACACATCTCTTGCTAACGCCTGGCCACAGCTAATCATCAGTCAATGGCTAAGTAGTATGATTGCTGCTACCCATGCCATATAATGTACGCGGATGATGAGGATTTCATCCAGCTGCACAGGATTGGCTGCCTGCTTTCGAGTACTGTACTATCCATCTTTGTTTTTTTTTTTACTTACCACTGTAAAATATGCATTATCATATCGAGAGATTGCATCGTGCGTGATAAGAGAGGAGGCCCTACATAACCGTTTGGTCATTATCATTTCTGGCTTGCAGACTAGCTACTTAGTTCGATGTTTGAGTCAGCATTTCTGAGTATAACTAGTGACTGATTCAAAACACCCTAACCCATTATACCACTAGTACAGGCTCTACAGCTGACAGTATCTAATTGCTGATAAATGCTTTTTTGCAGGGCAGAGCTGCAGTCAGCATTTCTTGATTGTGGCGTTCTCGGTGCTATCACGGTAAGCTCGGGCATGGCTGATGATGCCAGGCATGTATCAGTGTTCGCCGTATAGCCTTATACCAGAGTTCTCACCCTGACATTTGCTGAATGCTATTTCATGCAGGAATGGCTGGCTCCCTTACCAGACAAGTCATTGCCACACTTGCAAGTCCGCGAAGCTCTGTTGAAGATCCTGGCACTGGTAAGCACTCCGAAATCTTGAGGGAAAAAGCTGTTGTATAGCTAGCAACGTCCGGATGTGCTATTTGGCTATTGCAACGAGTCTGGTCGTCCCCCTCGTAGCTGCAAGAGGCCGTGAGAAAGGGGGTCAGTAGTCGACAGCAAGTTTATTTTCTCCCCACACCCATTACTATTTTGGCAGGTGAACTTCTTTATACAGTCGTATCTGCTATACTAGTTATAGTCAAACGGTGCCTCTCTGTTACACAGAGGCCGGATCGTTGCGAACTTATACACGGCAATTCAATTGTGGCCTGAAAGCTCATTTGGAGGGTTGGCAGGATATTGGGACTCATTCATATGTATTGAATACTTTTGATTGAGGATGCATAGTTGTTAGATCTCTCATTGTTAGACCTGCTAGCACACGCAACACACACGTGCACACACACACACACGTACATACGTGCATGTAGGCATGCAGACTTAAAGTAAGAGTTAGCTGATTCAACAGCCTCATTTACGGCGCGACAGGAGAGCCTCAGCGACTGTTACTCCCACTTTTAGTGGGCAATAAGAAATAGCCTACTACAGGACTCGAACCCATGACGTGGGTCATGAATTCTGAGCACCTTACTCCCAGACAAAGACCCAAGGGCAAGCGGCATGCCCTTGTGTGCTTCGTGCCCTACTACTCACTTTAGTGGCAAAATGAAACGTGAAGGTCAGTTTATCTTGTGATTAGCTAGCTGATGAGCATAACTTAGGCTCTTGGAATATGAAACAAAATGTAAATCAGCTTTTTTAACAGATGGACATATAGCTTTGTCGGATTCTGTGGGCTACCACAGCACAAAAAATGAGAGAATTGCCTGTTGCAGATTTCTGGATTTGAACCCTGACTCTTTGGTGATGTATGCACAAGTCTTGGATGCTCACTAACTTGGTCACACCAATCCAAAATGTACAGTAAAACAATACTAGCTGATTCAACAGCCTCTTTTGTATAGCGACAGAAGAGCCTTTATGGCTATCACCACTGCTTGCATCATCAATTAAAGATTGCCCACCGTAGGATTCGAAACCACGACCCTGGGACCGAGGTCGTGAAAGCAACCGCTTTACCTAGTGTGCCATCACAATAATGCTCGTGTGATTTGACTGCTTACAAGCATGCTTATCCTAAATCCTATGTTTTTAGTTTCCAACGCCGACTTCCGACATGCTCAAGAGTAGTGGCACTGGAAAGGCAATCATGTACCTTTACAAGCATCCTCGTGAGACTAGAAGGAATAAGGAGATAGCCGGAAAGCTTGTTAGTACGTAAGCGTCAATTTGGCAGCATGGCGTGCTGTTCACTTTATGTGTTTATGGCAATGTCGTTTTAATGAACTACTTGCTGAATGCAACTTCTGTACGTCTATGTCAAGATGAGTATTTTTTTCAACGCCTGTACGTTCTTTGCTGAAGCATCTTGCACCTTCTTTGTATTCGTGGGAGGAGGCAAAAAGCTGTTGAGCTGCTGTCGCCTATGCCAGGAGTCAGATACAGCCGAGGGTGCTATTGCCGTAGGTGTTGCAGGCTTGATGGTCTGTTTGTTTGGTAGCTATCAAGCCCTCAGTATATGGTCTAGTAGCTTGCAGAGATGCGATGCTAGTATTGCCGTGCTTTGTGCACTGTTGCTGCTGATTGCTCACTCACACGAAGCTGCCGTTTTCCGGTTGATTGGAAAAGTTTGAATGTCAGGGAGGAAAAGTCTAATGCGATACAATGCCGACTAGGGCAGTAAGGAGAGCATCATCCAGCGTTTCTGCAGGCATGCAGACAGGAGAGCTCGTTTTAAATCTGCCTTTCTTTGAGAAAGCCCCCTGCCGAATAAGAAAATAGCCGTACTGTTAGCATTAATGGCAAGTTGTGCAAGTTTCAGCAACGTGTGTGTCTGTTTTGTTGTGACTCGCTCACTGTGACCTTTCCCTCTTTATCTGGTAGTAATGCTTGCAACTATTTCGTCAAGGGTATCTGTTGTGGACTACTGATACTTTGCCGAAGCGTGATTCGTGATGTCTTAAAACAATGCAATTGCATAAGTATACACGAGGCTGAGCCAACAGCAAGGATTGTACTTGTTAGCCTTGGAAGTAGAACCCGTGCCTCTGGTACCCAGTGCCTCCACGGCTACCTCATTCCAACTATCTTATCCATGTTTGTCTGTGTGTACACACATTATTTTGGGGAGCTGAACTTTAATCGTGTCCAAGTTAGCTAATCCGGGGTAGACAAAGCTGGAGGGGCATGCTGCCTGCACAAGAAGCGTAGTAGCTCGGTTGCTTGTAATTTCCCTATAGCCCCTATACGTACGAGTTTGCCTGCTTAGATTAGTCACCGATCACAAGCAGGTTCATACAATAGATCAGGTTTTTAGTTGTCAACCTCGTGGTAAGTTTTAGTTTGCTTGTTAGGCAGCTATCAGTGGCTATATGGTGTCATGCGTGTCCTCGAGATGTGGCTAGCTGCTCAAGTTCCCAACCCGTGGTTGCAGACGAATGGTCGCGTCCAATATTTGGGCACGCAACGAAGTACATGTCAAGAGACGAACGCGAGCAGCGAGACTACCAGCACATGCCGAAGCGTCGGAAATCAAGGTGTGATTCATACGTAATGTGCTAGCTCCCTTTCCCAACTATTCACCGCTGCTAGAAGAGCAAGCAAACCACTAATGGTGTGATATCATTTTGTAGCAACGATGGCGTTCCTGATGACCAGAAGGATGGAGCCACTGCCGAGGGCGAGCCAAAGTGAGTGCTACTGCTAGTCACTGCTGTCTTCCACTTGGCGATAGATGCCTGGTTGCCGTGGTTATTACCACATCACAACGTTTCTCACCATCATGCACAGGTACCTCGTCAAACAGCAGTTGACTTAAAAGGTTCTGTAATTCACTTTTAGGACCCTTCAATCTCTAGCCCATCTGAACTACTTACTCTCCAGACTTCCCATCTTAACATTTGCTCTTCTTACTGAAGTCGTTTAGCCATGTCTCTAGCCTACCTCAAAGCCTTTGGAGAACATGCCTTCAATTCCTATGTCTGGAGCTCACTACCAACTGGCATCACGACCCTACCGACTAGATGACATTACAAAGAAAAAACTTTTTACAAAATGTTGAAGTAAGACCGTTACAATAGCAAATCGGCCCTTTTTAAAGGCACCAGAAGCTTTCTGGGGTTATTGTTGTTGTATCTCCGTCTGTAACTCCACAAAGTCATAAAGACCACGTGGGTGTTACAGCCTAAGCGGCTTTCGGTACGCATTCGGTAGCCAACAATTATAGTATAAATATGCACCATTTTTCTTGGCACTTCTATATGGCGTAAGGATAGCATTTATGTCCATCCAATACCAATACTTGTGGATCGGCCATACGTAGCTACGCAATACCGGGCGAGTAACGCTGGTGTGGCCGTGTCAAGGCGATGCTGACACTGCTGCACGAACAAGGCTATAGCAATCGTGAGATTGGACGACAGCTTTGGGATAAGCAAATTCACCAGGAGCTATATTATCAAATATATATAATTCATTTGTATAGCGCTCTAACAGAACTTAATCTGTATTCATGTGCTTCACATATGCCCCAAGGCTCGAGCCGCCGACCTCGGCCGAACCTTTGGTCGGGGCGAGCACCTTAACCACTTGGCCAAACCAGCTTGCAGTCAACAAATATATTAGGACAGGTTCGACGGCCCTTTCGGCTGGATCTGTTTGGCTGCACTATACCGATACGAGGGGTGACCGACTCGACCGACTGGAATTCTGTTTTATGGACGGATGAAACTAACTTCAGGATATTTGATAATGAGAAGCCACACATAAGGGTGGGCCGGAAGAAAGATGAGACGTACAAGCATGACTTCCTCAACCTACTGTGAGATTCAGCATCAATTCGTATATGGTTTTTGGGCCTGCTTTGCGATAAAAGGTGTTTTTGAAGCTCTGCAGCTTAGCGAAGGTAGGTATTATGTGCCCACTTGTGCACCCTCACGTGGTCTAGCGTTGGATTGCCAAGATACTCGCTTGGGGGACCGGTCATTGCATTCGGCAACAAGATAAAATACAATGCTAAGCACAATGGCCAGGCCAGTAAAGACCTTTTTTGACGAATCTGGTGTGGGGTTGATGAAAATGGCTCAGTCAGTCGCCCTATTTGAATCCCATTGAACGTGTATGGGACCATATCGACCGGCGGCTGAGACGGTTGAGATTGAAGATTTTTTTTTATGACTGAATGTACACATTATAGTAATACTAACATGTTTATATGGCACCGTAATATAACTAAATCTCTTTCTAGGCACTTTATACATATGCTGTGAAGGGAGCACCTCAATTTGGTTAGTGTTAACCTGCTAAATGTCAGCATGCATAACTGCGCAAAGGACAGCTCACAGGAGCCCAGCAAATGCTGTGAGGAGCAAATGGATTTTTTGGCGTTTAAAAATTTTTTTAGCTTCTTTTTGAATGTTAAGTCAGGATGTAGTTATATCAGTCAGGATGGAGTTAATTGCTTTAAGGAGGGGGCACAGCTAAACGACTTAAGTCGAGTCGTACGATACCGAGCCTGATTGGAAAGGTCAGTTCCAGGTCAGGATAGGCAGTTCCAGCTAATAAAGAGATCTAAAAGTGAG
The DNA here is from genome assembly GCA_009760855.2 of Cristatella mucedo. NCBI lineage: Eukaryota > Metazoa > Bryozoa > Phylactolaemata > Cristatellidae > Cristatella > Cristatella mucedo. Next base: position 1,346,462 of record WPIO01000062.1, on the reverse strand, counting down.
TTAAAAAACCTTTAGTAATTAGTCTTATGATTATTATTCACTGCAACCTCGATAGTGCAGGATGTAAGGCATGCGACAGCAGTGCTATTGCATGAACTAGGTCACTAATGGTATCTTTCAGCTGGTCAGTGTATTGCCTTTACGTGATTTTTATTTATGACTACGTCAACCGCCCAACGGTCGCAGTGTGGACTAGTTCCACTCATGGAAGTTGTAGTAGGGCTCATCGCTCAACTAAATTCCTGCACTGGCTACCAGTCAAGCAATGGATCGACCTCAAGGTGTTGCTCACGTTTAGGTCCCTTCATAATAATAATAATAATAATAATGTACTTGATAAAGCGCCCGCAGAGAACTTAATCTCTTTCTGGGCGCTTTACATTTGCTGCAAAGGGAAATGCAATTAAATGGTAAGTAAAATCATGCTTGAAAAACAAAATGAATAACATGGTTAGGGGTGACATGCACAGGGTCCGCATGCAATCTTTGGCTCCAGCTTATCTATCAGATCCACTCCCCCACCAGGCCTAGCATCGTACCACCTGCTTTTCGGAATCTGACTTTACAAAAACCTCATCCTTTGGAGAAATTGCATTTAGTTCGTATGCTCCCAAAGCCTCACTCACTCTTGACACGTGTCACGACATCCCCCGACTTGACCACATTTAAAAAGAACTTGAAAACGCACCCATTTTTGACAGCATTTAGTGGGTCCTTGTGATTCGTCCTTTATGCTTATGGGTGCTGACACTGCATGCTGCCGCTAGCCACACTTGCATGCTGACCCTGTGCATGTTACCCCTAACCGTGTTATTTATGTTTATCAAGCACGATATTACTCACCAGGATTCAATCGCGTTTCCCTTTGCAGCAAATGTAAAGCGCCTAAAAGTGAGATTGAGTTCTCTGAGGGCACTTTATCAAGTGTATTATTATTAAATTAAGTTAAAAGTAACCAGTGTCGTGCGCCTTTGCCACGCATCAGAATGGCAAGGGTTTGCTTGTTTGGGTGTCGGCACCCCACGGGGCTAGTGCACAGTCCCCACCGACCGCTGCCGACTAGCTACCGAGATTAATCGGCTGCTGGTATGCCGAATTGTGCGTGCGAGTTTGTGCGTGCGAGTTCGTGCATGCTGGCTGCCTCTCCTTTCCTCCAGGGCACCTCTTCGACCCGGTGACGTTGGCTGGATAAGCAGGGCTCGCGTCCCTGCTCCGTCGACTCGTGATTACGTCGTGCGGCCCAAGTGGAACGTCGAGGAGATGTCGACCAAGGTAAGCAAGCGGCCAGACGCCAGGCCCACGCGCCTACAGCGTCTGACTCGGCCTCGAAGCGGGCTCCCTAAGGCCTACCGAAAACCGGTCTTTTGGCAGAACGTCAAGAAGGGCGTGTCACGCTACGAGAAGCAAAAGCGGGTCTTCCAAGAACGGAAGAAAGTCTCCAAGCAGCAGCGCGCCATTACGATCAGCATCGAAGGACGGAACATGGCTCTGTGAGCGAAGAGCGCTTGCAGCTCTTGGTGCGATGCAGCAAGGGCTGGCGCCTGCCTGCTCCCCCTCCCCTTCCTCTCCTTGAGTCGGTCCTCACCAATGCAGTGGCAGTGCGATAAGCATTGTTGGTTGCAAACGCTAAGAGATGGACGCTCGTTTTGGCTGAGAGCTGACACTTCAGACACAGCTACTCCTGTTGTTGATGTGCTGCGCAGCCGTAATAACACCGTCATGTCGTGAGCAGTGTGTGCATCATTGCATTGAATGCAAATCTGTGCATTCATGTTCAAACTGCTTAAGCCTGACTCTTTGCCGTGCGTTTCTTGGCATTTGCGCGCAGTCGACATTGCAGTGCACACACGACACCGGCTGCTAAGCTTAAGAAGGCGCATACGTGTAATTATAAAAAGAGCGTAGCTTACTGACGGTGAAGCGGCACAAGCTACTGCAATATGTAGTGCGACTGGCCTGCATTCACTGTTAGCATTGGCCAACAGCACCATGAGCAATCACTAATGGTTCGTAAGGCAACCGTGGCAGCCTGACACGCGCATGCACACGCAGCTTCAACCGGCCGTCTGTCGCAGTGGTGGCACCGAAATGGGCTGATTGTGTGATTATGCGAATGCGCCACGGCATCTTCGCCCGAAGGTCGAAGCTGTGCAAGTTGTCAGTGGAACACCAGCCTACAGCACCTTGAGCACTACCGAGTCATACGACGGCGGCTGATCTTCTGACCCAGAATCGTTCGGGGCAGACCCAGCAGTGGTGGGTGCGACCGAGCGATGATCTGACATGAACGCTGGCGTCATGATAGTCTCTCTGTCCCCACGGTGCGGCAGGTCGCTTTCCGTCTGGCTGCTGGGTTGCGGTCCCTCGGTCAGTCGAGCCCCTACGGGATGCATGCTCGGTGAGATGGTGATCGCAAATGTGGCATACTTGGGTGCACTGTTTCCGAGCAGTCCATGCTTAGTCACGAACGTAACCTTGTGGGCGAAGAAAATAAATTTTGACTTATAGCAGCTGCGCTTACTTGCAGGTTCCACGCGGGGTGCACTCTTTGAAGTACAATGAATTTTGCACATGAGAAATACTAAGCAAGCCCTTACATGCAGCACGTATTCCATTGTGAGCAGTCTATGTCTCTCGGTCGGCTCCACGTTATATAGTTCCATTGAGACAGCAAACGGCTGTGAGGAGCCTTTGGATATCTTGGCGAAATCTCCATGTCGGTTTGCAACTCGCGCGATTTTTCTCTTCTCCGCAATGCGTGCAGAGCCAAAGAAGCTGTACTCAGCATGACCGACAACGCTCTGAAAAGGAACATGGGTCAATGGATCAGTTTGTGCATCCACCATTGATATGTGTTATGATATGACGTGTTAACTTTCGAAGAACTTCCGAGTTAAGTGTGGCCGCTTGCACGAAAACAACAGCATTTAAGCAATTTTTGCTCTGTATGTTCTTTCCCAAGAAAAGGGCAAAAGCTATCACAATCTAAGTCACTAGCACGGTGTCAAACTCGAAGTAGACTTTAGGTTGAGCTGCACCTTCGACAAAAAATCGATGCAGATGAGAATAATGAACGTTGATTTAGAAAGAATGTGCACACGGTGTGTACTTAGCCAACTTCCAGAGCATAGCCACCAAATCATGCCTTGGCTGCCTGCCTATAAAGCTTGCTGAAGCAGGACAGGTTGGATTTATTTTAATTAACTATTGAGGATACAGCGCTAGCTGCATGTCACATCCTGACTGCTCATGCCGCCCCCATTTTTAGGGTATATATCTGCTTCATTGTCGTGGAGGGCACACAGCGTTTCTGTTAGATAATGTAGGGGCACAATAGGCTTATAATCAATCCCTAGTGCCATCGAGCTTTGCGATCGGCATCATGGGCCACTAGATGCAGCAACCAGTAGTTACTCTCCCGTGTTCACTCATGGATAAATATAAAAATCAAGATTTATACCCCACGTTTCTATAGCACAGAACAGTGGTCAGAAACTAGTTTTTAGTGGTTCAACACTGTATATGTCAACTTTAAGACATGGTACGCGGGAATAACACAACATCGATTATATCATTTTCATATCAAACCAACAGCCGTCGGATGCAACTTTTCAACGAAAGCAGCCCTAGCATAAAAGCTAAAAAAAATTGCTGCCCATCACAGGACATGAACGAAACAAAACTGGAGCATGTCGTACCGTATGTAGCATATCACAAGAATTGCACAGACTGTAGCTTGCACACATTGTAGCTAGCACAGTTTGTAGAAGTGACTAGGCTACACAGTCTAAAGCAAAGTCCACGCTCCAGCAAGACTGCCTAAAGGCATGGCAGGTAGCCTCAGTAGTTGATTTTAATTGTTATCAGTCTATACGAAATACACAGAGGGCTACATTTGCACAGAACCAGCCACAGTATGATGGTGAACAAGCCACAGTGTGATTCAGCCTTGTGGCTGAATGTACAAGACAAGGCTGAATGTAACGATAAACAGTAATTTTAGCTTCTTTTTGAATATTATCAAGTTAGGGGATGTCGGGAGTGAGTTCCATTCTTTGGGAGCATACGGCAATGTGTGGTTACAAATGCTGCTTGAGGCACTCGTCAGGAATCCTAATCATGGCAAGGTGGCTGATGATGACTAACATGGCAAAGAGCTTCCGTGTTGTTCTGAAGTATGATGCAAATTAGGCAGTGTTCTTCATCACAAATGGTGGTGATAACTGCGATTGCCAACTGATTTCTCCTTGCCAATAACCAACTGCCAAAGCTGCTTAAGAACTATCCATGGTGCTAAATACACCCATCTGAGGGGTTGGCTTATGGGGCAATTTAGGCAAAACTGCAATATTGGCAAATTTAGTCACAGAGCCATCATTGGTACTAGAGACCTGCCCAGTGGCAGAAATCCTCGGGAACACGATGTTAGCACTATTTGTTTGAAAATTCAGGCTGACTGCACTACTGGCCAGCAGCCACAGTTGACCTAGGAGGCTTTGCATCAATGAATTGCAAAAAAACAGTCGGGATTTGACACCTGTGCGGCTGGAATCAACAGACCTAAAGGTGGATTAGGCAGCTGCACACATGCGGAGGGCATGCCACAGCACGTAGAGCCAGGCAAAACGCCTCCGGAGTTCATGCATGCCCGTAACAGATGGCATCGCCCCCTTCAAATCAGCCTACTAGGCTTACTCGAATCAACTCGAGGCCGACACACACTTTACGGCTGTTGCGGTTGTTGTTGGTTATCGTGCCAGTGACGCTTACGAGGTCGCCCACATAGAATCCGGTACGGTTGAGGCTGATGATGGCACTCATGCCGCCAAACTCCGTCCTGTGGTGCTGTGGTGACTGCCAAAATGCATCGTAGTACACCGAGCACAATGATGACGATAGCATAAAGGTAGCCACAGCCTAGAGCAGGGCATCAACAGCCTTTGCCGAGCAGCACAAGTGCAGCAGCAGCAGCCAGGACGAGCATGGGAGGATGAGCCACGCGGCACGCGTACCTGGCTCTGGATGACCTCGTCGAGGACTTGCACGTTGCTGTGCTGGACGACAAACGGTCGCTCCATCACGACGTCGTTCCCGGAAGCACGGCAGCACAGCACGGCCTGGCACACGTAACGCACGTGTATGGTTCCGCCCTCGAAAACCGTCGATGGTAAATCATCGGGTAGGTACAGGCTGACCGGAAACCTGTACTGGCCAGCAGGCTTTTTGGCAGAGCACTTTCGGCCTGTCTCTGCAAGATAATCCAAGCAACCAACACGAGTTGTGACGCCGGCAGCTTCAACAGATTGTCCGTTTGCTAACGAGCACGAGAGTGAGCTAGCATGACAGTCAGAGACGGCGAGTTGGAACGAAGTGAGTCGGACTTTTCATGACCAACACGGTGGGGGGCCTGCTGTCTAGAAGCTCACGCTACCCACTTGACACAGGTGAATCCTCTGACACTAACGAAGGTAGCTGAAGTAAGTTAATTAATGGCAACAGGATAACGATGCAAAGAAGTCAGGAGGGCAACATACACCTTTATAAAACATATTAGCTGATTAAACAGCCTCATTTGTATAGCAGCAGAAGAGCCTTAACGGCTTCACCACAGCTTGCAGTTGGCAATAAAGGATCACCTACTGCAGGATCCAAACCCTCGGTCGTGGAGAGCAAGCACCTCCTGGGCTATAGACATATTCAAGTGCACACTGGCAATGCCTGGGAATCAACTTGACCTGGAGGCATCACTGTAGAATCACACCCTGCAGCACGGCAATATAAAAGTAGTCGATTGAGTCATGAGGTCTACACAGGCAAATAAATATGCACTGTCATGTAAGTAATGTAGACAGGTGCTGCCAGTGATTTCCAACGTGACCCACCCTTCGACCAAGGAAGAAACGAAAGTATGCTGACATCAAAAGTGTCTGGTGAAAAGCAAAGGACAAGCAAGGTGGCATCCCAAAGAAGCAGACGAACGGCAAACACAGTGGTCGCATTGCCGCTGTCACCATGGCACCCCCAGTAATATGAAGGCACTTGTGACATTTGCATTTGCATGCATGATGCGGAGATCAGACAATGCACAGCGACCCGTAGTTGGAATAGCAGCCATGGCCGGACAAAGACCGGTGGGTCACTCAATGCCCGAACGGTGGTGGCAAAAACCCTAAAGAAGGACATGATCACGGCTAGGCTGCAGTGAGGCAAAGTGACAGTCGGGAGGGGGGTAAGGCGTCGGAGTGAACCTGTCATAAGAGCTGCTTACCGTGGCCGAATAAAGTCTTCACCTCGCTAATTAATGTCTGCTTCTTGTCGCCGACGTTGAGGAACCCTTCACAACGAAATACGATTCCTAAAAAAATGAGTTTGCAGCTACAAACACGGCCTGATCGAACTCAAGATTACATTGGCCAATGTACACCCAAGGCTGCTTTTATTAGGATATGCACCCGTGCATCGTTAGTTTGGCCAGGATGTGCGTGTGTGCGAGCGCGCACATGCAAGCTTGAGCAAATGCACGTCTGTACTCATCACGTTGTGACATAATCACTTGCACCTACGAAATAAGTGATTTATCACACTCCTAAAGGCAAAGCAAAGCCTTTTTAGCTTTTTTTGGCAAAGCAGTTTAGGGGGCATGCATTCGACCGGCACGGAAAGCGCTAGCAACGAGCATCGGAGAGCTGCCTCTCTGGAGCTAAAAGGCAGATACCTTTTTGCACTGCTAACTTCATTGGAGAAAGCAAACCAGAGCGGGTACGAATGACTGCGACTGAGTGATCTCATCAGAAAAACCAAAGGGCAAGCCCATCATTCCACATTGGCTAACATGCCCGTACGGCCATAGGCTTCAGGCAGCAAGCTGTCGGCTTGGGGCACACTGCACACAAGCATGTAAGAGCCGATGCCATGGCCCACCGACCGCCCCCCACTAGATCGATTTAGTAGCAGATTGGTGCCCTTGTAGCCGCTTCCCACCTGCTGCTGCACACTCGAAGCACACAAGTGCACATGCACTAGATGTTCCCACTGACCAGAGCTGCAGCAGGCAGGAAGAGGGCAGAAGGTCTACTCCCATGGGCTTACCAGGGAGTGAATAGGGAAGGAGAGAGAGCTGCAAACACAGAACCCTCTGCCGATACGTCTGGAAGGCACCGAGCCACGCCGTGCACAGCATGCCCATCAAGGTGCCATCAACCTCAACACGGTTTCGGTCGGTGCGCACAAGCTGCCCACTGGCTGGAGGTAGAGGCCAAGCAGCAGCTGCTGCGCAGGCCACTGTCTAGCACCGTTGCACGTGCTGACTGCAATGATGGCCGTGCCGCATTGCCTCAGTTGCACGTGCTATGCTCTCGAGGGTTATATAGCTCACCGGCTGGCGGTACTACTGACCAATCAGCACCTGCTGCTCCACTCCTGTCGAGAATTTGGCTACACTTGCTGACAGCCACGCCCAAGCACCGACAGCACTACGACATGCAGTGGCCCGTGAGAAAAGAATTGCGAAACAGCACTCGAGCCGACCGATTTCTTAAGACCCAAAGAAGTATTTAGCTTTTTCTGCTGCTGCCGAAGCACCTCAGAACTGGTACGAGCACACCGACACACGAGACAGCGGCGCGCGCTCTTTGCAAAGCTCGGCCACTTTGACTCTCAGAGCGTCCCACAGACAGCAGAACCAGCGTGGCAGAGCTTGCATCGAGCCACTGCAGACAGCAGGCTCGTGCAAAGAGCATCGATGCATCGTGTCGACGAAGCAGAGGAGGCAGCCACGCTACCTATCGACAAGGGCATGCAGGGTAGGGCCAGTGCAAGTGAAAGGGCAGCCAGCCAGCAGCAGCAGGGTTACGACGTAAGTAGCAGCAGCAGGTGCAAAGCAGCAGCAGCTGCAGGCAGCTAGAACGGCTGGCTAGCTACTTACTAACGATGCTCATGGGATTATTGATGTCCAGCACAACCACGGCATTCAGTGTCGACCCAGAGAGGAAGACGCCGGGAAATGCTGAGAAATCGTTGGTGTACTCGATGTGAAATGCATTGATCTTCCTCGACCACTCTGCACGGATACTTCTGCACGAGGGCACAGCAACCGATGTACCCACAGAACTTGCTGCTGATGTGGGCTGCTGCTGCCGCAGCTGCTGCTGTGGCGGCGGCGTGCCGACCACTGCTGTGGCAGAAGCGGCGGCCATTCGTTGCAATCGGCGTCCCCTAAAGACAGCACCTGATCAGCCCGATTCACAAAACCTGTCAATGAGAACAAAGTTTTGTTCCAGGAGATGGGGGCCTGATCCAACTGCACACATCTCCTACCATTCAATACACGGTGGTAAGTACTAAGGCAGTCTTATCACTTCTACGCTAACGATCACAGATGTATTTGTCATTTAAACCGTTGGATTCAGCTGCAGTGACAGACATACTCAACGCTTGCCTTGCAGACACTCGATCCTGGACGTCCACCAATTTCCTTAACTAAACGATGAAAAACCGATCTCCCACCCATAGGACATATCAAGCACATGGCTGGACTAAGAGACTTCGCTCTTATAATTGATGATGCTCTGGTGCAACCGTCGTCATGTGGTCGAAATTTAAGTGTCCTCTTTAATGACAGTTGAAAGTTTGAAAGCTTTATTAAGAAGACAGCTTCAGAAGCTAGCCATCACGATCGATCCATGTTTATGATTGGGGCCTCTCTACCACGGTGGTGTGCTAAAAATCTAAGTGATTCTATCTAAGCTGGATTACTGCAGTGCCTGGTTGGCTGGGCTACCGAAAAAAGTCACTTGACAACTTTAGCTGGTGATGATGCAAGGCTAGTTAACAAATCCCAGAGGTTTGACCAGGTGTTCCTTTGCTGAAGGAGCTTCAATGGCTTCCAGCTGATCAAAGGATATGGAGAAAATTTGTACTCTGACCCACAAGGCCTACCATGGCTTGGCTCCTTCATAATTAGCTGTCATACTGCACTAGTATCAACCTCATCGTGCCCTCAGGTCTGCTTATGTACAATAAACAAGCTGTTCCATTCCTACGCCTTAAGGCCATTGGCGATAGAAGCTTTTGCTCTGCAGGTTCTTGACTATGGAACTCACTCCTAAAATTCGTACACAACGAAATTTACTCCCCTGCTGCCGACTATGACATCAGTTCCAGCCGTCCCGAGCGACTACTTCCGTGCTACTCACTTAGACGACTTCCCTCCAGACTCAGCCTGGCTTCTAACTTTCTCCCTGCTTCGTGAGATGGGGTCTACTGTATGCATACCATGAGAGTCACTCGGACTACGAGTAGGCAATACACAATTCTCCAGCTGAACACTCACCCAGTCCTTGTAGGTCTGTGGAGTTACAGATGGAGATACATTACATTCCAAGCGAGCAGCAGCAAGAGGCCACAAGCAAAGAAGAGCTGTCTATGGTGTACCATCCGATTCCTCAGACAAGCTGGTCGTCACTGAATAAGGGCATTAATTAACACCAGCTATGTCCACTCACACACAGATGCATGCAGCTACAGGCATAGTCTACAAAGAAGAATCGAGCACACCTGAACTGCTCATAGCTGCGAGTCTCAGCCGTACATTTTCTGTTTCTAGTCTCGTTTCTAAAAACGGACGCCAGCATGCTATCCGTCGTAGAGCGTTCAAGCGTTGCCACTACTTTCATGTTCTGAACACACACACGCAAGCACATGCGAACACACAGAAAAGTGCACGCACAGTTTCACAGTAGGCAGTGAAGATATTTTAAGCCCAGCTCATGGTCCAACGCTCGACAAGGAAAGGATCAAATCTAGCACAGCCATGCACTCTGAGAGGCTAGGTCACTCTGTCGGGCACAGCAATGGAAAAATGAGAAGTAGGGTTGAGTGCATAACGAACATGAGAACCTCCCATCCGCCAATGAACTAGGTAAGCATCTTGCCTTGAGTCGTTTGACTACACTTCATTAACGGAGCAAACTATGGGTACAGTATAGGGCCCGTTTCCAGATTGAGGCTAAGACACTATCAGCACTTCTGGAGCTCAATCGAGCAAATAGAGCATAGCAACGAGATGGACAGGTTGGGGGTTGGGTAATTAGACATGTAATAAATAGAGCAGAAAATCAAGCTCACGGACAAATCACATCATGCATAGTAATACACTTACCCAACCAACATTATTGACGAACTGGATTGAGGCACGAACACAACCCAACTCATACTCAAAATTTCACGGGCAATCAGTTAAGTATCGGTCAAGCTATGTATAGACTTTTTACAAGGCACAAAGGTAGGCTGTAATGAAAGCAGGGCAAAAGCTGCAAGCATGTACATTAACTAGCTAGCTGCAAACATGTACCTCGAGATGTGCCAAAATTCAATAAGTTGGGACACAAGTTGCACAGATCGGTAAATGCTATTTGTAGCTATTTTGCTTTCGGTCAACTTCTGGGCATTCAAAGCATTCACACTGATTTTTTTTACACTTTCCTCAAATGTGGAAACCATCAAAACTTTGGAGTGCCTTTCTAATATGCTTGTACTTTGAAAGTCCCCCTCATAAACATAGATTCCTTGACTAATTTTCTGTTTTTTTTACCCTTATGCATTAGGGAGCCTCTGCCCAGTCTCTCTTCTGAATTTGCTGTAAAGATATTAGAATGAGTGGGGGGGAGAGACTAGCTAAACTTCAACATATCAAAACTTTAATTCTAGCAAGAAAGAGATCACTCTACGGTATCAGCACTGTTGCGAGTGTATAATGACCTTTTCAGGAATTCCGACTTTAAAAGTCTTTGCTAGTTCTGCTAGATCTTTTGGCAGTATTTAATACAATTGATCACGAAGTCCTTCTTGTGCTTGTCATCTTGCCTGGGCATCACTTGCACTACAATGCAATGATTTGTTGATCACATCTCAGGATGAGCTTTCAGAGTACTCAAGTCAATGGGCAACAGTCATTCGAGAAGCCGCTGGTTTGGCTCAGTGGCTAAGGTGCTCGCCCAGACCAAGGTCAAGATGAATGCATTTGATAACCAAGGTCGTAAGCTCGAGCCCCGTGGGCATATGCGAAGCGCCTTAATAGAGATTGGATTCTGCTAAGGTGCCATACAAATGAATTACAATAACAACAACAATTTGAGGGTGGTAAACCAGGGATGTTTGCTAGGTCCACTTCTTTTCCCAATTTATATTCTCTCTTTGGCCGATATAATCGCCAAGCACGACCTTGGCTTCCTTTTTTTTTTATAGCACAGGTGGCAGGCATACTGCTGCACCGGTCACGTGATTCTGCCCTGGTTTGTCCTGGGGTTCGAAGTGCTCGCATTTGACGACCGAAGTCGTGGGCTTGAGCCCTGTGGCACATGGATAGAGATTAAGTTCTCTTAGGGTGCTATACACATGAATTATATGTTTTCCCTCACTACCTTGCAGCATGTCGAACTCTTGTAAATCTCTTGCAACAACGATCTGTCTGACGGATATGTATAGGTCTCGGTTCGAATAGTAGCTATCCGATCATTTTTGTCGTGTGGTGGTCACGGCTCATCCAGCAGATCAGCACACCACTCATTACCATGCTACGTCACTTCCTTGACTGTTCTCCTGACTCAACTATGCTTCTCACTTTCTCTGTTGCATGAGATGAAGTCCGGCTAACGTATGCTGAGCCGAAAGCTGCTAAGGCTTTGAGTGGGCAATAGAAAGCTCTCGAACGTAACACACACACACACACACACATGCACGCACGAGCACACACACACACACACACACACACACACACACACACACACACACACACACACACACACACACACACACACACACACACACACACACACACACACACACACACACACACACACACACACTTAGTCATAGAGGCTGTGTGGAGTTACTGATGGAGATACACAGTCAAGCGCAAACAGTTAAACAAACAAGCAAACAGTATCAGTGACCCCTTATTTATGAGCAGAAGTAGGCAATTGACTGTGAAACATTTCACCGAAGCACGAATAACGAGTGTGTCCAAATAGTATAATGCCTTTCACGATGGCGTGTTTCATCAACCGGAGTATACTTCAGAAAAATAACGAGATACAGTCTTGGACATTAAAAAAAAATTCATTTAAAATTGGCACACTCGCCCATTTTAAGTTGCATTGAAACCGACTATATTGTCCTTTTTGGACGTACTTGAACGTGCGAAGTACTATAAAAATAGCAGTGCACCGGCTATGTTCCTTTCCTAGCTAGCCTCACACTTCTGACAACCGGCATGCCTAAGACTATCTAATTGACTGTCTTTGCAAAGGTTAAAATGTGGGCTTTGTGCTAAATGGGACTTGACAACGTTACAATCGCTATATAATTTCGATCTGGCGTGACTTCGGTAAGATACAATGTGAAAAGGATGGCTGCGACCGGTATCATCCATAATGCAAAGGGACCCGGCCGCCTAAATGTCACTATACCTGCTGGGATGGACCGATAAAGAGTGACCCTTTGGGCATCGTTTCACTCCTGCTAGGGTTCACACTCAAACCCGACATGCTGCTACTGGGAAGCTAGTTGGTAGGGATACGATTAGGCCTCGAATAGACAGACAATCAAGGTATGCTTGCTCGGAGCGCAAACACGAAGCCAGTTCATCTTGTCAAGCATTAAGTGGCGTGTTTGGAGTGGGCAGGGGCAAGAGCACACCGGACCTACAAAGACTGGAGCAAAATCGAATGGGGCGATGAGAGCGATTTTGTCATGTTTTGGTGACTAAAAATGTATGTATCGTAGCCCCAATGAAGGCTTCCATGATAATTGCGATTAGTAGAACTTTGGGGCAAAGGGTTCATTGTCAGGGGTTGCTTACGTAGGGGATACCTGGCACATGGCAGAAGAGTTTTGTTAACTTTATCCAAAGCGGTACAGTACCTGGCGAAATGAGACTATGCAGAAATGTTTTTTTCCCCTCAAACAGAACAATGAGCCTGTTTATGGGTGTTCAATATTTTTCCAGCACCATTGCTGAATTTAGTTAAGGGTCATTGGGTTAACTTGGTGGCTAAGTCGATCTTCCGACCTGAATCACATTTACTGGCTCTTTGGGCAAAGTGGATAGAAAGCGCAGAGCTCAGGTGAGTCGTATCACATCTTTAGAATTGCTGTTTTCATGGGAAGCCTAGAAAGGCCAGATGTTTGCGATGGCTTAGCTTGCTGTACGTCGGAGGGGCTCGGACAAGTATACTTCACACGATTACAGCAGGTTGCAACAAAGTTTTTATGTCAGAATCTGAACTCTTTGGGCAAGGGGGCCATTTTAGGCAGCCTCACAACATTTTGTACTCGAGTGTACATTGCATTGAATTGCTAAAATTTGCACTTGGATAGCAGCAAACTTTCTTAAACTGAATGATGATACTTTGTGATAGTTATAGGCAAACCTAGTGTCGTCCGTTCAGACATTAGGAAACAACCCTTAAAACGTGATTGGCAAATGTATCTGCTGCTGCACATGCATGCAATCTTGCCGTCTTGTTCCAAAGAGGAATTGAACTAAACAACCACATCAGATCAATAATCAAGTCAGCCCAACTTTCTTTAGCTACTTACCGTTGGGAAATTTGGGCCTGCCTAGACAGGATACAGAAGCCACGCCGGTTTAAACGTCTATGACATCCCGTTTTGACTTTCGTAACTCAATCTCTCAAAAAGGCCTTTTTACTGTGCAATAAAGTACCTACAGTTGGTGTAAACTTAGCTTGGCTGTCGTGAACTTCGGAGTTGCCACATTAAGCACTCCTCACCGACCTGCACTGGCTCCTAATCAAGCAGTCCATTGACTGCAGGTTCCGCAATTCACTCTTCGATCTCTCCATTCTCTAGCTCTGGCCTACCTACATATCCGAACAACATTCCAATCAGGCTATGCACAGTATCACATCGCTCTACTGCCTCAATCGTTCCGTTCAGCTGTGCTTCTGACTCATAATTAATCATTTGAAGACCACGCTTAAAGTTCCTATGCAGCCAAAGTCTGGAACTCACTACTGACTGCAATTACACCGTTTCCTGACTTGACGACATTTAAAAGATGCTAAAACCCAAGATGTTTCTCACAGCACTTGCTCCGCCCGTAGGAACTGTCTTTTTCGTGCTTATGCCTGCTGAGATGAGTAATAACCAAATGGCACGTTCCTTTGCAAAATATAAAGTGCATGAAAGTTTAGTTTCCTTAGATTTAGTTCCACTGGAGTGCTACATAACTGATTAAATATTATTTGGACTGTACTGAACATTTGATTCACCTTTGCTTCGGGACCAAATAGTGGGCCAAATAGCTATTTGGTATTCGTCCAAATAGTAGCTGTTCAACCTAATATGAATAGTGGTAATGTAACATCTGTTCTTGCATGTGCAGCTGCTGCAGCAATTGGACTGGAGTAACTCATGAACACGGTATATGTGTAAGGATTATTTCACCTCTGTTGATGTGCCCGCAGCTTTGCGATAGTGCACCTTGCTCCAAAACAACTTCCAACAACAAAAATAACAGCAGAGCATCCTCTTGAGCAGTTCTTCCTAAAAGTTTATTTTAAAACAACGCTATAAGCCTGACCATTTTAGCCGGAAGATACACAATTTTTAAAGGTAATGCAATCTTTCTGAGTTTTCAAACATTTGCAGCTTCAACCTGCACCAGTTATAGCTTAAGTCACTACCTGCAATGACCTTAAATCTTTTAAGCCATAGCCAAATACGTCCGCCCCGATCAGCTTTCTCTTCGCCCCAGTGAGCTTGTTTTTTTTGGTTAAGATGTGCTTTGCTCCCCCCCTGTGCATGATTCAGTGTGTGTTACCACCCAGACTTTTTCTTACTAACCATTGGCCACGAGTGTCGTCATCTTTGCTTTAGCATGCTGGCCTAAGCATAATAACTGCTTGATTTTGCATGCTTAATACCGAGCATGTCACCAATCCTTGTTATTGCTCTCATGCCATTTCCTGGTTTCAGCAGATTTTAGCGAGTTGCAAAGCACCTGTGTAGAGATTAAGTTCTCGCAGGGCGCTATGCACATGATATATTATTATTATAGCTGCACACACTACTGTGTGGCATAGGCATAACATTTATGTCTATTCGGTCTTCAATATCACTTCTGGATCGGCCACATCTAGCAACAAACCGACGGGAGACCCTGTAGTGGCCACGTTATAAGGATGCTGCATCAACAAGACCATTGCAATCATGGGGTTGGACGAAATCTTGCAATTAACAAATCGGCTGTGTGCTATACTATCAACAAACATACTGCCTACAGGTTCGATGCTCTAGGCGGCTGGACCTAGTCGGCAGTGCAAACCGATACCATACACCCCTGTACTCCACTTCTCGCCGACCTGCACTGGTTACCAGTCAAGCAACGGATTGACTTCAAGGTTTTGTCGCTCACTTTTAGGTCTCTTCATTCTATGGCTCCAGCCTATCTTTCAGATATACTACCCCATCAGGCAAAGCATCGTACCACTCGCTTTTCGGAATCCAACAGTCTAGAAATACCTCGTACAAACCTTAAATCCTTTGGAGACCGTGCATTTAGCTCGTATGCTCCCACAGCCTGGAACTCCCTCCCGACCTGCATCAGAACATCCCCCGACCTGACCACATTTAAAAGAAACTTAAAAACATACCTATTTAGGACAGCATTTAGTGCGTCCTTGTGATTCGTCCTCGATGTGCTTATGCGTGCTGACACTGTTCATGCTGCCACTAACCACATTTGCATGCTGACCTAGTGCATGTAACCCCTAACCATGTTATCCATTTTGTTTGTTTTTCAAGCATGATTTTACTTACTATTCTATTGCGTATCACTTTGCAGCAAATGTAAAGCGCCTAGAAAGAGATGAGGGCGCTTTATCAAGTGCAATATTATTATTATTATTACCATGCATGATACCGATACCATGAACGACTCATTAAGATGGTGGCACATTCAGTATTAAACTGACACACTTGAAGACCTTTCACGGTCATATAAATATGCAACAGGGATCGATATTGGTAAAGATACAGTAAGTAGGTGGCTTGCCTTGAGTGAATCTTCTGCCAAGTAGGAAAATGCAAGCCTCTGCTTACAAACTATGATAGAGCAGTAGGCTTTCACAAGGCCAACGATCATGTCTGCTGGATATGGGACCGCCTATTTACTCGTTTACGAAATGGTGAGTTGTTGATCACGATACTTGGTCAAGGACAGAAATGCATGCAGATTAGCCGGAGGAAAGATAAGATGCCGGCACGACTGCCTTCAACCTACCGTGAAGTTCGTTCGTTGGCAAATTGGTGATGGTTGAAGGGCCACTTTGCCTCAAACGGTGTTGGAGGTCTGCATCAGATCTAAAGTATTATGAACCAGCACGTAAATTGGCATCACGATAACAACCCATAGCACATTGCTGGTGGTGCTGATGCAGTGGCTCAGCCAGTCACCGTATCGGAAGTTGACACAATATATGCATGCAAGCAAAGCATGCATGCGCACGCACACACACACACACACACATTAGTGGGCCGTTAATAAATATTTTCGCATGCAGCATGTAACTTTAGGATGCCTGGAATCGTGGAAAATTCTCTCATTGCCCAAAAGGAGTAAGCCGCAGCAGTTGCAGCCATTTTGAATTTGAGGATTTTTTGTTAGTGCATGCTATAGGAGGTTATGCAATTAATATTACCCACTATTTGTGCAAAACAGCAGAGCCTTATTTACACGGTCAAGCGTTTACATGATCATCATTTAAACTAGCAAGATCATTAAAGAAAGTTGGCCACCAGCATCGATAAGCTTCACGAACATCAGAGGCAGTTGGCTGAGGTGGTCTGACAGAAGTTTCAGTCTACGGCTGCTCGGTTCTGGCTAGACCAGCCGCTCATCCCATGGGTGCTTTTGCTCGCACCCTTGTAACGTACGAGCAGCGCTGGCTGTTATTTAAAAGCCAGGCGATCAGTGGGCAGAGGCAGCGCGAATGGCAAGTATAGCCAGAGACTCAGCAGTGAGGCCCTTGGGGGGCACGAGGATGATGGTGGGCGATCCCTCTGGACTGCCGAGCGCTAAAGCTGCACCGTGGCTGTGCGCAAGTCTGCGGGCTCTCAGTCTGCGGGCTCTCACCGGGACAGTGCTCAGTTGGACTCGGACGTTAGACCGGCAGTGATGGTGACACACTTTTTCCATCTCCTCTCTCGGCTTCGGAAGATGCCAGAGCTGCCCAAAACGATTAGGGTAAGGTGCCTCGGTGCCGTCTACCTATCACTTCGGCACCCACAGCCACTTCAACGGGAACAGCTGCTGAGCGACTATCAAGGACTAATGTTCCTGGCACGATTCTACTTCTGATTACCTTTACCACATCACTAGTTATGCAGAACATTCAGGGTATATTCCACGCTTACATGCCCTCGATTGAAGCTAAATGTACCTGGTCACTGTGATTTCCCATTGCTTGCAACGATCCTTGCTAAAGCAGAACAAAGCTCACCAGTGCACATCTATTCCGGATTTGTCTGCTCGGACAAAGTCTTAACAGTTCAACATGCAAGCCAGGCTGGATAAAGTCGACATGCATTCATTTCCGGCTTCGTTCAGCCATTCAAGTACGATTTAGTTGGCTTGTATGACAAATTCTGGAACATTGAGAAACTCACTAGAGAAACTAGAAAGAAATACGAAAGATAGAGAAAACTATATAGAGAAACTCAAAACTCACCCTTTTCACCAAGCGACTTCGAATAACAAGCAGTTTCGTCGGATTTTTCACAGCTTCAGATGGGAATCCTATTGCACAATATACACGGCCTACTGCCAGAAGGAAAAAACCCCAGCACCAGCATCGGTGTCACATGAGGCTACATCATCAGGAGGCAGCAGTCCTGCCAGCAGATTAGAGGGTCGGTTATACGTCATCAGCCCGGATCTATTCCTGTAGATCTAACAAGCTATTGGCAAGCATTAATTGATTGGAAAAGTAAGCACTAACCACTTCAGCAAAAGCCTACAGAAGGCCAGCGAGTGAGTTTGGGAGCCCAGCGAAACTGTGACACCATTATCAACCAGGATGCAGCAATATCTCGATCATGTGAGTAGCACTAGATAGAACTATCTGGAAGCTATCCTGAAATGCTATAACTTCTCTCAAAACATTTGAATTGACCGAGGCAACATCGAAATCTCGGTCCCAGGCAGGCCCACTGCTGATATTGAGATTTCAGTCTCCCAACACAGACTACTTTATTTCCCCAAAAAATAAGACCTAACCGGAAATAGACCCTAACATGATTTTTAGGATGCTCGTATTTATAAACCCTGCACATAAAATAAGCCCCTTGTTAAAGGAGATTCGAGCAATCCGGATTATTTCACCTGCCATTTGCATAAAGACGTGCATAGATAGAAAACAAATGGAGCAATCAACATGGAACTTTTTAAAAGCCACAATAGTATTAAGAACACTCAAAAACTTGACATATTTGATTAAAACTTGATATACCAGTATTTATGCATTTTATGAATCACACTGTACTCAATGACTTTCATGGGCACTATTTCAAAACGAACTGAAATACACATGCAATAACAAAACCTAGCCAATTACGAAAGAGAAAGCAAACAAGGTATATATTAATCACCTCCACCGTTGATTTATGTACTGATTTATTTATATGATGTATGTATACAAGAATTCTTAAAATTTCATCATTTGCTTGCCATTCTGGACTCTTAAGTCTTCAATTAACATTGAAGATTTTATTGCTGCTTCATACCATAATATGTTGGTCACTAGACAAAATGAGTGAAAAAAGAAAGAGCAATTACATCGAGTAGAAGGCAGTAATTGTGGAGGACTCCCGGCCCGATGGGTCTCACAGCATTCTGCAAAGCAAAAAAAGTTGAACCTCCCAATGGTCCAGTTGGACGAGGGAAATGCTAAGAAGGGCCAATGTAGACCAGGTCGGCAAACATTATTTCCTGAGCTGGGTGAAATCATTTGTGAATGAATTGCTAGCAGGATAGGAGAGAGGAGAGCAAAGGCTCTGGTTTTGCAAAGGGATGAGGACTCAAGCATTTGCCCTTGCAATGGCATCACAATTTGAAATATCCTCAGAAGAATTAAAAACAATTGCAAGACTGGCTGGATGGCTTTCTTCATCGATACAAACTATGTCTAAAACGATCGACAATACCGTTTAAGAGGGATGCCTCAACAATCTACACTCTGTCCACAGGTTACGGAAGTGCCTGTGCTCACGGGATTTTGGCAATTCGTCTGGATAGAAAGAAAACCCCACCTCAAATCCTAAGGGCAGCGAAGTTCAGATTGAACGTAGTTCGGGCATTCATGCTCTTGAAACCGAATAAACCCAGTACACCCTAACAGTTATAAAGAAGTGAGTCGATTTAATGGCACTACTTGTTTTGCAACATAGTCCGAGACCTGCTAGTCGGTGATTCTGCCAGCATTCACCTTGCTAAAGAAAAGAAGAACCTCCTTGCAGAAAGAAGACTAGATCAAATAAAGATTCCACAGGGATGACTGTCTATTTCAAAACCCTTGATATTCAATAAACAGGTGATTAGAGGACCATTCGAGAATGAAAACTAGTGACTAAATTGATAACAAAATGAAGAGAAATAAGCTTAAAAACTTAGTGAGGCGTAGCATGCGTGGTCATGATTTTAGTACAGAATTCCTAGGATAAAACCACTATCTGTGTTGCCATTGCACTACAAGCAGGCTTCATGGACAAGAAGTGCTCATTTAAGAACAGCTCTATTGCTGAACATGAGAGATTAGGGCCTTTAGTTTTATGGGCCGGAATTCGGGTTTGGAGATTTACGATGATGTTCCAGAAGAAGATTACTTGCCTATATTTGAATAGATGTCAATTTTTGTGCACGAATATATGTAGATACCTGCAAATGAATTATTGAACAAATGTAGATTGCTGTAATGAAAAAATAAAGACATCCCCTGAAAATAAGCCCTAATACGTCTTTTCCAGCATAACTTAATTATAGACCTGGTCTAATTTTTGGGGGAATACAGTATGAACTGTTGAATCATCAGAGAGTGAACTCCTCCCCTGATTAAGAGATGAACATTTCCAGGGCTATACTTCCAAGTAACCTATGCAGCAGCAAGGTCTGCAGAGATTTATTCTACAGAAGATGCTAAATCAATTGTATGAACCAAAAGAAATTTCCCGACACATACCACCTAGACAGATATAGTGTGAGGGTGCATGTTTGCTCATGTGTGCCGTGCTCATCAACAGCAAAGCAGATTTCTACAACAGTCAGGTCAAACGATGTCATCACTATACATAATGCAAATTATCAGCATTGCAGGATTCCAGCAGTTCAGATCCAGGGAACAGGAGGATGTAGATCTTGAGGTGTTTAGCTGCAAAGTTTAAGCCCTTGGTACTGAAGGCACAGGCTCAATTCCACTATCGCACCGACCTATCGTCAGTCGGAAGAAAGTACGACAGAAGCTCTGAGGAGTCTACTGGTGCTGTTGAATTCAAAATAAAGACCAAAGGCCATCGATACCAAAACACAACTTCTCCTCGGGCAGGGGAGGGGCAGCGATTCCGAAAGCTATCGAGACTATTTTTCATTCTCGACATTCGAAACAAGGCTTTACAGTATTGGCTTTACAAGTCGACTGAAGTGCTTGAGCTAAAGACTCAAGGCTCAATTCTATCACCAGACAGGCGTGTCCTATGTAGAAAGAAATGTATAAAGGAAGCTCTGAGGCCTCTACTGGTGCTAAGCAAACCTAATTTTTGTTTGCATTTTCACAACCCAGCTCGTGGATTCGAATCCTAAAACAGGTGCTCCTTTATATTGCCTATTGCAAGCAGGGCTAAGAGGTTTTTCTGCAGCTATATAAACAAGGCAGTTGAATAAGCTTATCTTATCTTGACTTAATGAAGGAGGCAGGTGAAAGGACGAGAAGAGGACAAAAAACACATGGCAACATTTCCCCTCACTACACGTAGCTAATCACGGTCAACACCATCTTAGGCTTACTGCAGCAGTGACATCCAGAGCACAGAGCCCAAAAGACTACAGGATGCCCCACACATCCACCCGTGACCCTCACAAAGGAGATTAACCCAACGACTATGCTCAGAAGTATTCGAAAGATAAGGGTAGGGCCCGATCGACTATGGTAGATATCTTTAATCTGCACCAAGAAAATTTAAACTACAATACTGCAGCGAAGGCCAATCTAATGCCATCGAAAAAGCGAGAGTAGAACAACACAAGCACCTTTATGTCCATATCTGCACACATGCCTCGCTATGATTCTGCCCTCACAAAACTGCCTATACCCATCCGAGACAAGCCCCAGCACAAAGTCCCGTTATCCTTGGCGAAGTAGATACCAAAAGCATGCAGAAATACATATGACCCGAAGATTAGCTTTATCTACAAAGAAATTTCCGGGTGTGCAATCGCGTCAGTAATAATTAGCTATACTGCATCAACGTGGGGGGGGGGAGCTTGGAGGAGTTTCATCTGACACTATAACTGGCTACTCTGTCACTAAAACTCATGCTGGTACATCACACTAGCGAATGTGGAAGTTTACACACAGATGCACTCTCTGGATCTAAGAGAACCTACTTGCATGCCAGCACACTCCTACTGCTTTGGAATTCTGGCCAAGTCCGGTAGGCATGGAACTACAGCCATAGATGGGGTAGGGCTACAAGTGGCTACTTCCCCTTCCTATAAAACTGTCTCATCAATATTTCAGCAGTCTGTCTCTGACTCAAAAAGGCCACAAAGATAAGTGGTTATCACACCGGAAGGCTGTCTATAGGGTTCCAAACAGTTACTGTCGGGCAACTGGGCATTTAACGACCGCCGTACGGCTGGCTTCTGCTATTGCACAGCATACACACGGCCAGCTACAGTTTAAAATAAACTTGCTTCGTATTGGCATGCTAATCGCCAACACAGACAGTAGCTACGGTGGACAAGCGAGGCCAGCGATCTTCCTTCAAAGAGAAATGCTCGCCAACATGTGGGCCACTGTTTATGCGCTAGTCAGCGTTAGAATCCAATAGAGATCCGATCACCATGTACACTGTTACATCTGTTAGAACACGGTTATATCTGTTAGAATTATCAGAGGTGAAAATAAATGACTACACCGGCTTACTCGCGCCTCCGAACGACCGACAAGATCAAGTGGGGCACAACACAGCGCTACAGCGGAAGCGGCGGCAGACGACCGGCCTGCATGGTCGGCTAACAGCGTTATGTCACCGACAGACACCCAGACGTTCCAGTGCTGAGCTATGGCGAGATTATGAACTATGAGCGAAAAAAAGTGCGGCGATTACCTGCCGTTGGACATACGAGAGTCGCTGGCCTGTAGGATGCGGCTCACGAGACCGCCCAGCGCCAGCGACACAGTGACGCAGCCTCGAAGGCGGCTATTGGACTGGGTGGGTCACCGAGGTCAACGAGTGTAGAAAGCTGATCAGTAGCAGCGCTATTCATTCAGGCTAGACATGAGCCCAGTCGAACACTTGGAAGATATTTCAGTTAATCATTAAATTGTCTAGATAACCTTTAAACTAATCAAATCGCATTGTAACAATATGATCAGCTGATTTTACATTTCATCGGACAATGGGTAGAACTGGGTTCGCTGGCGCACGTATCTGGTTCTGGCTAATGTCGTGATGCGTCCCCTCGTCAACTATGAATGTGGCCAGGATATTCCACGAGTGTAGCCCCAGGTACGCTCATGCTCTCATTTAAACAAGTCTTTCAATTACTTTGGTGGCTGGGTGTGCTTCGTGCTCACAGTTGGAGTCGGGTTTCCCGGATGTTTGCAGACGGATAAAAGCTCACAGAGGCCAAGTAGTCAGCTGAGTCTGTTAATTGTGAACTGTAAGAGAGAAATGGTCTTCAGAGAATCTAGATTTAAGTGCTTGCAAATTACCCTTTAAAAGGGCCGTTTTAGCGGCTGTGCTGTATGTTTTCTAGCTAAGGTTGCTTGGAGCACGCACTTAATATTTGTATGAAAGGAATGCGATCATATTTGGAGTGCACTTAACACCCTCTCCTAAAGCTCCACGATTTGGCAATGGTTTTTTAAGCTGTATACATCTTTTTTACCCCTACTTGATTATTTAAGCGGCGGTTTCTTACCCGCTGACCTCTTGGATTTAGACCAACATCGTGTGAGCACCTAGTGAAGTGTGGAGGTCACGAAGCTAATTATGTACTTAGGGAAGAAAGGCTGTTAAAGTGTGAGTTATTTCAAGGTGCAGTAAAAATACTTTATTCATATGATTATTACGTCCGTTGGCCGAGCAAAAACCGGTGGAAAAGCGCGCAGCTGCAGTCGTGCGGCTGACGTCGTACGAGCAGCTGCGACCGTCAGCTGCATTCCGTTCGGCTTTCCATGTTTACCGACAGCTCCCACAGAGCAGGAGCGGTGCTAGCTTATTTGAAACTGACGTGTGAAGTCCTTTGCAGACTATTCAACCCGCGTACCTCTGCAGAGCTCTGTCAGAGTAGGCTCGTGGTGCCTATTTCCTCGAAGCGGCTCCGTTGTTACCCGAAATTTGCCCACCAGTAATTGTGCGCAAGTTCAGTGAGCGCGGTGTGTGCGGGAGAGAATTTTAAAGCTTGACAAGCTATAACCTATGCTCAGACCTCCCTAACTCCAGGGCCTCAGGCCTCTCTAGTACCATAGCCAAATGCATTGGCCGGTCAGCAATCTCGTTAGCATCGGCAAAGCAGGCCGTAATCATTATTCTTTTATAAATTTATCTGGGTATCTTTTTGTGAAGCACTTGTACTGTTTCAAACCTGCTAGTGAATGAATAGTCCTGGGTGGTTTCTTCATTAGTTTGATCCGCAGGGCACAATTACATTATTGGAGGTGAATAGTTCTTTGCTCTTACTTTACCTACTTACTTTACACTTTACGTTGGGTCCCCACATTTGAAAAATGGGTCAGCTATCATTCATCCGAGCCATCAAGATGGCAAATTGAGTGCTTCAACAGCAAGCATTGCACTCAAATCCCAAGTCCTTATCAGGCGTGGTGGCCATTAGTTTTTGGCCCATGCTGAACAGCAAAAGTAGGTGGCACTTGGTTGTTGAGCAGCAAGGTTATATTGAGGGAGTAAGTAGTGCTGGCAACATCACACGTTGTGAAGATAGGGCTGGTACTGTGTTATAGCTATCGTATTGGGCACCTGCCTTACTGTGCTGCTCCTTTGTAAATGTGTCTAGAATTTCGAGGCTTTCAAGCAAGGCCCGTGATGCAAAACGATCAGAGCACGCATAGCAGCGAAGAGCAGTTGGGAAAAGGAAGTGGGAGGTCTGTCATGGGCGCCTCCAATCAGCATACCGAAGCACTTGCAAAGCCAAAGCACACTCCTTTAACGAGCTGGTCGGCTAACTCTGATATTGTCACCGTGTCGTTGTACGGTTGACACAGCTCCTGGGCTCAATCAAGGTTAGTCCTTTCTACCCATCCCCCCTCCCCGTGCAGGTCTAAAGTGGCAGAAAGAGACATTAGACCTACTATCCTGGAAAAAAGAATACTAGCTGATTTAGCAGCCTCTTTTGTATAGCAACAGAAGAACCTTTATGGCTACTACAAGCAGTGTCAATGCAAGATCGCCCACTGCAGGATTAGAACCCACGACTTCGGGACCGAGTTCATGAACAGCAACCGCCTTACCTAGTGTACCATCACGGCTAGACAGGCAGGAGGAAGGAGTTGAATGCTGCTGCTTCTGCACCTCAGCCAAGTGCAGCAAAGCCAAACCGAGCAGGGTGGTCTGCCGTATTGCCTGATCTGATGCTGTCGGCTTACAAATGAACAACGATTAGCAATAGGGAAGATCGTTGCAATAGCATTGTTTACCGACTGAGTATCGATGACAATCCATTCGAATCCGAACCAGAGGCAGTGCCTTTACTTGGATCTTGCCCCGGACCGTTTTGCTTAAGGTGGAACCTTTTTTCTTCTCGGAGTAGGTCCATTTCCTGTGCCAATGTGCTGGTTTGATTGGCAGCACGCTCGACTCGATGGTTCCCACTTCAGTGTGCACCGGCAAGCGCTCTCTGTGGACAAGTAGGCCGCATGGCATGTCGTGAAAGCATGATGCATGCCGCTTGCCCAGCTAGGTGGCTTTGTTAGGATGGCATGACACGGATTTTACGAGCAGCAATTGAACTGTCTGCTTGCAGTAAATTCGTCGTCTATGCATCGCTTCTCGTGTTCGTCCTGCTGTTCTCACTGCGCCTGGACGAGATCATCCTCTGGTCATATTGGCTTGTCTTCATACCGTTGTGGCTATGGAAGGCGATTACGCTGGTAGGCGCCTTTGTTGGCATTATCACCTGGCTTCATCACCCTGAAAGCAGGTGAGCATGCACGAAGCAACAATATGGGGAGGGCTGGGATGCAGTGGCTGTTGCTGTCTATGCACATGAGCAGCTTCTCTCTGGCAGCCTGCTGCTGCAGCATGTGCAGGCCATGTTCTTCTGCTATGTGTGCAAGTTGCTTGTATTTGTTGCATTTTTGCAGGCATGATCGCATGAGTTTTGTGCAGTTCCGAGCTATGATGATAACGGCCTCACTGCACCTGCTGCTGACCATGTTCGAGGTGTTGGCCTGCATACGTCTCGACGGCTACATGCCTCTATATTGGACACTTGCCTTCACCCCTCTCTTTTTTGCCTCATTGCTTTCCATAGGCCTATGTGTGTGGGCCGTTAAAAATGAGCGCTCGTTCGAGGTGAGTCGGCTCATTTAAGTCATTTCAATGCCTGTGTGTTGCGTGTGCACGAATATTCTTGCATATGCATAAAACACGGCTGAACTATGCCGAAGTCGCTCATTACCTTGCGGCTTCTTTGTTCCTTTGTTAGTTGCTTGTCTTGTGATGTGTATTTAGGAGGGGGAAGCTGCCGTTCTCAAAGCCTGGTCAGCCATTATGGAAGTCGACTGTGGGAAATCACTGCACATTCACTTGTGTTTAGAAAAGCAGGCATATTACCGCAGCAGGTTGTGCTAGAGCACTCAGCATTTATGTTCAATAGTCATCGGTGATTTCAGCCCTTCTGACCGGTCGCCTATTGTTGTCACCAACCTCAAGTAATTTTGAATGTACGTGACATAGGTGAGTACTTCCCATAAATGGAAGTCACTGCTGATTTACTAGCTGGTGCCAGTGCAATTTGCATAGAACAATTTGGATAGATGAATTTGAAAATTGAATTGAAAATTAATAACGTTTTTTAAAAACGATTGAAATTTAATTTTTAGCAATGAGTATGCATCTTGCCATTCACATTTACAGCAGCCAATCGTAATCCAGCTACCATACTTACTGGAAAGTTCTTGGCTTTTTCCGGTTATTCATCCTGTACTACTTTCAAGATTCATTGCTTTATATTCGTTTACTTTCTTGGGGATAGATAAACATTTAACGACTCAATATTTAATTACTAAAAGATTTAGGCTTATAGATATCAGGGAAGATATCAGGAAGTAACATCATTGATTGATCATGATTTCTAATTACTTCCTTCAAGT
Organism: Cristatella mucedo; assembly: GCA_009760855.2. Lineage (NCBI taxonomy): Eukaryota > Metazoa > Bryozoa > Phylactolaemata > Cristatellidae > Cristatella > Cristatella mucedo. Next base: position 1,319,829 of record WPIO01000062.1, on the reverse strand, counting down.
GGGTTGGCATGGCTGTCGTGATCCGGACAGAAGGAGAGAAAAGAGCCAGAGAAAGACAAGAGACGATAGATAGACAAAGACAGCTGTGGAGAATGGGAGAAACGGTCAGGAGCAATTTTTCGCCAGCTTTGACATCAGAGCCTCAAATAAAATATTTTCTGAAGTAATACGTCTAATTGATGATCGTATACCTTCCTCAAAAGCATGCACGAGGTTTTTACGGTACTTCAGATCAGGACTCATGCTTGAGGATGGCAATGCAGTCAGTGAAGAACACCCGGGATAGGGATCAGCATGTAAAAATTCTCACGGAAATTGCTGTGCTTAGAATTGTTATCTTCTTGCCATCTTAAATCTAGCGCTCTCAGGGCTGTCACACTTGGAATACCAACATTTTTATGAAGTCCAAGTATCTATTCTGGTTCATGCTGCCATCTGTGTGATGGTGAGTTGTGGTACCAGCTTCTGGGCTATAGCCCATACCATCGTTCCATCACTGCCGAACTTTACCCTCTTCTGAAGGCCGTTATCATTATACACCTCATTATTACCCTGCTTTACTTGCTCTGTCCTACTAGTACTTAAAATGGCAAAATTCAGTCTACTAATGTCCAGCCGGCCTGCTCCCTAATCCATTGCATGCGGCTTAATATTTGCTTTTTATAAAGCTAAGGTTTTCTGTGGGCAATCATGAATAGTATGCCTTGCTGGCTTGGCCTCTCCAGAGTGGTTGATTTGCTAAGCTTAAGCCCTGACGTAATTTGAAATCTCCTAGCAACACTTTTTTTTTTATAAAGGGGCAAATCCGTTTATTTCAAAGCTTGCGTTTGAATGGCCCTGTCATCCTGCTCGATTCTCAGCTTAGGACGGCCCCACTGCATCCTTGTTTCCATCGCTCCTAACTGCAATAGTTCCACACCGCTCTGAAATCGTAAGTGCTCATGCACTGCCTACCTTATTGTAGCATGCCAAATGCAGGCCACTAGTTTTTCCTTTCATGAAGCCAGAAATCTCCCATGCTGTGAATATCTTTCAGCACTTTTTTGCAATTCTACCACCTTCAAATTCGGCAGCAACCGGGTCACATATCACTGCCAAGATATCAGCACTTTAGCATTATTAATAAAGATAATAATAGTTGTTCCTTAAAATGGTTTCTATAGAGCCCTAAGGAAATGTAATATCTATCTAATCATTTTACAAACTTGCTTCGAGAGAATTAATACCCAAGGGTTAGTGACATCAAGCATTCAAAAGCAATCTAGGCGCATGCTTAGGTATGCCAGCACACTAAAGCAAACATAAAGACAGTCCTGCCCACCGATTAGTAAGACCTATAAATAGTAGCACATTGACATGACAAGCAGTTATTCCTGGTATTGGGTAAAATGATTTATCTGCGATTTCAGTCTTGGCAACTGCTTCTGGCAGGCTGCACGTGCACGTGCTCTTTCCTGTTGCCTGAACGCATTACCGACTGACACATTCACATTGGCCGAATTGACACAATTTAAAAGACAGACAAAAACCCACCTGCTCCTCACAGCAATGCTGAATTGTCTTTTATGTTCTTATTTGTGCTGAAGTAGTGCATGGTATCACGATTCAATTGAATTCCTTGCTATCCTGCTTAGGTGAAGAGCCTAGAAAGAGATTTAGTTCTCTTAGGGCATTGTGCAAATGTCTTAGTATTGTTAATAATACTCATAATAATAGTATTATTATTATTATTATGTTTGCTTTGTTCCGTGCTTCTGGTTTGGTTTAGTGAGAACAGGCTGTTATGAAATGGCCACTAGGTTCTCAGCTATGCAAAGCTGATTGTTTGCAACAGATGGGGTAATAAAGGCTTGTCTACTGCAGGACTCGAACCCACGACCGACCCGGGGCGTGACGATCGAGCACCACACCCCTAGGCAAAGACCCAGGGGCATGAGCTGTGAACCATTTGTAATTGAGTGTCGGAAGTTTAAGCTTATTTTTGTGTTATTTTGTAGCCGGTTCTTACTACATGAATAATCTGCTGTCATTGATTTCTGTAAGCTTACTAGGATATTTGCCCTTATCCTAGGAGAAGGTGCACATGTGTGCACGCGCAGGCAAGCACGTGCGTGCTCTCAACTTCTATAAGTAAAGTATGTTTATGTTATTTTAGCCAAGCAAGTTAGAGAAAAACTTAAATCATTGAGGATATCTGCCAGCATTGAGATATTTATTAATTCTGCAATGGGCAGTTAGGGCTACTTTCTCTTTTCCGTATATGAAATTATCCAAGTATTGTGCAGCACCGTTGAAGAAGTTGCTCTGATGGAAGAACGCATGGTTGATTTTGTGCACTGATACAGGAAGCACCCTAAAAGCGTTTTGAGCATGCTCTTAACTTCAGCTTTGATAAAAGCAACACTGACGGCTGGCATTAAGCAGGAAACTGCAGAGGCATCCCTCACTCACTTGCTCACACTCACACTCACACACACACACACACACACACACACACACACACACACACACACACACACACACACACACACACACACACACACACACACACACACACACACACACACACACACACACTATTTATGCACTCATGCATACCATGTTAATAGAGTGTTAAATTACTTCTGGTCATGGAACGTTTACTTTACAGCAAATGTAAAGCGCCTAGAGAGAGATTAAGTTCTCTGAGGGTGCTTTATCAAGTGAATTATTATTATTATTATAACGTTTTGCATTATTTTCTTAGGGTAAGAGTGAACTGCTCAACGGGTGTTGTGGGTTGATGCATGCATTTCTGTCATCTGATTGGTCATTCATGTGACTTGCCTCCACACTAGCTTGTGGGCATCTGCCAGTCTTGCTTGCTGCCAGATGGCTTCAAGTCGCAGCCGCTGCAGCTTGCCTTGCGGATTGCTGGTATTCCATTGCCAAGTGCGCCGGAGCGGTTTTATTGTTATTGCTGCAGTTGGAACTCTTCTGCTCTGTCAACGTGCTGCTGTTTATCTTCATTGCTATTCGTCTGGATGAATTCGTTCTGTGGAGCTATGTGGTAGGTACCTTTTGATGCAACCCCTCGGATTGTTCTGTTGCCGTCTCGAGCTGCTGATCGTTGTCTCTTGGCAGTCAAGCCTCATGTGCCTGCACCCTGTCTAGCAGGGGCAGTGGCAGCAGCGGTGGAGGCAGTGCTCACTGACTGCCACCCGACCGAGTGCATGACCCCCCCCCTGCATGTGGGGCAGAATTCAAACAGCCGAAGTGAGCGCTTTGGCAAGCCTTGGTAGCAACGTGTTCCTATGACTCGAACGGCCTGCAGTGGTGTCCAGTGTCACTCACTTTTTGCCGTCGTCTTGCTCGTCTGAAGGTCGTGTTCGTGCCGCTCTGGATTACCATGACGGTGGCGCTCGTCTTCATGCTGTATGCCCTCGTGCTGGCCATCGTGGTGATGCGCTCGCGCACCGTGCTGCCCGAACAGAGACAGATCAACGTGAATCTTGCAATTGGTTACATATTTATTGTCATACCACTGATCGTGTTTGAGGTGAGAGAAGCACTTTTGAGACTGATTTTCTGCTCCTGCCCAGAAGTGGTCAGTGCTTCTGCTGGTCATTACCACTTGCTACCCCTTCCTTAGCACTGTGGTAGTGCCTGGAGCCATCTCCTGGCTCATGTGTTGTTTCAGTGCTTGTGACTCCTGGCTTTTAGTGTAATTGCTCTCTATTAAATTGCTGCACATGAGATGTCTATCTTAAGGTCTTGCTCTTTTGTGAATGTTATCCTATGCAAAGTTATCTTTTTTGTGCACAAGTGCAAGCTGTTTGAGGGGCTACTCTCACTTGTAACATTACTGGTGGTAACGTTACTGTTACTAGCGCTTGTTAAGTGGCTTTTTTTGGTGCAATGGCACCATGCCCAAATTGGGCGCCGGACGAGGGGCGCCTAATACTGGGGCGATGGGGGGGGGGTCGCCATCTGTGCAGCTCCTCCCCAGGCGCACAATATCCTAAGAACACTCTTGTGCTCCGCCACTTCTATTTCGTGGCTGGCCACCATTTCAATGGCAATTTTTGAATTGTACTTGCATTTATGACGTGTTTCGAGTCTGCTGTCAACTCTTTGAGATTCGGGCATCTTCGACTACTGTACGGTTTCATCGCATGGACTAGTACATGCGATCGTCTAGTCCTGGGAGCACCTTGCAGGCCTTCATGTTGTCGGACGAGAAAGGATTGGCTGGACGGATGCACTTGTGCATCAGCATTACTCGTGGAGAAATGTTTGCTATTAGTCACTCGGCACGAGCCCTGTGCTCGTGCATCAGTGTTTGGCCGGCAACTCCGAAGCCAGTGAATCGTTACAGTTTTCAACGTTTAGCTGGGTTTGGATTATCAGATCATTAGCCGAATGATATGCACCCATCTTGTAGCGTCTGCATAATACTTCTCACAGCCCGTCGGGTGCTGTTATTATCTTACCACAGTGTCTACGACTTAGGGAAAATGACCAGTTTGCCGGTGCCGCCAGCCTTCGAGGAGAGTGAGTGCTGTCCATACACCTGGATTCGCCTAGCTGCACCACTATTACCAAGCTTGCTGCACATTCTACTGCTTCTTTGCCCGACCACAGCCTTGTGCTGACTACTGTAGCAGTTTCAGTCTGGATAAGGCAGAAGTCGGTCTGCCGCTACGAGGCCGCTTTTAGGCTTAGATGAGCATGCTTCTTGTGTCTTTCCTTTCATGTTACCGTGTTGTGGTTCATAAATACTCTGCTGACTCTGCTGCAGGTACTTATTGCCGAGAAGTTGGATGGGGTGACACATTACTATTATTCGGTGATATGCATTCCTCTGTTTCTGGCTCTAATCACCCTCACGTTGATGACATGCTGTTCGAAAAGTGGCAACATATGTAAGTATGGTCAGGTGATTCATAATCTCTCTTGCTGAGCTGGCTTGCTACATGCCAGACTTGCACGGACATAGTATAGGATATCCAAAGCTTCCGAACCGCTATGGTTGCTGCCTGACATTGTTTCTGTAATGTGTTGATGGACGTCCTTGGGCATTGACTTCCAAGTTGCCCGTATGTTCGGAGTAGTAACCAGTATAGCCATTTGGTTTGAGTAGTAGTTACTCCATTCTATAGACTATATTTGTATGCTGCGTCGATCTGTTAGTGCATTTGTTATATCCTCTCAACAGTATCCATAAATTGTTGACCATTTATATTCCTGCCTTAAGCTGTTCTGTTCGTGTGAACGGCATGGATACTGATAGAATTCTGGTTTGTGCTTACGGCTATAATCATGTGGCAGCTTAGTTCACCAGACTATAATAATAAAAAGAATAGTATTCTTATTATCGTATGGTTAACTTAATGTATTTTCACGAAATCTCTTTCGAGGCACTTCGAATGTTCTGCAAAGGAAGCATTTCATTTGGTTAGTGATAACAGCACAGTGTCTGCACAGATATGCACACAAAGGATAATTTATTGAAACACAGCAAACACTGTGCAGAGCAGTTAGGTTTTTAGCTTACCTGTAAATGTCGTCATGTCAGGACTTCAGTCAGTAGTGAGTTCCAGGCTTTGAGAGTATACTAACTAAAGACATGGTCTGCAAAGGATTTAAGGTTGGTTAGAGATGCAGCTAATTGATTTGATTCTGGAGAATTTGAGAAGAGCTAATTGTGGCTGGACTAAAAGGCTTTCCTCTTCTAAATAGGTGATGCTGTTGTGCGACCATCACAGTATGCTCAAAATTTAGGTGTCATTTTGTATGGCTGCCTACATTTCAAAAGCTTCATTCAGAAGACTGCTTCTACTGCTAGCCATCACGTCCGATCCCTATCTAAGGTTAGGAGCTGTCTTCCACAGTGGCTTGCAAGAAAATTAACTAGCTCCTTAGTTCTATCTCGGCTTGATTGTTGTAATTCCCTTTTGGCTGGGCTACCAAAACAAGCAACTAGACCACTGCAGATGGCTATGAATATGGCTATAAGGCTAGTTTTCAAGTCACAGGGATTTGACCACGTGCCTCCTTTGCTAAAAGAGCTAGGATGGCTGCCGGTTGATCAACAGATATAGAGCAAAGTTCTTACGCTGACCCACAAGGCCCGCCACTGCTTAACTCCTCCATACTTAGCTGAACTGCTGCACCAGTTTCAGCCTCTTTGCGCCCTCAGGTCCTGTATGGACAATAAATTAGCTGTCTCATTCCTCTGATTAAAGACCGATAGCGATGCAAGTCCTAGACTGTGGAACTCGGTCCCACAACTCTTATGCAACGACAACTACTCTCCTGCTGCCGACTATGGCTCATCCTCTTCAGTGGTCCTGAGCTGCTACTTCCATGCTACTCACTACCTCAACTACTCACCTGACTCTGCTATGCTTCCCACTTTCTCTTTGTTGCATGAGATGAAGTCTGTTGGCTACCGAATGCTTACTGAAAGCCGCTTAGGCTGTGAGTGTGCTATGCAAAACTCTCCTTCGTAACACTCACATAGTCTTTATGGCTTTGTGGAGTTACAGAGATACATTACATTGCATTGTATGCTGCCTAGTCGGAAGTGATTTGATAGGTAGGCTGGAGCAAGTTGATGAAAGAACCTAAAAGTGAGTGACAAAACCTTGAAGTCAATGTGTTCCTTGACTGGAAGCCAGTGCATATCAGCGAGAAGTGGTGTGATGTGGAATTCATGTCAGACAAGCCTAGCTGCAGAGTTTTGACCAACTGTAGGCATCTTATTGCACTGGCAGAAAGACTTACTAATAGTAGACTGCAAAAGTCGAGACAGGATTTCACAAATGTATGGACCAGCTTTGATGTGGTATCCCTGCCTCAGCAGGCTTGAATTTCTTTAATTCTATGGAGCTGGTGTGGTCGGCTAATGAAAGGTCACTTCGGAACAGGACACCTAAAATTTGTTCAGATGCTGTGAGAGATATGCTGGTGGAGACCATTTTCAGAGTTAAGTTTTCCAATATCTGATTAACTAGGTTTGCCCGTAACTATGAAGTTGGTTTTATCGTCATTCAATTTGAGAAAGTTCGGTGCCACGTTTTCTGCCATCCAAGGGCAAATATCAGCAATACATGCTGCAAAGGAGTTGATAGAGTTTTGCCTGTTGTAATGCATACAAAGGAAAGCCTAGATTGTGCTTAGCGATTACATCGGCAAGGGGAGAGTATACATTGTGAAAAGAAGTAGACCAAACACTGACCTCTGGAGTACCTCATACTGTAGAGGCTTTTTGGTTGACTATTGCGCGTTAGCATCAATGCTAACTCTTTTGTTCAATTTTCTAGTGACTCCAGCTCCCTCGATATCTAAAATAGTAAGTGTTTTTATTACATTATCATCTATGTGTACCGTATGTACCATAGTTGTGTCCTGAGTCTGTGCATCTAGCCCAGATGCTACCACTAACCTATAGTATACGATTTACTGCTTGATTTGGGCAGATGTCATCGAGACAAAATATTCTGCTACTGTAATGCTTTCGTATTGACAGTTGTCCCTGAGAGCTTTTGCATTGCAGATTAGGAAGAACAGCAACGGAGACTTTAAAAACTGCATGCTATGTATAAGTTAAGATATGTTGAATAATAATGTTGAATAATAATAATAATAATAATAATGGATAATAATAATAATAATGCATTATATGTTGAATGACATAGCTTTTCTTCATCTGTTGTGTGATAATAAAGTCTGTGGGTGCTTCAGCTTGTAGTTAAGGGGAACTTAATGGCTGGTAAGAACTGAACTAAAGCAAGCAGAGAAGTAGTACCAGCAACTTTGGATTTTTGCTAATGCAGCATCATATTTGGTTTTCGCATGGGTAACTTGAAAGAATTGTCAATATTATTTCGAAAGTCTGCTGTATATCCAGTTAAAAGGATATCTGCCCAAAAAAATTTGAAAAACACTTGCATAGTGCAAAGGTTTTTTCATATAGCTAGTATGTTGCAGCAAGCTAATTACAGCAATGTTGCTATCCAAGTGTAGCTGTTTGATTATGAGTGATAGCTAGTATGTTGCAGCAAGCTAATTACAGCAATGTTGCTATCCAAGTGTAGCTTTTTGATTATGAGTGAGATTGTGGAATATTTACAAGGTCATTGACAGTATGCCTTCCACCATTACATGACTTGCTGTTGAAGGATTGTGTCGTTCATTAATGCAGCCATGCAATCATTTAAGGTTGCCTCAACATGTCGTCGCCATTTTCATATCAAACTGCTCCACTTCTACCTTAGTGTTGCAGCCTTCTTAAAACATCTGGTTTGTACCCATTTCTCCGCCGGAAGATTTTATCCATCAGAACATCTGTGTGAAGCACATACGGAACTATAAACTAATTTTTTTTTACTTTCGTGTCCAGCTCTATGGGCTGCATAGCAAACCATTGATATGCTGAATATCTGGTCTTGCGTGCACAGTACTCCCGAGGCTGACTCTGAGATGCAATTTGCTTTAGTCTTTAGTTTCCTTTTGTGGCCTGGCTCGTCTGTGAGTGGCACGGAGGAGCTCATTATGTACTGGCAGCTGCACTAGTCATCGAATTACTATCGATTTCGTATATATGGAGTATGCTCTAATTTCGTTATTAGTACAGGGGAACGGTATGGCTTTTAGTGGTGTCCACTGGCAGAGGGGCTGGGATTGCAAGACAATATTCACGGTTTGTTCTAAATATCTGTCAGCCCATTTATTAACAGCTGCCTTGTTTTACATTTGTTACAGTGCATATGCATTTAGATGCAGCTTAGATGATTCTAAAAAAATGAATCCGTACTCTAAGTAGTGTATCCATGGATTGTATGGTCACTCCAGCCAACAATAAATTTCCAGTTTATCCCCTTACAGAATTGTTGTCGGGTAATGGTGGCACAATTTTTAAAATTAGCTGATCTTGTTGGAACATTTTCTCTTAATTTTTCTGATGTGCTATGCATGGTCAGCTTAGCAAGTTGTTGGTCATCTTATTATAGGGTGGTTCGGCATTCGCAAGGAATTCTGCGAAGGCTTGCTTGATACCTGCCCGTTGCTGCAAGAGTACGGTAATATTAGATACAATCTTCAGTTCAGCAATTTGTCGTCACACCTGTCAGGTGAGGGCTTATCCATGGAGGAGCAGAAGCCAAGGCTTCGAGACGTGGAACCTCCTGTTGAAGTCCTACACTTAGATGCGCCGGACTAAACATCGGACAGAGATGGTCTGGATCATCTGCCGTGAGGCAGATTTGACCTAGTGATTACTGTGTAATCAACTGGACGAGTATCACAAATCCTACTTTTTCCTATGGCAAGCCCAGCTCTTTTGCTACCCCGTGCCCTGCCTCTTCCCGTGCCCTCTCCTCTTTGCAGTATCGTGCAGGCTGAGCAGTGTCAGTGCTTGGGCACATGTTCACAGGAACTGACCGTAAATGCACTGGAATCGAGCACATCTGTGGATGGAGTATGCTGCTTAAATTTGTATTAGCGACTCCGCTACCGCAGGTTTTCCATTATGAATTGTGTGTATCTGTGATAAAAAAATGTATACCTATATGAGTAAGTGGCATTAAATTCATGCTGTGTATAGTGGTGACAGCAACCGCCTCGCCGGAGATGAGAAAAGCTTGCCTTAACCTCGGATACCTTGCAATGTGTATTAGTCAGCTTCAGGACCCTTTGAACTCACCTGACGTTTTCTTTCTGATACGAACTGAAACTTTTCATGAATGTTCGAAAAGTACACCGAGTTTTATGAGAGGATTGGCGGACCCAGACAACCAGTTCGAGTGAAGAGAACACGGTTGCAGTTATGAAGATCGCTGTGTTTTCTTTAAACCAAGTCCCAAGAAGCACTTCACGGACAAGCAGTTCCTCAATTTTGCTTCCGAAACCATTAATTATTTGGAGGGCAATCTCAACCCGACCAATTTTAACCTTATTTGTACGTTGCCCAGCTGAAAATTGTTCTCACAACCCATCGGCAAAAATTCAAAACTAGGGATGCAACTGTTCGCGCGTGCATGTGTGGTGTGATTTTTTTATGTACCTTCGTCGGTGACTCTAAAATCAAAATCATCAGGTCAAAGTGCTGTTGCGATGGAATGTGTGGCCTATGCTCCAAGGATAGCTGCGTTATCTCAGTAATCAAAGCTGAAGGAAAGCGAAGCTGAGTTGATAGAGCATTCGAGGAAGTGATTCGAAAAGAAGTAGCCAGCATTGAAGGACGGCTACAGAGGTGGCGCAAGTATCGACAGGAAAAGAGCAGACAGCGTTGTTAAAAAAATTGTGACACGAGTTCCACCGTTCGAAGGTTCAATAAATGTGCTCATTTTCGAGCTGTTGAAATCGGAACACGAAACCGCTGTCCGATCAGACACACATCTAGGGTTGTTCCCTTGCAGATGGCCTGCAAAGGCCGATATATCGACAGAGATGAAAGAGGCTTCATCATAGGGGCAACAGCCTAGCGTTGTATTAATTATTAAATATAATTAATTTATATAGCGCCCCAAGAGGAACTTAATCCCTATTTGCTTCACACATGCCTCCGGGCTCGAGCCCACGACCTCAGGTAGACCTTGGTCGGGGCGAGCACCTTAACCGCTAGACCAAACCAGCTCGGCGTGTTGTACTGCACTGAACCAACAATGTTGCTGGTAGGGGCCCTGGAAGCAACACAACTAAAGGGGACGAATGACACACTGCTTACGACTATCGAGGCATGACTGCCTGGCGTGTCTGCTTGTCAGCGACCGCATTGTCCAGGTATGCCAGCATGCATCACTCGAGGTGGAAGTGCTACATGTCGGGGACCACTACCACGCACCACGGTACATCTTTAACGGCTTGGAGAGCTCCCGCCTCGGAGCCGACCAGCTCGCCTCTCATGGTCAAAGGGCAGGCTTGGTCCAGCTGTGTGGTCCCCAGCTGGCCGTATCATGTATCAACAGCCATAGGCTAGTGAACCATATTAGGGTGAAGCAAGTCAATTGGGTCGTTAATGGTGCTTTTCGACCATGATGACCGGTTACCCGCACTGGAGAGCTCCAGTTTAGGTCGCATAATAAGTCATTCGAAGATATGCTGATAAAGTATATGTGTTCAGAAGACGGCCATTAAATTCATCTCTAGCAGTTGGCTTACGAATCACGAATGGCTGGACTGCCTTAGTTTATACGTTAGTAATAAGTTCAACTCCGATAGCGATACAGACATCGAGTGGCACCTACATCTATTGATTGCACAGAGCACAAGCTTGATAGCTCTCCACTCTAATATAAGCAATATGCACCATTCACAAGCTTGCTAATTCTCCACATTAATCTAAACAAAATGCATTAGCAGGATAGTTCACCTCAATCTATACGAACAATAGCTTGACCTCAATTGTAAGATGCAGTAGCTGTGATTAGAAGATCGCAGTACTATGTGACTCTGCCACTGTACACGAGCTGTGACGGTCCACTACAACTTCTGCTCTGCTGCCAGGCATCTCGGCACAGCGGCGACAGATACATTTTCTGATGGCAAATGCCCAGCAGAGCTAAAGAACAAGGGTCCCACTAAAGACATCTAGTCAGTTATCCTGAACCTCTTGACCCTGTAAGACTCAAAGCTACCAAACATAAAGACCCGGGTCAGCTAATCCCTTAGCTCAGGCTGTTCTCTTAGGCTTTGGACTGGTCACTCTCGGATAGTAACCTTGAGGATGCCAAGGGGATCCCTTGATCTCAATTCGAACGGTTCTCAGCTACTGGTACTAAATAGTAGACTACAGCAATCCTACCTTAGAAGTGCTGCAAAAGACTCATGAGCTCGTTTTAGTTGGTTGGCTTTAGAAGCGACATTTAAGTTAGTATTGCATGGTATTGAGAACCAGCTGCAGTCTGATCTGCAGACAACGGTAAGACTTGCTTCGACCTTCGGACACCTTCGCCTGCAACGACTTAGCTCCTAAGCTGCCCATTACTGGATGGATGAATGGACTCGTCTGGCATTCAGGTCCGATCAACAATTAGAGTGTTACTTTCTCATGTGAATGGTAGCATTTTGATTTTGCGAGTTCAAAGCCGCGAACCGATTTCCACATCTGATAGCACTTGCTGCTGCTATCCTTAGGATTTCTCTTCCAAGTGCTACTGGATTATTTGCTATAAATATCCAGAATTCCAGAATATAAAGTTCAAGGACTTTTGATGACATTTACAGCAAGTTGTCGAACTGAAATAAGACATACACTACTGCAGCAATGTACAAGCAGAGCTGGACTTGCATTTGGAATTTAACGTTGATCTGTCTACTATTGACCGAATTGTGGAATTTATAAGACAGAAAGCTACACTGTAAATGAGGCGGTTTAAAACCCATTAGCATGTCCCTTAAGAAGCTGCCAACATTTACCAAAAAGTACCAAGGTTTAGCAAGTTAGGACAAAAGTCGTATATGATGAGAGATCGGTAACTTGTTATTTCTAGATATGTTGCTTCCAATTTATTGTTTACACACGGTTTGCCTAATCGTGTTGTTTTACTTTCCTTTTATGTGAAAATCGTCAAAACCTCAGATCCCGTCTCAAACATTTTAGTCTTGATTGTCGAACCAATCTTCGTAGTATTTTCTCGACACCAATCCTAAATAGGGTCTTGATAACTTGATGTCAAGGAACTTTGGGAAGCCTCATCAAGGAACTCTGGGAAGCCTCTAAACAAAAACCGACTGCAATAGCCCAATGCAGATCCTTCTTTAGTACAATATCGTGTACCTATCGTGTACAACATTTCCATGCAAGTATTCTTTTTATTGCTGATCTAGTTTTCAAGACCAACTTCGAGATGAAATCCACGGTGGTTTGACTGTCCCATGTTTGAGCTGAGGGGTAATAGCTCGAACTTCACGAGCCAGATCGTGGGTTCGAGCCCTGCAGCTGGCAATTCCGAATTGCCTGCTGCAAGTGGGAGTGACAGCCGCTACGGCTCTCCTGCAGCTATGTAATAAGGCTTTTTAATCAGCCGACCTTTTACTTTATCACGACCGCTGAACAAATAGGGAATCCATTGAATAGAAATCCACACCAGGATGCAATAAAAGACAAGCTCTTTCATTGTCTGGGAGGATGTGGCCAAATACGGAACACGAGCCATGTGACATAACAGCCGCATAGCCAGAGCTGAGAAGTTGATGAAACAGGTGAATCTATATTTAGACCGCAGATTCTGAAGCACTCCTCTACAGATAAGGCGAATGCGATAGATAGCCAGGTACATACATACAAGAAACTTTCGTTGAAATCTGCTAAAAATTGCTACCGGAATACAGCATCCTGAAATACAGTCGATGTAATACGGTCGATACGGCTGCTACTCTTTCTGCTGCATCGAACATGCCACTTTCTGCCACATCGATACTAGCCTAAAACAAGCTGCTGATAGCATCGACTAATCAAAAGCCAAAGTTGTTCTATTGCCCCGACACGGCTCAACACTTGAACCGTGTAAATACGCATTGTGGCTCACCAAATCCCTGTTCCAAATCCTGCTCTTGAGTGCATTGGTGAATGAACTGACGAAGTACGATGCAGTATTTAAATGGCCCGGAGTCTTAGACCAGGGGTAAAGCGCTCGCTCTTCATGATCCAGATCGTGTTTTCGAGGCTTTCAGTGGGCGGTCCTGTCTGTATTGCTCACTTCAAGTTGTGGTGACAGCCATTAAGGCTCTACAGCAGCTATTCAAATGAGGCTTTTAAATCAGCTTACACTTTATTTATTTTTTAAATGAGCATGAACAAATAAAACTTGCTTATCACAAGAGCCGAGGGCCATAATAGACATATATACAGAACACATGGGCATTGGGCACTTGGCTACAAACATGTCTGAACTGATGTCGAGGCTTACGGCAGCGCAAGAGCCATTTGCGAATGGTTGCCAGGATGGACATACAGTAGCAGCAAATAATACAGCCTCGACAATCGAGCATGTATGCTTCGTCCGATGAACTTAACGGTCTCAGCTAGTGAGCGAAGCAGCAACACCACTGCTGCTACTGGCGGCCGTGCTGTACTCCCTTCGAAGCCTGTCCAGTTTGGCAATCCACTGCACCATCCTTGTCTCTGGGTCGCCAAACAACTGAAAAAAAAGACAGAGCCTAGTTGCTTGAAGGGATCTGCTGAATCAATGCGGTGGCTCAGCTTGCACAAAGTGTAACGGACACGATCATGACATCATGGCTTCAACACTCAAAAGTGTCTCCTCGAAAGCTGAGGTGCATAGGACAACATTGCCAAAGTGAATGAATAGCATTGACTGTTCCTTTGACAGTCAAGGTGCCCAACAAGATCGCTGCAGGAAACCTGTGGAGCAGCTGCGTGGTAGGAAGAGGACCGCCGGCTTGCAGTTCGGCATACCATGATTGGGAACCCATTCAATGGCAATACATTCATCCACAGTCGATCGGAAAACACAGCATGCGAGGGTCCATAGCATCAAGCTGGAATTTTAACAGCTTGGTGGGCACTCACAATAAGCATGCACTGAAGAAACAAGCGTTTACAGAAAGGGCTAACGAAGCTGCTTGCAGCCGGGCTGTTCGTTGCATCATCAGAGCAGAGCCTCAGTTTTCATGAGGCTCGTCACAAGGAAGCAGATATCCCTATGATACCATTCTAATCTCCCAGTGGGGCACACCCCTTAGAACGGGGGGGGGGCGGCGGTGAATGCTAAAATAACATTTGCAAATTAAAGACAGCTAGATTTAGACAATGAAATAGCTGCCACATCTCACCGTACTTCTGTCTGAGCTTCACTGGCTCCCTATCAAGCCTCGAATCGATTTCAAGATCCACTGACTGACTTACAAGTCGCCTCATTTGCTCGAAACAGCCAAACTAACCTATCCCGTATTTGCTTTTGTATGCTTGATACCATGCATGTAGCTAACCCTTGGGTTTGATTCTCTTGCAGCAAGTTGTAAAGCTCTTTAACAAGGCTCAACATCCAAGCCTGACTGCAAGGGCCGTGATAGCCGAGGAGGTAAGGTGCTCACTCTTCACGATCAATGTCGTGGGTTCGAATCCTGCAATGGCCGTTAAGGCTCTTCTGCAGCCACACAAACGAGCTGTTAAATCAGCAACATTTGATTGGCAGAACCCACAAGCATAGGGAAGGGAAACCCTTCAGTTTTCCTAGTCTGGCGACCCCTACGACTAGGTCAGATCTGTCGCCTGCTCTTCTTGATCATGGCTCCACCTATGGCAAAGCCCAGCAGACAAAAGCTATTCTTGGCGTCCGTCTGAAGGACCTTCGGATAGCTCTACTGTAAAACAAGCAGATGATCAGTCTTCACTATGACTTCGTTAAACGGATGACTTCATTGGACGCTTGACAAAGAACTACAACATGCGATTCATAGTAAAATCGAGGCAGTTGTGTATATCTAGCTGGCACATGACTAACATGTCACTTATTTTAACGTTCGAAGGCAAGCAAGTTCATTGGCAGGCACAACTTGACGGACACGGTTTATGCCTCCGGTGTCGGCATTGAGGCCCCCCTATTGTTTTTCGAAAATTAAGGAAATTTGCCTTAATTCTTAGCTTGGAGCTTAGTTTCGAAAGCTTCATAGCAACTACAACTGGTCTGATGGCAAGCAGTTTAATTTAATTAAATTAATACTAGCTTATTTAACAACCTCTTTTGTATAGCGACAGAAGAGCCTTAACGGCTATCACCACCTCTTGCAATGGCGATAAAGGATCGCCCACCGCAGGATTCGAACTCTTGACATCGGGACCAAGGTCGTGAAAAGCAACCGCCTTACCTAGTGTGCCATCACGGCTGACCAAAGTTTCACAGCACCATACTTCCTGAAAAACCATTAAATAGTTATGATTCCAAACGTTCGTGACCTCCAAGATATATCACCGTGATTCAATTCCAGGTGGCTTGTCTATGACGTCTTCAAGCCACGGTGCCAGCTGCTGCTCTAGGCAGCTCGAGGCATATGCCATGAAAATGCCCTGGGACCCATTACCAAGAGCTGCATGCATATAGTGAACTGGATGGAGAACCATCGAAGACAGGTGTTCTGGGTTAGCATCTACACGCTTGTTTGCCTCGGCATCTTTGCATACAAAGTTTACGGTGGGTATTTGATATGCTTTTTGTATCAATTACAATTTACTACTACGGCAAGCTACACAAACTGTTCTGCCTAACACTCATATGGTCTTTGTGGTTATGTGGTTATAGATGGAGAAACATTATTTCCTTTAATTACATGAAATGACGCTGGAAAGTGAGATTTCATTCAAATCATTTCCCTGTACTTCTTTTTATAGCAAGTGGGTGGAATGCCAGAGGCTTGAGCAGTATAAAACTAAAAGGCAACTAATGTCGGCCACACCAGTCGAGCCGTCCACCCCAACCTACTGGCAAAGTTCGACTTGCCCTCACGCACTATGACTCCTGGTGCTGCATCTCTGTCGATTTCTGTCTTTTAGTAGTTGTCGACCTGAATCTCCACTGGTTGTTTCTATTATTTTTTGTACTTTTTTTTGCGTGGTACGACAACAAATGGAAAATGAACTGGTGCATCTTCATGGTATGGAGGCGCTTACTAGAAGAGTGATATAGTTTCTTTTTTTCCACTGAAACTTAGCATATGAATAATCTTCCTCTAAATTTAAAGCACAATTTGCAGTCTATTTTGTAACATTTGCTCTGGTCCTTCTTGATTCGTATTAAAATTTTTAATTTGCAGACTATGCTGTAAAAACTGAGCATTTAGAAAATTTTAGTGCAACAACTACCTAACCTTGGTGTGGTTTTGTTGATTTACATATCAAGATATGTCTATTTACCTGCCGAAAGATTGCAGAAGGTCGGAAAAAACAGCACGACGAGGTGAGCAGAGCAAAAGACAAGCGACGACAGACAACAGTGGAACACTTGACTACTCACCAGAGGGTGGATCAAACCGTTGTCGCTCGGCATCCTAGCTGCCGGAACGGTCGGTACTGCTGCTGCTGCTGCTGCCACCGTGCTAACCGCTTCGGAGGCTTCGGCACCATTGGTCGAACCAAAAATAGCTGACTCGTGAGCAAGGGTTTCGGGATCCTGATCAACAATAAGAACTCCAGTTGAACAAAAAAGTTAAAACCATGAATGGTTTAGCAATGCCAATGATGGGAGCGGGCATGGTCAGCCCACATACTACCACACAATTACCTTCACGGCCTTGGCCTTCCCAGTGGCAACGACACCGGTCTTGAAGGAATGCCGCTTGAAACGCTCTGACTCTATCTCGTCAATCTGCTTCTGCCTCTTCTCTGCCTCCTCAGGAGTCAAGGGCAGCACTGATGCAGTCGCTGCTGCTAGTGCCTCAGCCGACCGGCCTTGGTGCAAAGTTTCATCAGAGGCAACTGCAAGTAGTACGAGTCTAGCAGGCCCCGCCAGGTGGAGATAAACTGCAACCGCACGGGGGCTGCTGCGATTCCATACAGGTCCAGTCACTCGACAGCTGGTTTAGAAATACATAGTTAACGCCGTGTTCCCTTTTTTCAGCCAAATTAGCCGTGTTGACATTCTGGTCTAGCATATCCACACTTGAGTGCTCTGTGTGTCTCATAGCGGATTCTTTGATAACTTGCTAAGTAGCCCGTGGATGCGCATGTATGGGTAAAAGAATAGGCAGGTTTCAAGAGTAGCCGACGCCCGTAGTGTAGTGGCCTGCTCCACACATCCACAAGCAGTCCTTCCTGCTAGAAAAACAGGCTGAGTGTGGCATTGTTCTGACTAGTCTCGTCCAAACGCTTGCAATAACCCAACTCACATAAGTTTATAATGAGATTATTAAAACTATGCTCAAGCTTTGGAGCTGCCAAGCTCGTTTGGTCCAGCGGTTAAGGTGCTCGCCCCGACCAAGGTTGGCTGAGGTCGTGGGCTCGAGCCCCGAGGCATGTGTGAAGCGCCTGAATAGAGATTTTTTAGTTCTCTTGGGGCGCTATACAAATGAATTATGTATATATTTTTTTACAAAGCCCCATTCCTTAGCTGAACTCTTAATTTAGCTGGCTGAATCATACTTTTGACACTCAAGTCACAAGCGAATGTTGTTTTCCACTTGGCTGGGAGTACGTAAGGCGTAGGCAATGACTGACTGCAAGGGATGCTACAAGTGTTCCGAATTTTAAATTCCCGAACCTCAGATATCTGACAGGCAGGTATGATGGTTTTTTTTTAAACATGATAGTGTGATTCGCATACATACAACAGATCAGAAGGAGACGTTGGGCTTCTACAAACACGTTACACCAATTTACAGCTCAGATTTTATGAAAACCAGGTGCTGAACATACGGCAGCTACAGCTGGCATAAGTGCCATCACAACTAAAGGATTGCAAAAATATAGATAAGTTTGCGCAACATCAACATAAGGGCTGGATAAGACTGATCGAGCAGCACTAATTTTTAATCAATGACGATCGAGCCAGCAGATGCAGCAGCTAATTCGGCTGCTCAGTCAACATTGCTGATGCGCCCAGCTTGTTCAATTCAGTTCTAATTGATTCAGCCAGCAGTTTAAATGAGCCTAATTTGTAATACACACTCAGGACCATATGCATGTACACAGGCCAGCAACAAGGTCGACGGACAAATGTTGCAATCATACTGGCTGGGCATCTTTACATTTGGCAGCAACATAGCAACCCTAAGCACACTGCCAGGCCAGTTAGTACTGTTTGGCAAATCCTTGTTTGGTGCTGATGCAAAGTGACCCAGCCAGTTGCCTGATCTGTACCCCGTAGAACGACATTGGAGCAATATCGACTGGCAGCTAAGACGGGGTATTACGGGGTACACCAGTAGCCTGTAACTGCGTGCACAGTAACGGCGCACACAGTTTCAG
Source organism: Cristatella mucedo (assembly GCA_009760855.2). Lineage (NCBI taxonomy): Eukaryota > Metazoa > Bryozoa > Phylactolaemata > Cristatellidae > Cristatella > Cristatella mucedo. The sequence goes on along the minus strand of WPIO01000062.1, from coordinate 1,300,922 downwards.
TAAAACTCAGGCTCTGCAGAATGTGCTGCTTCAGAAGAGACAACACAGAAGCTCTAAATGCATACATATCAACAGCATGCGTGTTAGTTTTTGGGCTTGCAATACATATTTTCACATGCTTTGCAGAACTTTAGCTTGCCTGGCATCGCATGGAAAATCTCTTATTGCCCGAACAAATTTACAGCCATAGCAGCTGTCGATATACGGTGTCGGCGATTTTTTTTTACACAGTGTAATGGATCAGCTAACAGCACGGCAATCGGACTAGCTGAATAACATCACCGAGCTGGTTTGGCCCAGTGGTTCAGGTGGTCGCCCCGATCAAAGTCTGGCCGAGGTCGTGGGCTCGAGCCCCATGGCATATGTGAAACGCCTGCATAGATATTTGAGTCCCTTAGGGTGCTATACAAACAGAAGTGATTATTTACTTTCGCTAAACACAGCTATCCCCTGAAGCTGTTGTAAAAATCACATACTTGCTTTTTCGATGGCCATCTGCATGCGAATCTTGACTTGCTCGGCAGGCGTCTACGTAATAAACGGTTGTGTGTGAATTTCCCACTTGCTAACACATACAACTCGTGAGGCACAACTGCAGGTACACAATCCAGGCAATTAAGATTCATACCAGCTCTGACATTGCTGACAATTGTTCATTTTCTCTCTTCGGGCTGAAACAACAGAATAGCCGCAAACGCTGCCGAATAAAATGCTATAACAGTTGCAAGCGGATAGTAAAAAAAACAGCAGCCATTTAAGAAAAGATGGTCTCACTACGGTGGCCCTCCGTGTAGCTCTAAAGTTAAAGAGCCACAACGGGAGCAAAAGGAACATACGAATGGACGATGCCAAATGAACAGCCACCCGAAAGGCATGCTTTCTGTCAAAGGGATGTCAGAGAGCTCTAGCTGAGCTGCACGGTCAATGTGGACATTACCTATAAGATCCAAACAATAAAGCTTCACTAATCTGTCATCCTACGTGAACTCCTCTGTGGACAATGCATGGCAGCCAGGGAATGCCAGAGTCACAACGAAGGACTTACATACACTCAAACGCAGAATGCATTTAAGAGGGCAGATGGATACCTTAAACAAGCTGCTACAACAACAATAATACATCTGTTATAGCACCATCAGAGAACTAAATCTCTTTCTAGGCACTTTACATTTGCTCCCATCATCCGATCGATGGATACCTTAAGCAAGCTGCTATCCCGTCATTCTAGATTGACTTAATCTTTGTCTAACAGCACCGAAAACATGCACGAGGTGTTTTTCTGGTCGAGTGAAAACTGGCAAATTTGTTTCGTGGTGGCAACTCGTCAATGGACTACATTTGATGCTCAACCACTAACACGAATCGTTTCCGAGGCACTTCTCGAGTGGGTTGCAATGCTTCCACAATAAACCGCGATGCAAAAGTCAATCTTGGGCATTGGCTGTGTCAAGCCATCAAGCTCAACAGCACAACAGTCAAAACCTACTCTGGTTAACTTTCGGGTCGATAAAGCAGAGTATTGCTGGCTTATTTAATAAACTTACGGTCTGGAACTACAGCCGACTTGCGCATAAGAATATCTCTTATAAGACTCTTATAACCTTACAACCTTATTAAGAAAGCAGTTCCTCAACCCAGATTTACTCTAGTTATTGTCTCACTCCGCATATGGGAATAATCCGCTGATAAGAATGGCCATTTTTATTCTTAAAAGCTGAATCGACTGTACTAATATGAACCAGGTTTTTACTACATCATATACCCCTATAATAAGCTAGGTTTATTAGTCTGTTTGGTTAGTCTGCCTCTGACATTATGTTTAAACAAAGGCCTGGGAGTGATATTTATAGTAACAATAGGACGGAAAGTATCGCAATTTAGAGTATCAAAACAGGGGCAGGGAAATAATTTGATTATTTGCATATTTAGCTGCAACATGGATTCTCATAGTTGCTAGAATTTCACACGACTAAAAAGGATTGTTCACAGGGCGGCAGTGGCATTCCAGCAGCTTGTGCTCTTCCTTGGCTGTTGCCCAAATAAACGATGGGTGCTTTCCTTATTTCTGCTTGGACCAGCTGCGTTGGACTATTGGAAAGCTGGCAGGAGTGAGCATGGCCTACCAGAAGCATGGCCTACCAGAAGTGTGCTGTGCCTTCCTTTGGTAAGACAATGGACATGCATAAATGGAATCTGCCCGTGATTCTTCATGGGGGAGGGAGGGCTAACGTATAGGGCGTGCTTACCAGCTTGGTCAGTGGACACTCATGGCTGCCTTCCAAAGCAAAGTTTAAAGTGATTTTTACAGATGCAAGCGAGTAATAATAACAATAATCAGGTCATCGTATAGCTTTACAACTGCCTGCTAGTGAAGCAATAGCCAAGCGCTATCATTTGTAATTAGTTCAGAAGCCTGACAGTAGGCGACTGACTCGCAGGCTGTATTAAGATAGAATTATAGAATTACTAACTACAAGGTAACCCAATCTTGAATCTCAGTGGCAAAATCAAGGCCAGCTGTGCCAAAGTTTAATGTTTACACTGCTGGTGCAGAGTTTGACAAGGCAGCACCAGCTGATTGCTGCTAAACCTTGTGAAGATCTTAAAAAACCCAGAAAGCATCTAGTTTGTAAAGATAAGCCTCAAGGGAAGGTAAACACATATTAGCTGATTCGACAGCCTCATTTATAAAGCACCAGAAGAGCATGTGCGACTAGCACTCCTGCTTGCAGTTAGCAATAGAGAATTGCCTGGTGCAGGACTCAAACCCAAGATCTGAGTCGTGAAGTGCGAGCACCTTACCCCTTAGCTAAGACCCAGAGCAGCAGCATATAGTGCTATACGGTCATACGTTGATCCACAAATATGGGTCGAATACTCTCAGTATACTGATGCACGCTCAGCTTACTCAATGCAGCACCTAAAATCCAGCACAGCACCATCTTTGAAAGCACTAGGAGATTCCATCAAGTCCATCGATGGATATGCAAACATCATCTAACACGTTACTATGTCACAAGGATCATTTCACGTGGCCAATGCACTTCATACTACTGTGGAGGTTTTTTTCTAGGCTAGATTAGCTTAAGCTATGTTGGCCCTTGTACATGCTTTGCAAAAGAGCACATCACGAATTACATAATAATAATAAAACACTAGATAAAGCACCCTCCGAGTACTGAATCTCTTGCTAGGCGCTTTACATTTGCTGCAAAGGAAATACGATCGAATGGTTAGAGGTAGCATGCTCGATAAACAACAAGAATAACATGGTAAGGGGTGACATGCACAGGGTCAGCAAGGAAGTGTGGTTAGTGGCAGCATGAACAGTATCAGCACGCATAAGCACATAAGGACAAATCACATGGACCCACTTGATGTTGTGATAAATAGATGGGTTTTTAGTTTCTTTTTAAATGTGGTCAAGTCAGAAGATGTCGCGACACAAGTCGGGAGTGAGTTCCAGGCTTTGAAAGCATACGAACTAAAGGCAGGGTCTCCAAAGGATTTGAGGTTTGTAGGTGAGCCGTGATGGCACACTAGGTAAGGCGGTTGCTTTCATGACCTCGGTCCCGAGGTCGTGAGTTCGATTCCTGTGGTGGGCGATCCTTTATCGCCACTGCAAGCGGTGGTGATACCCCTAAAGGCTCTTCTGTCGCTATACAAAGAGGCTGTTGAATCAGCTAGGATTTATTTATTACGTATAAGTAAACAGTTAGATTCCAAAAAGGGGTGGTACAATACTAAGCTTGGTGGGGGCAGTATATCTGATAGGTAGGCTGAAGCCAAAGAATGAAGGGACCTACAAGTGAGCGGCGAAACCTTGAAGTCGATGTGTTGCTTGACTGGGAACCACTGCCGGTCGGCGACAAGTGGTGTGATGTGGCAACAGCAACGCTTACTACAGACAAGCCTAGCTGCCGAGTTTTCGCACCAGCTGTAAGCGCCTGATTGCTGCGCAGGCCGGTAGACCAGCAAGGAGTGTTACAGAAGTCAAGACAGGATGTCACAAATGCATGGACCAAATTAGATAGTGGTATCCCTGTCTAAACAGGCCCGAATTTTAGCAATGTTATGTAGCTGAAAGTAGGCAGACTTGATTGTGGAGCTGACGTGGTCGTCTAACGAAAGGTTACTTTGCAACATGACACCTAGATTTCGTGCAGATTCAATAGGAGATATGCTGGTAGAGCTGATTTTGAGCACTAGCCTTTTCATTTCGGAATCACACTGGGTTTGCCCATAACTAGTAAGTTGGTTTTATCATCATTCAATTTAAAAAAATGTGCTGCCATCCATGTTCGGATGTCATCAATACAATGCAGCAAGGGAGTTGACAGAATTCGACATGCTGAGGGCTGGGAATGATCACAGCAAAGGTACAACTGACTTGTCATCCGCATATAAGTGAAAGCATAGATTGTGCTTGGAAATCACATCGGCAAGAGGAAGAGTATAAATCGTGATAAGAACAGGACCAAGCACGGAGCCGTGAGGTAGTGTAGAGCTTAGTGTAGGGCCATGTTGCATAGAGCAATGATATAGTGTAGAGCAATGACAGCATATGCTACAGTCAGTGATCTTCGTATGCCAACATGCAATTTCCAGCTGGATACTACACGAGGGTTCTGTACAACATACTGCAAAGCCGGGACGGAAGCATCCGGTCCTGGTTCTGTCCCATACGAATGGGCTTCGCCAGCAGCCAACATTGCGAAGTACCTTTGGCTCTGCCGGCTGGCACTCCTCGAGCGACTTCTGCTCCTGCTAGAAGACCGGCGCCGCTGAACACTGCGAGAGCGTCGACGTCGATGATCCTTCTTCGGAGAGCGCGCCGCAGGCGATGAGCTCCGCGACCTTCTTCGACGATCTCTACTTGACGAGCGACGGCGGCTCGGGGGCGAGCGCAAGCGGTCTCTGCTCCCACCACGCCTGCGTCCAGACGACGAACGGCTGCGAGATCTTCGGCGAGGCGGGTCGCGCGAGCGGGACCTCCGCTTGTGTCCCTTGCCCGACTTCTTATGCTTTGTATGGCTACGATTGTCATAGCTTGGAGACCTACAGCCGCCACAATCTCGTAACAATAAAACGTCGCAAGGTCTTCAGCCTTAGCCAAGAAGGTCGTGACCAAGACCAAATTCCTTCCGTAAGGTAAGCGAACGATCAGGACGGCGCACAAACCTGGAGCGCGAACGCGAGCTTGAACCCTTCTTCTTCTTGCGCTTGCGGTGCTTCCTGGAGCGGTCCTCGCTGTTTGAGCGACTCCCCATTATGGGTTCTCAGCCAATATCGGGTCTGGTCACATCTAATTGCAGCTCAAGTCTAACGCTCGCTCGTGAGCCACCGACAGGCACGCTGCAACCGCCCGAGCGCCCTAACCTGAGGTTGTGAGAGGTTGTCTGCAGCCAAGGTCGGTCACAGTTTACTTCCGTTTGTTAGCGGACCAGCGTTCTTTAGACACACTCGAAGCTAAAATATAAATTCCAGTTAGAGGAAAAATCATTACTTTAATTACATGACATGCTGTTTATCAGGTCCAACCGACCTGCACTGGCTCCCCACCAAGCAGCGAATGCTCCCTATCCCCATCAAGCAGCGTATTGACTTCATGGTCGTGTCGCTCTCATATAGCCTTCCGTACCTACGCAGACGGCCCTCCATCGAATATTTACAAGTCAGGCTTCCCATGGCAGAGCACGCTGCTCTGATCTAGTCGTTTGTTTGTGCCTCGAATACAGAGGTCGGCAAACTCCGATCTTTAGGTCAGATCCGGCCTAGGTAGTGCTCCAGTCCGGCCTAGCAGCCCCCCTAACCCGAGGACCTCGACGATGTAGCCTCGGTTGAGCCGATCGAGTGAGCGGCTCCCGTCTCGGTCCCGGCAGGGCATTATGCCCTCGGCTCATTAGGAATAGAATTGCACACAACGATCCTTGCAGCTGAGTTTAATTTTCAGCAATTACCCTGTCCCTTGTTTTTCAATACCGTAGTTTCCTATAGAGATGCGGGCATCCTTATTCATCAGGTCAATTGATCGCCTTGTGCGTCGCCTAGTTTCGACTAGTGGCTGCGCTGCTTCGATGCTCGAGGAGTTTGCAATTTGTGCAGATGCCCTTCCTCCAATTGCCGAACCCCATCCCCCATTTTGAACGGATCCGAGCCGAGTAAGGAAGGGTAAATGAAGCATATTAAGCAGTAAACACTCTACCGTAATAAAGGAATCCTCGGGCACCTATAGGTCTGAAACCCGGACAGTTATGTGTGCACCTGCTGCTTCTGCTGTAATTATCGAAGCGCCTGGCACTAATGCACATGCCTTGATGATAGGAATATTACCTTTTACGACATCGTCTAATTTTTCGCCAACCTCGGTTCCACCATCGGTTGTCAAAAAATTACCCGATATCGCAAAAGGCAACATTCTATCATCACTAGACTCAAATCAACATCAATTAGCATAAATATTTTTACCTTATATAGCAAATGTCTTCACGAATAAGCCAAAGAAATTCTTTCCTTTTTGAATCTAGAAGGTTAATGAACATTGATTTCAAACCATCAAGTAGAAAATACGTTGGAAAAAAGGAAGACTAAACAAAGTTGCTTTTATAGAACCTGTTATTTCTGCTAATGGAAATACCTTAACTTTTTCTTATAAATCAAAAAGAACATATGCAGACTTTGAGTCACTTTAAGAGTCTCTTAGGTATCAAACAAATGAATTACTTAACAGAGTTAGAAGTTCATGGAGGTTTGTTAGAGTTCATTTTAAAATATCATTCGACATGAGAATGTTTAATAATGGAGACATAGAAAAAAAGGAGCTCAATCAAAATCAATGTTAACGATGGATAGTGAATCATCTAACTCAATATATGAAAAAGTAATGCTTTCTTCAGGAACTAATTCTGAGATGTTAGTAGAAAGAAATGTTGGTTCTGGATGGTTATTTATTGGTTATTATTCATTCTCTGTTGTTATTTCTAAATACATACCTTTAAGCGGTGGTACATACATTGAAACACCTGAATATCTTGTTAAGAAAAAGTGTATAATTTAAAAAATCTTAATGATGAGTTTTGCGCTTTGTGGTGTGTTTTAAGATCTCTAAACTCAATAGAAAGAAATATGTGGAAAATAAGTGACTTAAAAACGATTTTAGCTAATAATCATTCTAATCTTCTTAATGAGATTGAATGGCCTTTAATGGTTAAAGATGTTAATAAATTAGAGAAAGCAATGAATGTTAGTATAAATGTTTATTCATGTGGGTATAAAGAATCAAGGGTTTCACCACTGAGAGTTGTAAAAAAATCAGACGAGAAAGAAGGTAGACATGTAAATCTTTTGCTAGTTGTTAAGGGTAAAAAAGAGCATTATATGTTGATTAGTAATTTTAATTCATTATGTAGACCACCAAAGTCTGGAGGAAAAAAGTATTATTGTCTTAGATGCTTAAATAGATTCTTTGATAAAAAACAAGTAGCTAATCATTTAGAAATATGTGAAAGTATGAACTCTGGAAACACTGTTTATCTAATGCCACATGGTGATAGTAAGTTTATTAAGTTTGATTCTTTCAAACATCTTAATACATGCCCATACGTTTGTTATGCTGATTTTGAGTGTATAATTGAAAAACAAGAAAATTCTTCAAAACACATACCATGTTCAGCTGCTTTTATCATAGTTGACTGGAAGGGGAAAGTTTTTGATAGGTTTATTAATGTTGGATCTGATTGTGTTGTTAAGTTTCTACGAAGATTATTTGAGTTATCAGATTTCTTGAAAAGCACATTGATTGAACATAGTGGAGAAAGTAAAATGGATAGTTTAACTGAAAGTGAATATAATGAATATGAAAATGCTTTATTATGTTGGATGTGTAAAGAACCATTCAATTCCAAAGTAAGTGATTTGAGAAAAGTCCACGATCACTGTCATCTAACAAATAAATATAGAGGCCCAGCGCATCATATTTGCAACTTAAAAGCTGGAATTAATTTTAGGAGATGGCAACTTCCTGTTATATTTCACAATTTTAGAGGGTATGACTCACATATAATTGTTAAAGCTCTTGAAAATTTTAGCGTTGAAGCACAACCAATAGCTAATAATCTTGAGAAGTATATGATGTTAAGGGTTAAAGATACTCTTTTTAAGGATAGTGCACAATTTATGCTTGGTTCATTAAGCTTTATAGCATCAACAATGGGTAAAACCATTGATTGTTTTCCAATTTCTAACAAAGTCTTAAGTGAACTTTATCCAAATAAAAACCTTAATATGCTAGCAACTAAAGGAGAATATCCTTACGAGTTCATGGATTCTTTTGAGAAGTTTTTCACTTCATCTCTTCCAAGTAAAGATGATTTTTATTCAAGTGTTTACATGACTGGTATATCCGATGAAAGTTATAAAAAAGCAAATGATGTTTGGAAAGAGTTTGATTGTAAAAATATGTTAGAATATCATAATTTATATCTTCAAACAGACGTTTCATTGCTTGCTGATTGTTTCGAAAGTTTTAGAAAAGGATTGGTATCAAAACTAAAATTAGATCCAGAAAACTTTGTAACAACACCAAACTTCTCATGGAATGCAGTATTCTGGTTTTCAGGAGTAAAGATTGAGTTATTGTCTGATAGAGAGAATTATGACATGTTAAAAAAATCTATTCGTGGAGGAATATGTCAGGTTAGCAGTAGACTTGTTAAGGCAAATAATCCTTTAGTTCCTGATTATGATAAGGATAAACCAATAACATGGATAACTTACCAAGACGCAACAAGTCTTTATCCTACCGCAATGATGGAGCTTCTTCCACAAGGGAACATTATTGAAATTTCAAATGAAGGGTGGGATATTGATAGAATTCTTAAGTTAGAGGATGAATCAGATACTAGTTACTTCTTTGTTGTTGATATCGAGTACGATCCAAAAACTAAAGAGTATTATCATGATTTACACAATGAATATCCATTATGCGCTTCTAATAGAGTTGTTAATTGTAGTGAATATTCAAGTTTTCAAAATAAGTTCAAAGCAGGAGCAAGTAATATTCCAAAGTTAATATGTGACTTTAATCCAAAAAAGGATTATCTTCTTCGTTATAGATATTTAAAGTTCTGTTTAACACACGGAATGGTTTGTGATGTATAGAAAGTTTTCAAGTTTAATCAATCAAGATGGCTTAGACCTTATATTGAAATGTGTGCTGAAATGAAAGCATTAAATTCAAATAAAAAGTTTTTAAGAAACCTTTGGAAACTTATAATGAATTCATTCTATGGTAAAACCTGTGAAGATGTTGAAAAAAGAGTTAAAACTTATTTAGTAAGTACTATCGATGAAGCAGGAAAAAGGAAATTTAATAAACGAATAAGAGATCCAAATATGGTTAACTTTAGAGACTTTGGAGAGTATTTGACAATCTTCAAATGAATCAATCTAAAACAAAATTAAATAAACCAATATTCCTCGGTAGTGCAATTCTAAATTTATCAAAGCTACATATGCAAAAGTTTTATTACGATGTTATAAAACAGAAATATGGAGACAAGATTAGTTTAATCTATACTGACACTGATTCTCTAATTATGAACGTTGAAACATCTAATCTTTATGATGATATGAAAGCAATGCCTGATTATTTTGATGATGATACAATCGGTAAATTTAAGGATGAGGCAGAAGGAAAAGTAATGTCAGAAGTTTGTGCTTTAAGACCAAAGCTATACTCTGTAAGTATCGTTGATGCTGAAAGGAAAGCTGCCGCAAAATGAGTAACAAAAGCAGTTTTAACTAAGACTATGGGACATGACACATTTGTTAGTTGTTTAACTGAAAGTATAGAAATTTTTAAAGGTAAACAAAATGAGAAGTTTGGTGAAAGTCAAATTAGAAAGTTTCATAAAATATCTCAAGATAAACACGAACTATTTACTAATGAGATGGAGAAAGTTGCACTATCACCATTTGAATCAAAACGTTACTGGCTAGATTGTGGTCGTTGTAGTTATGCTTATGGGCATTAAGATTATAAGATTGAAAAAGCTTTAATTGAAGGTACTAATCCAGGTCGATGTTATAAATGTATTTAACAAAAATAATTTCATTATTATAGAAATGGAAAACGAAAATCCAGAGTTTTTAAAAGTTGAAGAAAGCTCTATGGATATAAATATTTCAGATACTGAGTCAATATCAGATACAGAATCCGAAGATCCTGATTATATACCTGAATCCGAATCCGAATCCGAATCCGAATCCGAATCTGGGTTTGAGTCTGCTGAAGACGACTTTACTTTTTACACTGAATCTGATGATATACCACCACTTAGAAGTGATTATGTAAGTGAAGAAAATGAATTATAAAAAAATAATTATACATATATAGAAATGGACGTCTCGAGAATTCTAAGCTGTGAACAATCCAGGGATATGGCTGTAAAGATCTGTCTTCAAAAACTTAAAGGAAATGATCAACGAATAGTTAGGCACTCTCTCGACAAACTTATTCCAGATTGAGAGAGTTCGTTTGTTAGTGTTCTTATAGAGATTTGTGAAGCTTCTGATAAACTAATGGAATGTAGAGGTAAGATAAATGAAATGCTTGAAGAAGCATCTAAAAAATTAAAAACCCCAAAAACAAAACAAGGAGTACAAATTAATTAAATTAACTATGTCCTAATCTTTATATAGAGAAAAATGGATCAACAAGTTTCAAGAATTTTAGAAGATTATGATGCTGAAAGGATTGCTAGAGCATTCTGTGGTTTTCCAAAGATTTCTTCTTGTGTTCCTAAAGAGCTTCGTAGGAGTATTTATTTATTAGAAAGTTCAAAAATTTCTGTTCTTTTACAGATTTGTGATTTAAATGATATACGTCAAAAATTGGATGATGAATGGGAAATAGATCATTCAAAATACAATGATTTCATTAGTAGATTTGAGCGTAAATATCAAGACTTAGGAAGTATTAGTTTTAGTGTTAAAAGGAGTGAAACTAAAGAAGATGAGGAAAAGATTTATGAAAAAATTTCAAGAATTCTTTGTTGTGATAATGCTGTAGCATTTGCAGTTGAAATGGCTAAGCCTTATAGAAATTTTTATTATGCTATTAGAAATTTTAGAAAATATAAAGACATTACTTCTGATCTTTATTAGAGACTTTATGAATTAGATGATTCAAAAATTTCTGGCCTTTTAGATGTTTGTGACGCATATGATATATTTGTAAAAAGAGAGAAAGAAATTAATAAAGAAATATCAAAGTTAAGATATTATGAGTTTTTAGATGTTAAAAAACAATATAGTTTTTATTTTTAGATATTTGTAGTAACATTTTTTAACTTATAGAGAGAAAAAATGGATAAAAAATTGTTTCACTCATATAAAACCAGATTTGGAGGATTTTTAATTGTGAGTATGCTGAAGCGATGGCTAGAGTATTTTGTTGTTTTTCAGAGGTTGATTCATCTTCTTGTGATGGGTATTGTAAAAATATTTCTTGTGAAGGGCTTTGTAGTAATATTTCTTGTGTGGGGCTTTGTAACAATGTTTATTGGTTGGAAGAATCAAGAATTTATTTTCTTTATCAGGTTTGAGATGCGGATGATATGTATAAAAGTAAAAAGATGGAGTATTCTAAAGAAAAATCAAAATATAAAAAACTCATTGAAGATTTTAGACAGAAATACACATCTTTTGAAAATATTAATATGATAAAGGACGGAGTTAAAGAAGATGTGGAAAATATTTATGAAAAAATGTCAAGAATTATTTGTTGTAGTGGTGCTTTAAAAGTTGTAAGACTTGCGGGTAATTATGGTTTTTTAAAAAGAGTTCCTTTAGATCTTTATAAGAGACTTTATGAATTAGATGGTTCAATAATTTCTGACCTTTTAGATATTTGTGATGCATATGATATACATAAAAAAGTAAAGTGGAATATTTAGAAGCAAAATATAATTACTTTAATCTTTTCAAATTATTTTTAGATACTTGTAAAAAAATGAATTAAACGATTCTTAAACCTTGTATAGGGAGTTGGATCAGGAAGTTTCAAGAATTCTTTGTTGTGAATATGGTGTAAGAATTGCAAAAAAGTTTTGTGGTTTTGAAGATGATACCCCATATATCCCTTCAGATCTTTATAAGCATATGCTTAAACTACCAGCACCAAAAATTTGGGTTCTTTTAGATGTTTGTGATGCATGTGACAAAATGAAAAAAAAGAAAAAAGTATACTGCAGCATTTGATAAGTTTCATCAAATATTTGATGATGTAAAAACAAAATACTAATCACTTTTAATTTTCTTTTTTTTATATAGGAAATGCAGAACGACGTTACCGATCCCAATCTTGCTACTAGTGCTACTCTTCTGAAATCTTACGTTGATTATCTTGTTAGGTCAAGAATGACTGCATACGATCAACAAACACTTGATTCAGATATTTCAGTTATGACTGACAACTCAGTTAAGAAATTCTATCTCGATGAATGTGATATCGAAGCTCAAAAAATCATAACTGCAGGCTTAACTGATGTAACAGCAAATCTTGAATCTACTGTAAGGTCTAAAGTAGACGCACTTCTTGACGATCCTTCTGAAATCTCTAGCTATACAACATGGATTGCATCTCAACTTCCAACACTCTCAACGGTTATTTCAGGAGTTTCAGGAGTTAAACCAGACATCTCTGGAATCGTTAAAGACGAGTGTTATGCGATTCTTCCTGACCTATCTGATGGTGTTAGCGCAAGACAAAAGGCTACTGCTGCAGCTCTAGAAGCATAATTAATTTAATTAAAACAAAAATAAACATTATATAGAAATGGGTATTGAAACAAGGAGTAGGGATTGCCTTAATGAAGTTCAAGGTCAAAAACATTCAAATTTTAAGATTTGTTCATATCCTATGGGTAGAATTGAAGACATTAGATCAACATTACTAAACGCTGTTAAACTAGTTATTGAGTATAAGGCTTTAAGAATCAATCACTCTGAACCAGAGATTGCAAACATATTTACTAAGGTTAGAGATGGGTCAATCTTTGAAGAGTTTCTCAACGACTTAAAAATAGAAAAAATAAATAAAATTAAATCAGAAGCTTACTCTAAAAAAATAGAACTAACAAAACAAATAAAAAAGAAATAGATCAAGGAAAAGACTTTGAACCTCCGGAAGAGTTGATTGAAGAGACTATGGATTGGTGGATTAAAAAATATTTACAAATATATAGAAAAATGCCAGATTTGAGAAAAGATTTTGCTGTAAAAAAATATGAAGAGACTGTTCAGTTTAATAACAAAATTAGGGCGTGTCTAATGAATCTAACAAGAGCTAGATATGTACTTAAATTCATAAATATAGTAATAGCACTAGGAGTAACTATTTCAAGTACTTATGTTCAAGTGTTACCATCTATTACCCACGCTGTAACTGTCTTTTCAGCTCTATCTGTAATGTTTGTATTAGTTGACGGTGTGCTTACAGAAATAGACAAACGTAAAAGAAATGCTTTAAGTTCTAATTATCAAATTATCTCAAAGATTACTAACGCATTATCTGATGATGAGATTACAAAAGAAGAGTTTGAAGGGCTTGTACTAGTAGACTCAAAAACTGAAATTAATCTGGGTTAACAACTTGTGAATGGTGGATCTAAATATTTACTATTCTAACTTTCTTAACTAAACTAATTTCAATAACATCAGAAGGACTAGGTGTTCTAAATCCTGCGTAACTTAAAACACGATAACTAATATTGAATGTTATTATTTTTTCATCCTTTCTTCAGATATAGAATTAGTTAACAACATATAATCACCTTCCATCATTGGTTATCAAAAGAATTAGATGATATAGCGAAAGGAAAAATTCTATCATCACTAATTAATTTAATTAATTAATTAATTTAATATCTTTATATGAAAGACTCATTATATTGTAAGTTTTAAGGAATAACATATCTTTTTTCTCCATTTGTTTTATCTATCGATGTTGAAGGAGAATAATAAACACCTTTAACCAATCCAATCTCTATATAATCTAAAGGCGTTGGTGCTGTCAAATACGGTTTATTTAAAACTGGGTATTAAATAGTAAAATTGAGGGTGACTTTTGAATTAGTATTTGAAATGTTAAAGTTCCTTGGTGAACGCTCTAATAAAATCATATTATCAACAACTCCATCTTCATTATATGGTAATACACTAATAAAATTTCTACTATATTCAATCTTATGATAAAAGTTTCTAACAATTATATCACCTGGTATTAATTCTTCTGTTGTCTTTTTAATAGTGATAGAAATATTTGCTTTCATAACTCTATACGAAACATTAAGTTCCAAATATAAAAATGAATTATTATAGTAAATTGATTTAGAAGCTTTATAGCTTGTTAGATTATCAATATAATTAGTAACACCATTTGTTACATTATTTATATCGTCTACTTTTATCATTATTTGAGTATACACTACTTTTTTATATTAATATCAGATAGTTTTGATAAAATTAATTTTCCTTTATCAGATGAAGAAAATGTTTGCGATGGTGAGCCAATATTTGTAACGCTTTTTACATTTAAATTACCACCACATTTAATAAATCTTGTGTTAGCAATGATACTAGAGTAATATTCTTCTTCTATAGACTTTAAGTACCACATATGAAGTGTTCTATTGGGGATTAAATCATTTGGTTGATAATTATTTAAATTTAGATCATTTCTTATCATTATTAACCTGTTAACACCTAAATTTCCACTTATATTACTTGAAGAATATAGGTTAACTTTTGTATCAACATATTGTTTTGTTGCAATGTCAGAAGGATTCACAGGATCAGATGTCCTTACATATTTTTTTGATTTTGCAGATAAATTTCCACTTATACTCTGATCTGATTCTGAACCTTTTCTTAGATAATTATTATCAACAAATTTTTTATTAACAACTTCTAATGAATCAATTGTCTCTCCAACATTTGTTATTCTATTGCTTGCAAAGTTTAACGTTCCACCCATTTGTAAATCTCTTTTAGAAAGCATTTAATGTAGTGCTATATAAATTGTTATGTTTATTGTTTTATCAAATAAATCGTCTGTAGATATGAATAAAGAGCTCTGTACAATTTTTTTACTTGTATTTAGAGCATAACTTCCAAACAAATGAAAAGTATTTTGAGATGCAGTTACTCCATTTGTTGGGTAAGGAATCATATATCTTTCAATGTTCTGAGTTAATGAATATGTTGTTGAAAGTACAAATATACCTCTAGGGACATAAACATCTCCTAAATCACTTATCCATTTTCCATTGAATGTTCTACGTCCAGCTAATGTTTGTAATGAACCATCAATATGGCCACTCAATTGTATAACTGCTACATTTCCATCTGTAGTTCTATTTAGATAATTAAGATTAGCACCATCATTAAGATTAACAGGGTCATTTTAAATTTTAATAAAATTATTTTGCATATCTAGACTTCCATTAATTACTCCTCCTTTAGAACTAACGAAGTTTGTGTCTAAATATTTTTTATTAGGATATAATAATAATAATCATAAGGAATAGCACCAACGGGATCACCACTAGCAGTAATACTTCCATAGACATTTAAATGACCTGTAATATCTCCACCAGTAAGTGGTAGCTTAGTATCAGCATAATCTTTCGTTGCAGCATCACTATGATTTATAGGATTAGCAAGATCTACTATTCTAAAATTTTTCATATCGATATCTCCATCAGCCGTAGTTCCTCTTGATACTTTTGTAACGAAATTGGTATCTATATATACTTTCTATTTACAGCATCTCCAAGATCAACAGGATCACCTAAATCCTTTATCAAATTTTCATTCATACTTAAACTACCTGTAAGTACATCACCACTTTTTTTAACGTAATTTTTTATACCAATTCCTTTTCTTTTAGGTCTGAGCATTTCTATACAATAGTAAAAAGAAAATCAATGTAGGTTATTCCACTTGCAACAGTAAATTTATCGATAGCATATCTACACGTTCCATCAATGTTAATTATTAAAACTAGAGTACCACTTACTCCATACGTCGATTCACTTGTTAATTCTACGTATGCATTTGTTTTATTAGTTGCGTACATAACTCCACTAACCATTGAAAAGTTTGGTAATACTCCTGGAAAGAATGTTTTAAAATTAGTATTGTATGCAACAATATCTCCAGTAGTCGCAATAACAGGTATATCCCCAGGCGTGAGTTGTTGGAATTGAAATTTGTTTCCTGTACTACCATTAGCTGTAATACTTAAACCAAGCATATCAAGATAAAATACGGTTGGATAAGTACCAGAGCCTGCTCCAAAATACCTAAATGATATTTGTTTATTATTATCTACATACTGTTTTGTCACAGTATCAGAGTCTTTTAAGTTAGTAGTATTCTTATTTCCCATATTCATACTTGCAGTTGCTTTACCTTTAAACACTTGTGTCATACTTTTTAAGAGTCCATAGTTAATCACTTTATAAGGTCTTAAATCACTGCATACAGATCCATCAGCAGAGTTTCGTGATATACCAAAAACATTCTTACAATTCAACTGTGATGACATCTTTGCATTAGTCTTTGAAAGAAGCCCTGACATACTTGAAACGGTTGCTAAGTCACCTATAACATTTGTAGCAACACTTCCTCCAAAGTTTGAACTAAATCCATAGTTCAAATTTATTGCATCACCAGCATTAAGAGGGTATGCTAAGTTAGTTACTCTATTTCCGTAAGCGTTAAGATCACTATAAATAGAACCATTAATCTTTCTAACTTTTTCCATTCACTTATAATATATGAAGAATAAAAAAGGAAAAGGTGTCGATAGTATAAAAGAAGGAGTAGATACAACTAAGGAAGTTGTTTCAGGCATTACAACGGCAACAGAAGTAGGTTCTAAAGCAGTTATAAAGATAGTACCTAAAGTTGCTATGAAGCTGTCCTTACAGGCCTCAAACAAGATCGCAAAGATCGTTCCAAAGGTATTACAATCTTTCAAGGTCATCGGAACAGCTATAAAAGCTCTAGGAGGATTTCTATCAGGAGTAACAGGAATAGTAGATCTTGGTTTGTTTATAAAAGAAATCGTAGATGATATTTCTTCAGGTAAATATGGTCAAATCTTCTGGAAAACAATGTCAGATAAAAAAGAAGGACTCTCAAAGATGGTTGCAAGTTTGGAAGTAGGTTTCTACATTAATGAGATACTATTAGAAGCTGAAAAAGCAAATAGTGATTGGTATTTAGATCCTAGTAAGTTTTTATCTGATACTTTTGGAGAAGAAGTTTCTTGGGATGCAACTCAACTTGATCCTATAGCATGGAAGAAGAACTTTCTTGAAATGAGAGGAGGCTTTTTACCTGCTATTCCAGCTATCATCGCTAGCATAGCAAGTGTAATAGGAACAGTTGGTTTAGCAGTTTCAATAACTGTAGCAGTTGCAGGATTGATAAAAAAAATAGTAGATGGAACAATGTATACTGCTAGAGTACCTAAAATGAATACTCATGAAGAGAGAATGAGTGCTTTATCACTTCAAAAAGAAAGATTAAATAATGCTATTGTAGATTTGAAAAACATGATAGAACTACTTGAAAAAGGGGTTGATATAGATCTAAGTGATAAAGTACAGAATTCAGAAGTAAAAAACAGACTAACTTACCTTAATAAGGGAAGAGAACTTGTAGAAAAAGGAGGTGTTAATTATAGTGAAGATTTAAAACGAGACATAAAAAAAGTAGAAGCTTCTACTGTTGGTGGTCGTAAAACATGTGACTATAAAGCTGAGAGTGCGATGCTGTTGAGTAATCTTTTTGCACAAGGTAAGAGTCAACAAGAAATATATAATGAAATGATTAAACTTAGAGACGATTTAAAGCGATGTAAAAATTAATAGTCAGTGTAGCGAACTATTTTATTGTCTTCTGTTAAAGTATAAGTAAAATTAAGTTTTGCAAATTGGAGATGTAAACGTATGGCTTCCATATCCCTAGCAACGGCTGCTTCCTCTATATCATCAAATAAACCAATATAATAAGAAACTTTATTTACTTCTACTCTTGACAACCACTTTTGTGAACGTTCACTCCAACACACCCCAATAAAACCAGAAGCATTATTTTTTAGTTTTCTTCTATTTCTTTGATTTTGACCACAAGTCGCTTCACGTAAATTATTAAAGGAATTATTTAGTTTATCATTATCAATGTGATCAATCTCATTCAAGGGTTGTTTACCAGTTACAATCAACCACGCCAGTCTATGAGCAAGGTACGCTTTTCCATCAATTTTTATTTGTCTATAACCACAAACTGTCATCACTCCAGCTTCTTCTCCTCTAGAAATACGCCCACGACTTTCATTCCACACAAACTTACCTGTAAAAGCATTGTAAGATAATAATTCATTTACACGTTCTCTAAAATAAGTTAGTTCATCTTGATCCATTTATAAATAGTTTTATAAATGTTTAATATAATTATATAGAATGTATAGTGAAGTCAAACTTGATCTATCTGATCACCAAATTGATCTTATTCATAAATCTAAGGAACCAATTTCTATAAGATTAAAACATGCTGATTTAAGCGGTACCAAATCTATTCTTGTAACTGATACTCAAAAAAGAAGAATAGAAAAGTATAAGGCTAAAGGAGTGGGAATGCAGTTGAATTTTAGTCTTAAACAGTTAAAGGCAAATAGAAAGCATGGTTCTGGTATTGTAGATATAATAAATAAGATATCTGGAGGAAGAGAGTTTCACTTAAAGTTGCCAGCAGGAGTAAAATCAAAATTTGTTCCAGACGGAAATTTCAATAATACTCATAGATATAGTTATGCGGGTCCGGGAACTAAGTTCGCTCAAAGAATGGAACAGGGCTACCAAGGCGTTAATGATCTTGATAATCGTGCACTTATCCATGACCATACATATACAGAGACTGGTGGAATGCCAGAACCAAGAAGAACAGAAATACGGAATCTGTCAGACCTTGTTCTTGCTGAAAGTTCTGCCCGTATTGCTCTTGATCCTAAGCAGCCTGCTTATGTTAGGGAAGACGCTAAAACAGTGGCAGCTATCATGGCAGCAAAGGCAAAATTGGGCTTAGGTATTGGTGGAATGTTAAACGATTCATTTGCAACTGATTTCTTAAAAGATAAAGTAAACAATCCATCAAGTTTAAATAAGATAAAAAATTATGCCCGAGGCATTGTTGATAGAATGCTAGACATTAGCAGAAAAAAGATATAAAAAATTAACTAACCTAACTAATTTTTATTTTTGTTTTTATTTTTTAATAACCTAATAATCAGCAGCATTGAAATCTCCTCGTTTTACAGAATCATAGACTTTAACTTGATCGAGCTTTAATCTAATATTAAGTCTTTCTTCAGAATTATAAGAGTCTTTAGTAACATAACTTCCGTCAAGGATACCAGTAATAGAAAAGTCATTTCCAAGTTTATTAACTACATCAGCAATAGAACTTAACTTCAACTGTTTATTTTTTTGATCGAAGAATATACTTGGCTTGATACCAAAATCAATTCGAACTCCAATTGTAGATCTTCTATTCAAGTCATATCCCTTGAAATCAAGTTTCTTACTAGACCTTTCTGCAATGTCTTTAATAGATGGCATTATGTCTTCAGTGATGTACAACCACATGTTGTAATATTGCTTAGAATCTTTTGAAGTCCTCTCTTCAATGTGAACTCGAGCTGGCTTTCCTTTTGGAATTATGACTGAAGCATTTTCAAGAACTACGAATTTCTTATTCTGGATTTCCATTTCTATAAATGGTAAATAATTTGTTTAAATCATATTAATAATTCCATTGTTGTTCCAAAATCAGTCAATTCCATTAGTTTTAAGAAGATTAGACACCTTTTTTCACAATCTTTCTGATTGAACTTTTGTAATTGAAATGTTTGAAAAGATGGTATATCACCAAAGTAACTTATTACCTCTGGCATTGGTGGTGCTCCAAAAGAATCAAAGTAAAAAAACTTAGACCCTTCTTTCTTTAATGCGACCCAATGATATATTGCAAGGTGTGAATTTCCAGTGTTACAAATAAGACATTCATTCTCTAAAGGCTTTGTGAGTTCATCTCTTGCAAAGACACCTCTAAAGTTTTTTATATCTAATTCTTTTATATAATTATTTATTTCTATATCTGTCAAAGCTGATGATTTTACTTTTTTTTAGTTTCTCTATCGCACTTTTAATCTCACCAATTATTTTTTGTTCACTTGCTCCTCTTCCAATCCTTGAGATAAAGATCCTTCACCAACAGCAACTGGAACAGGAGTACTTCTTAGTTTAACAAACTTTGATTTCTTTTTTCTACAAATTGTACAAATTCCTTTCAATCATTCCTCTCATTCCTTTTGTGCTATCCACCTCAACATACTCCTCATGGATTGTATCAGTCGACTTTTTACACTTCATACAATAAATCTCCATATACAAATATAAAAATTTTTAATATAGAATGTCTTTGAAAGTTAAGCCTTATGACTTTGGACAGGATACTGCTACAGGTCATGAAGAACCATTACCTAAAATACCTATTAGGGCATTAGTTTTAGGTCCTAGTGGGTGTGGTAAGACACAATTAATAATGAATTGGATATTTTCATTAAAATTAAAGTATGATGCTTGTACTATTATTGCAACAAGTTTAGATCAACCAATGTATCGAGGATTTATAAGTATGACAAAAGAGAACCCTGCATTTGTTTGGGTTGGTGGAGTAGATGAAATGCCAGATGTTGATTCATATAAGAAATGTAGAAATGTTGTTGTGTTAGATGATGTTATAAATGAAGATCAAAGTACCATAGAGGAAGGCATAAAAAAAAGGAATATATTTTATCTTTCCCAAGGATTTACAAATGTTCCTAAAAGAACTATAAGAAACAATGTAAACTTTATAATAATATTCAAACAAAACAATAACGATATAGAGTATATACGTCGTTCATATGTTGGTGATATAGATGTAAAGCAATTTAAAGATTGGGTTGATTCTTGTACAAGGGAAGAATTTGGTTATTGTGTTATAGATCTAACTAAGACTGAAAAAAGGAAGATTTTGGTCTGTTGATGAAGAAGGAAAACAACTAATAACTATTTTCAATAGTTAATAGGAAAGGAATGATTAACGGAAAGTTGTTTCAAAGGAAAATTAGAAAATATGAATATAGTGTTCAAGAAGCTCTTGATTTAGAAAACTTATATAGTAATTTGGACAAGTTAAATGTTGCAACCATACTTAACAACGGTGAAGAAATGGCAAGAATAGAAGCTGAAATTGTTGCTAGAGATCAGATAGAACATAAACTAAATGAACGTGCTTTAGAGCATTCAAAAAATGATTCAGGTGGTGTTGATTTTAATAAACTTAAAATACTGAGACCTAAACTTGCAATTCAAATGGAGACTAATAAACTAATTGAAAAGGCGATACAGCCTAAACCTAAAGAACCTCAAGATGTATCTTGAGTTTTGAAAAAAGCAATTGCTGATATTACATCTGGAAAATATAAAAAAGCAATAACAAGAGTAAATCAGGCAAAGAGTAATGCAGCTAATCCAGAAATAAAAGAAATTATTGATGGTGTTCAAAGGGCAGTGGCAGAAAGTCTTAACATTAATCCATCTACTGGTACTCCAAAGATTAAGAAAGGAGTTATAAAAGAAGTTGAAACAAGTGCACCAAAGAAAAGAGGGAGAAAAAGAAAAAATGATTTACCATCTGTAAGTGTTATAGAACCTAGTATAGAACCTAGTATAGAACCTGCTGCTAGTGTTATAGATCCTAACACGACTGAATTTATAACTGTTACTAGTACACCAAAGAAAAGAGGAAGAAAAAGTAAAACTGCTTTACCAATTAAAAGTGTTGAAGAACCTGCTACAGAACCACAATTTACAACTGTGATAGAAGATAGTTTTCCTAAAATCACATTTTCAAAAGACCCACATGTTATTAGAGAAGAATTAATTGAACTTACTAAAATAAAATCTGCTGGTAAAATGAAAACTGATATGAGGGAATATATAAAGGGAATTACAGAGAGTTATATTAATGATAGAATTCTTCAAATTGCTTTGGATTTGAACAAAAAACAAAGAACGAGTAAAAAAGAAGAAAGTATTTTTAAATATATAAAAGAACTACAATATTTTAATTCAGGAGAAGGATTAAAAATCGTTCCAGTGTTTGTTAATAGTGATAAAGAAGTATTTAGTAAAATTGATTTATGGTTGAGAGAGCTTGCTGCTGGAAATAAAGGAGTTGTAAATTCAATCAGTGCTGCTGTAGACTTTTTAGCTAGATCAAGGAAAGCACCAAAGTCTTACGTTGCAAAAATAAATAATCTATTATTTAATATATAGAAAATGAGTGATCTTTTAGGTATTGCAAAAGACATACTTAAGAATGTTGAAGTTATTAGAAAAAGTAGTCAAGTAAGTAAGGAAGGTTATGTGTTCAATATTATTCGAAATTCTAATGCACTTAGTCTACATATTAGTACTCCTATTTTATTGAGAAACAAAAACCTAAAAGTTTGTTTTAAGAAGTTTGTTGGAATCAATTCCATAAAAAATATTACTACTTCTAATAATACTTTTGTTTATAGAAGTGCTGGTGGTTCAGAACAAACTGTAACTATAGAACCAGGAATTTATACTGTTGATAGTGATGACTTAAACACTGGTATTGTTGATAGGATTAATAATTTCATTACTCAAACATGATCTACAACTGATAAGTTTACAGTTGGTGTTGATACTGGTACTGCACACTCATAGATTAGTATGCCTGTTGGGTGGAGTTTTATTGCAAGTAAATCATCTATTTCTAAAGTGCTTGGATTTACTAAACCTGCTTATACAACGGATAGCAAGTTTTTAGAGACATATCCAAATATTATACCCAGTGTTTGTACTCCAAACAAAAAGTTCTATTCGGAAGAGCAGGTAAGTATTGCAGATGTAAAACTTGTCCTTGTTAATTGTAATCTAGTTGCTCCAGGTACAAGTTATATAAATGATATCGAAACTCAAGCTTTAAGAAGTTTTGGATTTGACTTTTATCCATGGGATACAATGGTGTGTGAACCAAATACTCCTGAATACCACAATGTTTCTACTGAAGTTATTAGTGATATAACTATTAAAATTACTGATCAAAACTTGAACTTATTAAATTTTGGTGGTGAACAAATTGCTGTTGTTATAGAAATTATAGAAATATAATATAAAAAATGTCAATAAGATTAACTGGCACATCTTCTTCAGATTACAAAACAATATATCCTCCAATCAATGTAGGAGAAAAATCTGGATACAATGAAATTGGTTTAACCTGTTTTAACCGGATTAACTGGTCGAAGTATGAACATTGCTAATAAAGGAATTGAAATGCATCAAGCAAGGAAGATTACTGAATTATAAACTAAAAAAGAAAAGATTGATCAAGAATACGCTAATAAACAAAGAGAGATGGATGATAAACTTGAAGAAGAAAGAAGAAAGAAAGAACAAGAATATGAAATTGAGAAACGAAAAAAAGAAGAAGATTATGATAGAAAGATGAAAGAAATGGATCTAGAGATTAAACGTGTAATGCTTGAAAAACTTAAACCAAAATCTAAAAAAGGTAAAAAAGTAAAAATAGAAGAAGTAGAAGACGATTCAGAAGCTCTTAAAGAAAATGATCCAAAAACATGTAAAGAAGTTGAGAAAGCAATAAAATCAATTATACCTACTGGAGAGAGAACAAGACCCGATGGTTATGGTGGAAGTATAAAGAAAAAGATTGGAGCTGGTTTATATATTCAAAGTAAATAAATTTTTAGTTTTTTATATAGAGAAAGAATGGCGAGCGCGGATATTAGTACTATACTTGAACTTGAAGATCCCGAGTTTCCTGATTATAAAATCAATGATTATCAATTCAGAGAGTTTTACCAATCTAACGGAAGTGAAACTGATTCTACCATTGATAAAATTATAACATTCAATATTCCAGCAGAACAACAAATGTGTTATGTTTTGTCAGATGGTTATATCCTTCTAGAAGGACAGTTCCTAGTTCAATCAACCGCAGGTGGTGATTATCTACCGCCCAATCGTAACTTTGCGGCAGGATTAGTTAATAACGCTGGAGCTTGGATGTTTATTGCAATGAGAGTTAGACTTGGTGCTGAAGAGGTTGAAAGTGTGCAACAAAGTATAGGAACTGTTTCAACAATTATGGGACTTCTATGTTATCCAAATGAGTATAACAGAACTGAAGGACCTGCAACAGGATGGAAGAAGGATGAGGCAAGCTCATTTGATGATATGTATACCATTGCTAAAGCTGCTACAACAAATTCTAAACTATTTCCATATCTAAGTCCTAATGCATCAACAGCTAGTAATTCAAACATCGGATTTGTTTATTGAAGAGGCTTATCTAATGTTCTTGCTGATAATGTTGGTACATTCAGCATTTCACTCCCGTTATCAAGAATCTCTGGATTTTGTGCAGATATGAATAAGATTATTTACAATACTCAATTTACTCTTGAACTAACTAGGGTTAATGGAAATGATTTTAATGCTATTATGATGGGGGTAAGTGGTGCTGCTGCTGATAATAATGTTAATGTAATTCAAGCTAGAACAACAGCTAACGCTGCTGGAAATGGTTCTTGGAATTCATTTAAAATTAACATGTCAAAAATGAGACTATTTGTTCCATGTTTAACTCCTAAACTTGGCATTCAAAAATCACTTGCTGAAATTACGAGTGAAAGGTCAAAGAAACTTAGACTAAACTATAGAGTTAGACGATATGAATAAACCTCTATATCAAATTACAATTCAAATCTTAAATTTACAAAGACAATAACTACACAGAATGAACTTGATAAAGTTAGATGGTTGATCGTTGCAGCTCAAAACCAAAATAAATTTAATAGCTACACTGGAAACCCTTGCACTTTCAATCATTGTGATATTAAAGGTGTCTCAGTAGTTGCTAATGGCACAAAACAATATCCTGCGGTTCTAAGAAGCGGCTATCCAAAAGACGCAAAATGTTCAACTCCTTATCTTGATTTTACTACATTTAGAAAACAGTTCCTCGGATCAAATGAACTAAATGTGCCTGTTGGTGTTACATTTCCAGAATGGTTAACTCTTTATCCTATTCATGTTATCGATCTACAATATAACGATCAACCTCTTAGAGCAGGAACAAAACTTGATGTAACTATTGAATTTAATTCTACAATACCTGCTGTTGCTGCTGCTGGAAATACACCAGCACAACCTGAAATTACATCTGCTGCTGCACCTACGGTTGTGATTAATTATATCACTATCTGTGAGAACACTTTGGAATTAACATCTAATGGAAATGGAACTCCATTCCTTTGTAGTAGAGGAAGGTCTCTTTACAATCCATTAGCTATTTAAGAAAGATAATAACTAAATATAATGCAAAAAACAAATTTTATTCAGGGGTCTGATGAGTGGAAGAAGGCTATGAAGTTAAATATAGGAGGGTCGGAAGCGTATTCAGTTTTAGGTGATGATATGGTATTTGGCTCTCAAATTGATTGTGACATTGAATTAATTTCAAATAGAAAACTAAAAAAATATATTGCTGGCCCCCAACCGATGAAATTTCCTCAGATGATGTTTGGAAAAGTATTCGAGCCAATAGCAGCTAAATTTCTAGAAATGAAGTTGAATAGAAGTATTGAGAATTCAAATGAATGTTTTACTAAGTGATGGGGTTTACCGCTATTCTCCAGATGGAATTATTGATCAAAATACTCTAATAGAAATAAAATGTTTATGGAGTCGTAATATAGTTGAAGACTTTATTCCAAAACAATATATTGCACAGTGCCTACTTGGTTTACACGTCTTAAAGCTTAGCAGATGTTTTTATAGTGAATTTGAAATACTCGTTCCAGGTTTGAATTGCTATGATATACCTAAAGACTATGTTGCTGCAGGAACAGTTAGAATTCCAACGACTTATGAATTTGATATACCAATACGTGAACCTCTTTTTATGTTTTTACTTAAAGATGAGAAGTACTTTGAATTCGAATTTGATATAATTTCTAAATATGGTCGTTTTAACAATAAAAAAAACTTTGGTTATGATATCAAATATTACATTAGAAAAGTAGAGATACAAGTAGTTGAAGAAGAAGATCAACTTAGATTTGTAAGAATTATTCCAGTGGTCAAAGAAGTGTTGGAGAGATCTAAATTATTAATAAATAATTATATAGATGAACAAAAAAGTTTCACAGCGAGGACTATGTATCGAAGAATAATGGATTCATTCTTTCAGATCTTGATGCAAATGGTAATAGAATTGTTAATTTAGGTGACCCCGTTAACGACTATGACGCTGTTACAAAGGCCTATGCTGACGCTAACTTTGTAGTTAATACAGAAATAACAATGAATCTTGGTGGTAAACGTATTACAAATCTAGGAGCAGGTGTTAACCCCACTGACGGAGTAAAGATTAGTCAAGTAAATAATTATGTTAAGAAGACTGGAGATACAATGTTGGGAGATCTAGATATGAATGGTAAAGCCATAGCATCTACTTATTGGAATTCTGGTAATAACAATCCAGTAGTCTTAAACGATGATTATTGTGTTACTTATGGAGGAATGAAAAGAGATGTATTATTGAAAGCATTTCCTTCAACAACAAATATTAATATGGGTGGTAACTCGATTACTAATGTTGCAGAGCCTGTTAACCCCTCTGACGTTGCTACAAAGAATTACGTAGATAAAACACTTAAAAAAATAACGGAAGTAATCTCAATCTCAATGGACCCTAAAGCATTAAATTCAATTTTAAATCTATCAACCCTTTACTCATGGACAAATAGAATGTCTCCACCTATAATGATATTAAATGTTATGGTTGTTGGAGCATCTAATTGTGTATTTTTAAAACCTAATACTGATACATCTGTAGTATCAGGTGATGTAAGAGCTATAAACACTTCTTCAACAGGTGTTAACTTAAAGTACTATGTATACTTCAATAGATTACTTACAGAGTATTACTTCATTGATAGCACAGGAAAACTAAAGGTAAACATCTTGGTTAGCTATGTACCCTCCTGAAAAGTATAAATGAACTATTAAAACTATTAACTCTTTTAATTTTGTTGCTTTTTGTTTACCTTTAACAAACGGAAATAATTTAGAAATAGAGCAGATGGCTTCATGATCTAAACAATGATGTAAAGAAGTAGAACAACATTGTTTTTTAAGTGTTTCTTAACCAGTAAGTATAGTTTAGTTGGTTTTTCTTTTTTATAATTATTAGAATCTATGTTACAGTACGAACAAATTATGCAGTGGTTATTACGAAAAAGACTAGAATCAAATTCAGTTTCATTCATATCTTTATCACAGATGCAGCAACGTATTTCATATTCCTGTTTTGTTTTTTTTCTTTTTGGTTTACAATATGGATGCCCTGTTTTAAGGTATTCGACTTCACTAAACGTACATAAGCATGTATCACAAAATATTCCCATTCTCTATAGAATGTCGTTCTTAACTCTAAATGAAAGAAAAAAAGAAGGTAAATTCAATCCTAACTCAGATATAAGCCAAGTATTCAAGCCAAGACCTAAAAAAATTCCACAGGGTTTCTTTAATATTGTTGAGCCTAATGAAAATCACCAAGCAGACATTTTGTATATGCCTAATGATTCTGGATATAAATATGCTTTGAGTGTTATTGATGTTGCTAGTAGATATAAAGAATCAAGACCTCTTAAAACAAAGTCTTCTAAAGAAGTGACAAAAGCAATAACAGATATTTACAATAAAGGTCCTTTGAAGTGGCCAAAGAAAATGACTGTAGATCCAGGATCAGAATTTAAAGGAGAGTTTGCTAAAGAAATGGAAAAACATGAAACACGTATCATAGAAGGCACTACTAAAAAGAGTGTTGCATTAGTTGAAAGAATGAATAGAACAGTTGCTGAGAGAGCATTCATTGCTCAGTATGAAAAAGAATTAGAAAGTATTAATAAAGGAGACTATAATAGAAACAGAGAGTGGATTGATAATTTACCAAAGATTATTGAATATCTAAATAATAGTGTTACAAGAATGATTGGTGAAGAACCTGCAAAGGCGATAAAAAATGAAAAGGTAAAACTAAAGAAACCAAAATATCATGGCGAAAAACTATTAGAACTTGGGACGAGTGTTAGGTATTTATTAGAACCTGGTGAAGGAGAAGATGAAAAAATAAGAAGAGCTACAGACCCAATATGGAGTCTAACAAAACACACTATCTTTAGAATAATGGTATTAAAACAACAACCAGCTAGATATTTTGTAAATGATGTTAAGAGAAGTTTTGTTAGAGAGGAGTTATTAACCTTCTAGATTCAAAAGGGAAAGAATTTCTTTGGCTTATTCGTGAAGACATTTGCTATATAAGGTAAAAATATTTATGCTAATTGATGTTGATTTGAATCTAGTGATGATAGAATGTTTCCTTTTGCGATATCGGGTAATTTTTTGACAACCGATGGTGGAACCGAGGTTGGCGAAAAATTAGACGATGTCGTAAAAGGTAATATTCCTATCATCATGCCTCACCTGTGGCCAATAGTTAGGCGACAGTTAAGCGATTGAAGCAGCGAAGCGTCGGGCCATTAATACAGATTATATTTCGTGTTGGCTTTGCGATTGATTAGGCTTCCGAATATGCACCCGTTGGGAGGAATAGAGTAGAGTCTCATAGCCGCGAACGAGCGCCAGCTGTGTCTCCGTGAGACTCCCACTAAATCAGCCGCCGCCGGATACACTGTCGCACAGCAGGCGACGTATGCATTTTTCAAATTTCTGGCTTAAGTATATGCCGCCGTCCGAAGCACGTGGTGGTGGAAAGCACTGGCTCTGAAATAATTACGAGCAGCGGATTTCACATTGCTAGCTACGATAGGTGGTGATAGCTGTTAAGGCTCATCTGTCTCTGTACAAATGAGGCTTCTAAATCAGCTAATATTTTTGCCGCGATAAGGGCCGTGGAGGCCGCTGAGGTCGTAAGTCGGAATGGCTGATCTCGAACTGGATATTCGCTCGATGTCGAGTGCCGCGCGCGCGCCCCCCCCCCCGGTGGATAGCGGAGCCAGAGCCCGGCTATCGATTCGACCAGGGCCGTGCCGATGCAGGCAATGAATCTTGATGCAGTTCAACATCTTGCTGTGCCGATGCAGTTCCTTCAGATCGCCGTTGGAGTAGTGCCGATGCAATATTCACAGCAGGAGCATTATCTTCAGCCGAGGATTTCGAAAAGAGCGATAGAATCCCGCTTTGAACAAATCATCTGCGTCGCGTTGGCGTTGTCACGCTGGCGCTGATGATGGCTAGTTCGTGGCTGGAAGTGGATGATGTGACGAACGGTGTCAGAAACATTAGACTAGGGCAAACGTTTGTAAAGCGCCTAGAAAGAGATCGAGTTCTCTGGGGGAGCTGTATCAAGTGTATTATTATTATAATAATATTATTATTATCTGCCCATCCATAATGAAGTTGGTTACTTTCAGTGAACGTGCATAACAAACCCGGCCAACGCGCTGGGCGCCCAAAAGGGACCGTTTATTGTGGGCCGGTTGTTACGGGTTACGGGCAAACGTGCAAGCGCTTTTCGCGGCTCGAACCGGCTTAAACCGGTTTAAACCAAACGAACTGCCGCAATCCATATACAATGATTGTTCCCGTATTCTTTCTATCGCCAGGGACGGCCCCGATCTTGAAGGCTGGCCGCTACGACACAACAAAACACGAGCGGTTCGGAGAGTAGCCGCCGGGAGACGGCAGCTCAGTTTAAGTTACACTCTGCTGTTTGTCGCCGCAGGGTTTAGTCTTCAATTTTCTCGAAGCGACGTTTCTCGCTTGAGCTATGGAGGTCGCATCCCCGAACTCTTCAAGGGGTCTTGTTTTCATTCTACCTCTCGTCTGAACTCTAATGGTCCGGTTGCTATTCTCTCGGACCCAACTCTTGGTGGGCATTCTGAGTTTCATTCATCTTTTTACGTCTCTTAAAAACCCTCGGCTAACCGCATTCTTTCGCTCGTCTACCAGCCAAGCATCTAGGTTAATTTAGCCTACTAGTCGGCCGACTCTTCAAACCGCATCGTCTGTCAGTGTGGTAGCCCCAGGTTATTTTTTTGGCCTGAGTAGGTCTTGCTGTCGGAGTAATCACAACGCTCGCGCCGACTTTACTAATGGTTCCCTGTGAATCTTTCTGGCTAGATCCGCGACCCATGTTGCTCCAGGTACCCTAATTAAAATCCACTGAGGCAAAGTCCTCTAGCGAAACCGCCGTTGAGAGCTGCTCCTGTTCAGACTGGGGGGGGGGGGGGTCAACTGACCCCCCCCCCCCGGCCTTCTTGGCTGTTACTGCGTTCTGAAACTGTGCATATTATCACCAAGCAATTGACACCCTTCTTTTCCAGAAACAGTAAAGTAAGTGATCAGAAAGAGCTTGCTCTCTCAGAGTAGATGCACGACCCAAGAGTAAATACATATTCATTGTGATTCATTTGCTATTCTTTCTACTAAATGTGAATAACGAGGAGTGCATTTATCCGATTTCGCACCCGAAGTTGGTTAATTTCAAGTTAATCGCTGTCCTAGTCACAACAAGTTTTTAGGGAATAATGGCCATTTTCTATGCTTCTGATCTACGAGAAATTAAAAAATAACACATAATATGCACGAACAAAAATCTGTTACACCAGTAGCTGTACGGCTTTTCCACTCCTAATGATAATCGCTCTCTGGGCATAACACACTGGGCCCAAAAAGATGAATTACAGATAAGATCTCAGCGCCCTTAAAGCAGCGGATTCCGTTCTTGCTTCTTGGCGAAGCAGCGCATTGCGTTCTTGCCACTAGGCAAGGCGGGGGGGGGCGTCAGGTTTGTATTGAGCCAATGTTTCCGGTGTATCTACACCCATATTAAGATGCTTTCTGCAAGAACACGCTGTATTTTCGAAGGTGATATGCATGCCTATCTTGTTATATCACGGTCAATTTATATGAGTAATCTGGGTACTTTCCAATATGATATGAAAGCTTACCTGGGCACAGGTAAAACCGGGCAAACTATGGCCTTGGACCAAGGTCATAGGCCTAGGTCGCTCACCGAGCGCACCAATCAACAATTAGAGAGAAGGTCAACTGGGACATCCTGTATCCGGTCCCGCAATACCGGCGGCACGTAGAGATCGGCAGCTGTCTCCAGGTAATAGCGTAGTTATCGTAAGGCGCGTATAGTCTTTTAAGTGATGTGCTGGTGAAGGCTTGTGGGTAGGTTGTGCAGGTGGAAGGTAGGCTTGTGTTAGTGTATGGCCTGTACCTGCTAGGTGTTGAACGATGATCTGATCTGAACATCGATCGTATCTACCGCGTGACTGACGCCGGGCCTTCGGCTTGCTTGTTGACCGCCGAACGTTCTGCTCTAAGCACCCTCGAATAGTCCAAGCGAAATCAGTTCTGCTGCGTGGCGTGGCCAGTGATTCACAGAAGAAGGTTGACACTGTTCTCTGCTGGATGGATGCAGTGGCCTGGTGTGCCATGACTATTCGTTTTACCTGAGTCTGACCACATTGCCAAACACTGTCCAGCTTTTGATCGTAGGCTAATACACGTCACCGCTTGCTGGTGTACGTTTGCTCCACGGTCGCTCAATGCACGTGCGATTGCAGGTAACGCGTAACGCCTTTCTGAAGGATTCTTCTAGTTGATTTAGAGTGGTAGTCAGGTCAGTCATCCCCCAAACTCCTCGTCAGTCAGCTTATGTGTATAGCCTTGTGCCAACGGGATCTGAGCTTTGGAAGTTGGGGCTTTCGTTGCACGAACAGCTCTGACGCACCTAGTCGCACATGCCCAGCGTGCTTAAACTACTATTGCACCGACTAAACTAGAATAGATTTCATTCTGGTGAAGCGTGTCACTCTTCGTACGCGTGCGCCGGCCATAGTCTGGCTACAGGATGGGAATGCCCTGTCGGCTTCGTGACCCGCTAGCCTAAGCTGCCGTTATTTACGTCATCAAGCATTTGTATGGCAGCAACAAAGCATGTCGTTAAGAGAAGCCCAGGCCTGGGCAAGTCGCGCCTTAACTGCACGAGCTCACGTGCGTTGAGCTGAAGGTGATTCAGACAGTGCTCAGATGTGGCACTGTTCATCTGTTGCAGGAGCCAAGGACGCATCATGGCTGCTGCTGAGTCGACGGCCAGGACCAAGCGAGTAGGCAAATGGTACTTTGGTGGCGTTGCCAGCGCCTTGGCAGCCTGTGGCACTCACCCACTGGACCTGCTGAAGGTGCATCTGCAAACTCAGCAAGAATCCAAGGTCGGCTTTCTAAGTAAGTGCGTACACAAGCTGCAGACAAGAATCGCAGAGTTCCTCTCGCCGAGGAGCAAGCTCTGCACGGCGGTTCGGCTGCAGTGAATGAGCACGTCCGTCGTCGGAGCCCTGCATCTTGGAGCTGGGTACAGACAAACCTGCCTTTTTCGAGTTTTTTTCTTTTTGAGAACCTATCTCGAACGAGTGTGGAGGGGCTTCATACTTTCTCGTACCACATACAAGCTCGAACCACAGTGGTATTCCAATCGTCTTGGCGTCCAGCTAGGTACTATTGATCAGGCTTAGATAAGCAGTGGGGCATGCGGCTTACAATGGAGCAGGTACACCGACTGTATGCAGGGGATCTTCCTGGACAATGAACATCTTACCATCTTTATGGTCCAAAAAAAGCCAGTTACATATAGCTGCAACCTGTATGTCTTTGTTGATAACTGAATTGGCACTCAAAAAAGCTCGAAGACCTGTCAGGAGGGAATACTATGAAATCAATAGAGGCACTTGCTGCTGAAGTCGTAGGAATTTATAATTTTGCTGCTTCTCCAGCTTGTGCAGTTGGCAGGTGACACCCGTGTATATATATATATATATATATATATATATTCATTAGTAAAGCACCCTAAGAGAACTTAAATCTCTATTCAGGCGTGTCACATGTGCCACGGGGCTCGAGCCCACGACCTTGGCCAGACCTAGGTTGGCGCGAGCACCTTAACTACTGAGCCAAATAATTCATGACCTGTTCGTGGCTGCTGCAGGTTTCGTCAGTTTGATAGGTGGCGCTATTCTGATGGGTAAAGAAGCATTCCACGTGAGTCCATCTCGAGGAATGACTAGGAGTGCAG
This sequence comes from Cristatella mucedo, assembly GCA_009760855.2. Taxonomy (NCBI): domain Eukaryota; kingdom Metazoa; phylum Bryozoa; class Phylactolaemata; family Cristatellidae; genus Cristatella; species Cristatella mucedo. Next base: position 1,267,574 of record WPIO01000062.1, on the reverse strand, counting down.
CAGCTGCTTCTGAACTGTGGGAGATGCAGCAGAGATATCAGCAACAGCTAGTCGTGCAGGTGTAGCGGCAGCAGCTGCCGCTGTCTTGATATCCCCGTGAAGAGTTGCCTAATATTTCGGTCACTGACCATTGGAATTCGAGGCCTGTTAGCAAAATTTTAACATTATTGAGCTCGAATGTCTTGCAATATCGTGTCTGGCTTCTTGAATTAGGTGCTTGCTACTGATAGTTTATTTGTTATGGGCCTTGCCCGGTTGCCTGCCCATATATACCGCAGTGTTGTATATTGCTTTCGGTTGTGCATCAGCACCTACCATTCCTTCCTGTGGCAGTAGCATTAGCCAAGTAATTTGTGAGAAGCACTTGAGGGGGGGGGGTAGATTTTCTAAATGGCGCCGGTGTGCTTGTTCGAGCATTCTTGTACGGGTCATCTCTAGCACTTCCTTGTTTGCTTGTGTGCCTTGTTCTTGACGTCCTGCTGTGTCATTCGTCGAATGCGAAGATGGCGACTTGCACGTTAGCCCTGCTAGCTCGGCTCGTGTTCTCCTGGGCTGGCCTCGCGAGGCTGCTGCTGCCACCTGGTGGTCTTTCTTTGCTTCCTGTGCATACCGTCAGGTTATCCTGTGCATACCTGTGTGCCATCCGATTGTTGGTACAGCTAAGAGAGTCGTCTGCTATCAAATATAAAAAAATAATATTTAAACAATAATATAAAAAAATATCAATAGCTAATATCAAAACTGCTAAATATCTAATAATATAGCTAATAAGCTATATTATTAATGCTAATAAGGCTCAAATATATTGCAAATATATTAAATATAATAATAATATATAAAACATATTAATGCTAATAAGATATATTATTATTATTAACAAAATGGCTACTATCAAAACTGCTGAGTGACTAGAGCGTTATCTGATTTACCACTGTGGTAGTCTGTGTTGGTTTTGACCTGCTATGCGTCATCTAGTCTCTGTCTTTCCTTTCGTGTGTTAGGATATCCCAATGCACGGCCACGCTAGCCTTATTTAAGGCATCTATCTAGCCACATTTATCTGTTGCATCCGTTAGCAAGTCTTGTTGCCTGACTAATGTAATTCCATGAGTGCCGTGAATAGCTTGCTCCTTTGCTCGCTCGTTGTTTAAGCATTGCCGAGTGCAGCTTCGACCAGTTTGAGGACGCAGGCTGATGAGATACTCGAAACGACATAATCCTGCAGATTTTCACTGCTGCTGTTCTAGTTGCACAGCTGCTTCGCTTTTATAGACTCAATGAATGCACTAGCCCGGTAGCTTGGCCTTCACTGTTGACAACAGCGGTTGGCACATGGCCTTTCTGAAGGATTCTGCTAGTTGATTTAGAGTGGTAGTCAGGTCAGTCATCCCCCAAACTCCTAGTCAGTCAGCTTATGTGTATAGCCTTGTGCCAACAATTGCTGTCAAAAGCAAATGGCTGCTGCGAGTCTTTCTTGTTGTCCTCACTGCACCTAACCACTTCCCCAACCGTAGAGTATTTGCACTTTATCAAGTGCAATATTATTATTATTATTCTTATAGAACCCCAACCTTCACTATGAGTGGTGTGCTGGGAAGTAACGGGCACTGATGTCTTTTAGCTAATTTCTGTGCCCTGTCAGAGTTTACGTAGCCTAGAGTAGACTTTTTTGTCTGTAATGGGCAACTTGATAGACACAGGTTGGTGGTTGGGTAATTTAGGGAGTTTTTTAATTTTAGCTATTGTTAAGATGTCAAAGTAATGAGACTTATTGCTTAGCCGTCATTGTTAGGCACAGGCATAAGGTGCTCACCTTTAGCGATCAAGGTCGTGATCTCGAGCTCTGCTGCATGTGTAAAGCGCCTGGATTAAGCTCTCTTAGGATGGTATGCAAACTAATTGCATCTTTTTTACAATTATCTGAATGAGTTATTGTAAAACAAAGTCGATTGCCAGAAGATTTACACGTAGTGAGCTTTGAACAAGGGGATGATATGATTCAGCTTTTTCACTCTTTAATCAACAGGTCTTTGTTAAGCTTGCTGCACTTGATACACAACATAATGCAGTGCATCTCCGTCAGTAACTCCGCAAAGCCGTAACGACCAAGCAGAAATGTTGCACGGGAGTTTTCCATAGCAAACTCAAAGCCTAATTGGCTTTCGGTGCTAATACCTGCAAGCACAAGTATCCTGCAACTAGCAGGAGCACAGCATATTCTGGCTACTGCAAGCACGGTTCTTGTAGGCATACACACGATGCTTACCCAAAAATCCACGCACCCTAGAGATCAAGATACCACCTCAAGCATTTCACTGTTCTATGGACTGCTGGCCGGCATCATTTCAGCACTGCAAACTTGTAATTACCAGATGCACTAAGTATTCACTCACTGACTGACAGTGTATCTCAACAACCATGATGGGAATTTTCTCAGCAATCATCGAGGGTTTGAAGCTTGATATTTTGAGCATGCAAATCCATGGGCCTGGCATAGTTCGAAACGGTGTATGAAATTGATGACAAAGTAGTAAGGAAAAACAGCTGAAAGCCTTTTCTGATAAAAAGAAATTAAATAATTTGTTTTAACCATTTCTTATGTCAACTCCCTCGGTTTTCCGACCAATAACTAAATATAATTTAATTCCCATATTCTCAATGGAAACTTTTTAGCACATTCAGATCACCATATTTTGGCATCTCGTCTATTGACAAAGACTTATGTAGCAGCTCTATGGTTTTCTTTTTTGTCAGAAAACGTAGTTGGCCGGTTTCTTGCTCGTGCTGGCTATCGATTTCTTGCATTGCCTCGAACCAGGCCTTGTCTACGTCGGCGTTGAATGCACAGAATGCTGAATGTTTCGAATCGTGAGCTGAGCTTAAGAAGTGCCCAACATAGTCGTCGAGATCTATTTATGTAACTTAAGATACTCGGCACACTCGAAACTTCTTACTTAGTTGTGTCCTGATGGTGCAGTCAAAAACTATCGTTTGAAAAAGCCGAAGCTGTTTGGGAACTCACTAGAAGCCGCCAAGCAGTACAATTTTGCATGCTTGTGTCACTGACGTGTCTCTGTCTGTAAGCCCACAAAGCCACACAGACCATGTGGGTGTTACGAAAGAGAGTTTTGTATAACACATTTACAGGCTAAGTTGCTTTCGGTACACACTCGGTAGCCAAAAAACTTCATCTCACTACTAAGACAAAGTGAGGAGTATAGCTGAGTCAAGAGAGCAATTGAGGTAGTGAGTAGCTTGGAAGTAGCAGCTCAGAACAGCTGGAAAGGATGTGCTATATGTCGGTAGCAGGAGAGTAGATGTCATTTCGTAAGAACTGTGGGAGTGAGTTCCACAGCCTAGAACCTGCAGAGCAAAAGCTTCTGTCTCCAAGAAATGGAACAGCTAATTTATTGTCTATACTCAACCTGAGGGTACGAGGAGGCTGAAACTGATGCAGCAGTTCAGCAGGCCAAGCCGTGGTGGGCCTTGTGGGTGACCGTAAGAACTTTTACTCTGTATCCCTTGATCAACCGGCATCCATCCAAGCTCTTTCAGCAAAAGAGACGCATGTTCAAACATCGAGGATTTGTAAATTAGCCTTCCAACCATATTCATCGCCAGCTGCACCGGCCTAGTGGCTTGTTTTGGTAGTGTTTGGTTTAGCCTAGTGTTTTGGTAGCTCAGCCAAAAGGGAATTACAATAATCTAACCGAGACAGAAAGAACCACCAAGGAGCTAGTTAAATTCTTTGCAAGCCACATTAGAAGATGGTTCCTAATCTTACATAGGGATCGAACGTGATGGCTAGCTGTGGAAGCAGTTCTCTTAACGAGTCTTTCAAAATTTAGGCAGCTGTCGAAGACGAAACCTAAATTCCGAGCACACGATGATATTTGCACAATAGCATAACTTATTAAGAGAGCAAAGCCTTCTAGTCGGGCCACATGCATGGGGTGTCCTATGAGTAGCAGTTCTGTTTTATCGTAGTTTAGTTTAAGGAAATTTGCCGACATCCAGGATCGAATGTCGGCAAGGCGAGCAATCGGTTTATCAGTCGCAGCACTGCGAGGGTTACTTTGTTGTTCGTGAGTATTTTTTATAAGACGTGGTTTGTTGCATGGGCCATCATTTGAACCTGTTTCGATCAGATCCTCTTCAAAGACCACACCTCTCACTGTTGTGATATATCGAACTGTTTCTGGCAGTCTAAACTTGTTGATGGAGTAGTTTTCGGAGTTCCTCTTTAAAACATTTGTGCCGTCACAGGCCTTTCATGGTTGTTGACAGATGCAACATGCCCTTCCCATTGCTATGTAACTCCCGGTTGGGAGAGGGCCATTAGACTGGATGCTCCTGGTACCGGCCGTACATGAATAAACTTGCCATGCTTGTGTTCCCACTCGTACTATATACTATCATCATGGTGGCAGCAGTTTAGGTTACTACCACACTCTTCTGTTAGGAGGTGAGCATTTTGCCTATTTACCTGGTCTACGAATGTTCTACGGTTCCTTTATACGAGGATAGAGACCACATGGTGGACGGCGGTTTTCAGTTTCCTCGCCCCCACAGTGTTAGATGTACTAGATCCAGACCTCGGCTGCACTTTTTTGATATGGATTACCTGGTCTACGTACGTTCTACGGTTCTTTTATACGAGGATAGAGACCACATGGTGGACGGCGGTTTTCAGTTTCCTCGCCCCCACAGTGTTAGATGTACTAGATCCAGACCTCGGCTGCACTTTTCTGATATGGATCCACCAGCTGGTGAACTACATGCTCGCAAGTGGTGTGGCAATGAACTTGCAGCCATGCGCGTGGCTATTGTTCTTCACTGCACCGGCCTAGTCGTATTGGAGCTATCCGAATAGTTTGCGTATGATAAAGAGTTCGACAGCAATGATTCAAGCAAGGTTCTGAAAAAGATCCAAGCATATTGCACTCCGAAGAAAAGTGAGGTACTGCAAAGTTACCTACTGGTTCTGGAATATTCAGTATGCTGTGCCGTTTGACTGGTTTATGTCGGTGCTACGCTCACAAGCGAAACTGCAATTTTAAGGACCCAAATTGCATGAGCAGGGACAAAGTGGTTTTCAGCATAGAGCGCCTGTTGCAAGAACTGTTTTACGTGAATCTTTACTAGCGCTTCAGGCGGCAACTGATATTTGCAGCACTTTCGAAACCTCCCGCAAAACGGTCTGTGAAATGAGCAGTCAGGCTTCGAGCGTTCAAGCCCTACCAGCCAAATTGAGATGGTCGCTGCCCTGATGAAATCCTGATATCCTGATACTGCTACCCTTGAACCGAAGGAGCCAGACTGTCAGAATTGCAGTCGGAGACACCGAGCATTGCGAGCCCATCACCCTCCCAAGGACGAGCCCATCGCCCTGCTCAAGGATGCCGCTGCCACTAGTGCAAGGGTCTCCACAATGCCAGGCTAGACTGCTCTATGTGCAGGAGGGAGGTGACGACGCTGTTTCAAATGATGAGGACAAACGTTTGCAGTTGGAGAAATGGTCAGAACACACACATTGCAGCTCTGATGGAAGTCAACAATTTGTTAGTACGCTTCCAGTTAGCCACTGGTGCTGCTGTCTACACGATTAATCAGCGGTTTTTCCGGAAACATCAGATCACGGGTACAATGCCTTGCATCTTGGGTACGGTGGCTCTGTGGTTCCAGTCGGGACAGCCGACCTTGCCGCGACGAACCCGAAGGCAGGTACACCACGACTGTCGTGCCGTTCATCATTGTATCTGATGGCCTTACGTGCTTGCTTGGCAAAAGGGCCATTCAAGCCAAGGGACTGATAACCGTGCACTCTGACCTCTTGATTGCTCAACTAGAGATGAGAACGACCTCGGTGACCTAGATGTTACCAGGTTGTACACCGATCCTATGGTGCGTCCCAAAATCCTACCATGCTGCACGGGCGGTGGAGCGGAAAAAAGGTATACACAGACATCTTTGATTGTGATGGTCGACACTGTCTGATTACTACTGTCGACTGCTTCACGGGCTTTATCAGAGGTCGGCCTCTGTCATTCTTTGTCTAAAGGCTCACTTTGCACGTTTACGGCAGCCCAGTGGAATTGGTAACCGATAAGTCATTGCAGTTCACGTCGGCAGTATTCCGACGGTTCACTGAGTGCTGGGCGATATGGCACATCGAATCTTTGCCATTCTTTTTCCAGTCTAATGAGAAGGCCGAGTCGCGGCGGTCAAGATAGTAATGTAATGTAATGTCTCTCCGTCTGTAACTCCACAAAGTCATAAAGACCATGCGGGTGTTACGAAGGAGAGTTTTGTATAGCGCATGCACAGCCTAAGCGGCTTTCGGTAAAAGTGGGAAGCATGGCAGAGTCAGGAGAGCAGTTGAGGTAGTGAGTAGCATGGAAGTAGCAGCTCAGGACCGCTGAGAAGGATGAGCCATAGTCGGCAGCAGGAGAGTAGTTGTCGTTGCGTTAGAATTGTGGAAGCGAGTTCCACAGTCTAGGACCGGAAGAGCTAAAGCTTCTGTCGCCAACGGTCATTAAGTAGAGGAATGGAACAGCTAATTTATTGTCCATACAGGACCTGAGGGCACGAAGAGGCTCAAACTGGTGCACCAGTTCAGCTAGGTATGAAGGAGCCAAGCCGTGACAGGCCTTGTAGGTCAGCGAAAGAACTTTGCTGCTCTGTATCCGTTGATCAACCGGCATCCATCCTAGCTCTTTTAGCAAATAAAACATGTGATCAAACCTCTGGGACTTGAAGACTAGCCTTGCAGCCATATTCATAGTCAGTTGCAGTGGCCTAATCGCTTTTTTTGGTAGCCCAGCCAATAGGGAATATGGTGAAACAGATGATGCAGAAAGCTAATGAAGACGACTCGGATCAATACCTGGCGATGCTGGAGATTCGGAACACACCTCAGCAGGATTCGCAGTGCAGTCCAGCCTAAGTGATGTTTGCCCGGAAAACCCGACGGATCCATTGAATCATGACTGCGGCGTATTCTCCAAAAGTTCAAGAGACCCGGGGTTTATGGTAAGATCCAACATGTAATTCAGCTCAAGCTGGGAGCAGTCCCAGTACGACAAGACGCTTGACCGTGTTACTAGAAGCAGAAATTAATACAAATCCAGCTACAAAACAGCAAACTTGGCCAACTCGACTTAGTCGAGCCCCAACATGGCAAAGAGATTATGTGCTTTCCTAACAAAGGTGGATGTTGGCAGATGAGGTATGCCGATCCCATTGCTATGTAACTCCCAGTTTCGGGAGGGCTATTGTACCAGCCACTTTTGGTGCCGACCGTACCTAATAAACACGGTCTCTGATATGCTCGTGTTCTCACTCGCACGGCACTATCAACACATTGATTGCAGGCGACCTCAACATTCACGTTGACAACCCTCGCAACAGCTAGGTCTGCTCATTTCGTGACTCTGGACCACTTTGGTTTGGTCCAACAGGTTAATCATGCCACACTCGTTGGTGGTCAGATCCTAGATCTCATTATCACTAAGGATAAGTATCTGCCCCACTGGTTGTTATTTGACCGCTGACCATCTCGGATCATTTACTATTCCTGCTCCGTTGTACGTACAAGTTAATGTCGAGTTGATCCAGCAACGTAATCTAAAACGCACTGACCCCGAGAAATTTTTGAAATCTATCTGAAAGAACTTATATGGGGCCCAGTTGACCAACGGATACAGAGTAAAGTTCTTACGCTGACCCACAAGGCCTGTCACGACTCTCCATACCTAGCTGAACTGCTGCACCAGTTTCAGCGGCATCGTGCCCTCAGGTCATCCATGAACAATAAATTAGTTGTTCCATTGCTCTGCTTAAAGACCGTCGGCGACTGAAGCTTTTGCTCTGCAGATCCTAGACGATCTGTGAAACTCACTTCCACAATTCTTACAGATAACTACTCTCTTTCTGACTATGGCATATGCCTCATGATTCGTCCTTCGTGTACCTGCCTACACTATGCCTTTTGCTTGCTGGTGTTACCACCAATCATTTTGTAATGCTTTCTTAAAAGCACCTTTAAAGTGCCTAGAGAGAGATTCAGTTCTCTGAGGGCACTATACTGATGTATTAATATCATCCTTTCCAACATCCTGAGCTGCTACTTCCATGCTACCCACTAGCTTCTCTTTGCTGGTGAGATAAGTGTTGGCTACCAAATGCTTACCGAAAGCCGCTTAATCTTTGAGTGCTAATAGGCTCACTAAGGTGACAGCATGCACAATGAACAGCATTGATTGCGTTCTGATGTTAATCCTAAATTGTGTTAATATTATTTGGCCATGATTTTGTAAAACTGCAATGTTTGAGTTTTACATTGATTCACAGGGTACGTGGACTGTTTTGGCCAGCATTTTACATTATAGTGTGTGTGTGTGTGTGTGTGTGTGCGCGCGCACGCGTGTGTGCGCGGGCAAAGCTTCGCGAAGGGGCTACTGCCTGTGGCGTGCCCCTCAGGAAGCAAGCGATCCATCTATGTGATTAGCTGGCTTGGGCTAGCTTGAGGTTCAATCAAGTTGCCTACGAGGCTCAGACTCCTTAACGAATTCCATGCTAACTTCATGTACGATGTATGTACTGTTATTTATGTGTGTATATATATATATACTGTTATATAGATATATGTATATGTATATATTTATTTATTTATACATAAAGAGAGAAAGAGAAATGTAAACACTTAAATGAAAGTGAGAGGAAATCTCTGCGTGAATGCTGGATGTCGGTTAGTCTTGCCCAATGCCTCACAAAGGTAGCTGCTGAGGGGGAAGAGGCAGAGTTGTAACCTCAGAGTGCTCATTGACCGGGCAACCATTTGGCTCCAGTTAGGGTGCGTATGATATTTTTTCATGGTTGGCTTACTTGCTCTGACCTGCTGCAAGGTGCAAAACCACTGGTCACATGCCTCATTGCGGTAGTTGGCCTTTGCTGCACAAGGGCATTAGGAAAAAATTGCAAATGCTTCTTGTTAGCGCTTGTGCAATGCTTGCTGCTTGATCGCCGAGTTAATTCTGCAAGCCTTTCGCGTGTGTGCTCACTTAGGTGGCCACTTTGAAGGCGCATCACTTTTCTTACAGCCATGGGAGTGCGTGTATTCAAGAACGAAGGCGTTATGGGCCTGTACAATGGCCTGTCAGCATCACTTGGACGTCAGCTTACCTACTCCCTCACCCGCTTTGCAGTCTATGAAAGCGTTAAGGTGAGGTCAGGACTTTTTCGACTCGAGCTGGTGCTGTATGCAGATTACGTTTCACTAATGCCTGTTGATGTGCTCGTCTTCAATAATGCATTTGTGTAAAGCCTTAAGGAATTAAAACTATTTCGAAGCACTTCAACTTAGCTGGAAAGGAGGCATGTCAACTGATTAGTGATGATAGCATACACAATTGCAGCACACTTAAGCTTGTGAAGGAGGATTCACATGGACGAAGCAAAGGCTTTGAGCAACAGGTGCCTTTTTTAGCTTCTATCTAAGTGTAGTCAAGTCAGGCGAGATGTCGTGACATCAGTCAGCAGTTAGTTCTAGGCCTTGGGAGCAGTACTAACCCGAAGGCCCTATCTCCAAAGGATTTCAGACTGGTTAGAGGTGCAGCTATACGACTCCTCGAGCCAAAGGGTTCCGTGAGGCAGGAGGGCCGAGGAGTAACCATCAACATGGATAAGTAAGCCGAAGCACGTTAACTTGCTAGTGTCATAGTGCATTTAACTGGTAGATCTACAAGGAGCAAGCCACTGATGCCTAGCGGTGCAATGGTGGACAGGCTCGGGCAGAGGCTGCCTGCTCTGTTCTGCCTGTGTGAGGCAGGCACGGCAGCACACTCTGCCTGAACTCTACTCTGAATGCTCTCTTATTTAACTTTGCTACCATTTCCGAGCTCCACAGCCTGCCGCGTCCAGCCAGCCTGCAGTGTGGCTGGCACCAGCAGGAAAGAGCTCGTGCAACCAGTCGTGGTCCTGCTGCTCTAGGCCATCGCCATGTATCTGTTGTAGCTATCATCAGATGTAGCTGTTTCTTAGCTGTGAACAGAGTGGGGGCGGTGTCGAATGGGCCCTGCGGCTTGATGCAGTCGGATATCGGTTTTTTGTATCTATCAAGTCAGGCTGCATTTTTGGAGTTCCAGCTGTAGACCGTGACACCTAACCGGATGTTGCTTGCACTTGCAAGTAATATTATGTGTTGGCCACGGTCAGGTGAGAAACACGTTAGTCGTTGGTCGTTAGATCCTGACGAACTGTGTTGTAGCCAAGATACTGTTAAGGGATTGAACCAAGGCACCATTGCAATCTATTGTTTACGACCTCACTCTGGAGTCGTTAAACTGCTTCTAGCCGAAACAACATGAGAATATGGCCTGTCCCAGGTATGGTGTAGTACGCTAATACTTATGGCCCTGAGTATATGTGTGTTGTGTGCGTGGGTGAGCACGTTCGTGCATGCGTGAGTGTGTGCGTATCTATACCACCACGGAATTAGTATTCTACTTTAGTCAGCCTACATGTTTATATGCATGTTACAGAGAGGCTTAACTTTAAGCGACTGGGAACTGCTAGCATGTCACACTCGCTTTACAGAACTCTTACTGCAGCGATCTCCTCAGATCATACTTGAGTCGTTGGCTAGCTATTCCTATGTTTGTCTTAACGCCTTCGAATTACTTCGACTTCTAATCACTCAAGCTTGGCAGATCCAAGGCTGTGGCAAGGTGCATGTAGATCGCATGCTCCTGTTGCAAGCAATACTGGCTGTCGGCTTATTGGCAATACAAAACACCGTTGCAGGCTCTTTTTTGCCGTTATTGTCTATGGGTGGGTTAATACGATTTCTTCTTTGGGCTAGGCTATTGATAGGGCTGTTGTTAAAATAAAAAAGGAAAGTGAGGGCATGTTGTTCTGCAGTAGCAGGAGAAAGCATTTCAAGTTATAGGTGGATATCCAAAGCAATGCTGACAAAGTATTACCCAGTATAGGTTGAGTTTGCAACAGTTGGTGTATCATGACACAATGTGTTGCATATACCATGTTTGAGTCTGCGTGAATTAGAATGTAATACTTTGTCTTTTGACATTCTAGGCCATGCTTATCTAGGAGTAATCTTTAATGACTGTGTCTGTTGTAATTGGGCATATCTGCGGTATTGTTAAAACACTTGCCTTTTGGTGCCAGAGGCCCTGGTTCAACTCCAGGGACCAAAGAAACATATTTTTCTTTGTCCTAGGAAGGCACAGGGAAAGCTGTGATAGCTCCATTCATGCTGTTTAAAAGTAAGGCTGTGGGCTCAGCAACCTGATATGCTATCAGTTGGTAATCATGCTTGCTCCTACTTCAGGCACAGCAGGCTGTATAAGTGACTGGATAGCAAAAGTAGTAAGAAATAGTTTTAATAATAATAAAAATTATAATAATGCACTCGCCTAGCTCTAATGAAACTAAATCTCGGTGTAGGCATCGTATTATATGCTGGAAATGAAGCATTTCAATTTATTATTATAATAATGCACTCGTGTAGCTCTCTAAGGAAATTAAATCTCTGTTTAGGCACCGTATTATATGCTGGAAATGAAGTATTTCAATTTATTAGTGAAAATGAAGGGTGGAATTGCAGCATGGGTAAGCACATAAAGGACAATTCACACGGACAAAGGATATGCTGCAAGGAACTTATGGATTTTTAGGTTCCTTTTAAATCCTAATTTAAAGCATGTCCTCATGCCACTTGCTAGCAAGTTCCCAGATATCGGAGTTTAGAAACTAAAGGCATGGCCTCCCAAGGGTTGGAGCCGGTGTTCACTTCATACTGAAGCCTGTTAAAAAGAGAGACAGGTGCTGCCCGTGATGATAGGCTGGCCTAAATTAAGTTTATGATACGAATACGTCTCAATACGCTTGCTGGTCTACCGACCTGTGCAATCAGGCGTTTACAGCTTGTGCAGAACTTCGCAGCTAGGCTTGTCTGTCGTGAGAGTCGCAGTTGCCACCTTACACCACTTCTTGCCGACCTGCGCTGACTACCAGTCAAGTAACGCATCGACTTCAAGATTCTGCCACTCACTTTTAGATCTCTTAATTTTTTGGCTCCAGCCTACCCATCAGATCTACTCCCTCACCAGGTTTAGCATCGTATCACCTTTTCGAAATCTAACTGTTTACCCATATCTCACACGAACCTCAAATCCTTTGGAGACCGTGCATTTAGTTCGTATGCTCCCAAAGCCTGGAACTCACTCTCGACCTGTGTCACGAAATCTCCTGACTTGTCCACATTTAAAAAGCAAATAAAAACGCAACTATTTGTTGCATCATTTAGTGGGTCCTTGTGATTCGTCCTTTATGTGCTTATGCGTGCTGACACTGTGCATGCTGCCACTAATCATACTTGCATGCTGACCCTGTGTATGGCACCCTTAATCAAGTTATTCTTGTTGTTGATCAAGCATGCTACCACTAACCGTTCGATCATGCTTCCTTTGCAGCAAATGTAAATAGCCTAGAAAGAGATTGAGTTCTCTAAGTGTGCTTTATCAAATGTGTTATTATTTTGTTCATTGGCTGCCTCCTGTCTGTCGTCGGTACAGCCAGCTGACGATGCTAGGACAGATTTGTACAGGCCAGACTGCTGACCTATTCTCCGGACTGTTCAGCTGTCTGTGATTATGTTTGGTTGTTGTGTGTGTGTGTGCGTGCATGTGTGGGGCTTGTTCTGTGGGACCATAGGCTTTAGATGAATCCTCCTCCTCTCCCAATATGATTTGCCTATGCACGTTCAATGGAGTCGCTGAATCGTGGCTCACTTCCAGTGCCGACCAAACAGGGCTGCCTGAGTAGGCAGGAGGCAGATCGTGCTGCGAGTGTGAGCTTGTCTGTAGTTCAGACTGTCAATTACACAAGCTAACGTAACTGTATTATATATATATATATATATATATATATATATATATATATATATATTTGTATAGCGCCCCAAGAGAACTTAATCTCTATTCAGGCGCTTCACATATGCCCGGGGCTCGAGCACACGACCTCAGTCAGACCTTGGTCGGGGCGAGCACCTTAACCGCTAGGCCAAACCAGCTCGACTAGAACAGCCGGCCATCGTACCACTTAACCTCCAAGAAAATAAAGGCTCAAGTGTGATGCTGATGTACCATTATAGTTTAGCTGATTCAACAACCTCATTTGTATAGCAGTAGAAGAGCCTTAAAGACTATCACCACTGCTTGTATGCAGTAGGCAATACAGAATTGCCTGCTTTGGGAGTCGAACCCGCGACCTGGGTCGTGGGCACCGTACCCAAAGGTCTAAGATCCAGGGGCTACTCTATAAATTCAAGTCCCAACCAGTTTACTCAGCATGTCTAGTCGGCTGCCTGCATTTTCTTGGAGGTTGTTCTTATGGTTGGCATTTGTGTAGTCTATATATTGGCAGTAGCTTACAGGTCTTAAAACAGTAGATGTAACCAGGATTAAGCAACAATAGGCCAAGCTTGACCTTACTAGAAGCAGTCAATCGTAGGAAGGTTGAAGGGACACGGCACGCCTGGCTGCCGCAACCCGGCATGCCCTTCGGGGCTGTCCAGGGGGCGACAGGGTCGGTTAGTTAGGCCAGGTGGAAGTTAAAGGGAAAAAGCCAAAATCTAGCTTCTTTATAAATGTTGTCAAGTCAGCGGGATGTCTTGACATTAATGGGGAGTGAGTTCCAGGCTTTGGGGGCATGTGAACTAAAGGAACCGGTCCTACAGGATTTGAAGTTCATTCGAGGCGCAGCTTAATGACTTGAGTCAGAAGAGCAGTGGGTGGTGCCATTCCTGGCCTGATTGAGAAGTAGTTCGATGAGGTAGGCTGGAGAAAGAGAATGAAGGGACCTAAAAGTAAGCGACAAAACCTTAATTAAAAGTCGATGCCAGATACTAGGGTTGTGGCACATCACCTCCCCTTGGTGTTTTCTATGCAAGTTAAAGAATTTTGAGCTTCTCAAAGAGGGATGTCAGCTTGAATGAATTATCCAACCAAAGCCCAGACAAACTGGTTATGAGCCGCCGATGCTGACGATTTAGTAGTAGCAATCTTTGTTATTTTTGACGGCACCATGCGAACAATATCTTCTGGATGAATAACGTTATGCTTAGTGGTCATTTTTAAGACTTAACTCCGGAGCAGGCATACATGTAACTAGGATTACAACGCTCGATTATTTGAATACAACTGCAACATAAAACGAGTGCAAAACTGAACATACATTATGAAATGCTGGATGCAGTAGACATATTAGTAATATTACCTTAACCATTAGGGTTTTTTCTTAGTCAGTACACCTTCTAAGCCAGCAGTTCTCAGCCCGTGGGTCGCGACCCCTTTGGGGGTCGAACGACCCTTTCACAGGGGTCGCGTAAGACCACCGGAAAACACGCGTTTCCACATTTTACACACACTAATTTCTTGGTTCGGGGTTGCCACAACACGAGGAACTGCATTAAAGGGTCGCATTATTAGGAAGGTTGAGAACCACTGTTCTAAGCAATGTGCACCAGGGCAGCTTGTCACAGGTTACGATCAGGAGTTTGCTTGCAGTATTTTCAAAACACCATTCCCCCTACATGCCACATATCTGACTCCGGCTGCCGATATAACTGTAGACACATTCTTTCTTTTGGCCGAGCGGCAGGCTAGTGACGTTTTAGCCATTGCGAGATGCATACAACAGAAATGCTGTGCTAACCTGTACTCGGTGGCTGCTGCACTGGATGTTGTTCAAACAGAGTCTGCATGCTGTTAGTTCGTGCCGGTAGCAGACTTGTGGGTTCAAATTCGAGTCTTGCAACTTGCTACTGCGGGGTAGGACAGCAAACGATGGCCTACAATGTAAGCGTTTTCAAAATTCTGACCAAGGTTAGCTGCAAAGCAAAATTTCACAATCATGGCCTAAAGTTTGCTCAACGAGCCAAAGTGAGTGACGAGCTTTGATTTTTTGCCTGCAGCCGGGTTTCGTCTGGCCTTGCCCATTATCTCCCCTTAGCCTCATCTCTATGTCCGATACAGTGGTACCTTGGCTTACAAGTTTAATTCGTTCCGTGATGGAGCTCCTCACTCAAATTACTCGCATGTCAAAAATCAATTTCCCCTATTGAAATGTTATTAATCCGTTCCGGACACACAAAACCACGACTTTGTCACGTTTTTAAATTTAAAAATGTACTTATAAATAACGAATTTTGCTTAAAAACAATTCAATAGAATGTACTGCAATAAATGGGTTTTATTAATTATAAGGTACATGTACAACATTAACTAGGAGATCAGACGACTTGAAGATGGTGACGGAGTTGGAGGAGAAAGGTTTGCATTTGTGACATCCGTCTTGACTTCTGTAACTCACTGCTTGCTGGCCTACCGGCATGTGGGATCAGGCGCTTACAGCTGGTGCAAAACTCTGCAGCTAGGCTTGTGTGTGGTGAGCATCGCAGTTGCCACATCACACCACTTCTCGCCGACCTGCACTGGCTACCAGTCAAGCAACGGATCGACTTCACGGTTTTGTCGCTCACTTTTAGGTCACTTCATTCTTTGGCTCCAGTCTATCTCTCAGATCTACTCCCTCACCAGGCCAAGCATCGTACCACCCGCTTTTCGAAATCCAACAGTTTACCAATACCTTGTACAAACCTCAAATCCTTTGGAGACCGTGCATGTAGTTCGTATGCTCCCAAAGCCTGGAACTCACTCCGACTTGCGTCACAATATGACCTGGCCACATTTAAAAAAGAACTTAAAAACACCTATTTAGGACAGCATTTAGTGGGTCCTTGTGGTTCGTCCTTCACGTGCTTATGTGTGCTGACACGGCATGCTGCCAATAACCACACTTGCATGCTGACCCTGTGCATGTCACCCCTAACCACGTCATTCATGTTGTTTATCAAGCATGATATTACTCACCATTCAATCTCGGTTCCCTTTGCAGCAACTGTAAAGCGCCTAGAAAGAGATTGAGTTCTCTGAGGGTGCTTTATCAAGTGCATTATTATTATTATTGTTATTAAAGGTTGAAATGAATACCTGAATCTTGTTCGCCGATTTTTAGGAGAGCTCTTGCTTGTGTCACTGACACACCCACTCGCACTCGTATACGCGAGAGCAATTCCGTTGCAACCACTTAAAGTGAACGAGTGTGGCACTGGATGCTAGGCGGGTGTTTGCTGTGACGTTCGCTGCGGCAACTAGTGGTAGGGTATGTGGAGCTGGCTCATAACCCGAATTTTAGCTCTCAACTCAAAGCAAACAATCGGCCAAGAGACAGCTCGTATCTCGGAAAAATTGCAAGTTGGGACACTCGTAACTCAAGGTACCACTATACCTCGAATGGGATTCAGCAAGTTCCAGTTTATGCAACAACCCCTGGTTTGACCCAGGGGTTAAGGTGCTTGCCTTTAACAACCGAAGTCAAGGTGAATGCATGTGATGACCAAGGTCGTGGGCTCGAGCCCTGCGACATATGTGTAAAGCGCCTTAACTGAGACGGTCAGAGAAGTTCACTTGGGGCACCCATACGAGTAAGTTGTATTAAATATATCTCAAGTATTCCTGGATTAGTAGCGTGTCTGCTGCTGCTGCTGCCAGGTCCATGACTGCGGTGTTTCTGGGTTGCATCCTGCTGCTTCTAGTAGCACTGAGCGCAGCTGCTCCTCATTGGTAGGCTCGGCTCACTGAGAACGGCCGCGCGATGCCCTTCTACGAAAAGATTCTACTCGCCGGAGCCTCGGGCGCTCTGGGTGGCGTTATCGGTACGCCAGCCGACATGATCAACGTCCGAATGCAGAATGACATGAAACTTCCGCGAGAACTGCGCCGAAATTACCGCCACGTCTTCGATGGCGCTTGGAGGGTAGTGCGAGATGAAGGTGGGCTTGCCGCCATGGCCAAGCCGCTCAACTACGGCTGCCACGGCTGCAGGCATATGCGTGCTCGTGCGATGTTACATGCTCTGTATTGACAAGACTGGGTGGTTTAAGGCTAGAATAATGCCAACGTATTGGGTAGTCGTTCAGTCAGCTTCAGTCATGTACCAACCCCCTAGTCGGCTTAGCAAGGTTGGCACAGTGGTTTACCTACAGTGTGTTTGCGACAGCACGTGGTGATCTAGCCTGAGACTTGTAGCCTGAGAGGCTAGCATGCTTCATTGAAATGGCAGCAGCAGCTAGACCAGCCGGATTAAGGCTGATAAACATTATTCCTGATTATACGATAGTTTATGGCCGAGGCCGAATACTGCGCCGGTGGCGCCCTGAGATAGGCTGGCAGTTGGGATTCCAGGCTTGGCATTGGCGTAGGAGCTGATTTGAGCTCTAGGCCACAGAGCAGTTGGAGTAAGGCAAGGCTGCTGTTGAACGCCTTTAACGGTCCGCTGCTGTCAAGTACACTTGTCTACGTTATGGATAGGGACTCGATATGGAATGGGCTTCTCTTTGTTGCTAGCCGTGCTACAAGGTTTGAGTGTCACCAGTATTTGGCGGCCGTCGGCTGAGACTAGCATCATTACTTAGTGCTGTGTTTGTGGCCCAGTTCTGACCGGACGTGGAGCTGCAAATCACGTTTGTAGCAGTGTGGTATTAAAAGCGGTTTTGGATAGCCTCGGCTAGCCTAACGTCGGCTTCAGTCGCCGGGGTGTAATTTCGAATATAAGTGTGAGTGAGCTGCTGTGTAAGTTTGTCGAAGTGCTTCTAAGCTTCTAAGCCAAAACCTAGTGACTGCATTCAATAGTTGGGGGGGGGGGCAGAAGGGGAGGATCAAATGGAGGGGAGGTCATCAATGCTCCTGATTAAGTAGAAAGCCGAAGTGCATCTTTTGCATGGGCAACTATTATCTATTTCCTGTTGCTACACAACTCCTTCGACGTCTACTCACCAACCTACCGTCTGGTAACTAGATCAACAGCTGCCGCAGCTGCTGCTGCACCAGCTGTTGGAGCTGGAGGCTGATGAGGACCGTTGTTCTTGAGGGCTGGTACAGAACTCAAATTTTGATCTTGCAAATGCAAGAGCGTGTGAACAGTTTTTTTTGTTGCTCAAGATGGAAGTTGCTTAATCTTTGAGTAAATCCAGAACTCCAGAGGCGGGTTTGACATACACGATAGGAGTTTTGTAGGCAACCTGTCTTAACTGCTACAATGCTGAAAAGAGGTAGCTGAGCACAACGACTTGAGCCACCATTTTGCTCACCTGTTGTGCTGACGAAATGCCTTTCATAAATCGATCCCTGCAATTGGTAGATATGCATTGATGTTAGCAAAATTATAGGTAGTAGGGTCTTTAATATATGCAAATAGTAATGGTGGATTACTTTGCTAGCTATAGCTCAAGTCAGCCGGCTTTCAGTGATCTCCGCCAGCAATAAAAAGGAAAGTATGGCCCTATCGGTGTAAAAATGAAGTAAAACCTCGAGTAACACACTGTCACAACATTTTTTCCGATAACTTGGAATGTATTAGAATATTTATTTGATCGTCATGTCAGTGTACACTGTTATGTGTGGCACGATCGGTATGTTGACTTCAGTACTGGCTGGGATTTGAACCAGGGTCGGTTCGCCGCTATTGAAGCTGTGTCTATGGCATCAGTTCCACTGCAAAGCTCCTGGGTGATGTACTGCTTTAGACTCTGTACGTGTTCTGGTATTGTTATTGTCGTAGAGTTTATGTTTTTACTGGTTTTGCTAGTAAAGCAAACTGAAGAACGCTTGTCAAGAGAGTGTCCACCACAAAATCAACGGATTCGTATGCATTTTTGCCAAATGAAAGCATAAGATGTCCGGTAAACGTGCCAATACTAATGAAACACTATTTGTATAACAGCCGACTGATTCACATTCTTTCCAGTCGTCCCGAGCTGCTACTTCCATGCTAATCACTTTCTAGACTGGCTGCCTGACTCAGCTATGCTTCTCACTTTCTCTTTGTTACATGAGAATAAGTCAATTGGCTATCTGGCTATCATATACGTACCGAAAAGCCACTAGGCTTTGAATGCGCTGTCGAAAACTCTCCTGCAAAACACCCAATTATTCTTCGTGGCTTTGCAGAGTTAAGATGGAGATACATTGCAATACATTATATTGTGAAACCAAACTAATTTGACTTCCTGTGATTCTTAGTTGAAAAATAAAGAAACAGCCGTTTTGCTTAACAAATTTTGTAAAACCAGGAATTTGACACTATTGAGAACATAGAGGAGATTCTTGATTAGAGATTGCCCTATTTACATGCAGTCTTTCTTGCGGTAGTTACACTTTTTGATTCACTTTTATATTTAGCTCTATCCATTATTAGTCTCGGTACATTAAGCCTGCCTTTTTGCCTTGAGTTGTGGGGACAAGCATATGAATGTGCTGATTTTGGATGGACAAGCACTTTCTCGATGGGTGGAAAAACACTTCACTATAAGGGTGGAGTGTAATCCCGGTGTTCACATGTTTTGCCTTTATTGTGAATCCGAGATCAGGTATGGATTCTCCTGATGGTGGTACCTTATTGCTTCAAGCATGGCACCTAGCAGCGATGGGGCTTCATGCTACAAAGGCCTTTTTAAGCTCTACTTGGGATGAGCGTGGAATAATAGTGGCCGTCGGAAATAGGATCTTGATTTATAAGACTTCATTTACTATATCATCGTCCTATTTATTATTCTGTACGTTTGTTATAGCATAGTCCACATTCATTATTCTGGACAGGAACACCATCCTAGAGCTACCTGAATGTGCATACCTTGTCGTGTGATTTCATGAACCACACTTATGACATTCGGCTGTCGGAGTTGACCTATTGTGCAAGATTTAATACAAGCGAATTTTATTCGACACTGTCACATCAGCCGATATTACTTTTTATCGCTCTGTTCGGCATGACACTTTTTTGCTGTATGGCATGCGTTTAGTATGTTCTTGAGTTCGAGAGCAGCCATGCAATCTTGTGTCCCTTGTGATTACTTGAGCCAAACGTTGGGCATTAGATACTTGACATTGGTTTTTATGTGCAGGATGCATTCTTTATTGCCCCCAGGTCTTAGCCCAGGAGGTAAGGTGCACGTGCTGTACACGACTTGGTTCGTGGGTTCGAGTCCAGCAGTGGGCGATCCTTGATTGTCCATTGCAGTCGGTGGTAATAGCCGTTAAAGCTCTTCTGCTGCAATATAAATGAGGCTGTTAAATCAGCTGACCCTGTTGAGTCCCTCAAGGGTCTGTACTTGGTCCCTTGCTGTTCTCCATTTATACACACCCTCTGGGAAAAGTGATTAAGGCCCATGGAATAGGATATCACTTCTATGCTGACGATGCTCAGTTGTATTTGTCATTCAAACCGTTGGAATCTGCTGCGGCAACTGAGAAACTGAATGCTTGCCTTGTCGATATTCGATCCTGGATGTCGGAAAACTTCCTGAAATTAAACGATGATAAAACCGAACTGCTGCTCATAGGACACCCTACGCGTGTGGCTGGATTAAAAGGCTTTGCCATTTTAATAGGTGATTGCATGCTGACCCTGTGCATGTAACCCCTAACCATATTATTCATTTCGTTTGTTTTTCAAGCATGATTTTACTTACCATTCAATTGCATTTCACTTTACAGCAAATGTAAAGCGCCTACAGAGAGATTAAGTTCTCTGAGGGCGCTTTATCAAGTGAATTATTATTATTATTATTATTATTATTATTATATGCTATTGTGAGGCCATCACCACGTGCTCGAAATTTAGGTGTCGTGTTCGACAGCTGCCTCAATTTCAAAAGCTTCATTCAGAAGACTGCCTCTACAGCTAGCCATCACATCCGATCCCTTTCCAAGATTAGGAGCTGTCTCCCACAGTGGCTTGTAAAAAATTTAACTATAACTAGCTCTCTAGTTCTGTCTTGGCTTGATTATTGTAATTCCCTTTTGGCTGGGCTGCCAAAGAAAGCTATTATGCCACTACAGCGGACAATGAATATGGCTGCAAGGCTAGTCTTCAAGTCCCAGCGGTTTGAGCACGTGTCTCCTTTGCTGAAAGAGCTAGGATGGTTGCCGGTTGAGCAAAGGATACGGAGCAAAGTTCTTACGCTGACCCACAAGGCCCACCACGGCTTGGCTCCTTCGTACCTAGCTGAACTGCTGCATCACTTTCAGCCTGTTCCCGCCCTCAGGTCCTGTGTGGACAATAAATTAGCTGTCCCATTCTTCCCCTTAAAAACAGTTGGCGACAGAAGCTTTAGCTCTGCAGGTCCTAGACTGTGGAACTTGCTTCCACAATTCTTACGCAACGACAACTACTCTCCTACTGCCGACTATGGCACATCCTTTTCAGCGGTCCTGAGCTGCTACTTCCATGCTACTCAATACCTCAACTGCTCTCTTGACTCTGCTATGCTTCCCACTTTCACTTTGTTGCGTGAGACAAAGTCTGTTGGCTACCGAATGCGTACCGAAAGCCGCTTAGGCTGTGAGTGCGCTATGCAAAACTCTCCTTCGTAACACCCACATGGTCTTTATGACTTTGTGGAGTTACAGACGGAGATACATTACATTACATTACCCTTTTTTTATTTGGTCAGTACCGGCAGGATGCTGCCAATGGTAACAAAGCCGTCGTAGGCATAGGGACATTTGCAGTTTGTGATGACAGCTGATTAGATCTAGCTGCGGCATCATAGGCACGATAGCTGATTGCTAATCTGTCACTACCGTGCTTCTGTGCTTGGCCAACAGTTCCAGATATTTCGACAGCTTAGCCGAAAAAAATTATGGTGTGGCTCAACGATTTCTTCAGCTTTGAGCTCACCAAACAAAACAAGTTACCATGCTCCTTGCCTGACTTTGTGCATTAAGGCAATGTGCCATACTTGGCTCACCTCCCCGCTGAACCCAGTTGAAGGAGCAGTAGCAAAGGCTCTAACTGCACTTACTGGGAGGCTGAGCACTGTGAGCAACTTGAGTGGTTGCTTGTGCTATCTGCCACCTGGAACTGGGCTCACGTGGGCAGCAAGATGCAACAGTGTCACTAGCAGCCACCTCATGCGATTGTGTGTGCAAGTGTGTGCTTGTGCACCTATGTGTTTGCTCACCTGTGCGTGCATGCACACATATGTATGTGTGCCTGTGGGTGTGCCTGTGGGTGTGTGTGTGTGTGTGTGTGTGTGTGTGTGTGTGTGTGTGTGTGTGTGTGTGTGTGTGTGTGTGTGTGTGTGTGTGTGTGTGTGTGTGTGTGTGTGTGTGTGTGTGTGTGTGTGTGTGTGTGTGTGTGTGTGTGTGTGTGTGTGTGTGTGTGTGTGTGTGTGTGTGTGTGTGTGTGTGTGTGTGTGTGTGTGTGTGTGTGTGTGTGTGTGTGTGTGTGTGTGGTGTGTGTGTGTGTGTGTGTGAGTGTGTGTGTGTGTGTGTGTGTGTGTGTGTGTGTGTGTGTGTGTGTGTGTGTGTGTGTGTGTGTGTGTGTGTGTGTGTGTGTGTGTGTGTGTGTGTGTGTGTGTGTGTGTGTGTGTGTGTGTGTGTGTGTGTGTGTGTGTGTGTGTGTGTGTGTGTGTGTGTGTGTGTGTGTGTGTGTGTGTGTGTGTGTGTGTGTGTGTGTGTGTGTGTGTGTGTGTGTGTGTGTGTGTGTGTGTGTGTGTGTGTGTGTGTGTGTGTGTGTGTGTGTGTGTGTGTGTGTGTGTGTGTGTGTGTGTGTGTGTGTGTGTGTGTGTGTGTGTGTGTGTGTGTGTGTGTGTGTGTGTGTGTGTGTGTGTGTGTGTGTGTGTGTGTGTGTGTGTGTGTGTGTGTGTGTGTGTGTGTGTGTGTGTGTGTGTGTGTATGTGTGTGTGTGTGTGTGTGTGTGTGTGTGTGTGTGTGTGTGTGTGTGTGTGTGTGTGTGTGTGTGTGTGTGTGTGTGTGTGTGTGTATGTGTGTGTGTGTGTGTGTGTGTGTGTGTGTGTGTGTGTGTGTGTGTGTGTGCCTTAGATATGTGGGAGTGACCGCTAATGCTGGATTTACACAATCTCGCTTTTGATGATCGGCTCTTTAACTAGCAAAGTCGTCAAAGGAACTTCATTCAACGTCATCAGAGAGCATCCTGTACATCAAAGGAAGATGCATAAGTTGGTCTTGCAAAAGTTGGACATGTCAATGTGGCTCAACACCACAAGATTGTCTCGGGGTATGGGTGTGATGCATCATACACACGAATAGTGATTGACCGATCATAGATATTGGCCATGTTGTTTACGTGGTTATTGTGGAGTTGAATGAAACGAGTCATTTTCAAGTTGGTGAGATTACTGCTTGTTAGGGTCTAACTTTGCTTGATAGGTATGCCCGAAGCATTCAGGTTTCAAGTCGAGTCACTGGGGAAAAGCTGTGCGCCAAAGGTATGAGGCCCCCTTAGGAATGTTGCAGAAAGCCATGCAAGGTGCCCGTTATTAGGCGTCCGGTTATATGCCTAAAAAGAAAAAGCTTAGTGCCATTAATGAGCAGTGCTCACCTAAACTAAATATGTGGTTATTAAAAAGATTATCTTCAGTGGACTTACATGGTTTGGCATGTCATGGCTTCGGCGTTGCTTCAGTTCTGTAGTGCTTAGTTGATACAGCTGTTTGATGTGTTTAGTGTAAGCCGGAATTGTAGCTGTTGACCTGTCACATGACTCTCACCGTTAGATAGATTGTCGATCCCCGCGCTAGCTCAGCAAGCGCTTCTATCTCTCATTCAATCAGCGTCTTACGGAAGTCACTTCCTAAGTCGTGCATCTCAAATGGGCTGCAAGGTCACTCTTATCCACACTGAACTTGGCTTCTAGTTGAACCGCAAGCACGGTCTCCGAAGGATTCGAGGTTGATTCGAGCCACAGCTAAACGACGTGTCAGACGAGCTGGTGTTACGATGCCTGATCTGATTGGAAAGTAGTTCGAATAAATAGTCTGGAGCAAGAGAGTAAAGGAACCTAAAATTGAGTTACACAAAGTCGGTGTGCTGCTATATGTGAAGCCGATGCAGATCGGCAAGAAGTGGTGTAATGTAACTGCGTTGCTCACAACAGGCAAGCCTGGCTGAAGAGTTTTGCACCAACGATAACTGGCTGCTTGCATAGGGTGGTAGACCTGAAAGCAGTGAGTTGCAGAAGTCGAGACGGGATTTTACGAATGCGCGGGCCAATATGGATTTAGTATCCCTCAGCAAGCCCGAATTTGAGCAATTTTATACAGCTGAAAGTCGGCAGACGACTGTGGAGCTGATGCGGTCGTTTAGAGAAAGGTCACTTTGGGACACCTACAATTCGTGCAGATGTCACAGAAAATGTGCTGACAGAGCCCGTTTTAAGGAATAGGTTTTTCAATTTCTGAGTGCCATTAAATTTGCCGGTAACTACTATGTTGGTTTTATCGTAATCCAGTTTCAGTGACCTTGCTGCCATCCAAGTGCCGATGTCAGGATTACATGCAGCAAGGTAGCTGAGAGAATCTGACATGCTGGAGGGCTTGGAGGAATCAAATCTTAGGTACAGCTGTGTGTCAACTGCATAGAAATGAAAGCGTAGATTGTGCTTGGCTATTACATCGGCAAGAGGCAGAGTCCAAAAAGTGAAAATAAGTTGACGTGGCTCAGAGCCCTGGGGTACGTAATACTCCATGGGCTCCTTGGCTGCCTGATGCCTGCTGATATTCCCACTAAGATGGGACCTGAACCATTGCAGCTTGGTGCCAGTAATGCCTAGGCAAGATGAGAGTCGCTCGAGAAGGACTTGGTGATCAATAGTATCAAATACTTCCAAAAGATCAAGCAGAGTGACTCTACTTAAGTCTGCATTTCACGAAAGTCGCTATAAATCCGAAGCAATGCTGACTCTGTGGAGTGATTAGCTCTAAAACCCCGATCGAAACTTAGTTTTAAACTTTCGATGTAAGATCGATAGTCTGCCACAACTCATTTTATGGTATTTGATAAGAACGGCATTAGAGAGACAGGGTGGAAGTTGCATAAGTTTTCCTGGTCTATTCTTGCCGTTCTTATGAGTGGCCCAATAACAGCCTTTTTGAAAAGTGCAGGGACCAGGGCTGAGGCTAAAGACATATTTATAATGGTATTTATGTATGGCAACAGTAGGTAGGTATATGCATCACAGAAGTAAGAAAGTGGGAATCGGATCTAGAGGGCTAGTAGTCTTTCTAGACCGGAAGATGAACTTAAAGATGAGGCCAGTAGTGGCAGGCGTGAATCTTGATATTGAAATGATGCAAGAGATTAAGAGATAAGAGTCCTGTGGATATTTTACTGAGGGAAAGGAATCCAGCAGCGATACTGTTACTTTAAAGGTGGACTCTCTGATCTATCTATCTTGTTGATAAAGAAGCTAGATAAGCAATCTGCAAGATTGCCATAAAGATCACCAGGTGCTAACCTATGTGCTAGGTGCTAACCTATGAGTGGTTGAGGAAATGGTTGATGGACGACATCAGTATTCTTGGATTTTGAATTGGATTCGACAGTTGTTTTATGGAAGCTAGGCTTGGCCTTGGCTAGGATCGATTGGCATGATCTACAGTAGTCCTCGTGTGCCTGTCAATGGATAGTCAGTCATCTTTTGTATGCTTTCTTTCTCCTTGTAGACCTAGCTAGATTATTGTCTGCAGTAAACCATAGGCCATTTCGATGAAGGCAGACAGTGTGCTTAGTCGGTTTTGCGATTCACAGACGATTCTGAATGCAGAGGAAGGCACCCACTAAAAAGCTTAGCTGATTCATTTGTATAGTGGCAGAAGAGCCCTGCCGTTCATCACCACCGCTTGCAGTGAGCAGTAAAGGATCGCTCACTGCAGGACTCGAGCCCACGACCTAGGTCGTGAAGATCAAGCACCTTACCCCCTGGGCTCAGAACCAGGGTCTGCAGACTGAATAAGATCTGCATGTGCAGAGTTTGGTTTTAACAGGGTACGATGACAGTGAATTGTGGGAGAATCTTTGATCGGGTGTGACCCTTGTTATGAGTGGGGTCATGCACATGAGCCACAAGAGAAAATGAGTTAGTACACGAAAAATTCGGCACTGAAGGCGTCAGCTGAGTCCCCAAAATGAATGTTAAAGTCACCCAGAACAAAGAAAGATCGATTTCTTGCACCCAGAATCGAAATGAGAGCAGACAAATCTGAAATAAAGGAGGACTTGGTACCTGGGGGACGATAGATTACTGCAACCATTGGCAACTTGTGGGAAGGACTCAAACCCAAAGATTTGAAAGACTGCTTTGAGAGACTGTAAACGATTTGAAATTTGAGGGAAATTGGTCGGAGTCACAACTAATTGACCTGAGTCAGAAGTGATTGTGCAGTGAAAGCCTCTCGGACTCCTGGGCATATTGCCAGTGATCTTATTGTCTATGAACAAGTAGATTTTTAGATGACAGGGAGATGGCTCCGCTTTCATGCTTAGCTATCGATTATAGTAATTGCCATCGGGTGTTAGGTGTTTGAATATAGAGAGAGATTCAGTTCTTCGAGGGCGTTATGCAAATGTATTATTATTATTGCCTCTTTAATCAGCAGAATTAATAGCCATGTTTATGTCTATGCCGGTGAGTTCTGATAATTTTTGAATTAGAAAAAAAATTTAAATGAAGCACTGGTCAGTGCATGTAATCTTGCTGTAATGATATAGAAACCATGCTTCTAGTGTAGAACGTTGTTCTCATGCCCTGTTTAAATATCTTAGGCCTCATTTAATGCCTTGTCAAGGCCAAGGAATCGGTTTTCAAGAGCAACGATTATATTTGCCAGCACTGGGGTCGATGATCCTGCTTTGTGACCCAGAAATTACAGGTGTTCAGTAGCTCTGTAGACTAAGCAGATGCTATGCCAGATACCCTTCTCAGCCTGATGATGCACAGCAGGACGAAACGTTTGGATCTTGATCTTGGCTTCCAATCCTAGTTTTCACAATTGAATGGGGCAGGCAGCCTATGATGATCTTGCCAAGCTTGT
Source organism: Cristatella mucedo (assembly GCA_009760855.2). NCBI lineage: Eukaryota > Metazoa > Bryozoa > Phylactolaemata > Cristatellidae > Cristatella > Cristatella mucedo. The sequence continues at coordinate 1,240,597 of WPIO01000062.1, read as the reverse complement.
ATGCACTTGATTGCCCTTGATGACCACATTGTGAATACTAACAGTTATTCACCATTCTCCGGCTTTGCCAGCAGAGGGCAGGGAGTTGAACGTCAATGGGTGTCAGTAGTTCTGGTTTTCCTTTTTGTCCATCTCTAGCCAGTCTCTCAGTGCCACTTGAACTGTTGTTAGCATCCGGGTCATTTTGTGCTGCTAGATAACAAGACCTCAGCTGAACGGCTGAGCATACCCTCCTCGGCACCTCCACATCACCCAGCAAGCAAGCTATTGTGGTCTCCTGCTGAGCGTAGGTGGGCCGTCAATCTTGTAGGACGCACGAACTGGCACCAGCCAATGCAATGATGCACTTTGTTGCTATTTAAAAACATTAATCTCTGATCACGCTGTGGTGGGCACCTGCTGGAAGAGCAACACTGGCGCCGTAGCAACTGCTGCCTGGCAAGCTTGCACAACTCTGGTTGTGGATCTGCTATGGCTGCCAGCTTCCATAGCATTTGAGCTTTAGATGACGCATCGATGGGCGTGGTGCCTGAACGTGTGCCTGCCAAAGGTTTTGGTCCATCCATCTAACCGAGTCATATTTGGAGTGAGGAATTCAGTGCTAGCTTGAATATATGCTGGTCTTACTATCGGCGTGGGCGCTTCTTTGTCATACTTGGTAAAATTAAGCCCCTGTGGCAAAACTAGTCCAGAGTCTGGCTGACGTTGTCTTACTGTATTTGGCAATCGAACATCACGAAGCGAAGTGTGCAGTTAGCCTTCTTGGTTTGCTGCCCTGTTGAACCTGCTGCCTAAGCTTTGGTCATGGCTGTGGATTTGGTTTTGATAACCGATTGCTTTGCAAGCCGAGCCGATGGCAGCACCATTGTGGCTGCAGCCTTTCAAATGTCACACCTTCGGATAGGTCTTTTGCTGCTGGCTCATTGTACCCTGAGCCGCCGAGTCATGCTGGGCAGCAGACCTTACCAAGCCCACGACTAAGCGCTTTGTAGTAGCATCCGGCACTTACAATCTTGCCTGTCTTCCACCGCATGGTCACGCGAAGCATGCCCCGCGGCTATGCCGTTACCGTTCGGCGTCTTCTTTGCTCTCAGGCGCCCTGAAGCTGTTCAACGGAGCGGTCATGGCGAGTTCGAGGGCCGTACTGGTCACCATAGGGCAGCTGGCATTCTACGATCAGATCAAGTACATGCTGCTCAAGAGCGGGCACTTTGCAGACAACCTCACCACCCATCTGACGGCCAGCTTCCTGGCTGGTGCCGTTGCCACGGCAATCACCCAGCCGTTCGACGTGATGAAGACACGCCTCATGAACGCCAAGTTGGGCCAATACCCGAACATGGCGGCGTGTGCACGCGACATCGCCAGTGCTGGCCCACAGGGCTTCTTCAAGGGCTTCGTCCCTGCGTTCGTCCGGCTTGGTCCACACACCATATTGACTTTTGTCTTCTTTGAGCAGCTTCGCTTGCGCTTTGGAGACGACGTGCCGGCCTAGCTGCAGTTTTCAGTCGAAGTCAGGCCGAGCCACCCGGTGGCGCCGTCCTTCCGTTACTTTAGTCCGTTGTTTAGGTTGTAGCTAAGCTGGAACTGTTTATGAATAGCTGCATCGCCAATTCATTTAGCAATGTTACTGTTACATCAAAGCTCAAATCTGGTCCATGGTGGCGGTCCGTTTGTGATTACTGTTCGTCGTCGGTCAGCAACAATAACCAATTATAGATTGGTCACTGTGCAGTAATCAATCAGCTTATCGTTGCGCTGCATTGCCAAGTGTGCAGAAATTGACTTTGTGCATTTCTGAGAACTCCAAACTATATCACTTGGCATAGCTAGCGACCAGCCCAAGCATGCCTCCGTGTGCATATAATGGAGTGGTGTGGCCGAAGGCCTTTGCATGGTTCCCTGTAGCAGCTGATATCGAGCACACCAATCAACTGGTGCTAATGCTGCTGCTGCTATCATAGTTACCTGGTTTGCCGAAGCGACGTACTACCGTGTGTACATGCATACGATGAGCTAAAAGCGTCCTACAGCTAACAACAAATCGCTCATGCTTTTGCTGATTGTCGGCTGCTGGCAAAAATAGCACTAGTGAATAGTCGGTTAAAGCATGCATTTTCTAAGGTTGCTCGGGCCAAAACAAAAATACTATGCTCAGCGATATTCCTTCATAGGCAACAATTGCATAAGGTTTTGCTTCTCGGCGGGGATACAGTAGTATGAAAAGACTGAGAGCGTAAAGCTGGACTGCAGAAAGTTGCTAACTGCCAACTAAAAGCAGCTGTTCTTAGGCACTCGAGGTATTATTATCTACCGAGTACGTGGACGCTAGAGAGAGAGAGAGAGAGAGAGAGAGAGAGAGAGAGAGAGAGAGAGAGAGAGAGAGCTGAAAGTTATGAGCACGCGACATCTCAGCTGTCGGCTCTCTGTTTTGGCTCATTCTACTCACGGTGAGGCAGGCGCGACACAATCCTCTTTCATCTCGATATTCACATGGACAAAGATAGCACTGGAACAGTAAAAGGCATAAATAAAATAAGCTTAGCTACACAAAATGTATCGGTCAAAACTTTCTGCACCGTACGTTTGCCTATTTAGAACTTTTCTGTTCATCGAATTAAATTTCTCGGTGAGAAGGGCTAGTGCAGAAAGTTCACAAGAGGGCGTACAAGGAAAGTAGAATGCAGCGGTGCAGTGGATAAAGAAGATTCCAAGTGTATTTACGGTCTCGCCTGTACCGGAGCTCGTCACTTCGGCTATCCTTCAGTGAATCTGCAGAATCTTATGAATACGCTTTAAGAGTTTGCCTCTTTAAAGTTAACATGCGAATTGATAATTTACGATCACCAACATGCTATCGAACTTCGCAGCGCTCGGGTAACCTATCGTAATAATAGCTTTCTATGGCGGAGAAGTGACGCGGAATTCTCCAAGGGAGACGAACCCTGACTGACCTCGGTTAGCCCTGGCGAAGCAGAAGGGCTGTGCTTGGTCGCTTGTAGCCCTCGCGAGCGCGTACAGGTATGCGCCAGCGGGGAATGTCGCCATTTTGAATCCAGCACCGAAATTAGCGACTGCGTTCGCGTAGCTTTACGGCAGGACATCTCGGCCTAAACGCAGGCGCGGTGTAGTCGAGCGTCGCGGCGCATGCGCGGCGACAGCGAGCGAGTGCAGCGGAGGTGCGAAGAGCGGACGTCTCTTGGCTCTTTTTTTTCCTCCCAGCGGAAGGCTCGCTCGGCGACAGGGGCGGCGGTACCGAGTAGTCGCCGCAGAGTGCTTCTGCAAGCTCGCTGTGGTCGTCGCTGACCTGAGCGCAGATGTTCCTCCGGCGTAGCGGTGCGAATGCCGAGCTGCTCGAGGTGCTCGCTCGCCCCGACCGAGGTCTGACCTTGAGGTCGTGGGCTCGTCGAGCCCCGAGGCACACATGTGAAGCGCCTGAATAGAGATTCGAGTTCTCTTGGGGCGCTATATACAAATGAATTGCTTATCTATTTATTTAATGCGCGCGGCGCATATATACAGTGCACATACAAGCTGCCGTTGGCATGAAGAAAAAAAAATGTTGCAGCACATGCTCTACACCTCGGAGTCTGTCGCTCTGACGCAACCCGACTGCTCATCTCATTCAAGCGGTTTTGGTCCAAGCCGACCAGCCGGCTATGCGAAAGGCGCACAGCTGCATTTTCCTGTAACGGAGCGAGTGACCCCAAGGACAGGAGAGATTCACGCGAAGTGGCGATGTGTTTGCGGTCCGAAGTTGAACCAGGAATGGTGGCGAATGCCCATTGTCAATGCAAGTAGGAGAGGCGAACGGCAACGGGCGATAAAACGAAGCATCGTTTTTGAATTTATGAAAATTTTCACGCTCGACAGCTGCCGAGCTGTCAGCTCATTGGAATTTTGAGAATGTCATCCCTCCGTTTCCCGCCGCGTTCACGAGGCCGCGCCTGAACTCGAAATGCCCCATTTGCGCCTCCAACGCCGCTATCGCTTTTCCGCATCGACTGCACTTGCGCATTCTTCTTCTTCTGCCCGGGACCTGCCCGAAAGCAATTCTTTCCTCCGGTGCGCACGGTCCCGAGGCCCGGCCGCTTCGGCCACTGCGCGCTGGCCGCTTCTTCTTCCTCCTCCGAGGCAGCGTTCGTCTGCTCGCTCGCTCGCGCGGGCGGGACGGCGGCCTGAGCAAGTAGCCGGGTCGCTCGGGGCGGGAGCAGGCGGGGCCCGCGTCCCGGAGCGCCACCTATACGCCGAATACTCGGCCGGCTCGCGCGAGGCAAACCGTTCAGGGCGCTCGCTCTGCTGCTTCCCGCTGCTTCGCTGCTTCCCGCTGCTTCGCTGCTCTGCTTCCCGCTGCTACGATTCGTTGGGGCTCTTTGGAGCGAAGGCCCGTCGCGCAGAGCAGCGAACGTAAGTACGTAGCGCCGCCCATACGGACGGTCGCCGCCGGCCGGATGAAAAGTCAGCGCCGCTGAAGCGCGGCGGCGGGCGAGTCGGGCAGAGCGGCCGCAATGCGCGCGAGCGCGCCCACAGGTATGCACACGGCGCAGACGGGCTGGCGCCGCTTAACTCGAAATAGCCCGAAATGCGTCAGAAATACTGCAAGTGCACGAGCCTTCGCTCGCCACTTCCTGGCTCCAAGCTCCTCAGCTGTAGGGCAAGCCCAGGTACGGCCCAGAGGCTGAACACGACGACATTGAAATTTGAGCAATCGATTGCGATACACCCTGTTTCTGAGAATCGTAATTCGGGAACAGCCAAACACTTTAGCGACAGCCGAAATCAAGGCATGTTAGCGTACTGAAATGCTGGTGTTGCATAAGAGCCAGATTATGACTGCCGAGATGATGAATAATCGCGGTTCCGAAAATTATTACTAGGAACCCGCCACGTCATTATCCGCGGTTAGGCGGTGTCAAAGCTTAAGTCATATACTAAGCAGTCGGTTGGGATCTGGACGTTGAGCCACACGGGAGTGTTTCGCCCCCAGAAGCTTCATGCCGGCGGGCAGTTGGAAGGTGCTCTGAACGTCGTAAGAGTTGTTTCGCGAAACGGCTGATGATGGACGCCCGTGATCCTCTGCAGCCATCGAATAGAGTGCCCAGCGCTAATGATACAAAAACACATAATTCCTTTGTACAGCGCCCTAAGAGAACTTAATATCTATTCAGGCGCTTCACGTACGCCACGGTGCTCGAGCCCGCGACCTCGGCCGGCCGGGGCGAGCACATTGACCGCTGGGCCAAGCCAGCGCGGCCCATTAAGACTTTTTCGTTGAATTCAGGCCGCCCTTCGCCGCTGCCGCGTTCCGCTGCTGTCGGAATGCCTGCGCGAATCGGTGCTACAAGTCGCCAGCTCTACCTACAAGTCGCCAGCTCCGACACGAGATCCAGGGCTTCGCCGCCGGTATTTGTCACGAGTCGGCTGAGACTAGCACCGTTACGTGCGCTGTGTTTTCAGTCGGCACAGTTCGGTCCGGACGGGTACAGGCCGTTCGTAACCGTTCCATTACGTCCCCCTTAAATTACTCTTCTTGTGACGACTGGTTAATGAAAGAGAGCTAACATAAAAGTATCTGGTAGCTGGCAACTTTCCGTTTCGCCGCCTCGGCAGCCTACAGGAAATATTTTTAACAAGTTCGAACTCCGATGCCGTTTCCATAGCAATTGTAGCTATTGTGTAGCAGTTGTGGCCCAGTTGTATTTTCATCTTGACGGCCGTAGCTGAAGGCCGGTCGGAAGCCCGCCCAGGTCACAGGTCAGCGCTTCACTGATGCGCCGCCGCAGACAGATGGTCAGCCTGAGACTCAGCTCCATTTCACGAGGCGCCTGAGCAGATCTGAAACTAAAACGGGGTTGGCGGACGCAATACAAGGTGAGCGAATAGATTACGATAAGCGAACACAATGCGATGCGAGCTAATAGAGCGTGACTAGCGAAAGCAGAACGCGAGACGAGCCGCTGCCGCTGCCGAACATGCAGTTGCTCGGCGTACACAGTTGCACGAGCAATTGTGACTTCAAAAGTTCTTCTTAGGGTCAAGCCAAAAAACAGTCACGTTTGCCACAAATTCAGAGCAGCACTTTTTGGGGCGGGACTAGAAGTAAAAGTAAAGGTCCGCTGATTGAACTACTGCGCTTATATAACTTCAGAGGAGGCTCAGCTGCTATCAGCCGCTTGCCGCTGGCAATGAAGGGTTGCAGGACTCGAAACCACGACGTGGGCTGTGAAGTGCGAACATTTCCCCTTCGGTTTGACCATATCCTGAATATCTTACCTGATCTTACACCCACCGACAGACACTCGAAACGTAGTGAGCAATGAGTTATTGCTGATCGATAAGTAAGCTCAGTAATCTGCCCTTTTAACACCCATATTCAGTCATCAAAGTACTGTTCGATAATGCATAGTTTGTATTTACATTCATGGGCTAGACGATCACCGCATTGCATTCATTGAGTTCAAACATCCAAGGCATAACTGTAGAAGTAGCCATAAAGTGATCGCGACCATCCAACAGCTAAAGCTCTACCAGTACGGCAACAATAAGATAAGTTGTCGAGACGTACAAGCATTATTTAAAAGCACTTTATCGAATCGAAAGAAAAGTAGCTGTGTCATTACATTGCAAACGTCCAAAACACGGTTCCGTATCATGTACGTAGCTAGTGTTGGCAACAGTCACACGACCGTCCTGTTTTGGTCCAGGGGTTAAGGCGCTTGCCTTTTGCGACCAAGAACATGGGCTCGAGCCCTTCAGAATATGTGAAGCGCCGCGATAGAGATTCACCTTTCTTAGGATGTTATAAAAATGAATGATGTAGTTATTATGTAATAGACACCAACAGTAACACGATTGCCGATTCGAATAGCCGCTAGACCAACATCAGAGCAGCAGCCCAGCACATCAGCACTTGTTACAGTAGACCTCCCCAAGAAGATTGCAACATCGGAGGCCAACCGCAACAGCAATTAAAGCACCTGGAGAGGAGATTCCCTTTGTGGAAAACACCATAAATCAAGGATAAAGACAAGCACAGGCCGCGTGCACGTTAACTGCACGCTTCCGTTGCACGCTTTCTTGTTAAATCTAGCATCTCAAAGCATGGTACCATGATAATAATAATAATAATTCGCTTTATCAAGTGAATTATTATTATTGTTATCATGGTAGGCGAGTCCAAAAAAGCAGCTCCAATGTACTTGGGCATGCACACGATGACATGATACAAAAGCAGTCAATGCTGCCCGTACTCCGGAAAAAATAATCCCGTGTCCTTTCGTAAAAGTCTATTCTACAGTCAAGTACCCCGAAGGCAATCACTTTTGGAGATTGGGTAGGAACAAGATAAAATATAAGGTTTGAGCTATTAGGATGCATCCAGTTTAAAAAAATCAGCCTTCAGGAACTACTACTACTAAACCAAAGCGGCAGCCAGTCGATTAGAAATACAGCACTCGCTATTACATCCACCGCGGACCGACTGCGAAGTTTTACGAACAAGACCAGTATAACTGGATAGGCGATCATTACTTAAGTGCACAGCACCACCAGAAAGTGGAGCTCTCATTTGGGGTAACTAGCGCAGAGTATTTCCTGGGGGCGGGCGGACATGAAACGTAACACTGAAGGCATTGTGGTCTATGTCGCACTCTGCTCTGTACGAACGTGGCAAAGCCATAAAGCGAAGCGCTGTTCCTCCTTCGGTTAGTTTCTTGTCGCCTGTCAGCGGTTTGGCAAATATGAGCCGTTATTGCAGCAATTATGGTGCCTGCCTACTTGACCTTATTGCATACTTCTGAAGCCTTGTATGCACTTTATCTAACAGAGAAAGAAGTATTTTCTTCAGAAAATTCATTTGATAATTTACATCAGACTCTAGAAAAATGATCCTCCTGTGAGGTCAGTGTCGTTGAGCTAGCCAAGCGACCGAGGAGGAAGAAAACCTAATACTAAATGCTACAAGGAAAGCAATGTTTAAACAACTAGTGAGTAATTACTAAGTACTTGAGAGTATGCACTTGACAGTAATGTAATATATCTCCGACTGCAGCTCCACAAAGTCATAAAGACTATGTGGATGTTACGCAGGAGTTTTGTACAGCGCACTCACAGCCTAAGCGGCTTTCGGTACGCATTCGGTACCCAACAGACTTCGTCTCACGCAACAAAGAGAAAGTGGCAAGCATAGCAGAGTCAGGAGAGCAGTTGAGGTAGTGAGTAGCATGGAAGTAGCAGCTCAGGACCGCTGAAAAGAATGTGCCATAGTCGGCAGTAGGAGAGTAGTTGTCGTTGCGTAAGAATTGTGGAAGCGAGCTCCACTGTTTAGGACCTGCAGTGCTAAAGCTTCTGAGAGATTAAGTTCTCTGAGGGCGCTTTATCAAGTGCATTATTATAATTATTATTCTGTCGCCAACTTCTTTAAGCGGAGGAATGAGACAGCTAATTTATTGTCCACACAGGACCTGAGGGCGCGAACAGGCTGAAAGTGATGCAGCAGTTCAGCTAGGTACGAAGGAGCCAAGCCGTGGCGGGCCTTGTGGGTCAGCGTAAGAACTTTGCTCTGTATTCTTTGCTCAACCGGCAACCGTCCTAGCTCTTTCAGCAAAGGAGACACGTGCTCAAACCGCTAGGACTTGAAGACTAGCCTTGCAGCCATATTCATAGTTCGCTGTAGTGGCATAATAGCTTTCTTTGGCAGCCCTGCCAAAAGGGAATTACAATAATCAGTACAGTCGCAGTAGAGACGGATAAGAAACCAGCTGTATAACGCTTATGAATATGGCATTTCTTGGTGGTTGCTGACAACAGAGGCCAGTTTCAGTAATCATGCTTTTATTTACGGTCGGCAAATCCGTCGATAGCGAATACTCTCCTGCTAATATGATCGTGCTTTCGTGCTCCGAGCGAAGTCAAGACCAACCGTGTGCCCCGCATCAAATCCACACGGTTGTGACGTGCCTGTCTCCTATCTTTGAGAGGCAAAGTCAATTTTGGTCCTGCTTCCGTTCACATGTATTTCCTGCCAAATCTTACAACACGGATGCCTTAACGACAATGCCTAGCTTAGCTGTTCTATTGCCTAACCTACTTCTCTGTACTCTCACTCAGTATTTCGCCTCGCTCGTGCGGTTGGCATTTGTGTTCTTCCTAAGAGTAATAATAATAGTATTACATCTGTCATATCACCCGCAGAGAGCTCAATCTCTCTCTAGGCACTTAACATTTGCTCCAGCAGATTATCCTAGCATCATGTGATCCTCTGCTGCATAGAAAAAACTGCCCTTCGAAAGCTGTCTTTTTATTTAATCAAACCGCCAGAGTAATTGTTACAGCCACAACGGAGCCTCAATGCTTTGAGTAGCTAGTGATGCTCGAAATACGTTTTCCTACTGTTGCCACGCTCGAATTACGCAGGGAGACAAATGGCAGGAATAGGCATTACAACTTGCTTAATTGTCAGTCTGCTTCAACATTGACATTCACTGCCCCAGTAAAAAAGAGCACACAATCAAGGGTTAGCAACGAAGACAAGCAAAGAAGAGAAACCAAATTTTAATGTAAAGCTTAAATTGCGTTTTACTCATGGTGCGTTTACTTTCGACAGCTGGATTATTGGTCACGCTAGATGCCATCCGGGCTCGCATATTTTACAACGATCCTGCATATTTGTACATCAGTAGCTCGAGCCGAAGCCGGTGGGAGGGTGAGTATGTGCACCGATAGCACTTCCACCCGCTCGGGTGCACAGTATGCATGCACCTGGAGCAGCTACTTGAGTTAGCACCTATACTATTCCCTGGTTACTCGATGCCCTTTAGAGGGAATCTGCATAGGGCTGCTTGACGCAGCCATTGCCGGCATTGAAAATTGTAGTGCAAACAATTCCTCGACAGATCGGATTATTTAAACGGCATCGCTCTTGGTGTGGCCATTAGCTGGCGGCGACTTCTTGGCGTTCCGGTTGACGGCGTGCTTCATTATCTTGAGCATCAAGCTGAGCAGCATCAGATAGGCAATCCAAGCCCAGCGGATGGCGATCGTGATTCTAGCTGACTGATACATAGACGGTGCACAGCCAACCATGAACTGAGCGCCCGCCTGTCCACCCGCCATGTATCCCAAGTCGAAAGTAAAAACCGAACCTACAATTCAGACCAGACGCAAAGACCTTCACAAATTGCGTGCGATTGAAAACAGCTAGCAGCATTAAAGTTAAGTTGTCCGAATCTGCTGTGGGGGGCAGGTTCGCCGCACAGGCTATGACTGATATACTTGCCTACGGCAGTCCATGTCACCGCTGATACCATTAGCAGGTCGGCGCCGAATTTCCGGAATCCGTTGCGAGTAGTTGTGCTCTGCAGAGCCACGCAGTGCACTTTCATATCGCCAGAGCCAATGTAAAAGCCAGCCGACTTCTCGGTGCTGCTGCACTTAACGAGGGCACTGCAGAAAGTCCACAGCAGCCAAATGAGCCCACTAACAAGCAGGTAGAGAGGCAGCAAGTCCACCTGATCGTTGCTCTGCTTCCAACTGCAGCGCCCGAATCCGTCGGTCGTCATGGCGGTGCTGTTGTTGCGATTCCGGTCTATACCGAAGGCGCCTAGGAGAAACCGTATGCCAATTCTCTGTAGAACGCTGTGCAGACCCTTTAAGAGTTAGTACATCGTGATGGAACTCAAGCATTGAAAATGCAAATCTATTCGAGTAGGTACGACGGACGGATTCTATTACAGCACCGACTGTTTCCTTTACCGATTATCATGAAAGCGAGGCCAGGAAAAGGACTGCGGAAGAGGGAAGGGAAGAAAAGAAGAAACTTATGTCTCGCCGGTCTCTCGGGGAGCTATATAATAGCGCCACTTTCCACGGCGGGCCCAGCGCGCGGCAAAGAGCGAAGCTACCGGTCGCCGAGTAACCAACCGAGCTGCTGCGTTCTTACCGATGATGATTTCATAAATGGACAGGACCAGTCCGCAGCACCAGAAGACGAACACGGCTAGCGTCATAAGAAGCACAAAACCTAAAACGATACCAACCGTAGCTAAGAGTGCTCGTTTGGATAGAATTCAACAAGACGAGCAATTCCCACGTTCGCCCCGTATTTTGGGAGCGAACGCAACGGTTTCCTACACCGCGTGGCTTTGTGCTCTCATCGATAAGCGTATGGTTACTACTGTCGAGATGTTCCTGAATACCGATCCCTACCAACCTCGTATCTAGTTAAAACAACATGGCGGTTTCGGCTAACAGCTCCGGTCGGCCTTTGTCCAGAACACGAACACTTATGATTAGTAATCCACTGACTTGCATGCCCGTACTGTCGAGCAAATTGATGCTCTTAGGGACTTTTGGTGGCATGCGAATCGTTCCTCCTAATAACCTGTAACTTAAATTTCAGCTAGTGTTGAACACCGTCAGTCGTCCAAACGACAGGAATTAATGAATAAAAAGTGATTTCTAAAAATAGTAATAATAATAATACATTTGTATAGCAGCCTCAGGGAGCTGGATCTCTCTCTAGGCACTTTACAGATGCTATATAAATCGCGAGCTGATTTGTAGATGTGGATTTTCAGTCATTGGCGGATTCTCAGGGTTTCAGGAGCTAAGTAAAACAGCCTGAAGCTGGAGCAGATCTCGATTTAAAGGCAAGACGTAAAATTTTAAAATCGGTGCATTTTTTCCTTGAAGGCAGTGTAGGGAATCAACGAAAGGTGAACCGTGGATGAATTTACAAGGATTGACAAATTAACAGGGCAGCAATATAGATTAGAGTTGCAGTCGTTTGAACTTACCCAAGGAGACCTGCAAGTATTGATTTTCAGTAACCAGTCTTCCATATTTCAGTGCAGTGCCAGTGATGCCAAGGCAAGATGAGAGGTGCTCGGGAAGGACTTGGTGATACATAGTGTCACCGCTGCCGAAAGATCAATCGATACAAACAGTGACTCTGTCCAAGTCTACATTTCTGAGGAGGTTATACAAACAAAGCCGTGCTGATTCTATGGAGTGATTAGCTCTCAAATTTGACTGGCATTTACTTGGTAGATTTGATGCTTTGATGTAAGAGTTTGGCTGGTCTGCCACAACTCGTTCTAGTGTCTTTGGAAGGAGTAGTATTGGGGAGACTTGGCGGATGTTGCTAAAATTCTCCAGGTCTTGTGTGCCTCCTTAATGGGTGACCTAACAACAGCCTATTTGAAAGGTACAAGGAGAGGACCTGAGGCTAAGGACATATTTAGAACGGCATTTTATGCATGTTAGCAGCCGATCGTTGCTCAACACGAGTAGTGCGAATAAGGTCTAGATCGCTAGTAGTCTTCCTTAGATTTGGAGATGAATTTCAAGATCTCAGACATTAAAGTGCTGCAAGGAAATGAGGTAGATGGGTCATGTGGGAATGTTACTGAGAGAGACGAATCCAATGAGAATGCTATGGCGGGTAAGGTGCTTAATCTTCACGACCGAGGTCGTGGGTTCAAATCCTGCAATGGGCGATCCTTTATTGCCAACTGCAAGTGGTGGTGATAGCAGTTAGGGCTCTTCAGTTGCTATGCAAATGAGGCTGCTAAATTAGCTAATATCATTATTATGCTGTTACCTTACGGATGGCCTCTCGGATCTGTTTGGTGGTAACATCCGAAAGCAGCAGGCATAGGGTAAGCAGGTATATGTGCACAAAGGAAGAATCACTAAGACCCACCAAATGCTGTCCTAAAGATGCGGTTTAAGATTCTTTTTAAGTGTAGTCATGTCAGGGGACGTTGTGGCATGCGTCGGTAGTGAGTTCCAGGCTTTGGGAGCATGGGCACGGTCTCCAACGGCTCTGTGGTTCGTACGAGGTATGGCTAAAAGTTTTGAGTCAGCACAGTAGATTGTAAGATTCTTCGGTTGGTGGGGAGTGGTTAGTGATTATATGGCAAATATCAAGATTGGTCCTATGATTTTTCAAGCCTTTCACACTATCCATCCATACCGGTGCATGCAGTACCGGTACGCGTACCTCATGCCAATGAATATCGCCAACAGTTTTCCTGCTGTGCCCTGCCTCTGGTTCCGACTGACGTGGAGAAATGTGCCTGAACTAGGGGAATCGTCATGACGAATCAGGCCGTGTTCAGCCGCAACAGGGCGCATCTTAGTAACTTATGCCGGCATTTTTTCTACTTTCCGGCTAATCGTATGCTAAGCTGCTCTCGAACTCACGAAGTCGGTATGGTGTGGCAGCTAGCTTAAAAGATCCGCAAGAGCCGGATTTAGGGGACATAATGTGGTCACGACCCATGAAATGGCCAGGCTGAAAAAAATGGCAGGCTGCACTGCCTATAAATAAGGCGTGATGAGTCAGCACCTAGTCATTTTGCCAACCTACACACTAAATTGAAATCTTTTGGTGATCAAGCCATCAGCTCATGTGCATTAAAAGTTCGAGACTTACTTCCGGCAACGATCGCTACCTTCGATAACTTTACATCGTTTAAGTCTCAGCTAAAGACGCATCTGTTCCAATCAGCTTTCCCTTGGCCTCAGTGGATTTGTCTTTCTTGTTCTAGTGTGCGTTTCGTGCACACACGAACATGATTCAGTGTACGATTGCATGAAACAGGTACATACAGCCATATTGGACTAGTCAAGACCACGAATGCCATTGTTTGCTCGTTCTTGGCCGAAGCTGACTACAGTCGTGAGGCTTTTAAAATATATTGGTACTATTCTCGATTTAAACTCACTAGTAATAATGATAAATAGCATAAGTCTTTTGTGTAGTGCCCACAGAAATCTGTTTCGGCTGTGGCAACTCACGACTCCGCGGCCTTTACTTCTCGCATTCCTTTCTCTCATGCATCGCAACCACACTCGAGGACATGCACAAAACGAGCAGAACTAGGCAAATTCAGGCGCTGTACCAATTGCTGCAAGAGAAGCGATAAACAATAAAAATTTTTAACAAACAACGAAAAGCAAGGCATCCTGCTTTGCACCAACTGAAAGCGTATTATTGCACGGGCAGGTAGACCTGCAAGTAGTGAATAACATAATTCTAGTCGGGATGTCATGAATGCATGAAACACATTGGCTGTAGTGGCCCTATAAAGCAAGTCCGAATTTTGACAATGTCACCCAGGTGAAGATAGACCAACGACCGTGGGGCTGATGTGCACATCTAGTGACTAGTCACTTTGGAAAAAGACGTGTAGTTTCCGGGCAGAGCCTACAGAAGATGTGCTGGTAGAGCTTATTTGCAGAGTTAGGCTTTCTAGTTTCAAAGCAACACTCGGTTTGCCCATAATTAGTTAGCTGCTTTTATTTTCATTCAATTTCACAAAGTTTGCTTTATCCAAGTGGAAAGGAATGTCAGAAATGAATGCTGTGAGGGTTAGAGAGTTTGAGATGCTGGAAAGCAGAGAAGGATCAAAGTGAAAGCATAGCTGCATGTAGCCTGCATAAAAATGAAAGATTAGATTGTGCTCGGCGATTGCATCGGCAACTCTTTAGTGGCTTTCACGCACTGACACCAAATTCCCGTCATGCTACGGATTCCACAACCTCCATCCAGCTGCGATCTTTCAGAGATACTGTACTTATGAGATACAACGGTGGAACAGAGGCGGAGCCAGGGGCGGCAGGGGGAAATCGCCTCCCAAGGACAGAGGGAAGTACCTATATCGTGGGGCAAATTTCCCTAGGCCCCATGGGCAGGAACAATGTACCTTGCCCCCAACCTGAAAATCCCGACCTTGCCCCAACCTCAAAATCCTGGCTCCGCCTCTGAAGGTGGAGCAACATTAAGTTCACTCACAGGAAAATCGGCTTCGAGAACTACAGGCTCTCGGCATTACGTAGTTTTTGGGGATGATCCTCCGGAAATGGATGATGTTCGCGGTGCAGTAGCACCCTATTGGGGAGCTTGCGAGCCTCTGAGGAACGAGGCACCAGGACATGGCAAGATTTTCAGCCAAGCTTTGGAGGCTCCTTGATGGCTGAAGCTTCAGCAGAGGTGAGCATCCAGGCCTAGCCTCTAAGTATCCAGCGGCGAAACCACATGGCTGATAGCCGCGAGGGGCTCTTCACCGGGGTTTCTTACCGAGAAAGGTCTTCCTCTACAGAAAAAGACCTGGATTCGTGCACCCAGCTGATGTTCAGTCTGGTCTGGCCTAAGGTTTAAGGGGCTCACCTTTAACGCCCGAGGTCAAGGTGCTTGCCTCAGACGACCGAGATCACGGGCTTGAGCCTTGAGGCATATGCAAAGCGCCTGGATAGAGATTCGATTCTCTTAGGGCGCTATATAAAATGGATATTTTTGAATATCATATGAAGTCCGATTTAATCACAATGAACCGGGCAGGCTAAGCACATGGTATGAACTGCTGCAGTTAGCGAGTGTAAGGCCATGGCCAATCGGAGCTTGCTTACGGCCAGTCTGTGACTCACTTGGGATTATGTGTCACGGCCAGTGATCTGCCTTGCCGGGCCATGCTTCTACAGGGTAGGCAGCTGAATTCCGAGTCACAGGCACAGCCAGTATTAAGACAAGGCGAGGCTAGATCTCGCTCGACCTTGCCAGAGGCAGGAGCCACATGCACGTGATGTGGGCGAACCAGACAGTCAAATAACTGACAAGCTCATTCGGGTCGGTCCAAATAGGGGGGGGGGGGGCACAGCCGATGCTCCAACTACCCTCTCTTGTCAATGAATGCACTGCCACCCAGTTTGGTTCCTCCTACAGTTGCCAAGCATCTGCCGATTGGTACAGACATGAGCCGAACAACATATCCGGTCCTTCAACTTGGCGAGCATGGTCGACTGGAGATGGGTCCAAGACGATTGAATTGCCATGAACAAAAATACCAGCCTGGCACATCACTGAATGTCTCCTAGGCGTGCACATCGCTGAAGTCAATTAGAAAGGGTAATTAGTAGCGGCTAAAAAAATACTGGATGATTTAACAGAAGAACCTTAAAGGCTATCACCATCACTTGCAGTGGCAACAAAGGATCGTCCTCTGCAGGATTCGAATCCACGACCTTGGGACCTCGGTCGTGAAGAGCAATTGACTTACTCATGTGAATACTCGGCGGCTGAACACCTACCGGATGGCAGAGCGCCTGCCTACTGGATGTTACGTCGCCCACATCGATAGGAAAAATGATGCCAGACCGACCCCTGCCACTGCAGTCGGCCCTCATTAGCAGTACACAGGCACGATGGCGATACCATGTCAGCATTGCCTCTACAAACCACCGACCTGTATAACCCACAGTCTCCCCCCCCCACGAAGCCGGGGCTTCTGGGGATGGCTGAAAATAGCAGCTTCCATTGAATGACGTCATTGGGCCCAGTGCAGCAGCTTACTTAAGGGTAAGGGTAATCTCCTTTGTATTGCAGATGTGTGCAGCAACAAGAAAGTGCTGGGCAGTTTCTTCTCATTTAAGCTTTCTCTGGTGTAATAGCAAGTGTAAGTTTACTTCCGGTTGGTATTAGACCTAGGTCGGCTACCAGACTTTTTTGCGATTCTTGGGTGGCACACAATTGCCACAATGCAGATGGGAAATGTAAGTCTGATTAATGCAGACGTTTTAAACGCGATTTAGTCGAAAGCGATTCTCTTTAAAGCTCGAAAACTGTAATCGCAATGTGCTGCAGGCTTATTGATCGACTGCTGACTTTTTACGTTTGATGCCTAGCGATCTCTAAGGATTGGATGGCCAGGGTAAGGAATGCAAGGCGGATGCCGTCTCGGAGATTACACAACTATGTTACAAACCTTTACCACAGACTGCTTAGACTTAAAATCCCCGAAATCCGTCTGGCTCCGAGGAGTCAACTGCTCCTACGATATTTTCTTCCCCTGTACATTTGAGCAAGACAACATGTGACTTCTATGCTTATGAAAATCCACACAACAAGCCTTACGACGTAATCATTCAGCATAGCAGAATAAGCGCATTGATAGTTATTTTAATTCCCACAACTCCACAGCTCCTAAATGCAAACTGCCCCCGTAAAGTAACATGCTGCACAAGCAGCTACGTGGAGCAGACACGTCTGTGCTTACACACTGGAATACTCGTATACGAGTGTCAAGCAGAAGCTTTTTGCTTACAGTGACAGCCCAATAAATGTCTAAAATGGAAAGTCGACCACCTTTCCTCGGTTTTGGACACATAAGGGCCCAGTTAACTCGTATTCCGTGTGCCATGGCAACAGCAGTGACTTTCTGTGATGCTTTACTCAGGCTGATGAAGGGAACGATTACTAAGCAAAGCAGAACAGAACATAAACTCTCTTACGGCCTGAGTTGAAGGCCCTAGAACACGACACCATAATTCTATTCAATGAAAACTTATAACTTTTTCCGAAAAAGGTTGACTTTTCCCTTTAGCAATCTAGAACGATTCAACAGTAGCACAGACTACAGACTAAAACTTCTGCCCCACCGGCCGGTTTTGAAAAGTGCCTTTTCAGGACTTGCTGGTCGTTCAGCAGATGATACCGTACAAGGACACAAAACTGTGTGCACTCATGGTATACCAAGATGCCTACTAGCTAGTCTATGCAGTTCGTGAAAGAAGACATGCATTGACATGCCCGACACTAGGGTGACATCGAGCATGGTGTACTTTAATGTTGCCGATTGTGTACCAAAGCAAAGACTGTACTTGTCTTAATGGTCTCTCATTAAACGGTCGTGAAAACTGCCACTATGTTTCTACCTTATCGATAGCCAATAGGGCCAGACAGAGTCAAATTTGCGCATGAATATCTACACAGACTTCACAGTGCAGATATTCCGGTAAATTCAAACTTTTTCACTTAACCTGTATTGAACCGTCATACAATTTTGAAATGCATAGCATTACGTGGTTTCTTGTCTGTAGACCATATAGAACCATATTTTTCCATACCTGCTGACCCTAAGACATTAATAGAACATCAACGCAGGCTGCGTGGCATATGACTGGTGAAGAGTGAATTGGGAGATAATGAACCTCATTGTGGGTTGATTCATATGATATAATAGTTACTTGTCCACATTAAAAAAAAAACAACTAAATCGCATCTATTTATCACAGCATTTTGTGGGTTCCCGTGATTCGTTCTTTATGTGCTTAGCGTGCTGACACTGTGCATGCTGCCACTAACCATACTTGCATGCTGACCCTGTGCATGTCACCCCTAACCATGTTATTCTTGTTGTTTGTTGAGCATGCTACCACTAATAATCGTTCGACCGTGCTTCCTTTGCAGCAAATATAGAGCGCCTAGAAAGAGATTGATTTCTCTGAGGGCGCTGTATCAAATGCATTATAATTATTATCTAGCAAACAAGCCAAGACTCCACCATATTGCGTGACGAAAGCAGTAGATGAGTAGATGCTCTCTTGCAACATTGCGGTCATTTGTCCTAATAAACAGTGGTTGCCCAGTGATATCTTCTTATCCAGGCTCTTGCCTGCTGGTGTTAGCATGAGACCTTAGTGCCATTAACCCTTGGTTATTGCTTCACTTGCAGCTAGTGGTACTGGACTGAAAGAGATTTGGTTCTATTAGGTCGCTATACAGGTGACTTACTATTATTAGTGTTGCTGATTAACTCGAGTACTGCGGTAAACCGCTTCGCCTATCGGACTTCCAAGAATTGACGGGCACGGCAACGTTTTTGTGAGCATTCAATGTGACATTCGATATAAGGGTCGGTCCAGGGAGTGGAATTGCCCCTCTGGTCAAGCCTAGGTCAAGTGCTAAGAGCAGAGAAACGGCTGGCTGTTGTCCCATCGTAGAAAATTAGTGGCAGCAATATCCGGCTCGCTTAATGGCTGAACAGCGCTTGCAAAGTACCCTCGTCTCTACCTGTCGATGACATCCAAGCAGTGTCACTGGCAAAATATTTAATCATTCGGACTCATCAAGAGAAGTTTGACAAAACAGCCGAGGCACCAGGGCCTTGATGATTGACTTTGTTACTATGTCTTATGAAACATCTGGTCAGGTCATATTTGTTTCATGACAACTGTCCGAAGGAAATAACCTCCACGACGTTAGTCACCTGACCAGTGCCACCACGAGCAAGCTGATACTCAAAACTTACACATAACCGCCATCACGAGCCACCTGGAGGACATTCGACCCGTATTTGAATGAGGCTAATCTCGTCTGACAATTTAATCTCGTGACAATATGCACAATCAGTTAAGCCACACGATCATTCATTTTTGAGGAGAGTTGACCCAAAAATAACAATCAAATTAGCATATACAATTTTTTACTACCTGGGACCAAAAGCAAAGAAAAATGTGAGGCTTTACAAGAATGAATAGCCGTTTTTTGGGCTTTCGAGAAAAGAGGATGGAAAGGTAGTTTATGCTTATTCTTTAGCGAAGCCTAGTGCGAATGCTTGGTTCCTCGCTCCAGCAGCGTAACGTGAGCAGAAGAGCAATGCAATCGGAGCACATGCCCACATACAAAGGCTAATGTGCTGTGCACGTCAATTTTTCTAAGGTTTGGTGCCATTTTCGTTAATGTGCTCTTAGCTTTTTTGAATATTCGCTTGCACTGCTCTCCGGAGAAGCATCTGACAAAGCAAGATAAAGGATTGCCCGGTAAAGTGCCAATCTTCAGATGACTCGAAACCCAACCGACAATCGTCCTGCTTACAGAATTAAAACGGATTCCTAGTGGGGCGTGTAAGAAGAAATGTAAATGCCAACTGGGATTAGTCTGCTTACAAACAACAGTGAGGACTACACTAATAAAGCATGCAATTGCAATTTTTGTCTCTTCTACACACTGGTGCCCGAAATCCATTATTTGCCAGCTTCCTACGGTTGAGCAGTCACCGGAAGGGAACTTACTGAAACAATTCAGAGCTGAGTTCTTTGTTAGCGGACCGAAAGGTCCGCGGCCCGGCTACCAGTGCACCGATCCGAAGCAGTGGCTTGCAGGCTTCAGTACATTGCTTCAACTTCCAGTGGGGGGAGCCAGCGATGGGATTCATTCAGCCTCTTGGAGAAAGAGAGAGAGAGAGAGAGAGAGAGAGAGAGAGAGAGAGAGAGAGAGAGAGAGAGAGAGAGAAAGAGACTGGGAATGCCTATACACAGAAGTTTCGATTTCATGACCTCGATCTCATCGAGGGAAGAGTAAGCTCAGAAGCTCAAGCTCGCCAGCAAGCGGTGAAAGCTAATACAGGCATTTCTGTAAGTGGCACATGCTACATAGAAAAAAACCCTAGCTGCTTAAACAGCCTCTTTTTGTATAGAGACAGAAGAGCCTTGATGGCTATCACCACCGCTTGCAGGGGGCATAAAGGATCGCCTACCGCAGGAATCGAACCCACGACCTCAGAATCAAGGTCATGAAAGCAACCGCCTTACCTAGTGTGCCATCACGGCACACCGAACGAACGCTTCTCAAAGCGATCTAGATAGAGGCTCAGGCGCCGGGTTTAGATACCCAACTCGTGCAAAGCACACACGGTCCATACACTATACACAATACCGAGGCAAACGGGCGCTAGAATAACTTCAGTAGGTCGCCAGCAGCAGGTAATAAGCTCGAAAGACAATGCCTTGAGGATTAGCGATTATGCGAGGAATACAATGAAGGCCGAGCGAAGTCATTTACGCTTTGTGAAGGATGTCTCTAGCTAGACGTCTTCGACGACCAATACGTGGTATTGCTCATATTCATCAATGGTGAGAAAAATTACACGAAGCGGTTGTTGCAGCAATCGATTCGGCTGCATTCATGCACATCTCCCACTTTTGCTAGTTACAGGCAAATCCAGCGAGCACGAGGCTGTTAGGGCCAAGGTTATATGCTTCAAGCTAAGCCGAGAATTTTTCATTGGGCCAGAACCCCCCCCCCCAGGGCGTGGGAAGGAGAGGGTCAAGAGCTCAAAAGACAAAATGCTGTGGTCAGGGGCGAACTCAGGATTTTCATCTAGGGGGCAAGACCTGCAAAATGTTTATGGAGTTAACAAGACCCGAATAATTTTCAGGTAGGCTGGGCTAGACCCGCAATTAACAAAAAATTATAGCACATAGTCATCGTGTTAATTGGACACGGACTCGACGGTTGCTCATCGAGTAGGAGATATAAATGGTGTTGGTCAACGATGACGATCGGAGGGCGTAGGAATTGGTGGGCTGCTCAGGTCGGGGCCCACTGTGGGTGGGGAATGATTGCCCCCTCCCCCCTACTGCATCTGCTACTGGCAGTGGGCCTGATCGAGTGATTCTGGCTACCAATTCGGGAAGGCTGAGCTGCTGTGCATGCACAGTAGCTTAACTGCTGCACCCGTTTCAGCCTCTTCGCGCCCTCAGGTCCTGTATGGACAATAAATTAGCTGTTCAGTTTGTCCACTTAAAGACTTTGGCGACAAAAACTTAAGCTCTCTTAAGGTCCTAGACTTCAGAACCCGCTTCCACAATCCTTCTGCAACGACAACTACTCTTCTGCTGCCGACTATGGCTTATCCTTTTCAGTGGTCCTGAGCTGCTACTTCCATGCCACTCACTTCCTCAACTTCTCAACTGACTCTGCTATGCTTCTCACTTTCTCTTTGTTGCGTGAGATGAAGTGTGTTGGCCACCGAATGCGTACCGAAAGCCGCTTAGGCTGTGAGTGAACTATACAAAAATATCCTGCGTAACACCCACACAGTCTTTATGGCTTTGTGGAGTTACAGGCGGAGATACATTCCATTCCATTTAAAGTTTCCAAAAACTAGGACGACCCACAGCCAACTACCTGCTTGGCAGTTACAGATATAATATAGTATATTGAAAAGAATTCGTCGGATGACATCTAAATCTGAATTAATGGCTTCTGCATGCTAACCAGGGCAGCAAGAAGACCCCAATGAATGATGGTACACAGAAGCATTTGCAGAGTGGTAGATCCTAATAATAAGCAGGCGAATCCTTGTAATCGCGGTTTGTGACATATTTTGTACAGCTATGCCATTGCTTTGACCGTGCAGACCGTGACTTTAAGGATCAAAATGCACAGCGACTAAGCAGTAAAGGCTTGGCAGGATATTCGTTGATTTTCGTTGGGACGCTGGGGGGATTTTACAAGGCTCGGTCACGAAATGTCAAGTTTCGTACCGGGCACTGCCTTTTAGATAGTAATGAAGGTAAATATATACAGCCGGCTATGGTGGCCTACTAGACGGAGGCAGAGTGAAGACAGAAAAAGTGACCATGTATGTAGTGGCACTGTCGGACATCCCGCCTTTTTCATTCCTCTAGGTGCCATCTGAGGAGGTGGGCGTGGAGCACAGTAGACGTAGACAGGACTCCCAAAAGGGCTAAACTTTGACCTTCAGAGAGGCAGTCAATCGTGGGAATGCTGGAGGGGCAGCACGACCCTACCGGTCGGTCCGAGGGGGGCTTGTCATTCAGCTCAAAACTCCTTCCTATTGCTTTGGAGAGGAAGGGGTTGCTTACCAGGTGCCCAAAAATACTAGCTGATTCAATAGCTTCTTTTATATAGCAACAGAAGAGCCTCAAGGCTATCGCTGTCACTTGCAGTGGCAATAAAGGATCACCCACCGCAGGATTCGAACCCACGATCTCGGGACTGAGGTCGTGAAAAGCCACTGCCTTATCTAGTGTGCCCAAGCAGCAGCCGATAGTTACCGGCTGAGACCAGCAGTAAAAAAAGATCTTCGAATCGGATTCAAGCTAGGAATTGAGTGTCCGCGAGCGATGGTGCTAGCAACCACTGGGTCAACAGGCAACAACTAAACCACCAGACCGCCTTCAGACCTATATATAATAATAAAGGATCACTTTTAAAGCACCCTAAGAAAATTATATCTCTATTTAGACAATTCACAAATTGCTGCAAGTGATAACAATAATAAAATAATAATAATATTAATTCGTTGTTATATTCGTTTTATATAAAGGCATTGACGAGGTAGGGAATGGCTCACCTAGTTACATTCACCGGCCTAGGCAAGACCCTCAAGCCCTCTCTAAGAATGACCGGCACGGGCAAGGTCAAGGCCCAGCCTCCATACAATATTCTGGCAGCGATGACAAACTTCCACTATGGTGCTCGATATTTAGCATCCTTGCCGGCCGTTGTGTCTGGTTGAAAAAGATCCCCATTAGGAGGCATGCTCTAACTACGGTCCTGGGGCAGCTCTGCCCTGCTGTCAGGCGCTTTAACTTCAAGACCCTGGACGCGGCAGGCAATGCATGGCGAGCAAATGTAAGCCGTCAAAGCTTTTCTGCCATTATATACATGATTCTATTGAGCCAGCTAATCTTTTCATCTTTTCCAAGATGATTAACTGATCGGTAGGCCCATTAATAATAATAATGATGTTGCTGAACCGTCAGTCGGATCTGCATGACGCACTATAGGCATCGTACTGCTAAATACGAAAAAGAATGTAGCATGCTCACTCCCAGGTCTAAGCCTAGGCATAAGGTGATCGCACTTCAACACCAATCGTGGGTCCGAGTCCTGCAAAGAGCTTTTGTCGTTGCCCACGGCAAGCTAAAGTGATAACTGCTAAGGCACTTCTGCGGCTATATAAATGAGGCTTCTGAGACAAGGGAGTGGAGTTGATTACACGTCCTCCGAAATCTGAGGCGAGAAATGGGTAAATTCACTCAGCCGACCGTTGTAAGACCACAAGATGGCAGCCGAAAGTCGTCCCAGAGGCAGTGCTTGCTCTCAGAATGATATTCTTACTCTTGTCATTCAGCTATCCACTGACAATCTCAATCTAGCCCAGACATTATTTATATTCCGTGTTATTAATTTTCTCTAACGACCACGTACACTTAACTCACCGTGCAAAAACATTGTGCACTTTCGACCGAATCGTCTGGGGCACTGTGCTGTAATGTTTTCCACATAGCTAACTATTCGTCGATCAGCCAGCTAGCAGTTACAGAGCTCCACGAAAAGGCAGCAGAAGGACCAAGCTTAGAATAATCAATACCCAAGATTCGACTTTCCTGCATGTCGGTATTACTGAATCTTCTCGTACACCGTATCGGGGTACCCCATCCCTGAGGGGGGGCTCTAGGCGGACCCCCTTTGATTTGTGAAAAACTAGAACCCCACTGAAACTGTAAAGCTTTCCTGCCGCCTTTTCTTGCGCGAAATTGTCGAAAGGCAAACTACAGCAACATTCCCGGACAACGATTCCGGTGAAGATGTGGTGACATTACCAGCAAGAGCAGCTTCGGAGTTAAAACTGACCAGCAAAACTGTCTAGAAAGAAGGATGATGACCGACTACTCGATCCGCTGGCACTCCAGCTGCATTCTTCGATGCCCCGGCCCGGCCCGGTCCGAGAGCCACATAGGTCAAACCCAGGGCCGCAGAAAGTCAGTCGACTAGCTGGCCGTGACCGGCTGGCTTATTGCCTCCTCTTGCGGCGGCAATGGCGATCAGACGTGGTGAGAGGTAGCTAGTAGCCTCCGAGCGGCTGGGAGCAGGTGGCAGTGCTGCTTTCGCTGCCTGCGAAATCTAAGGGGGCTGCCTGCGAGCGTCTGTTTCTGGTTCGGCTTGGGCGGTATCTTATGCGAAGCGAAGCGCCAATCACCAAAACGTCAGCAGGGTACAGGTGCCGATACACTAGGTGAAGCGGTTGCTCTTCACGACCTCAACTGCCGCTGCAAGAGGTGATGATAGCCTTTAAGGGTCTTCTGCCACCATGCAAAAAGAGGCTCTTAAATCAGCTAGTATTTTGTTTTAGAGAGCCGCGATGGTGCACTAAGTAAGGCGGTTGCTCTTCACGAACCTCGATCCCAAGGTCGTGAGTTCGAATCCTGCGGTGGGTGATCCTTTATTGCCCCTGCAAGCGTTGGTGATAGCCTTTTAAGGCTCTTCTGCCGCCATTAAAGAAGAGGCTGCTAAATCAGCTATTAAATCAAATTCATTTATATAGCGCCCCAAGAGAACTTAATCTCTATTCAGGCGCTTCACATATGCCTCGGGCTCGAGCCCACGACCTCAGTCAGACCTTGGTCAGGGCGAGCACCTTAACCGCTAAACCAAACCAGCTAGAAGACAATAATAATAATAATAATAATGCACTTGATAAAGCGCCCTCAGAGAACTCAATCTCTTTCTAGGTGCTTTACATTTGCTACAAAGTGAAATGCAATTGAATGGTAAGTAAAATCATGCTTGAAAAACAAACAAAATGAATAATATGGTTAGGAGTGACATGCACAGGGTCAGCATGCAAATGTGGTTAGTGGCAGCATGCACAGTGTCAGCACGCATAAGCACGCGAAGGACGAATCATAGGGACCCACTAAATGCTGTCCTAAATAGGTGTGTTTTTAAGTTCCTTTTAAATGTGGTCAGGTCAAGGGATGTTCTGACGCAGGTCGGAAGGGAGTTCCAGGCTTTGGGAGCATATGAACTAAATGCACGGTCTCCAAAGGATTTGAGGTTTGTACGAAGTATTTGCAGACTGTTGGATTCCGAAAAGCGGGTGGTACGATGCTTGGCCTGATGGGGGAGTATGTCGGAGAGATAGGCTGGAGCCATAGAATGAAGGGACCTAAAAGTGAGTGACAAGACCTTGAAGTCAATCCGTTGCTTGACTGGTAGCCAGTGCAGGTCGGCGAGAAGTGGAGTAATGTGGCAACTGCGATGCTCACGACAGACAAGCCTAGCTGCCGAGTTTTGCACCAGCTGCAATCGCCTGATCGCACATGCTGGTAGGCCAGTAAGCAGTGAGTTGCAGAAGTCGAGACGAGATGTCACGAATGCATGGACCAACTTAGATGTGGTATCCTTATCTAAACAAGCCCAAATTCTAGCAATATTATGAAGATGAAAATAGGCTGATTTGACTGTGGAGCTGATATGGTCGTCTAACGAGAGGTCGCTTTGGAATATGACACCTAGATTTCGAGCTGATTCGACAGGAGATATGCTGGCAGAGCCAATTTTGAGCGTCAGCCTTTCCAATCTCTGGATCACACTGGGTTTTCCCATAACTAGTAAGTTAGTTTTGTCATCGTTTAGTTTTAGAAAATTTGCTGCCATCCATGTGCGGATGTCATCAATGCATGCAGCAAGTGAGTTGAGAGAATATGAGGTGCTCGAAGGCTGGGAGGGATCAAAGCAAAGGTACAACTGAGTGTCATCCGCATAGAAGTGAAAGCCTAGATTGTGCTTGGCAATCACATCAGCAAGAGGGAGAGTATAAACCGTGAAAAGAACCGGACCTAGCACTGAGCCCTGAGGTACTCCATATTTCAGAGGTACTTCAGATGATCTTTGTCCATTCACGTCAGTACTCTGGAGTCTCCCACTGAGATAGGACCTGAACCACTGCAGAGCAGTGCCAGTGATGCCCAGGCGAGATGAAAGGCGCTCTAGAAGAACTTTGTGATCGATGGTATCAAAAGCTGCCGAAATATCAAGCAAAACAAGCAGAGACACTCTACCCATGTCTGCATTCCTAAGTAGGTCGTTGTATACCCGAAGCAATGCTGACTCTGTGGAGTGATTAGCTCTAAAGCCAGACTGGAACTTACTAGCAAGGTGTGAGGTTTTGACCCGTTCCAGTGTCTTTGATAGGAATGGTAGAAGGGAGACTGGGCGGTAGTTGCTTAAGTTCTCTTGGTCTAGTGTAGCTTTCTTGAGAAGTGGCCCGATTACAACTTTTTTTTAAAGGTGCTGGGACATGAACTGAGGCTAATGACATATTAATGATGTTAGTTATGCATGGCAGCAGCAGATCAATGCAACGTAGGAGCAGGACAGTGGGAATATTGTCCAGAGGACTTGTTGTCTTCTTTGATTGAGATACGAACTTTAGGACTAGATCACTAGTGACCTGCTTAAATGCAGACATTGAGGTGCAGCCAGGAACCGAGGAACAGCATTCTAGTGGGGATGTTGTCATCGCAGGGATGGATTCCCTGATCTTGTCTATCTTCTGCACAAAGAATCGAGAGAAGCGATCGGCTAGATCATCACAAGGATCATCAGGTAAGGAGCTAATCTGGGAACGGTTGAGGAGATGGTTTATTGTCGACATCAGCATTTTTGGATTGTGCACCTGTGATTCAACAATGTTTCTATAGAAGCTAGACTTGGCCTTAGCTAGGATCGATTGGTACGACCTACAGTAGTCTTCATATGCCTGTCGATGGACAGTTAGTCCGGATCTTTTGCCTTTTCAAGCTTTCGTTTAGTAGACTTGGCTAGTTTAATGTCTGTGGTAAACCATAGGCCGTCTGGGCGCCCCCCCCCCCCGCACAGTGCTCTTTGTCAGAGGTGCAAACTCGTCGAGCGTGTCAGCTAGTGTCGTGTTGTAGCTATCTAATAATGACAGATCGGAGGGAGGACTGAGCAATAGAGGTGAAGCAGATATTCTCGCACGGACAGCATCGATGTCAAGGGTCTTGAGGTTTCGCGATTCACAGGTTATGAGTTCATAGGTTTTAGAGGAGGATGTGGGCACACACTGTAGATTGAATGAGATCTGCATGTGGTCAGATAAGCAGGATTTGGTAATAATTGGTGATGACAAAGTGCAGTTGTATGAGAAAATCTGGTCGAGCGTGTGACCCTTGATGTGGGTAGGGCCATGCACATGAGCCACAAGAGACAACGAGTCAAGACGGGTTTGGTTGGTCGGCAGTAATACTCCGGTGAGATTGGTGGCTTACGACCCGGCATGCAAAAAGACGCGAACTCGGGGCGGCTGGCCGCAATCGAACTTCGAATGATGAGTCCATTCCGGAAGTGGGAGCACGAGGGAATGGGGAGGGGGAATGCAACATGGCCTATCGGCAGCTCGAACGCCGCCGCATTGAGCATACGTCTGCAATCGGCGGCCTATGAAAAGGCAAGCCGGCAAGGTGCGGCAGCACGGGGCTACACGGGGCAGCGAGAGCGAATGTCGGGGTTCGGATTTCGTGCGAGGCGATTGCTGCAGCAAAGCCCGGGCAAAGCTCGCGCTCGTAAATCTCGCAGGCGGAAATTGTACTTACTGCACGCCTTGCAGCTACCTGCAAGGAAAAGAACGGTTCAGTGAGGCTGCGCTGCTCGCTGAGGTCGCTCGCTGAGGCCGTGCTGCCGCCGGCCCGCAGAGCGGGGCAACATAAAAATAGCACCAGGCCAGCCGCGAACCGACGACAACGAGGCGACGTCGTCGAGGGCCGTCGCGGCGGCAATATGCACGCTCGGCTCGCCGCGAAGCCGGCAGTTGCCAAAATTTCGGTGCGGGGGGGGGGGGGGGCGCTTGACCATGACCTTCAGGGCGCGGCACAAGGAGGAATGTTTTTAAGGAAAAACTGCTCGAAAAAGTCTTTAGCATCTATCTCTAAAACCTTGTCATTTAAGCTCTTACTGTTGTTGAAACCTTTCGCGTTAGCTGTCGGCGGTTTAAATCTCTTACCTATCTACCAACTCTGAGATGCCGTGGAATAGTTTATATATAATTGCATCTACACAATTCTTAAGGCTGATAGCCCTTTCCCTGGACTCGTGATGGCCGCTCGGGGTCCTGTTGGGTTTTTTTTGGGGGAGGGGCACTCATTAAGGCGACTTGATAAGGTCGCTACCAACAGGTCGTCGCTGCTTAGCAGCCTACAGAGTTACTTTTAAAAGTAAAATTGTCTAGCAAATCCTTAATCAGAGGGTCATCCCAAAAGACCGGCTTGGGCTCCGATGGGGCACCTCACGTACTGCTCTTTTGGCATCCTTCTAGGTCAGTTCAGGTCCCCCTCGCGAGAAAGACAGCAAAGTTTTTCGCCAAAAATACACCGTCAGAAGGCTTCGATAGCCTCTCCTACACAGCACTCATTCGCTTCATTTTAAAAAGAAATAGCAGCCTGTTCCAAAAGCAGACTGCAATTCTGTCAACCGAAGAAGCGCCCATACAAGTCTCTCTAAAAGAAAACGGCTACAACCTATGTTTTGGGAAACTCTTAGAATTCGTGCTGAAATAACGGCTCCCAGATGCCTTTTTGAGAGCCGTCTAAAGAGTCGGGTACTTCCGTTTGTTGAGTCTGAAGCAGCATCCGGGTGGCTACCTACCCGGCTGGCTCACGCAGCACCAACTAAAAAGATTCTTAGCCTCCCTCTGAAAAAATAACGAAGCGGGCCCTCCAAAAGAATTGACATTTCGCATTTTGGGAATCGAAAGCTCAGCTCAAGCACAAGCCACTCCGCCGCCCGTAATTCAACAGAAACCCAATTCGGAAAAGCCTTTAAGCTTCGAGAATCCGAGAGAGATAGAGAGAGAGATAGAGAGAGAGAGATAGAGAGAGAGAGAGAGAGAGAGAGAGAGAGAGAGAGAGAGAGAGAGAGAGAGAGAGAGAGAGAGAGAGAGAGAGAGAGAGAGAGAGAGAGAGCGTGAGCGCTCGTCGCTCGGCCGCCGCCTCCTTACACCCGTCTATAAAGAACTTATGTCACCAGCAACTGTAGAAAACGTGATCTCCCACCCACCGTACAGAACATTGATAGGCCGTCTGGAAACTAACCCTGAGCGTGCATGACGAATGCAAGCTATGTTAGCAGCAATTTTAGTTCCAAGGCAACACGCTTGCCCCTCCCTGGGGAGAAGCCCCATCGAATCGTCCCGACGCAAGCTCTTCTAGAATAATGCCGAGCTGGTTTGGCCTAGCGGTTAAAGTGCTCGCCCCGACCAAGGTATGACTGAGGTCGTGGGCTCGAACCCCGAGGCATATGTGAAGCGCCTGAATAGAGATTAAGTTCTCTTAGGGCGCTATATAAATGAATTATATTATATGACGACGGTAGCTCCTGCCTGGCAGCCCGGTACGACGCCGGAAAGAGCTGGGGGCTCACGGGTAGCTTTAGGGCAACGGGGGCGTGAATGACTGTATTTTGAGATGGGGCCTCCGCCCCGCTCAACTCCCTACGCTCTTGGCTGGGCGTGAAAAAAAACGGAAGGACGGCGTGGTTGGGGGGAGGGGGTAATCGCGTGGTCACCGCCCTAAGGCACTTCCCACTTCCGTCGCCGCTGCGGCGCCGCCTCGAAACGCGACCGACCGCGTGCGTTCGCGCGGGATCGGACCGTGTCGAGTTCAGCTCCGGTTGACGACGCGAGCGAGCCAACGCGAACGACAGCGAGTGCGCGAGCGTCACGGACGAAGCGGATGCAAGCCGCCGCCGCCGCCGCGGATCCTTCTCGAGCCGCCCGAGTCCAGCGGAGGTGGACGCTTGGAGCTCCGTGCGCGTCGGTGCGTGACCGACCCGCTCGTACGCGTCTAAATGGCCTGCCACCGCCGGAAGAGGTGTAGAGACTCAATAACATATCGGCGGCGGTGGCTCGAGGGCGGTGTGGAGAGAGAGAGAGAGAGTGAGAAAGAGGCGTCCGGCTCATTTGTAATGCATGTCACGCATGAATGTCCGCGGAAGTGAGCCGCGCCCTGGGTCGTGGCTCGCTCAGCGGGCCCCTGGCGGCGGCGGTGGCGGGACCGCCGCCGCCTGGGGCCAACAGCGATCCAGTTCGCCGAACGAAGGTTTCCGCGTGCTTAGCCCGCGAGCTCGGAGCAGGCGACGAGCGGCGGCTGCTCGGCGGCGGCCGATCGGCGGAGAGAGAGATAGAGAGAGAGAAAGAGAGAGAGAGAGCGAGAGAGAGAGAAAGAGAGAGAGAGAGAGAGAGAGAGAGAGAGAGAGAGAGAGAGAGAGAGAGAGAGAGAGAGAGAGAGAGAGAGAGAGAGAGAGAGAGAGAGCTCGTAGGCGAGACCAGGGCACCACAACAGTCTATCGCGGAGTTCGCATCGCACTCTCGCACAATCCGTGGCGGCCGCTACCTGGTGCTCGCGACGCGACCGCGAAGACCCGCCGAGTGCAGCGCCACGCGGCCGCCGCCGCGCCGAGCTACCGAGTGCGTGAGGCCGCGCGGCCGCGAAGCCATCCACAGCATCAGCAGCAGCGTGCGGACGCAGAGTGGCGGCCGGCGGCGAGAGCGACTTCTCGAAGGCACACTCACCCATGTTAGCACCGCTGGTCAGTGGCCGACTGCAGATGGCTGACCTAACTGCCGAGTGAGTCCTAGCTAATGGGGCGCCCCGCAAGTAACCCCTCCGGCGCCCGGCGGCTCAGCCAATCGCTCCACTAGGGCCCTGCACCCGCGGCACAATGAAAGAGGCGGTGCTAAGCGCAGGACGCGTCGCCATTGGCAAGGCGCAGCCCAGGAATGCTCCGCCGCCGCGCTCCCACGCTTCCGCCGGCTTCTGCAGCCTCTGGCCCTCGGGGGTGCGGCCGCGAAATGAGGCGACAGTCGCTTCGTCGGCACGTGACTAGAGGGCCTATCGCGATTGTTCGAGCCTTGAATGGCCCCGCGCCGGCTCGGCTGGACGCACTGCGATGCGATAGGGGCGGAGGCGCCTCGAGGCGCGGACGCCCGGCCCGGCGCGCGGGCTGCCGCGTCGGCAGCACCTGGTCGAGGGCTGCAGGCTTCCTGCCCGAGGCGGCGGAGCTCGAGCCGGGGCCACCGGAGCCGCAATTGCGCCTCAGCGGTCGACGCTGCCTCGACGGCAGCGGCAGCGGAGCCAGCTTTTGGCCGCGGCCGCGTTCGGCCGGCTTTTCGACGTTTTCCGCCGCGCTCGGTCGCCGCTCTCTCTCTCTCTCCGAGGTCGCCCGCGGCGGGGGCGGCGCTAGGTGGACGGGGCCGTCGAAGCAGTCGCCGCCGAAGTTGTCACCAGCCGTCACCGACCGCGCCGGCGGCGGCGGTGGCGGTGGCGGCTGCGGCGGTGGCGGCGGCTAGCATTCTCGGCTTAATGGCGATAGTGTGGAAAAACTACCGGGCCCAATGGGGTCAATCGGGGGGGGGGGGGGGTAGTGGTGGCTTTTGCAAGCGCGCCGCAAAGAATTCGCTGCCAAGTCTCTTATTGTGGCCAATGAAGAAAGACTTCAGCGTGATGGCGAAATCGGCTGGCTGCGCTCACCGTAATCTCGAGGCCGAGTAAGCGCTCGCTCGAGTAGCATTAGCTGAGATTACGCTGCGCTAAATTGGACGCGTTGTTGCGTGTCGTGGGTTGCCTTTCGCTGGTCACCTGATTTGAAGGCTCTGAGCCGTGCCGCCAGTTGCTTCCGTCGGCCAGCGCGCGGTGGCGGGTCAGGTGGCGAGGGGGGACGGGCCCGAGCGCCGCGGCTCGCCGCGCTGCCGCCGCGCCTAAACTGCTGTGCTCAATTGAGGTCGGCGCAAGCGGTCGAGGCCCAGCCGGCCGCTCGCCGCGGGTCTTGCGCATTAGAATGGGATTTTGCATTTCAGCCGCCGTGAGTATTTGGACAAGCTCACGATCTGCTCGCTCGACAATGCCCGAGGACCTAGTCATCGGAAGCGGTTCGCCTTATCGCGATAATTAACGCGCATCGGAAACCGCGCCGCCGACTGGCAGTTTAAAGGATGGAGGCGGACGAGCCCGCCCCCTCTCGCGTAACATCGACCCGCTGCGGAAGGGGGAAGCGCAGGGCGGCGGCGCAGGGCAGCGCCAGCCAGCCCCCCCCCCGGGGCTCACACAGCGAGCGACGGATGCGCTCAGCCCCGGGGTCAGTTAGCGAGCGCCGGATGCGAGCAGCCGAGTGCCGGCCTCGCCGGCAGGGACCAGTGAGGCACTCGGCACTCGGCGAGCGTCGCTCACGGATGGCGATGCTCGCCGACCAAGAAAAGAAGTGGGCCGACGAAGAGCGGCTATCGGAGCGCTCGCAAAAAAGCCGACCTCGAGACTCTAGTCTTAACCTTCGTTAACCTCGTTACTAAGTCGCTAACCTTCGTTACTGCTGCTGCCGCAGCAGTTTGACGGCTGCTAACGTATATTGGAAGCGGCCTGTAGTTCGTAATCGCAGGTTTCGATGTCATACGAGCGTTGCTTATTTAATAATCAGTTCAGTCGATATCGAACTACAACCTCTTTGACGGTGGCTTGCCCTAGTTCACAGCGCTTATCTGGACTCGGAGGGCGGTTGGCTGAAGAGAGATTGACCGGGTCTTAAAAACGCTATCTCGCAGGCGCACTAAGTTACGCTAGCAGGCGCGCGGACTTGTTTCTGAGGCATTGACAATCGGCAATCTTAGATGCTGCTGCTACGAACGTGTTGTGCGGCTTCCACGTCGGATCACGACTAGGCCACAAACACCAAACAGGTGACGCCTGAACGTTGTAGCACGGCTAGTTACCTGCATGTGCTGCACCAATGCACGCCGGTATGCCGACAGTATCAGTAACACGACAGTGACGACGAGACTCGTACCTTGACATATCAAGTCCGTATCCACAATACAGACAATTCTATTTAACAGCAGCGGACCGTGACAGACGTACTCGAGCGACAATGTGCCCTAGAGCTCACGTCAGCTCCAATGCCACAGCATCGAGCCTCAAATACTCGCGGCCGCCCATTTCTGGGCGCCGGCCTTTTATACGGCCCCAGCGATAAACCCTCACACAATCTCATAATCGTGAATAGTCACATAATCGCATAATCTCATAATCGCGAGTAATAGCTAACCGATATAATTTGACTGGTTTAGCTCTCGCCGCCGTTATGCTGCTGTGCTAATATTGACCGCACACGTATGCTCTAGAGCTGCTACTGCGTTTCGTTAGCCGTGCTCCGAGATGCTTGTTCCGCCCGGGTTGGTTGCGGGGCTGTGGAGTTGAGTGTGATTTTACTGCATTTTCATGGCATAATTCCCGAGCCGCTATACAGGTTCGTAGTAACTCTGACATAAGCACTTTTAGATCATACCCAAGCAGCTGTAGAGCTTTTTACGAGCTAAAAAGTGATTGCAGAGCTCCAACAAGCATGCCGGTACGCCATTGATGTTGGGAAAGTGAATTTGCGGAATCGACAGCCTGACCCGCTCAACGTCGGGGAGGAAGATAATTTCAGCTCAGCTAAGCGTCAGTCTCCGAGACCCTGGCATTGCTGCGAACTTGCGTAATGGCTCTTGAAATGGGTTTCACAAACATAGAAACACAAGTAACTTTTCAGCATGACGTTATTCGGCAGCATCGTAATCGCTCCGGTTTTCGTGTACTCACCTAGTAACTACATACAAGTTTACCGGTCGTTGATTTGCTGCGTTTTCAAGCACCGTTCTTTCCTAATAGGACTGGGAAAAGGGGCATGTTTCGGCTGCATGCAGCACATGCGGCATCCGTTTCAACCCATCGTGGGGGATCGAGCGAGTGCTAGAAGGGCGTGACCACGTGACAGCCGTTTAGTCTCGCTCCCATCCGGCATAAACCTATGTTCCGACCCAAGCACACGGCCGCCTGAGTTCAAAGCAGTACCGCATCTCTCGCAGCCTTTACCATTTGAAGAAAATAATTCATAATGACCTAGCACCAGCATATTCAATACAATAGGTAATGTCATAGAGGAATTTTTAAATGCTTGTGACTAAAAATAAAAGGACCGTATTACCATACGTACATGTGGATATATGTAAATATATATGCATATTTATTATAACCTAAGTTTGAAGATGAAAGTGGTAAATCGCAGAAAGCTGTGCCAGCTGTTTTTCACCTTCTTAAGGTAGCGGTGTCTCAAGGCAGGGTTACCTTAAATTAGGGATGCTCTTAATTTCTGGAACGTTCTGCCGCCGTCAGAATTCCTTCGAGGACTGTGGCTGCACCTGCAAGTCGCTAGCTGAGCGCCAAGGCTCAGGGCTCAACTGGTATTTTTTAGGTGTCGACGAGGGCTTGCATCGTTACGAGCACCGTGTCTGTCCGGTCGTAAAAAAAGCTACACCCGTTTGTCATTACCTATTTTTACATAGTTTTTATTTATCGTTAAGGTCACCGAAAGAACGATTTACTTATATACTTATTCACTTTGAAAAAAATGCGGGACTCAGTGGGCCGGACCATCGGAGGCCATTGCATGACAAGGCGCACGTGCAATAGAATGAAATTAACGAGTAAACTCGGAACGCGGTCTTCTACATTTCGAAATCAAAATTGCAGGCTTACTGGGCTGAACAATCTCAGGCCTAGTGTAAGAGAAAGAGGAATCGAAATCGCATGAAATTTGCTGGGTACATCTGGAACACTGTTTTCTATAATGTGAAATCAAAGCCGCAGTTTCGCGAAGCTTATTGTGAAAATGGTAGCTGCATCGCAGTTCGAATATGTAAGAAGGCTTGCTGGCCCAGGCCTTTGGTTGGAGGCCATGGCGTGAGAGCTCGCATGCAAAATGGCACGAAATGCACTGGGAAAACCCGGGAGCGCCATGCTGTAGAAGTTGGAATCAAAGCCGCATTTTCGCGACGCTCATTGTGGAAATGGCAGCTGCAAGCACTGTATCTAAGTTATTCGTGGTACGAGCAGCGACATGACAGAGAAACTGAAGCAGAAGCTCGACGAATGCATGCAGCTGCAGACATTCGTGACGTCGTCAGTGGCGCCAGAAACAGCCAGCGGGCCGTATAGACTCGTATAGTTCAATTGCATTCGGGCTGGTACTGCTCCTTTCCTAAACGGCTGTTGGGAGCATCGCCGAGAGGGGCCTGTGT
This sequence comes from Cristatella mucedo, assembly GCA_009760855.2. Lineage (NCBI taxonomy): Eukaryota > Metazoa > Bryozoa > Phylactolaemata > Cristatellidae > Cristatella > Cristatella mucedo. The sequence continues at coordinate 1,205,096 of WPIO01000062.1, read as the reverse complement.
ACCGCTGTGGTCAGCTTCTAATGAGGCGTTGACACAGGCCGATAACCCGCTGGTGAACAGATGGTGGATTCACCATCGGGGTCGGCTAAGGCACAGCCGGAGTCGAGGAGAGGAGACTCGAGTGTGAGAAGGGGGTGAAGGCAGTCGTTCGTCTTTCGGCTCCGTGCGTCGGATAATAAACTGTTGGCGTTGTGCATTGGCTGGCACTCTGCTGTGCGAACCGAACGACATAGACGAAGCAGCAGATGCTAAGGCGAATTTGCAGAATCGTAAATTTTCCGTCATTACTGAAGGGCTGAAATTTAAGTATTAATATATATATATAGCACTTCCGTATTTTCGTTACGGCTAAGAAGAGGCAGCCAGAATTTTCTAATCGGAAATACGTGAAGGATCTTATTCGTAGACAATTCACGATGGAGCCTCAAGCTGTTCTACTTCGTAACAAGAGCAAGTGTCAGTCTCTCCCCAGGGCTTACTCTGTGCACTTCGAAGAGGACTGTACCAAGGTCAAGATGCTGCTGCGTACTTTGAAGTATGGCAACTATGGCTAGAGGTCTTGGAGACTTCAAAAGGTGTCGATTCTTATGGCTTCCAAGGCGAACTTTCACGAACTTTCCTCGTTTTGTTTGCCTATGGAACAGCAGGGACTCTAGGGCGCATTAGAAAAAAAGAAACCGACCAAACGGACCCAGTTCTCCAGAGGGAAGAACAACGATCGCTCCTTTGCCGTGGTGTGCGGATTGTGAGTAAACACAAAACTAAAAGCTCTGAGTAGCTGGTTTAGGCTGTCATAAAGGAACATGCCGAAATGGGATGTAGAATGCCCCTCAAAATCAACACTCTGATGTTCATCTCGACAAATTCAAGGAGAAAGTGGGAGTTTAATCAGAGGAACAAGGCGAGCGCTTTCACCAGGATATACTAGACTTTGAACTTCTTTAAAAAGGACAGTACAACAAAAACATGATTGAGGACTATATTGGAGGCTTCTTCGAGAAAGTGATGTGAAGTCTAACCACAATTCTAGAACATATAGTCAATTCAGAACCCTATCGAGTGGTCGTATTTGTATGACTCGAGAGTAAATGTAAATTTTGATTTATTTTATTCTGAGCCAATGCAAAGCTTAAAACACGTGTATTGCAAAGTGTTATCGACGCAAACCCGCACATGCTTCTCTTTTAATCATTCTGTGAGGTCAATCAAAACTGGTGATGGAGTTACCTCTTGTTCATCGATACAATTAAAGTCGCATTCGTCAATTTTAAACCGAATTCTCGTAAAATTAAGCTGCTAATGGAATGGTGACATCCATAAATTAACACTCAGGTACCAAGACGGTCCAGCCACACATTCGGTCATTCTGCCGTTTCGATTTTTACCGAGTCCCTTATCTCTTGCCGCCATCTCTGGGGTCACGTGATCGTTTCGATCTCATTTACATAACTCGCTAGCCCCGCCCCCAATTCGATAAGCCACGCCCCTACTACCAGCCTCATCGTGCTGGGGGCTGGCCTGCGAACGGCAGACGCTGTTCTGCGGAGCAGCTCGCGTCTGTGCTAGTGACATTGGCGTTGGCCGAGCTGCTCGGCTAACGGCCTTCTGCCGTTCTGTAGCAAATCAGCCAATCAGAAGCTAGTGTTTTGTTACATCGTTTATTGCGGAAGGTTACGGTACAAACGGGAGCTTCAATGGGGCGTGCCCCATAATGGCACGCGATTGGATGCCGCCGGCCGGCCACCTCTTTCGTTCTGCCGTCATTCGGACGTCACTTCCGGTCACTTCCGGTCGCTTCCGGTCATATGGCCGAATTCCTCAACTTGGCCGAATTCCTCAACTCGGTCCAGCCACACATTCGGTCATTCTGCCGTTTCGATTTTTACCGAGTCCCTTATCTCTTGCCGCCATCTCTGGGGTCACGTGATCGTTTCGATCTCATTTACATAACTCGCTAGCCCCGCCCCCAATTCGATAAGCCACGCCCCTACTTTTTCACTTCCGGTCAATTCGGTCATTTTTTCGGGGAGCCACTTCCGGTCGAAAAAGTCATTTTTCCCGGGCGGCGGATTTGGCCAAAAGGGGCGTGGCAACGCGCGCGGGTCCCGCCGGACCGGGATGGCCGAATCGGGGTAGGCGTGGCCACCGCGACGCTTCCGGTTGTCGCGACGCCGGCGACGGCGACGAACCGCTGGGGGCGTGTCCCCAGCGCGTTTCCGGCGGAAGCGACCGGAAGCGCGCCAGGCCGCCTCGACCGGGCGTCCGCCCGGCCGCGGCGGCGGCGGCGCGGGTCGCGACCCCGACGCTTCCGGCGGACGCGCCGTCGCGATCGCGACCCCAGCGCTTCCGGCGTACATTTGTCCTCTGTTCGAATGCCGAACGATCCGTATAATCGCAAATGTTATGCCAAGGCAGTCGGTTGCAATTCCCAACCAAAGGCGTCCACGTATGTTGTGTGACGTCGCGTGTGGACTTGATTGCAATGGGATATTGCCTCCCTTCAAATACAGATTTATAGTAATCCTTCTGGAATACGGGGATTTCGCATTCTTCCCAGCGTATCGCTTGACGGTTGTAGCATGACTGCACAGGAAAACTCGGAGAGTTTGCATTCACCCAGCCAATGTCAAGTCCATGGCATATCAAGCTAGTCAGCCACGACTTGCCGCTGCCAGGCTGACCCATGAATATGACAGCAGCCCTCCGTGTATTGGTTGGCGTACCGCTTATAGTCTGCCATGCATCAGCAAATGCACTCGGTAACGAAGCTAATAGGGCAGCTGTTAGTGCCTTTACATCTCCTTCCTGACATATGCCGGCTTTCTCAATTATCCTTTGGCGCCTCTTCGTCACGTCATCGTTACGTAGGGGCAAAACGACGTTGTTAGCCTTATGTGGCTTCATTTACGTTTGAAGACATTGGCTTATACCTCGATATAAATGATTTTAGGCTGGCATCCAATTCCTCTTCAGTTATCATCGGTTCGTTAGGCCACTGCAACTTTAACGTCCGAAGCCTCTTCAACCTCTTAACGGTTTCCATCGTGTTCCTCTCAAGGCCTGACGCCGTCTTTACGAATTGTCGTCGCTTCCGTTGTGATACGATAGCCTTCTTTAGAAACCTCATGTAAGGGATTTGTGCCCAAAGTTCATTGCCGTATGTTTCCCTTAGGAACGCTTGATTATCTTTAAGGCTTGCAAAGACATTAGGGTTACGTTGCGCCTCCTTCTTATGCCATCCTTTCAACGTTTGTATGTAAGCCGCCGTATTAATGAAGTGCTTGATAGACGTTATAACGTTTGTTGGCGTATCGAACCGTCCCATGGCCTTAACGCTGTAAGCCTTGGTCTTAGTAAACAGTCCCGATAGCTTCAAATGCTTATGCCGTTCATATGTCCCCTTCCATTTCCCTAGAAAGTGTACATGTGGATGATCGCAATCCTTCGTCTTACCACAAACGCATGCCAAGTTCTCCAACACTTCAAAATTACTTTCGAAATCCGTTCCGTCCTTCCCGTCCTTTCAAGCGTCCAGTACATACATTACGTGGTAAATCTTGTTAGTCATCCCTCCGACGATTACCGGCATCAATATGTCTATGAGGCCATTCACAACGCGTTTACTCCCTTCGACCTTTGCCGCCTTCACTGCTTCTGCCTCATGCGACCTCATATGCCGTGTCATGTTGTTGGATCGCACGGTCTTCTGGCAAGACGGACACATAACTTGCTTGTTGACTCCCATCTCACTCGCTTGGTAGCTCGCCCAAATGCATGAGCGCTTATATACCCATACCACGACCAATGCTCCCCAAGTTATAGCCGAACGCTTCTGATTGGCTGATTTGCTACAGAACGGCAAAATGCCGTTAGCCGAGCAGCTCGGCCAACGCCAATGTGTCACTAGCACAGACGCGAGCTGCTCCGCAGAACAGCGTCTGCCGTTCGCAGGCCAGCCCCCAGCACGATGAGGCTGGTAGTAGGGGCGTGGCTTATCGAATTGGGGGCGGGGCTAGCGAGTTATGTAAATGAGATCGAAACGATCACGTGACCCCAGAGATGGCGGCAAGAGATAAGGGACTCGGTAAAAATCGAAACGGCAGAATGACCGAATGTGTGGCTGGACCGAGTTGAGGAATTCGGCCAAGTTGAGGAATTCGGCCATATGACCGGAAGCGACCGGAAGTGACCGGAAGTGACGTCCGAATGACGGCAGAACGAAAGAGGTGGCCGGCCGGCCACCTCTTTCGTTCTGCCGTCATTCGCCGGCCGGCCACCTCTTTCGTTCTGCCGTCATTCGGACGTCACTTCCGGTCGCTTCCGGTCATATGGCCGAATTCCTCAACTTGGCCGAATTCCTCAACTCGGTCCAGCCACACATTCGGTCATTCTGCCGTTTCGATTTTTACCAAGTCCCTTATCTCTTGCCGCCATCTTTTTAATCACGTGACCTACGCGATGACGTTCTCGAACGTTCGGGGTAAGTCCAGGCGTCGGGCAGCAGGGGGCGGGGTGCTTGGGTACGGCAGATTGAGGGCCTTGGAGTACCTCGCCTACATGCTAGTGACACATTAACTCGCGGCGAGGTACTCGACGCGAGTTTAGCCAATGGGAGGAGGGGTCATGCACTGGGAATGCCAAAACATGCTGGTAAGGGTGTGCATTGGGGGGTATATGATGGGACATGGCAGTAAGCGAGGTAAAGGCAGGAATGGGTAAAAATAAGGTGGTCACTTGCGCGGTGTGTAACAAGGCGATACGCTCAGACAACATTGAACGGCATATGAGGATACACGTAAAAGAGGAACAAGTCGTCGTAACGAGGCGAGAAAAAGCAGTGGTGGCGAAGGAACTCATGGATGTACTCCGACCAATAATAGCCAATGAGGAGGTAGACAAGTTGTTCCATGCTATGTATTGTCTTGATGCATGGGCACCTGGTTATGGCAGGGAAGATTTTGAACAGCATTTTGAAATAATTGGCAACTTGTCTTGCGTATGTGGAGTGACGAAGGAGTGCCAACTCATTCATTCATTTATAAAATATGCTGCCAACGATAACGCACCACCGAGTAATATGAACTATGAACTACAACGTTGCGGCTACGTAAATCATATGCTCGATGGACTAGACCCAGAATACTTGAAAATACCAGCTATATACGTCCGAAATATACCTGACGTCACTTACATGAAATACCAACTAAAATATAAATGGCGTATAAAGGTTGACTACGAGTGTGCTATGCCACAACGTGTTCGTTGGCCTTTTGCGAACCCGGATGCACAATTTACTTGTAACCACCTCGACGAAAACGATCCTCGGACTTTCGATAACGCTGCATTTTGCGGTGGTTACATCGATACGGGCACTGGTGAGAATGGCGGCATCCAAACCAAGGTCATCCTCGGTCAAGCTGTTAATTTGCCCTGGCGTCAACCTGCGTAATCGCTATTCAATACAATTTTGCTTATCATGCGTTTAGTATTTCCCTTACGCTCACATACACGCCATGGCTAAACTCGCGTCGAGTACCTCGCCGCGAGTTAATGTCACTAGCATGTAGGCGAGGTACTCCAAGGCCCTCAATCTGCCGTACCCAAGCACCCCGCCCCCTGCTGCCCGACGCCTGGACTTTCCCCGAACGTTCGAGAACGTCATCGCGTAGGTCACGTGATTAAAAAGATGGCGGCAAGAGATAAGGGACTTGGTAAAAATCGAAACGGCAGAATGACCGAATGTATGGCTGGACCAAGTTGAGGTTATTTTATATTTCTAGATCTCAATTTGATTATATGTTATAGAAACTATCCCTTCCTCAATCTGGAGGATTTAAAATTTCACCTCTCCTTCGCCCAGATCAGTCCTCGGTGTGGCTCATGTGCATTGCCCATCTTCACAATAGCAGGTCACTCTGCGACCAGCTGTACTTTCGCTATCTCCTACTGCAAAAAATCCCACCGTTACCTTATTCTACAGTCTGTCGCATGCAGATCTCAAAATCTCTCCAGTAAGTTTATAACATGGTTTTTTAAAACTCCTCTGTGAATAATATGAAAGTTAAAGGTCTCTGAATCAAGCCGTTCTAAAAGATATCTTCCTCGTTACTTAAGTTCAATAATCCCATCTCAAGGTGACCTAACTGATGGAAACGAAACGAAATTCTGGAAGAGTATGCTCCTATGAATTAGAATGATGTATGTCTTCGCCCTGGAAGGCAGGTAGTTTACTTAGGATATAAAGCTAGCTAAGAAAACTAAGCGAAAGCTTGAAAAGCTTGAAAGCTTGAACTAAGCGAAAGCATGTAAAAAACATGGAAACTAAACTGAACTGAACTGAAACTAAACTGAAACTAATCTGAAACTGAACTGAAACTAAACTGAAAACTAAGCGAAAGCTTGAACAAGCATAAACAAAATCTGCACTGACTTGGATGGGCTGGGAAGCAAGTATTGTTGTTAGAGGACGATCCCACACATAATAAATAGCCGACGCCAAGTTTAGCTTCCACGAGAAAAGAGTAAAATCACAAAACAATGGTGGTGTCAACCACGAACCACTTCCTCAGCTACACCCAAGTCAGCACAATACCCAGCGATCCTTATAGTTTTCTAGTCGACCATTTTCTAGCTTCTTTGGCAGAAAGATAGACAAACTAAGAGCCCAAGCCCAAAGGGTGAAAGGCTCCCTGGAATCTTCACCCGCTCTAAGTGTCTACCTTCAAGCCTTCTACCTCTCTGCTGCCCTCATGTCCCGTTGTAAGAATACTACAAGGCCTCAAGACCGTATGCCGGTTGTTCTCCTTTTAGATGTCTAGATTTTCTGCTGCCCTCCTTAACTCTAATATAGTAAAAGTGTTTCTAGTTTCAGGTTCTGTTCCAGCATCTTATAAAGAAGTTATTTTTTCGAGCGTGCTATCACTGCTTACCTCTAAATAATTCAGTGCATGTTACTAAGGCTAACGGGGGGGGGGGGATCCAACTAAATAATGGTACTAATTCTTCTGGTGTGATTTTGCATGTTTGCCTAAGAATGATACCTGTGTGCTTTAGTTATGTTTCCAAGCAAAATGCCACGACTTTGATTCAGCCACTTTTCAAGCGCCTGCTAGAGATTCGATTCTCTAAGGGGGCGTTCTACGTAAGCTTATTGTTATTGTTCTTTTCAGGCCACTCATTAGGAAATCGCTAACGGACCTTGAGAGCTTGAGCAACTTGCGCCCAGTCTCCTTATTGCCTTTCCTCTATGATCCACGGGTGTGTTGACCGACTAGCAACCACAGTCATTATACAAGTTTAGGCCTTTTACCAAAGCCAAGGTGGTCCGTGAATTTGTGATGTCTCGCCTATAATTCAATAACATTCACTACTTTAAGGTCTTCCTGTCTGTCCAGTCGGACCTTTACGCATTTGATGCGAAACTTTGCAGCTAGGCTTGCACTTCATGAAGGTTTCAGCTGTCAACTCTCATCAGTTCTCACCAACAAGCGCTGATTCGTTTTAGCTGATTCAACAGCCTCATTTATATAGCAGCTGAAGAGCTTTAACGGCTATCACAACCGCTTGCAGTAGGCAATAACAATAATAATAATAACAACAACGATAATAATGCACGCGATAAAGCGCCCTCAGAGAACTCAAGCTCTTTCTAGGCGCTTTACATTTGCTGCAAAGGGAATAATAAAGGATCGCCCACTTTAGGAGTCTAGCCCACTATCTCGATCGTGAAGATTGAGCATCTTACCTTCTGGGCTAAGACCCAGAGGAAAAACATAATTCATATTTACAGCGCCCTAACAGAAATTAATCTCTACACAAGCGCTTTAAATATGCCACAGGGCTCGAGCCATGAGCATGCAAAAATAATCAATAACAAATGGAAAATAACTCGCACGACAGCATACTAAGAAAAACATGAACATTAAAACAAGAATCATCCTTAAGACAGCGGGCTAAAGCGATAACAAAGGCACTAACGACCATCGGCTCGGTTAGTAGGACCTATAGCTACGACCATGCACTAAATCGTTTAGAGGTGCGCACCAAGATAGTGGAAAAGTGCGATAAGTCACCAGGGGGAAGGTAAATCTAAGCAAAACATACGCACTCCTTACGCATAAGAGCTGAAAGCTCGATCGTCAAAATATTTCAATTTGGTACGATAGTCTGCGTGGCGATTAAATACTGAGGAGTGGATTGTGCGAGGCCACACTGGAGGAGCAAAGAGGTCGGATAGGTAGGCTGGTGCTAGCGAGTGAGATGACCTCTAAGCTAGACATCGAGAATCTTGAAATCAATTCGATTTCTGATAGGAAGCCAGTGAATCTCTGAAGAAGTGATGTATTGTGGAGGCTAAGCTTATGACGACAGGCCAGATGTAATAATCTTGATGCGATGTTGAAAGCGGGTGAATTGTTTTGGCTGCTGAATTCTTATCTAAGTAGGCCCTGATTTTTGCGATATTCCCTAGCCAAAATTAGGCCGATTAGACAGTTGAGAAAATGTGCTCATGCGATGGAAAGTAGATTTGGAATGGTTCGTTTAGAATACGTCACCGGAGTGATGTCATTCTTGAGGATTAGGTCGTCCAAATAACGGGTGCCACTAGGTTTTCCCATAACTAACAGGATACGCAATTGCTGTATGCGAGCTGTACATACACATCTATGTATGTGTAGAGCGTTGTATGTCTATATCTATGTATATTGCTGCCGTGCTCAGCCACTCGTCAGCTATGCTTCAGGGCTCAGGCTTTATGATCATGTTTCCTTTAGAGCATGTGCAAAGTGCCTAGAAAGAGATACAATTCTCTGAGGGCTCTATAAAAATGTATTATTATTACAACATTCTTTGGCTCCAGCCTACCTACCAGATCTACTGCCCAACAAGGCTAAGCATCGTACCACACGCTTTTCGGAATCTATCTGTTTACCTATACCTCGTACAAACCTCAAACCTCAAATCCTTTGGAGACCGTGCCTTTAGTTCGTATGCTCCCAAAGCCTGAAACTCACTCCCGACCTGTGTCACGACATCTCCTGAGTTGACCACATTTAAAAAGAAACTAAAAACGCACCAATTTATCACAGCATTTAGCGGGTACCTGTGATTCGTCCTTTGTGTGCTTATGCGTGCTGACACCGTGAATGCCGCCACTAACCATACTTGCATGCTGACCCAGTGCATGTCACCCCTAAACATTTTATTCTTGTTGTTTATTCAGCATGCTATCACTAACCATTCAATCGTGCTTCCTTTGCAGAAAATTTAAAGTGCCTAGAAAGAGATTGACTTCTCTGACGGCGCTATATCAAATGTATTATTATTATTATTTATGTCTTATAGGCATCGGCAAGGACTAGCAGCGTTACGAGTGTTTATTGGCCTTGGGATGTTGTGCAAATGCCGCTACGGTGCATATATAGTATTTGGTCTCGGCCTGCAGTGTTGGATAATTGCTGAGAATCTTTAGCAGTCGCCTTGTGCTAGGTTCGACGCTTGTGACAATATTGGTGAGCATTGTACCTAAAACATTGCTTACTGCTTTAGATGGATTAAGGTAGGTACTGACCGCCGTTTTGAGTGCAGGAAAGATGAAACAGATCCATGCTTTGCCAATATTCGGAATTCAAAAGAGTACTTACCACGTAAATTTACACGATTTATGGCCTAGTGCTTTACAAAAATTGAACAAATGCCTGAGCATCATCTTACCGAGCTTGATAGTAATAATAATAACAACACACTTGATAAAGCGCTCTCAGAGAACTCAATCTGTTTCTAGACTCTTTCCATTTGCCGCAAAGGAAACATGATCGGATGGTTAACTTATGCGAATTCGGAATCCTGGCTCACCCTAAATAGTTCAGGAAGTATTCCTTGCCGCTGAACAGCAGCAAAAGGCATTTATACGTGTTTCTAATGAGAGTATGGTTACCCCAAGGTCATGTCAGAAGCAAAAGTTAGAAATAGCTGCTCTAAAGGCCAAAGTTAGCCACAGATTGCTAAGGTAATGAAGAGACTGCTACGAGGCTGGAACTTGAATGCGCTAATGGCGGCAGCTGGAATGAACTCCAGAAGACGTCGAGGGCGACTGGATGACCAACGTGACACATGTGCAGGTCATGGTTAAAGCTCGTTGGGTGAAATCGGGGAATCCAATTTACGGCTTGGTAAATCCGAGTTTATTAGTTCACGCGAGGGCGCTGTCATGCCGATTGTTGTTACTTGCTTCAAGACTGCTACTTTGCAAAGCATTGAGGCTTGGGCTGCTGATAAGCTGCCTTACTACTCTGCGATTGAGTTAACAAACTGTAGTGTCTGTGCTACGAGTCGTGCGATTGTTGCCAACCGACCCTACATGACAAGCTGCATTTTGACACTATTCAGTGCAATTCCAATGCTAAATGTTATATGCCTATGCCTTATGACGGATGGCGGAGAAGACTGCTTTAGAAATCTCATGATCGCTGCGTTTCGACGAATAGTCTTCAAGCTTTTATCGACTTTTGAAAGTTTTTTCTTTTGCTTGTCGTTATATCTAATAGTAATAGTAAGAATAATAATAATACATTTGTATAATGCCCACAGAGAACTGAATCTCTCTCTAGGCACTTTACAGATGCTGCACATAAAGCATTACCAATGCTTGGTGGTAACATCCGCAAGTAGCTGGCATAGTGTAAGCAGGTACATGCACATGAAGGACGAATCATAAGGACCCACCACATGCTGTCATGAACAGATGCGTTTTAAGATTCTTTTTAAATGTCTTCATGTCAAAGGACGTCGTGGCGTTCATTGGTTGTAAGTTCCAGGCTTTGGGAGCATAGGAAATAAAGGCACGGTCTCCAACAGTTCTGAGGTTCGCACGAGGTATGGCTAAACGTTTCGAGTCAGAACAGAGGGTTGTACGATTCTTCGCCTGGTGGGGGAGTAGTTCTGATAGGTAGGCTGGAGCCAGAGAATGAATGGATCTAAAAGTAAGTGACAGGAGTCTGTGGTTATAGCATTGACATTTTTCTGTGGTAATAGCATTGACATTTCTACTGGATGAATGCGATGAAGTGATCTTTTCGACTCTGCTTATCAACCATCTGCGTGCGACTACGAACACGTTACGGCTGCTGAATTGGCGTGCCGTGCCATGCAAGCAAATGGATTTAACTTCGCACTTCAATTCGCCGCAACTTAATTTTACATTCGGTTGAAAGAAATGTCTGCCAACTGGCGTATGCTCAAATAGCCACGCCAGTTTGGCCCACTGGTTAAGGCGAGGTCAAAGGAAATGTATTTGGTGACCGAGGTCGTGGGCTCGAGCCCTATGTTACCTGTAAAGCACCTGAATAGAGACCAAGTTCTCTTAGGGCGATATGTAAATGAATTTTAGTTATTTATTTTTGAAATAAGAGATCTGCTTGAAGTTACATCGCACAGGTCGAATACTGTCGAACTGAATGTAGGGCAGACGTGACTGGACTGTCGAGATGATGATGGCAGAGATGAACATGTTGCAAGTTGCCCTCGCTTGTGCACACAGCGCACGGAGGTGTGCTTCCTTGTGCTGTGTGCACTCGTCGTGCTCAAGTTCACAGATTTGTTTTAGTCTGTTGAGATGGAGCTAAAGGTGGACGCACTCACCCGTCTCAAGCCAAGCGATGTGCTGCCCACGCGAACGTCCGAAAAGCGGTGAGTCTTGAAGATGCATTGATGCTCAGCTCGTTGCTGTGACGGCTGTCGGTGATCAGTATGAAGAAAAATCGGCTACAACAATAGCTGTGACGAAAGCGGCTGAAAATTATTATCATTTGAAACTTGTGCAAGAGCATAGCTTCGTTGGCAGAGCAGAATGTTGACACCTACGATAGTTGGTTGCGTTAGGTTTCCCTTATAATGCTGGTGAGGGTAATTTAAGACGGAGGGCAGTGAAACGCTGGCTCACTAGAACAGCCAGATAACAATAATAATGCACGTGTGTAGTGCCTCGGATAAATTAAGCTCTTTCAAGGCACTTTGCATATGCTGCAAAGGAAGCATAAATGGATGACTGCCGAGATATCATTCGTTCGCGAGGTTCGTAAATGATAACGATTAGGAGCCGGTTATGTGATAAGCTACGGTAAGGCGGCATAACGAGTACAATTCATGTAATGGTCAATCAGTTGTGCTCGGGGTGTCGAAGTGGTTCGTTGCGCTGGAACTTGGTGCGCTCCGGCGAGGACTAGCGCCATTACGAACGCCGTGTGCTTGTGACCCTAGGGAAATTAGTGCAGAAGTCGCTAAAGCGAGTACAAAATAAATAGTACGCGGGTCTGGCAGGTTGTCTCCTACATTTTCCTCTCTAGCACATTGGGCTTGGACCTGCTTTTTGTGGACCGCTGCGTGCGTGCCATTTCTATTCAGTTGCAGCGCTTTCCTACCGACACTACAGTAGTTCGCATTCGTTCCGATAGCGTTCGCTCGCTCGCGAAACTAGCGCAGGCCACCACTGCCTGTTAACGGCATAGTTCAGCGTGCAGCAGCAGCAGCGCTTTGGACACGTTTGAAATACTAGTAAAAAATGAAGGGGCGAGCACTTACCAAGCTGTAGGAACCGCAGCAATACACGATCTTAAGCGGGATGCAATAAACTCTGACCTTGACTTCGTGAGGGTCTTACTCGCCTCGCGAGACTCTCGGGAACTACGAGACGTTCGAGCGCACCAGGCACTCTCGCAGCTAATCGCCGTGCGCTGAGCCACCGGGTCTCAGCTGCCGGTGGCTAGGTGCTTGCACTTCACGACCCAGGCGTCGCATTCCAGTGCTGCGGCATGTAATTCCTAACTGCGCCCAACGAGCGGGCTCTTTCGCGGTTACATAAGCAAAACGGCCAAATCTGCTGCTATATTTATTTTCATTTAATACAGCGCTTTGTTCTCGGCTTGATAGCTGCAGAATTATTAGCTCGCACATACTATAAAAGCACAAGCTCGCTCTGCTTGGTCAATGGACGAACGCGTTGCCTTTGTTTGTCTAATGGCCTCGGGCCATGCGCACTTCGCGACGAGGCGGGCGCACTCGCTTAAGTGCTCGGGCCGCCCAGCCCTCAGCAAACGCGCGTCCGCCGAATTAAAATAAAAAGCACTTATACAAAAGTGCTTGTTGCGCATCCGAGATCGTTATTTTTCGTCAAGGGTACCTGGCCGGCGCCGACCCATCGCAGGCAGACAGTCCGTCGTCGGCGCCATACTCGCTTGCGAGTCGGCCCAGTGGGGGGCGAGGGGGGAGGCGGGGCCCACCCACCTTCGATTTATATATGGCCTAGGCTTCGTAGCTTGTTCGCCGGCGTGCCGGAGAGAGGCATGGCGACAACTGTAGGAAAGCGACGGCATTTTTGGAGCGCCCTTCAGGTCGTCTGTCATAAGTGGAGGCTCGGCCGACGCCCAGTTATTGTTTGACTCAGTGTGTGACCGGCTCAGCATGATAGCTCGACGCTATAGCGCTGGGGCCCACAAACCGAGACACTGACAGCCAAGTCACCAGGAATGGGATTCTGAACCTAATGAGGTCAAAACTCTAATTTATTGAAGAACTTTAAAGGGCTATGCAAAATCTTTGTCCGATCCGTGCCCCACGCTAGATAGCGGCCTCGGATGGCTCTCTAAGCGATGGGGACCTTTACGTAACTTCTTCGCAATACCGTCTGGTATTCCACAAGTATTTTCTATTCGACGGTGATGGGGCTATCTTCGGATATGCTTTTCATTAAATGACATGCTCATAAATTGCGATGTCACCATCAGGGGGGCCGTCGAACGTCAATACGAATTCCCTGGATCCTGCGTCCACCTCAACGACCGTTCGGACGTCAAAACTTCAAAGCGCAAGTTACTGTCACTGTCTAGCATCTAGTTCCGGTTTTGGATCGCTCACTGGGGCCCAATAGGAACTGGACTGTGGAATAATTTGTTAAGTTTCTCACCAAAATATTTATGTAATACTGGCCGTTACTGAATGCTTGACATTTAAAATTCATACTAATGATTATAATAACATTCAGGTGTGCTCATTTTGTCATGCTAATCATATTGGTGGCCATATTCTAGATCTAATGATCACAAAGGATATATTCCCTAATAATCTTGTTCTGCTCCGCTTACCATCTTGGAGCATTTCCCCATCTCGTTTGCTACTGCCATTCCTGCGTAATTAGCACGGCAGCATATAGTTTTTCGAGCAAAGCAAAATAAAAAAAACGGATACTGAGTAATTTTGGAAATCTAATTGGAATGGGTCTTCTTGATTTAGATTCAGACTAAGCTGACTAACTCGATACTCATTTAGAAGAGGCAAACTCGAAACTTATCGATAAAGAGGTGTCCCTAAAGACTGTTCTTGTACTGAGCGGTAGAAATGCTCTTGCATTTACAAAAAAATTAAAAAACGTGCTATATCAAGAGCAGGCTTAAAAGATGCTTTGAGAAATCCGAGTCTGACACAAGTATCCAGGCCAGGTTCGAAATATTACATCAATGTCCCTGCATCTGGAGCTTAACAATGCCAGGCCTACTTTTTTATCTTGCTAGCTAGCTACCATCTTGTCGGTCACACCCAAATTTATGAGATGATGAAATATTTGATTGACAAGGCTGAGCGGTCTCACTCTCCGAATATTAGCTGTATGGCAAATATGTTTCCTACCGTCTTGGTTGAAAAATAGCTCATGTTTATGCCACCGTAAAGCTATCTACAACTAATGCATGCACTCAGTTGCCATATGACTAAGACGCCTCCGCTAACAAATCTTTCGAGGTTTCCGTAGACGAACTCATTTCCATAATTAAGTCAAGTTAAAGTAGCTCTTTTTTAACACCCTGTAATATCCTCTCTTTAATTCTCACCGGTGATAAAACCTAGTCCTGCCACAACGTAGGTCTTAACACTTCACTAGATATCGAGTTTGTTCCAAAGTCTTACAAATCGGCCAACGTGCGATTAATACTTGAGAAACCTTAAATAGACCTTGAGGTCCCTGCAAAGTATCTTACAGTATCTCTTCTCATTTTAGACCAAGATTCTGGGAATGACTGTTGCAGAGCCACTTGTGGATTACACCGATAAGAATAACCAGCAGGAAAGAAATTCCACCCGGGAGTCAAGCTACGCAGTTCTACTGAAACTGCCCTCCGTTGAACAACAAAGTTCTTGGTGGTAACGATTATAGTAGCATCTCTTTCTTCGGCCCTGCTTGATCTATCTGCTGGATCTGACACTGTCAGTCACAATACTCTTAATTTAAAGCAGGAGAACCATGACTGGCCTAACGCACGAGTCTCCGGCTTTGTTAAAAGCATACTTGTCAGATCGTGTTCGGTCCGTGTCGCGAGGTGGTTAAATCTGACCCAACATACCAGTCACGCAAGGAGTTCCGCAAAGGTCCGCTATTGGTTCTTTGCTGTTTTTTATATTGAGCCTATAGGAAAAGTGGTACGGGCCAATGGCATTGGATGACATCGCACGTATGCTGAGGATACTAAGAAGCAGATGTTTAAGGCCGGAGCCCACGATCTCTGGCGTGCATCTTAATCCCTAGGCTAAAACCAGGGCCACATTAAACCATCAAAATCAGCTGCCGTGACTGATAAACTAAATGCCTGTTATGCAAGCCTTTGATACAGGAAGACGGCAATTTTATTAAGCTAAGCGACGATTCAATCGAACGACTATTCATATGTATAGGAGACCCTAAGCATTCGGCCGGACTAAGAGACGTTGGTTTTCTACTTTATGGGGCAGTGCGACCGTCATCATGTTCTCGTAATTTAGGTGACCTCTTTGAAAGCCTCTTTGAGGTCTAAACTTGCATTCAGAAGATGGCTTGATAAGGTAGTCATCACGCTCGATCGCTGTCCAAAATTAGGGACCCTCCACCACGACGGCTGGTTAAATAACTTACTAGCTTCCTCATTCTGTCTAGACTGTGGTAATGCAATTCAGTTTCGGTGGGTTACCGAACAAAGCCATTAAGCCTCCATTGCTGGCAAAGGATATAGCTTCAAAGTTGGCTAAGCAATTTCATTTAAGAGGTTCAGCCATGCGTCTCATAAGCTGAAGGAGCTATATTGACTTTCGCATGGGATACATAGCAAAATTCTAACACTGACCTACAAGGCCCGCCATGGCTTGGCTCCTTCGTATCTAGCTGAATGTCTGCACCAGTTTCTGCCTCAGTCAGTCAGCCTTCGGGTCCTCTATAGACAATAAATTAGATGCTCCCATTCCTGAGCTTTAAGTCCGGTAGCTAACGAAGCCGGTGCTCAGCAGGTCCCTGCAATTGTGGAACTCACTTCCGCAATTCTTAAGCTACCGCATCAACTTTCCTGCAGCCCACTATGGCACAGAATTTCCAGGTCTTCATGAGCTCCTACTTCCATATTACTTACTTTGCTGACTAACCAACTGACTCAGCTATGGTTCTGACTATCTCTATGTTGTGTGAGGTGAAGCCTACTGGCTACCGTATGCATACTGAAACCCTCTTGGCTTTTTTATATGCACGAAGAAAGCCGCTCACGCTTTGAGTGTGCTATGGAAAAATCTTCATCGTAGCACCCATCGAATCTTTTGTGGTTTTGTCGAGTCTCAGACAGCGATGCCGTATGTTCGTTAAACCCTCGCCAGTAAAGGTAGCGACATAGCTGATGCAATGTGTGTGGACCTGATGCTCGTGACGCGCCAAACGATAAAGATGCAGCGCTCGAAATCTCCTCGAAAGCGATGCTATCAGCAACGCCGAGCTAGCGAAAGAGCAAAAGGATTTTCTGCACATTAAACTGGTACAGCAAACGTCTTCATTAAGAAACGTTATAAACTAGCAGCAGCTAGCGCTTAGATGCGTATTTTCATTATGGTTGTATAAAATATTTACAATGTCTCGATGAGCCGTCCTCCCAATCGGGTCCCCTAGCGCCGGGGAGCCAAATGACAGCCCACATGTGGCGGTTATAATGTAATAATGCTCATCGAACTCACGCTAGATTATTTAAGATGGTCAGCAAGTCAAGCTCGAAGCCAATGCACTTAGCTGCTTGTACTGCTAACAATATTTCCGACAAGCTGATGGAGTAGCCGGAACAGCCTCGTGGCCTAAGGGGTTCTATCCGAGCTGCTACAGCAACGGATTCGAACACAGCCATTTTTTCATATTAAAGTTCATTATATTTCAGTTCGTCTTGAGCGTTTTTCAGTAACTTGCAACCAATGCAAGCACCAACGCAGTTTAACATGAAGATGGGATAGCACAGGTGAGCAGAGCACCGGAATCGATTGGTTTGGATTGGCTCAATGTTCTAATTAAAGCGCTACCGAAACCGTGATCGCGAATCCTTCGCAATTTAAGGCTCAACGATAAGCCTACAGTGCTATCTACTTCTTACGTCCGCGAATTCAGTGCTGCTCGGGGCCGATAGATAGCTGAGAATCTTGAGCAGCGAGATACAGCTCGTGGGATTTATAGATTTTTAGAGTCAGACTACCGCATTGAGGGACAGTGCAAGACTGTTCTCAAGCTGATCTGTCTAGTCTGCAATTCATGCAGTTTTGTCAGTTACACGCTTCAGTATTGCACATCTGTAACACACTGCTGCAGACAATTAGTTAGCAACTCTCCTGCAGGGAGCAAGGAGCTATGGGCAACGCATCTTGTACTTGCCTTGCTCAACCGTCCCGTGCGTCGCTTACGCTGACGGCAGCGAGTCGCGTCTTTCTTGCAATCTGCTCATATACCCTGAATTCTCTGAGAGCGGAGACAAGCTGCGTCGACCCCGCGGTGTGTTTCTGGCGGGTGTTACAGACAGAGCAGGTGCTGCTTTTTCCCATTGATAACCTCAGTGATAACGCACTCAAGAGGCACCGCTGGCACGAGCTCGATTTATGTGGAGAGCACAACAATACCATCCTCCACACTAGCCATCCGTCTCCCCTGAAGTATTAGCATAACGTCTTCGCATGCTCGGGTCCTAAGCAAATCTGTGCTACTTTAAATCTATGGCGGCTGGAAGGCAGCACTCAGCTCTGGTAGATATTCGGCGGGGCACTCTAGGTGTGCAAAACGGTTTCGTAGTACTTACCAACGACGAGAAGAAGGGAAATATAAACTGTGCATGAAATATAAACTCAGGTCTAAGATGCAATATTTTTGCATATTTTAAAATATGTATGTGCTTACGTATACTTCCTATAAACTAACCATTCTCAAAACGTTTTAGCACCGGTGGATGACTTCTATTTAGATGCACCAATTGGATACTCGTTTGTGCGCACTGCATGACACGCCTCAGACTGAGAGGGCGCTCTTGGCGACCATGAACTAGTTAAAAAGATATGAGCCCAAATGCTACGAGGAAGGAAACCTTTAAGTAAAAAGTGTGCCCCCCTGTTCACGGTCAGGTTCGCATCTCCTGCAGTTCTCAAGGATGCATTACTAATAGGATCGCCTCGAGGACATTAGGTAGCGGTATCTGGTGACGTCTAATAATGTGGGTGGGATTCTAGTTGCTGGTTGATTTCGTGAGCAGATGCTCGAATATGTTAATTAGTGACACCAGCTGCCGCTGTAGTTGATGGCTGGGAGTAACCACTAGGGAGCCCTTCGTGGGCAGTCGGATTCTGGCTGTCTAGCCTGGCTGCCCACGGCTCGGAGAATTCTGCGGTTCCGTGGCTATCTACTTTTAATGATGCACACAGCCTCCGGAACCAGCACGATGAAGGTGCGCAGTGTGCTCTGCGCTCAGCATCAGGCGTGTCTAACCCGAGGCCAGAGGAGCCGTCGGGCTCTACGTGGTGGCCAGCGGTTGCTAGCTCTGCGCTCAGCGTCTTCGTTGATTCTTGTTCGCGAAAAGATTGAGACTCGGCCTGTAGGCGTAGTCGTAACCGTTTTTTTTATTTGATTTTCCATTTTGAATCGGCTACTCAGTGTGCGCCCGATCTCAGGCCCAGCGAGGCTTCTGGGGGCGCCGCCGGGGAGCAGCTATCCTCTAAGCTAGCTGGCGCACTTCGACTTCTTTCGAATTCTTGCCGCACTTAGGAGCAGCAATCAGTTAAGCCTACTGGTACAGTAAGACTTCTCTCGAATTTTCGCAGCGCCGGAGAGTAACTATCCGTCTAGCGATAGCAGACGACAGTACGACTTCTTGCGATTTCTTACAGGGCTTTGGAGCAATTATCAGTTAAGCTGTGCTACTATTGAACTCAACCACCGCATCACGTACAATGCAACAGCCCAGCATGCAGCTTTGCCAAGTTTCGCGAAATAGTCAAGCTAGGGTGTCGAAGCCTAGCGGTGGGTTGGCGCTGAAGCTCTCACAGACTCGTTGAAGGTTTTTGAGGCCATTCTTGGCTCGATCTTGCTGTGACCTTGACCGGGAGTTTGGATGGTCCCTCAAAGATCTGCTTCTGAGAACTGCTGCTGAGACTGGACGAGGTGAGGATCATCAGTCTCTGCCGGAAGCGTCTGTTCGTCAGCACGTACAGGATGGGATTGAACAAATGGTTAGTGGTAGAATGCTCAATAAACAACATAACATGGTTAGGGGTGACATTCACAGGGTCAGAAAGTAGGTATGATTAGTGGCTGCATGCAGTGTCAGCACGAATAAGCAAATAAAGAACATATAATAGGGACCCACTAAATTCTGTGATAAATAGGTGTGTTTTTGTTCCTTTTTAAGTGTGGTCAAGTCAGGGGATGTCGTGACGGAAGTCGGGAGTGAGTTCCAGGCTTTGGGAGCATACAAACTAAAGGCACGGTCTCCAAAGGATTTGAGGTTTGTACGTGGTATAGGTAAACAGTTAGATTCCGAAAAGCGGTTGGTATGATGCATAACCTGGTGGAGGAGTAGATTGAATAGGTAGGCTGGAGCCGAAAAATGGAGGGACCTGAAAGTGAGTGACAAAACAATGAAGTCGATGCGTTGCTTGGTTGGGATCTTGACTTGGCTTGAATGTACGATCACAACTCGTTCAGCTGCACAGCACGCCTGTTTGCTTGCTTTAGCAGGCTTTACCGTAGGCTTCCCGTTTCATGCGTTAGCCGAAGTAAAGGGGCGTGCCAGAGTCCCATCCCGTGCGTTCGCAGTGAGAGCAGATAACTATAAATGTCAACTATAATAGCGTCAATGAAACGAACAGCAGCACGAACACGCAGCTGCAGCGTGACCAGCAGCTCAGGCTGAGCAGCTGCGGCGAGGTAGGCTGTCCGGTGAGTTCGCGTTCCACGCCAGCTGGGACTCATTCGAGCATAATATAGGAAAGCATAACCTATCGCAGTAAGCAATAGCAGTTTCACCCGGCAAACCCCCTGAACTGCACTTGCCTTGGGAGGTCATTCGAATTCAATGAGTAGGAGTAGTTCGAGGGCATTACCATGGCTGATGGTTTGGTCCAGCGGTTAAGGTGCTCGCCCCGACCAAGGCCTGGCTGAGGTCGTGGGCTCGAGCCGCGAGGCATACGTGAATCGCCTGAATATATATTAAGTTCTCTCATGGCGCTTTACAAATGATATATTATTACTTTTTATTGAAGTCGTTGATTTTACGTTAAATTCTATCAATCTTAGCTAACATGATGCAGGAGAAGGATCATTTTAAATGATCGACATGACATTGTATTGACATTATTTAATTTAGAGGTTAAAGTTCTAGGCTACCTCGCCCATGGTAAGCACACTTTTCTTTTTCATGTTAAGCTTAATGTAGTATAATTAGCTGAATTTTTCACGATGGCAAATACATGTAGATGCGAATAAAATTAGCAGCTATAAAAGTGACATTGAAATGAGAGCTGCTGCTAATTCCAGGCTAAGGAGTAATTCATTAGCATTGAAAGAGGATGCACTAAACTGGCTTAGATTTTGCTATCGGGCAAAATTTAGTTAATGAAACCATCAAAATTAAATACAACTATCTTTTTCCAATTTCTCACCGAAAACAGCTAACAAAGTTCAGGCAGGATATTTCATGCACCTAAAAAGTGTTGTCTAATTAACAAAGTAATTTTAGCCGAAACAGTGGTCAGTCAACCTAACACTGAAGAAAAAAAGTCAGAGAGAGACCAAAGGAGAAAAAAGGTGTACATGTGAGCGAGTGAGCGAGAGCGAGAGAGAGAGAGAGAGAGAGAGAATGAGTGAGTGAGAGAGAGAGAGAGAGAGAGAGAGAGAGAGAGAGAGAGAGAAAGAGAGAGAGAGAGAGGGAGAGAGAGTCACCATTAGATCGTGTTTCCTTTGCAGCAAATCTAAAGCGCCTAGAAAGAGATTGATATCTATGAGGGCGCTTTGTCAAGTGTATTATTATAATTTTTATTATGAAAGAGAGTATATTACAGACACGTGGAGCCACTTAAGCTGTGAGCGCTATACAAAACTCTCCTGCGTAACACCCACATAGTCTTTATGGCTTTGTGGAGTTAGAGACGAAGATACATTGCATTACATTACAAAGTGCAGGGATATACCTTGAGTACGTCCATTACTTACATTTCTCAATTGTTCCCGGCAACGAAGCTCAAAAAGGTGCGCTTCTCCGTGCCGCTTCTACGACTTTGAACTTGGATTATGCATAGAGTGAAAAAATGACAACTAGAGCCGCTCGTTTTACCAGCGCTCTCCGCCACGCTGAGTATGCGGAGGGTCAGGTCACCGAAGCGAAGGTAATAGACTTTCTAGGCGTTTAAAAAGATCTGTCGATTCTAGGATGTTGAATGGTGGGTTTATATTCCACCTACTTTAAATGCTACTAATCGTGGGCTATTTCTAACTCAAGGGATAGTGCATTTGACAAATAAGACTGAACATCAACACTCTCGAGTCGTTGGGGAACGAAGAGGGAATTGAAGAGAGAAGTATTTCAAACCGGAAGTAGACATCTTCGACCATGATTCCAATGCGGACTGTATCAGGGGCAGCTAAATCATGTCTCTTCGCGGTAATAATATGCCTTTAAGTTGACGATACCAAGCTGTTTCTACGACATAAATCTCAGGTTGCTAAAATCGACTGACTGCAACACTATAACCGACGTCGCACCAACAGACTCTTCCTTTATAGCCACAGGTTAAAGAAAAAGTGGCGGGAAGCCATTAGCGCTCGCTCTTCCCTCAAATTGTAAGCCGTTTGCAGTTTTCAATAAGCAGTATTTTGATTCATTTGTATTTCGTCCTTTCAATAGTAAGCTTTCGATTGTAAGTGTAATATTTTGCTCGGCACCAAGTCTTTCTTTACTTTTGATTTTCTGATTTCCTTTTGATATTGGGCTCCAGAAATCATCCCTTCATGGACTCGATAAAGGGATGCGTTCATTTTGATGACCTAAACGACCGTTCATGTCATGAACTTCGTAAATTGAATTATTCATTTCCACTCGTAGCTTATGCACGTCGCCCTGCTCAAAACAAAAGGTCACATTCTTGATCAAATATTCTCCTTAAATTGTATGCTTTCAACTCTTAATATTGACATTCGGCTCCAATCTCTGTGCAGAATGTGCCCTCTTGGAATGAAAAATCATCCGTCTTATTTGCCGTTGATTTATTCCTCTAAAAAATATACTCCTCATGCCTTCGGTCCCATTCTTCACTCGACCTGCCCTTACTTGTGGAATCCACAGGACACTTTTCTGGATGAGTTTTCTCCCCTGACTAGCTACTAACTATGTACGCTCTCTCATAGATACTTCGTCGATTACTGCAGACCTTAAACTAGCCGTGTCGACTAGGCGCAAGTTTGAAAGCATACCGAAAATGGGATACTAGCATGCAAGTGATGTTTTAGATTTACAAAGCCATACTAGCTGAAGGTTCGGCTAGCTTCTGTAAGATCCTAGTTGAATGGCAAATTCACAATTCAAAACTGCGCAATGTCGTCTATCAAGCATCTCCTTTGCCGCTGTCAGGTAAAAAAAATTACCTAGCATCTTAGAGGTAATTTAGCAGATCGCTTGTTAGCGTCTTTGCAAGCCTAATAGAAAATCCTCAAACGTCTCATCTCCAAGGTAAACAGTTAAGATTATCCGATTCAAAAGCTTCATTCGTAGCCTCAGAGCCTCAGGGTAAATCTCTCCAATTGAAGCGGGCAACAAAGAATTGCGCAAAGAAGCTAGACTTGGCCTTTGCTTTGGATCGATTGGTACGATCTACAGTAGGCCTTATATCGATAGACAGTCAGTCCTGATTATGTGTATGCTTTTTCAAGCTTTCGCTTAATAGACCTAGCTAATTTAATGTCTGTGGTAAACCTTAGGCCGTCGGGGCGATCGCGCACAGTTCGCTTAGTCAAGGGTGCAAGCTCGTCGAGCATGTCAGCTAATGTCGTGTTGTAGTATTGTGAGCCGTGATTGCACACTAAGTAAGGCGGATGCTTTCATGACCTCGGTCCTGAGGTCGTGGGTTCGATTCCTGCGGTGGGCGATTCTTTATCGCCTCTGCAAGCGGGGGTGATAGCCCTAAAAGGCTCTTCTGTCACTATACAAAATGAGGCTGTTAAATCAAGGATTTTTTTTAGTAATTTACCAATAATGAATGGTCAGAAAGGGGAGGCGAAGCAGATATTCTCGAACGGATAGCATCGATATTATCAAAGGTCTTGATGTTTCGCGATTCACAGGTGATTTTAGATGAGGAGGAGGGGGGCACACATTGCAGACCGAATGAGATATACAGTGGTCATATAGGCAGGATGTGGTAATAATTGGTGATAACAAAGTGGTTGTGTGAGAAAATCTGATCGAGTGTGTGACCCTTGATGTGAGTAGGGCCATGCACATGAGCCACAAGAGACAATGAGTCATTCAATGCACGAAATTCAGTGCTGAAGGCGTCAGATAAGTTATCAAAGTGAATGTTGAAATCATCCATAGCGAGGAAGGATCGATTTATTGCACACGTAATCGGAATGAGATAAGAAAAATCTGAGGTACAGGGGGAATTGGTACCTGGTGGGCGATAGACTACTGCCACCATCGGTAGCTTTACGTCGGGTAAAATCAAGATCATAGATTCGAAAGACTGCTTCAACGTTACTGCAAATGGCTAAGTCAAATTTCGAGCGCGTGATAGTAGAAACTCCACCTCCAGTTTTGATTGATCTAGGGGCACGAAAGAAGGAGAAACCAGCCGGAGTAGCGTCGCAATTGTCTGTCAGTTTACCGATTTTAGCTCCTATTCCTTTTCTTTATTAGTAACCCACCGGCTATTCTGGGCTATTTCCTTTGCAGCAGATGTAAAGCGCCTAGAAAGAGATTGAGTTCTCTAAGGGCGCTTTATCAAGTGCATTATTATTATCATTTACACCCTATGATTGCACTGCTCAGCCTCTCAGTATTAATGAAAAGCAAGTAATGCCGAAGCCTCATACTTGGAAATTACATTAAATACGATAACAAGCGACGGCTAAGAAAAATTAACAATTTCACGTTGATTATTGTCGAGCAAACTAACTGTTACTCGCTCCTAGAGCATATTCATTTGGTATTACTAAGTCAACGCTTTTAAAGATATCGTTTTCAAATGAGAGAATGAAAGCAGTCGCTGAGATTTAGTTGACCAAAGGCATTTTGCACTCATTGCAGGAAGCAACTGCCAATATATAAAAAAGACCTCCCGGAATAGCTATGTTGCAAAGCAGGGTTGATACGCAGACATGTTTTTTATCGCCCTAATCTATATAAAGCAGCACTAGCAAATGTAAAGCGCCTAGAAAGAGACTGAGTTCTCTGAGGGCGCTTTATCAAGTGCATTATTATTATTTTTATTATTATTATTACTAGTATAGAGCAAGCGTTGGGATGGTCTGGATATTCATCTTAAATATGTGTATCTTCTGTTTACGATTACATGGACGTTCGTATGATGGATGGTGGTCTTAAACATGCAAACTTAAAGCACCCATTCTATTCGCGGTAAGAGACTAATTATGTAATGAACGGAGCCTATTACATGGGATGTTGTTACGAGTATGACCCATCGCGTAGCATCAGCTCGCATTTGCGCATTTTAGGTACCATTTGTTGCTTTCCGCATTCGCATTACCGCAAAGCAATCGTTCTGGCAAGCAACGCTAAACTGAACTGCTTATTGTTACAAACGCATATAGTGCATATAGCGGTTACGGGGCGACATTTTTTCTCGCATAGACAACTACAGCCTCACCCGATTGCTATACTAGGAATGCTCTGCTTATAAAATAAGCCAATGGCTAAGTAGCGACACTCTTAGTAGCCGACCTGGTAGCGTCGTAGCAGTATGGCACTGGCACGTAGCAGTGGTGCTCAAAAGTGGCCGAACGGGTACATGAACATACAGACGACAGGCGACGGCTCATTTTACAGCGAATTAGCAAAGCTTTCTAATGCCTTAAAAGGCTGTGACATGTTTGCTCATGGCGCTGGCAAGCAGCGACCAGTCACGTGGTACCCGCTTCGGAGACCGGTCGCGGTGTATCGCTAGGCGACCGGTCTCGGTGGCGACCAGTCGTGCGGCACCGCTAACGGCGACCGGTCACAGCGCACTGGCTAGCGACGACCAGTCGTGGTTCATCTGCATGCGGTGACCGGTCACGTGGCACCGGCTAATGGCGACCGGTACTGATGCACCGGCATGCGTTGACCAGTCGCGGTGTACCGGCGCGCGGCGGCCAGTCACGTGGCACAGGCATATCAAATATCATACATGGCATACAGAATATCGACCGGTTCAGCGGGTTGCTCTTTCCCATTCTCTGCGGTACAGCTACACCCGTGGAGCTTTTAAACGGCGGCTAAAGCATAACAAAGTGCACTTTTATAAAAAATGATGAAATGTACTGATGCACCGGCATGCGGCGACCAGTCATGCGGCGCCGGCAAGCTGCAACCAGTCGTGATGTACCTGCAGCGGTAACGAGTCTCGGTAGCAGCATCCGAGCCAAGCCTGGTCCTCCTGCGGAAGGCTTACGCAAGCCGCGCACATGAATCCGCAAGGTATCCGTTTCCTATAAATAAGCGATAGAGGCTGCGAGAGACTGCGAGACGATCGGGTCTCTCGTGGATTCATGGCTGCTTTTGCATATAAAAATAATAATAAAAATACACTTGATAAAGCCACCTCAGAGAATTCAATGTCTTTCTAGGCGCTTTAGATTTGCTGCACACGAAACCTCTCACTGTCGTCTCATCGATAAATAGCAGAAGCAACTTAGACTACCGATCACAATAGCCATATTACTGTAGCAGGAATAATGGAGCGACGACAAAAACGAAGAGTGGGTGAGGAGCCATAGATTCAATTAGTGGTTAACGTCAAGCCTATTTGGCTAGCGGCCGCGCCCCTTAATTGTGTAACCGAGTTCCAGGGGTAAGAGGCTATTTCCCGCAAAATCCCGCCATACTCCGGCCACGCTGCCGCTCGCCATGCCACCGAGCTAGGGTAAGACGAGCGGCCGTCAGGTTAAACCTCTTTATAATAACGCATGCGCCAACAACAACAGGGAAACTAAACAAGTCTACAGGGAAGGTCCTATACACAGAACACTCCAGGGGCGCAAGACGACGCAGCAAGCGCGAACAAACGTGTTAGTTGGGGTCAGTCGGCTTCTGCAGTCCTGTCGTTGAACCGACTCGGAATCCAACAGTACGAGCGTACGCCGTCCAAAACCCGGTGGCTGAGTAACTGCTGGCTAGTTCGAGTCGACAACCACTACAGTCGTAAGCTTCCACCGAAAGACGCCAACACACGGGGGGGGGTGGTGTCACGAACACGCTACACGGGGAACGCGGAATATACAAGTCAACAACGAGCGAGCTATCCAGCTCCGCTCGGGCCTTGGGTACTCGTTCCCTTGCGTGCGTGGCAGCATCGCCGGAGCACGCCTGCACGAATCCAGGTGCATAACTCTGAGAGACCGGGAGCCTCCAACACCTCGACTTACTTGGCCAACTTCCTGTACCCAAGAGCCCCGGTGACCTCTCGTCACCACACATCCGGCAATGCATTGGTCCGACCCCGGCCTAGCCGGTGACCCTCATTACAGCCGCCTGGTCCCAGCCAACCGAACCCAGCCTGGGTACAATTGTATGACTGGATTCCGTGCCGTGGGGATTTACCACTGGTTACTCGTAGCAGCGTGCACGATGAGCATGCGTCGACGGTGCGGTCTCTAGGAAAATATCGGCATCTATATGTCTATTCGGGTACCACATAATGCATCAGCGCCTCTTGTGGGTGGGCCAATGTACCGGCACTTCGGCAGCCGGATGATAATAATAATGATAGTGCACTAAATAAAGCGCCCTCGGAGAACTCAATCTCGTTCTAGGCGCTCTACGTCTGCTGCACAGGAAACGCAATTGAATGGTGAGTAATATCATGCTTGATAAACAACATGAAAAACATGGTTAGGGGCGACATGCATAGTGTCTGCATGCAAATGTGGTTAGTGGCAGCATGCACAGTGTCAGCACGCATTAGCACATCAAGGACGAATCACAGGGACCCACTAAATGCTGTCCTAAATAGGTGTGTTTTTAAGTTCTTTTTAAACGTGGTCAAAGTCAGGGGATGTTCTGACGCAAGTCGGGAGTGAGTTCCAGGCTTTGGAAGCATACGAGCTAAATGCACGGTCTTCAAAGGATTAAAGGTTTGTACGAGGTATTGGTAGACTGTTGGATTCCTAAAAGCGGGTGGTACGATGCTTAGCCTGGTGAGGGAGTAGATCTGAGAAATAGGCTGGAGCCAAAGAATGAAGTGACCTAAAAGTAAGCGACAAAACCTTGAAGTCCATGCGTTGCTTGACTGGTAGCCAGTGCAGGTCGGCGAGAAGTGCTGTGGTGCGAAGTGGCCACTGCGACGCTCAATTTTAAGCCTATTCTTGATCGAATCGCATTATAACGCAGCTGAGCTCGGTTAGTTAGGCGTGCATTGTGCGTGCTATTTTGAAGACAGATAATTGAATTTATTTTTGCTAAATCATTAATTCTGTCCTATGATGCTACCATCAGAAGTAGAAGCATAGTTGACTAAGCAAAGCAGGGGCGTGTCGCCTATTCAGAAATTGACTCGCCCTTTTATGTCGATTTAATTGGTGATGAGAATCCTTTGGCTTCATTTCCAACAAACTTTATCAGAAGCGCATTTTTTGAGGAGAACAATTTTTGATAGCTACACATATTGCCGAAAAAACTGTCATTAGATGACTCGCAGACGCATAGAACCTAGTGGCTCTATAAGTCAATAGCCTCAGATCTGGTTCCTGCACTCTGCTAAAAGGCTGTTGTTAGGCCGCTAGTTAGGAAACCAACAGTAGAACACGAGAGTTTAAGAAAATTCCACCCTGTCTCCCTACTGCTGATCCCATCAAAGACACTGGATGAGTTGTGGCAAACCAAGCTTGACTCAAAAACGGGAAAGCTGGACTCTCAAAACTACCTCCGCCAGCATTTGTCTTGTAGCGTCTGCACAAAATCTAGGCTTCACCTTCCAAAGTGGCCTTTCACTAGACGACCGCATCAGCTCCATAATCCAATCTGCTTACTCTCAGCTACGCAATATGTAACATAAATTTTTTTTGGCCCGCTTAGACAGGGAAACTAAATCAAAATTGGGCGCTGCATTTGCATCATCCCGTCTTGACTTTTGCAACTCACTACTTGCTGGTCTACCGGCCTGTACAATCAGGCCCTTACAGTTGGTGCACAAGCAGCCAGGCATGTCTGTTGTGAGCGTCGTAGTTGCCACATGGCACTACTTCTCGCAAAGCTGCACTGGCTTCCCATCAAGCAGCCTATCGATTTTAAGGTTTTGTCATTCGCTTTCAGGTCCCTTAATTCGCTTGCTCCAACCTACCTATAAAAGCAACTCCCCAACCAGGCTAGGCCTGCTCATTTTCATATCATATCACCTCATATCACCTACTCATTTAATTCAAATCATTTAGCTGTGCCTCGGACAGACCACAAATCATTTGGAGGCTGTGCTCCGTATGCAGTCAAAGTCTGGAACTCATTCCCGACGTGCGTCGCGATATCCCCTGACGTGACTGCATTTAAAAAAAGAAGCTAAAAACGCTCCCCAATCATTAGTTAGGCTCTTGTGAGTTGCAGTCGTTGTGCTTATAGGTGCTGACACCGTGCATAATACCATTAACTATGGTATGCCTGTTGACTCTGTATTTGTTACGAATAACCGTGTTCGGCATTTTGACACTACCACTAAATAAATTACATTACATGCACAGGTGAAGTGCCTAGAAAGGAATCAAGTTCTTTGATGGCGCTATGACACACACACACACACACACACACACACACACACACACACACACACACACACACACACACACACACACACACACACACACACACACACACACACACACACACATATATATATATATATACATATATACATATATACACATATATTTATGTAGCGCCCTCAGAGAACTGAGTCTCTCTATAGACAATTTACAGCGGCTGCATATAAAGCATTACCAAACGTTTGGTGGTAGCATCCGAAAGCAGCTGACATAGCGTAAGCAGGTACATACATATAATAGTATTATTATTGTTATTCTTACACCTAGGTGTAGTAAATTGGCCTTCAATAGACTTCTGCCGCAACGTTGCTGGCGGCTTCCTAATAAATAAATGCTAGCTGATTTCACAGCTTCTTTTGTATAGCAACAGAAGAGCCTTTACGGCAATCAACACCCCTATAGCCACCCACAGAAATTGACTCTAACGCGGCGACCACCATTTCTTTTTAGCCGTGTCGAAGCTTACCTCTCTCTGAGGACTGCCAGTGAAACTACCTTGCATAATTTGTGGCTTGAGCACTGTAAAGTGGCACTCATACCCTGAAATAAGGCTATGCGACTTTGAATACAACCTAACTAACTGACGAAAGCACGAAAAATTACGCCCATGGCCTGGCCACGACCTTTTTGTGGCCATCTAGGTTACCTTTTTGCTGCACTTGCCACGTAAGTTTAGGTGTCAAAACTTGCCAAAAAAACGCTTCGAGAATTCTTACCGGGGAACTTATTGAAAAAGGCCACCAGGACAGGCCTTCTCCTAGCCCCAGTTCTTAAACTCAACCAAGGCTATAGCAAATGCATTTTTAGAGGTTAAAATAAATGTATTTAGCACAAGTATAGCGTGAATAGTGTATGCCAGACCTCACAGAATCGATAGCCATACAGTTATAACTAGCGCCTTGGAGCGTGGATAATGACTTGTAGGGGCAACTCTAATGCAGCAAGATATGCACTTGGTTGCAGAAGTTGGCATTAGTCTTGATTTCCTATTCATTAAAATTCTTTACACACTGCCTATGCAAATAATCCAAATGCGCGTGTGAGAAAATCTAGCTGTGAAATGCAAGCGTACACCAATGAAGAGATGGTGGTGAATAATATAATCATTACAATAAATGTGCAGATGAATGGTGTAAATAGTTCTCAGAATTCAAACGATCTCGAATTTTCTTTTTTCTTACCCATCATATATTCGCGATATCTATGGATGAATGAAACAGCACATCGGCTTTCAAGCTCTGCCTGTCAACTCTCATTCCATAAGGATGTTTTCGCCTATTGTAATTGTGGCAAATATATCCGAACCTAAAGGTCCTGCGAAGAAATATTTGTGTTCAATTTTGCCCCGTCGAATGGGTCGCGTCGGTACGACAGCCGACATAATAACAGTCTGGCGAAGTCTTGATAGCAGCGGTGGCTACACTGTCTGGCAGACCGCGGACCAAATGTGAAACAAAAGTTGACTCCTCGTTTGCCTCCTCGTTCGAGTCTGGATAGGGCTCCGTTTAATGGCCGCTTCCATTCAAACATAAAAGTCCTTGACCTCGCTCGCCGTCTTGAAGAGTACGACCTTCGAGCTAGCCGTGGCAAGCAAGAGGTGCTCGTCGCCTCGGCGCCGTCCAAGGGTGAAATCACTACACCCACCCAGAGCTGCTGGGACGGCTCTTAAGGTGCAGTACTCACCTTCCTGCTCCAAATACAAGAGGACGGCTTTCATTCTGAAAGCGCTCGAATTTCGTTCGCTTGCTTCGTACTGTCGCGTCCCATCCGTTTGCCAGCGCACAAGCTTCGAATCGCTGTACCTACCGAATGGTGAACGACCATCATTCATATGCGGCATTGTTGCCGAAACTATCCTCGGCTACCCAACAAATGTGCAACATGACAATACGACACGAAAGCTCACTGCCTGTGAACTCGCTTCGTTGAGTCACGTCTATTACACGTCACTCCCGGAGGTAATGGACACAGAAGACAACGCTGCGCCATCTTGCCACGTGACGGAATTTCTTGCTTTAGTTAGTAGAGAGTATTCGCAGTTAGACCAGGCTTGCCTTCAACCGCGCCGATCTTCAAGCTGTTTGATGCAACAGCCTTTCTCTAGCAGCACTGCGCGACGCAATGCTACAAACGGGTTGTGGCGCGGCTTCCACGTCCGGTAGAACTTGGCCACAAATGCAGGGCGCAGTAGCGGTGCTAATCCAGACCACCGACGTACGACCCATACCGGTAACGCGGCTGAACCACGCATCACGGCTGACGGCTGCGACACTGATGCATGCAGATATACCGACAGAAACGGAGCGTGGCAGTAACGAAGAGCGCCGCCGATGCATCTCAAGATGGCCAACCCATATCCACGGAGTAGAGCAGCCAATTCAACGGCGACTGAGGGTTGCGACGTAGTTTTAATAGTTAAGACGGACAATTCTCGTAAGGACCACAGCCTAGAGCACAACTCATTTTAACTGCCAAGACACTAACATACCGACACCCTAGTGCCTCTAGCAGCATAAGATATTAACTAACTGACTGCCTACCACTGCCCTAGCCTTACGAGATATTACCTAACTGATTGATTAGTGCACCTAGCCGTTATATTTCGGAACCGCGAATAGAGAAGCTCTTGGCAGTTTTGATATGGCCGATTCAACATCCCGCCGTTTCAGTAACGCTCTCTAGTTTTCCGCATGATCATTGTATGTCATGAACTCAAGAGCGGTGGGAGCACACCAAGTGCAATTTTATTTAATGCTTTTATGCATTTGTCTGATCGCACACTTAGAGCTTCCTGTGAGATGGCACAGTACGATTTCTCGAAGCCCTCTGGAACGCTGGTATCCGTCAGGTATGTGCCTTCTCTGCAATGCCGACATATTGGGTGGCATTCGACACGGCGCGAAAGCGATGTCGCGCAAGAGCGCACAGTTACGATGTCGAACAAACGCGGCTGCTTGTGCAGCTACACCTCTCAAATACTCATGGGCGGCTCGATCGGCGGCAAATCTGGCGAACCGCCAGGGGGCGTCGTGTTGTTGGAGTAGCCTCCTCCTAGCGGTTAGGTACGCTCTTGCTGCCCCGTGGCACGAGATTTGACTCTTGACTTTGAGCTCTGACTCGTCTCCGTCAGCGAGCTGCTGCGATGGGGTGAACTGATTTGCACCAGTCTCTGACGGAAGCGTCTGTTCGTCAGTAGGTACAGGATGGGATTGAACAGCACCGACGTCTTGGCGAGCATCACCGGCAGAGCGGTGGCAATAGGCGGCAGCGTCGACGCGTCTGCCACTGCAGCCCAGAAACTGACGACCGCGTACGGGAACCAGCAGACGAAGTACGACGCGCTGAGCAGTATGCCGAGCTGTAGCGAAAGAGATTCGAGATTTCGCCACTAAGTGAGGGCGAGCCGACCCTTTCGCCGCGCTAGATAATAGGGATGCGTCATTCGCTGTCGGTATTTGGGCTCTGCATGAAGTTTGGCAGGCCAGTTGCAAGAAATCTATAGACATATAGCACGATTCAGGTAAGAGCATCCTGACTTTAATTGACCGCCGCGAAAATGACGTCACAAGAGAAGCCACGATTCCAGTCGTGCGTCTGCTCGGGCCCACCCAAAACTACGCCAGCTATATCACAAAAGCGGTGCCCGACGTTTTAGTCCAATCGCGAACAGCTTTCCTTCAGCGGGCCACAGTTGTAGCTACCCATTTTGGCGTGACGAATCCCCGCCAACGATTCCGCAGGGTCAGGAAGATAATCTAGGTGCTAAACTCGGCGCCTAAACTCTGCAGCGAGGTCTCAAATCGACGCGATCTTGCATCTTTTGCAACACCAATAGCCAAAATAACCAACGCCAAAACGTAAAGCGCGCTTGAACAGAGTGCAGGAGCTGGCAGCAAAGAAACCTCGGTGAAATGCATCGGCGGGTGCTGAGGAGATATGCCGGGTGCTGAGGAGATATGCCGGGTGCTGAGAGCAAGGCAAGGAGCAAGGCATGGGCGAAGCGAAATGTAGCGGCTTATCGAAGAGCCGGGCGGATGTTCCTCGCGAACGAAGTAAATGCGAAAGACGAAACACGCGTCGATTTCAAGCAGCAGACTGAGGTCTGGTGCTGAGAGCAAGGCAAGGAGCAAGGCACGGGCGAAGCGAAATGTAGCGGCTTAGCTAAGAGCCGTGCGGAAGTTCCGAGCGAACAAAGTAAATGCCTCGAAGGACGTGACGCATCGATTTCGTGCAGCTGACCGAGCGCGTCCAAGCTCAGTGATATGGTAGATGGACTAGAACAACCCGGGCCACGGGCTCAAAGATTCTTACAGCACGTGGCCAGTTGCCTCCGGGCTAATTGTAAGAACGCTGGAAAGGGGGAGGGGTGTTAGCTGCTAAGGATATACTGCCTCCGTGTAGCTGAGGCTGCTGTGATTTAAGCGACCTTTACCTTTTACATTATGGTGC
Organism: Cristatella mucedo; assembly: GCA_009760855.2. Taxonomy (NCBI): domain Eukaryota; kingdom Metazoa; phylum Bryozoa; class Phylactolaemata; family Cristatellidae; genus Cristatella; species Cristatella mucedo. Next base: position 1,171,330 of record WPIO01000062.1, on the reverse strand, counting down.
ATCCGGATTTTCGTAGCTCGATGCCGTATATTTGAAAGACAGCTCAGGGGTTTACCAATGCAGCGGTCGGGGGGGGGGTTTAGACAAGCCCACGGGGTAAACGACGGTCCTTGCAAGCGCTCTAAAGTCCTCCGTAGGAAATAATGTCATTGACCAGTCAGCAACCTTAATATGCTCGCAAGTAAGAAAAAACGAACGATAAACATACAGAATAGGCGTAACGCAAAATTGATACGCGCTTAACCTTGACCTTTCCCGGACTGGCTACTTGTGGTGGCAGCAGAATGGCCGTATCGCTAGACTTCGGATGCAGCGGGAACCGCTATGGCACACCTGTATGTATAGTGCACCCCTCGGTTGCTGGCTTCCTATTCGTATCAGAATGACTCGACGTAATCGTACCTTATGACAGCCACTAACAACACAGTTGAAAGAATCACGATGCCTGGCAGCCAAGGCAACGCCGATGATAAAATAAAGCAGAAGCTCTGTACGCACGATGCCGTGAGCCCGCGGATTGATCAAACGACAATTGGTGCACTCCGCGCTCTAACCGTAATTTGAAGGGACCCACTAGGAAGGGGGTTTGCTTGCTAGGTCGCATTATCGGAATTGTGAAAAGCTAGTCTTTCGGTCGCGCACCTTTTAGCTATTCACACTGTTACCTTGGCAGTAGGAAGTCGCTTTCGAGCCGTCACCTTAGCCGCTCCACCTATGGCTCTAGGCGGAATGAGATGCCGTCCTGCAGACGCTGTGTGAGCCGATTTGGAAGATCGTACCGTCACGCGGTGTATGTTGGCGTAGCATCCGATGATGACGACAAAGGGAATGAGAAAAACGAACACGTAAGAGGAGAGCACGTACGAAAAGTTGTCCGAGTTTGCCCAGTCGATCGTGCAACTTGTCCCGTAAGGTTCGGGGGCGTACGATCCCCAAATGCCCAGGGGCATGGCGGACCATAATATACTGTAGATCACCGACGCTACTGTAACGCCGACAGTCGTTCGTAAGTTCAGGCGGGACTCTGCAAATTAGAATGGACGCGACGCCAGCTTATCATCTCTTTCTCTTCAAAGCAGCCATTGCCGCGCCGAAAATGTCGCTGCACCGTATGCACTATGAACAGAAGTCACCAGCCACTTAAGCGTTATACAAGCCCTGTTGCTGGATACGTCGCACCGACGGGCTTTATCTTAAAAAGAAGCACGGCGCTTTACTCGTTGTCCCTTTTTGGGGCTGAGAACTGAGTCAATAGCACAGCGGTCTGGGCGCTTCGAGAGCAGAGCTACCGAGACGGAGCCACAACAACGCGACCAATCAGGAGAGGCCTCGCTCACCCTGCAGTCCGGAGAGCAGAGATAACATAGCTGCCAATAAACCCGGCGGACTGCATTCTCGAGCCCTGATGGGCAGTAAGCACATGACGCATGCAGAGCAAACGCTGCACCGCACCCAGCATTGCCAAAATATAACCGGCGAGCCCACCGCTGGCGCTCGTCATTGTAATTCTGGCCATCCGTACCGGAGATTGCTATCGCGTTGCAAAGGACACCGCCCATAGAAGCTAGAGGCTGTCGGATGTAGAGGGTGGTAACGGCGCTTGCTGTGCCTTGGGCTTTTTGTTAGGAACCCTGATTTGAGAGAGTAGATCAAAAATAGTAATAATACATTTACTTAGCGAACCAAGAGATAACTGAATCTCTTTCTAGGCACTGCATACAGGCTGAAAAAGATGATTATCAATAGATGAAAAGTACCCTATAATCACGCACAACAAGGCGGAATGTCAAGAAAAATAAATACTTATAAAATAGGTCCAAAAATGAATACTTGTTTAAGGTAGCTTTCAAAAGACAAACATGTTGAACTTGGGATCCGAAGTTCTAACGACTTCCATATAAAAGGAAAACAGGTTTAAACGAACTATGTCTAACCCGGATGTAACTGGAAGCAAAATATCTACAATAAAAAATTTAGAGATCTCGGCAGTATAAACGTTTCTTGTGCCAAATTTCTATACCTTGGTAGATCAAGGTGTAGGCATGAAGCTCTTGAGGTGCATGCTTGTGACTTTTAGAAACTTCATTTCTGTGTAGCTTTGTACCCTTTAAATTCCATAACCTGGCCAATAATAAACGGATCAGAGTAAAATTTGAAATGCACTTTCAGCTCTACTCGAGCCGCATTTCACTAGCTCAGATTATTGTTAGATATTTTCTGCTGCCCATTTCATCAAACGTCCAGAAGCTTGGTTTTCAGAGCAACTATAGACATGTATATCAACAATGATCTAACCGAAATATGAAATTAACTAGCAAAATGTTGTAAAATTAGCGCGTAACTCAAATTTCAAATTTCGTTGATCTTTCTTAATTAGTGGCCGAACTAGAGCCAAGTATCCAACGGTAGTTAGCTGAGGGCAGTGCACAAGAAGGAGCGACTTTCCTCGAAGGGCGAGAGTATGCATAATAATAATAATGCACTTGATAAAGCGCATTCAGAGAACTCTCGAGATTGGGTTCTCGGAGCCGGCTAGGCCAATGGGTACGCAGCGGACGCCAGGGGCGCTGCTCTCGCCGAGCGAACGTCACGCGGCGGACGGCAAACGCGGGTCTCCGGCGGACGCTCACTTCCCTGGCCGGTCGTCCGCCGGTGGGTGGGCCCCGGCGGCCGACAATCTCTTACCTCGCTGCGGATAGCAGACGACGACGAAGCGCGTGGCAGCCAGTATGACCACGATCATAAGATTCTCGATTCCCCACAGGAAGGACAGGAAGCCGACTACGGCGCAACCTGGGAAAGAAAACAAACCGTAAACAAGCCGTAAGCTCGTTGCAAGACTCGTTTCGGCGGCGGCGGCGTGCGAAGGGCGCGTGCCACCACCACGTCGAGGTCTTCGAGAGCGGAGCGAGTGGACGCTTGCGAAGCTGGCTCCTGCTCCGTCGTGCTCCGCGACCGAGATCAGAGGAGAGGACTCGAGGAGTGGCGCTCCAGTCAGCTCGCGTGTTTGACCAGGCGGCGCCACGTTGCATCGGCCAAACGCCGTGCAAAGCTCGTGCCGAAGAAAAGTGGCCATGCGCATTAGCACCATCCACGGAGAGTCCAACAGCAGCTTCGAATTAAAATATCGGCTCCCAACAGCGAAGTCGGTCTGCTTCGGCCAGTCCCGCCTGTGAACGTGTGCATGGAGGTGCTCATTATTCTAAAGGTAGGGATTGCCGAGGAAGTTGGTACAACCACCTGGTGGAAGATCCGCCACTGTCATCGTTTCGACGTCTCCAATGACCTCGCAGAGCCGAGTGCATCATACCACAAGGCACCCAGTCAGGTCTCGTCACTTATTTTAATACTCACTGAGGTGCGTCAAGTGAGCCCGAGGAAGAAATAAAACGCGTTCCCTTATATGGACCGGCACGACTTTGAGACTCGTGGATGAGCTGGCGTGTAAGCCGAAATCACATACAAACTCGATTCCGAGCCGCACGGGACAAGCGAGCGGTATTTCCACGCACATCTATCCGAGCAGCTCTCTCGTGTCAGCGAAGCGATTTGATTTGACACTGTTAGACCACTAATTAAGAAAAGAAAGCAAAACTAGGCCAAGAGATCTTGACCAGCTTCCTCCCGTCTCGCTTCTAACGCTTCTATCAAAACAACTTGAATGAGTTGTGACGGATAAGCTGAACTCTTAAATTGACCTCTCAAACTTAGCATTAAAGTTCCAGTCTGGGTTTAGAGCTAATCACTCCACAGAGTCAACATCGCTTTGGGTGTACAACGACCTTCTCAGGAATTCAGTCTTGGGTCAAGTCTCTCTGTTTTGCTTGATCTTTTTTGCAGCGTTTTATACAACTAATCACCAAGTCCTTCTCGAGCACCTCTCATCTCGTCTGGGCATCACTGGCACTGCACTTCACTGCAATGAATCAGGTGCTATCTAAGTGGGGGACTCCAGAGTATTGATGTGAACGAGCAAAGGTCATCCTATGAACGACTGAAGTACCAGGTACCTCAGGACTCTGAGCTCGGTCCGTTTTTTTACGGTTTATACTCTCCTTCTTGCCGATTTGAACGACAAGCACAAGCTTTCACTTCTATGCAGATGACACTCATTTGTACCTTTGCTTGGCTCCCTCCTCTCCTTCCAGCGAATTCTCCTACGAATTCTCTAAACTCCCTTGCTGCATAAATTACTGACATTCGCAAATGGATGCCAGCAAACTGTCTAAAATTAAATGCCAATAGCCAGCATACTTTTTAAGGGCAAATGAAGTGACTCTGAAACATGGAAGATCGCTTAAAATCGAAGCCATAAGCATATTTCTTATTCCATCTGGACGAATTCCAGCTGCCTGTTCCAAAGTGGTTGACCACATCGGCTCCACAGTCAATTCTGCCTCTTTTCGGCGTCGTAGCATTGCTAAAATCCTGGCTTGCTTTGACAGAGATGCTACATCAAAATTGGTCCACGCATTTTTTATAGCTCATCTCGACTTCTGTAACTCAGAGCGTAATGGTCGAACGGCCTGTGCAATCAGGCGCTTACTGTCGTGAGCGTCGCAGTTGTCAATAGCATCACTTCTCTCCGACCTTCGCTAACCTCCAATCAAGCAGATGATCGACTTCAAGGTTTTGGTGCTTATTTTTAGGTCCCTTCATTCTCTGGCTCTAGCTTCTCTTTCAGAACTACTCCATGCCAGGCCAAGCAGTGTGCCACTCGCTTTTCTGCCTCAAATCGTTTAGCTATACCTTTTTCGAACCTCAAATCCTTTGGAGACCTCGCTTTAGGGTCGTTTGCTCCCAAACCTTGGAACTCGCTTCCGACTGGTGTCACAATGACATCCCTACTTGACGACATTTTAAAAGAACCTTAAGACACAACTGGACATTGTGATATCCTATTACAGCGATATCCTATTTCATGGGCCTTAATAACTTTTCCCAGAGGTTGAGTATAAATGGAGAACGGACCAAGGACGGACCCTCGAGCGACTCCATCGGTGACTCGTCTGGTGGATGAGACCTGACCCCCACATGACACGGACTGAACAAGATCAAACAAGTACGGTTTAAATCAAGAACTAAATTAAGCTGATTGGCTTAAGGCTCCTGTATTTAGGCCACTATATTACCGCAATGCATTAATAAGAATATGCTAATAACTGTAATGTATTATTCATGCATGGAATAATTGGTCCTGTATACGTATACCGTGCCTCAATGAATTCATCTCGCGATCAATACTGAATCTATATGCATCGAATACAGAACCCTTTTGCATTTATATTTATTTCATCTGAATTTGCTTATTGTATAATTTATTATTTGTATTACCTTATAAAAATATATTTACAATTTATGAATTTTTCCACTGACCACCAGACCTTGTAGCTATAGCTATATGTGCAAAGTTCTGGACAATAGGAAAATTTCAAATTTACCTTTGACCTGCTCACGAGAGTAATCTTTGCGTAAAGTAATGGCCATTTTCAATTCTTTTGGGGGACAAGCTATCGAGTAATGACGCTTGTGTCACGGCTGAGAGAAACAGATACAATAAAAAAAATGTTACACGGCGCTGTCTATCTATTTGTTGATACGTTGTTTGGGTCTGGAAAACACTGCCGAAAAGTCACATATCACCGCTGCCGTCCTGCGGTATGAGCGAAGTATGGTATTAGCTCTGGTCACACTGACCGCTCTGGCCTCGTGATGGACATGTTGTCTCCACAGACTGTAGAGGGATGCCACGATCTCCGCGCCTCCAGCCACCAGCTCTCTGCACCTCTCTTTCTTTCTCAGGGCTGGGAACTCATTTCTTCCCCCCTCAGTCGAGTATTAAATTACACACAAGTGTTGAGACTCCCGGATATTCTCAGCCGGAAGCGTGCTTGAAAATGCAAAATGAGCGGCGACGGTATCGGAGCGACATGACAAAAAATCATCCACGTTCCGAACTACGCTTAGCTGAGCAGAGCTGCATCACGTGCGATTGGTTACTCGATTACTACCAGGCCGCCGTGGTGCTGCGCCGTGGTGCTGCGCCGTGGTGCCGCTAGACCTGGCGACGGCCTCAAGGCCCAGCAGAAGATGCTGAATAAAGGCGCACAGAGAAGTGACGGCTGTGCTCAAGAGGCGCTGCTTTCGCGCGGACGCGCCAATGTGACTGTGGCGTACGCAACGTAATCGCCTAAGCTGTATGGCAAGCCAACGGTACGGGTGTCAGCGAAAGAAAGGTCCGCTCTGGCAGAACCATTTTTTGCAGTGACAGCAGTCACTGACTTGAACAACGCTAAAATTTAATTATCGCCAAGCCGCCCACAGCCACTTTTGCAGCAGTAAGACTGTCTGAAATGCTTCCTAATCAGGCGGCCCCGCTCCCCGACGCCGCAGCCACTGCCGCTAGCTATTCTGACTCACTGGGTCATAAATGTAACTGTTATTTCCTTAGATATTATACCAGGCTGCTTGCCTGCACTACCTCTGATAAGTTAGTAGCATCACGATTGCTACACTTAAAAATACCGCTATGCTGGTGCTATGGAAGCTCACTAATCGCAAAAAACAAATAACTAAATAATGCACATCCCTCCTCATCAACACCATACAGTTTTCGGGAAAACACCGCTCATTTTTACGCCGGTTCTTGTTAGGCCTACATTGAGGTGATACGGCAAAATACTGCCCGGACGGTACCCAACAGAACTGTCCGAGATGGCCACTACATCGAGATGAAGTTCAGTTCCTGAAATACGGAATGCCGATATTAACTGCGTACGGTAGCTAAAGCACACGTGGTCTGGGTTGGCTCGGCTTTTAGCATCCCTTTAGTTAGCTCATGTCGAAGAAGAGCTGGAGCGGGCTGTTTTGCAGCTGTCCTAAAAAGTCTCGCCATTAAAAAAATGCCAGTGTGTGAATGAACAACAAACATATACCCTCTGTGTACTTCGTAATGCACAAACATCTGCTACTGTACAGAAGGTGTCGGTTGCGCCCTGGAGAAGTGCCGGCGTTCATGGAAACAGCCCACGGCTATGATTTTGCGGGGCAAGGCAAGTTATTCTGTAGCCTTGCAAAAAAAACACTAGATGACAAAGAATATCAGTATAGAGCAAGTAATAAGATGTGGAAACTTTTGAGCTTAGCTGCAGAAAGCTAGTGGAGTGAACTCGGGGTAACGCGACACTTCCTTTAGTGATGTTATCGAGTCACCAGACAACGGCAGCCGGGCTTAACTGATATTTCACGTATCGGAATTAAATTTGAAATGCGTCATCAAACGTCATCAAACGTCCTGGAGCTTTATGTTCCGTAATTGTGGGCACATAGACCCATTTGTATCAAACCGAAATCAAAAATATTAAAGAATAGGGTAAAAAAAGCGGAGATGAACTCACATACAAAGTTTTACTCCGAAAGGTGAAAGATTAGCTGTTATTTAATTTACAAGGCACCAACCAACCTTGGAAATGAAGCTGTATACAAGTCACACGTATGCACCTCAACAAGCTTTAAGCATCTATAGCGATCTACCAAGGTTCGACAAGTTTGGATACAAGTCGCATAACATGCAGAGATCGGCAAATCTTCTATTTGTAGATTTATTGCTTCCGTTTTACATCCGGGTTAGGCGTGGTTTGCATAACGAATTTTTCTTTCATGCGGAAGTCGTCAGAACTTCCGATCCCAGTTCTAACATATTTGTCTTTCGAAAGGTACTATAAAGACATATTCGATTGTAGGACAAATGTTATAGGTATTTAATTTCCCCCTCAAGAGCTACCGAGTGCTTCCCGGTAGGTACCTTGATCTTTTGACAGTTCTCGGCGCTCCTCTCAGTAAGCGCTGTGTAAATGTGCATGGACATAAGCCGGCGAGTCAACCGCATAAGTGCCCACGTCACAGCAGCACGCGCCCGGCAAGCTCCGTAGAAGGCTTTTGCTAGCTATGCATATTTTTTATCCGAATGTTGCTTCGCAGCATTACTTCGACCGCCCACTGAGAAAGAGATAGGGAGGGAGAGAGAGAGAGAGAGAGAGAGAGAGAGCTGTTCGCCGCGACGCAAGGTGAGGCGTCGCGGCGCAGCGCTTCGCTTCGCTGCCGCACCGTACTAGCTTCGCCGAACAGCCACTGTCGAGTGAAAAATGACGAAATAGCGAACGGGAACGTGAACACGACCATGCCCATGTCGGCGATGTTGAGTGCCAGCATGAAGTGCTCGACGGGCTTGAGCTTGATTCTTCGCCGACCGAGCGCCGAGTATATGCTCAGCGAATTGATTGCCAAGCTGAAAATCCCTACACAAAAAACGTCATCCTCGTCGTCAAGCAGCGGTGGCAGCCGCGAGGAGCGGCGACGAACGTGTATTCAATTGCAACAGCTCGCAGAGCGTACCTAGTATTGTCGCACGCCGCATATCCGGTCGATTGACTGCGGCCCGCGCATGCCCGCGCATGCCCGCGCGCACGCACACACACACACACACACACACACACACACACACACACACACACACACACACACACACACACACACACACACACACACACACATATATATATATTTGTGTGTGTGTCTCTATATATATATATATATATATATATATATATATATATATATATATATATATATATATATATATATATATATATATATACATATAGAGAGAGCCACGGTGGCGTCCGAAGCGAGCATTAAGAGGTTTGACCACGAGTCTCATTTGCTAAAAAAGATCGGATGGCTGCCGGTTGATCAACAGATAGAGAGCAAAGTTTTTACGCTGACCCAAAATGCCCGCCACGGCTTGATTCAAATATACCTAGCTGACCTGCTACGCCAGTTTCAGCTTCTTCTTGACTTCAGATCCTGTATAAACAATAAATTAGCTATTCCATTCCTTCGCTTAAAAATCGTTGGTGGCAGAAGCTTTTTTCCTACAGGTGCTAGGCTGTGAAACTCATTTCCACAACACTTATGCAATGACAACTAGTCTCAGGCTTCCGACTATGGCATATCCTTTCCAGCCGTCCCGAGCTGCTACTTCCATGCTATTCACTACCTCAACCTCTCTCCAGACTCAGTTATGCTTCTCACTTTCTCTTTGTTGCGTGAGATGAAGTCTGTTGGCTACCGAATGCGTACCAAAAGGCGTTTGGGCAGTGAGAGTGCTACACACAACTCACCTGCGTATCACCTAAATAGTCTTTTTGGCTTTGTGGAGTTACAGGCGGAGATACATTGCATTACATTCAGTCACAACAACTCGCTGAGTTCACCGAGTCTTGTCGTATGCCGCAGATGCAGCCGGTCGGGTGTCTGCGACCCTCGCATAAGCATACAAACATAGATTTACAACATGTATTCACACACACACACACACACACACACACACACACACACACACACACACACACACACACACACACACACACACACACACATATATATATATATATATATATATATATATATATATATATGTGTATATGTATATATATAGTATGTGTATCGGCAGCACGTCTCTTGAATTTTCGTCGTTCGTCGCTGTCGACGCGCTAGGCGCAGAGCCGCAGTCGCTGGCTGGCCGCGCCGTCGCCTCGCCTCGAGCCGTCGCCGGCGCGACCGCCGCTGTCGCTCGAGCCACACGCGCGGGCGCGGGGTCGGCCATTTTGGCTAGACGAGCGAAGTGGCGAGCGAGAGAGAGAGAGAGAGAGAGAGAGAGAGAGAGAGAGAGAGAGAGAGAGAGAGAGAGAGAGAGTGCAGGCAGCATCTGCTCGCTCAAACCCATGAGCGCCGACTAACCGCGCGCCGACAGCGAGGCAGGAGAAGTGACTCCGGGAAGCGTAATGGCACCGAACGTGGGCTGCTCATTCAGCATGCTACAACTTATCAAGCAAGACATGCCTTGGAACGACGACGGCGGTGCACTACCTCGACGTCTGCTGCTGTACGTTTAAGGAAGAAAGACTGCGACGAGCGATGAGATCGCCGTCGCATGCTTTCAATCTATGCGCAGCCACAGGCTCACGTGTCGAATAAAAGACAGCGACTTTCGATGTATTTATAACTGGCGGCAGGGCTTTCCTTCTATCTGAAAGTTCTGGCTACGCCACTGGCTGAAAGTGCGTTCGGCAGGGGAACCAGCGGTAAGCGGTAGCAGCAGGCCAGGTGCCATTCCCTTTGCGTTGCATAATGAGCTCCCCAACCAGCCCACCCGTCCAGCCTCACTTTCGATTCTGGATCGCATCTTTAAACCGCGAGACTTTTATTACTCCTAAGCCAGATGTCGCTGCCTAAGCCAGATGTCGGCGCCTCAGCGTTTACATAAAATTGCATGCTATTCGAGTAACCCAGAGAGTCGAATGCCTGTTCCTCAAAATGGGCTCGGCCAGAACATCCCCTGTAGCCTCTGCAAGGAATGGGCATTCGGCTAGCAAAATGAGTGGTTGCTGGATGGCAGTGTCAGCTTCACAGTTGAGCGTACCCATTTTCAGCTACGCAATACTGAATGACTTCCGGCCTGCTTAGATGAGATTACCGCAGCGAAGTTAGTCCGTGCATTTGGGACAAACCGGCATTTCAACTTCGGCAATTCTCCGTGCAGGTCCCCCCCCCCCCGGCTGTGCACTAAGACGCTTACACAGTTGGTGTGAAACTCTTCAGCTAGGGCTGCTTGTCGTGCACGTCGGAGCTGCCACGTCGCATCTCTTCTCGCCGACCTGCACTGGCTAACCATCAAGCGGCTTATCCGCATTGATTTCAAGGTTCTGTATCTCACTTTTAGGCCTTTCTATGGTGCCGGCGTAACTATCTGAGATACTTCTAAACCAGGTTTCGCATCCTACTACCACGTCTTCTGACAAAAGTCGTTTAACTTTGCACGTAACTAACCTCAAATCTTTTGCAACCGTGCCTTCAGTGCATATGCTCCAAAAGCCTAGAATTCTCCCTCCCCCACGGGAAGCCGCTTAGTTTGCGAACGAGTGAAGCTCGTCACTAACGGCAACTGACGGTAGAGCAGACGCAGCGAGATGTTGCGACGACTTAACTACCTCGTAGCCAAAGCTGCTCACGGTTCGCGAGACAAGCCGGTGGTGGCGGCGGCGGCCTACTGGGGAACGCAGCGCGGCCTGCTGCTGAGGGGACTCGCGAGGCCTGCTGCTGCAGGAGGATGCGCCAGGTCTTAGCGCGCTCTTCTTCGTGCTGACGAGCGTTCATTGTTCGATGATAGCAGTGTGTCGCCGAGGCCAGTGGGTGTACAGCACTCGCTTTGTGCACTGCCTAACGGAAATTGTCCCTTGCAAAGCTTCCTGCTCTGGTTTACGTGAGTCCTCGCGAACGTTCGGTTGTCGCGATTTGCTTTTAATTTTTAAAAGCTCTCCGGCCACAAGGTACGAATTTATTTTAAGGCCGTAATAATAATACGAAGCTTGGTTTGACACAGAACTTATGGCCAAATACTGCGTCATATTCATCCACAAGGAACTACTAGATCAAGGTAAGGCGAGGCGTTTCTAATTTTAAGACAGAATTATCTGAGGGCATCTGCTTGGGAACTGGGTGCCAAAAATGTTTAGTTTTAGTGGAAAAAAACGATTGTGCAACCTCTAGGTTAGCCGTCCAGTGCTCTAGGGATTAAACTACCGAGACAAAAGCTCCATAGCATCCAATCCAGCGCTTAGCAGATCTGCGACCGCGAACCCGATCCGTCAAACAGCCACCATCGAGCGAAAAACGAAGCGATGGCGAACGGAAACGTGAACACGACCATGCCAATGTCGGTGAAGTTGAGCCACAGCACGAAGTGCTCGGCGGGCTTGAGCTGGAGTCGCCGTCGACCGAGCGCGGAGAAGATGCTCAGCGAGTTGATCGCCAAGCTGCAAACTCCTAGAAAGAGGAGCGGTCGCAAAACCGGAAGCGAAGAACCGGAGTGGCAGCGTCGTGCCGCTTCGGGGGCTCGAATAGCGCCTGCGACTCATCTACTTTGACTCGTCAGGTTTCGTAGTGTCAACTAGCGCGAGCGTCTTCGGGCCGGAGTCAACCACCTGTCGCCCTAGGTGCAAGAGACGCACTGCAGCCGCACGGCGGCTCGTAAAGAATTGGCACGGTCGCGGTCTGGCTATCGCCTCCAAATGGCCCAGTACCCATGGAACACATTCTCAGGCTACACCCGTGTGGTCGCCGCCGCCATCGCAGTCTTTACAGCCTGTTGGCAGCCCGTCGACTCCTGCGTGCATGCTTCCCAATGCATCGCCAGCTGCCAGGGGCTGCTCGGAAAGCTGCCAAGAAACTCGTGGTGAACGCCTGGTGCAAGGCACCGGTCTAGTCACGGGTTATACAATTCTTATATAATCAATTTCTATTGGCCCCAAAGAAAACATAATTTCTATTCAGGCACTGTACACGTGCGGCGGAGTTCGAGCCCACGACTTCGGTCATCAAATACATTCACCACGGTGATCAGCGCTGCGCTGACGATGACGATGATAGGTGGCAAAGAACTAGATGATGAGGATGGTAACAAAGGACGCTTGCGGAACGAGGAGATCGGATAGGTAGGCTGGTGCAAGCAAGTGAAGTGACTCGTAAACCAGGCAGGCGATCTTGAAATCGACTCGCTGCTTGATAGGGAGCCAGTGAAACTCAAACAGAAGTAGTGTGCTGCAACACCAGTGACAACAGACCTACCTGTGGGTTTCGCACCGGTTGCAGGCGATTAAGGGCACTGGACGTGAGTCACAAACAAAGGTGAGTACAATACTAATCTAGACGCACTGTCTCTGGGCGAGAGCTAGTTTGGCTGTCGTTATCTTGTCTAAAAAAAACCGAGCCCCTATCTCAGCTGTAGCCAGGATGCAGAAGAGCTGACTGGCCGGAAGCGCCGCCCCGGTTGCTGCCCCTCTTGGCGGGGGCTGTTTCGCAAGAGCTGTCACGAGCGACGGAGAGGCGCGGACGACGATCGGCGAATCGAAGGAGCGGATCGAAGGATCGATGAGCGAATGATCGAAGGATCGATGAGCGAATCGGCGCGCGAAGCTCACCTATGGCTATTAGGTACGATCCAAGAACGGTGCTGACGGCGGGACTGAGTCGGGACGAGAACCTCACTGCATCGCTCCGCTCGCTCGGCCACTGAGCGGCTGGGAGAAAAGGGACTGCGAGATTCGCTGTAACCGCGACGACTGCACCATTCGCCGACTCGTCCGGAAGCTCCGCCGAGGCTGCGGCGGCGGCGGCCGCCATCGTCATCGTCTTCGCGCCTGGCGGTGCTCAGCTCTCAAAGGCAGGCGAGCTCTGACCGAAGAAGCGTGAGCAGCCGAGTCAGTGCAGCCGCAGAACGCCACGGTCGAGAGACGAGTCACCGCCGCGGCCCTTTCGAATGGCGGCGGCGTTCGGGGTCAGGCGACTAGCCCTGAAAAAGGCGATTTGAAATCAAAGGCCGCCGCCGGGCGCAGGTGTCTTTGGCGGTCCTGGCCGACGATAGATGATAGAGACAGCACAGTCTCCGTCGCCACAGGCGCTCGGGTTGTTCCTCGCTCGGGCTCCTAAACAATAGACATTACTTGAAAATAATAATAATAATCAGATATTTGGATAGAAATCAGAGAAATAAATGAGATTTTAAATGTCTTGTATATTGCTCAAATAGTTATGTTCACGTTACACAATTATTAAAAGTATTTAATTTTATAAAAAATAGAAATTCATTGCAGCTCTATTGAAATTTAGGAGGGAGAAGCAAGTAATTAGCGAATGAGTTCAATGACCTGACAATGCTGCTTTACCAGAAATTACCGTAAATCTTTGATTTACGTCCAGTGAAGAATATACGTTACCACCGCCGCTCCCTGCCTCCTAGACCAGGCTAACGTTGATAGCTTTGGTGATGGCGGGCGTTCGTGCCGATTGGGAGCCCCTCGATGGCGCGGCTGCGTGGATAGTTCCCTCTGCCATGCGAGAGGACAAACCTATGTCAAAATGTGTGCGCGACGGCGCCTTCACGGAGATTGCTGCATTCGGCAGCATCAGAACATCCCCTGACCTGACCACATTTAAAAGAAACTTAAAAACATACCTATTTAGGACAGCATTTAGTGGGTCCTTGTGATTCGTCCTCGATGTGCTTATGCGTGCTGACACTGTTCATGCTGCCACTAACCACATTTGCATGCTGACCCAGTGCATGTAACCCCTAACCATGTTATTCATTTTGTTTGTTTTTCAAGCATGATTTTACTTACTATTCTATTGCGTATCACTTTGCAGCAACTGTAAAGCGCCTAGAAAGAGATTAAGTTCTCTGAGGGCGCTTTATCAAGTGCAATATTATTATTATTATCATTATTAATAGCCATGAAACTCCGAACCTTTAACCAGCTGCTGCAGGATCGCAGCAGGAGCTTGCACTTCAGGTGTATTCTGGTGCATTCTGGTTCATAGCTGCTGGTTCCGGGAGCTGGCCGATCGCAGGCGAACTCTCGTCCATAGCTTGGAAACCAGACTGGACGCATTCTGAGTAGCATGTCCGTAAAACTCGTGAACCTTAAAACACGAGCCACTTGCGTTGTGTGGCATCCATCTACCGCACAACCCTGTCTGTACGCATGACATCCGCTCGACGACTTATCCCACATTTAGAGAGAGAGAGAGAGAGAGAGAGAGAGAGAGGAGAGAGAGAGAGAGAGAGAGAGAGAGAGAGAGAGAGAGAGAGAGAGAGAGAGAGAGAGCAAGGAGGAAGGAAGAGAGAGAGAGAGAGAGAGAGAGAGAGAGAGAGAGAGAGAGAGAGAGAGAGAGAGAGAGAGAGAGAGGGAGAGAGGGAGAGAGAGAGAGAGAGCGAGGAGAGTCCACTCACCATTAGATCGTGTTTCCTTCGCAGCAAATGTAAAGCGCCTAGAAAGAGATTGAGTTCTATGAGGGCGTATATTACAGACACGTGGAGCCGCTTAGGCTGTGAGTGCGCTATGCAAAACTTTGCTGCGTAACACCCACATAGTCTTTATGGCTTTATGGAGTTAGAGACTTCCACAGTGGCTTGTAAAAAACTTAACTAGCTCTGTAGTTCTGTCTCGGCTTGATTATTGTAATTCCCTTTTGGCTGGGCTGCCAAAGAAAGCTATTATGGCACTACAGCTGACTATGAATATGACTGCAAGGCTGGTCTTCAAGTCCCAGCCGTTTGAGCACGTGTCTCCTTTGCTGAAAGAGCTAGGATGGTTGCCGGTTGAGCAAAGGATACAGAGCAAAGTTCTTACGCTGACCCACAAGGCCCGTCACGGCTTGGCTCCTTCCTACCTAGCTGAACTGCTGCATCAGTTTCAGCCTGTTCGTGCCCTCAGGTCCTGCGTGGACAATAAATTAGCTGTTCCATTCCTCCGCTTAAAGACAGTTGGCGACAGAAGCTTTAGCTCTGCAGGTCCTAGACTGTGGAACTCGCTTCCACAATTCTTGCGCAACGACAACTACTCTCCAACTGCCGACTATGGCACATCTTTTTCAGCGGTCCTGAGCTGCTACTTCTATGCTACTCACTACCTCAATTGCTCTCCTGACTCTGCTATGCGTCCCACTTTCTCTTTGTTGCGTGAGACGAAGTCTGTTGGCTGCCGAATGCGTACCGAAAGCCGCTTAGGCTGTGAGTGCGCTATACAAAACTCTCCTGCGTAACACCCACATGGTCTTTATGACTTGATGGAGTTACTGACGGAGATACATTACACATTACATTAGAGACGGAGATACATTACTTTACATTACAAAGTGTAGGTATATACCTTGAGTACGTCCATTACTTACATTTCTCAATTGTTCCCGGCAGCGAAGCTCAAAAAGGTGCGCTCGTCCGTGCTGCTTCTACGACTTTGAACTTGGATTATGCATAGAGCAAAAGAATAATAACTAGACCCGCTCGTTTTACCAGCGCTCTCCGCTACGCTGAGTGTGCAGAGGGTCAGGTCACCGAAGCGGAGGTAATAGACTTTCAAGGCGTTTAAAAAGGTCTGTCGATTCTAGGATGTTGAATGGTGAATTTATGTTCCACCTACTTTAAATGCTACTAATAGTGGGCTATTTTTACCTCAAGGAATAGTGGTGCATATGACAAATATGACTGAACACCAACACTCTCGAGTTATTGGGGAACGAAGAGGGAATTGAAGAGAGAAGTATTTCAAAGCAGAAGTAGACATCTGCGACCATGATTCCAATGCGGACTGTATCAGGGGGAGCTAAATCATGTCTCTTCGCGGTACTAATATGCCTTGAAGTTGACGATACCATGCTGTTTTTACGACATAAATCTCTAGTTTCTAAAATCGACTAACTGAAACACTATAACCGACGCCGCATCAACAGGCTCTTCTTTTATACCCAGAGGTTAAAGAAAAAGTGGCGGTAAGCCATTATCGCTCGCTCTTCCCTCAAATTGTAAGCCGTTTGCAGTCTTCAATAAGCAGTATCTTGATTCATTTGTATTTCGTCCTTTCAAAAGTTAGCTTTCGATTGTAGCTGTAATATTCTGCTCTGCACCAAGTCTTTCTTTACTTTTGATTTTCTGATCTCCTTTTGATATTGTGTTCCACAAATCATCCCTTCCCGGACTAGATGATTTTAGCGTTCATTTTGATGACCTAACTGATCATTTATGTCCTAAACTTTGTAAATTGACTTAATCATTTCCACTCGTAGCTTATGCACGTCGCCCTGCTCAAAACAAAAGGTCACATTCTTGATCAAATATTCTCCTTAAATTGTATGCTTTCAACTCTTAATATTGACATTCGGCTCCAGTCTCTGTGCAGAATGTGCCCTCTTGGAATGAAAAATCATCCGTCTTATTTGCCGTTGATTTATTCCTCTAAAAAATATACTCCTCACGCCTTCGGTCCCATTCTTCACTCGACCTGCCCTTACTTGTGGAATCCACAGGACACTTTTCTGGATGAGTTTTCTCCCCTGACTAGCTACTAACTATGTACGCTCTCTCATAGATACTTCGTCGATTACTGCAGACCTTAAACTAGCCGTGTCGACTAGGCGCAAGTTTGAAAGCATACCGAAATGAGATACTGGCATGCAAGGCGTGTTTTAGATTTACAAAGCCACACTAGCTGAGGTTTAGTCTAGCTTCTTTAAGATCCTAGTTAAATGGCAGATTCACAATCCAAAACTGTGCTGATGTCGTTTATCAAGCATCTCCTTTGCCGCTGTCAGGTAAAAACAGTTACCTAGCATCTTAGAGGTGATTTAGCAGATCGTTTTTTTGCGTCACTGCAAGCCAGATAGAAAATCCTCAAACGTCTCATCTCCAAGGTAAACAGTCAAGATTATCCGATTCAAAAGCTTCATTCATATAGCTGGACTCAGAGCTTCAGAGTAAATCCCTCCGCTTGAAGCGGGCAACGAAGAATTTCGCTTCTACAATACTCAAACCTCCGACCTAATACGTGAAATTCGAGCTGATTACCCAAAGCTAAGACCTATGGGTACAGATCTACTGGTCTCTTTAACAACAGTATTAAAGAGAACAACAGTATTATAGTTTACCAAAAAGTCACTTTCAGGATTGACCAAGCTTACCTCATCCCTAATATCATCTCCCAGCTGGAAAAGACTACGAGTCCTCCCGACCCCGTGCCTACTGTCTTCTTTTGGGTGTCTTAATTGTCTGCTTTTTAGTTAATACAATAAATATATACTTAAAGTCTGTACTTGTCCCTGCATCATTACAAGTAATCGTCATAGGGCGGCTAATTTTAGGAAGTCAACACCAGATCTGAAAAGATAAGAAATTTCCATGCACTTTTCCTCCTGCCGTTGTTATCAAATATTCAGTAACTAGTATTAGCGTAACATCAAAACTGTTACGCTAAAATATTAAACCTAGCATTTCAATTCATGTAAGGTTTTAAACATTATAACTCTACTAATCAGAACTGCAGCGAATGCACGATATAATTCTTAGGTATAATCTCATGTCGTTTTTGCTGGATGTGTTGGCGGCTTTTATTCTCATCGATTATAAAGTCAGTATTGAGCGCTTGTTATCTCGTCAGGGAATCACTAGCAATGATCTACATAAGTTTTTCATAACTCAGTAAGAGATTTCAGAGCTTAGAGACCGCGTGCATCTGCAGGCATCCAGTGAGCTGTTAGTATCCGATGGATCTAGGCTTTCATTTCTATGCAGACGACACTCAGCTGCACTTGTGCTATGATCCCTCCCAGCCTTCCAGCTTTTCAAACTCTCTCTTTCAGCATGCATTGCTAACATTCGCACTTGGATGGCGAACAACTTTAAATTCTCAAATTAAATGACGATAGAACTAACTCACTTACCATGGTCAAAAGTAGTACTTCTCATACATGGGAAAACACTTGGCACTAATTGGCCTCGGCCACAGCACATCTCCTGTGGCATCAGCAAGAAACTGGATGTCCTGCTCCAAAGTGAACTTTCAATAGACAACCATATCTGCTACAAGGTTCAGTCTGCCTCATTTCAGCTGAGTCACATTACAAAATTCAGGCCTGCTTAGACTGTGATACCAAATCAAAGTTTGTCCACGTATGTATGACATTCCCTCTGGACATATGCAAAACACACAGGTTGTGCATTTGTGCAACTCACAACCCACAGCCTCGCTGGTCTCTGCAGTAAGGCGCCTGAGGCGTTGGTGAACAACTCTGCAGCTGGGGTCGCTTCTCATAAACGTTGGGAAATTGCAATGCATTGCACCACTTTCCACCGACATGCACTGCCTTTCGATCAAGCACCGTTTCGACTTTTAGGTCTTTTCCCTCACTTTTAGGTTCCTCCTCTCTCGCTCTATTCAGTCGAGCTTATTCTTCCTGTCACGAGTTCTCTCCCGACTGACTCCGCGACTGACCTATTGACGTGATGACATTCAAAAAGAAGCTAAACGCGCACCTGCTCCTAACAGCACTTGCTTGAGTTTGCATTAATTCTCCTTTGTGCGCTTACTGCTGACCCTGTGGCTGCTATCTCAAACTCTGCAGACACGCTTTTTATACAGCAAAGGTGAAGTGCTAAGAAAGAGATTTAGTAGTCCTAGGGGTCTTCGCAGATGTCTCGTTAGTATTTTTAAAACTGCTTCCTGTCTGTGCGTGCTCGCCGCTAGGCGAACGAATGTTGGTGCTCGCAGCTTAAAACAGTGAAATCGGGAACAGTATAGGCTCAGCGCCTTAGCCCAATGGCGAGGCGCTCCTATTTCGTGATATAACTTGAGGGCTATAAGTTTTGCAGCGGGCAATTCTTTATGCCCTCTCTCAGCGGGTTGGAAGCTGAGAATGTAATGTACTATATTCCCGTCTGCCACGCCACAAAGCCACAAAGACTAATTGGGTGTTTCACAGGAGAGTTTTCAATAGCTCACTCAAAGCCTTTGGTCTTTTTGACTTTGTGGAGTTACTGACGGAGATACATTACATAAGCGGCTTTCGGTACGGTAAGGGCTCTTCTGCCGCTAAAAGGCGTTTCCGAGAGGGCGTAATAAGCTGTCGCTACTTTCCTAGTCAGTTGAGACGATGCTGCCGCGGTGACTTGACCGAATTTACCGCATCTCTACGCCGCATTGCAAGTCGTCGCTTATAGTAGGTAATGGCGGCCAGCAGCGGTTCGCTGGTAAAGTAGTCGTGGCTTCGCTCATTCTAGTGACTACCTAAAGTCCAGTCGGTCCTTGCATCGGCCTTAAATAGAGAAAGACGAGCCTACGGCAGCGCCGCGCGCAGTGAACGGCTGGCAAGAGGCGCGACTTATATCTCTAGTCACTCCGCCGCCGCCGCTCCGCCGGCGGTCCCTTGGCGAACGTTTGCCAATCGCTACCTGCACCGGCCGGTCATCAACCCCCCCCCCTGTCCCAACAGTGCTACCGGTGATTCCGGCCGCCATCTGGACGACCGCGTGCTGCCCGACCGACCTGCCGCTCTCCCACGGGAACTAGAAATTTTCCAACTACAATGTCAGCCAGTAGCCACGTTCCTCCGGTGGCCGCTGCTCTCCCAGCGGACCACAGCGCTCTTGGCGCAGTTGAGTCATCGAGGACGCCGTCTGCTTGCGAGGCGGCCGCCGCCATTGCGGCTGCTGCTGCTATAAAAGAAGTGCAACGGTCTCGCTCTTCTCGCTAGTGCCACTGGGCGCCCTCCTCGCAAACGGGCTCGACTTTGCTGGACACTGGACGCCGGCTGGACTACTCACCCGGCTACTCGTCGGCCAGTTATCGCTCGCTCCGCGGCCGCGGACCTCGCGAGGTTCTTCTTCGTCGTCGTCGTCGTCGACCTACTTTCTGTGCGAGCAGGCTGCGACGAGGCGGCCGCAGGAGAAAATATTGGAAACAGCCCGAGCGACGACGACGACGCGCGCGCGCTGCCGATGCAGGCGCTGCCAACGTCCCAGGCTAGCGGGCAAGCCGCTCGACGAAGCGCGACACTCCCGGCACGCTCGCTGCGAGCGCGCTCGTGCTCGCTATTATTCTGCCGGGGGCCGTCACGTGGCAGGGCTATTATTGCCAGCGTGCCTAGGAAGTAAATACGCTCGCGGTGGGCGCCCGGTGGCAATCGAAAGGTGAATTAAATGTCGCGTGGTTCAGCAGCTTCATTTCTATATAGCAGCAGAGAAGCATTGGCCGCTTTGACTCGCGCTTGCACTGATCAACAAAGAAAACAAAGCTGCTGGACAAAATGTGCTCGCCTCGCGCTTAAGTCGTAAAGCCGGCAATGCTACGTAGAAATATCGTCTACATTACTAATCATTCAGGACGCATCTTTTCCAGTCAGCTTTCCCTTTGCCCTAGTGACATTGTTTTTTATTCGATCTGATGCGCTTTGCGTGCGTGCTCATGAATGATTCAGTGCATGTTACTAGCCACTAGTCTCACTAACCGGTGGCCATGGGTGCATTCCTGTTTACTTTAGCATGCCGGCCTGAGTGTGATACTTGCATGCTCTTGAATGCTTGATAAAGTACATGTCACTAAACTTACGATACCGATTGTCTTGCAGTGAGTTACAAAGCGCCTGAATAGAATTAAAATTCTGTTAGGGCATTACACAAACGGCCTAATATTATTATTATTATTAATTGTTGGCCACACTGGATTGAACATTGACTTGGCATGAACGTTTATTTATTTAATACCAAGTTCATATCTGCACGCTCTTATCAGAGTAATTTCTTAAGATTCGAGCATTTTTATGTAATCGCTTGGCGATATTTTGGCTTGCATTCAACTAAATATTCGGGACTGTAAAGAGTTAGTTCATGTAAGCAATCTATTGTTGAGCCAATTTTAGTAGATGCTGTGATTAAGAGTTTGCTTGTGCTTCAATAATGGCCCACGTATTTCGGCCCATCGGAACTTCGGCTTAGCTAGAAGATCAATGGAGCCCGACTTGTAGTCGCTACCAGAAAAGTGGCGTCTCAAGCAGCTCTGCCCTATGATCCCCGATCTTCGGGAAGGGAGACTGAGGAGCTCCGGCTTCTGCCTGCTCAGAGGCACTAGGTAGGTGCACTGTAAACCTGACGTGCACACTTACATCTGTGAAGGCTCAAAGGGCGTTCGCCTCAGTCGGCAAGTAGGCATACGGCTGCCGACGTGTAGCTCGCTTGCGCACAGCGCTTGCCCGCTGGCTTAGGACGTGTTGACCTGCCTGCGCAGGAAGCGAGCTGCTGAAAGCAGCTGCGACTGATTACAGCGATTTCGCTCTCCTGCATCCAAACAGAGCCCCCTTCGGACAGCGATTTAGTTCTCATGGGATGCCAATCCACTAACTACATTTGCATGCTGACCCTCTGCATGTCACCCCTAACCGTGTTATTCATGTTGTTTATCAAGGATGATATTACCATTCAATTGCGTTTCCCTTTGCAGCAGATGTAAAGCGTCTAGAAAGAGATTGAGTTCTCTGAGGGCGCTTTATCAAGTGCATTATTATTATTATTATTATTATTAAAGCGAATGCCTTGTTATTTATTTTTATTTCGCTGAGGGCACAGGTGCTTGCACTATCTGGAGCGAACGTGCGGTGTCCCAGGGGACCGTGGCCTCCCCCTGAACCCCGAGCACTGCTGCCGATTGACCCTGAGGGCCAGCTGAGGGCCGCCCTAATCAATACCCCTGCCCGAGGGGCAGACCTAGCGGGACCGGCGGCTGCAGCAGTGTGGGAGCGATCTGGAAGCGGCGGCACATCAGCGATGCATAAATGCATTCTCAGCGTAAGGTTATAATGTGTCTGGTTCTTAATAATCATATATCAGTAACAGCCTTTAACTTCTCGTATTGTATTGCTTCCTTAATGTACACCAATTAGCAACGGCCAGCATTTCAGCATAAGGGGCCGGTTTGGCCCAGTGGTTAAGGTGCTCGCCCGACCAAGGTCTGGCCGAGGTCGTGGGCTCGAGCCCCGTGGCACATGTGAAGCGCATGAATAGAGATAAAGTTCTCTTAGGGCGCTATACAAATGAATTATATTTATTTATTTATATTTATATGGCAATAGTGAGAAAATCGTCGGGCGATGGCCCAATCGTATCATTAAGCACTGTACGATACTCAATCTGTTAAAACCTTCGTTTGACAGAGGATTACGTTTACTTAAACGGCCTAATAATAATGATAACATTAGTAAAAAGACGCTCGTAGAGTGCCATAGGAAAACTGAATCTTTTTCTAGATTCTTTACTAGTGCAGCAAGAAAAGCTTGGCTATTGGTTATTGATAAGTCCTCGGTGTAAGCATGCGAAAGAAAGCACACAGATGACAATGCTCACACACCCAGAAAATTTTTGGATCAGGTGCGTTTGTAGTTTCTTTTCCATAATGCGTACTGAAAGCCGCTTAGGCTGTGAGTGCGCTATACAAAACTCTCCTGTGCAACACCCACACGGTCTTTATGAATTTGTGGAGTTACAGACGGAGATACATTGCATTCGGGGGCCGGTTTGAGTCAGGTGAAAGGGGGTACGATGCTCAGCCTGATTGAAAAGTTGCTCAGATAGGTACACTGAAGCCAGAGAACGAAGGTACCTAAGAGTGGTGATATAACCTTTCATTTTCTTTTCGACTCACATGCCTGGCCCTACTCACAACCGATCAGACATTCTCCCACAATTATATGCTGTCAACTCTTAATATAATATAATAATACTAGCTGATTCAACAGCCTCTTTTTGTATAGCGACAGAAGAGCCTTTGCGGCTATCACCGCCGCTTGCAGTGGCGATAAAGGATCGCCCACCGCAGAATTCGAACCCACGACCTCGTGGCCGAGGTCGTGAAAAGCAACCGCCTTACCTCGAGCCATTACGGCTCACCAAGCCAAAGTCTGACCGCGTATGGATCTCACTCAGTCTGCAGCTAGTGTCCTCTTCGGAAGTCAACTTCACTTGCGAATTGCGAAATTTCGAGCCCCTTGACATGCTTACTTTCCAAACAAAAGTAGCTCCATTACCCGAAAGCTCCGCGATTCTCCGTCGAACCTGCCCTCTCTCGTGGAAAGCCGCGACACGACATTCGCCGACATTTTGGAACAGTTTGCTCCTCTGACGAAGCACACTGTAAGCGCTGTCCAGGTGGCCTATGGTGTACTGCAGACATTAAAATAGCTACGACTACTATGCGAAAGCTTGTGAATCCATGTAAGAAGATCAGGGCTGATCGCTAATCGAATGGCACACGGGGAGTCCTGTAGACTATACCAGACTATCCTAGCCAAAGGCCAACTCCAGCTTCTACAAAGGCATTTTTGAATTGCAGATGCAGTATCAAAAATGATGACATCGACCATAAACAATCCTATAAACTACTGCCAGATCCATTAATTACCTAGTGATTCTTAGGCGATCAAGCATATCGCTTCTCTACAATTCTTACGTCGACCCACAAGGCCAAGGCCATGGCTTGGCTCCTCCATACCTAGCTGAACATAGCATTAGTTTCAGCCTCCTCGTGCCCTCAGGTCCTGTATGATAAATTAGCTTTTCCATTACTCCGCTTAAAGACCATTGGCGACAGAAGCTTTTGGTCTGCAGGTCCTAGACTGTGGAACTCACTTCCCCAAAACATATGAAACGAAATCTACTCTTCTGCTGCCGACTATGGCACATGTTTTCCAGCCGTTTGGAGCTGTTACGTCCATGCTACCCACTACCTCAACTGCTTTCCTGATTCAGCAATGCTTCTCGCTTTCTCTTGGTTGAGTGAGATGAAGTCTGGTGGCTACCGGATGCGTACCAAAAGCCACTTGTGCTGTGAGTGCGCCACACAAAAACTCGAGTCTTTGTGGCTTTGTGGAGTTACAGACGGTGATGAATCACATTATATTACATTCTCTGGCTCATGTGTCAGCAAGATAGATAAAACCAGATGGTCCATCTCCATGGTAACATGCTACAGGACTACTCCACATACGAGTAGCACTTCTATTGGACATCTCCTTAAATTCCTTGCAGCACCTCAATGTACGTATTCAAGCCTGCCTAGAATGTGACTTCATCCTGAAATTTATTCCGCTGTCAAAGAACGCAGCTAATTTTCTAGACCATTGTCCCACTGTTCTACTTCTACAATGTCCAGATCTGCTGTTGCCATGTATGCATTTTATAATAAATATGTCTTCAGCCTCGGGTCTTGTCCCTGCACCTATCGATCAGGTTGTTGTTAAGCCAACAATTTTTATAAAGAGTAAAGACTGACCAGCTTTAAACTCTAACATCAAAACTTCAAACCTAAAGAGTAGGCACCGGTTAGGTTTTAAAGCTAACCACTCAACAGTTTCAGCATTGCTGCAAGTGTATAACGACCTCATGAATGCTTAGGTCTTAGGTCTCTGCCAGCAAGCGGTTGGCACTATTTCTCACCGAGTTCTTTTCGAGTACCTCATATGTCACCTGTGCATCTCACCGGCACTGCAATGCATTACTGTGCAATACAATGGTTTACATTCTATCTCAGTGGGAGAATCCAGAGCACTGATGTCAATGAGCAATAGTCATCCGAGGAGCCTCTAAAATAAGATGTACACCAGGGATTTGCTCATGATTCACTGCATTTCACAATTTATACTCTCCCTCTTGGCGATTTAATAGCTAAGCACAATGTAGGCTTTCCTTTTTTAACGACCAACGGCTGCTTTGATTTAATTGCTTTGATACCTTCCTGCCCTCAATCTGTCAAACTCTCCTGCTGCATGTATTGATGACTTTTGAATGACAGCCAACATTTGATGACAACCAACTTTTGAAATTTGAATGATGATGCACCACATTACTAGTTAGGGGAAAAACTAGTGTTACTAAGAAATGTGAAAACTGATCCCTCAACATGTGTTCAGCCAGCATACCTCCAGTAGCATACCTCCTTACGAATCTCTTACCAAAACTTCCACCAGACGATCACATCATCTCCACAGCAAAGTCTGCCTACTTTCAGCTTCGTAAAATTTCAAACATGTCGCGCTGATTAGACAGGAATACTAAATCTAATTTGGTCCACGCATTTGCGACATCTCGTCTCGACTTCTGTAATTCACTACTTGGAGGTCTTCCAGCCTATGCAGTACGGTGCTACAGTAGGAGCAGAATTCTGCAGCCAGCCAGTCTTGTCTGTCTTGAACAAATGCCACATCTGACTTTTGCTCAAAGACCAGTATTGGCCATCCATCACGCAGCATATCGACGTCAAGATTCTGTCACTCATGCTTAGGTCCCTTCATTCGTTTGATCAGGCCCATTTACCTGTACTGTTTCTTAATTCTGCCAGTCGTCGTACCCGCTCGTCTGACTCAAGTCGTTTAGCTATACCTCGAACCAAACTCAAATCCTTTGGAGACCGTGCCTTTAGCTCGTACACTCCCGAAGAATGTATCTCACTCCTTAATGATGTCAAGGCATCCCTCCCCACGATTTTACGACATTTAAAAAGAAGCTAAACTCGCACCGGCTCATACAAGCCTTTGCTGGGTTCATGTGAATTGCCCCAAGTGTGCTCCTGCTTGCACAAACGGTGCATGTTATCAATGAACCTGCATTGTGGGTTTCTGTACGACATATGTCAAGTGCCAGGGAAAATATTTAGTTCTCTGACGGACGCTATACGAATGTCTTAATATTATTACTAATATTCACCAATTCAGCGGCAATAGAGACAGGTTGGATGGCTATACGACACCGTGGGTGCTGCCACTAACCATATTTACATGCTGACCCTGTGCATGTCACCTCTAACCATGGTATGCTTGTTGTTGTCATCGACCATTACGATTAACCATTCGATCATGCCTGGTTTGCAGAAATTTTTAATTCCCTAGAAAGAGTATAAGTTATCTGTGGTCACTATACAAATTTATTATTATTTTTACTAATTATTATTATTGGAACGGTGGCCTTCAGAGCGCCTCTGACCTCCCTAGCGCTCTCTGCCTATTGAGAATGACTCAGGACGACATTTGCCATTGGAATGCTCGGGTTTGTGGCTATTGGGCCAAACCGTGAGCTCTGGATGGTGTAAATAAGCTGTGTCCTTTCGATTTAACGAGGCGGTGAGCCGCGCTCGTCTCTGCTCCCATGCAAGGTCAAGGTTTCCCTGCTCTTCTGTACTCGCTCGTAGACGGATCGGCTAGTTACCCGCTAGTGTACTCATTC
Organism: Cristatella mucedo; assembly: GCA_009760855.2. Lineage (NCBI taxonomy): Eukaryota > Metazoa > Bryozoa > Phylactolaemata > Cristatellidae > Cristatella > Cristatella mucedo. The sequence goes on along the minus strand of WPIO01000062.1, from coordinate 1,144,677 downwards.
AGCGTTTCGAGCGAAGCTAGTCGACGCTGCCGCGTCCAGCGTGCTTTACCTTGTTACACGAGCACTATCGAAGCCGGAGCGCTCGTTAAGCCAAAGCTCAGTGAAGGAGGCGTAAGGATAGGGAGTAGGCGTGGACGCTCGAGCCGGCTCGCACAGGTCGGCTCCACTTTCTCGAGCTCGTCGGCAGCACCCTGAGCGGCGCCGCCCGACGGGCGTCAATCGGGCTGAAATCGGGCTTCATTTCGCACGCTTTCGACTTGCCAAAAGCTACGCAAGACCGGCAAGTCTGCGCACTCCGAGGTTAGCGGTTTAATGAGTCCTTCTAGTACAATTTTATCTCGAACTGCAAGCGCTCGCTCACTGGCATTTGACGTGAAATTGTTGTACTAACATACTTCGTTAATCTAGTTCGTTAGCACTAAAGGGACAGTTGTAGACGAATGATATTAATAGCTGCGCATCCGTCAAGCAAACCGTATCCTTGCATGTTTAGGCAGTCTTCAAAATACAAAAAGCATGCTGTCCTTCTGGCTAACTCGCAGCGTTTTCTCGGCGTCATCACCCACCACCAACGCCGGCGCCGCCGTCACCCGTTTGTTGCTGCCCGCCGCCACTGCCGCGAGGTTCATTCCTACAAGACACTGAGCGTAGCCTGATCGTCGCATCAGTGCACCGATCCACTTCAGCAATGTTTTGTAGCTGGAAGTAGGCAGACTTGATTGTGGAGTTGATGCGGTCGTCTAAAGAAAGGTCACCTTGGAACATGATACCTAGATTTCGTGCAGATTCAACAGGAGATATGTTGGCAGAGCCAATTTTGAGCGTTAGCCTTTCCAATTTCTGACTCACACTTGGTTTGCCCATAACTAGTATGCTGTTTTGTCAGCGTTCAATTAAAGAGAATTTGCTACCATCCATGTGCGGATGTCATCAATACATGCAGCAAGGGAGTTGAGAGAGTTCGACGTGCTGGAGGGCTAGGAGGGATCAAAGCAAAAATACAGCTGAGTGTCATCTGCATAGAATTGAAAGCTAGATTGTGCTTGGCAATCGCATCGGCAAGAGGGAGAGTATACGCCATGTAAAGAACGGGACTATGCACGGAAAACTGAGGTACCCCATATTTCAGAGGTTCCTCGGATAATCTTTTTTTCCATTCACATCGATACTCCGGAGTCTCCCACTGAGATAGGACCTGAGCCACTGCAGAGCAGAGATGCCCAGGCGAAATGAAAAGTGCTCATGAAGGATGATGGTGATCGATAGTATCAAAAGCTGCCATAAGATTGAGCAAAACAAGCAGAGATACTCTCTCTAAGTCTGCTTTTCCAAGTAAGTCATTGTACACCCGAAGTAATGCTGACTCTGTTGATTGGTTAGCTCTAAAACCAGACTGGATCTTACAAGCAAGGTTTGAAGTTTCAATATACGAGTTCAGCTGATCCACTTGTCTCTGCGCAGTTCTGCACTTTCCTTTGGGTCGCGGCTCACCAGTCACTTTTGCATGGATCTGTCGGTGCTGCACCGACGAAATCGGCACCAAATGCACCAAATCATTTACACATTTACCGCCACAAATCATTAAGCAAAGTATGTCGCCAAAGCAGCACCCTTTCCGTAAGACTTCCGTTGCGCTCTTCGTAACACCTCGCGCACGGCAGACCCTTGTGAGCCGTGATAGCACGCTAGATGAAGTGGTTGCTTTTCACGACTTCGGCCCCGAGGTCGTGGGTCCAAATCCTGCGGTGGGCGATCCTCGATTGCCGCTGCAAGCGGTGGTGATAGCCGTAAAGGCTCTTCCCTCGCTATACAAAAAGAGGCTGTTAAATCAGCTAGTGTTTTACGTGGAGACTAGAGGGACTTTTACGATCTATACTCACCTGCATAGATATACTAATTTCTTTACTCCATTGCATACTATATGAGTACTAAAGAGATCGATACTTGAAGGTGTACAGTGGCAGCAAAGCGAGAGAGATGTGTGAGTTTTCTCGATTGTATAGCATGCTATCATACCCGAGGGTGAGGTCGGTTAAATTTTTAAAAGTTCTTCTAGAGCGCCTCTCATCTCGCCTGGGCATCACTGGCACTGCTCTGCAGTAGTTCAGGTCCTATCTCAGTGGGAGACTCCAGAGTGTTGACGTGAATGGACAAAGATCATCTGAAGTACCTCTGAAATATGGAGTACCTCAGGGCTCAGTGCTAGGTCCGGTTCTTTTCACGGTTTAAACTCTCCCTCTTGCTGATGTGATTGCCAAGCACAATCTAGGCTTTCACTTCTATGCGGATGACACTCAGTTGTACCTTTGCTTTGATCCCTCCCAGCCTTCGAGCACCTCATATTCTCTCAACTCACTTGCTGCATGCATTGATGACATCCGCACATGGATGGCAGCAAATTTTCTAAAACTAAACGATGACAAAACTAACTTACTAGTTATGGGAAAACCCAGTGTGATCCAGAGATTGGAAAGGCTGACGCTCAAAATTGGCTCTGCCAGCATATATCCTGTCGAATCAGCTCGGAATCTAGGTGTCATATTCCAAAGCGACCTCTCGTTAGACGACCGTATCAGCTCCACAGTCAAATCCGCCTATTTTCAGCTTCATAACATTGCTAAAATTCGGGCTTGTTTAGATAAGGATACCACGTCCAAGTTAGTTAATGCATTCGTGACATCCCGTCTCGACTTCTGCAACTCACTGCTTACTGGCCTACTAGCATGTGCGATCAGGCGATTGCAGCTTGTGCAAAACTCTGCAGGTAGGCTTGTCTGTCGTGAGCGTCGCAGTTGCCACATTACTCCACTTCTCGCCGACCTGCACTGGCTACCAGTCAAGCAACGGATTGACTTCAAGGTTTTGTCGCTCACTTTTAGGTCCCTTCATTCTATGGCTCCAGCCTATCTGTCAGATATACTACCCCATCAGGCCAAGCATCGTACCACCCGCTTCTCGGAATCCAACAGTCTAGAAATACCTCATACAAACCTTAAATCCTTTGGAGACCGTGCATTTAGTTCATAAGCTCCCAAAGCCTGGAACTCCCTCCCGACCTGCGTCAAAACATCCCCTGACCTGACCACATTTAAAAGGAACCTAAAAACAAACCTATTTAGGATAGCATTAAGTGGGTCCCCGTGATTCGTCTTTGATGTGCTTATGCGTGACACTGTGCATGCTGCCACTAACCAAATTTGCATGCTGACCCTGTGCATGTCACCCCTAATCATATTATTCATCTCGTTTGTTTTTCAAGCATGATTTTACTTACCATTCAATTGCATTTCACTTTACAGCAAATGTAAAGCGCCTAGAGAGAGATTGAGTTCTCTGAGGGCGCTTTATCAAGTGAATTATTATTATTATTATTATTAAATTAAGCGACGACATCACTAGTTCCTCTAAACATCACCCGTTAGGTGAACGTGAGATTTCGAGAGTATATGAGGTACGGACGCTGGAAGAGAGACGCTTTGCTACCGGTCAGACGGCTAGGTGGTAGGACGTGGTATGGACGTGCTGCATAGGCTCGTGCACGTGCTGGCTGCATTGGCACATGTACGTGCTGCATTGGCACATGTTGCAAAGGTTTTCCCGCTGCCAAAGATTAATAGGGTACCCTTGCGAACGCGCTGAAGTAGCTAAATGCCGGTCCCCCAGCGCGTGCTCTTTGGTCGCGATTAGTAGCGCGACCTCGGAGTAGTCGCAGTCATGTGGGAAAGGGTAACTGGGATAGAGCAATCGCGCTCGTAGCTGCTCGCAGCGGCGAGAGCCAATTGCGACTGCGCTTCGCCGCGGTCGCCTCTCATGCTGCACGTCGTCGGAGCGCCTGTTTCTCTGCTCAGCGCCGCCTTCTTATTCTACTTTTTCTTTTCTTTTTCTCTCTTTCTCTCTCTCTCTCTCTGTCTCTGTCTTTGTCTCTCTCAGCCTCTCTCTGTCTCAATCTCTCTATCTGTCTCTCTGCCTCTCTGTCTCAGTCTCTCTAGCTGTCTCTCTCTGTCTCAGTCTCTCTCTCTCTGTGTCTGTCTCTGTCTCTGTCTCTCTCTGTTTCTGTCTCTCTCTGTCTCTGTCTCTGTCTCTCTCTCTCTGTCTCTCTCTGTCTCTGTCTCTCTGTCTTGGTCTCTCTCTCTCTCTTGGTCTCTCCCTCTCTGTCTCTCCCTGTCTCTGTCTCTGTCTCCCTGTCTCTGTCTGTCTGTCTGTCTCTCCATCTCCCTCTCTCTCTCCCTCTTTGTCTCTGTCTCTGTCTCTGTCTCTCTCTCTCTTTCTCTCTCTCTCTCTCTCTCTCTCTCTCTCTCTCTCTCTGGCTTCTTATGGCTGATCTGCTTTCCCAGCGCCATCGCGCTGCCGTTCTTTTTGCTTTAGTCCGCGATAACGGGATCAGTTTTCTCGTTCGATTGTTCGCACCGCACGGTACTGAAGCTGGTAACAAAGCCAAGAAAGAGAATAAGACCAAAAGACCGGCTGGACGTGCTGGACGAGCGGAGCTAGACTTCACGGAGGCCTTCAGCCAGGAGCTTTCATTCTACAAAGAAAGGATGCATCGCCTCGTTCGTCCTGCGAGTTGAAGCCGGAGCTACGCTGCCGCACTCTAGTCAGCCTGCAGCTGACCCGCATCAACTGGCCGGCCAACCGCGGTGCTAATCTCGCCCCCCCCCCGAGCACTCTGCAGCAGAAGCAGCCGGCTGTGGGCAGTAGAAGTCGTTAACAAGTCTTCCACATTTCACCTAAGTTTTACTCACCTGTCGAGACAGAGTAGCGGTTTTTAACGATTGCTGCCGTTACCGCGTCTCTGTCGGTAAGCTGTCCCGTCGATCAAAATCGCTCGGTAGTTTCGTTCACGCTGTTTCATTTACGCGAGGCTACGAGCCAGGGCAATGGAAGCCTTCTCGTAGGACCTGCTGCAGAGTGTGACTGTCAGTTGAATCCTCGCGCGCTCTCCTATGTGTGACAGTGACCTCCTCTCGCTCTCCAGCTGCAAGCTTCTTCCTCGCGCTCTTCTCGCATCGTCTGCTCGCGTTTTTCGCAACGCAGTCTATTTACCCTGATAGCAGCGCCGGCGCTTCGATTCGGAATTCGTTCTCTTCATTTCTCAAAGGCTGGAACTCACTTTCGCCTGGCGTCACGGCGTCCCCTGACTTGAAGAAATTTGAAAAGAATCTAAAAACGCGCTCATTTGTCGCAGCTAGCTAGTGGGTCCGTATGACACTGCGCATGCTGCCACTAACCATATATTCATGCTGAACCTATGCATGTTACCTCTAGCCATGTTATGCTTGCTGTCATTGAGAATGCTACCACTAAGCATTCGATCATGCTTCCTTTGCAGCAAATGTAAAGTTCATAGAAAAAGATTAAGTTCTCTGAGGCCGCTATACAAATATATATGGTTATGACTCTGGCGGAAAATTTTCGCCGGCCAAATAGTAGTGATTAGCATCTGACAGGTCCAAACCAGGATATGACTGGTTGTCAATCCGATGCCAAATGAAGGAAACTAGCGACCACGGGAAAAAGCCATAACGGCTCCGGTGCTGCCATCGTAAATGAGGTCACATTGGATTTACTGAAGTGACCTTCTCGATCGCCACGCTCACCGGAAGCACAGTGGATCCACGGTACTATGAATTCGACCTCGGATTACCGGAGCCACTCGCTAAAGGGTAAGCCAGCGGCGCTGGTACGCGAAACAATTGAGGTTATACAATTCAAGAGCCTCATTTATGCAGCGGAAGAAGAGCCATGGCGGATACCAGCATGGCTGGCAGGGCTAAATAAAGAACGACCTGCTGCAGGACTAGATCCTACGACCAGGATCATGAAGTGCGAGCACATTACTGCTGATCTGAGACCCGGAAGCACCTTACTGCTGAAAGAAAAATATGAGTTTGCCAAATGTATATAGTATTCTATAGCACTGCCGGTGTATATCTTCTTGAAAACCAGTTTTTTTCTTCCGCCCTGCCAGAGTAGAAACGCTCTATTTCAAAACTTTAGTTCTCATCCGATATCGTTAGTGGTCATCTGAAGGAGTGGCTCTGACCCTTGGTCGCTAATCAAAGAAAACTGGCTTCCACTTCTTAATCGATCGTAGTTATTCTGCTCTCATTTAATCGCTTACGATGTCATTGCATTTTCCGTTAGTTCAGTGCATGACGACCACAAGATGCACCGGTCGACCGAGCCGCTAGGCTAGGGTTTGTTGGCGATTAGCCTAAACTCTAGGCTCAGTTGTCCACCAACGTAGCTTCGTACCGCTTTCTGCGGGACGCTTTGTGCAGCTCACCTATTGCTTGCAGCGTAAATTTTTTTAGCTCGTGAACTTCTGCGACGAATTTTCTTCATTGCACTTCTAGCACCGCTCGGTGCTTGAATGGGCATCAGTAAATCCGCATCGATTACACACCACCACTTCGCCCTGAATACGATCGATCTGCACACGATCGACTGTAAAATACCAAAATGAGTTTTGTCTAGTCTACTTAGCGCTACCGACCGACCTTCAACGAAGACAGGATTGCCAGCGAAGCTTCACTGGAGTGAGATAGCTGCTTGTGATCTGGGTGAAGCTCCCATCGACCCACGCAGGCAGTGCGTCAGCATTGGTAATTTTTTGAAAACATAAGTAAAATGTATCCCATTTGTATATCGCCATAGGAGAAGAACTTAATCTCTGCCCAGGCGCCTTACAGGTGCATCAGGGCATGAGCCCACAGCCTTGGTCGGTAGAGGCGAGCTCCTTACCCCAGAGCCAAACCTCCGGCGGCAGCGTGCTTAGCACGACTGGTTTTCTGGCTCATCTCACATCTAAGTCAAGCCACTATCAACATTGGAGGTGAGCAGACGCTGACTGGACAGTGAACCAGTACGATTTGACTGCACACGACGTCACTGAACAGAAAGCGGCAGCTTGATAGTATTCGGTTCTTATTGAATGGCAAACTGCCTTGTGAGACGAGAGACATCTACCTGCGTAGACTTCATGAAGACACGATACGCGAGCTTTGCGTGCTTGCCTGGCCGCCTAACTTTAGCTAAGAAATAAATGACACTAATAATATATTTGCATAGCACTCTAAGAAAAACAAATACCTTTTAAGGCAGTTTGCTGAGGCTTGAAATGAAAAAAATTGAGCCTATTAGAGACATTGAATCGCTGCATTAATCGCCAAAAGTGTGAGCACTCGAAGGAAGGACGCATCGCGTGAAAAAAGTAGCTCTCTCTGTGATGACATGTGTTTTTAATTTAGCTTTCAGTGTCGTCAGGTCACACTGCGTCTTGATTTCTGTCGGTAGTTAATTTTAGGTTTTTGGATTTCGAGAATTGAAGGCCCTGTCTCAGAAAGATTTGAGATTCATTCGATGTACAGCCAAACGACTAGTACCGGAGTAGAAGATGGTGTCATAGGAAGGCATGGGGAGTTAGTCATTCCAAATAGAGAGGGCGGAGTAAGGGAATAGAAGTAACTACACAGGAATGTCAGAATTTTGAAGCCGACGCACGGGGAGATGGGGAGCCAGTAAAGGTACGAGCTGGTGTATTATTGCAGTTGCGTCATTCACGGCATACGCTTAGGTTGAATTTTGTCCATTCGAAAGTGCAAAATAGAGAGAGTTCGCATTAAAACTGTGAGGTAAGAAGAAATATTTGAGAAGCTGAATAAATGGACGCGATAGAAAGCGCGAAATGAATAATAAAGGGAAGAAGAAGTCAAGTCCGGAGCGTAGATTTTGTACGAAGAAAAGAATTTCATTTCAGTAGGATTTCGTAGCTATAAAACAACAAGCTGAAGGACACATAGCAGAGAATAATACGATACCATAATCTTCAAGCATCTCGCTGACAAAAGCGGATTAGTCATAATTGAACATCACGACCTTGCGACCTTTTATGCAAAGGCTATTCTCAAATAGGAATGCAACAGCATGCATCCTATCTTGAAAAACATTGCACATAGAACCGTTAAACTGCCCGGGTGGCAGGTTCAGACTAACTTAGTAGATCGATTGAAAGAAGTCGAAGAACGTCAGTGCCATCTGACCAAGAATGCATGTCACTGTTGCCGACACTGTGTTGGCGACTGCTCGATTGGTTCCAAAGCGAAAGATCGGTCAAGTAGCACGGAGGTAATCGATCTCTCAGCTTTGTGTGGTATAATAATAATTATAATAATACATTTGATAAAGTGCCCTCAAAGAACTCAATCTCTCTCTAGACAATTTACATTTGCTGCAAAGGAAGCACAATCGAATGGTTAGAGGTAGCACGCTCAATAAACAACACGAATAACGCAGTTAGGGGAGACATGCACAGGATCACCATGCAATAATGGTTAGTGGCAGCATGCACAGTGTAAGCATGCATAAACACATAAGGATGAATCACAGGGAACCACTAATTGCTTTGATCAATAGTTTCGTCTTCAGTCTCTTTTTAAATATTGTCAAGTCAGGAGACGTCGTGACTCCAGTCGGGAGTGAGTTCCAGGCTTTGAGAGCATACGAACTAAATGCACGGTCTCCAAAGGATTTGAGGTTTGTACGAGGTATTGGTAGACTGTTGGATTCTGAAAAGCGGGTGGTACGATGCTTGGCCTGGTGGAGCAGTAGATCTAGTAGGTAGGCTGGAGTCAAAGAATGAAGGGACCTAAAAGTGAGTGACAAAACCTTGAAGTCGATCCGTTGCTTGACTGGTAGCCAGTGCAGGTCGGCGAGAAGTGGTGTGATGTGGCAACTGCGACGTACACGAAAGCTGCGGATTTCCGCACCAGCTGTAAGCTCCTGATTGCACAGGCTGGTAGACCTGCAAGCAGTGAGTTGCAGAAGACGAGACGGAATGTCACAAATACACAAACTTAGATATGGCATCCAAATTTAAACAATTTCAGCAATGTTTTGTAGCTGGAAGTAGGCGGACTTGATTGGGGAGTTGATGCGGTCGTCTAAAGAAAGGTCACCTTGGAACATGATACCTAGATTTCGTGCAGATTCAACAGGAGATTTGTTGGCAGAGCCAATTGTGAGCGTTAGCCTTTCCAATTTCTGACTCACACTTGGTTTGCCCATAACTAGTATGTTGTTTTCACGGCGGTCAATTAAAGAAAATTTGCTACCACCATGTGCGGATGTCATCAATACATGCAGCAAGAGAATTGAGAGAGTTCGACGTGCTGGAGGGCTAGGAGGGATCAAAGCAAAAATACAGCTGAGTGTCATCTGCATAGAATTGAAAGCTAGACTGTGCTTGGCAATCACATCAGCAAGAGGGAGAGTATAAACCATGAAAAGAACGGGACTATGCACGGAAAACTGAGGTACCCCATATTTCAGAGGTTCCTCGGATGATCTTTTTCCATTCACATCGATACTCCGGAGTCTCCCACTGAGATAGGACCTGAGCCATTGCAGAGCAGAGATGCCCAGGCGAAATGAAAAGTGCTCATGAAGGATGATGGTGATCGATAGTATCAAAAGCTGCCATAAGATTGAGCAAAACAAGCAGAGATACTCTCTCTAAGTCTGCTTTTCCAAGTAAGTCATTGTACACCCGAAGTAACGCTGACTCTTTTGATTGGTTAGCTCTAAAACCAGGCTGGATCTTACAAGCAAGGTTTGAAGTTTCAATATATGAGTACAGCTGGTCTGCCACGACTCGTTCCAGTCTTTGATAGGTCCAATACAAGCACGACTGGGGGCAAGTTGCCCAAGTTCTCTTGGTCTAGTGATGCTTTCTTCAGTTGTGGCCTGACCACAGCGTTTTTGAAAGGTGCTGAGACGTGACCTGAGGCTAATGACATATTAATGGTTTAAGTTATGCATGGCAGCAGCACATCAATGCATCGTAGAAGCAGGGCAGTGGGAATAGGGTCCAGAGGATTCGTTGTATTCTTTGACTGCGATATGAACTTCAGGACGAGGTCACTACTGACCTGCTTGAATTTAGACATTGAGGTGCTGCAAGGAATCGAGGGACAGCATTCTAGAGGGATGCTGATATTTTAGGGATGGACTCTCTGATCTTGTTCATCTTGTTAACAAAGAAGCTAGAGAAGCGATCGTCACAAGGATCGTCAGGTAAGGAGCTAACCTGAGAGCGGTTGAGGAGAAGGTTGATCGTCGACATAAGAATTTTTGGATTGTTCGTCTGTGATTCGAAAATACTATTATAGAAGCTAGACTTGGCCTTTGCTTTGGATCGATTGGTACGATCTACAGTAGGCCTTATATCGATAGACAGTCAGTCCTGATCATGTGTATGCTTTTTCAAGCTTTCGCTTAGTAGACCTAGCTAATTTAATGTCTGTGGTAAACCTTAGGCCGTCTGGGCGATCGCGCACAGTGCACTTAGTCAGGGGTGCAAGCTCGTCGAGCATGTCAGCTAGTGTCGTGTTTTAGTAATTTACCAATGATGTAGGGTCAGAAAAGGGAAGCGAAGCAGATATTTTCGAACGGACAGCATTGATATCAAAGTTCTTAAGGTTTAACGATTCTCGGGTGACTTTAGATGAGGAGGAGGGGGCACACAATGTAGACCGAATGAGATCCACAGTGGTCATAAAAGCAGGTTGTGGTAATAATTGGTGATAATGTACCTAGGCTAGGTTCGGTTGGCTGGGACCAGACGGCTGTAATGAGGGTCACCGCGTAGGCCGGGGTCGGACCTACGGCATGGCCGGATGTGTGCAGTGACGCGAGGTCACGGGGATCTTGGGTAGGAGAAGTTGGCCGAGTAAGTCGTGGTGCTGGAGGCTCCCGGTCTCGCAGAATTATTCACCTGGATGGTTGCAGGTGTGCTCCGGCGATGCTTCCACGCACGCAAGGGAACGAGTACCCAAGGCCCGAGCGGAGCTGGATAGCTCGCTCGTTGTTGAGACTTGTATATTCCGCGTTCCCCGTGTAGCGTGTTCGTAACCTCCCCCCGTGTGTTGGCGTCTTTCTGTGGAAGCTCTCGACTGTGGTAGTTGTCGACTAGGACTAGCCAAGCAGTCACTCAGCCAGCCGGGTTTTGTACGGCGTACGCTCGTACTGTTGGATTCGAAGTCTATACAACGACAGGACTGCAGAAGCCGACTGACCCCAACTAACACGTTTGTTCGCGCTTGCTGCGTCGTCTTGCGCCCCTATAGTGCACTGTGTATAGGACCCTCCATGTAGACTTGTTTAGTTCCCCTGTTGTTTTTGGCGCATGCGTTATCATAAAGAGGTTTACCCGGACGGCCGCAGTCTTACCCTAGCTCGGCAGCATGGCGAGCGGCAGCGTGGCCGGAGTATGGCAGGGTTTGGCGGGAATTAGCCTCTGACCCCTGGAACTCGGATACAATAACAAAGTGGCTGTATGAGAAAATTTGATCGAGTGTTTGACTCTTGATGTGAGTAGGGTTATGCACATGTGCCACAAGAGACAATGATTCATTAAATGCACGAAATTCAGTGCTGAAGGCGTCAGATATGTTATCAAAGTGAATAGTTGAAATAATCCACAACGAGGAAGGATCGATTTCTTGTGCACAGAATCGAAATTACGTCAGAGAAATCTGAGGTACAGGGGGAATTGGTACCCGGTGGGCGATAGACTACTGCCACCATCGGTAGCTTTACGTCGGGTAAAATCAAGATAATAGATCTAAAGACTGCTTCGACGTTACTGCAAACGGCTAAGTCAAATTTCGAGCGTGTGATAATAGAAACTCCACCTTCAGTTTTGATTGATCTAGGGGCGCGAAAGAAGGAGAAACTAGCCGGGGTAGCGTCGTAATTGTCGGTCAGTTTACCGATTTTAGCCAAGTTTCAATCAAGGCGAGCAGGGTGTGCCAGTTGCGTAAGCCTCTTCCATAGCATTCGGGAGCTGCTTTACGCTTTACAAAGGCGCATACCGGTCTCTATTTGACAATGTTTCAAAGGCGTACCTAGACGGTCTTTGTATGTACGAATTCAAACCTTACCAAAGCGGGTTACAAATCCGGTTTTAGACGGGATCAAAAGCCCATGTATGTTCGCATTTCTTCGGCTAGCGGAGTGAGTGTAGTTGCTTGCAAAAAGTCTGCCGTCTAATTTTAAAGAAGCTACATAATTTTTTACTTTGGAGAGGCTAACGACAATGTACGCTTTACGCAAAGCTTCGCGGTACGTAGGGGATCACCAGGACTGGAAGAAGGATGCTAAAAAGACGTTTAGTACAACTCCGCGTCAGAAGAGCGCTTGTTCCAACTTGTCTCTCCTGCTTTTCTCTATCCTTCCGACATTTAGAGATTTGCTCGAGCTTTTAATTTTCCTAGTTCAGCCGCTGGCTGTTAGGTACTCGTGGGACAGTGTGACTTCCGCCACGCTCGCTGCTCCAACGCAGCTTTGGAGATTTCCGCAGACGCAACGTACAAAGAACGGCGCCCTTCTGACGCCATCACTGCGCGAGTCCGACAACGCATCTGCATGCAGCGCACGCCTCGCAGGAATTTCTTCGCGAGGATGCCGGCGGGTGGGCGGCCTCGCTGTGAACAGGCGTAGCGTACCTCTACCGGCGGACCGCCGCGTCGCCAGTGCTCGACGCGGCGTGTAGCGTAAGGCGACGACACTCGCTCCTCCTTTCGCCGAGGCCCCCTTGAGTCGCTTCATCCGCGTGCCCCCACACCGTACCGGCACCTTACCCCTCGATAGCGAAATTCGCGTGCACGTTCGCTGCGTAGCTCCAATGCAAGCAGGCATACGCGCTAATCCTTATTGAACCCACTTTTTTTTTGAGCCGCCAAACATCCCACCATCGGTAGGATGCGTGAGTTGGTATGAGCCCAGAGTTTCCGAGGTCGAGGCATTAACTCGCCAGAACGAAACGCGGTGCAGCCTTTTTTCTTTCTGTCGCTGCAAACTCCCGCGCGTTTCTACGGCTGCACAAATCCAGATGTATCGCGGACAACCTGCGTATTCAGTTTTTCTTGCATCACAGAACGCCCGCGCACGTCGAACCAACGCTTGTAACGTCCAGATCGCTCTGTGGGCTTCGGTGCGTTGTAAAGAGCTCCCATTACTTTTCTTTATTAGTAACTACCGGCTATTCTGGGCTATTTCCTTTGCAGCAGATGTAAAGCGCCTAAAGAGATTGAGTTCTCTGAGGGCGCTTTATCAAGTACGTTATTATTATTATTATTATTATTTACACCCTATGATTGCACTGCTCAGCCTCTCAGTATTGATTAAAGAAATTGATGACGAAGCCGAATACTTGGAAATTACATTAAATACGATAACCACCGACGGCTTAGAAAAATAAACAATTTCACGTTGATTATTGTCAAGCAAACTAACTCTTATTCGCTCCTAGAGTATATTCATTTGGTAGTACTAAGTCAACGCTTTTAAAGATATCGTTTTCAAATGAGAGAATGAAAGCAGTCGCTAAGATTTAGTCGACCAAAGGCATTTTGCACCCATTGCAGGAAGCAACTGCTAATATATAAAAAAGACCTCCCGGAATAGCTATGTTGCAAAGCAGGATTGATACGCAGACATGTTTTTGTATCGCTCTAATCTATATAAAGCAGCACTAGCAAATGTAAAGCGCCTAGAAAGAGACTGAGTTCTCTGAGGGCGCTTTATCAAGTGCATTATTATTATTTTTATCATTATTATTATTACTAGTGTAGAGCAAGCGTTAGTATGGTCTGGATATTCATCTTAAATGTATCTTCTGTTCACGATCTAACACGGACGTTCGTACGATGGATGGTGGTCTTAAACATGCAAACTTAAAGCACCCATTCGATTCGCGGTAAGAGACTAGTTATGTAATTAATGGAGCCTATTACATGGAATGTTGTTACGAGTATGGCCCATCGCGTAGCATCAGCTCACATTATAGGTACGATTTGTTGCTTTCCGCGTTTGTTGCTTTCCGCGTTCGCTCCTCCGTAAAGCAATCATTCTGGCTACGCAAAAAAACGCTAAGCAACGCTAAACTGAACTGCTTATTGTTACAAACGCACATAGTGCATATAGCGGTTACGGAGCGACGTTTTTTCTCGCATAGACGACTACAGCCTCACCCTCAGATTCAATTAGCGGTCAAGGTCAAGTGTATTTGGCTAGCAGCCGCGCCCCTTAATTGTACGACTGGATTCCGTGCCGTGGGGATTTACCGCTAGTTACCTGTAGCAACGCGCATGATGAGCAAACGTCGACGGTGCGGTCTCTAGAAAAAATATCGGCATCTATATGTCTATGCCGGTACCACATAATGCATCAGCGCCTCTGGTGGGTGGGCCAATGTACCGACAGTTCGGCAGCCGGATAATAATAATAATGACAATGCACTTGATAAAGCGCCCTCAGAGAACTCAATCTCTTTCTAGGCGCTTTACATCTGCTGCAAAAAGAAACCCAATTGAATGGTGAGTAATATCATTCTTGATAAACAACATGAATAACATGGTTAGGGGTGACATGGACAGGGTCAGCCTGCAAGTGTGGTTATTGGGAGCATGCACAGTGTCAGCACGCATAAGCACATCAAGGACGAATCACAGGGCATAAATGCTGTCCTAAATAGGTGTGTTTTTAAGTTCTGTATAAATGTGGTCAAGTCAGGGGATGTTCTGACGCAAGTCGGGAAGGAGTTCCTGGCTTTGGGAGCATAGGAACTAAATGCACGGTCTCCAAAGGCTTTGAGGTTTGTACGAGGCATTGGTAGAGTCTTGGATTCCAAAAAGCGGGGGGGGGGGGGGTAGGATACTTGGCCTGGTGGGGGAGTACGCCTGAGAGATATGCTGGAGCCAAAGAATGAAGGGACCTAAAAGTGAGCGACAAAACCTTGAAGTCAATCCGTTGCTTGACTGGTAGCCAGTGCAGGTCGGCGAGACGTGGTGTGATGTGGCAACTGCGACGCTCACGACAGACAAGTCTACCTGCAGAGTTTTGCACAAGCAGCAATCGCGTGATCGCACATGCTGGTAGGCCAGTAAGCAGTAAGTTGCAGAAGTCGAGACGGGATGTCACGAATGCATGGACCAACTTAGACGTGGTATCCTTATCTGAACAAGCCCGAATTTTAGCAATTTTACGAAGCAAAAAATAGGCAGATTTGACTGTGGAGCTGATATGGTCGTCTAACGAGAGGTCGCTTTGGAATATGACACCTAGATTTCGAGCTGATTCAACTGGATATATGCTGGCAGAGCCAATCTTGAGCATCAGCCTTTCCAATTTCTGAATCACACTGGGTTTGCACATAACTAGTAAGTTAGCTTTATCATCGTTTAGTTTTAGAAAATTTTCTGCCATCCATGTGCGGATGTCATCAATACATGCAGCAAGTGAGTTGAGAGAATTTGAGGTGCTCGAAGGGTGGGAGGGATCAAAGCAAAGGTACAACTGAGTGTCATCCGCATAGAAGTGAAAGCCTAGATTGTGCTTGGCAATCACATCAGCAAGAGGGAGAGTGTAAACCGTGAAAAGAACTGGGCCTGGCACGGAGCCCTGAGGTACCCCATATTTAAGAGGTACCTCAGATGATCTTTGTCCATTCATGTCAGTACTCTGGAGTCTCCCACTGAGATAGGACCTGAACCACTGCAGAGCAGTGCCAGTGATGCCCAGGCGAGATGAGAGGCGCTCTAGAAGAATTTTGTGATCGATGGTATCAAAAGCAGCCGAAATATCGAGCAAAACAAGCAGAGACACTCTACCCATGTCTGCATTCCTAAGTAGGTCGTTGTATACCCTAAGCTATGCTGACTCTGTGGAGTGATTAACTCTAAAGCCAGACTGGAACTTATTAGCAAGGTGTGAGGTTTCAATATGTGAGTCCAGCTGGTCCGCCACGACCCGTTCCAGTGTCTTTATATATATATATATATATGTATAGCGCAATCAGAGAACTGAATCTCTCTATAGACAATTTACAGAGGCTGCATATAAAGCATTACAAAACGTTTGGTGGTAACATCCGAAAGCAGCTGACCTAGCGTAAGCAGGTATATGCATATAATAGTATTTGTATTGTTATTACTACACCTGGGTGTAGTAAATTGGCCTTCAATAGACTGCTGCCACAACGTTACTGGCGGCTTCCTAATAAATACATGCTAGCTGATTTCACAGCCTCTTTTATATAGCGACAGATGAGCCTTTACGGCTATCACCACCGCTTGCTGCAGCGATTAAGGATCGCCGATTACAGATTTTGAACCCACGACCTCGGGACCGAGGTCGTAAAAAGCAACCGCCTTACCTAGTGAGCCATCACGGCTCACCTTGACCTAATGTGACCGTGGCTTGATCCTAGCAGTAGCGCTGCTCGCCAATTATTGCAGTATCTACGATATGGCTGAACGACCTCGGTTTGGATTGGATTCTCTGAGAATTCTGGGATACCGTGAGGACTTCCTGAGCTTCCAGCACTGCAGACAATGCTTATTTAGTAGCCTATAGAAGTGACCTTAAAAGATCCGACATTACATAATAGCTTCATAATCTAAAAACCCGTATAGCCACCCACAGAAATTGACTAACGCGGCGATAAACATTTCTTCTTAGCCGTATAGAAGCTAAGCTTCCTCTGAGGACTGCCTGTGAAACTAACTTGCATAATTTGTTGCTTTAGCATGTAAAGTGGCACTCATACCCTGAAATAAGGCTATGCGAATTTGAGTACAACCTAACGAACTGACGAAAACCCAAAAGTCACGCCCATGGCCTAGCCACGACCTTTTTGTGGCCATATAGGTTACCTTTTTACCGCACTTGCCATGTACGTCTAGGTGTCAAAAATTGCCAAAACAACACTTAGAGAATTCTTACCGGGGAAATTATTGAAAAAGGCCACTAGGATGGTACTTCTCCTAGCCTCAGTTCGTAAACTCAACCAAGGCTATCGAAAATGCATGTTTAGAGGCTAAAATAAATGTATTTAGCACAAGTACAGCGTGAATAGTGTACGCCAGACCTCACAGAATCGATAGCCCATACAGTTATAGCAAGCGCCTTGGAGCATGGAGAATAACTTGTAGAAGCAGCTCTAATTCAGCAAGATATGCAGTCGGTAGCAGAAGTTGGCATTAGTCTTGATTTACTATACATCGACATTCATTATACACTGCCTATGCAAATAATCCAAATTCGCGTGTGAGAAAATCTAGCTGTGAAATGCAAGCGTACACCAATGAAGAGATGTTGGCGAATAATATAATCACTGCAATAAATGTGCAGATGAATGGTGTAAATAGTGTTCATAATTCAAATGATCTCGAATTTTCTGTTTCCTTACCCATCATATATTCGCGATATCTACGGATGAATGAAAAAGCTCATCTGCTTGCGAGCTCTGCCTGTCAACTCTCATTCCATAAGGATGCTTTCGCCTATTGTAATTGTAGCAAATGTATCCAAACCTAAAGGTCCTGCAAAGTAATATTCGTGTTTAATTTCGCCCCGTTGAATGGATCGCGTCGGCATTGCAGCCGATAGCCGTTTCAGTAACGCTCTCCAGTTTCCCCGTATGATCATCGTGTGTCATGAACTAAAGAGCGGTAAAAGCACAGCAAGTGCAGTTTTATTTTATGCATTTGTCTGATCGCACACTTAGAGCTTCCTGTGAGATGGCACAGTACGATTTCTCGAAGCCCTCTGGAACGCTGGTATCCGTCAGGTATGTGTCTTCTTTGCAATGCCGACATATTACGTGGCGTGCGACACGGCCCGGAAGCGATGTCGTGCAAGAGCGCCCAGTTACGATGTCGAGCAAAAGCGGCTGCTTGTGCAGCTACACCTCTCAGATACTCATGGGCGGCTCGATCGGCGGCAAATCTGACGAACCGCCAGGGGGCGTCGTGTTGTTGGAGTAGCCTCCTAGCGGTTGGGAACGCTCTTGCTGCCCCGTGCCATGAGATTTGACTCGTGACTTTGAGCTCTGACTCGTCTCCGTCAGCGAGCTGCTGCGATGGGGTGAACTGATTTGCACCAGTCTCTGACGGAAGCGTCTGTTCGTCAGTAGGTACAGGATGGGATTGAACAGCACCGACGTCTTGGCGAGCATCACCGGCAGAGCGGTGGCAATAGGCGGCAGCGTCGACGCGTCTGCCACTGCAGCCCAGAAACTGACGACCGCATACGGGAACCAGCAGACGAAGTACGACGCGCTGAGCAGTATGCCGAGCTGTAGCGAAAGAGACTTGAGATAGTGCCACTAAGTGAGGGCGAGCCGACCCTTTCGCTTAGCTAGATAATAGGGATGCGTCATTCGCTGTCCTCCAAGCGCTCTAAAGTCCTCCGTAGGAAATAATGTCATTGACCAGTCAGCAACCTTAATATGCTCGCAAGTAAGAAAAAACGAACGATAAACATACAGAATAGGCGTAACGCAAAATTGATACGCGCTTAACCTTGACCTTTCCCGGACTGGCTACTTGTGGTGGCAGCAGAATGGCCGTATCGCTAGACTTCGGATGCAGCGGGAACCGCTATGGCACACCTGTATGTATAGTGCACCCCTCGGTTGCTGGCTTCCTATTCGTATCAGAATGACTCGACGTAATCGTACCTTATGACAGCCACTAACAATACAGTTGAAAGAATCACGATGCCTGGCAGCCAAGGCAACGCCGATGATAAAATAAAGCAGAAGCTCTGTACGCACGATGCTGTGAGCCTGCGGATTGATCAAACGACAATTGGTACACTCCTCGCTCCAACCCTAATTTGAAGGGACCCACTAGGAAGGGGGTTTGTTTGCTAGGTCGCACTATTGGAATTGTGAAAAGCTAGTCTTTCGGTCGCGCACCTTTTAGCTATTCACACTGTTACCTTGGCAGTAGGAAGTCGCTTTCGAGCCGTCACCTTAGCCGCTCCGCCTATGGGTTTAGACGGAGTGAAATGCCGTCCTGAAGACGCTGTGTGAGCCGATTTGGAAGATCGTACCGTCACGCGGTGTATGCTGGCGTAGCATCCGATGATGACGACAAAGGGAATGAGAAAAACGAACACGTAAGAGGAGAGCACGTACGAAAAGTTGTCCGAGTTTGCCCAGTCGATCGTGCAACTTGTCCCGTAAGGTTCGGGGGCGTACGATCCCCAAATGCCCAGGGGCATGGCGGACCATAATATACTGTAGATCACCGACGCTACTGTAACGCCGACAGTCGTTCGTAAGTTCAGGCGGGACTCTGCAAATTAGAATGGACGCGACGCCAGCTTATCATCTCTTTCTCTTCAAAGCAGCCATTGCCGCGCCGAAAATGTTGCTGCACCGTATGCACTATGAACAGAAGTCACCAGCCACTTAAGCGTTCTACAAGCCCTGTTGCTGGATACGTCGCACCGACGGGCTTTATCTTAAAAAGAAGCACGGTGCTTTACTCGTTGTTCCTTTTTGGGGCTGAGAACTGAGTCAATAGCACAGCGGTCTGGGCGCTTCGAGAGCAGAACTACCGAGACGGAGCCACAACAACGCGACCAATCAGGAGAGGCCTCGCTCACCCTGCAGTCCGGAGAGCAGAGATAACATAGCTGCCAATAAACCCGGCGGACTGCATTCTCGAGCCCTGATGGGCAGTAAGCACATGACGCATGCAGAGCAAACGCTGCACCGCACCCAGCATTGCCAAAATATAACCGGCGAGCCCACCGCTGGCGCTCGTCATTGTAATGCTGGCCATCCGTACCGGAGATTGCTATCGCGTTGCAAAGGACACCGCCCATAGAAGCTAGAGGCTGTCGGATGTAGAGGGTGGTAACGGCGCTTGCTGTGCCTTGGGCTTTTTGTTAGGAACCCTGATTTGAGAGAGTAGATCAAAAATAATAATAATACATTTACTTAGCGAACCAAGAGATAACTGAATCTCTTTCTAGGCACTGCATACAGGCTGAAAAAGATGATTATCAATAGATGAAAAGTACCCTATAATCACGCACAACAAGGCGGAATGTCAAGAAAAATAAATACTTATAAAATAGGTCCAAAAATGAATACTTGTTTAAGGTAGCTTTCAAAAGACAAACATGTTGAACTTGGGATCCGAAGTTCTAACGACTTCCATATAAAAGGAAAACAGGTTTAAACGAACTATGTCTAACCCGGATGTAACTGGAAGCAAAATATCTACAATAAAAAATTTAGAGATCTCGGCAGTATAAACGTTTCTTGTGCCAAATTTCTAAACCTTGATAAATCGAGGTGTATGCGTGAAGCTGTTGAGGTGCATGCTTGTGACTCTTAAAAACTTCATTTCTGTGTAGCCTTGTACCCTTTAAATTCCATAACCTGGCCAATAATAAACGGATCATAGTAAAATTTGAAATGCACTTTCAGCTCTACTCGAGCCACATTTCGCTAGCTCAGATTATTGTTAGATATTTTCTGCTGCCCATATTATCAAACGTCCAGAAGCTTGGTTTTCAGAGCAACTATAGACATGTATATCAACAATGATCTAACCGAAATCTGAAATAAACTAGTAAAATGTTGTAAAATTAGCGCGTAACTCAAATTTCGTTGATCTTTCCTAATTAGTGGCCGAACTAGAGCCAAGTATCCAACGGTAGTTAGCTGAGGGTATTGCACAAGAAGGAGCGACTTTCCTCGAAGGACCACAGTATGCATAATAACAATAATGCACTTGATAAAGCCCATCCAGAGAACTCAATATCTTTCTAGGCGATTTACATTTGCTGCAAAAGGAAATGCGATTGAATGGTGAGTAATATCATGCTTGATAAACAGCATGCATGAACAGGCATCACTAAGCAATGTGGCCTGTGCACTTTGACTGCCTCAGCGTAGGACTCGGTCGGCCACATCAATGCATGTGATGTGGCACTGCGTCGATGCATCTGATGCAGCAGCTGCTTCGGTGCACTTGATGCGGCACTTTGCCTGAGCCAGGTGCTATCTAAGCTTTGCGTGTAAGTGAAGCTAAACGTCGAATAAATTGTACGCTACATTGGCACTGGGGCACGCGCGTCGAAGAAAGGAGAATGACCAAGCAAAAGAATTCACGGCGCAGACCAGCAACAGCTCTAACGACTTCAGCGGCAGCGGAGCAGTGACGGCCGTCGGCCAGAAACGAGGCTGCAGGCAGTGGCAGGAGACACCTGGAGGCAGTGACTGCGAGACTGGATATGACATAATGCCGTTTGAATCAGGCACAGTGCTGCTGCTATACCCTGAGGAAGTCACTGAGGGCCGTCGCGTGAGCCGAACGGCGTCTCTGCCGAGCCTCTGCCATTGCCCGGCTCAAAGAAGCTCGAGCACCCGATGATTGGGTATTCGGAGCCTGCTAGGCCAATGGGTACGCAGCGGACGCCAGGGGCGCTGCTCTCGCCGAGCGGCCGTCTCGCGGCGGACGGCAAACGCGGGTCTCCGGCGGACGCTCACTTCCCTGGCCGGTCGTCTTCCGGTGGGTGCGCCCCGGCGGCCGACAATCTCTTACCTCGCTGCGGATAGCAGACGATGACGAAGCGCGTCGCAGCCAGTATGACCACGATCATAAGATTCTCGATGCCCCACAGGAAGGACAGGAAGCCGACTGCGGCGCAACCTGGGAAAGAAAACAAGCCGTAAACGAGCTGTAATCTCGTTTCGGTGGCGGCGGCGTGCGAAGGGCGCGTGCGACCACCGCGTCGAGGTCTTCGAGAGCGGAGCGAGTGGACGCTTGCGAAGCTGGCTCCTGCCACGTCGTGCTCCGCGACCGAGATCAGAGGAGAGGACGCGAGGAGTGGCGCTCCGGTCAGCTCGCGTCTTCGACCTGGCGGCGCCACGTTGCATCGGCCAAACGCCGTGCAAAGCTCGAGCCGAAGAAAAGCGGCCGAGGTCGAGGTCGTCTTTCCGATGGGCGAACGATGCGGAGCGAGTGCCTTGCATTTTTATCTCGGAGGACCCGCCTCGCTGCTCAAGGTCTCAGCAAATGCGGGTTTCGCCAGCCGAAAAGCAGTCGCCTTAAGAGAGCGAGAATCGTCGGAAGTGAGCTTCCCGCACTCCAGTTCGCCCTGACAGCAACAGGAGTCTAGGGAAGTTGACATACTCAGACAGGCTCAGATAAGAACTCGACAATGCAGGGACATCGCTATCAGTGGCTCAGCTCCGAATGCACGAGTTGAGCGGCGGCAGTCTTTGAAAGAGAAGGCGATAATGTTGGGAAGACTCCTCGAGCCTTCTCTAAATCGATTTAAGAGGAGTAACTTCGCTCGAAAAGCCGGCCATAAAATTGCAAAGGGTGGTGAAGGGGCTACACCATCGGGCGCTCGGGCGCTTCGTGTGACGTGAAAAATGAGTACTGAAGCCCTAAGGGAGGTACCGCAGCCATGCGCTCCCTCCGCTGTCTAAAATGCTAGTATGACGGGAGTCTCGGCAGCTCACCCGTCGTCTCAAAAACACTAGATAAAGGCTGGCACGTATACGCCACGTTTATGGATGATTGCAGCGGTTCATATGGCTGCCACTGTACGAAACCAATGACGAGTCTTCCACTGCTCCCGCAGGCTGGGAAAAAGGTAGAATCCGGCTGGTAGTCGATCATTTTATTTTATAAAGCATGCATGTATGTTCCCCCTGAAAAGCAAACATAGCCTAAAAATTCCTTACACTATGCATCGACACCAATGTTTCTGAGTTGAAAGTACTATCTACCAACAGCTTGTGCCTCAGAATGATTGAAAATGGCAGAGCTGTTTTGGCCCAGTGGTTAAGGTGCTCGCCCTGACCAAGGTCTGGCCGAGGTCTTGAGCTCAAGCCCTGTGGCATATGTGAAGCGCATGAGTAGAGATTAATTTCTCTTGGAGTGTTATACAAATAAACTATTTCATTTATTTTTTTTATCATTCACTACAAATGTCGTGTGCTCGGACACCAATACATTTGATATTTACCCATTTTCAAAGAAAAAAGGACACACTCACAATTGCTGGTTCACATTTAGTCGGGTAAAACATCATATAATTACCAAGTAATGTATATTCTATACTTTATACGATTAGAGAAAAATGATAATGCAAGATTTAGAAGTATACTTCGAGATTTATAGTTCAACTGTCGCCTTGCCCTTCTGCATAAGTCTCGCTTTTTCCCTAAGTTTGTCAAGACCAGCATGAAGGATATGAGCTCAGAAGGACCTAATATACCGTTATTCCCTAGTTTTTCACTGGAATTTCCATCTGCTTTATATAGTTTTTCCGCCTTTTGATAAACCAGAAAGCCGCGATCGACTACGATGAAGCTACTGGAAGACGCTTTCTCCGCAGTAAGATTCCTGGGGAATTCGTTGCACTGTGCAGTGTTGGCATTAGCACCATCCACGGAGAGTCCAACAGCAGCTTCGAATTAAAATATCGGCTCCCAACAGCGAAGTCGGTCTGCTTCGGCCAGTCCCGCCTGTGAACGTGTGCATGGAGGTGCTCATTATTCTAAAGGTAGGGATCGCCGAGGAAGTTGGTACAACCACCTGGTGGAAGATCCGCCACTGTCATCGTTTCGACGTCTCCAATGACCTCGCAGAGCCGAGTGCATCATACCACAAGGCACCCAGTCAGGTCTCGTCACTTATTTCTATACTCACTGAGGTGCGTCAAGTGAGCCCGAGGAAGAAATAAAACGCGTTCCCTTATATGGACCGGCACGACTTTGAGACTCGTGGATGAGCTGGCGTGTAAGCCGAAATCACATACAAACTCGATTCCGAGCCGCACGGGACAAGCGAGCGGTATTTCCACGCACATCTATCCGAGCAGCTCTCTCGTGTCAGCGAAGCGATTTGATTTGACACTGTTAGACCACTAATTAAGAAAGCAAAACTAGGCCAAGAGATCTTGACCAGCTTCCTCCCGTCTCGCTTCTAACGCTTCTATCAAAACAACTTGAATGAGTTGTGACGGATAAGCTGAACTCTTAAATTGACCTCTCAAACTTAGCATTAAAGTTCCAGTCTGGGTTTAGAGCTAATCACTCCACAGAGTCAACATCGCTTTGGGTGTACAACGACCTTCTCAGGAATTCAGTCTTGGGTCAAGTCTCTCTGTTTTGCTTGATCTTTTTTGCAGCGTTTTATACAACTAATCACCAAGTCCTTCTCGAGCACCTCTCATCTCGTCTGGGCATCACTGGCACTGCACTGCAATGAATCAGGTGCTATCTAAGTGGGGGACTCCAGAGTATTGATGTGAACGAGCAAAGGTCATCCTATGAACGACTGAAGTACCAGGTACCTCAGGACTCTGAGCTCGGTCCGTTTTTTTACAGTTTATACTCTCCCTCTTGCCGATTTGATTGCCAAACACAACCTAGGCTTTCACTTCTATGCAGATGACACTCATTTGTACCTTTTCTTGGCTCCCTCCTCTCCTTCCAGCAAATTCTCCTACGAATTCTCTAAACTCCCTTGCTGCATAAATTACTGACATTTGCAAATGGATGCCAGCAAACTGTCTAAAATTAAATGCCAATAGCCAACACACTTGTTAAGAACAAATCAAGTGACTCTGAAACGGGGAAGATCGCTTAAAATCGGCGTCATGAGCATATTTCTTATTCCATCTGGACGAATTCCAGCTGCCTGTTCCAAAGTGGTTGACCACGTCGGCTCCACAGTCAATTCTGCCTTTTTTCGGCGTCGTAGCATTGCTAAAATCCTGGCTTGCTTTGACAGAGATGCTACATCAAAATTGGTCCACGCATTTTTTTATAGCTCATCTCGACTTCTGTAACTCAGAGCGTAATGGTCGAACGGCCTGTGCAATCAGGCGCTTACTGTCGTGAGCGTCGCAGTTGTCAATAGCATCACTTCTCTCCGACCTTCGCTAACCTCCAATCAAGCAGATGATCGACTTCAAGGTTTTGGTGCTTATTTTTAGGTCCCTTCATTCTCTGGCTCTAGCTTCTCTTTCAGAACTACTCCATGCCAGGCCAAGCAGTGTGCCACTCGCTTTTCTGCCTCAAATCGTTTAGCTATACCTTTTTCGAACCTCAAATCCTTTGGAGACCTCGCTTTAGGGTCGTTTGCTCCCAAACCTTGGAACTCGCTTCCGACTGGTGTCACAATGACATCCCTACTTGACGACATTTTAAAAGAACCTTAAGACACAACTGGACATTGTGATATCCTATTACAGCGATATCCTATTTCATGGGCCTTAATCACTTTTCGCAGAGGTTGAGTATAAATGGAGAACAGCAACGGACCAAGGATGGACCCTTGAGGGACTCCATCGGTGACTGGTCTGGTGGATGAGACCTGACCCCCACACTACACGGACTGAACAAGATCAAACAAGTACGGTTTAAACAAGAACTAAACTAAACTGATTGGCTTAAGGCTCCTGTATTTATGCCACTATATTACCGCAATGTATTATTAAAAAGATGCTAATATCTGTAATGTATTATTCATGCATGGAATAATTGGTCCTGTATACGTATACCGTGCCTCAATGAATTCATCTCGCGATCAATACTGAATCCATATGCATCGAATACAGAACCCTTTTGCATTTTATATTTATTTCATCTGAATTTGATTACTGTATAATTTATTATTTTTATTACCTAATAAAAATGTATTTACAATTTAGGAATTTTTCCACTGACCACCAGACTTGTAGCTATAGCTATATGTGCAAAGTTCTGGACAATAGGAAAATTTCAAATTTACCTTTGACCTGCTCACGAGAGTAATTTTTGCGTAAAGTAATGGCCATTTTCAATTCTTTTGGGGGGACAAGCTATCGAGTAATGACGCTTGTGTCACGGCTGAGAGAAACAGGTACAATAAAAAATGTTACAGGGCGCTGTCTATCTATTTGTTGATACGTTGTTTCGGTCTGGAAAACACTGCCGAAAAGTCACATATCACCGCCGCCGTCCTGCGGTATGAGCGAAGTATGGTATTAGCTCTGGTCATGCTGACCGCTCTGGCCTCGTGATGGACATGTTGTCTCCACAGACTGTAGAGGGATGCCACGATCTCCGCGCCTCCAGCCACCAGCTCTCTGCACCTCTCTTTCTTTCTCAGGGCTGGGAACTCATTTCTTCCCCCCTCAGTCGAGTATTAAATTACACACAAGTGTTGAGACTCCCGGATATTCTCAGCCGGAAGCGTGCTTGAAAATGCAAAATGAGCGGCGACGGTATCGGAGCGACATGACAAAAAATCATCCACGTTCCGAACTACGCTTAGCTGTACAGAGCTGCGTCACGTGCGATTGGCTACTCGATTACTACCAGGCCGCCGTGGTGCTGCGCCGTGGTGCCGCTAGACCTGGCGACGGCCTCAAGGCCCAGCAGAAGATGCTGAATAAAGGCGCACAGAGAAGTGACGGCTGTTCGCAAGCGGCGCTGCTTTCGCGGACGCGATAATGTGACTGTCGCGTACGCAACGTAATCGCCTAAGCTGTATGGCAAGCCAACGGTACGGGTGTCAGCGAAAGAAAGGTCTGCTCTGGCAGAACCATTCTTTGCAGTGACAGCAGTCACTGACTTGAAGAACGCTAAAATTTAATTATCGCCTAGCCGCCCACAGCCACTTTTGCAGCAGTAAGACGCCCCACAGTTGGTGCAGCACTTGGCCGCTAGTTTGGTCTGCTGTGAACGTCACGGATGCCACAGACTTGCACCACTTCTTGCCAATCTGTAGCTTACACCGGCTGCCCCGCGAGCAAGGGGGCTTCGACTTCGAGGACCCGTCACTCGCTCGCGGCACGCTTCACTCTCTTGCTCCGTCCAAGCTGTCTGAATGGCTTCCGAATCAGGCGGCCCGCTCCCGACGCCGCAGCCACTGCCGCTCGCTATTCTGACTCACTGGGTCATAAATGTAACTGTTATTTCCTTAGAAATTATACCAGGCTGCTTGCCTGCACTACCTCTGATAAGTTAGTAGCATCACGATTGCTACACTTAAAAATACCGCTATGCCGGTGCTATGGAAGCTCACTAATCGCAAAAAACAAATAACTAAATAATGCACATCCCTCCTCATCAACACCATACAGTTTTCGGAAAAACACCGCTAATTTTTACGCCAGTTTTTGTTAAGCAAACATTGAGGTGATACGGCAAAATACTGCCCGGACGGTACCCAACAGAACTGTCCGAGATGGCCACTACATCGAGATGAAGTTCAGTTCAGGAAATACGGAATGCCGATCCTAACTGCGTACGGTAGCTCAAGCACACGTGGTCTGGGTTGGCTCGGCTCGGCTTTTAGCATCCCTTTAGTTAGCTCATGTCGGAGGAGAGCTGGAGCGGGCTGTTTTGCAGCTGTCCTAAAAAGTCTCGCCATTAAAAAAATGCCAGTCTGTGAATGAACAACAAACATATACCCTCTGTGTACTTCGTAATGCACAAACATCTGCTACTGTACAGAAGGTGTCGGTTGCGCCCTGGAGAAGTGCCGGCGTTCATGGAAACAGCCCACGGCTATGATTTTGCGGGGCAGGGCAAGTTATTCTGTAGCCTTGCAAAAAAAACACTAGATGACAAAGAATATCAGTATAGAGCAAGTAATAAGATGTGGAAACTTTTGAGCTTAGCTGCAGAAAGCTAGTGGAGTGAACTCGGGGTAACGCGACACTTCCTTTAGTGATGTTATCGAGTCACCAGACAACGGCAGCCGGGCTTAACTGATATTTCACGTATCGGAATTAAATTTGAAATGCGTCATCAAACGTCATCAAACGTCCTGGAGCTTTATGTTCCGTAATTGTGGGCACATAGACCCATTTGTATCAAACCGAAATCAAAAATATTAAAGAATAGGGTAAAAAAAGCGGAGATGAACTCACATACAAAGTTTTACTCCGAAAGGTGAAAGATTAGCTGTTATTTAATTTACAAGGCACCTACCAACCTTGGAAATGAAGCTGTATAAAAGTCACAAGTATGCACCTCAACAAGCTTTAAGCATCTATAGCGATCTACCAAGGTTCGACAAGTTGGGATACAAGTCGCATATGATGCAGAGATCGGCAAATCTTCTATTTGTAGATTTTTTGCTTTCGTTTTACATCCGGGTTAGGCGTGGTTTGCATAACGAATTTTTCTTTCATGCGGAAGTCGTCAGAACTTCCGATCCCAGTTCTAACATATTTGTCTTTCGAAAGGTACTATAAAGACATATTCGATTGTAGGATAAATGTTATAGATATTTTCTTGAATTTCCCCCTCAAGAGCTACCGAGTGCTTCCCGGTAGGTACCTTGATCTTTTGACAGTTCTCGGCGCTCCACTCAGTAAACGCGGTGTAAATGTGCATCGACATAAGCCGCTGAGTCAACCGCACCTGAGTCCCCACGTTACAGCAGCACGAGCCCGGCAAGCTCCGTAGAAGGCTTTTGCTAGCTATGCATATTTTTTATCCGAATGTTGCTTCGCAGCGTTACTTCGACCACTGGGAAAGAGATAGGGAGGGAGAGAGAGAGAGAGAGAGAGAGAGAGAGAGAGAGAGAGAGAGAGAGAGAGAGAGAGAGAGAGAGAGAGACGCAAGGTTGAACTGCGGTCGGACTCACCGAGTTACAGCGTCTCGAGCCACTCCCTGCCCCCAGACCTCAGGCGAGGTATATTGCAGCTAATGGTTCCGAGTTTGGCATGGCGTCGCGCCGGGAAACTTCGGGCACTAGCTTGACTCTAGCTCGGCATGCCGTGGCAGACGTAGCTACGGTACAAGGTTGGGTGGATATCGCGAGAGGCGAGCACTTAACTAAAGCCTGGTTTAGACGGTGAGTCTTGCTTTCTACCAACTCGAGTGTTCGGTGTAAACGTCGCCAATAGCGCGGGAGGTGGTTCAGACTTAAGGGGAGACTCGACGAAGACTCAGTAGCCACACTCGGTTCTACTTTTTCAGCCAAGACTCAGCAGGTAACCACGCCTACTGCGTTGCTTAGCAAGAAATGGCGGACGACTTTACCAGCGAAATCGTCGGTGCGTTCCTAGCGAGTCCCTGTTTATGGGACACACTGAGTTCGGGGTATATGAATCAGATTTTGAGGCGGCGAGCGATAAAGACTATAGCGGACAGGTTTCATTCTACCGGTAATTCCGTTAGAAAAGCCTGGCCGTAGAGAAACGCTATTGCCATCCCAAGAACGCTCCGTGGGCGGAGCGAGTAGAAAGCCAGACTTAGAGCAAGACTACTGTCTAAAACTCCTACAAACTAGAAGACTGTAGTTAGACTCTAGTTGGTAGGAAGCAAGACTCACCGTCTAAATCAGGCTTAAGACAGGAGCGGCCGGCGTCGCTGGTGTGCATACGGCGTAGTCAGCCAGTGCGCTAGTTGGTGCGTGCCTCGATCGGAAAAGCGTTCATATTTTTATAGCGCAACGGAATGAGACGGCTGCTCACTGCAGTGGAACAAGAATAAGACGATGAGCAAGCAGTAAATGATCTCTCTCCGCAGGCTTGCAAACTAGCCGCGGTAGCAATGCTGCGTGAGTCATAACTAACTACACTACGCCGGGGGATACGCAGCTCGAGGCGGTGAGCCGTAATGGCTCACTAGGTAAGGCGGTTGCTTTTCACGACCTCGGCCCCGAGGTCGTGGGCTCGAATCCTGCAGTGGGCGACCCTGTATCGGCACTGCAAGATGTGGTGATAGCCGTAAAAGCTCTTCTGTCGCTATACAAAAGAGGCTGTTAAATCAGCTAGCACTTATTTATTTATTTAGGAGAGGCGCCGGGGGCGCTGAGAAGAGCGGCCTTCTTTCTCTCTCCCCTTCCTCCCCCATCGCTGCTAAACTGGCTGCCGCCGCCGCAGCGGGCTGCCGCACTCCGGCAGGCGGTGAACGCGGGAAGTTGACCCCCATGACCCCCATCCGGCCGCGAACCCGAGGTTAAGGTTTCTACTGTTGTTTAAACCTCGGCTGTCCGGAGCGCTTCACGCTCGTTGGGCAGCGATAAAAAAGGCGAAGCGACGCGTCGCGGCGCAGCGCTTCGCTTCGCTGCCGCACCGTACTAGCTTCGCCGAACAGCCACCGTCGAGCGAAAAATGACGAAATAGCGAACGGGAACGTGAACACGACCATGCCCATGTCGGCGATGTTGAGTGCCAGCATGAAGTGCTCGACGGGCTTGAGCTTGATTCTTTGCCGACCGAGCGCCGAATAGATGCTCAGTGAATTGATTGCCAAGCTGAAAATCCCTACACAAAAAACGTCATCCTCGTCGTCAAGCAGCGGTGGCAGCCGCGAGGAGCGGCGACGAACGTGTATTCAATTGCAACAGCTCGCAGAGCGTACCTAGTATTGTCGCACGCCGCATATCCGGTCGAATGACTGCGACCCGCGCATGCGCATATATATATATATATATATATACATATATATATATATATCGCGCCGGCAAAAGAGGGACTGGGGGCGGCTGCGGCGGCGGCGGCTAATCGGTCTCGGCGAGCGACCGACGAGCCCGATACGTCGCCCGCCGCCGCCGCCCGCCGCCGCCGCCGCTGCGCCTTTCTTCCTTTATTTAACCGCCGTGCACTTCGCCGCCTTCAGGTCGCAGTCTCGCGGCCCGGGCTCAAAGCGCTCACTCATCGACCGCCTCGCTATTGGCGACCTGACGCGGCGGCGGCGGCGCGTCTCTTGAATTTTCGTCGTTCGTCGCTGTCGACGCGCTAGGCGCAGAGCCGCGGTCGCTGGCTGGCCGCACCGTCGCCTCGCCTCGAGCCGTCACCGGCGCGACTGCCGCTGTCGCTCGAGCCACACACGCGCGCGCCGCGCCCGCAGGCTCGGCGTCGGCCATTTTGGCTAGACGGGCGAAGTGGCGAGCGAGAGAGATAGTGTGCAGGCAGCATCTGCTCGCTCAAACCCCTGAGCACCGACTACCCGCGCGCCGACCGCCAGGCAGGATAAGTGACTCCGGGAAGCGTAATGGCGTCGAACGTGAGCTGCTCGCTCAGCGCGCTACAACTTATCAAGCAAGACATGCCTTGGAACGACGACGGCGGTGCACTACCTCGACGACGTCTGCTGCTGTACGTTTAAGGAAGAAAGCATGCAACGAGCAATGAGATCGTCGTCGCATGGTTTCAATCTACGCGTAGCCACAGGCTCACGTGTCGAATAAAAGACAGCGACTTTCGATGTATTTATAACTGGCGGCAGGGCTTTCCTTCTATCTGAAAGTTCTGGCTACGCCACTGGCTGAAGATCGTTCGGCATGGGAACCAGCGGTAAGCGGTAGCAGCAGACCAGGTGCCATTCCCTTTGCGTTGCATAATGAGCTCCCCAACCAGCCCACCCGTCCAGCCTCACTTTCGATTCTGGATCGCATCTTTAAACCGCGAGACTTTTATTGCTCCTAAGCCAGATGTCGCTGCCTAAGCCAAATGTCGGCGCCTCAACATTACATAAAATTACATGCTATCCTAGTAACCCAGAAAGTCGAATGCCTGTGCCTCAAAATGGGCCGGCCAGAACACCCCCTGTAGCCTCTGCAAGGAATGGGCATTCGGCTAGCAAAATGAGTGATCGCTGGATGGCAGTGTCAGCTTCACAATTGAACGTACCCATTTTCAGCTACGCAATACTGAATGACTTCCGGCCTGCTTAGATGAGATTACCGCAGCGAAGTTAGTCCGTGCATTTGGGACAAACCGGCATTTCAACTTCGGCAATTCTCCGTGCAGGTCCCCCGGCTGTGCACTAAGACGCTTACGCAGTTGGTGCGAAACTCTTCAGCTAGGGCTGGTTGTCGTACATGTCGGAGCTGCCACGTCACATCTCTTCTCGCCGACTAGCACTGGCTAACATCAAGTGGCTTATTCGCATTGATTCTGTCTGTCACTTTTAGGCCTTTCTATGGTGCCGGCGTACCTATCTGAGATACTTCTAAACCAGGTTTCACATCCTGCTACCACCTCTTCTGACAAGAGTCGTTTAACTTTGCATGCAACTAAGCTCAAATCCTTTACAACCGTGCCTTCAGTGCATATGCTCCAAAAGCCTAGAATTCTCCCTCCCCCACGGGAAGCCGCTCAGTTTGCGAACGAGTGAAGCTCGTCGCTAACGGCGACTGACGGTAGAGCAGACGCAGCGAGATGTTGCGACGACTTAACTACCTCGTAGCCACAGCCGCTCGCGGTTCGCGGGACAAGCCGGCGGCGGCGGCCTGCTGGGGAACGCAGCGGCCTGCTGCTGAGGGGACTCACTTGGCCTGCTGGGACACGCACGGCCTGCTGCTTCTGGATGATGCGCCAGGTCTTCGGTTGTCGCGGTTTGCTTTTAATTTAAAAAGCTCTCCGGCCACAATGTACGAATTTTAAGCCCGTAATAATAATACGAAGCTTGGCTTGACACAGAATTTATGGCCAAATACTGCGGTCATTTTTATCCGCAAGGAACTACTAGATATTGGTAAAGCGAGGCGTTTCTAATTTTAAGACAGAATAATCTGAGGGCATCTGCTCTGGGAACTGGGTGCCAAAAATGTTTAGTTTGAGTGGGAAAAAACGATCGAATAACCTCTAGGTTAGCCGTCCAGGGCTCTCGGTATTAAACTACCGAGACAAAAGCTCCATAGCATCCAATCCAGCGCTTAGCAGATCTGCGACGACGAGGAACCGGATCCGTCAAACAGCCACCGTCGAGCGAAAAACGAAGCGATGGCGAACGGAAACGTGAACACGACCATGCCAATGTCGGTGACGTTGAGCCACAGCACGAAGTGCTCGGCGGGCTTGAGCTGGAGTCGCCGTCGACCGAGCGCCGAGGAGGTGCTCAGCGAGTTGATTGCCAAGCTGCAAACTCCTAGAAAGAGGAGCGGTCGCAAAACCGGAAGCGAAGATCCGGAGTGGCCGCTTCGGGGGCTCGAATGGCGCCTGCGACTCATCTACTCTGACTCGTCAGGTTTCGTAGCGTCAACTAGCGTGAGCGTCTTCGGGCCGAAGTCAACCACCTGTCGCCCTAGGTGCAAGAGACGCACTGCGGCCGCACGGCGGCTCGTATAGAATAGGCAAGGTCGAGGTATGGCTATCGCCTCCAAATGGCCCAGTACCCATGGAACACATTCTCAGGCTACACCCGTGCGGTCGCAAATTAAGCCGCCATCTGCCGCCGCCATCGCAGTCTTTGCAGCCTGTTGGCAGCCCGTCGACTCCTGCGTGCATGCATCCCAATGCATCACCAACTGCTAGGGGCTGCTCGGAAAGCTGCCAAGAAGCTCGTGGTGAACGCCTGGTGTAAGGCACCGGTCTGGTCACGGGTTATATAATTCTTATATAATCAATTTCTATAGCGCCCAAAGAAAACTTAATCTCGGAAAAAGCCGGAAGCGCCGCGCCGGTTGCTGCACCTCTTGGAGGGAGCTGTTTCGCAAGAGCTGTCACGAGAGACGGCGAATCGAAGGAGCGGACGAACGAATCTCATCGGCGCGCCGGAAGCTCACCTATGGCTGTTAGGTACGATCCGAGAATGGTGCTGACGGCGGGACTGAGTCGGGACGAGAACCTCACTGCATCGCTCCGCTCGCTCGGCCACTGAGCGGCTGGGAGAAAAGGGACTGTGAGATTCGCTGCAACCGCGACGACTGCATCGTTCGCCGAGTCGTCCGGAAGCTCCACCGAGGCTTCGGCGGCGGCGGCCGCCATCTTCATCGTCTTCGCGCCTGGCGGTGCTCAGCGCTCAAAGGCAGGCGAGCTCTGACCGAAGAAGCTGGAGCAGCCGAGTCAGTGCAGCCGCAGAACGCCACGGTCGAGAGACGAGTCACCGCCGCGGCCCTTAATTAGAGCAAGACGAGCCTACGGCTGGTGAGCTGTGCGACTTGGATCTCTAGTCACTCCGCCACTGCTCCGCTCAGCCCGCGGTTCCTTGACCGCGGGCGGAGCGAGCGGCCGAGGCGAGGCCTCGGTGGTGAGGTAACTGTACCCGTCTGGTGAGCCGCTCACCCGCCCGGCGGCGGCGCGCGGCTCTCCGACCTGGCACCTCGCTCCTTCCCCCGGAAGCGCGCGCGCCGCGCTCACGCGAAAGGGCGCCAAGACTCGGGACTCCGAAAAGTAGGCCGAGCGCTGCTTGCACCGCCGCGTGCTCCGAACATTAGCCAATCGCTACCTGCACCGGCCGGTCATCACCACCCCCCCCCCGTCCCAACAGTGCTACCGGCATTTCGTGCATACCGTGCATTCCGGCCGCCATCTGGACGACCGCGTGCTGCCCGACCGACCTGCCGCTCTCCGCCGGGAACTAGAACTTTTCCAACTACTATGTCAGCCAGTAGCCTCGTTCCTCCGCTGGCCGCTTCGCTCCCAGCGGACGCTCTTGGCGCAGTGGCGCCTGGCGGTGCTCAGCACTCAAAGGCAGGCGAGCTTTGACCGAAGAAGCGTGAGCAGCCGAGTCAGTGCAGCCGCAGAACGCCACGGTCGAGAGACGAGTCACCGCCGCGGCCCTTTCGAATGGCGGCGACGTTCGGGGTCTGGCGACTAGCCCTGAAAAAGGCGATTTTAAATCAACTGCTGCCCCCGGGTGCAGGTGTCTTTGGCGGTCCTGGCCGAAGATAGATGATAGAGACAGCGCAGTCTCCGTCGCCATAGGCACTTGGGTTGTTCGCGCTCGGGCTCCCAAACATAAGACATTATTCGAAAATAATAATAAGACATTTGGATAGAAATCAGAGAAATAAATGAGTTTAACCCATAACATGGTTACGTTAAAATTCAAATTACCCAGACTTGAAAGATTCGGATGACCTGACGTCTTTGATAATGATACGAGGGAGCCATCGGAAGCTCTTCCGGAAGATGTGCATTAGAGATGCGATTGTGGGCCGCACGAGGCGGTGCGGGGTAATTTGTCTTGGGTAAAGGCGACCTTGCCGCCGTTTGGCCTTCAGCCTCGAGCCAGAGGAGAGGACGACTCGAAGACTCGGCAAACACTACATGCAACAATTTTGAAAACAAATGTCTTAGATATTTCCCAAATAGTTATGTACACGTTACCTAATTATTAAAAGTATTTAATTTAAAAAAAAAATAGAAATTCATTGCAGCTCTATTGAAACTTAGGAGGGAGAAGCAAGTAATTAGCGAATGAGTTCGATGACTTGACGATGCTGCTTTACCAGAAAATATTTTGATTTACGTCCATTGAAGAGTATATGTTACCACCGCTCCCTGCCCCCTAGACTAGGCTAACGTTGATAGCTTTAGTGATGGCGGACGTTCGTGCCGATTGGGAGCCCCTCGATGGCGCGGCTGTGTGGATAGTTCCCTCTGCCATGCTAGAGGACGAACGCATCTCGAAATGTGTGCGCGACGGCGCCTGCACAGAGATTGCAGCATTCGGCAGCAACAGCCGCGAAACTCCGAACCTTTAACCAGCTGCTGCAGGATCAGAGCAGGAGCTTGCGCTTCTGGTGTATTCTGGTGCATTCTGGTTCATAGCTGGATATGTAGGATGTTGAATGGTGAATTTATGTTCCACCTACTTTAAATGCAACTAATAGTGGGCTATTTTTAACTCAAGGGATAGAGCATTTGACAAATATGACTGAACACCAACATTCTCGAGTCATTGGGGAACGAAGAGGGAATTGAAGTGAGAAAAGTATTTCAAAGCGGAAGTAGACATGTGTGACCATGATTTCAATGCGGACTGTATCAGGGGCAGCTAAATCGTGTCTATTCGCGGTACTAATATGCCTTTAAGTTGACGATACCATGCTGTTTTTACGAAATAAATATCAAGTTGCTGAAATCGACTAACTGTAATACTATAACCGACACCGTACCAACAGGCTCTTCTTTTATACCCAGAGGTTAAAGAAAAAGTGGCCGTAAGCCGTTATTGCTTGCTCTTCCCTCAAATTGTAAGCCGTTTGCAGTCTTCAGTAAGCAGTCTTTTTAATCATTTGTATTTCGTCCTTTCAACAGTAAGCTGTCGATTGTAGCTGTAATATTTTGCTCGGCACCAAGTCTTCCTTTACTTTGATTTTCTTATCTCCTTTCGATATTATGTGTTCCAGAAATCATCCCTTCCGGACTAGATGATTTTGGCGTTTATTTTAATGACCTAACCGATAATTTATGTCCTAAACTTCGTAAATTGGCTTATTCATTTCTACTCGTGGCTTATGCACGTGGCCCTGCTCAAAGTAAAAGGTCACACTCTTGATCAAATATTCTCCTTAAATTGTATGCTTTCAACTCTTAGTATTGACGTCCGGCTCTAATCTCTGTGCAGAATCCGCCCTCTTTGGAATGAAAAATCATCTGTCTCATTTGTTGTTGATGCTTTCCTCTAAAAAATATACTCTTCACACCTTCTGTCCGATTATTCACTCGACCTGCCCTCACTTGTGGAATCCACAGGACACTTGTCCGGATGAGTTTGCTCTGCTGACTAGCCACTATCTATGTACGCTCTCTCATAGATACTTCGTCAATTATTGCAGGCCTTAAACTAGCCATAGTGACCAAGCGCAAGCTTGAAAGCGAAACCGAAAATGAGATACTGCCATGCACGGGGTATTTAAGATTTACAAGCCATACTAACCGAGGTTAAGTATAGCTTCTTTAAGATCCTGGTTGAATGGCAGATTCACAATCTAAAACTTTGCCGATGTCACTACATCAACAGACGTCTCATCCCCAAGTTAAACAGTTAAGATTGTCCGATTCAAAAGCTTCATTCATATAGCTGGCCTCAGAGTCTCAGAGTCTCCGCTCGAAGCGGGCAACGAAGAATTTCGCTTCTACAATACTCAAACCTACTACCTAATACGTGAAATTCGAGCAACTTACCCAACGCTAAGACCTATGAGTACAGATCTATTGGACTCTTTAACAACAGTATTAAAGAGACCACCAGTATTCTAGTTTACCAAAAACGCGCTTTCAGAATTGACCAAGCTGACCTCATCCCTAAATTCATCTCCCAGCTGGAAAAGACTACGAGTCCTCCCGACCCGTGCCTACTGTCTTCTTTTGGGTGTCTTAATTGTCTGCTTTTTAGTTAATAAAATAAATATATACTTAAAGTCTGTACTTGTCCCTGCATCATTACAAGTAATCGTCATAAGGCTGCTAATTAGGAAGTCAACAGTAGATCTGAAAAGATAAAAAATTCCCGTACACTTTTCCTCCTGCCGTTATTATCAAAGATTCAGTAACTACTTGCATAGCAGAAAACCTGTTACTCTATAAAATATTAAACCTAGCAAGTCACTTTATGTAAGGTTTTAAACATTATAACTCTACTAATCAGAACTGCTGCGAATGCAAGATATAATTTTTAGGTATAATCTCATGCCATTTCTGCTGGATGTGTTGGCGGCTTTTATTCTCATCGATTATAAAGTCAGTATTGAGCGCTTGTTATCTCGTCAGGGAATCACTAGCGGTAATCTACATTAGTTTTTCATAACTCAGTAAGAGATTTCAGAGCTTAGAGACCGCGTGCATGTCCAGGCATCCAGTGAGCCGTTAGTATCACATGGAACTAGGCTTTCATTTCTATGCAGACGACACGCAGCTGCACTTGTGCTATGATCCCTCCCAGCCTTCCAGCGTTTCAAACTCTCTCCCTTGCAGCATGCATTGCTAACTTTCGCACTTGGATGGCGAACAACTTTAAATTCTCAAATAAATGACAATTAAACCAACTCACTTGCTACGGTCAAAAGTAGTACTTCTCATACATGGGAAAACACTTGGCACTAATTGGCCTCGGCCACAGCACATCTCCTGTGGCATCAGCAAGAAACTGGGTGTCCTGCTCCAAAGAGAACTTTCAATAGACAACCATATCTGCTACAAGGTTCAGTATGCCTACTTTCAGCTGAGTCACATTACAAAATTCAGGCCTGCTTAGACTGTGACACCAAATCAAAGTTTGTCCACGTATGTTTGACATTCCCTCTGGACATATGCAAAACACACAGGTTGTGCATTTGTGCAACTCACAACCCACAGCCTCGCTGGTCTCTGCAGTAAGGCGCCTGAGGCGTTGGTGAGCAACTCTGCAGCTGGGGTCGCTTCTCATAAACGTTGGGAAATTGCAATGCATTGCACCACTTTCCACCGACATGCACTGCCTTTCGATCAAGCACCGTTTCGACTTTTAGGTCTTTTCCCTCACTTTTAGGTCCCTCCTCTCTCGCTCTATTCAGTCGAGCTTATTCTTCCTGTCACGAGTTCTCTCCCGACTGACTCCGCGACTGACCTATTGACGTGATGACATTCAAAAAGAAGCTAAACGCGCACCTGCTCTTAACAGCACTTGCTTGAGTTTGCATTAATTCTCCTTTGTGCGCTTACTGCTGACCCTGTGGCTGCTATCTCAAACTCTGCAGACACGCTTTTTATACAGAAAAGGTGAAGTGCTAAGAAAGAGATTTAGTAGTCCTAGGGGTCTTCGCAGATGTCTCGTTATTATTTTAAAACTGCTTCCTGTCTGTGCGTGCTCGCCGCTAGGCGAACAATGTTGGGTCTCGCCGCTCAAAACAGTGAAATCGGGAACAGTATAGGCCCAGCGCCTTAGCCCAATAGCAAGGCGCTCCTATTTCGTGATATAACTTAAGGGTTTTAAGATTTGCAGCGGTCACTTCTTTATTATAAGCTCTCAGCGGGCTGGAAGCTGAGAATGTAATGTACTATATTCCCGTCTGCCACGCCACAAAGCCACAGAGACTAGATGGATGTTACACAGGAGAGCTTTCAATAGCTCACTCTAAGCCTAAGCGGCTTTCGTTACGGTAAGGGCTCTTCTGCCGCTAAAAGGCGTTTCGGAGACGGCGGAATAAGGTATATTCACTTTCCTAGTCAGTTGAGATGATACTGCCCGCGGTGGCTTGACCGAATTTAGCGCACGTTTACACCGCATTGCAAGTCGTCGCTTTCGGTAGGTAATGGCGGCCAGCAGCGGTTCGCTGGTAAAGTAGTCGCGGCTTCGCTCATCCTAGTGGCTCCCTCTGCAGTTCAGTCGGTACTTGCGTCGGCTTTAAATTGAGCACGACGAGCCTACGGCTGGTGAGCGGCGCGACTTGGATCTCTAGTCACTCCGCCGCCGCCGCTCCGCTTCGCTCGCGGTCCCTTGACCGCGGGCGGAGCGAGCGGCCGAGGCGAGGCCTCGGTGGTGAGGTAACTGTACCCGTCTGGTGAGCCGCTCACCCGCCCGGCGGCGGCGCGCGGCTCTCCGACCTGGCACCTCGCTCCTTCCCCCGGAAGCGCGCGCGCCGCGCTCACGCGAAAGGGCGCCAAGACTCGGGACTCCGAAAAGTAGGCCGAGCGCTGCTTGCACCGCCGCGTGCTCCGAACATTAGCCAATCGCTACCTGCACCGGCCGGTCATCACCACCCCCCCTGTCCCAACAGTGCTACCGGCATTTCGTGCATACCGTGCATTCCGGCCGCCATCTGGACGACCGCGTGCTGCCCGACCGACCTGCCGCTCTCCACCGGGAACTAGAACTTTTCCAACTACTATGTCAGCCAGTAGCCTCGTTCCTCCGCTGGCCGCTTCGCTCCCAGCGGACGCTCTTGGCGCAGTTGAGTCGTCGAGGACGCCGTCTGCTTGCGCAGCCGCAGCCGCGGCCGCCATTGCGGCTGCTGCTGTAGAAGAAGTGCGACGATCTCGCTCTTCTCGCTAGTGCCACTTGGCGCCCTCCTCGCAAACGGGCTCGACTTTGCTGGACACTGGACGCCGCCGCCGGCTGGACTACTCACCCGGCTACTCGTCGGCCAATTATCGCTCGCTCCGCGGCCGCGGACCTCGCGAGGTTCTTCTTCTTCTTCGTCGTCGTCGTCATCGACCTACTTTCTGTGCGAGCAGGCTGCGACAAGGCGGCCGCAGGAGAAAATATTGGAAACAGCCCGAGCGACGACGACGACGCGCGCGCGCTGCCGATGCAGGCGCTGCCAACGTCCCAGGCTAGCGGGCAACCCGCTCGACGAAGCGCGATACTCCCGGCACGCTCTCTGCGAGCGCGCTCGTGCGCGAAATTATTCTGCCGGGGGCCGTCATGTGGCAGGGCTATTATTACCAGCGTGCCTAGGAAGGAATACGCTCGCGGTGGGCGCCCGGTGGCAATCGAAAGGTGAATTAAATGTCGCGTGGTTTAGCAGCTTCATTTCTATATAGCAGCAGAGAAGCATTGGCCGCTTTGACTCGCGCTTGCACTGATCAACAAAGAAAACAAAGCTGCTGGACAAAATGTGCTCGCCTCGCGCTTAAGTCGTAAAGCCGGCAATGCTACGTAGAAATATCGTCTACATTACTAATCATTCAGGACGCATCTTTTCCAGTCAGCTTTCCCTTTGCCCTAGTGACATTGTTTTTTATTCGATCTGATGCGCTTTGCGTGCGTGCTCATGAATGATTCAGTGCATGTTACTAGCCACTAGTCTCACTAACCGGTGGCCATGGGTGCATTCCTGTTTACTTTAGCATGCCGGCCTGAGTGTGATACTTGCATGCTCTTGAATGCTTGATAAAGTACATGTCACTAAACTTACGATACCGATTGTCTTGCAGTGAGTTATAAAACTCTTGAATAGAATTAAAATTCTTTTAGGGCATTACAAATTATCTTAGAGAGTTACATAAACGGCCTATTATTATTATTACTCGTTGGCCATACTGAATTGAACATTGATATAGCATGAATATTTATTTTTCCATTTCAAGTTCATATCTGCACGCTCTTATCAGAGTAATTTCTTAAGATTCGAGAATTTTAGTGTAATCGCTTGGCGATATTTTGGCTTGCATTCAACTAAATATTCGGGACTGTAAAGAGTTAGTTCATTTAAGCAATTTATTGTTGAGCCAATTTTAGGAGATGCTGTGATTAATAGTTTGCTTGTGGTTTAATACTGAATACATTTCTTTGCTGCATGTTTTGGTGCCTTGGAGTGGTAGCCTCATAATGTCAGTTGCAATGTTTGTGTACCGTGACGCAAGCGAGGCTTGTTCTCATATTTTGGCGCCTAACGATTAGACTTAACTAGCGGTAAGCAACGAGGTAGCCAGAAATCTTGTGGGGAGAGACTAAACTTGATCTCGCAATTGTTGAACAATCGTAGGAAAGAGCTGCATGCCACTCATGGGAGTATACCGACTGGAGCGAGGTCTTTTGGCCAGGTGACTCACCGGAGCGTGTAGTGGCTACGTCGTTGCTCGGGTACGATGAACAGACAGAAATTTATACCTGCGGCTCTGCTTAAAATCAGCGCCAAATAGCGGGCAGGGAGAGTAATTGAATGCTTAGCACAACCAAAATAGGTTTAGCGTGAAAGGGTATGTTTATTCTCTTGACGTCGATTGTGACAGTGATTTTCACCACGGATCGAGTATCGAGATGTGGGACAACACAAGTGTGGCTGCTGTAATAAATGCCACGTCTAATCAGCTTCCTTAATTAAATTTGGCGGTGGAGCATTTCCTACAGGCTACCTAAAGCCGTATTTACAGCGGCCGCTAATTACTTGCGTCTAGTACCCGCCCACTACTCGGTAAGTGGCGCCTGACAAATCAGTTCATTAAGCCGCAGTTTGTACACAGCCAAACTTGTGTTTGACCAACTAGACTAGCTTCATCTGATGTTCGTTGCATTCTTCCGAATGCACTTACTCCGATGATCTTACTTGTTCGTCAGAAGGTCGCACCAAAGTGAGACAAAGGAAAAAACAAAAGTTTATGACCTAACGACTGCCGCCTTGAACTGCTACGACACAAAACACAGCAGCAGGTGTCTGTTAGGCTAACGAGCTCCGGGCTTTATTTTGGCCCATTAAAGCGGCAGCTCTCTCTCTCTCTCTCTCTCTCTCTCTCTCTCTCTCTCTCTCTCTCTCTCTCTCTCTCTCTCTCTCCCCCTCTCTCTCTCTCTCTCTCTCTCTCTCTCTCTCTCTCTCTCTCTCTCTCTCTCTCTCTCTCTCTCTCTCTCTCTCTCTCTCTCTCTCTCTCTCTCTCTCTCTCTCTCTATCTCTCTCTCTCTCTTCCCAAGTTCCCAGGTGCTGGCGTCTCTAGCCCACGTATTTCGGCCCATCAGAGCGTTTTGCATAGCTCGAAGGTCAATGGAGCCTGATTTGTAGTCGCTACCAGAAAAGTGGCTTTTCAAGCAGCTCTGCCCCCCTGACCCCCGACCTCCGGGAAGCGAGACTGAGTAGCTCCGGCTTCTGCCTGCTTAGAGGCAAGTAGCTGCGCTGCAAACTTAGCGTGCACACTTAAATCAGTGAAATAAATAAATAAATAAAATTCATTTGTATAGCGCCCCAAGAGAACCTAATCACTATTCAGGCGCTTCACATATGCCTCGGGGCTCGAGCCCACGACCTCAGTCAAACCTTGGTCGGGGCGAGCACCTTAACCGCATGGCTAAACCAGCTTGGCAGTGAAGGCTAAATGGGCATTCGCCTCAGTAGGCAAGTAGGCATACGGCTGCCGACGTGTAGCTCGCTTGCGTGCAGCGCTTGCGCACTGGCTCAGGACGTATTGACCTTCGCGCTGAAAGCAGCTGCGACTGATTCGTGCCATTTCGTTTTCCTAGGTCAAAAATAAAGCCTCCTTTGGAGAGAGATTTAGTTCTCATGGGATGCCGAAGCAAAGCCTTTGTTATTTATTATTATTTCGCCGAGGGCACAGGTTCGCACTAGCTGGAGCGATAGCGAGTTGTCCCAGGGGACCGTGGGCACCCCCCCCCCGGACCCCGAGCATTGCTTCCGGCGACGGCCGATCGATCCTGAGCGCCAGCTAATGGCCGCCGGCTAAAGGGCCGCCGGCTAATCAATCCCCCCCCCTACCCGCTGCAGGGCAGACCTGACGGGACCGGCGGCTGCAGCAGTGTGGGAGCGACCGGGAAGTGGCGGCACATTATTGATGCATAAATACGACTTCAGCATTAGATTATGAAGTATCTGCTTTATAATAGTCATATTCAAATAACAGCCTTTTGCCTCTTGTATTTTATGACTTCCTTAATATACATTGATTAGCGGCGGCCAGCATTTCAGCATCTAGGGTCATCGTGAGAAAGGAATGATCGTCGGGCAAAGACTCGATTGTATCGTTTAGCACTTTACCGTACTCAATCTGTTAAAACCGCCGTTTGACAGAGGATTGTCTTTACTTAAACGGCCTAAAAATAATAGCATTAGTAACAAGACGATTGCATAGTACCAGAGGAAAACTAAATATTTTTCTATGTTCTTTACTATATATTCTTCTTCTATATTCTTTACGTCAAGAGACGCTTGGTTATTGGTTATTGACGAGTCCTCAGTGTAAGAATGCGAAAGAAAGCACGCAGAGAACAATTATCACGCACCCAGAAAATACTGTGAGGGTCAGGTGCGTTTGTAGCTTCATTTTTATTTTATTTTTTAACTCAGGGGATGTGGGGAAGTCAGTCGTGAGATGAGTTCCAGGCTTTGAGAGTGTAGAAACTAAAGCCGTCGTCTCCGAAGGATTTGAGGTTGGTTCGGGGGCACAGCTGGCTTGAGTCAACAGAAAGGGGGTACAATGCTCGGCCTGATTGAAAAGTAGCTCGAATAGGTGCACTGAAGCAAGAGAACGAAGGAGCCTAAGAGTGAGTGATACGACCTTGAAGTCG
Organism: Cristatella mucedo; assembly: GCA_009760855.2. Lineage (NCBI taxonomy): Eukaryota > Metazoa > Bryozoa > Phylactolaemata > Cristatellidae > Cristatella > Cristatella mucedo. The sequence continues at coordinate 1,101,182 of WPIO01000062.1, read as the reverse complement.
ATACTCTGCTTGATGGGAAGCTAGTGAGACAAGAAGCGGTGTAACGAGGAAACTGCACCGTTCTCGGCTGATAAGCATTAGTCGCGGAGGTAATAATGAAGGATTGTAGTTGAGTTAGCTAGATAGCCGAGCTCTAGTTGTCCCGCTAGGAGCGTTGCAACGTGCGCTAGCCTCGTGAGTCTTGTACAGCAGAGGCCTGCCTAAAGCCGTCTCGTGACGTCCTAAACGCTGGCAGCAGTTTGGCCAACTGCGTGGCGACCCTTCTGCTTGAGGTCACCAAACACTACTAGCGTTTCGTGTCCGAAGCAGAGTTGTCCGAAAATTGGAGTTCTTACGAGAATTAAATGCGGAAACTGATGCAGCTAAGATCTTTTTAATTGATATCAGTTCGCTATCTGACCGAAGTGAGTAAATAAATACGTGCCTATAAACATCTAAATGCGACCCCCTTCGGCCCGCCGCCGCTCAGTCGGTCAGCTTCCCTCCGCCCCGTGCCCGGTGCTCGGTCGGCCTTCACCTCCAAACCGGAGCTGGCTCTGACTGACTATAGTTTCACTGGATAATACTGGCCTCACTATTCGGTAAGATCGTGCGTGCCTATTATCGTTTCGCTTAGGCCTTTTGAACGCGTTCCAGGTTGCTTCTACTTCTGTCAGAGTTTGCGAATTGGGAATCTGCCGCCGGACGCCTCGTTGTAGCAAGAGAAGGGTAGGGGCTGCTTGTTAAATATTTCGGACATTGTCTCCGGCGAGCTCTCACTCAAGCACCGCTGTGAATACCTCTAACTTAGAGGCTATCAGACCTATTACAACCCAGTTGGCCTATCTTCAAGCGAGCCAATTGAAGGCGGGTTCACATTGGAAAAACCCGTAGTAGTACACGACATGAACTTTGATGACGCCATTGACCTGTTTGCTTTGAAAGAAACCTCGCTGATATCTGCGAACTGCCAGACCATAATCGACGCCGCCCTGACAGGCTTTTCTTTTTTTCACGCCCCCGATCGCGATCAATCAAATCTGGCGTAGGATACCAGTGTACCAATGTGGAAAAGGATCGCGTGTACCGATGAGGACCCAGTGTACCAACGTGGAGGATACCAATACCCGTGTCGCTCATTAGTCCCTCAACTTCAAGCCATCCGCGGTCCCGCTCGAAATAGTCTTTCAAATATCTTGTTTTTAGTCCCCCCTACAGCAAGTTGCAAATCGTGGCAGTAGCCTATCGTGCCAAGGCGCGAAATCTTCATTTGATTTTTCTGATCTCATTTCGACTTTGTGTGCTAGAAATCACCCTTTCCTAGTCCTGAGTGATTTTAACATTCGTTTCAACGATGCAACTGACCCCTTAAATGCCAAATTGTATGCACTGACTGATTCATTTTCCTTTTGACTCACATTACTGGCCCTATTTACAACAAATATCACACAACCAATCAGACATTCTCCAAAAAATATATGCTGTAAACACTTAATATGTCCAAAGTCGGCACATCTGACAGCGTGTGGATCTCACTCACTCTGCAGCTAGTGTCCTTTTCGGTTCATTTGCGAATCCGGTTCCGAATTCGGTTCTTCCTCGTCAGTTTTATCAGCGAATTTCAAAATCTCGACCCCCTAGACATGTTTACTTTTCAAAAAAAAATAGCTTCATCACCCGAAATACTTTCCAAACAAAAATAGCTTCATCACTCGAAAGCTACACAATTTTCCATCGAACCTGTCTTCTCTCGTGAAAAGCCACAACACGACATTCGCTGACATTCTGGAACAGTTTGTCCTCTGAGGAAGCACACTGTAAGCGCTCGTCCAGATGGCCTATGGTGTACTGCAGACATTAAAATAGCTACGATTACTATGCGAAACCTTGTGAATGCATACAAAAAGGTCAGGACTGATTGCCTATCGAATGGCACACAAGGGCTCTTGTAGACCGTACCAAACTATCTTACCTCAAGGCCAAGTCCAGCTTCTACAGAAGCATTGCTCTAATCGCAGATGCACCATCCAAAAATTGACGACATAGACCATCAGCCATCTTATTAACCGCTGTCAGATCCCCACATTACCTAGTGATCCTTGTGGCGATAAAGCATATCGCTTCTCTACAGTTCTTACGCTGAACCACAAGGCCAAGGCCGCTGCTCGGCTCCTCCCATGCCTAGCTGAACTGCTGCATCAGTTTCAGCCTCCTCGTGCCCTCGGGTCCTGTGTGAAAAATAAAATTAGCTTTTCCATTCCTCCCTTAAAGACCGCTGGTGACAGAGGCTTTTGCTCTGCAGGTCCTCGACCTGTGGAGCTCACTTCCGCGATTCTTACGCAGCTACAACTAATCTCTTACTGCCGACTATGGCACATCCTTTCCAGCGTTTCGGAGCTGCCACTTCCTTGTCAAACGCTACCTCAAGTGCTCTCATGACTCAGCAATGCTTCTCACTTTCTCTTGGTTTCTTGAGATGAAGTCCGGTGGCTACCGAATGCGTACCGAAAGCCTCTTAGGCTATGAGTGCGCTATAAGAAAAACTCTCCTGCATAACGGCCACATAGTCTTTGTGGCTTTTTGGAGTTACCGACGGAGATACATTACATTCACTGGCTCATGTGACAGCAATTCAGATAAAACCAGATAGTCCACCCCCACACTAACATGCATGCAGGACTACTCCCCATACGTAACACTTCTATTGGACACCTCTCCTTAAATTCCTTGCAGTACCTCATTGTACGTTCAAGCCTGCCTAGAGTGACTTCATCCTGAAATTAATTTTTCATCTCACCGCGCTGGGAGAATCCAGAGCACTGATGTCAGTGAGCAATAGTCATCCGAGGAGCTTCTAAAATAATATATACGCCAGGGATCTGTTCTTGGTTGACTGCGTTTTAAAATTTATACTCTCCCTCTTGCCGATGGAATCGGTAAGCGCAACCCAGGCTTTCTTTTTGGACGACAAACGGGTGCACCTGTGCTTTAATCCCTATCTGCCCTCGATTCCTCAAATTCTCCTGCTACATGTATTGTTGACTTTCGCACTCGGATGGCAACCAACATATGCAAATTGAATCCATATTTCTGGCTAGGGGTAAAACTAGTGTTACTCAGAAATGTGAAAACCGATCCTTCAACATGTGCTCGGCCAGCATATCTCCTGCAGCATATCTCCTCGCGAATCTCTTACCAAAGCTTCCACTAGACGATCATCACATCGTCTCCATTGCAAAGCCTGCCTACTTTTAGCTTCGTAAAATTGCGAGCATTTTGAGCTGCTTAGACAGGGATACTAAATTCAATTTGTTCCATGCGTTTGCGACATCTCGTCTTGACTTCTGTAATTCATCACTTGGAGGTCTTCCGGCATATCCAGTACGGTGCTCACAGTTGGAGCACAATCGTGCAGCCAGTCTTGTCTGTTTTGAGCAAATGCCACATTAAACTTTTTCTCAAAGACTTGTATTGGCTATTCATCATGCAGCATATCGACGTCAAGATTCTGTCACTCTCATTTAAGTCTCTTCATTCTTTTGATCAGGTCCATCTATCCGTACTGCTTCTCAATCCTTCCAGTCGTCGTACCACCCGCTCGTCTGACTCAAGTCGAATAGCTATGCCTCGAGTCAAGCTCAAATCCTTTGGAGACCGTACCTTTAGCTCGTACACTTCCGAAGATTCTATCTCACTTCTTAAGGATGTCGAGGCATTGACGGATTTGATTTTATTCATGCCTGATTTGGCGACATTTAAAAAGAAACTAAACTCGCACCGGCTCCTCTCAGTCTTTTCTGGGTCCACGTGAATTGCCCCAAGTATGCTCATGCTTGTCGAAACGGTGCATGTTATCGCTGAGCATATTGTGGGTTCCTGTACGACACGTGTCAAGTGCCTGGAGAGAAGTTTAGTTCTCTGACGGACGCTGTGTGAATGTCTTAATATTATTACTAATAGCCACCAATTCCGTGGCAGTAACGACAGCTTGAATGGCTCTATGATACTCTGGATGCTGCCACTAACCATATGTACATGCTGACCCTATGCTTGTCACCTCTAACCATGTTATGCTTGTTTTTGTCATTGAGCATGCTACGATTAACCATTCGATCATGCCTGGTTTGCAGAAATTGTAAATTGCCTAGAAAGAAATTAAGTTCTCCGAGGTCACTGTACAAATGACATTATTATTACTAATTATTATTGGAGCGGTGGCCATCAGAACACTGACCTTCCGAGCGCTCTCTGCCTGCGAAATGACTCAGGACGACATTTGCCATTTGAATGCTTGGGTTTGCGGCTTTTGAGCCAAACCTTGAACTCTAGATGGTGTAAATAAGCTGTCCTTTCGATTTAATGAGGCGGTGAGTCACGAAGCCGGAGCGCTTATTAAGCTAGAGCTCAGTGGAGAGGGCTCAAATGGGGAGTGGGCGTGGACGCTCGAGCCGGCTCGCGGAGCTCGGCTCCGCTTTCTCGAGCTCGTCGGCAGCACCATGAGCGGCGCCGCCCGACGGGCGCCAATCGGGCTGAGATGGGGCTTCACTTCGCACGCTCGCGACCTGCCAACAGCTACTACCTACGACCGGCGAGTCTTCGCACACCGAGATTGGCGGCTTACTAAGTCCTTCGAGTACAAGCTGCATCTCGAGCTATAAGTGTTCGTTCACTGACATTCGACGTGGAATATTTTGTACCTTAGCTCTGCAGATCCTAGACTGTGGAACTCGCTTCCACGATTCTTACGCAGCGACAACTACTCTCCTACTGCCGACTATGGCACATCCTTTTCAGTGGTCCAGAGCTGCTACTTCTATGCTACTCACTACCTCAACTGCTCTCCTGACTCTGCTATGCTTCCCACTTTTTCTTTGTTGCGTGAGACGAAGTCTGTTGGCTACCGAATGCGTACCGAAAGCCGCTTAGGCTGTGAGTGCGCTATACAAAACTCTCCTGCGTAACACCCACATGGTCTTTATGACTTTGTGGAGTTACGAGCCGTGATGGCACACTAGGTAAGGCGGTTGCTTTCACAACCTCGGTCCCGAGGTCGTGGGTTCGATTCCTGCGGTGGGCGATTCTTTATCGCCACTGCAAGCGGTGGTGATAGCCGTAAAGGCTCTTCTGTCGCTATACGAAAAGATGCTGTTTAATCAGCTAGGATTTATTTATTTATTTATTTACAGACGGAGATACATTACATTACACATTACATTTGTACTACTGCTGTTCCTTATGTTTGCAGCACTAAAGGGGCAGCTGTTGACGAAGGATATTAGTAGCTGCGCATCTGTCAAACAAACCGTAGCCTTGCATGTTTAGGCAGTCTTCAAAATACAAAAGGCTAGCTACCCATCGATCTAACTCGCTGCTTTCTCTCGGCACCCATCCATCCACCCTCCACCCGCGCCGCCATCATCGTCAACCGTCTGTTGCTGTCCGTCGCGTTGCCGCTGAGGCTCATTCTTGAAAGACAGTGGGCATAGCCCACATAGGCTTAGACCAGTGCACCGAGCCGCTAGTGTACACTCCTGCGCTTCCGGCTTCGCCGGTCGCTGCGCACCAGTCACTTTTATCGGCATCTGTCAGTGCTGCACCGACAAAAATCGATGCTGCACCAAATTATTTGTATCGCAGCCCAAAATTTCCTCTGCGAAGTATGTCGCCAAAGCAGAATCCTTTCCGTAAGACTTCCATTACTCTCCTGGTAACATCGCGCACGTGGCAAACCTTAGAAAATGGTGCCTAGAGAAGCCCGTCACAATTGCACCTTAGATAAATGAGCAAGCCAAGAAAACCAGACAAGAAGATTCGTATGAGAGTTAGTGAGGGTGCTAACAGAGCACAGAAGCTAACAGAGCTATGAAATGAAGTTTTGACACTCAGACTGTGCATCTACTGACAAATCATTTTGCACCAGCGTCGTTCGAAGCGATGCGATCTCGAGTAAGTGAAGCTTTAAATTTGGATCGCACCAAGCGTGGATACTAGAGAGACTTTAACTTTCTATAACTTTAACTTTAACGATCTATACTCACCTGTATAGATACATAAATCTCTTTACTCTATGGCATTCTATATGAGTACTAAAGAGATCGATACTTGCAGTGTACCGTGGCAACCAAGCTAGAGAGATGTGTGAGTTTTCTCGATTGTAGAGCATGCCATCATCCTATTTAGCACAGCATTTAGTGGGTCCCTGTGATTCGCCCTTAATGCGCTTATGCGTGCTGACACTGAGCATGCTGCCACTAACCACACTTGCATGCTGACCCTGTGCATGTCACCCCTAACCACGTTATCCTTCTTGTTGTTAATTGAGCATGCTATTACTAACCATTCGTTCTCGCTTCGTTTGCAGCAAATGTAAAGCGCCTAGAAAGATATCGAGTTCTCTGAGGGCGCTTTATCAAGTGCGTTATTATTATTATTATTCTCGAGGGGGAGGTCGGTCAGATAAAGCGACGATATCACTAGCTCCGCTAAGCGTCACCGGTGAGGCGAGCATGAGACTGCGACAGTATGTGAAGTTTTGACAATGGAAGAGAGACGCTTCGCTACCAGTCAGCCGGCTAGGCTGTAGGACGTGGCACGTGCAACTGCTTCGTTGGCGCGTGCACGAGCTGCATTGGTTCGTGCACGTGCTGGCTGCATTGTTACCTTCGTGCACGTTCGCAGCGGTTTTCCCCGCTGCCTAAGATTAATAGGGTGCCCTAGTAAATGCACTGGAGCAGCCAAATGCCAGTCCCCCAGCGGGCGCTCTTTGACCGCAATTAGTAGCGCGACCTCAGAGTGGCCGTGAGGTCGTGTAGGAACAGGTAACTGGGCTAGAGCAATCGCGCTCGTAGCTGCTCGTAGCGGCGAAAGCCAATTGCGACTGCGCTCCTCGCCGTTTGCCTCTGCACGCTGCACGTCGTCGGAGCGTTTTTGTTCGCTTAGTTGTTTTTATTTTGCTTGCGCTAGCGGGATCGGTTTTCTCATTCGGTTGTTCACACCACACGGTAAGAAAGCGTGGTAATCAGGCCTAGACCAAAAGACCAGCCGGTGCTGTGCGAGCGAGCTCCCAACGCGCTTTTCTTCGACAAAGAAAGGATGCATTGCTACGTTCGTCCTGTGAGTTGAAGCCGGAGCTACGCTGCAGCCCTCTGTCAACCGGCCAACTCTGTTCCGCGACAACTGGTTAGTCAGCCGCGGTGCTAATCCCGCCGGCCAGAGCACTCCAAAGCAGACGTAGCCGGCTGCAGGCAGCGGAAGTCGTTCGCAAGTCGTTAAGATTTCACCTAGGTTTCACTCAGCTGTAGCTGCAGAGTAGTGGCTTCGAACGCTCGCCGTCGCTTACTCAGTGCCTCATTACCACGTCTCACTCCGTAGGCTTTCCTGTCGATCGAAATCGCACGGTACTTCTCACGCTGAGCTATTTTGTTTGCTCGAGGCTACGAGCCTGGGCTGTGCACATTTGCATCGTCTGCTAACTTTTTCGCAACGCAGTTTACCCAGATAGTAGCACCAGGCGATTATGAATTCATTTCTATCCATCTCTTACTCCGGCGGAAACTCTTCGCCGGCCAAATTGTGGCGGTTAGCATCTGGCAGGTTCAAACTAGGACATGACTATGGCTGTCAATCCGATGACAAATGAAAGAAACTAGCTGCGGCAGGACAGCGAAAGCCATATCGGTTCGTATGATGGCACTGCAAAAGGGGTTACGTTGGATTTATTAAAGTGACTTCCTCGACGGCCACGCTCACCGGAAGCAAAGTGGATCCATGGTGTTACGAATTTGACCTCAGTTGACTGGAGCCACTCGCTAAAGGGTATGCCGGCGTCGCTGGTACACTAAACGATTGAGGCTATATAATTCAACAGTCTCACGTATGCAGCGGCAGAAGAGCCATGGCGGCTACTACCGTGGCTGGCAGGGCTACATAAAAAATACCTGCTGGAGGACTAGAACCAACGACCTGGATCACGAAGGGCGACCGAATTACCACTGACCCGAGACCCAGGAGCACCGAACTGCCGAAATACGAGTTTGGCAAATGTATACACTATTCTATAAATAGCGCTGCCGGTGTATATCTTCTTAAAAATCAGTTTTTTCTTCTGCCCCGCCGGAGTAGAAACGCTTTATTTCAAAACATTATTTCTTGTCCAATACCTTTAGCGATAATCCGAAGGCGTGACTCGTATGATCTTTGATTGCTAATCGAAGAAAATTGGCATCCCCTTCTTCCTCGACTATGGACATTCTGCTCTCGTTTAATCGTGTACGATGTCATCCATCGCCCTTTTCCATTAGTTCGGTGCATGAAGACCACAAGATGCAGCTTTCCACCTAGCCGCTCGGCTAGGGTTTGTTGATGACTAGCCTAAAGGCAAGGCTTAGTTACCCACCAACGCAGCTTCGTGTCGCCACCTGCGTGACGCTTAACGAAGCTCTCCTGTTGCTTGCAGCGTTCAATATGTCCGCTTGCGCACTTCTGCGACGAATTCTCTTCATTGCTCTTATAGCTCCGCTCGGTGCTTGAGTGGGCATCGGTAAATCTGCATCGATTGCAAACTACAACGTGGCCCTGAATACGACCGACCTGCCAACGATCGAAGTAAAACACCAAAAGGAGTTTCTTCTAGTCTGCTTAGTGCTATTGACCGACATTCAACTTGTTAAGGTTTGACAGCGCAGCTTTACTGGAGCGAGAGCTGCAGCTGGTGCTCTGGGTGAAGCTCGCCATCGACCCGCGAAGACCTCACCATCGATCATTTTTCGTAAATATAAGTAAAATCTGTGTTATTTGTATAGCGCCATAAGAGAAGAACTTAACCTCTATCCAGGCGCTTTACAGGTGCAGCACGGCATGAGCCTAAAAACTTGGTCGGTAGAGGCGAGCTCCTTACCCCAGAGCCAAACCAAGGCGGCAGTGTGTATATAGTGTGTATAACACGTGTGTATATAGTGTGTATAGCACGACTGGTTTTCTGGCTCATCTCACATCTAGCTCAAGCCACATTCAACATTGGAGGTAAGCAGACGCTGACTGGACGGTGAGCTAGTACGATGTGACTACACATGATGTCACTGAATAGAAAGCGGCAGCTTGATAGTATTCGGTTCTTATTGCATGGCAAACTCCTTTTTGTGAGACGAGAGACATCTTCGTGCGTAGACTTCATTAACACACGATATGCGAGCGTTGCTTGATTTTCTGGCCGCCTAGCTTTAGCTGTTAAAAAAATGACGTTGATAAACTATTTGCATAGCACTCTAAGAAAAACAAATATCTTTTAAGACAGTTTGCTGAGGCTTGAAACAAAAACATTTGAGCCGATTAGAGACATTTAAACGCTTCATTAATCACCGAAAGTGTGAGCACTCGGAGGAAGGACGCATCGCGTGATAAAGTAGCTCTCTCTGTGAGGACATGTGCTTTTAATTTAGCTTTCAGTGTCATCGGGTTACAATACGTCTTGATGTCTGTCGGTAGTTAATTAAAATCTTTCGGATTTCGAGAATTGAAGGCCCAGTCTCCAAAAGATTTGAGATCCATTCGATGTACAGCCAAACGACTAAAAAAATCCTAGCTGATTAAACAGCCTCTTTTTGTATAGCGACAGAAGAGCCTTTACGGCTATCACCACCGCTTGCAGTGGCGATAAAGAATCGTCCACCACGATGAATCGAACCCACGACCTCGGAACCGAGGTCGTGAAAGCAACCGCTTTACCTAGTGTGCCATTAAGGTGTCATGGGAAGGCATGGGGAGTTAGTTATTCCAAATTGAGAGGGCGGAGTAAGGGAATATAAGTAACTACACGTGAATGTCAGAATCTTGAAGCCGACGCACGGGGAGATGGGGAGCCAGTGAAGGTACGAACTAGTGTATTATTGCAGTTGTGTCATTCGCGGCATACGCATAGTTTGAATTTTTCCATTTGAAAGAGCAAAATAGAGAGAGTTCGCATTAAAACTTGGAGGTAAGAAGAAATATTTGAGAAGATGAATAATTGAACTTGATCAAAAGCGTGAAATGAATACTAAAGGGAAGAAGCAGTCAAGTCCGGGAGCGTAGATTTTGTGCCAGGAAAGAATTTTACTTCAGTAGGATTTCGTAGCTATAAAACAACAAACTAAAGAACACATAGCCGAGAATAATACGATACCATAATCTACAAGCACCTCGCTGACAAAAGCGGATTAGTCATCATTGAACACCACGACCTTGCGACCTTTTATGCAAAGGCTATTATAAAAAAGAATGCAACAGCATGCATCCTATCTTGAAATGCATCGCGATAGAACCATTAAACTGCCCGGGTGGCAGGTTCAGACCTACTTAGTAGATCGACTGAAAGAAGTCGAAGAACGTCAGAGCCATCTGACCAAGAATGCATGTCACTGTTGCCGACACTGTGTTGGCGACTGCTCGATTGGTTCCAAAGCGAAAGATCGGTCAAGTAGCACAAAGTCAATCGATCTCTCAGCTCTGTGTGGTATATTAATAACAATAATACATTAGATAAAGTGCCCTCAGAGAACTCAATCTCTTTCTAGACAATTTACATTTGCTGCAAAGAAAGCACGATCGAATGTTTAGTGGTAGCATGCTCAATAAACAACACGAATAACGTGGTTAGGGGTGACATACACAAGCTCACCGTGCAATTATCGTTATTGGGAGCATGCACAGTGTCAGCAGGCATAAGCACATAGAGGATAAATCGCAGGGAACCACTAATTGCTGTGATAAATAGATGCGTTTTTAGTCTCTTTTTAAATGTTGTCAAGTCAAGAGACGTCGTGACGCAAGTCGGGAGTGAGTTCCAGGCTTTGGGAGCATACGAACTAAATGCACGGTCTCGAAGGGATTTGGGGTTTGTGCGAGGTATAAGTAAACAATTAGATTCCGAAAAGCGGGTGGTACGATGCTTAACCTAGTGGATCAGTAGATCTAATAGGTAGACTGGAGCCAAAGAATGAAGGGACCTAAAAGTGAGTGACAGAACTTTGAAGTCGATTCGTTGCTTGACTGGTAGCCAGTGACGGTCGGCGAGAAGTGGTGTGATGTGGCAACTGCGACGCTCACGACAGACACACCTAGCTGCGGATTTCTGCACTAGCTGTAAGATCCTGATTGCACAGGCTGGTACACCAGCAAGTAGTGAGTTACAGAAGTCAAGATGGAATGTCACAAATACATGGACCAACTTACATATGGTATCCCTATCTAAACAAGCCCGAATTTCAGCAATGTTTTGTTTCTGGAAGTAGGCAGACTTGATTGTGGAGTAGATGCGGTCGTCTAACGAAAGGTCACTTTAGAACATGATACCTAGATTTCGTGCAGATTCAACAGGAGATGTGTTGGCAGAGCCAATTTTGAGAATTAGCCTTTACAATTTCTGAATCACACTTGGTTTTCCCATAACTAGTAAGTTGTTTTATCAGCATTCAATTAAAGAAAATTTGCTACCATCCATGTGTGGATGGCATCAATACAAGCAGCAAGGGAGTTGAGAGAGTTTGACGTGCGGGAGGGCTAGGAGGAATCAAAGCAAAAATACAACTGAGTGCCATCAGCATAGAATTGAAAGCCTAGATTGTGCTTGGCAATCACATCGGCAAGAGGGAGAGGATACACCGTGAAAATAATGGGAATATGCACGGAGCCCAGAGTTACCCCATATTTCAGAGGTTCGTCGGATGATCTTTTTTCCATTCACATCGATACGCCGGAGTCCACAGAAATAGGACCTGAGCCACTGCAGAGCAGAGATGCCCAGGCGAAATGAAAAGTGCTCATGAAGGATGATGATGGTCGATAGTATCAAAAGCTGCCAAAAGATCGAGCAAAACAAGCAGAGATACTCTCTCTTTCTCTCTACAAGTATGCTTTTCCATGTAGCTCACTGTACACCCGAAGTAATGCTGACTCTGTTTATTGATTAGCTCTAAAACCAGACTGGAACTTACTAGCAAGGTTTGAAGTTTCAATATACCAGTTAAGCTGGTCCGCCACGACTCGCTCCACAGTCTTTGATAGGAATGGTAGAAGGACGACTGGGGGCAAGTTGCCCGAGTTCTCTTGGTCTAGTGTTGCTTTCTTCACTAGTGGCCTGACTACAGCGTTTTTGAATGGTGCTGAGACGTGACCTGAGGCTAATGGCATATTAATGATTTAAGTTATGCATGGTAGCAGCACATCAATGCATCGTAGAAGCAGGGCAGTTGGAATAGTGTCCAAAGAATTAGTTGTATTCTTTGACTTGGATATGAACTTCAGGACGAGGTCACTACTGAACTGCTTGAATGTAGACATCGAGGTGCTGCAAGGAATCGAGGGACAGAATTCTAGGGGGGTGCTGATATTTTAGGGATGGACTCCCTGATCTTGTCTATCTTGCTAACAAAGAAGCTAGAGAAGCGATCAGCGAAGATCACGAAGCTAGAGAAGCGATCGTCACAGGGATTGTCAGGTAAGGAGCTAACCTGAGAGCGGTTGAGGAGAAGGTTGATCGTCGACATCAGAATTGTTGGATTGTTCATCTGTGATTCGACAATACTATTATAGAAGCTAGACTTGGCCTTTGCTATGGATCAATTGGTACGATCTACAGTAGTCCGCATATCGATAGACAGTCAGTCCTGATCTTGTGTATGCTTTTTCAAACTTTCGGGTAGTAGACCTAGCTCATTTAATGTCTGTGGTAAACCTTAGGCCGTCAGGGTGATGGCGCACAGTGCGCTTAGTCAGGGGTGCAAGCTCGTCGAGCATGTCAGCTAGTGTTGTGTTGTAGTAATTTACCAATGATGTAGGGTCAGAAAGGGGAGGCGAAGCAGATATTCTCGAACGGACAGCATCGATATCAAGGGTCTTGAGATTTCGCGATTCACTAGTGATTTTAGATGAGGTGGAGGAGGGCACACATTGTAGACCGAATGCGATCTACAGGTGTCATATAAGCAGGATCTGGTAATAATTGGTGATAAAAAAGTGGTTGTATGAGAAAATTTGATCGAGTGTGTGACCCTTGATGTGAGTAGGGCCATGCACATGTGCCACAAGAGACCAAGAGTAATTCAATGCACAAAATGCAGTGCTGAAGGCCTCAGATAAGTTATCAAAGTGAATGTTGAAGTCATCCATAACGAGGAAGGATCGATTTATTGCACATAGAATCGAAATGAGATCTGAGAAATCTGAGGTACAGATGACTTGGTACCTGGTGGGCGATAGACTACTGCCACCATCGGTAGGTTTACGTCGGGTAAAATCAAGATGATAGATTCTAAAGACTGCTTCGACGTTACTACAAATGGCTAAGTCAAATTTCGAGCGCGTGATAATAGAAAATCCACCTCCAGTTTTGATTGATCTAGGGGCGCGAAAGAAGGAGAAACTAGCCGGGGTAGCGTCGTAATTGTCGGTCAGTTTACCGACTTTAGCCAAGTTTCAATCATGGCGAGCAGGGTGTGCCAGTTGTGTAAGCCTCCTTCATAGCATTCGGGAGCAGCATTACGCTTTACAAAGGAGGATACCGGTCTCAATTTGACGTTTTTTAAAGGCGTTTCTAGACGGTCTTTGTATGCACGAATTCAAACCTTACCAAAACGGGTTACACATCCGGTTTTAGACGGGATCAGAAGCCCATCTATGTTCGCATTTCTTCGGCTAGCGGAATAAGAGTGTGGTTGCTACAAAAAAGTCTACCGTCTACGTTTAAAAGAAACCTACTCTGGAGAGGCTAACGACAGTGGACGCTTTCCGCAAAACTTCGCGGTCCGTATGGGATCGCCAGACTAGAAGAAGGATGCTAAAAAGACGTTGAGAACAGCCCCGTTTCAGAACTCGTGGGACAGTGTGACTTCCGCCGGGCTCGCTACTCCAACGCAGTTGGAGATTTCCGTAGACATAAGTACTACGAACGGCGCCCTTCTGACGCCATCACTGCGGGAATCCGACAACGCATCTGGATGCAACGCACGCCTCGCAGGAATGTCTTCACGAGGATGCCGGTGGGTAGGCGGCCTCGCTGTGAACAGGCGTAGCGTACCTCTATCGGCGGACCGCGCGTCGCCAGTGCTCGACGCGGCGTGTAGCGTAAGACGACGACACCCGCTCCTCCTTTCGCCGAGGCCCCCTTGAGTCGCTTCATCCGCGTGCCCCGCACCGTACCGGCACCTTACCCTTTGATAGCGAAATTCGCGTGCACGTTCGCTGTGTAGCTCCAATGCAAGCAGGCATACGTGCTAATCCTTGTTGAACCCACTTTTTTTGAGCCGCCCAACGTCCCACCATCGGTAGGATGCGTGAGTTGGTATGAGCCCAGGGTTTCCGAGGTCGACATTATTATAGATCGACGCATTAACTCGCCAGAACGAAACGCCGTGCAGCCTTTTTTCTTTCTGTCGCTGCAAACTCCCGCGCGTTTCTACGGCTGCACAAATCCAGGTGTATCGCGGACAACCTGCGTATTCAGTTTTTCTTGCATCACAGAACGCCCGCGCACGTCGAACCAACGCTTGTAACGTCCAGATCGCTCCGTGGGCTTTCGTGCGTTATAAAGAGCTCCTATTCCTTTTCTTTATTAGTAACCCACCGGCTATTCTGGGCTATTTACCACCCTATGATTTCGCTGCTCAGCCTCTCAGTATTAATTAAAGAAATTAATGACGAAGCCGAATACTTGGAAAGTACATTAATACGATAACCTCCGACGGCTTATAAAAATGAACAATTTCACGTCGATATTGTCGAGAAAATTAGCTGTTATTCGCTTCCACAGCATATTCATTTGGTAGTGCTAAGTCAACTCTTTCAAAGATATCGTTTTCAAATGAGAGAATGAAAGCAGTCGCTGAGATTTAGTTGACCAAAGGCATCTTGCACCCATTGCAGGAAGCAACTGCCATTATATAAAAAAGACCATCTTCCACAATAGCTAAGCTGCAAAGCAGGGTTGCTACTCAGAAATGTTTTTGTTTTGCTCTACTCTATATAAAGCAGCACTAGTATAGAGCAAGCGTTTGGATGGTCTGGATATTCATCTTAAATATGTGTATCTTCTGTTCACGTAATATGTGTATCTTCTGTTTACGATTGCATGGACGTTCGTATGATAGATGGTGGTCTTAAACATGCAAACTTAAAGCACCCATTCTATTCGCGGTAAGAGACTAATTATGTAATGAACGGAGCCTATTACATGGGATGTTGTTACGAGTATGACCCATCGCGTAGCATCAGCTCGCATTTGCGCATTTTAGGTACCATTTGTTGCTTTCCGCATTCGCATTACCGCAAAGCAATCGCTCTGGCAAGCAACGCTAAACTGAACTGCTTATTGTTACAAACGCATATAGTGCATATAGCGGTTACGGGGCGACATTTTTTCTCGCATAGACAACTACAGCCTCACCCGATTGCTATGCTAGGAATGCTCTGCTTATAAAATAAGCCAATGGCTAAGTAGCGACACTCTTAGTAGCCGACCTGGTAGCGTCGTAGCAGTATGGCACTGGCACGTAGCAGTGGTGCTCAAAAGTGGCCGAACGGGTACATGAACATACAGACGACAGGCGACGGCTCATTTTACAGCGAATTAGCAAAGCTTTCTAATGCCTTAAAAGGCTGTGACATGTTTGCTCATGGCGCTGGCAAGCGGCGACCAGTCACGTGGTACCCGCTTCGGAGACTGGTCGCGGTGTATCGCTAGGCGACCGGTCTCGGTGGCGACCAGTCGTGCGGCACCGCTAACGGCGACCGGTCACAGCGCACTGGCTAGCGACGACCAGTCGTGGTTCATCTGCATGCGGTGACCGGTCACGTGGCACCGGCTAATGGCGACCGGTACTGATGCACCGGCATGCGTTGACCAGTCGCGGTGTACCGGCGCGCGGCGGCCAGTCACGTGGCACAGGCATATCAAATATCATACATAGCATACAGAATATCGACCGGTTCAGCGGGTTGCTCTTTCCCATTCTCTGCGGTACAGCTACACCCGTGGAGCTTTTAAACGGCGGCTAAAGCATAACAAAGTGCACTTTTATAAAAAATGATCTCCACTCGTCTCGACGACGAACTGACCTGCGCGGCTAGACTCGGCTGGAAGACTCTGGAGATTCAGTGGGCGATTGCGACCGGTGGTGAGTTTATGAATAGCAGTATCCGAGCCAAACCTCGTCCTCCTGCGGAAGGCTTACGCAAGCTGCGCACAAGAATCCGCAAGGTATCCGTTTCCTAGCAATAAGCGAGAGAGACTGCGAGAGACTGCAAGAGACTGCGAGACGATCGGGTCTCTCGTGGATTCATTGCTGCTTTTGCACATAATAATAATAATAATACACTTGATAAAGCCCCCTCAAAAAATTCAATCTTTTTTAAGCGCTTTAGATTTGCTGCACACGAAACCTCTTGCTGTCGTCTCATCGATAAACAGCCGAGGAAACTTTAAATAACGTTCACGATAGCCATATACCGTCGCAGGAATAACGGAACGACGACAAAAGCGAAGAGTGGGTGAGGAGCCCTAGATTCAATTAGTGGTTAAGGTCAAGTCTATGTGGCTAGCAGCCGCGCCCCTTAATTGTATGACTGGATTCCGTGTCGTGGGGATTTACCGATAGTTACCTGTAGCCACGTGCACGATGAGCAAGCGTCGACGCTGCGGTCTCTAGGAAAATACTGGCATCTATATGTCTATGCGGGTACCACATAATGCATCAGCACCGCTGGTGGGTGGGCCAATGTACCAGTACTTCGGCAGCCAGATACAATTTTTGGCCTAGTCTTGATCGAATCGCATCATTATGCAGTTGAGCTCGGTTAGTTAAGCGTGCATTGTACGTGCTATTTTGACGACAGATAACTGGTTATTTTTGCTAAATCATAAGTTCTGTCCTATGATGCTACCATCAGAAGTAGGGGCATAATCAAGACTAAGCAAAGCAGGGGGCACGTCGCCTATTCAGAAATTGACTCGCCCTTTTATGTCGGATCAATTGGTGATGAGAGTCCTTCATTTCCGGAAAACTTTATCAGAAGCGCGTTGTTTGAGGAGAATAGGTTTTGATAGCCAAAAACATACTGTCGAAACAAACTGTCATTGGACGACTCGTAGACGCATAGAACATAATGGCTCTATAAGCCAATAGCCTCAGGTCTGGTTCCTGCACTCTGCTAAAAGGCTTAAGGATCGCCGACCACAGATTTCAAACCCACGACCTAGGGACCGAGGTTGTAAAAAGCAACCACCTTACCTAGTGTGCCATCACGGCTCACCGTGACCTAATGTGACCGCGGCTTGATCCTAGCAGCAGCGCTGCTCGCCAAGCAATCCAGTACCTACGATATGGCTGAACGACCTCGATTTGGATTGGATTCTCTGAGGATTCTGGGATACCATGAGGACTTCCTGAGCTTCCTACCAGCCGACAAAGCCTTCTTAGTAGCCTATAGAGGTGACCTTACAAGATCCGAGATTACATAGCTCCGTAGTCTAAAAACCCCTATAGCCACCCACAGAAATTGACGAACGCGACAAACATTTCTTCTTAGCCGTATAGAAGCTTACCTTCCTCTGAGGACTGCCTGTGAAACTAACTTGCATAATTTGTGACTTAGCATGTAAAGTGGCACTCATACCCTGAAATAAGGTTATGCGACTTTAAATACAACCTAATTAACTGAAGAATAACCCCAAAAAATACGCCTATAGCCTGGCCACGACCTTTTTGTGGCCATCTAGGTTACCTTTTTGGCGCACTTGCCACGTAAGTTGAGTGTCAAAACTTGCCAAAAAACGCTTAGAAAAGTCTTACCGGGGAACCTATTGAAAAAGGCAACCATAACGGTCCTTCTCCTAGCCTCAGCTCGTAAACTCAACCAAGGCTATAGCAAATGCATGTTTAGAGGTTAAAATAAATGTATTTAGCACATGTACAGCAGGAATAACGAATGCCAGACCTCACAGAATCGATAGCCCATACAGTTATAGCAAGCGCCTTGGAGCATGGAGAATAACTTGTAGAAGCAGCTCTAATTCAGCAAGATATGCAGTCGGTAGCAGAAGTTGGCATTAGTCTTGATTTCCTATACATCAACATTCCTTATACACTGCCTATGCAAAAAATCCAAATTCGCGTGTGAGAAAATCTAGCTGTGAAATGCAAGCGTACACCAATGAAGGGATGGTGGTGAATAATATAATCACTACAATAAATGTGCAGATGAACGGTGTAAATAGTGTTCATAATTCAAATGATCTCGAATTTTCTGTTTTCTTACCCATCATATATTCACGATATCTACGGATGAATGAAATAGCATATCTGCTTGCGAGCTCTGCCTGTCAACTCTCATTCCATAAGGATGCTTTCGCCTATTGTAATTGTAGCAAATGTATCCAAACCTAAAGGTCCTACAAAGTAATATTCGTGTTTAATTTCGCCCCGTTGAATGGATCGCGTCGGCATTACAGCCGATAGCCGTTTCAGTAACGCTCTCCAGTTTCCCGTATGATCATCGTGTGTCATGAACTCAAGAGCGGTGGAAGCACACCAAGTGCAATTTTATTTTATGCATTTGTCTGATCGCACACTTAGAGCTTCCTGTGAGATGGCACAGTACGATTTCTCGAAGCCCTCTGGAACGCTGGTATCCGTCAGGTATGTGTCTTCTCTGCAATGCCGACATATTACGTGGCATGCGACACGGCCCGGAAGCGATGTCGTGCAAGAGCGCCCAGTTACGATGTCGAGCAAAAGCGGCTGCTTGTGCAGTTACACCTCTCAAATACTCATGGGCGGCTCGATCGGCGGCAAATCTGGCGAACCGCCAGGGGGCATAATGTTGTTGGAGTGGCCTCCTTCTAGCGCTTGGGTATGCTCTTGGGTACGCTCTTGGATATGCTGCCCCGTGCCATGAGATTTGACTCGTGACTTTGAGCTCTGACTCATCTCCATCAGCGCGCTACTGCGACTGGATGAACTGATTTGCACCAGTCTCTGACGGAAGCGTCTGTTCGTCAGTAGGTACAGGATGGGATTGAACAGCACCGACGTCTTGGCGAGCATCACCGGCAGAGCGGTGGCAATAGGCGGCAGCGTCGACGCGTCTGCCACTGCAGCCCAGAAACTGACGACCGCGTACGGGAACCAGCAGACGAAGTACGACGCGCTGAGCAGTATGCCGAGCTGTAGCGAAAGAGATTCGAGATTTCGCCACTAAGTGAGGGCGAGCCGACCCTTTCGCCGCGCTAGATAATAGGGATGCGTCATTCGCTGTCGGTATTTGGGCTCTGCATGAAGTTTGGCAGGCCAGTTGCAAGAAATCTATAGACATATAGCACGATTCAGGTAAGAGCATCCTGACTTTAATTGACCGCCGCGAAAATGACGTCACAATAGTAGACACGATTGTAGTCGTGCACCCAAAACTACGCCAGCTATATCACAAAAGCGGTGCCCGACGTTTTAGTCCAATCGAGAACAGCTTTGCGTCAGCGGGCCACAGTTTTAGGCGTCGGCCACTACACGTTTTATCATGACGCATCCTCGCCAACAATTCTGCAGGGTCAGGAAGATAATCCAGGCGCTAAACTCGGTGCCTAAACTCTGGAGCGAGGTCGCAAATCGACGCGATCTTATTCGGGCGCTTTTGCAACAACAATAGCCAAAATAAGCAACGCAGAAAGGTAAAGCGCGCTTGGACAGAGTACAGGAGCCGGCAGCAAAGAAACCTCGGTGAAATGCATCGGCGGGTGCTGAGGAGATATGCCGGGTGCTGAGGAGATATGCCGGGTGCTGAGAGCAAGGCAAGGAGCAAGGCAAGGAGCAAGGCAAGGGCGAAGCGAAATGTAGCGGCTTATCGAAGAGCCGGGCAGATGTTCCTCGCGAACGAAGTAAATGCGAAAGACGAAAGATGCGTCGATTTCAAGCAGCCGACTGAGCGCGTCCAAGCTCAGTCTCATGGTGCATGGGAGCAGAACAACCTGGGCCACGGGCTCAAAGACTTGTACAGCACGTAGCCAGTTGTCTCCGGGCCAACTGCAAGAATGGGAAAGGGTGAGGGGTTCTAGGGAAATTCGGTGCAGGACAATTTGGAGCGGACAATTCGTCGCGGATAATTCGGAGAGGACATTTCGTAGCGGATATTTCGGAGCGGACGATTCGGAGCGGACAATTCGGAGCAGGATTTTTAAAACTTATCTATTTGAAATTTAAAGGAATTCTTTTTATTAATCATGTTTAGTAGAACTATAATACCGTATAAAGTAAAGTTTATTTAGCTTACTACAAAGAAGTCATAGCAAATACCAGCAACTCTTGCACAAAATCACATTTTTAAAATGTTACGAGTATACTAAATGTTAATCCGTTAAATTAATGTTGTGACTACATCCGTGCAAGTAATCAATTGATGAACAATTTTTGTAATCTAACACAACCGTGCGCAATCGACGATCCAGGTCTCGATATTTCTTTTTCCTCAGAGGAGGATCTTCACCAGCAAGTAGACGTTCGACGACCAGTTGATTTGTGTTCTGTTCCTTGTGAAGTTTTACTATCAACCTCGGCAGAGTTGGGTGAGCAATTTTTACTGACCGTGCAAATGCACTGTGCCATCCTTCCACTGCGTTGTTAGTTCGAGGTGTATCGTCACGCACAGCCAGATGTCGGATGAAAACAGAGCAACAGCTCGTTGTCGTCGTCGTCTTCCAATGAAAGTGTCTTCGAAGTAGTTGAGTAGTTGGGTCAACTTCTGGAAATGAATCGAGCTCTTATCAGTTCTTCATAAACACGAACTTTATTGTTGTTTAGAACATAAGCCAGAGCGACCAGAATTCGCATGTGCATCGCATATTCGGGTTCGGTGTTGTATCTCCCTGCGTATCCATATTCTTGAACTTTGCGCCAGATGCATTGTCCAAAATGGAAATGGCAGCCGTGAATCTGTGCCTGGAAGACGCTTGTGATCGTATTCTTTTGCTGCTTTTTCTAAGTCGGTTATGACGGTGTGTGGTTGTAATCGAGGTTCAATCTCTTTCAATTTCATCAACAAAGCTGTGTAAATAGTTTCCGTCTTATTTGGCAGCAAGGCGAAGACGCATGGAATGTTGGTGCCATCACGTGTTCCATGAATAATGTACAGTTGTGTACATTCAGCCGGACTCACTTTAAAAGTTCCGTCGGCTAACCACACTCTGCATCCACTAAGGAATGGAATATCTTCCGCCACTGCGAACAATTTAAAGTCAATACCATGTCACAGGAAAGGTCGACCATTCGTCGTAAAACTGAAGTTCAGCTGAAAGATTATTGTTGATCTGAGGTGGAAGCTGACGATATCTTCTGATGTTGCGTTTGATCGTTTCGGTTTTGGTACAGTTGCTTGTGCTGCTGGTCTCAAATTTTCCATTGCTGCCTGGACAATCACTCTTGCTGGTTCTTCTGTTTCTTCTGCACGTCGTTTAACGGTTGATCGGACTCAAGTTGTTTCAAGTTTACCAGTAGATGCTGCGTGCGAATGTTGAGATGATGGTTTCATTATCACTCCATTCGCTATATGACAGCGACCTGTGCATGAACGATCGCAGCATCTCCATACCTCTTCTGTTCAGTTTTTCTTTCCATGCGATAAAGATAACCTTCGTAAACCAGCAATCGTTTTCCCTTCTCTGATTCTACAAATTCTAAAGCCATTTCTATGAGTCTCTTTACTTATTTATGCATAGGATAGTTAAAATTTAAATAGAAAATAAAAACTAAAACAATCGAAATAACTAACTACAATCCATAATGTCTCACAGACTAATGCTGGACTTGCAAGTTTAAAGTTCAAAAGGTGTCTGTCCACTGACCTTTTCAGTCATGCTTATATACACTGATCCCCCTAGCTACTATGTACTCACTTATTGTGTAATTAAATTTCTTCGCTAATTGAAAGCGTCCGGGTTTCAAAACTATGTACTCACTAATTGAAAGCGTGTTTATACTGCGTTTAATGAATACATTGCAAATTTTTTAATGAATACATTGCAAATTGTCTGCTCCGAATTGTCCGCTCCGAACTACCCGTTTTTTGGTTCAGAATTGTCCGCTCCGAATTGTCCTTCGCCGAATTATCCACTCCGAATTATCGGCGACGAATTGTCTGGCACCGAATTGTCCGGTTACCGGGGGATGAGTGTTGAGCCGTGATGGCACACTAGGTAAGGCGGTTGCTTGCACGATCTCGGTCCCGAGGTCGTGGATTCAATTCCTGTGGAGGGCGATCCTTTATCGCCACTGCAAGCGGTGGTGATAGCCGTTAAGGCTCTTCTGTCGCTATACAAAAAGAGGCTGTTTAGTCAGCTAGGATTTATTTGTCAACTTTATTTAGCTGCTAAGGATATACAACACTGCGTAACTGCGGCTGCTGTGGATTAAGCGACCTTTACCTTTTACATTACGGCGCATTCGGATTTGCGTAGCTCGATGCCGTATATCGGAGGACTTCGTAGGGGCCCGCCTACCCAGGGGCTTACAAATGCGGGCAGTGCGGGCTTTAAACAAGCCCACGCGAGTAAACGACGGTCCTTGCAAGCATTCTAAAGTCCTCCGAAGGAAATAACGTCATTGACGAGTCAGCCACTTTAAGATGCTCGCAAATAAGAAAAGCGAACGATTAACTTACAGAATGGGCGTTGCGCTAAATTTACACGGGGCTGAACCTTGACCTTCCCCGGACCGGCTACTCTCGGTGCGGCCGCATCGCTAGACTTCGGATGCAGCCAGCCGAAATTGGCTACGGCACACCTGGACGTATAGCGCACCACTCGGTTGCTGGCATCCTATTCGTATCAGAATGACTCGACGTAATCGTACCTTATGACAGCCAGTAACGACACAATTCAAAGAATCGCGAAGCCTGGCAGCCAAGGCAACGCCTATGATAAAATACAGCAGAAGCTCTGTACGCACGATGCCGTGAGCCCGCGAATTGATCAAACGACAATTGGAACACTCCGTTAACTATGCGCCCCAGCCCTAATTTGAAGGGAACCACTATGAAAGGGGTTTGCTTGTCGTGTCACGTGATCGGAATTGTGAAAATCTAGTCTTTCTGTGGTGCGCGCTTTAGTGATTCGCACTTTTACCTTGGCAGCAGGAAGTCGCTTTCGAATCTTCACTTTAGCCGCTCCGCCTATGGCTCTAGACGGAGTGAGCTGCCGTCCTGCAGACGCTGCGTGAGCCAATTGGGAAGATCGTACCGTCACGCGGTAAATGCTGGCGTAGCATCCGATGATGACGACAAAGGGAATGAGAAAAACGAACAGGAAAGAGGAGAGCACGTACGAAAAGTTGTCCAGATTTGCCCAGTCTATCGTGCAGCTTGTCCCGTAAGGTTCGGGGGCGTACGATCCCCAAATGCCCAGGGGCATGGCGGACCATATTATACTGTAGATCACCGACGCTACTAGAATGCCGACAGTCGTTTGTAAGTTCAGGCGGGACTCTGCAAATTAGAATGGACGCGACGCCAGCTTATCATCTCTTTCTCTTCAAAGCAGCCATTGCCGCGCCGAAAATGTCGCTGCACCGTATGCACTATGAACAGAAGTCACCAGCCACTTAAGCGTTCTACAATCCTTGTTGCTGGCTATGTCGCACCAACGGGCTTTATCTTAAAAAGAAGCACGGCGCTTCACTCGTTGTCCCTTTTTGGAGCTGAGAACTGAGTCAATAGCACAGCGGTCTGGGCGCTTCGAGAGCAGAGCTACCGAGACGGAGCCACAACAACGCGACCAATCAGGAGAGGCCTCGCTCACCCTGCAGTCCGGAGAGCAGAGATAACATAGCTGCCAATAAACCCGGTGGACTGCATGCTCGAGCCCTGATGGGCAGCATGCAGAGCAAACGCTGCACCGCACCCAGCATTGCCAAAATATAACCGGCGAGCCCACCGCTGGCGCTCGTCATTGTAATTCTGGCCATCCGTACCGGAGATTGCTATCGCGTTGCAAAGGACACCGCCCATAGAAGCTAGAGCGTGTCGGATGTAGAGGGTGGTAACGGCGCTTGCTGTGCCTTGGGCTTTTTGTCAATAGCGCAACCGTCTGGGCGCTGTGAGAGCAGAGCTACCGGGATGGAGCCACAACAACGTGACCAATCATGAGAGGCCTCGCTCACCCTGCGGTCCTCAGAGCAGACGTAACGCGGATGCCAATAAACGTGCTCTGTTCATCGGCGATACGCATTATTATTACATGGTGGCAGTGGTGGGATTACAGAGTCGACTTTTACTCCCGATATATGGAAATTCCTCCATTATAAAAAACGACGACTAAAGAAGTGGTGGCCCAACTACAGACCATATTTGCTTGCTGGGGCATACCCGAGTCATTGCAGTCTGACAATGGTCCAGAACTTTCATCTCACGAATTTGGTGATTTCGCGAAACGATACGCGTTCAATCACGTTAAAACCAGCCCATATTTCAACAAGCGAACGATAAAGTGGAAAGAGCTTTGCAAACTGCCAACTCTATTATGAGTCAGCCTGATCCGTGCCTCGCTCTAATGATTCAGGGGTCGACCCCTTACACCTCTACAGGCTTCAGCCCAGCACAACTGATCATGGGACGACGGAGTAGGATAACAGATTAGGACGACAGATTAGGACTACGTTGCCTGTGCTCTCTCAGCATGTCGAACCACAATGGTTGGCAAAGGAAATGGCGCAACTCAACGACGACCGTACAAAAGAGCTTCAACGGCACTACCACGATCGCTATCATTCTGCTCGCCCACTTCCACCTCATCAACCTGGCCAACAGGTATTAGTGTTGACTGATGGTGAAAACAGTTAGAGCACACGTGCAAAGGTCACAGCTCAAGCAAGTACACCTCGCTCGTTTGCCGTGCAGACTGATGATGGCAGCACTCTTCGGCGGAACAGACGGCATCTTCGACCGATTGACACCGATCTACAGGTCACTAACAGCGAATCACCTGGCACTTTCCTACATCTACTGAACCCTACAACTGCAGTTTAAAATCAGTCTCAAAGTATTGCCGATGAGATGCATACCTCTCAAGATCAAATGACAGCAAGATCTGGCAGGGTGGTAAAGACGGTCCGAAGGCTAGATCTTTGAAAATGAGACTTACTATTTGGAGGAAATATGCGATAGCAGAGCTACCGGGGCGGAGCCACGACAACGTGACCAATCAGGAGAGGCCTCGCTCACCCTGCGGTCCCGGGAGCAGAGATAACATGGTTGCCAATAAACCTTGTGGACTGCATGCACGAAACATGCAACCGATCGCACACGGGCAGCCAGCGCGTGGCGCATGCGCGTGTGCGGAGAGAAAACGCTGTGCCGAACCCAGCACTGCCAAAATTAAACCGGCCCACCGCTCGAGCTCGTCATTGCAATGCTGGCCATCCGTGCCGAAGATCGCTGTCGCGTTACAAAGAACACTGCCCATAAAAGCTAACCGCTGTCGGAACTAGAGGGTGGTAACAAGCACTTGCTGCACCTCGGGCATGGTTAGGATCCCCGATGAAAGAGAGATCAAAAATAATAATCTTTTTACTTAGCACGCCAAGAGATACCTGAATCTCTTTCTAGGCACTTCATATAGGCTGTAAAAGATGCATATCAATTGATGAAAAGTATCCTATAATCACGCACAAGCAAGGCGGAATGTCAAGAAAAATAAATACTTATTTGAAATAGGTCCAAAAATTGAATACTTGCTTAGGGTAGCTTTCAAAAAGAACATTTAGAATTGGGATCCGAAGTTCTAACGACTTCTGCATAAAAGAAAAAAGGTTTAAGCGAACCATGTCCATCCCGGATGTAAATGGAAGCAGAATATCTACAATAAAAAATTCACCGAACTCTACATCACAAGTGCCTGTTGTCCCAAACTGTTAAACCTTAAGTTTTAAACGCAGATCGAAATGTATTCGTGAAGCTATTGAGGTGCATGCTTGTAACTTTTAAAAAGCATTTTTTGTAGCGTTGTACCCTTCAGTGTAGCTTTGTACCTTTTAATTTCCATAACTCGGCTAATACTAAACAGATCAGAGTAAAATTTGAAATGCAAGTTCAGCTCAACTTGGCCACATTACGCTAGTTTATTGCAGATTATTGTTAGATACGTTCTGCTACACATGTCATCAAACGTCCAGGAGCTTAATTTTTTCTGCAACTGTGGACATGCATAGCAACATTGATCTAGCCAAAATCTGAAATAAACTAGCGAAATGGTGTAAAATTGGAGCGTAACGCACCTTTTAGCTTGCATTGGTCTTTCTTAATTAGTAGCCTAACTACAGCCCACGTATCCAGCGGTAGCTACCTGAGTGCAGTGCGCGAGAAGGAGCGACACCTTGACTTTCCTCGAAGGGCTAGAGTATGCATGAACCGGCATCACCAAGCAATGTGGCCTGTGCACTTTAACTGCAGCTGCTGCTTCAGGGTAGGACTCGGTCGGCCACACCTTTGCATCAATCGGAGCCGGCGATGCCAATAGCGAACGCCTCGCCGACAGGGGCGCTGCTCTCGCCAAGCGAGCGTCGCACGGCGGACGGCAAACGCGGGTCTCCGGCGGCGGCTCACTTCGCGGGCAGACCGTCTGCCGCCGGCGGGCGCGCCCCGGCGGCCGACGATTCCTTACCTCGCTGCGGATAGCAGACGGCGACGAAGCGCATCGCAGCCAGTATGACCACGGTCATAAGATTCTGGATGCCCCACAGGAAGGACAGGAAGCCGACTGCGGCGCAGCCTGGGAAGGAAAACAAGCGAGCCGTAAGCTCGCCGAGCGGCTCGATGCGGCGGCGGCGGCGTTCGGCGGCGGCAACCAGACCAGCGCGTCGAGGTCTTCGTGATACCGCGAGCGGACGCTTGCGAAGCTGGCTCCTGCTATATGTCGCGCTCCGCGACCGCGATCGGAGAAGAGGACGAGAGGAGGGCCGGTCAGCGAGCGTCTTTGACCGGGCGGCGCCACGTTGCGTCGGCCAAACGCCGTGCAAAGCTCGAGCCGCAGGTGAGCGGCCGATGTCGAGGTCGTCACTCCGACAGGCGAACGAAGCGGAGCGCCTTGCATTTTTCCTCGGAGGACCCGCCCTGCTGCTGGAGGTCTCAGCAAATTCTAATCGCGCCAGCCGAGAAAGCAGTCACCTCAAGAGAGCACGAGTCCGGGTAGAAAGTGCGATCTCCTCTCACAGCTCGTGCCTCAGAAGTATAGAGAATGGCCATCATTCACTACAAATGTTGTGTGTGCAGGACACCGATGAATTCGAAATTTACCCATTTTCAAAGAAAAAAAGAACTCACGATTTTGGTTCAAATTTAGTTGGTTTAAACTACATGTCAATACAAATTAACATGTATTCTATACTTATATAATTAGAGAAAAACAACCAGGCAATATTTAGAAGTATTTCGAGATTTACAGTTCAACTGTCGCCTTGCCCTTCTGCATAAGCCTCGCGTCTTCCTTGGAATTTTTCAAGACGAGCATGAAGGATATGAACTTTGAAGGACCTACTATACTGCAGCCCATTGTTCTCTAGTTGTTCTCCAGAATCTCTATCAGCTCCACATAGTTTTTCCGTCTTTTGATAAACCAGGAAGCCGCGATTGACTGCGACAAATTTACCGGAAGCCGCACTAGTTCTCCGTACTAGTAAGATTCCTGGGGAATTCATTGCACTGTGCGGTGTTGGCATGAACACCATCCACGGAGGGTCCAACAGTGGCTTCGACTTAAAATATCGGCTCCCCACGGCGAACTCGGTCTGCTACCGCCAGTCACGCCTGCGGTCGTGTGCGTGGTGGTCCTCATTATCCCAAAAGTCAACGTTAGCCGAGGAAATTAGTCCAACCACCTGGTGAAAGATCCACCAGGGACGTCACCATTTTGACGTTTCTGATGACCTCACAGAGCCGAGTGCCTCATACCTCAAAGCGTTCAGTGAGGGCTCGACACTTTGTTTTAATGCTCACTGAGGTGCATCGAGTGAGCCGGAGGAAGACAGGAAACGCGGTCCCTCATTTGGACCGGCACGGCTTTGAGACTCGTAGATAAGCTGCCTCTGTGAGCCGCACTCGCATAAAAACTCGATCCCGAGTCGCACTGGACAAGCAAGCGGTATCTCAGCGCACACCTATCCCAGCAGCTCTCTTTTGCCAGTGCAGCGATTCGCTTTGACCCAGTTAGGCCACTAATTAAGAAGCAACACTGAACCAAGAGCTCGTGAGCAGCTTCCACCTAGTTGCCCTTCTACCACTCTTATCAAAGACACAAGAACAAGTTGTGACTGATCAGCTGAACTCTTATATCGAGGCCTCAAACCTGGCACGTAAGCTCTAGTCTGGGTTTAGAGCTAATCATTCCACAGAGTCAACATCATTTTGGGCGTCCAACGACCTTCTCAGGAATTCAGTCTTGGGTAAAGTCTCTCTGTTTTGCTTGATGGTTTTTGCAGCGTTGCATACAATTAATCACCAAGTCCTTCTCGAGCGCCTCTCGTCTCGTCTGGGCATCACTGGCACTGCACAGCAATGGTTCAGATGTTATCTCAGAGGGAGACTCATGTGATTGCCCAGCTCAACAACCTAGGCTTTCACTTCTTATCAGACGAAACTCATGTGTACCTTTTCTTGGCTTCCTTCCCTCCTTCCAGCACGTCGAATTCTCCAAACTCCCTTGCTACATGTACTGCTGACATCCACACATGGAAAGCAGCAAACTTTCTAAAACTGAATGCCAATAGCCAATTTACTTGTAACGGGTAGATCAAGTGACTCTGTAGCTGAAAAGATCGCTTAAAATCGGTGCCACGAGCGTATCTCTTGTTCCGGTGACCTTTCACTAGTTGACCACATCCGCTCCACAGTCAATTCTGCCTAATTTTGGTGTCGTGGCACTGCTAAAAGTTTGGCTTAATTTGACAAGGATACTAAATTGGTCCATGCATTTTTTATATCCCATCTCGACTTCTGTAACTCTGAGCTTGCTGGTCTACCGGCCTGTGCAATCAGGCACTTACTGTCGTGAGCGGCGCAGTTATCAATAGCATCACTTCTCTCCGACCTGCGCTACCCCCCAATCAAGCAGAGGATCGACTTCAAGGTTTTGGTGCTTACTTTTAGGTCCCTTTATTCTCTGGCTCTAGCCTCCCTTTCAGAACTACTCCATTCCAGGCCAAGCGTCGTACCACTCGCTTTTCTGCCTCAAATCGTTTAGCTATACCTTGTTCGAACCTCAAATCCTTTGGAGACCGGCACCTTTAGGTCGTTTGCTCCCAAAGCTTGGAACTCACTTGTAACTGTTGTCACCATGACATCCTTAACTTGACGACTTTTAAAAAGAACCTTAAGAAACACCTATATATCATGGTATTTATTAGGTCCTTGTGTTTTGTTCTTTACGTGCTTATGAGTGCTGAAACTGTACCTGCTGCCACTAACCATATCTACAACATGTTGACCTTGTGCATTTCACATCGAACAGTGCTATGCCTGATGACATTACGAACGTTACTACTAATCATTTGGTCATGCTTTCTTTACAGCATCTGCAAAGTGTCCAGAAAGGACTTTAGTTATCTAAGGTTGCTCTACAAATGTGTTACTATTATTTTGAAGAGGCACCGCTTATTTAGGTTGCAAGGGATTCCTATTGTTCGAAATGACAGTTCAAGTTGCGGCAATAGCAGAGCCCATCGTGACTGGCGAGGAAGCTGATTAAAGCTTGGTGATAGTTCATTTGCAAAAGTTAAACACATAAGCCTCGCACATTTTAGCAGATTTTTCCTCAGAGGAGTCCTTTTTGCCCTGAAAAAATTGACCGCGTGTCATGCAAAATGCTTCTGCCAAATGCTACCAGCGTCTTGATGCAGTCTTAAGGAAATGAGGATAAGGTATTCACTTTGGCAGTCATGTATGTATGTGTATGTATGTATGTATCTCCGTCTGTAATTCCACAAAGCCACAAAGACCATGTGGGTGTTACGCAGGAGAGTTTTGGATGGTGCAATCACAGCCTACGCGGCTTTTGGAACGCATTCGGTAACCAACAGACTAGACTTCATCCCATGCAACAAATAGAAAGTGGGAAGCATAGCAAAGTCAGGAGAGTAGTTGAGGTATTTATTAAAATGAAAGTAGTAGTTAAGGACGGCTGGAAAGGATGTGCCATAGTCGGCAGCAAGAAAGTGGTTGCCGTTGCTTAAGAATTGTGGAAACGAGTTCCACAGTGTAGGACCAGCAGAGCAAAAGCTTTGGTCGCCAACAATCTTTAAGCGGAGGAATGCGACAGCTAATTTACTTTCCGTACAGGACGGGGGGGGGGCACGAGGAGGCTGAAACTGGTGCAGCAGTTCAACTAGGTATGGAGGAGCCAAGCCGTAGCGGGCCCTGTGGGCCACCCCGTAAGAACTTTGCTCTGTACCCGTTGATCAACCGGCAGCCATCTTAGCTCTTTTAGAAAAAGGAGACAGTCAAACATCTCGGATTTTCAAATTAGTCTTGAAGCCATATTCATAGCCAGCTGCAGTGGCCAGGTGACTTTTTTATGATAGCCCAGCCAAAAGGGAATTGTAATGGTCGCACAACAGCATCACTAATTAGAAGAGCAAAGCCATCTAATTCAGCCGCTCGCTTATGGTGTCCTACGAACATCAGTTCAGTTTTATCGCCGTTTAGTTTCCAGAAATTTTCCGACATCCGAGATCGAACGTGGTCAAAGCAAGCATTCAGTTTATCAGTTACTGCAGATTCCGACGGTTTGAATGACAAATACAGCTGAGTATCGTCAGTATAAAAGTGATATCCTATTTCATGGGCCTTGATCACTTTTCCCAGAAGTTGAGTATAAATGGAGAACAGCAACTGACCAAGGACGGATCCTTGAGGGACTCCACCAGTGACTGGTCTGGTGGATGAGACCTGACCTCCACACGACACGGATTGAACAAGATCAGACAAGTACGGTTTAAACCAAGAACTAAACTAAGCTAGTTGGCTTAAGGCTGTATTTATGCCACTATATTACCTCATAATAAGAATATGCTAATAACTGTAAAGCATTATTTACGCATGGAATAATTGATCCTGTATACGTATACTGTGCCTCAATGAATTAATCTCGCGATCAACACTGAATCTATATGCAACAAACACAGAGCCCATTTTCATTATATATTTCATCTGAATTTGATTGTAATGTAATGTATCTCCACCTGTAACTCCACAAAGCCATAAAGACTTAAGTGGGTGTTACGCAGGAGAGTTTTGTATAGCGCACTCACAGCCTAAGCGGCTTTCGGTACGCATTCGGTAGCCAAAAAACTTCAACTCACGCAACAAAGAGAATGTGGGAAGCATAGCAGAGTCAGGACAGCAGTTGAGGTAGTGAGTAGCATGGAAGTAGAGGCTAAGGACCTCTGAAAAGGATGAGCCATAGTCTGCAGCAGAAGAGTAGTTGTCGTTGTGTAAGAATTGTGGAAGCGAGTTCCACAGTCTACGACTTGCAGAGCTAAAGCTTCTGTCGCCAACGGTCTTTAAGCCGAGAAATGGGACAGCTAATTTATTGTCCACACAGGAACTGAGGGCGCGAACAGGCTGAAACTGGTGCAGCTAGGTACGAAGGAGCCAAGCCGTGGCGGGACTTGTGCACCAGCGTAAGAACTTGGCTCTGTATCCGTTGCTCAACCGGCATCCATCCTAGCTCTTTTAGCAAAGAAGACACGTGCTCAAACTGCTGGGACTTCAAGACTAGCCTTGCAGCCATATTAATAGTCTGCTGCAGTGGCCTAATAGCTTTTTTTGGCAGCCCAGCCAAAAGGAAATTACAATAATCAAGCCGAGACAGAACTAAGGAGCTAGTTAAATTCTGCGCAAGTCGCTGTGGAAGACAGCTCCGATCTTAGATAGGGAACGGACGTGGTGGTAAGCTGTAGTAGCAGTGTTCTGAGTAAAGCTTTTAAAATTGAGGCAGCTGTCGAAAACACCTAAATTTTGAGCGCGTGGTGATGGTCACACAGCATTACCTATTAGAAGAGCAAAACTTTTCAATCCAGCCACACGCTTTGGGTGTCCTATGAGCAGCAGTTTCTGTACGATTTATTAGTTTTATTACGTAAGAAAAATGTATTAGCAATTTATGAATTTTTTCGTTAAGCACCAGGCTTTTAGCTACGGCTGTATCTGCAGAGTTCTGGACAATGAATAAATTTCAAGTTTACTTCCGTCCTGCTCACGAGAGTGATTATTGCGTAACGTAATGGCCATTTTCAATTCTTTTGAGGGGTAAGCTATCGGGTAATGACGCTTAGTACTCAGAAACAGATACAATAAAAAAAGTGCTACATGTTGCTATCCTCCCCTAAGTTTTTACGTTGTTTCGGTCAGGAAAACACTGCCGAGAAGCCGCAGATCAGCACCGCCGACCTGCGGTATGAGCGGAGTATGGTATCAGCTCTGGCCACGCTGACCGCTCTGGTCGCGTGATGGACATGTTGTCTCCACAGTGGAGTGTAGAGGGACGCCACGACCTCCACGCCTCCAGCCACTTCCAGCTCTCTCTCTCTCTCTCTCTCTCTCTCTCTCTCTCTCTCTCTCTCTCTCTCTCTCTCTCTCCCCCTCTCTCTCTCTCTCTCTCTCTCTCTCTCTCTCTCTCTCTCTCTCTCTCTCTCTCTCTCTCTCTCTCTCTCTCTCTCTCTCTCTCCCCCCCCTCTCTCTCTCTCTCTCTCTCTCTCTCTCTCTCTCTCTCTCTCTCTCTCTCTCTCTCTCTCTCTCTCTCTTCTCTCTCTCTCTCTCTCTCTCTCTCTCTCTCTCTCTCTCTCTCTCTCTCTCCGACCGCCCTTCCTTTCTCCGGGCTGGGCCATTTTCTCACCGCTCCCTCAGGCAAGTACTGAATTGCACATAAGTGTTAAGAGTCCCGGGTATTCTCGGCCGGAAGCGTGCTTGAAAATGCAAAATGAACAGCTTGTGTTGGAGCCATATGACCAATCAACCACGTTCCGAACTGCGCTTAGCTTTGCAGAGCTGCATCGCGTGCGATTGGCCACTCGATTACTACCAGGCCGCCGAGGTAGCCGCTGCACCTGACGACGGCCTCAAGGCCCAGCAGAAGATGCCGAATCAAGGCGCGTGAGAAGTGACGTCTGTGCGCAAGCGGCACTGCTTTATCGGACGCGCTAATGTACTGTAATGTATCTCCGCCTGTAACTCCACAAAGTTATAAAGACCACGTGGGTGTTACGCAGGAGA
This sequence comes from Cristatella mucedo, assembly GCA_009760855.2. NCBI lineage: Eukaryota > Metazoa > Bryozoa > Phylactolaemata > Cristatellidae > Cristatella > Cristatella mucedo. The sequence continues at coordinate 1,067,933 of WPIO01000062.1, read as the reverse complement.
GTTTTGTATAGCGCACTCACAGCCTAAGCGGCTTTCGGTACGCATTCGGTAGCCAACAGACTGCGTCTCACGCAACAAAGTGAAAGTGGAAAGCATAGCAGAGTCAGGAGAGCAGTTGGAGGTAGTGAGTAGCATGGAAGTAGCAGCTCAGGACCGCTGAAAAGGATGAGCCATTGTCGGCAGCAGGAGCTTAGTTGTCGCTAATCTGACTGTCTCATACGCAAAGTAATCGCCCAAGCTGTATCGCGAGCCAACGGTACAGGTGTCAGCGCAAGAAAGGTCTACTCTAGCGAGAACCATGCTTTGCAGTGACAGCAGTCACTGACTTGAAGAACGCTCAAATTTAATTATCGCCTAGCCGCCCACAGCCACTTTTGCAGCAGTTAGGCGCCTGCAGTTGGTGCAGCACTTGGCCGCTAGGTTGGTCTGCCATGAACGTCGCGGATGCCACAGACTTGCACCACTTCTTGCCAACCTGCAGCTTGCACCGGCTGCCCCTCGAGCAGCGCATCGACTTCGAGGACCCGTCACTCGCTCGCGGCACGTTTCCCTTTCTTGCTCCGTCCTAGCTGTCTGAAATGCTTCCTAATCAGGCGGCCCCGCTCCCGACGCCGCCGCCGCCGCCAGCTCTTGTGACTCGGAGCTACTGGCCGCGCCTCGATCGAGCTTCCAATGTCACCGACATCCATGCGCTTTCAGCTTCTACGCTCCCAAAGACTGCAATTCGACGCCGCCGACTGGCACCACGTCATCGTCCCGATTTGACTGACCGCATCCACAAGATGACGCTGAAAGGCTACCTGCTCCTCACCGCCTTCGCTCCGACCGCATGAAAGTTTCTATGTGTTCTTAGTGCGCGCCGAAATTATGCATAAAATACGTACGCAGATGGGATGCTTTCTTTTCAACATATGTAAAGTATCTAGAAAGATAATTCATCCTCGGGATTCTGAATTTTTTATTTTAATTATAATCATTATCGAGGACTTTACAGTAGGGTTGGTTCGGTAAGTCTGCAGCCGGAATTTTAACTTTCATTAGAAGCTGCCGAGCTGGTTTGGTCTAGCGGTTAAGGTGCTCGCGCCCCGACCAAGGTCCGACTGATGTCGTGGGTTCGAGCCCCGAGGCATATGTGAAGCGCCCGAATAGAGATTAAGTTCTCTTGGGGCGCTATATAAATGAATTATATAAAATAAATGAATTACATATATATGCATATATATATATATATATATATATATATATATAAGCTGGCCAACCCCAAATAGGATGAGAACCGGAAGCTGATGTTATGTAATATTTTATTGAGTCACTTTGAACTACTATAGCTATGAAGACTCTGAAAGTGAATGAAGATTTGTTTTGGCGCATTTTCTTTGCATGACTATGTCTCTGCCCACTGGTCAAAAGTTGGTCTTGGTGAGCTACTTCTGGTTTGGGTCCATGGGGCAAGTCCTCCATACTTTGGGCAAAGTTAACGGTGACATGGTATCTCATTTCTTGGATACGATTGGGGTAGAAGAGGAACGATGTTGTAGCAGCGCCAACAGCACAGGCCTCTCAATGAGCCACATTCAGTGCTACTCCCACATCTGGCGAATGCAGCTTGTGGCGCGAATAGCGGGCTCCGCATCGCGTTTAGTTGACGAGAACGGACCTAATTCCAAGTGCTGCAGCATGTGTTCGCGGGCTGCTTCCTATGAGGTAAAGGCAGGTTTTGCTCTCCGAAGAGAAAAGTAGAGAAACGCAACTGCTATCTCAAGAACGTTCCGTGGGCGGAGCGAGTAGAAAGCCAGACTTGGAGCAAGAACTGCCGTCTAAACCTCCTACAAACCGAAAGACCGAAGTAAGACTCGACTTGGTTGGAAGCAAGACTCATCATTTAAATGAGGCTTAAGACAGGAGCGGCCGGCGTCGCTGGTGTGCACGCGACGCAGTCGGCCAGTGCGCTAGCTAGTGCGTGCCTCGCCCGGAAAAGCGTTCTTTTTATAGCGATAAGGAGACGAGACGGCTGTTCACTGCACTGGAAGAAGAAGAGCAACACGGAGCGAAAGCGATAAACGATCGCGCTCCGCGGGCAAGCAAAACTAGCCTACTAGCAATAGCAATACTACGCAAGTCGTAACTAACTACACTACGGGGGGGGGTACGCAGCGCGAGGAGAGACGCCGGGGCGGGGCGGCGCAGAGAAGAGCGGCCTTTCTCTCTCTCTCTCTCTCCCTCTCCCTCTCCCTCTCCCTCTCCCTCTCCCTCTCCCTCTCCCTCTCCCTCTCCCTCTCCCTCTCCCCCTCCATCTCTCCCTCTCCCTCATCTCTCCCTCTCTCTCTCCCTCTCTCTCTCCCTCCTCCCTCTCCCTCTCCCTCCCTCTCCCTCTCCCTCTCCCTCTCCCTCTCCCTCTCCCTCTCCCTCTCCCTCTCCCTCTCCCTCTCTCCTCCCCCCTCTCTCTCTCTCCCTCTCTCTCTCTCTCTCCCTCTCTCTCTCTCCCTCTCTCTCTCTCTCTCTCTCTCTCTCTCTCTCTCCCTCTCTCTCTCCCTCTGTCTCTCTCTCCTCTCTCCCTCTCCCTCTCCCTCTCTCTCTCCCCTCTCCCTCTCTCTCCCCTCTCCCTCTCACCCTCTCCCTCTCTCTCTCTCTCTCTCTCTCTCTCCCTCCCTCTCTCTCTCTCCTCTCTCTCTCCCCCTCTCTCTCCCTCCCCCTCTCCCTCCTCTCCTCTCTCTCTCCTCCCTCTCTCTCCCTCCCTCTCCCCCCCTCTCCCTCCCTCTCTCCCTCCCTCTCTCCCTCCCTCTCTCTCCCTCTCTCTCCCTCTCTCTCCCCCCCCCTCTCTCCCCCTCCCTCCCTCCCTCCTCCCTCTCTCTCTCTCTCTCTCTCTCTCTCTCCCTCTCTCCCTCTCTCTCTCTCTCCTCCTCTCCTCTCCCTCTCTCTCCTCTCTCTCCCTCTCTCTCCCTCTCTCTCCCTCTCTCTCCCTCTCTCTCTCTCTCTCTCTCTCTCTCTCTCTCTCTCTCTCTCTCTCTCTCTCTCTCTCTCTCTCTCTCCCTTTCCTCCCCCTCGCTGCTGACTGGCCACCGCAGTGGGCTGCCGCACTCCGGCAGGCGGTAAAAGCGAGCAGTTGACCGCCATGACCCCCATCCGGCTGCGCATCCGAGGTTCAGGTTCCTGCTGTTGTAAAAACCTCGGCTCTCCGAAGCGCTTTGCGCTCGTTGGGCAGCGATAAAAAAGGCGATGCGACGCGAGGCGTCGCGGCGCGCGCTTTGCTGCCATGCCGCGCCGTACCTGCTTCGCCGAACAGCCACCGTCGAGCGAAAAATGACGAAATAGCGAACGGGAACGTGAACACGACCATGCCCATGTCGGCGATGTTGAGTGCCAGCATGAAGTGCTCGACGGGCTTGAGCTTGATTCTTCGCCGACCGAACGTCGAATAGATGCTCAGCGAATTGATCGCCAAGCTGAAAATCCCTACACAAAAAACGTCATCCTCGTCGTCAAGCAGCGGTGGCAGCCGCGAGGAGCGGCGATGAACGTGTATTCAACTACAACAGCTCGCTGAGCGTACCTAGTATTGTCGCAAGCCGCATATCCGGTCGAATGACTGCGGCCCCCGGATGCGCATATATAAGATTTTGCTCTGCAGGTCCCAGGCTGCGGAACTCATCTCCACAACACTTATGCAATGACAACTAGTCTCCTGCTGCCGACTAGGGCATATCCTTTCCAGCCGTGCCGAGCTGCTAATTACATGCTATTCACTACCTCAACAGCTCTCCTGACTCAGTTATGCTTCTCACTTTCTCTTTGTTGCGTGAGATGAAGTCTGTTGGCTACCGAATGCGTACCAAAAGGTGTTTGGGCTGTGAGAGCGCTACATACAACTCGCCTGCGTAACACAGCCACATAGTCTATGTGGCTTTGTGAAGTTACAGACGGAGATACATTGCATTACATTCACTTGGAACTGCTCGCTGAGTTCACCTAGTCTTGTCGCATGACGCAGATGAAGCCGGTCGGGTGTCTGCGACCCTCGCATATGCATACACATACATACATGTATGTATGTATGTATGTATGTATGTATGTATGTATGTATGTATGTATGTATGTATGTATGTATGTATGTATGTATGTATGCATGTATGTATGCATGTATGTATGTATGTATGTATGTATGTATGTATGTATGTATGTATGTATGTATGTATGTATGTATGTATGTATGTATGTATGTATGTATGTATGTATGTATGTATGCATGCATGCATGCATGCATGTATGTATGTATGTATGTATGTATGTATGAGAGGGGGCGTAGAGGGCAGCACTCTACAATCGGATGACTCTGGCAAGATCCAGGTTCATTTAGCTATCCGCCACCTAACGAGTTCAGCCCTAACAAAAACTTTCTGGCGACGACGACCATGCGCGGGCCGACGGTCTCACCCGAGATTCACATGCACGAGAACGCCAGCTGGCGGGCAGCGTGGGAAGCCAATGAAACCCCCACTGCAGGAAGGCGACGCCATACTCGAGGTTCTGCCGACGGGGAAGTTAATACTTAACCTCGCTCGGGACGGCTAATCGGAATGACGGGTTTGTATGCGTGCAGAGCGGGACCAGACTTGCCGGTCCCGCTCGACGCGCCTGAGTCGGAAGTTGGGAGCACGAGCCGCTTGGGTGGCTGTCACGCACTAAGGAGTCGACAGTACGGCGGCGAGAATTCTCAGCATAACTTGCGATTGCGTTGCGAACGCACTGTAGTGCGCTTGAATCAGACCCGCCGCCGCCAATCCATGCGAAGACCCGCCGCCGCCGCCGTCCTAGCTGCACTCACGGCTTGGACGCTTAATTCTCGCGTCCACCACCGCGCCTCGAAGCGTGTCTGCGCAAAGGTTACCTTGGTTCCCCCTCGGCCTTGGAATTCCGCACGCGCGCCGACCAAGGCCGGACGCGAGGACGCGGAACGCGAGCGGTGCGAGCGGCGGGAACGCTGCTGCAGCCGCACAGTAGAGAGGCTTCCTCCTCTTGGGACTTCAACGTCGACGACTCTTGAGTTGAACGATTAGGACGTGAGCGCAGATTTTCTCCGAGCTTAGGTCAAATACCCCGCGACTGACCTACCGCTCGTGCGAATCCGCGCTATCGATTTCGGCATGCTGCGGATACGCCGTCGACGCTGCGTCTGAGCCCAGCGGCGACGAGCTCGCACCGAGTCCTGCTCTGAGGCAGTCCTTTCTTGCCGGCTGCTAATGGACGAGAGAGCCGCCGCGGCTAAACCAAAACGAGAGCCCGTTGAATCAGCTTCGCATCCTCTCAGGATGCGGTCCTTTCGCGTGCTACGTACGCGCTCGCCATGCGCCGCCCATCAACGTCGGACGCGCCCGCGAATGCCGCCGCCGCCGCCGCCGCCGCCGCCGCCGCCGACTGCCGCCCGACCGCATTGGCCGCACAGTCGGACCCGTGCCGACTGCGCCGCGGTGCGCCCATCGGCTCTTCTGCAGAGCAGCGGCCTGGTCGCGCCGGCCGCTGCTCGGCAAAAGAGGGATGGGCGGCGGCGGCGGCGGCCGCGGCGGCGGCGGCTGATCGATCTCGGCGAGCGACCGACGCGCCCGATACGTCGCCCGCCGCCGCCGCCCGCCGCCGCCGCCGCTGCGCCTTTCTTCCTTTATTTAACCGCCGTGCACTTCGCCGCCTTCAGGTCGCAGTCTCGCGGCGCGGGCTCAAAGCGCTCACTCATCGACCGCCTCGCTATTGGCGACCTGACGCGGCGGCGGCGGCGCGTCTCTTGAATTTTCGTCGTTCGTCGCTGTCGACGCGCTAGGCGCAGAGCCGCGGTCGCTGGCTGGCCGCACCGTCGCCTCGCCTCGAGCCGTCGCCGGCGCGACTGCCGCTGTCGCTCGAGCCACACACGCAGGCGCCGCGCCCGCAGGCTCGGCGTCGGCCATTTTGGCTAGACGGGCGAAGTGGCGAGCGAGAGAGATAGTGTGCAGGCAGCATCTGCTCGCTCAAACCCCTGAGCGCCGACTACCCGCGCGCCGACCGCCAGGCAGGAGAAGTGACTCCGGGAAGCGTAATGGCGTCGAACGTGCGCTGCTCGCTCAGCGCGCTACAACTTATCAAGCAAGACATGCCTTGGAACGACGACGGCGGTGCACTACCTCGACGACGTCTGCTGCTGTACGTTTAAGGAAGAAAGACTGCGACGAGCGATGAGATCGTCGTCGCATGGTTTCAATCTACGCGCAGCCACAGGCTCACGTGTCGAATAAAAGACAGCGACTTTCGATGTATTTATAACTGGCGGCAGGGCTTGCCTTCTATCTGAAAGTTCCGGAAACGCCACTGGTTGAAGAGCGTTCGGCATGGGAACCAGCGGTAAGCGGTAGCAGCAGACCAGGTGCCATTCCCTTTGCGTTGCATAATGAGCTCCCCAACCAGCCCACCCGTCCAGCCTCACTTTCGATTCTGGGTCGCATCTTTAAACCGCGAGACTTTTATAGCTCCTAAGCCAGATGTCGCTGCCTAAACCAAATGTTGGCGCCTCAACGTTTTTATAAAATTACATGCTATCCTAGTAACCCAGAAAGTCGAATGCCTGTGCCTCAAAATGGGCTCGGCCAGAACACCCCCTGTAGCCTCTGCAAGGAATGGGCATTCGGCTAGCAAAATGAGCGATCGCTGGATGACACCGTCAGGTTCACAGTTGAGCCTAGCCATTTTCAGCTACGCAATACTGAATGACTTCCGGCCTGCTTAGATGAGATTACCGCAGCGAAGTTAGTCCGTGCATTTGGGACAAACCGGCATTTCAACTTCGGCAATTCTCCGTGCAGGTCCCCCGGCTGTGCACTAAGACGCTTACGCAGTTGGTGCGAAACTCTTCAGCTAGGGCTGGTTGTCGTACATGTCGGAGCTGCCACGTCACATCTCTTCTCGCCGACTAGCACTGGCTAACATCAAGCGGCTTATCCGCATTGATTCTGTCTGTCACTTTTAGGCCTTTCTATGATGCCGGCGTACCTATCTGAGATACTTCTAAACCAGGTTTCACATCCTGCTACCACCTCTTCTGACAAGTCGTTTAACTTTGCATGTAACTAAGCTCAAATCATTTGCAACCGTGCCTTCAGTGCATATTCTCCAAAAGCCTAGAATTCTCCCTACCCCCACCCCACGAGGGGCCGCTCAGTTTGCGAACGAGTGAAGCTCGTCTCTAACGGCAACTGACGGTAGAGCAGACGCAGCGAGATGTTGCGACGACTTAACTACCTCGTAGCCACAGCCGCTCGCGGTTCGCGGGACAAGCCGGCAGCGGCGGCCTGCTGGGGAACGCAGCGGCCTGCCGCTGAGGTGACACGTGCGGCCTGCCGCTGAGGGGACTCGCGCGGCCTGCCGCTGAGGGGACTCGCGCGGCCTGCTGCTGAGGGGACACGCACGGCCTGCTGCTGAGGTGACACGTGCGGCCTGCTGCTGAGGGGACACGTGCGGCCTGTTGCTGAGGGGACACGTGCGGCCTGCTGCTGAGGGGACTCATGCGGCCTGCCGCTGAGGTGACACGTGCGTCCTCCGCTGAGGGGACACGCACGGCATGCCGCTGAGGGGACTCGCGCGCCCTGCTGCTGAGGGGACTTACGCCGCCTGCCGCTGAGGGGACACGAGCGGCCTGCTGCTGAGCGGACTCGCGCGGCCTACCGCTGAGGGGACACGAGCGGCCTGCTGCTGAGCGGACTCGCGCGGCCTACCGCTGAGGGGACACGTGCGGCCTGCCGCTGAGGGGACTTACGCGGCCTGCCGCTGAGGGGACACGTGCGGCCTGCCGCTGAGGGGACACGTGTGGCCTGCTGTTGAGGGGACTCGCGCGGCCTGCTGCTGCTGGAGGATGCGCCAGGTCTTAGCGCGCTCTTCTTCGTGCTGACGAGCGTTCATTGTTCGACGATAGCAGTGTGTCACCGCGGCCAGTGGGTGTACAGCACTCGCTTTGTGCACTGCCTAACGGAAATTGTCCCTTGCAAAGCTTCCTGCTCTGGTTTACGTGAGTCCTCACGAACGTTCGGTTGTCGCGATTTGCTTTTAATTTTTAAAAGCTCTCTGGCCACATGATACGAATTTTAAGCCCGTAATAATAATACGAAGCTTGGCTTAACACAGAACTTATGGCCAAGTACTGTCATTTTCATCCACAAGGAACTACTAGGTATAGGTAAAGCGAGGCGTTTCTAATTTTAAGACAGAATAATCTGAGGGCATCTGCTCGGGAACTGGGTTCCAAAAATGTTTAGTTTTCGTGGGAAAAAACGATCGTGCAACCTCTAGGTTAGCTGTCCAGTGCTCTGGGGATTAAACTACCGAGACATAAACTCCATAGCATCCAATCCAGTGCAAAAGGCGGCGCGTGCCTTTACTTTTTGTTTGTCATCGTTCTAAACCTAAACTTATTTTGGCAATCGGGCCTTCAGTTCATAAGCACCGAGTCTGGAACTCACTTTTTCCTTCTGTTGCGACTTGCATACAACTTGCCCTTCGCCGCCAGTGAACTACTATTTGTTGTTGTCCCCCCTTGTGCCGCTCATGGTTTAGTCCTTGCTACTTACGAACAACGGTTCCAACTAGCTGGTAGGGCTTTTTTGTGAGCATTTTTGTGTTTTTCTAAGCTTGATACCTTGCATTTTGTTAATTTCTAGCCATTGCTCCGATTAAAACGGGCTTTAAAGAGCCTGGTATATTAATTGTCGAAGTGGCTTGTCGCTATAATCCTCACCTTTTAATTTCCGACATCGTTGGTCCCATTTGGTTCCAAGTTGGTAACCACTTTTGTATTGGTTTTTTATTCACCAAACCACGCTCGCTAATTGAATTAAGTTGTTGCGCTAAGCTCGGTGTGAGTTGGAAAAGAAATCTATTTGCCAGCTGCGTGACCAGGAATGCGACAAGAATCCTGGTTCGCAGAGCAAACTCACATTCTTCTCAGCCGGCAATGGCGTAGCGGTGTTGGAGAGTTGCCTCGTGGGCTACGGGTAGTGAGTAAAGGGTTCCCTGTCCCTTTCTAGGGTGGTAAGTGCGCTTACAAATTGCCGTGCATTATTGTTACAAGTTCGCGTAGCGGCTTACATGTATGTACGGAAATATATATAAATAGTATAATAGAAAAATAGGCCGCGAGCGCAGCGATCATAAACCGGTGTCCCCTCAGCGGCAGGCCGCTGCGTTCCTCAGCGGCAGGCCGCTGCGTTCCCCAGCAGGCCGCCGCCGGTTTACGGTGCCAGTCTTAGTCAACGTGCGACGAATACAGGCGAAGCTCTTTTGTCTTGGAAGCGCGGCTAGCGACTTGTTTATGCACTCCGCCAATGCATGAATGTGTGCTGCACATTAGCAAAACCTGGCAGCAAAAAAGCGCGCCCATATTTAAGGATCACAAGTCCTTATCCGCAGCGTATAGGTCTATTTAACAGCGACGGAGGGCTGCAAGGCGGTTGCTTTCATGACCTCGGTCCCGAGGTAGTGGGTTTGATTCCTGTGGTGGGCGACCCTTTATTGCCACTGCAAGCGGTGGTGATAGACGTAAAGGCTCTTCTGTCGCTATTCAAAAGAGGCTGTTTAAGCAGCTAGGATTTTTTTTATGAATAGCAGCCACGACGTGTAACAACTCTCATAGAGCTCGATGGCCCAGAGCACCAGGCAGCTGCTGCAGCTGCTACGTCACAACTGACTGCCTATTGTACGGCTTCGGCTGCTATGCCAAACCATCGACTATCGCACTGCCGATTCCATGCCGCTATTATTCAGGAAACACGAATAAGAAATATCTGCAGTAATAATCTGGCTGATTTTGCGCGCGGCGGTTTTTTTCGGGTCCATTATGGCGCTGTGGAGCCTGTGACTGCTTACTGTTGTCCAGACTTCTACTCTGCAAACTTTTCTTTAAGTTACGGACTGCTGCTCTGATGCTGGACAAGCTGCCTTGCTACGCGCTGCAGGCATGCTGTATCCAGTAGGTACTGGAGGCTTCTAGTGACCACCGGCCACACACAGACTGAAAGGGGATCCGGGAGCATCCGGGCATCTGTTGAGGCGCATCTTGCAGGCTTCGAACTTTTGCACTAATTGAGCCCACAGTGGCATTTTATAGGCTGGTAATATTCTGAAACCAGCGTAATGACTGAATCGTGAGGCGGCCTCGACCGAGCGGGTATTTTAGCGGCTTCTGAAGTGGCGGGCGTGGCCAGGTGCCCGAAGCAGCAGCACCAGCACCAGCACCAGCAGCGGTCCAGCGCCCTGAGGCGGCCATTCAGCGACTGCCAGGATTCAGAGCGCTGGCTAACTGCCAAGTGGGTGCTGCCGCCGGCTGCAGCTGCTGCCGCCGCCGCCGCCGCCGACACCGCAGCGACGACCAGAGCTGCTGCTGCTGCTCCGCGAGCGACTGCGAAGAGGGATGCTAGCGGATGCGAGCACGGACACCGCGAGCGTGCGTGCCGACACTCACCGACGGCCGTCAAGTACGACGCTAGCACGGAGTTGACCGTGACGCTGAGTCGAGATGCGAACTTAGCTCCGCCGACGTCGTCCGACAGCAAGGGGATTACGAAAGCAGCGGCGGTCAATTCGGCTACGCAGCAGCAATTATTCGCAGCTGCGGCGGCGGCGGAGGCAGTCGGCAGCTGAGTCGTCGTCGTCGTCGTCGCAATCGCGCTGCTGCAGCTCTCGCAATCATGCACGCTTAGCTGATCCATGTTGCAATCGTCGGTCTTACGGGCGGGGATCTGACTTCTGCCTTCGTCCGCAGTTTGGCTAGTACGTCGGGTGGGTCCACGGTGGCGACTCCCCTATTGGCTCCGCTAGAGCCCGACTAAAGCAACAGCCGCTGAGCCGTGGGTGGGAGGGTCGTCGGTGGCCCGCCCCCTCCACACCCACCCAGGTTGTGGCGGCTTAGCCGTGCGGTCGGTCGGGTCGGTCGTGGCCGGTCCCTCCCCCTCCCCGGCTACCCACGTGTTTGTCGCTCCAGGCTTCTCCGACACACCCGCTCTTCAGCGGCTACATATCTATGAGTTTCGGCTGTAGCTTTGAATCTGAGGACTACCAACGCCGCTGCTCAAAATAAAATCGCTAGGGCCAGCTCCAGGTCGATGCAGTTAGCTGCGGTTTGGCGGTCGTCCTTATGCAGTCGGCTACGGTCTGGTGGTCGTCCTTATTTGCACAGCTACTGCAGCAATATCGACTTCTAAATTTGGAAGTTACGGACACCACTCACCACTCGGCGACTAAAGCTGAGTAGATTCGCGTGCCTTCTTTTCATTGCCGCTGGCTAAACGTTGCGAGCGATGGTTCGCTGCAAGCCATTTAACTGCCGGCCACCGGCTGCAGGCTCGGCTAGGTGGTAAACGACGGCCGAAGTCGAGCTGCGCCCGATATCATTCAGCCCCTAGCACGTGCGCATGAGCGAGAGAAGAGCGAGCGAGCGACGAAGATGACTGCATGACTGCTGTTGCAGGATCGGCCACCGACGCCCGACGCTCCGACTTCGAATCGACTTTGGTAGGAATTATATGCCTGTGCTATGCCAAGCGACCAGCGGGTTTCAAGCCAAGGCTTTCACCGGGATTCATTCACATTCCATCAGACCTCGAGGCACGAGACTTGGGGGTGCCTCGGGGCTGACGAGCGATACGTGTATTCGTGTGTGCCAAAGGGACGCGCCCCGGACGCGCACAGTTGACGTTCTATCGCGGTCAATTGATTTTAGTCTACAGTTGTCAATGCAGGTGACATTTGAATAGCATAGAGGAGTAGATCAGCGGGCGTGCAACCATAGTGAGGTGTTCTGGGTTCTATGAATCGGAAATGCCGACTCCGAATCTTCTCATCAAAGCACTTCCGACATGACGGGCTCTTTAGCCCTTCTAAAAATTGTTTACACGTCATCTAGGGGAAATCCAAATATCCGCACCGAAAGATGGCCACCTGGGCGCCTCTTTAAAGGTCGGCTAAAAAGATCTGTACCTCCATTTCTTTTGATGATACTCAAGTGCGTGCGTGGTTCTATTGGCTACATATCTCTCATATTTAAAAAGTCTCACGTGAGCGCTAACAGTCTGTTCGTTGCATGATGTGAACACGCTGCATCAGAATTATCCCTCATAGGGGGGAAGGTTTCCAGCCGCTGCGACGGTTTTCTGGCAGTTCTCAGAGATAATTATTCTACGTTACTAGGCAATATGCTAACCCAAATGAGGTTAATAACTGGACAGCCACTGAAGGCGTTTTGAGAGTCTCGACTACATAGATAGGTAATTTCCTGCGAACGTTCCCATGGTGCATAATCAAGTGCGTCGGAGCAGTATACACAGAAGAAGAGGCGCGTGTTGTGTGAGCCTTCGAGATACGCTTGGGATGCCATTATGGAGTCTGGAAAATTGGAAATCCTCAGAGAGTGCAGGCCATGCTGAGACAGTTGTGATAAGGTTCGTGTAAAAAAGACTGGAATTGGAATATTTTACTGACACTAGATGAATTGATTTGAACACTCTGCTTGCATTAACAGCTGTAGCTCGAGTGCAGCGCTTGAAAAGCAATCACTGGCATGAGACTCTGCACTCCGGTGGAACCACTTCCTTCGCAGCCACTGTGCAATATGCCGGAAGCAGATTTGGCGAAGAGACTAGAGCACTGAAAGAACCGGCGATGTTCACTGAGGTGATATACTTGATTCATTTGTATAGCTCCCTAAGAGACAACCTAATCTCTATCCAGGCGCTGCACACGCACCGCGGGGCACGAGCCCACAACCTTGATCGGCAAAGGCGAACACCTCGCCCCCGGGTCTGACCGGGGCGGCAAATTGAAGTCACGAAAAGCAAGGGCAGGTGCGACGTCCTGTTATTTGGGAATGTACCATGCAGGCAGCTTGCTTGTCACACCCCAGCGTTCAGGGAACGGCAAAGAAGTCACGATTGTTCTATGCAAACGCTGGGTGGTTAAAACCCCTAAGCATTGTTTCAGTTGCACTTAATTGGAAGTCTGGACCGTCAAGACAGCTCTAGAGTCGCAGTACATCGCGCCGCCATCCTAGCCGCGCGATGTCGCCTAAATCAGCTTGTTAGAAGGCGCTTAAAAGAGGCTGCATCCGGGCGGCATTCTTGGCTGCGGAGATTCAGCGCTAAATGGGAGCACGACCGCTTACTAATTATAATGGCTGGAGAACCCTTTCGTTCGGCTACCCTTCCGCGGCTTAATTAGCGTTGAAGATGTTTCTTTTTTAAAGAAGCACAATAATTTTTTCCGGTGGGCTCGCGAGTTTCGGCGTGCAGCTTTGACGGACAGTTTTGCGGTCCGTCCAGCATCGATCGGTGAGCGGTGATGGCACACGAGGTAAGGTGTGTTGTAAGAAAATTCCCCTTTTAGGACAATTCCCCTTTCAGGACACTCATGTTCACTACCTTCACATTCGGTGTCCTGAAAGGGGAATTGTCCTAAAAGTGGAATTTTCCTCCAACACTAAAAATGTTGTCCTATAATTTTTTATATCTTTTTTCTGCTAATGTCTAGCATTCTATCAACAATGCCTCGGGCATAATTTTTATCACCAAAGTAACTTATTACCTCTGGCATTGGTGGTGCTCCAAAAGAATCAAAGTAAAAACACTTAGACCCTTCTTTCTTTAATGCGACCCAATGATGTATTGCAAGGTGTGAATTTCCAGTGTTACAAATAAGACATTCATTCTCTAAAGGCTTTGTGAGTTCATCTCTTGCAAAGACACCTCTAAAGTTTTTTATATCTAATTCTTTTATATAATTATTTATTTCTATATCTGTCAAAGCTGATGATTTTACTTTTTTTTAGTTTCTCTATCGCACTTTTAATCTCACCAATTATTTTTTGTTCACTTGCTCCTCTTCCAATCCTTGAGATAAAGATCCTTCACCAACAGCAACTGGAACAGGAGTACTTCTTAGTTTAACAAACTTTGATTTCTTTTTTCTACAAATTGTACAAATTCCTTTCAATCATTCCTCTCATTCCTTTTGTGCTATCCACCTCAACATACTCCTCATGGATTGTGTCAGTCGACTTTTTACACTTCATACAATAAATCTCCATATACAAATATAAAAATTTTTAATATAGAATGTCTTTGAAAGTTAAGCCTTATGACTTTGGACAGGATACTGCTACAGGTCATGAAGAACCATTACCTAAAATACCTATTAGGGCATTAGTTTTAGGTCCTAGTGGGTGTGGTAAGACACAATTAATAATGAATTGGATATTTTCATTAAAATTAAAGTATGATGCTTGTACTATTATTGCAACAAGTTTAGATCAACCAATGTATCGAGGATTTATAAGTATGACAAAAGAGAACCCTGCATTTGTTTGGGTTGGTGGAGTAGATGAAATGCCAGATGTTGATTCATATAAGAAATGTAGAAATGTTGTTGTGTTAGATGATGTTATAAATGAAGATCAAAGTACCATAGAGGAAGGCATAAAAAAATGAATATATTTTATCTTTCTCAAGGATTTACAAATGTTCCTAAAAGAACTATAAGAAACAATGTAAACTTTATAATAATATTCAAACAAAACAATAACGATATAGAGTATATACGTCGTTCATATGTTGGTGATATAGATGTAAAGCAATTTAAAGATTGGGTTGATTCTTGTACAAGGGAAGAATTTGGTTATTGTGTTATAGATCTAACTAAGACTGAAAAAAGGAAGATTTTGGTCTGTTGATGAAGAAGGAAAACAACTAATAACTATTTTCAATAGTTAATAGGAAAGGAATGATTAACGGAAAGTTGTATCAAAGGAAAATTAGAAAATATGAATATAGTGTTCAAGAAGCTCTTGATTTAGAAAACTTATATAGTAATTTGGACAAGTTAAATGTTGCAACCATACTTAACAACGGTGAAGAAATGGCAAGAATAGAAGCTGAAATTGTTGCTAGAGATCAGATAGAACATAAACTAAATGAACGTGCTTTAGAGCATTCAAAAAATGATTCAGGTGGTGTTGATTTTAATAAACTTAAAGTACTGAGACCTAAACTTGCAATTCAAATGGAGACTAATAAACTAATTGAAAAGGCGATACAGCCTAAACCTAAAGAACCTCAAGATGTATCTTGAGTTTTGAAAAAAGCAATTGCTGATATTACATCTGGAAAATATAAAAAAGCAATAACAAGAGTAAATCAGGCAAAGAGTAATGCAGCTAATCCAGAAATAAAAGAAATTATTGATGGTGTTCAAAGGGCAGTGGCAGAAAGTCTTAACATTAATCCATCTACTGGTACTCCAAAGATTAAGAAAGGAGGTATAAAAAAAGTTGAAACAAGTACACCAAAGAAAAGAGGGAGAAAAAATGATTTACCAACTGTAAGTGTTATAGAACCTAGTATAGAACCTAGTATAGAACCTGCTGCTAGTGTTACAGATCCTAACACGACTGAATTTACAACTGTTACTAGTACACCAAAGAAAAGAGGAAGAAAAAGTAAAACTGCTTTACCAATTGAAAGTGTTGAAGAACCTGCTACAGAACCACAATTTACAACTGTGATAGAAGATAGTTTTCCTAAAATCACATTTTCAAAAGACCCACATGTTATTAGAGAAGAATTAATTGAACTTACTAAAATAAAATCTGCTGGTAAAATGAAAACTGATATGAGGGAATATATAAAAGGAATTACAGAGAGTAATATTAATGATAGAATTCTTCAAATTGCTACAGATTTGAGCAAAAAACAAAGAATGAGTAAAAAAGACCTAAGTATTTTTTATATATTAGGACTACAATATTTAAATGTGGGAGAAGGATTAAAGGTTGTTCCAATGTTTGTTAATAGTGATAAATAAGTATTTAGTAAGATTGATTTGTGGTTGGGAGAGCTTGCTGCTGGAAATAAAGGAGTTGTAAATTCAATAAGTGCTGCTGTAGATTATTTAGCTAGATCTGGGAAAGCACCAAAGTCTTGTGTTGCAAAAATAAATAATCTATTATTTAATATATAGAAAATGAGTGATCTTTTAGGTATTACAAAAGACATACTTAAGAATGTTGAAGTTATTAGAAAAAGTAGTCAAGTAAGTAAGGAAGGTTATGTGTTCAATATTATTGGAAATTCTAACCCACTTGGTCTACATATTAGTACTCCTATTTTATTGAGAAACAAAAACCTAAAAGTTTGTTTTGAGAAGTTTGTTGGAATCAATTCCATAAAAAATATTACTACTTCTATTAATTCTTTTGTTTATAGAAGTGCGGGTGGTTCAGAACAAACTGTAACTATATAACCAGGAATTTATACTGTTGATAGTGATGACTTAAACACTGGTATTGTTGATAGGATTAATAATTTTATTACTCAAACAGGGTCTACAACTGATAAGTTTACAGTTGGTGTTGACACTGGTACTGCACACTCATGGATTAGTATGCCTGTTGGGTGGAGTTTTATTGCAAGTAAATCATCCATTTCTAAAGTGCTTGGATTTACTAAACCTGCTTATACAACGGATAGCAAGTTTTTAGAGTCATATCCAAATATTATACCCACTGTTTGTACTCCAAACAAAAAGTTCTATTCAGAAGAGCAGGTAAGTATTGCAGATGTAAAACTTGTTCTTGTTAATTGTAATCTAGTTGCTCCCGGAACAAGTTTTATAAATGGAATTAAAACACAAGCTTTAAGAAGTTTTGGATTTGACTTTTATCCATGGGATACAATGGTGTATGAACCAAATACTCCTGAATACCACAATGTTTCTACTGAAGTTATTAGTGATATAACTATTAAAATTACTGATCAAAACTTGAAGTTGTTAGATTTTGGTGGTGAACAAATTGCTGTTGTTATAGAAATTATAGAAATATAATATAGGAAATGACAATAAGATTAACTGGCACATCTTCTTCAGATTACAAAACATTATATCCTTCAATTAATTTAGGAGAAAAATCTGGATACAATGAAGTAGGTTTAAGAAGGGTAGAGTTTACATATGTAAATAGAACTATATCAAATGTCTTTAGGGGTGTAAATGATAGACTTTGGTTTAAGTTTTCTCTTGGAGATGTTGGTAATCCTCAATTTATTGAAATTGATTTTGGAAAAGAAGCAAATGGTACTCCTACGACTTCAGGAACTTATGACAGCAATAAGATTGTTCTTGCTTTAAACACAGCTTTAGCACTAAAAAAAGCTTCCTGCCCCTAATCCAGATGGCTCTCCCGGTGCTGGTTCTCCTACACCAGCACTATATAATGGAAGGGCTGGAAATGGAATAAAATTTAGTGCTGATACAGATGATAAAATAGTTATGCAAGTAGCTGGGGATAGTGTTGTTTTTCTTGGAGCCAACTCTTTCATTGAAAAAAAAACCTGAATTTTATAGTATCGGAGATACATTAGGGTTTAATTCAAATGAACAGGAAACGTTTGATAAAGACATGGTTGGAGGAACAGTATATGAAGCGGTAGAAAAAGCTATGTATTTTGCTGGAACTTATAAAGCGTGGAACAAAATTATTCAACCTGATAATACAGGTGTAAAATGGATAAGCGTTGATTGCAATTCGGTTGATCCAGAACTTAACTATATAGAGAAAAGAAAAGGATTTCCAGAGCAGTCAGGATCTCTATATATTATTGACACCGATGATATTGCTCCGGGTCAAAAAGTTGATTTACATATTCCAAATGTAATTTACTTACCTAAAAGGAGTGATATATCTCAATTGGCTGGTTATAGACTTACATTAACAGATCAAAATGGAAATAGGATTAATACAATTACAGATGTTGTATCTACAATAGTTATTAGAAAAGGTAAAACAAGTATAGAAACAAGTATAGAAAAAATTAAAACATTTATAGATAATAGTATAGAAACAACTATTGAAAAAATTAAAACATTTATAGATAATAGTATAGAAACAAGTATAGAAAAAATTAAAACAATTATAGAAAAAAATAAAATAAATATAGAAAATGAAGATTAGGTTAACAGGAGCTTCCGATATAGACTGTAAAACTAACTGCCCATCTATAATGCTTGGTCCTAAATCTGGGTATGAAAAAGTTGGGTTACGAAGAATAGAATTTACTTACACATATAAAAGCATTGTAAAAATTGTTGCTCTTGAAAACGATATGCTTTGGTTTAAAACTAATCCTACAATGGCTAATAGCTTTTCCATTTCTGTTCCTCCAGGTTATTATGATACTACTAGACTTGTTGCAGCATTAAATAGAGGATTAGATGGTGCTGCATCACTTTACAACCCTTCACGAAGAGATAGTTCTGGAATTATTTTTAGTGTTGGTGATAGTGATAAAATAGTCATGAAAGTAGTGGGTGAATATGTTGTTTTACTAGCAAGTGATATATCCGGCGTTATTAATAACATTGGAGATACCCTTGGTTTTAATACAAAGGAGCAAGGAACATACTCCCCTGATTATGATTATGGTGATGGAAGAGAAGAAGATAAAAAAGATGAAAAATCACATTACTTCGCCGGAACATAGACAGCATGGAATAAAATGAAATCCTCTAATTTCAATGACATTGAATGGATCAGTGTTTATTGTGACTTATTTAATCCAGAACTTAATTATATAGAGAAAAGAAAAAGTTGATTTGCATATTCCAAATGTAATGTATCTACAGACAAGGGGTGATATAGAATCATTGAGTAGTTCTATGATTACTTTGACAGACCAAAATGGAAATAGACTCAATATAATAAAAGATGTTATAGCTACAATAGAAATTTCAAAATAGTATAGAGAGAGATGGGTAGCTATATAAGAACTAGTCATGGAAATATAAGAGGAATGTACCATGGGTCTGGAGTTTTAGATAAAGTACTCGACGGTGTTGGTAAAGTAACACCTGTTTTAACTGGATTAAGTATGAACATTGCTAATAAAGGAATTGAAATGCATCAAGCAAGGAAGATTACTGAATTATAAACTAAAAAAGAAAAGATTGATCAAGAATACGCTAATAAACAAAGAGAGATGGATGATAAACTTGAAGAAGAAAGAAGAAAGAAAGAACAAGAACAAGAATATGAAATTGAGAAACGAAAAAAAGAAGAAGATTATGATAGAAAGATGAAAGAAATGGATCTAGAGATTAAGCGTGCAATGCTTGAAAAACTTAAACCAAAAACTAAAAAAGTAAAAAAGTAAAAATAAAAGAAGTAGAAGACGATTCAGAAGCTCTTAAAGAAAATGATCCAAAAACATGTAAAGAAGTTGAGAAAGCAATAAAATCAATTATACCTACTGGAGAGAGAACAAGACCTGATGGGTATGGTGGAAGTATAAGGAAAAAGATTGGAGCTGGTTTATATATTCAAAGTAAATAAATTTTTAGTTTTTTATATAGAGAAAGAATGGCGAGCGCGGATATTAGTACTATACTTGAACTTGAAGATCCCGAGTTTCCTGATTATAAAATCAATGATTATCAATTCAGAGAGTTTTACCAAACTAACGGAAGTGAAACTGATTCTATTATTGATAAAATCGTCACATTCAATATTCCAGCAGAACAACAAACATGTTATGTTTTTTCAGATGGCTACGTTCTACTAGAAGGACAGTTTCTCGTTCAATCAACCCCTGCTGGTGATTATCTACCACCCAATCGTAACCTTGCAGCAGGATTAGTTAATAACGCTGGAGCTTGGATGTTTAGTACTATGAAGATTAGGCTTGGAGCTGAAGAGGTTGAAAGTGTTCAACAAAGTATAGGAACTGTTTCAAAAATTATGGGACTTCCATGTTATCCAAATGAGTATAACAGAACTGAAGGACCTGCAACTGGATGGAAAAAAGATGAGGCAAATGAATTGGGTGATATGTTTACCGTTGCTAATGCTGCTACAACAAATTCTAAACTATTTCCATATCTAAGTCCTAATGCATCCACAGCTATTAGTTTAAACATCGGATTTGTTTATCGAAGAGGTTTATCTAATGTTCTTGCGGATAATGTAGGTACATTCAGTATTTCACTCCCATTATCAAGAATCTCTAGATTTTGTGCGGATATGAATAAAATTATTTACAATGCTCAATTTACTCTTGAAATAACTAGGGTTAATGGAAATTATTTTAATGCTATTATGACGGGGGTAAGTGGTGCTGCTGCTGATAATAATGTTAATGTAATTCAAGCTAGAACAACAGCTAACGCTGCTGGAAATGGTTCTTGGAATGCATTTAAAATTAATATGTCAAAAATGAGACTAGTTGTTCCATGTGTAACTCCTAAAATGAGCATTCAAAAATCACTTGCTGAAATTACAAGTGAAAGGTCAAAGAAACAGACTAAACTATAGAGTTAGACGATATGAACAAGTTAGTATATCAAATTACAATTCAAATGTTAAATTTACAAAGACAATAACTACACAGAATGAACTTGATAAAGTTAGGTGGTTAATTGTTACAGCTCAAAACCAAAATAAATTTAATAGCTACACTGGAAACCCTTGCACTTTCAATCATTGTGATATTAAAGGTGTCTCAGTAGTTGCTAATGGCACAAAACAATATCCTGTGGTTCTAAGAAGCGGCTATCCAAAAGACGCAAAAAACAATTCCTCGGATCAAATGAACTAAATGTACCCGTTGGTGTTACCTTTCCAGAATGGTTAACTCTTTATCCTATTCATGTTATCGATCTACAATATAACGATCAACCTCTTAGAGCAGGAACAAAACTTGATGTAACTATTGAATTTAATTCTACAATACCTGGTGTTGCTGCTGCTGTTGCTGCTAGTGGAAATACACCAGCACAACCTGAAATTACATCTGCTGCTGCACCTACGGTTGTGATTAATTATATCACTATCTGTGAGAACACTTTGGAATTAACATCTAATGGAAATGGAACTCCATTCCTTTGTAGTAGAGGAAGGTCTCTTTACAATCCATTAGATATTTAAGAAAGATAATAACTAAATATAATGCAAAAAAACAAATTTTATTCAGGGGTCTGATGAGTGGAAGAAGGCTATGAAGTTAAATATAGGAGGGTCGGAAGTGTATTCAGTTTTAGGTGATGATATGGTATTTGGCTCTCAAATTGATTGTGACATTGAATTAATTTCAAATAGAAAACTAAAAAAATATATTGCTAACTCTCAAGCTATAAGATTTCCTCAGATGATGTTTGGAAAAGTATTCGAGCCAATAGCAGCTAAATTTTTAGAAATTAAGTTGAATAGAAGTATTGAGAATTCAAATGAATGTTTTACTAGTGATGGAGTTTATAGATATTCTCCAGATGGTATTATTGATCAAGATACACTAATAGAAATAAAATGTTTATGGAGTCGTAGTATAGTTGAAGACTTTATACCCAAAAAATATATTGCACAGTGCCTACTTGGTTTACATGTCTTAAAGCTTAACAGATGTTTTTATAGTGAATTTGAAATACTCGTTCCAGGTTTGAATCGCTATGATATACCTAAAGACTACGTTGCTGCAGGAACAGTTAGAATTCCAACAACTTATGAATTTGATAGACCAATACGTGAACCTCTTTTGATGTTTTTACTTAAAGATGAGAAGTACTTTGAATTCAAATTTGATATAATTTCTAAATATGGTCGTTTTAACAATAAAAAACTTTGGTTATGATATCAAATATTACATTAGAAAAGTAGAGATACAAGTAGTTGAAGAAGAAGATCCGCTTAGATTTGTAAGAATTATTCCAGTGGTTAAAGAAGTGTTTGAGAGATCTGAAATATTAATAAATAATTATATAGATGAACAAAAAAGTTTCACAGCGAGGACTATGTATCGAAGAATAATGGATTCATTCTTTCAGATCTTGATGCAAATGGTAATAGAATTGTTAATTTAGGTGACCCCGTTAACGACTATGACGCTGTTACAAAGGCCTATGCTGACGCTAACTTTGTAGTTAATACAGAAATAACAATGAATCTTGGTGGTAAACGTATTACAAATCTTGGTGCTGGAGGGTATCCTACAGATGGTGTAAATGTTTCACAAGTAAATAATTATGTTTAGAAAAGTGGAGACACAATGTTGTGAGATTTAGACATGAATGGTAAAGCCATAACATCTACTTATTGGAATTCAGGAAACACCAATCCAGTAGTCTTAAACGATGATTATTGTGTTACTTATGGAGGAATGAAAAGAGATGTATTATTGAAAGCATTTCCTTCAACAACAAATATAAATATGGGTGGGTATTCAATAACAAATGTTGCAGAGCCTGTTAACCCCTCTGACGTTGCTACAAAGAATTACGAAGATAAAACACTTAAAAAAATAACAGAAGTAATCTCAATCTCAATGGACCCTAAAGCACTAAATTCAATACTTAATCTATCAACTCCTTACTCATGGACAAATAAAATGTCTCCACCGATAATGATATTAAATGTTATGGTTGTTGGAGCATCTAATTGTGTATTTCTAAAACCTAATACTGATACATCTGTAGTATCTGGTGATGTAAGAGCTATAAATACTTCAACAACGGATGTTAACTTAAAGAACTATGTATATTTTTCTAGACTACCTACAGAATATTACTTTGTTGATAGTACAGGAAAATTAAAGGTAAACCTATTACTTACTTATGTACCCACCTGAGAAGTATAAATGAACTATTAAAACTATTAACTCTTTTAACTTTGTTGCTTTGTGTTTACCTTTAACAACCGGAAATAATTTAGAAATAGAGCAGATGGCTTCATGATCTAAACAATGATGTAAAGAAGTAGAACAACATTGTTTTTTTAAGTGTTTCTTAACCAGGAAATACAGTTTAGTTGGCTTTTTTATAATAATTAGAATTTATGTTGCAGTACGAACAGATTATACAGTGGTTGTTACGAAAAAGACTAGAATCAAATTCAGTTTCTTCCATATCTTTATCACAGATACAACAACGTATTTCATATTCCTGTTTTGGTTTTTTTCTTTTTGGTTTACAATATGGATGACCTGTTTCAAGGTATTCAACTTCATTAAATGTGCTTAAGCATGTATCACAAAATATTTCCATTCTCTATAGAATGTCGTTCTTAACTCTAAATGAAAGAAAAAAGAAGGTAAATTCAATCCTGACTTAGATATAAGCCAAGTATTCAAGCCAAGACCTAAGAACATTCCACAAGGTTTCTTTAATATTGTTGAACCAAATGAAAATCATCAAGCAGATATTCTGTATATGTCTAATGATTCTGGATACAAATAT
Organism: Cristatella mucedo; assembly: GCA_009760855.2. NCBI lineage: Eukaryota > Metazoa > Bryozoa > Phylactolaemata > Cristatellidae > Cristatella > Cristatella mucedo. The sequence continues at coordinate 1,044,665 of WPIO01000062.1, read as the reverse complement.
GCTTTGAGTGTTATTGATGTTGCTAGTAGATATAAAGAATCAAGATCTCTTAAAACAAAGTCATCTAAAGAAGTGATAAAAGCAATAATAGATATCTACAGTAAAGTTCCTTTGAAGTGGCCAAAGAAAATGACTGTAGATCCTGGATCAGAGTTTAAAGGGGAGTTTGCTAAAGAGATGAAAAAACATGAAACAAATAATTGAAGGTACTACTAAAAAGAGTGTTGCATTAGTTGAAAGAATGAATAGAACAGTTGCTGAGAGAGCATTCATTGCTCAGTATGAAAAAGAATTAGAAAGTATTAACAAAGGAGATTATACTAGAAATAAAGAGTGGATTAATAATTTACCAAAGATTATTGAATATCTAAATAATAGTGTTACAAGAATGATTGGTGAAGAACCAGCAAAGGCGATAGAAAAAGAAAAGGTAAAACTAAAGAAACCAAAATATCATGGTGAAAAGCTATTAGAACTTGGGACAAGTGTTAGGTATTTATTAGAACCTGGTGAAGGAGAAGATGAAAAAAAAAGAAGAGCTACAGACCCAATATGGAGTTTAACAAAACATACTATTGTTAGAATAATTGTATTAAGAGAACAACCGACTAGATATTTTGTAAATGATATTAAGAGAAGTTTTGTTAGAGAGGAGTTACAAGTTATTAGCCAACATTAATTTCAGTTTGTGAGTTTCCTATTACAAGTCCTTCAAACTCTTCTTTTGTAATCTCATCATCAGATAAAGCGTTAGTAATCTGTGAGATAATTTGATAATTAGAACTTAAAGCATTCCTTTTACGTTTGTCTATTTCTGTAAGCACACCATCAACTGATACAAACATTACAGATAGAGCTGAAAAGAAAGTTACAGCGTGGCTAATAGATGGTAATACTTGAATATAAGTACTTGAAACAGTTACTCCTAATGCTATTACTATATTTATAAATTATATAAATATATATATTATAAAATTATATATTAAATTATATATATATATATATATATATATATATAAATAATTATATATTAAATTATATATATGTATATTATATTTATAAATATATCTAGCTCTTGTTAATTTTATTAGGCATCCCCTAATTTTTTATTAAACTTAACAGCTTCTTCATATTTTTTAACAGCAAAATCTTTTCTCAAATCTGGCATTTTTTTCTATATATTTGTAAATATTTTTTAGATCCACCAATCCATAGGTTCTTCAATCAACTCTTCTGGAAGTTTAAAGTCTTCTCCTTGCTCTATTTCTTTTGTTATTTGTTTTGTTAGTTCTATTTTTTTAGAGTAAGCTTCTGATTTAATTTTATTTATTTTTTCTATTTTTAAGTCCTTGAGAAACTCTTCAAAGACTGACCCATCTCTAACCTTAGTAAATATGTTTGCAATCTCTGGTTCAGAGTGATTTATTCTTAAAGTATGTATAATGTATTCAATAACTAGTTTAACAGCGTTTAGTAGTTTAGATCTAATGTCTTCAATTCTACCCATAGGATATGAACAAATCTTAAAATTTGAATGCCGTTGACCTTGAACTTCATTAAGGCAATCACTACTCCTTGTTTCAATACCCATTTCTATATAATGTTTATTTTTGTTTTAATTAAATTAATTATGCTTCTAGAGCTGCGGCAGTTGCCTTTTGTCTTGCGCTAACACCGTCAGCTAGATCAGGAAGAATTGCGTAACACTCGTCTTTAACGATTCCAGAGATGTCTGGTTTAACTCCTGAAACTCCTGAAATAACCGTTGAGAGTGTTGGAAGTTGAGATGCAATCCATGTTGTATAGCCAGAGATCTCAGAAGGATCGTCAAGAAGTGCGTCTACTTTAGATCTAACAGTAGATTCAAGATTTGCTGTTACATCAGTTAACCCGGCAGTTATAATCTTTTGAGCTTCGATATCACATTCATCGAGATAGAACTTCTTAACTGAATTATCAGTCATAACTGAAATATCTTAATCAAGTGTTTGTTGATCGTATGCAGTCATTCTTGACCTAACAAGATAATCAACGTAAGACTTAAGGAGAGTAGCACTAGTAGCGAGATTGGGATCAGTAACTTCGTTCTGCATTTCCTATATAAAATAAGAAAATTACTTATATGTAAAAGTGATTAGTTTTTTGTTTTTACATCATCAAATATTTGATGAAACTTATCAAATGCTGCAGTATATTTTTTTCTTTTTTTTCATTTTGTCATATGCATCACAAACATCTAAAAGAACCCAAATTTTTGGTGCTTGTAGTTTAAAGATATGCTTATAAAGATCTGAAGGAATATATGGGGTATCATCTTCAAAACCACAAAACTTTTTTGCGATTCTTACACCATATTCACAACAAAGAATTCTTGAAACTTCCTGATCCATCCTTCTTTCCTATATAAGGTTTAAATATTTGTTTTAATAGAATCTAATTTTCTATTCTCATATATTTTTTCAGCCTCATCTTCTAATTTCATCTTAGATTTATCAATACTTTCATATTGATTAGCAATCTCAAAAAGTGTCTCAATAAATAATGGGTCTAATTCTTTTAACATTTTATAAGATTTACAATTAACAATAGATTCAGGCCCACACCATCCTAATAGGCGAAAACAAATTGAAATCATAGAATTATGTGCATCAGAATTCCCAACAATCTTTTCAAACTTTTCATCAAAATTCATTTCCTATATAAGATTTAAGAATTGTTTAATTGATTTTTTTACGTTTACTACAATTATCTAAAAATAAATTAATCATATTGTTTTTTAATTTGATTGAAAAACTCCACGTAATTATATTTTGCTTGTGAATATTCATTTTTACTTTTTTCACATATATCATATGCGTCACAAATATCAAAAAGGTCAGAAATTCTTGAATCATCTAATCCATAAAGAATTTTATAAAAGTTTGAAGGAATGGTGATATATGCGTTAAAAGTGCAAAAACTATATGAATCAAACTTTCTAGAATTAAGCATACATTTTGCAAATTCTAAAGCATCAATACAACAAAGAATTCTTGAAATTTTTTCATAGATCTTTTCTACCTCTGCTTTAGTTCCATCCCTTATCATATTAATACTTTTTAAAAGATTATATTTCTTTATCAAACTTTGAATGAAAATTCCATATTTCGATTTTTCTTTGGAATATTCAACCCACTTTTTTCAGATATATCATATAAATCACAAATCTGTAAAAGAACAGAAAATTTTGAATTAGCTAATAAATAAATACTTCTACGAAGCTCTTTAGGAACACAAGAAGCCACCTTTGGAAAACCACAAAATACTCTAGCTACAAATAAATACGCTTCACCATATTCACAACTAAGAATTCTTGAAACTTTTTTATCCATATTTTCCTATATAAGGTTTAAGAAATTGTTTAATTAATTTGTACTCCTTGTTTTGTTTTTGGGGTTTTTGATTTCTTTGCGGCTTCTTCAAGCATTTCATTTATCTTACCTCTTCACTCCATTAGCTTATCAGAAGCTCCACAGATTTCTATAAGAACACTAACAAATGAACTATCTAATTCTGGAATAAGTTTATCAAGAGAGTGTCTAGTTATACGTTGATCATTTCCTTTAAGTTTTTGAAGACATATCTTTACAGCCATATCTCTGGATTGTTCACAGCTTAGAATTCTCGAGACGTCCATTTCTATATAAGTATAAATATTGTTTATAATTCATTTTCTTCATTTACATAATCACTTCTAAATTGTGGTATATCATCAGCTTCAGTGTAAAAAGTAAAGTCCTCTTCTGCAGACTCAAACCCAGATTCGGATTCGGATTCGGATTCGGGTATATAATCAGGATCTTCGGATTCTGTATCTGATGTTGACTCCGTATCTGAAATACTTATAATCCATAGAGCTTTCTTCAACTTTTAAAAACTCAGGATTTTCGTTTTCCATTTCTATAATAATGAAATTATTTTTGTTAATATACTTTTCTTAATTGTTTTGACTTCTTTTTCTCCAAACCATTTTGCTCTTGGTTCTTCCCGTTGCCTTTCAGTATCAACAGGTTTAATTTTACTCACAACTTCTTCTTCACTTTCAATCTTTCGTTTAGGCATTTATACTAGTATTAGAAAAACATTTAATACATTTTCCACCACTCTCTTCTATTCTATAATGGCCGTATGCATAACTACAACAACCACAATCTAACCAGTAACGCTTTGATTTAAATGCTGACAGTGCTCTCTTTTTAAGTTTCTTTGTAATAATATTGTGTTTACTTTGTGTCATGCGGTAGAAATCTCTATCAAGTGTTTGAATTCCTAATTACTTCTTTTGGAACACCCTTTGCTTTCATAATTGGTCTAATAGAAGAAGCAGAATATAGTTTTGGTCTTAAAGCAATGAATTCATCAATCTTTGCCTCATCCATCTCATCTTTGAATTTACCAAACTCGTCTTTATGAAACCAATCTTTAATATCAAACATCTCTTTCTCAAAGTTTTCACTTTTAATATCAACAACTAATGAATCAGTATCGGTGTATAATAAACTTAATCTATCATTAAACTTAGCCTTCAATGTGTCATAGTAAAACCTTTGCATATGTAATTTTGATAGATCAAGAATTGCAACGCCTTTAAAACATTGGTTTGTTTAGAACTGTAGTCTTTCTTGAATGTTCGAAACCAACTAGACTCTTATCAAAGCATCTAATTTCTGTAAGTCTAGGATCTCTCATTAGTTTATTATACAACAAATCACTCTTACTAGTCCCTGTATTTACTAACCTAACACATGTTCTGTTTTCTACGTTCTCACATGTCTTTCCAAAAATTTGGCACATAAAACCTGTATACAGATTTCTTTTGAAACTATCACCTTTACGTTCAAATTCAATCTTTTTCTCTGCACATATATCAATAAATGGTTTTGCCCAAGGTTGTTGATTAAATTTATATACTTTATGTATTTTAGTTGGAATCAAACCTTTACTAACAACAAATTGAAAGTATGTGTAATGGGTTAGATAATTAGTTTTATTATTAAAATCACAAATCAACTTTGCCACGGTACTTGGACCAGATGAAAACTTTTGTTGGTATCTTGAAAACTCAGAAGTATCAACAACCCTACTTTCAGGACAAAGCGGATAATCATTATGTAAATCATGTTATTCCTTTGGATACTCTAAATCACATAATACAAATACTCCTGTTTCAGAATCTTCAGGTAGTGACATTATTTTTTCAAGTGACCAATTACTTAAATCATCTTCAATAGGTTCTGAAATAGGTAAGTGCCACATCATAACAGTTGGATATAAACTTGTTGCGTCCCAGTACATAATATGATTATTGTCACTAGCCTTACAAAGTCTTTTACTGACTTGACAGACACCACCTCTTATTGGTTCTTTAAACTTTTGATATAGTTGTAAGTCTCCTTCCTTTTTACCTAATAAATTTATAGTACATTTTGTGTAAAGCAAAGTACAAGACCATGCATAATGTGGTGCAGATAGATAATGAGCAGGATCTAGTTTAAAAAATTCAATAAAACTGTTTCTGTATGCTTCATAGCAATCAGCAAGAAGTGTAACATCTGCATATAAATAAATATCATGACAATCTCCTAAATCTTTCATGATAAAAAGTTTAAATGCATTTAATGCATGTTCATAGTCTTCAGTAGTAATAGCTCTATCAAAAGTAAGTTTACTGTTGAATGCTTTAACCTCTTGAATTTTGTTTTCATTGAATTTATCAAAAGAATCCATGTACTCGTAAGGATAAACTCCTTTTCTTGTTATAGCATCTTTGAGAACATTAGCATCAATGTCTGGATATAATGTTTTAAAGACACCAATTGTAATGTCAAAGTTTGAATTTGCTTTCTTTAATGAAGTAACAATATCACTTAAACCATTATTCATAAAATTAAAAGAATCTTTAAACTCAAAATTCTCAAATGACATTGACATATAACTCTCCATATTATGTGCACCGGGCTTACAATCAAGACCAAATTACATCGTTAAATTCTTTTGTACAAATCCAGCATTTTGTAGAATCTTTAAATTGCTTATGAGTATCAGAATCAAAAATAATAGGTGCTTCAACGTGATTTAATAGCTTATTTTTTAATTCGTTAGAAGTATTAATTATAAATTCTAATAGTAGTTCAACACAATCTTTCCCCCTGTTTAAAAACCTATCTATAACATTTCCATTAATATCAACAATAATAGCACATGAACCACATGGGACTTGTAACATATAAGTACATGTATCACTACATTTACCAGTTGTTAATTTACTATTACAATAAGTTGGATTAATATTGTTAGATACTATACTTTCATAACAAACATCACATGTCTTTACATTCAAACTCTCAAAATCTGCATAACAAACGTATGGAGACTTAATAAGATTTCATGGTCACTAAAACTTAAAAGTGTAGTATCTTTTGTTCGTCCTGTTTTCTTATTTTCAACAATACCAGGCATTTTTAATTTGGAATAACTAGAATTAAGACCCTTACATAAATCTAAGTGATTCTGAAAATCTACATCTGAAAATAATTGATCAATACACCTGTGACGATAAAATACTGATCCTCCTCTACTAGATGTTCTACAGAGACCACTGAAATTCTTTATCAACACATAATGACTTTTTTCGGATTTAGTTATCATCAGTAGATTAATATGTCTATCTGGAACCTCTAATTTTCTTGATACAATTTTTAGAGGATATATACCTGATTTTTCATTATATTCGTAAACATTTATACTAACATTAAATAGTTTACCAAGTTTTTTAACATCAATTACTTTGAGTGGCCATTCAAGTTGTGAAAGAGCTTCATTTAGTTCTTGATAATTACTTCTGAATATATTAATTAAATCAATGTATCTCTCTGGATGTACACTTACAGGATATAGGAATCTTAATACACACCATAAAGCACAATATTTATCTTCATTCTTTATATTAACACAGCAGCGCTTCTTTGCTAAACCAGTTGGTAGTGGTAAATAGGAGGAACCAGCTCTAATAATATATTCACTAACATTAATCTCAAGACGTTTTACACCTATTAGCCTCCAAACAGAACCTGGATTCTTGTCAATCATTTTATCTATTAATTCCTTTAAAGATTTTAATTGGTCTTTAATAATATTAGTATAATCAGATTTTTAACAACCGCAACCAATTTAGAACCTGTTACAACACTATGTGAATGTGTCAGTTTGACTGTGATATGAATGAATTGAAATCTTCGTTTGTAATTTAAATGAAGAAAATCTAGTTGTTACTTCTTTTAACACATTGTTATAACTTGGTATTATACTATTAAAGAAATCATCAATTTCAGTTGCAGAATAGTCTCTTCCTTTAAGAACATATCTTTCATGTTTTCCACTTGCTCCAACAAAATCTAATTTAAACTTATGAAGCCTAGAAGCAATACTTTTACTAGGAGTTATGACATCAATATTCATTAGTCTTCTTGACTCACTGTAAAAAGAGTTTCCCTTTTGAGGACTTCTTCGGTACATCTATACTAAGTAGATTTATGTTCAAATAAAAAATCATAGGACAAAATTTTTAGTGTTGGAGGAAAATTCCACTTTTAGGGCAATTCCCCTTTCAGGACACCGAATGTGAAGGTAGTGAACATGAGTGTCCTGAAAGGGGAATTGTCCTAAAAGGGGAATTTTCTTACAACTAGGTGGAGGCTTTTCATGACCTCGATCCCGAGGCTGTGGGTTTGAATCTTACGGTGGATGATTCTTTACTGCTGCTGCAGGCGGCGATGATAGCCGCAAACGCTCTTCTGTCGCTATGCAAGAGAGACTTTTAAATCAGCTAAAATTTATTTGTTAATTTATCGAGCCCCGCCTCCAGTGGAAGGATGCTAGAAAGGCAATTGCCGCGGCTCACCTCCGGCGCTCCGGTTCCGAGTCAGTGTCTGAAGCCGGGGACCAAAGGCTTCTAGAGTCGTTCGGCAATGGATTCGCGAGTAAAACACCTTCACAGACCTGCTCGGAAGGCTGCTGTGTAGCAACGATGCCCGGCTAATAACCTTAGCAAGTCGCCTAGCGGACGCTAACGCTTTGCCGCAGTGCTGCTGGCTGTTCTAGCGCGGATTATCAGCGAAGCCAAATGAGCAAAACCTATTACGTCCCATTGCGTCCCGCCGTATGGAAACGGCGCGAGCTGTCAGACTTTGAGAGCGACGCTAGACGCTTCAGTTCTTAAGAGGGGTTGACGAGCCTTACCGAGCAGACTTGGCAACGAAAGACCTTGACCTCGTATCACGTCCCGCGCGGTCGAACCCCCACACCCAAACCAAAATCCTGCTTACGCCCGCCGGACACTCTTTTCCTAGTCCCGCGGTTGCGGCTCGCCTCGTCGTGGATTTTGATGAAGTGTACTGGGCGGAGGCATTCACCCTTGCTCCGCCACCGGTCCGGTCGTCAGCAGCGCGGCTTGCGTGGGGTGAGCCGGGGGGGGGGCGGCGAACCTCGATGTCCCGGGCATCCCGGCAGGGAGTTTGTGGCCCTCTCCCATCGCTGGGGGTGCGGGCGCGCGACGGAGGCGCCGCCGCCGCCGCTAACTTTCGCGCCTGTATGGATTTTGTAGCCGCCGCGTGGCTCCTAGGCGTGCCGCAGTCTCGCCGGTGCGGTTCCGCTAGCGGTAAGCTAAAATCCACCACATGCGGCTCGCGTGGCCGTCGCTCGTGCGGCGCGACGGTGCGGAGCCGCTTCCCGTGCACGCGTCGACTGGCTTTTTTTCACGTTTACCGGCAAACCAGCCGCAGCGCACGTCGGGAGCTTCTTAGCGCCCGGGTACGTGGAGTTACAGCGACACCACCGTAATCGAATCTGATATAGAACGAAAATAGACCCGAAATGGTAGGCGCGAAGCTAAAATTTTGAGCGACTATTCTAGTGCGCGGTTTTGTTTCGATGTACCGAGCGAATTGTGCGCCATTGCACGCGCGCGTTCTCGTTCAGTCCGCTGCAGCGACCCGGGCTAATACAGCAGTCCGCCGCCAGGGTCGCTGCAGTGGAATGCATTAGAACGTGCGCGCTAAGGCAAGAAGTCGAGTGTGTACACTTGAACGATAGCGTAGTGTAAGATGCATTCCAAGCTGGAGCTTCGGATGAGCGATTTCCCGTTGACTTGTGGCAGATTCAAGTGGACTTCGATAGAGGCCGGCGTCTTTGCTGCCCATTTGCACGAGAACGCGCGCGAAATGCCATGACATTTTTGGGGGTAATAATAATACATTTTGTTTAGCGCTCTCAGAGAACTCAATCCCTTTCCGAGCGCTTTACATTTGCTGCAAAGGAAGCGTAATCGAATGGTTAATTACATTGTAACAACCGTGTACTACAGTATTCACTCTAAATTCAAGCTTGGCGATAGCTGCCGATTCCTGGTCGATTTTAGTTTACTTATGAGTGAATTGCGGCGGTTTGCTGTGGAGAGTACCACTAGCAATATTCCATAGCCTTCCTTCACTTAGCCTCAATGGCGGTGGCGGCGGACCTTGTGGTCTAGGGTAAAGTTGGGGTGCAGACAAAATACAAGTCTGGCGGGTGATCTCGTTGACGTTTCAACGCCGAGGGCTTGTTAACAATCTTGTTAACAGTCGAGAGTTTTCGCTGGGGCATCTATTGTTGAAATGGCTTATTTCTTTTTGCATCTAGCTCCGCGAGCATTCGCACTAGAAACTGTCTTGGATCATCGAGTGCTTAACCTCCGTCCGTCTTCGGCTTCTCCATCGACCCCGGCTACGGTGCGCTCCTACTAGAGCGCTCTACCGAGGCCAAGCCTCGTGAGTCTCTCGCGGTTCTGTGAGAAAGCTGCCCTCATGGCTGGACCTGCGGCAACTGCCACTTGACGCTTCCTCAAGCTGATGTCTGGACGTTTCGATTTCGGCCTGTTCGGCTGCCACTGCGACGAACGCTCTCCTCTTCTAGCCGCGCGTGCGGCTCTCGAACGACGCGCCCCGATCAATCGGCATCGCTTTCATTGGCTGCCCCTGAACCACGCAGACGCGACCGACCGACTTTATTGAACCTAGGTCATTTCCTGTCTCGCGCGCGTGCGCCGGCCCGGTAGGTTAGGATTTCCAGCTGCGGGCGCTCTGGCCGGCGCTCGGCTATCGGCTGACCTATCAGCTGAGCTGAGCAGCATCGCGGTCATTTCCTGTCCCGCGCGCGCGTGCGCGAGGAAAAAGCTCCGGAGAAGCCGAGCCGGATCGAGCCGGACACCCTATTATACTATCGGAGTATATCGCGAATCTCGAACCGTCGCACGCAAGCCGCGCCCAACTTCATCGGCGGCGAGCGGTCCCTGCTGCTCGGACAGCGAGCGCACGCACGAGGCGAGAGCACTGGACTTCAGGGCATCGAAAGCGGCAGCTCTAGAGGATTCGGTTCTTATCGTATCTCCAGTTGCCTCGCGGAACGGGATGGCGCCCTCGACCTTTAGCCGCTGCGCGACAAATGGGAATCGCGCTTTGGTCCGGCCGCTCAGCGTTGGCTCAGATAGAGCAAGCAGATCAGAAAAACCTATATTTGTAGCACCCTAAAAACGGAAGCGCATCTCTTTTGTGTGCCCATTGCAGAGTAGCTTCAAAAACATTTGGGCGTATTTAAAAACGGCTTGCACAAACGCCAGCTAGCTTCACACGGACGAAAGAGATACGGTGAGGAACAGGTGGATAAATGCCGTCGAGTCAGAAAATAGCGTGCAGATGTGAGTCGGTAATAGGCTCCATACCTAATGTACATAAAAGCTGAAAGCAGAATAAATTCTCCGACGAATTCGAGGCCAGAGGAACGAGACAGTGATTCTAGGAGAAGCCTGGGAAGGCAACTTTTCACGAAGGAGAAAGCCGAAGAAAGAATGAACGATGGCAAGCAAATGAATCACAGGATCTCTAGGTCGAAGCCGAAGGTGGTGAGCCAGTGAAAGTCAGTGAGAAGTGGTCAATGAGGCAGCTGCGATATTGACCTCAAACAGGCGTAGCCGCAGAGTTTAGCAACAGCGGTCGGTTTCTCGATGCAGGGGCGTGACGACCCGAAAATAGTGATTGTAGAAGTCTACGGGAGACGTCAAAATGTATGGATCAGTTTGGCTTTGGCTTATTTTTCTAAGTCATGCCAAATGTTTGCGATGCTAAGTAGCTGAAAGAAGTTAGTTGAGTCACAACCGGAAACCTACATAAAACAATGATTTCTATTTTCCTGTTTGGTGTGAGTGAAATTACTAAGGCCGGCAAAAGTAGATCGTAATGTGCTTATCATAGAATATCCGTTGTTTGGTCTCATTGGTAGACAACGCGCTAGCCCAGCTATATTTCGGGTTCAAAATGCTTTACTCAATAACGCAAAGCCATTTTAGTCGACCGTCGTTCTAAAAATATTATAAATCCTGGATTGCTTTCTGGACCTGTACCTATTTACGAGCCAGATCCCGTTTTACTATTTTCTCAAAGATTTCCGAGGATATTGGCACTTAATCACTTGTGGACGCATAGAACATTATGGCTCTCACCACGAAAAATAGAACTGTGCCGATATGATCGCCAAAAACACTTTAGGCTTTCATTTTTTACAGATGACACGCGGCTGTATTTCTACTTTGATCCCTCCTTGGCTTCAAGCATGTCAAACTCTATTTACTGACTCGCGGCATTCATTGCTGACATTTGCACTTACACTGTAGATGGCAGCAAGCTTTTTCAAATTTAAATGAGGATAAAACTAAGTTGCTTGCTCTGGGCTAATGTATTTCCGTCTGCAACTCCACAAAGACTATGTGGATGATACGCAGGAGAGTTTTGTATAGCGCACTCACAGCCTAAGCGGCTTTTGGTACGCATTTGGTAGCCAACAGACTTCTTCTCACGCAACAAAGAGAACGTGGGAAGCATAGCAGAGTTAGGAGAGCAGTTGAGGTAGTGAGTAGCACAGAAGTAGTAGCTCAGAACAGTTGGAAAGGATGAGCCATAGTCGGCAGCAGGAGAGTTATTGTCGCTGCGTAAGAATCGTGGAAGTGAGTTCCACAGTCTAGGACCTGCAGGAAAAAAGCTTCTGTCGCCAACGGTCTTTAAGCGGAGGAATGGAACAGCCAATTTATTGTCCATACAAGACCTGAGGGCACGAGGAAGCTGAAACTGGTGCAGCAGTTCAGCTAGGTATGGAGGAGCCAAGCCGTGGCGGGCTTTTTGGGTCAGCGTAAGTAAATTGCTCTGTATCCGTGGCAAACCTAGCATTACTCGTAAATTGGAAAAACACATTTCTTTCAAATGGGCTCAGTCTGCATATCTCATGCAGTATCTTCACGAAACCTGGCTGCCCGGTTTCAAAGCGACCTCTCACTACATGAACACATCAGCTCCACAGTCAAATCTGCCTAATTCTAGCATGGAAAAAATATTCGGGCATGCTTAGATTAGGATGCCTCAAACCAAGCTGATCCGTGCCTTGTTTACATCCAGCCTTGACTTTTGTAACGCACTACTCGCACATCTTCTTGGGCTTTGAGCAAGTAAGACATGTGTGGCTGCAAGTTAAAACACTATAGCACGCTGTACAGTAATGTTGGCAGTGATTCCCACAGAAAGGAGCACTCAATAATAATATCAATAATAATAATAATAGTATAACAGCTAATCAAAGGCTGGTGGGTTGACTACAGCTGCATACCGGCTTCCACCCAAGCCCCAGTCAGCACGCATAAACACACACAGAACGAATCACGAGGACCCACTAGATTCTGTAATAAACAGGTGCGTGTTTAGGTTCTTTAGTGTAAGGGATACGCTACAGCCCTAAACCTCTTTAAGTGGGCGCGGTGGCCAGCGACGACAAGAGCAGTATAGAATCATCGGTGACTTTCAAAACACCTTAATAAAATAATAATAATAACACGTTTATTTACCTCCCTCTGAGAATCTGATCTCTTTCTAGGCACTTTACATATGTTTAAAAGTAAGCATTATAATACGATTAGTGATAACATGCACTGCGTCAACATGCATAGTACGGTTTAGTGGTAAAATGCACACTTTCAGCACACATTAGCACACAAAGTACGAATCGCGTAGACCCAGCAAACGCTGTGAGAAAAATCTGAATTTGTTAGCTTCTTTTTAAATGTTAAGTTGGGGGATGTAGTAGCGTCAGTCCGGAGTAAGTTCCTTACTTTGGCAGCATACTAACTAAAGGCACGGTCTCCAAAGGATTTGAGGCTGGTTCGAAGCATGGCTAAACGAATTGAGTCAGAAGAGCGGGCGGTGCGATGCTTATTCTGATTGGGGAAAAGTCCTCGTGGGTAGGTCGGAGCAAGAGAATGAAAATACCTAAAAGTGAGTGACAAACGAGTTTAGACAGCGCCTCCGCCATTTTTGGTGAACCAGTGGTCGACTGGCTGGCCGAGGTCACTCGGCTGGTCAAAGTTCTAGGGTGAAATTATTGCTGGGCTGTTTGCAAAGATCCACGAAGCAAGTCTGATCAAGTAAGCCAATCTTTCAGCTAGCGTTAGGCTCCTCATTAGTTTTTAAGGTTAATGGTGCATAGGTGCTCATGAACTTCCTAGTAATGGTTTTTAATGGGCATGATCTTATAAGTGTTATTAAACTGCTTTGCAACGTACGTCCGCACGTTTGCGTTTATTGGCAAAAATTATTTTACTCGGTGTTTTTCACACGTTGTCTACACCTAATGTTTTATGCCTATTTACCTAATAGTCATTTAGGAGTTTGATTTGTTTGCGCTCTCCTCATTCAACCGAGTATGAATGCATCTTACTGAGCCAGTCTTTGGACGTAACAGTTGTCAGTTGTAAGTTGCATTGGGTCAAAACCGGCCCAGTCTTTGAATATCGCCTATCCGCGATTGTTCGCGGGTAGATATAGATAGATTTCCGTTCGAACTCCTACGACTTTCGTTTACGTCTCTTTCGTTTACAGGACTCAAGTAAGTACATTTAAAATTGTAGAGGTCGATTGACAAATGCCATAGTCTCTTAATTGATAGCTCTTCGTCAATACGGAAAGCCGAGAAAAAAGTCGGCGCTGTAGATGTAGATAAATGCATTATTGGTATTATGTATTATTATGTATTATGTATTATGTATTATGTATTATTGGTATTAAACACTCCACCGCCTCTCGCGCCGCAAGCCGCAAATGTTTAAATCAACTTGCCTAGCAATTTTCAAGCAAGGCGCTGACACAATTAAATGCTGGACTAGTGACCCAATTGTGTGAGCGTCCTAACCGAAGCAAACATTCTTGCGGTCGGCTACATTCAGAAAGAGGCTGCACTCTCGACTTTGAGGCAGCTGAGTACCTGAAGGGTGGAGGCTGTCAGATAGCATACAAGCGTAGCATGCAACGACTGAGCACCGTGCTTCCTTAAATGTAAAGCCGAGTGATTTGTATGCTAATGTGACCTCAGTGCTCTTTGTGGCTGACCTGGGGTCTCCGTGCCTCATCAAGTGGAAGCCTGCCGCTCCAAAGGAGGAGAATGGAACAGTAGAAAAATTGTCACCCAGGATGGAGGTGTATGTTTGTGCGAGCACGCACGAGCGTGAGTGAATCACAGGCACGAATCCGCGTCTGCACAGCATCTTGTGTGCGCGTGTTCGCGCGTGTGCTTGAGCGCTTGTTTGTGTGTGTGCTGCGTGCTTGTTTGTGTGTGTGCTGCGTACGTGCGAAAGAGAGCGAGAGAGCCAACCAAGGGGACCGAAGCATCGGCACCATTCTCTGCACGGCTAGACAGCGTGTAATTGGCAAGCCATACATAACAAAATATCATACATTGGGCAAGGCTGGAGACTTGACCGATCGCGGGCTGAACTGAAAAAGTACGAGGCAAGAAGTAGAAGCTGCACCTGCTGCTGCTGTGATTTCCTGGGGGGGGGCAGTCTTGGTCAGCCTGGTTGCAATGGTCAGCGCTGCAGCTTCTGCAATCCTTGAACAGAGGAAGCAGTACACAAAATCTAGGGCGATGGCTCTTCATACGATTGGGCAGCTGCTGCAGGTGTGAGCCAATGCTGAATGCAGTTGCAACTGACTGGAGAGCTCAAATGCAGAGGCTCGAGAGAGAGAGAGAGAGAGAGAGAGAGAGAGAGAGAGAGAGAGAGAGAGAGAGAGAGAGAGAGAGAGAGAGAGGGAGAGAGAGAGAGTGAGAGAGAGAGGAGGGCAGTCTTAAACGTCACGTATTGGTAGGCTATTCTTTTATGTCGCGGCATTGATGTCATGCGTTATGTAACAATAATAATTATAATAATACGGTTGGTATAGCATCCTTAGAGAAATTAATCTCTTTCTAGGCACTTTACATTTGCTTAAAGGAAGCATGACTCACCATTCAATTGTACTTCCTTTGCAGCAAATGTAAAGCGCCTAGAAAGAGATTGAGTTCTCTGAGGGCGCTTTATCAAGTGTATTATAATTGTTATCGAATAATTAAGGGCAGCATGCTCAAAGTCAACAAGTACAGCATGGTTAGTGGTGAAATGCGTAAATTAAGCATTCAAATGTGGTTAGTGGCAGCGTGCACGGTGTGCTACGTGTCGAAGGCTCGTCTATCGAATCAAGCGTTTTCGCCATCCTGAACTTCCATTAACTCATACTTAAAACTGGCCCGCCTTGGATTAAGACCATAGGGATTGAAAATTACATGATTAGTAGAGAGCCAAAGTCAAAGTGGTTTTGCTGCCAGCAATTGCTCTAACCGAATATTATTTTCCATGGTCAGAAAGTCTTGGGAATGTGTGAACTTCCCGGGATGTATAGCGACCAGCATGTGCCCACAATTTCAAAAAAACGCGACCTTCCAACAGCGAACATTCTATCTCGTGCGAGTGTCCATCTAATGAGTTCAGAATTTACAATGGCGACGCCTTGTTAGGGCCAGAAAGAAAACTGACTGGTGAGCCTCGTGGAAGACATTTTTTATACTCGCTCGCGTATTACAATATTGCATGACGGATTTCTTGAATAAGTGACGGGAATAATTTCACTAAGTCTTCGTTCTTGTTTGAAGAGTTAAAGCGCACCAAGAATTATTTTTTACGTTTGATTTTAAATGGGGATCAATCAGGGAGAACTTGACCAAAATGTTAAAGCCGAATACTTAAGCTAACGCTCATGTATTCATTCTTGAACTTCTGCTGATTAAACACTAAACTCGCGACATTCAGCAGCTCTAATATATTTCAAGTATATTAAAGCAAAACTAATTATCCTGGACTTCCCAACTTTAATTTGGTTACCACTATTTTGTTGCGCCTGTTCTTCTCCGGCTCTAATGACATATTGCAAAAACGTTACAAGGAAAATGTAGCTGCTTTGGACTTTTCAGCTAGCTGGTGGTAATTGGCAATCCGTCTGATGGTTTTTCTTTTCCAAACTGAGCAGGGCCATCAGTCCTAATCATGTATGTATTGACAAAAGTTTGAACCTTTAATTTACGGACAGACCTTGAGCATCATCTTGCTAAGTTCACCTTCCTTCTAGGAAGATTTCCACAGTGGTCTGTCTACAAGCCACCTGCAGGTCATGCATCGAGAGACTTGGCTTGGCTAAATCTCTTGTATTTTATTAAGGTTCACGACTACAGTGGTGTATGTAGCTTGCTTTCCAGCAGAGTGCCTAGAAAGATATCTTGTTTTCTTAGATCAAGGCGTTAATTTATTATTATGATTGGTAAGTGGAAATTAGGCTAGGCTGTCCATGGGTCTGAGTTAGGGAGTTAGTCTGAATCAGGCTTGAATTTACTTATTTCCACACAGCTTCCCTATAATCCGTGGCTGTGGTATATGACCACGTGTTAACATTAGAGACAGCTGTATTAGAAGGAAGCCATATCCTTTATTTGCACAGAAAATTTACTGCATAGCAGTATTTAATGATTTTCTTCTCAAATTTCAAAAATGCTATTTTTTCAAGAGCTTAAGTAGGGGAGTGAAAGGTTGAAACTCCAAAAGATCTGGCTATGGGAGTGGTGCTGGACAGCCCTAACCAAAATTACAGCGGATCACGTGCTCTTTTGCCAAAACACTCCCTTACCCCCTTCCTTCTTCCTTGGAGGCCCGATATTCCTTTCCGCAGTAGGACCAATTGGGCTCTAGTCAGAGGCTACCTGGCGCTTTGCCAGAGGCTTGTCGCCCTGCGATCTGAAGGCGTACAGAATCATTGCAATCCTCCAGAGATGATCTATCATTTTCTATAGATTGGACAAAAGAGCTGCTAGCTCGACGTGCATTCGACGTGCACCTTCATGCTCGGCTTAAAGAGAAGGCTATCCTTACTTTTTAAGAGTAAACCATATTTTTAGAGCTGCTGAAAAGGTAATTGAGTATTGGCCGAGTTATGGAGTTTCAATGGCACAAAGCTAGAGTGTAAATGAAGCTGTCTAAAAGTCACAAGCGAGCACCTCTTCGAGTTTCCAACATGTACGTTGATACACCGAGGTTCAGCAAAGTGGGAAACATGTCGCATATGATGTATGATGCAGACATCGGTAAAGTTGATTTGCAGATTTTTTGCTTCCGCTTTACTTTCAGGTTAGACTTGGTTTGCGAAATCTTGTTTTCTTGTAAGTAAAAATTGTCATAACTTATTCCAATCACATTCCTACATGTTTTTTTGAAAGATGCCCTAAGCAAATATTCGATTGTTGGATAAATTTCTGTATTTATTTTCTTAAAATTTACCCTTAATTTCGAAATCTGATCGTGGTCTAGCCAGAATCCAGATAAAACCAAGCTCCTAATCCTGCCTAAAAGCCTGCTGACAAAACAACTTCATAGAGCTAAAACAATTGTAAATAAATAAATAAAATTCATTTGTATAACGCCCTAAGAGACCTTAATCTTTATTCAGGTGCTTCTCATCTGCCACAGCGCTTGAGCCCACGACCTCGGCCTGATCTTGTTCGGGGCGAGCACCGTAACCACTTGGCCAAACCATCTTAGTTATATTTATTATCTATTCGTAAAAATTGTGATGAAGCTACAGTAAATTCATACGTATTATCATAAAGTTGGTTGTTTAATTATAGGCATTCGAGGCGATGTAGTTGATCGCAAATGTTCATATCAAAGTTATACACATTATGTATTCCTTTGAACACCTATTTGAGGCTGCGTAACAAATGCAAAAAATAGCAGTCACGAACCTCGTTCTCCACAAGAATTTGGCTTCCTCAACTTTTTCAAATTCACCTACATCTGTCAGCAGAAGGCTGCTAAACCATGTTACATACAGGAATTATTTAGCAGTATATAATTATATATATAATTCATTTATATAGCGCCCCAAGAGAACCTAATCTCTATTCAGGCGCTTCACATATGCCTCGGGGCTCGAGCCCACGACCTCAGTCAGATCTTGGTCGGAGCGAGCACCTTAACCGCTAGACCAGTGCCGTATTTGTTTAGTACTGCTATGGCTTATTAGGTTTCATTCGTCTCGCTGAAGCTCTTGCAAATTATCCGCGCAAGCATCACACTCTTAGGCCAGAACATGGCTAAGAATTCGTTGAATGGAGAGCTGAACCTTTTAAGTTAAGGGCAGAACCTGGACCTTATCAAGCCCAGTTAATCACAGCCACGACTCGCTCCATTTCAGACCCTGTTTTACTATGTGCTCTTGTCAGCGGTCACAATCTTTGTAGGGTCGAGCCAAGAGACAGATTTATGTTAGTGTGTGCGTTAGAGTATCATTGAAAATGGTGTCTTAGCAGTTATAGATTTTTCTATTGCTGTCGCATGGTTTTCCTCCCTGCCTCGAAATGTGGTGTCATCAGTGGTCAAAATCTTTCGGCTAAATATAATTTAGAAGTCACAAAAACTGATCATTTATAGCAAGCGTTTGACCATTTATTGGCGTGGCCTTACATGAACATCGAAGCACTTTGATGAGCACATCATTCCATGATTTGGAGCGGCCATTGTCAAAGTTAACAAGCCTTTCTGTGCGTGTGGAGTGCTCTTCGCTGGAAAACCTTCTAAGAAGTTAACACAATTCTGTGCATGTTCAGATATTCTTTATGACATTTAGCGGACCCTTCAACACTGCTGTATTTAATGGAATGCGAAATCATGCCAACGTGTGGAGCAACCACCGACTAGTGCTCAGTCCTACTTGCAATACATGTAGTTAATGGGGATCCGTCTCATCAAAGCAATCCAGATGAGAAATTCTGTTGATAGGATGCATTAATGAGTCGTCGCCTGTAACAGGCACATGAATAGTTTACCACTAACAGTGGAGGGGGGAACAATGCAGCTCGCTGATGCTTTGCTTTGACGGTCGTCTTCCCCGCCCCCCCCCCCCGCTTTCTGTCACCCTGCAGTCATGGATGTATGACACGAACAATGGTTAAGCACATCGATGAATTGACCAATGACAAAACACCGCTACCGACAGGGAAGAGGGCCATAAGCAAGGCTACCAAGCAGCCGTCTCAGCATGGCGGCAATGTTTGTATGCCAATAGCAGTTCTGCCTTAATTTAGTGAGGATGGTAAGTTCGCTGAAGAAATCCGTGTTAGCACCAAGGCCGACTTGCTAGTTTGCAGCATGAAGTTGACCGGTGTACTTGGACGATGCGTAGCAGACGATGGCAGCAGAATGAAAGCGAGCTCACCGCCATATTCGGCAGGTGTTATCTTTGCTACCTGAAAAAATAAGACGCCATTGCATCATGCAACAAACCCGAAAATCTATCATGTTTCAATAAATAATAATAAGCACAAACAGGCATATTGGATCTCTTTGAGACATTTGATATTATGTGAGAGAGATACTATTGTCTTGGAGACATTTGACATTTAATATTAAGTTGGTCCGTGCATTCGTGACATCCCGTCTTGACTTCTGTAACTCACTGCTTACTGGTCTACCGGCATATGCAATCAGGCGATTACAGCTGGTGCAAAACTCTGCAGCTAGGCTTGTCTGTCGTGAGCGTCGCAGTTGCCACATCACACCACTTCTCGCCGACCTTCACTGGCTACCAGTCAAGCAACAGTTTGACATCAAGGTTTTGTCGCTTACTTTTAAGTCACTTCATTTTTTGGCTCAAGCTTATCTCTCAGATCTACTCCCCACCAGGCCAAGCATCATACCACCCACTTTTCGGAATCCAACAGTTTACTAATACCTCGTACAAACCTCAAATCCTTTGGAGACCGTGCATTTAGCTCGTATGCTCCCAAAGCCTGGAACTCACTCCCGACTTGCGTCAGAACGTCCCCTGACTTGGCCACATTTAAAAAGAACTTAAAAGACACCTATTTAGGACAGTATTTAGTGGGTTTCTCTCGCTGTTTAATGTAAATCCAAGTTGACCAAATCGCTTTCGGAGATAGCCCTTCCATGCATTTCATTCTACCATTTTCATTGTATCTCAATATCTGCCCGAATAGCAGTTACATCGGCCTTGAGTCCTCAATACGTCAATTAGACAACAATGAATTTGACAGGCTAAAATGGTAATTAAATCTCCCGTGTTTGTCCCTCCGGACTGTGCTGCCCCTAGACAATAGATCGTATCAACGACCCTGAATATATTACAAAAACATGGGAAAAGATCTGATTCGGATGGAATCTTGCTTCTCACTGTACCATATGGTAGGCATTAGTGGCAACAGAGAAGATACGATATAAGGTATCACTATAGTAAGCAAAGTTAGCAGTATTTCATTCTGCCAGAGCGATAGAGAAACCTGAATGATCGTAAAGTAAAAGTAAGTGCTAGCTGATTTTACAGTTTCATTTGAAATAATGGCAGAACAGCTTCAATGGCTATCACCACCGTTTGCAGACGGCAATAAAGAACTGCCTGCTTCAGGACTCATACCCACGACCTGGGTCCTGTAGAGCGAGCGCCTTACCCCTGGGCTAAGACCCGCGGGCAATGTATACATACCGGTGATGATTGTGTTTCCTTCATAGTTGAAAGCACAGCTAAAGATCTCGTCAGAATGGCCTTCAAGTATCTGCTTGCATGACCCGGTCTCAGGATTCCACAAGCGAGCTGTCTTGTCTGAACTTGCTGTGAGCACTGCTGTGCCTTGTGGGTTGAAGCAGATCTGAAGCATTAATATGAACGATTCTTACGACATTGCTTGTAACTGCTTGTAAGATCATGAAATGAAAACTGAGAGCCACGCAATAAAATACCTTTGAGATTTCTCCCTGGTGACCCTCCATCTTAGATACCAGATTGTGTGTAAGTGCATTGTAGCAACGTGCAGTGCTGTCTGCTGATGCTGTCAGCAGGAACTGGCCCGTGTAATCAAAGGCAACATCCAACACCTCATCGTCATGGCCTCTCAAAGTTCCAATGCAGCAACCTGTGTGATAGCATAATAAAACCAAGGCATAATGAAATGAAAAAATAACAAGGCAAATAGAATGAATCGAAACAGAAAATGGTTCAAAGCAACGTGCTAGCTCACCGAAAAGGCTGGGGTGCAAAACTTACAAGGGCCACCGATGCTATGGCTCATAACAATATGACTCCAACTGCATTAGTGCTGCTATGGCTAGTAATACTCGTGCCGTTTGCATTGTTTTTATTCCCCACAAATTGGCATTTATAAAAGTAAGCATACGCCAGAGCCGTCTGAATGTTAAATGCATCAAAATTTAATTAAGATTCGGGTCTCGGTATGGTGTAGATCAAGCAACTATCAAGAAACTTTGGCATGCCTTTTTTGGATAGCAGCTCTTGCAGATCGGCCAAAATGCCTGTGATTAAATATCCGGTTTGATTAGCAATGCCCAACTTTAAGGGCTTACCCTGGTTGAAGTCCCACAACTTGCAGGTCTTGTCCATGCTACCAGTGGCGATGAGCGAACAGTCCCAGTTGAACTGAGCGCTGCTTATCTCAGCAGTATGGCCAGACAGAGTGTATACACGCTTGCCAGTTTTCACGTCCCAGACAGCCACCGTGTTGTCGAAGCTGCCTGTCATAACGTGTGTTCCCGCAGTGTTAAATGAAAGAGAAATTATTTCAGCCGTGTGACCCTAAAAAGAACGGCAAAAATTTGGAACTACTGGCTGTACTACTGACAAGCAAGCCAATAAACTAAAGTGAAAGTTGGCACTAAGCCATCGTGCAGATGAATTTTCAGGTATTTTTTTATTCACCAATTCATCTTTAATAATAATAAATGTGTACATTACTTCAAGAGAAATAAATTGTTTTCTAGTCACTTAATGCATGCTAGAAATGTAGCATATAAATTGATTAGCGATAGCACACACACAATTTTTAGCGAGCATACGCACAAAAAGAACAGTTCATATGGATAGATCAAATTCGGCAACAGACATACAAGTATCTAGCTTCTAGCTTGATGCTGTCATGTCAGAGGATTTCGAGACGTCTTGGAGTATATTAACTGAAAGCACTATTTCCAATGGATTTGAGATTTGTTAAAAGCACAACTAAGCGACTTTAAGCAGAAGAGCAGGGTGAAAAGATGCAAAGCTTTTGCCATTTGCTATACTAGCTCTAAAAGGTAGATGTGTGTAGTCGAAGCTCACCGTTAATGTGCACAGCTCGTTTCCAGTCTCGACGTCCCATATCTTAGCTGTTGCATCCATGCTTCCCGTAGCCACCAGTGTGCTTTGCGGATTGAAAGACAAGCAAACCTACAGCATCAAAGATAATTTATTTTTGGATCATAATTATTATATAAACTTAATTCTCAAGCAATTGTATGGCAAATACGATTGCTTAAAGTACAACAACAAAAATTTGGTGTTCGGTCCAGAGTTAGGAACAAAAGTGACAAGGCACACCCAAAATTAACAACTACAGCATGAGGTGAGGCTTAAGTTTGTATGAAGCCGTGGGTATGTATGAACTCATGGGTCATTGCTATCTGACAGGAAGCAGATCGACAATTTGACGGCATCTGCCTAAGAAATTGAACTCAATCATCCATGGACTGAAAGGATGCTAACCTCTGGTGAACCTTATGTAGGGATTTTATTTAAGCGGCTAGTTCTACTTAACGAGATCTTTATGAGAGATCATTATTGTATATTGTTAGTTGAGTGCACATGACTACGCATTTGTAAACAGCAGCCAGATTACCCTATCGGCCAGACAGCATGAATCACACGAAAGTACATTTGCAGAATTTTTTCAAATAGTTTTAAATCAATTCTTTCCTGCGCGATATTCAAATAGAAAAATATATGTGGACACCAAGCCAGGTGGGGCGGCCAAACTCAGATGGCTTTACTAGCACCAGAGCTTCAATTGAGTAAACCGCGATAGTCCATGCATGTAAATACCATAACACAATAAGCAATTAGATATGGCTCTACAGTAGATTTCATCCTAAAAGCTCACAGACAGGAATGTTCACAAGTCTTGAAGCAATCACAGGCTTATATGTTGTAGTGGCTCTCATACTGGCAAAGATAGAGCCTCGCTGTCAGTAATCAGACAAAGAATCATCAACAATGTATGCATGGGGATTTTCAATCTGGAAGTGCAGCACGTGATAGCTTCAATGAGAGACGCATCGGGAAAAGATAACTGCTATATGATCAGGGCAGCTCTTCCGTTCGTTGGCTTACAATCTCCGCAGTGTGGCCTCTGTAAGTATGGTAGCATTTCCCGCTCTCCGAGCTCCACAGTTTGGCAGTTTTGTCGAAGGAGCCCGTCACAATCTTATCCCTACAACGAACAGGATTGTTGTGGCTGAATGGCGATCGAAAATACTTGTAGAGGGTTTTTACATATTCAACGGTAGTCACTGCAGTATTACCCATATGGATTATTGAATGAAATTGAATAGACTACATTGCGATGGCCTTCGAGTGTGTGCATCTCTTCTCCTGATGCAGTGTCCCACACCTTACATGTACGATCGTAACTGCCTGTGATAAAGCTGCAACGTAAAGTAATGCCTTTTGATAGTCAAATGTATATTCCCACCTGCTGCAAGGTTGCTTCAACTAGTACGGAAACCTTAACCACCAATGACCAGACTGCTATGCTGTAGCACTTACCTCGAACCAGACTTGTTAAAAGCCACGTTGGTGAGTGGTAGTATATGTGCCCTTAATACTTTGAACAAGTAAAAGCTTGTGTCTTGGGCTGCTGACAGCTTCTCTTGCAACCTACCAATGAGCTTTCGTACTTGGTCCACTTTCGAGCTGGTGATAAGCATTTCTTTATGAGCAATTTCATTAACCAGTGCATCCACATCAGTCCTAAAGAGAAAATTATTACATTTCAGCATTCTTAGTGACATAACCTTCACCACTCTCTTGCTCTGACCTACCCATTCTTGAATACTTCTGAGTCAGGTTTCTTATCGCAACGCCAAATCTTTGGACTCGGGTTTTTTTAGCCTCTAAGAACTTATAATTCTTTGGAGACTGTGCTTTCAGTTCCTATGCTCATAAAGCCTGGAACTCACTACCTGCTGACATCACGTCATCTTCTGACTTGATGACATTGGACTGTGTGAATTGTCCTTTATATGTTTGATCTTGCTGAAATTGCACATTTTGAAACTAATCAATTCATATACTTTCTTTTTAGCATATATAAATTGCCTAGAAAGATATTAAGTTTTCTCATGGTTTTGCACAAATATTTTATTATCACTATTATTGTGATTAAAGTAATATATTCCTTACCATTGATCTGTAATTGGTCTTAAAATAATATATTCCTCATAACTTATTTTATTTTCAAGCCAGTAAGGGGATTACATTAAGGTGACCTTAAAACCAGGCTAGCTAATATAATGACCGTGTTATTCGAACCAGGTATCAGTAGGCATTGGACCGGGACTTTCGAGTCACAGCTTCCCTTAAGCCTTACACAGAGGCGGGGGGGGGGCTCACTATTTGGCTCAGCTACCCTTTGGCTCGCCTGGTAAGATTCGGGGTCCACAACTTCCCTCCCCCGCGAGGCTCATTCTTTGGCTATGGCTATACTGCACTGCTTAATTGTGGCCCAAGATCTGGTCCTGTGCTTGTCAAAGTCCTACTAAGCTACACACATTCTCCTTGCATATAATAGTAATTAATTGTACGCAATGTGTCGATCTATTTCATGTTAGTAGCTCAAGATTTGCTCATGCTACATAGATATTGGGTGGGCCATGAATGCACATTAATGAGCTGTGTGGTCTCAGACTAGAGCTCTAATCGCTCAAAACATGTGGTCCTAGATTTGATACTCACAGGCCAGCTCATTTGTGCAGATTGGCTTCAGATATATTGATATCCCGTTGGATTTTATTTGCACTTTCTAACCTGTCTGATTTCTTGTACAAATAGTGAGATAGAAAGTGCATGTTAATTTACCTAAAATGAGCATTCATTTTCATTAAATTATAATCTTTCTGAGTTTATATCTGTGGAGAATATATCTCGAAAACTGTAATAACAGCTGCTTCTGCTCCTGCTCCTGCCACTGCTGCTACCACTGCTACCATTATTATTATTAGGCTATAGGCTATCATGCATCGAGTAACAATACCTGGAATTGACTTATAAAAGTTAAAGTCACAAGACCAATGCCAACTGACCCATTGAAATCCATGTTTACTGTGACTGCTTCAAAGTCACTTTACAGGTCTTCAGTAGAAACAGTTTGTAAGTGTGGGTGAGGGTCTATGTGGTTCAATCGTTAAAGCGATGCTTTCAGTGCATTCACGGAGGAGCCAGCAGTGGGGCAACTCGGTGCTTCGGGATCGGCCCTGAAGTGAGCAAAAACATAAAATTGCTCAAATTCGGGCTTGTTTAGATAAGAATAACACGTAAGTTGGTCCGTGCATTTGCGAAATCCCGTCTTGACTTCTGTAACTCACTGCTTGCTGGCCTACCGGCATGTGCAATCAGGCGATTACAGCTGGTACAAAACTCCGCAGCTAGGCTTGTCTGTCGTGAGCGTCGCAGTTGCCACATTACACTACTTCTTGCCGACCTGCACTGGCTACCAGTCAAGCAATGGATCGACTTCAAGGTTTTGTCGCTCACATTTAGGTCACTTCATTCTTTGGCATCAGCCTATCTCTCAGATCTACTCCCCCACCAGGCCAAGTATCGTACCACCCGCTTTTCGGAATCCAACAGTCTACCAATACCTCGTACAAACTTCAAATTCTTTGGAGACCGTGCATTTAGCTCGTATGCTCCCAAAGCCTGTAATTCACTCCCTACTTGCGCCAGAATATCCCCTGACTTGACCACATTTAAAAAGAACTTAAAAACACACCTATTTAGGACAGCAGTTAGTGGGTCCCAGTGATTCGTCCTTCATGTGCTAATGTGTGCTGACACTGTGCATGCTGCCACTAACCACATTTGCATGCTGACCCTGTGCACGTCAACCCTAACCATGTTATTCATGTTGTTTATCAAGCATGATATTACTCAGCATTCAATCGCGTTTCCTTTGCAGCAAATGTAAAGTGCCTAGAAAGAGATTGAGTTCTCTGAGGGCGCTTTATCAAGTGCATTATTATTATCATTAAAAACCAGCAAGTGAGCAGATCAGTGGTGTGCTGGTGACATCAAGATTATTAACTACCAATTTAAGCTTGATGTGCCCAAAAATGGTTTGGCTATTTGTTTCTACTTGGGGTGGTCGACCCAGGAGAAGCAAAGATCAATCTAATGCTTTACTAATCAAAAATGGCTGCCAATTGATCAACAGATTCAATTCAAAATACTTACATCAGTCTTTAAAAGAAATATGAAAATATTTCTGATGCCGTTAGAACGGTTTGCAACTTTTATGCAGCAATTTTTCAATCAATAGCCATAGTTCGCATGAAAATTGTACTTGTTGCTTTTCTTGATACATGTCTTAGTAGATCATTAGGTACACAGGCACAACCTAGGCTTTTAATTCTATGCAGATGACACTCAATTATACCTTTGCTTTGATACCTCTCAGCCCTCAAGCATGTCAAATTCTCTCAACTCCCTTGCTGCATGTATTGATGACATCTGCGTATGGATGGCAGCAAATTTTCTTAAAATAAACGATGATAAAACTAACTTACTAGTTATGGGCAAACCAAGTGTGATTCTGAAATTGGAAAGGCTAGCTCTGAAAATCGGCTCTGGCAACATATCTCCTGTTAAATCTGCACGAAATCAAGATGTCCTGTTCCAAAGAGACCTTTCATTAGACGACCACATCAGCTCCACAGTCAAGGCTGCCTAATTTCAGCTACATAACACTGCTAAAATTCGGGCTTGCTTAGGCAGGAATACTACATCTAAATTGGTCCATGCATTTGTGACATCCCCCTCGACTTCTGTAACTCACTGCTTGCTAGTACCTACATGCCTGTGTAATCAGGCGCCTTACAGTTGCTGCAAAACTCTGCAGCTAGGCTTGTCTGTCGTGGGCGCAGATGTTGCCACATCACACCACTTCCTGCCGACCTGCACTAGCTCCCAGTCAAGCAGCACATCAACTTCAACATTCTGTCTATCACTTTTAGGTCTCTTCATTCTTTGGCTCCAGCCTACCAGTCAGATCTGCTCCCCCCACAACGCTAAGTATCGTACCACTCACTTTTCTGACTCAAATAATTTTCCTGTACCTTGTACGAACCTTAAATCCTTTGGAGACTGCGCCTTTAGTTCGCATGCTTCCAAAGTCTAAAACTCACTTCCGACTTGCATCACGACATCCCCTAACTTGACCATATTTAAAAAGAAACTAAAAACGTGTCTATTGATCACAGTATTTAGTGGGTCCGTGTGATTCGTCTTTTGTGTGCTTATGCGTGCTGACACACTGCAGCTAACCATATTAGCATACTAACCTTGTGCATATAACCTCTAAGCATGCCACGCTGTTGTCATAAAGCATGTTACCACTAACCATCGATCACGCTTCCTTTGCAGCAAATGTGAAGTACCTAGAAAGAGATTGGTTTATGTGAAGGCGCTATAGCAAATGTATTATTATTAATATTGTTAATACCCATTGCAACCTTGGTCACTCTGTAACCAAACAGACATTCAGTATATTTGTATTTTCTTGGTACCCATAACAGCTCTATTAGAGCACTTCCATAATGATCAGAGATTTTTTTTATTGAACCAAAAGAGCGTCCATGATGCCTGAAAATGCAATCGTGCCCACAAGATCCTTGAATTAGGCTAATATACAGCTATTAAGCTGAAACCCACTGACTTGAATGAGGCAGGGCGTTTGTACTTTAGCTATTCTCTGTGCGACATACCCTGTAGTTCAAATATTTGCTCCTTTAATGCAAGCAAGTGTAACTGCAGTTTAACTGTGAGCAAATCACCAGAGCTCCGTTCAATTTAAATACAGCTAAGCCGAAAGCAGGAATCCGTCGCTATTACTAGAGCACTGCCTTCTTTCTTTGCTAACAACCAATTGGAAAGTACGCCTCTTCAGTCAGAAGCAGAAGTAAGGTCCTCTGACGCCGAAGACAAACAGTGAGTCACATTGTACAAACCTACGTGACTCACATTATGTTCGTCGAGCATCTGCACAGCCCCACCCCTGGTTAAATGTGTACGTGGATTTCGATTAATCGGCTGAGCTTAATGTACAAATGAGAGGCTAACTTACTCTGGTTTTAGATCAAGGAGATCAATTGTTTTCTGCTTGAGGCTTCCTCCTTGTTCATACTCCAAAATTATACCTGTCAAGAAGATAATGCAAAAATTACAAGCTTCAGATCAGTTTTGGCATGTGGATAGAGTATGGCGAGGTGTAAGATGCAGTTGGCAAGAAAAAGTGAAACATAACGCATCGGCATAACTGTATTGGCAAGCAAATAAAATCCGTCTTTATCCAGAACACTACCTGATTGTTCGGGAGATGTTGCGTACGATTTCGCTCAGTCAACACTGCATATCTAATACCGAAGATATCCATAACAATTAGAAGACATGGCACGATTCAGAAACTATATCTGCACCGCATGCGAATATGCTCCCGGTGATAAACTTGAATACCAACTTCTTCTTAAAATACATCCAAGCAACCATTCTTAAAGAGCATAAGCTCTTAAGTTTAGCAAGATTAGTAGAAATGATCCTAGCTGCATGAAAACTGAATCCAATTTCCGCAATGGTAGCTGTAAATGAAGCCGATATCATCGCATTTTTTGGACTCGCAGTTTATATCTCGCCGTGTTACGTCTTCACGCATAATCGCTACATTATTGAACCCTTCTACTCATTCGTGCTTTTTTCTTTTTGTTCTCTAACTAATTTTTTTATTTTTGTATGCTCACACTCACCATTTTATATTTCCCTTCCTTTTATCCTTTTCCTACTTTTGTCTCCCGTTCTTCATTGTTACTTTCGTTCTTTCCTTCTTTGTGATAACTAGTGCTCTCCTTACTTTTAGTTTCATTTCTTTCGTTGGATATTTCTAATTTTAAAGACCTTTCATTAAGAACATCTTACAGTCAGGGCCCATGGCCTTCGCAATTCAAAAGCTGCTGTGTTTTTGCAGCGAAACTCCTCTCTTAAGTAATGGAGTGTTGAAGTATACTTAAAATATTCTGTTGTACTCTTTTAAGCCTCGGCGTAGGGGATTTTGCGGCTCCTGGAATGGTACGCTAAAGTTTCTGTAACCGAACCATACTGCCTAACCGTTTAGATCCGATCTTAAGAATACATTCTCCAGCTTGCAGAAGCACGATATTCTCTAACATAAAAGCTTTATATTATCAAAACAAAGCAATTTCTCAGCATGTCCTGCTTTCAGTTGTAGATACTGTTGGCTGAATCGGAGCCTCAGACATACATTTTTAAATGTCTTGATTGTACCCAGTCCAGATATACTTCACCAGGACCTCCCGTTTAAACGAAAAACCACCGGAAAGTTGAACATGGACTGTTTTACTTATAATCTCGAGATCGTATACCAGTTAGCCCCTCCTCAAATAACATTGAACAATCCCATTTTCAGCCCAACAGTGCTCAAGCGAGAAGCAATGCTATGAAAAATAGCTTAGCCCAACGGCTCTGCGTCAAGGCGGAACCAAAGCCGCGATACCCCACTTGGTAAGGCGGTTGCTCTTCACGACCAAGGTCCTGAGGTTATGGGTTCGAATCCTGAGGTGGGTGATCCTTTGTTGCCACTGCAAACGCTGGTGACAGCCTTTAAATCTCTTCTGCCGCTACACAAAAAGAGACTGTTAAATCAGCTCGCTGCACAGCGTTTCCGAGAGCTCAATCAAGCAGCCAATTGATTGATGCAAGAGCGGATCGCTTCTCCCCGGTAGCACGAGCCGGCTTGGTTGAAATACGGCTTACGGCTATCGTTCACCAAGCCTCTCTCATAGTGGAGCAAGATCGTTTGTTGACTTGCTGCACCTTTCTGGAGTCATGTATGCCTTTCGTCTAAAAACTCAAATCTTACTATGATAGAATGGCGTGTCGGTTGACATGGCCAGAGAAATCCTCGATGAGTTCCAAGAGAGTCTTTGTTTATGGGACACCATGAACTCTTCACAAAGGAATCAACTTATGAGGCAGCGGTCGAAAAAGGTAAAAGCAGAAGGTTAAAATTAATCGGGAGTTGCATGACAGCAGCCCATAGCCTACCTCTCTAACAAAGCAATTTTCTGATGACCTCTGTGGGGATGGAGCAAGTACGGTAGGAGTAAGTACAGCGACTACTGTACCTGTAGGAAGCAAAACAGAAGAAAAGCTGACCGTAAATAAATGAATAGATGCTAGCTGATTTAACAGCCTCTTTTGTATAGTGACAGAAGAGCCTTGACGGCTATCACCGCCGCTTGCAGCAGCAATACAGAATCACCCACTGCTGGATTCGAACCCATGACCTCGGTCCCGAGGTCGTGAAAAGCAACCACCTTAACTAGTGTGCCATCACGAATGCGTACCGAAAGTCGCTTAAGCTGTGAGTGCGCTATATAAAACTCTCCTGCGTAACACCCACATGGTCTTTATGACTTTGTGGAGTTACTGACGGAGATACATTACATCACAGCTGTGTAAACTTTCTCACAGAATGAAGACCGGAGCAGGACACGAGCAAGACATGAGTAATACTGACCTCTAAACACTACTTGTTAAGGGCCAGATCGCGACCCAAAAGCAGATAACCACTTCCATGGCATAAACATAAGAATTTCTCGGAACATAAATAGTCGTCAAACACATAACGTCCACTTATTTTGAGTCGACTTTTAAACAAAATGTTTGAGCAGGAAACACAGAAAACTCGTAACTGCGACATCCAACAACCGCTATGAATGAATACACGAGTTGTTATGACTTGCAATAACATGAGGGACGTCATCGCCCTAGCATTCAGAAGGTACTCATCTGAATCGATGCGTCGTATCGAAGCTCGATAATCCACGCTGACAGCAAAACCTTTACGATATTTTCACCCAGGGGTAGCTCAGGTACAAACGATCTAGCGTTATGAGGCATTATGTGGCGCATAGGCCTTGCCAGGGCTCCCTTTCTCGCTATGTTAGACTAGACGGGTCAGCTGCCACGCCCTGAACAGCTATGCAGCTACCCGTTTCGGCCAGTTCCTCACCCGGGTCAGCCATTAGCGCCGGTCACGCTATCGTCGGCAGTGCTCGCTCCGAACTTCCAGTCCATTCCAGGGTGTTATCCTCCCCTTGAAGCTATCGATTGCGACCTCGATCGAACCCGCTCTCACCAAGCGAGTTTTATTGGAACAGTGCATAGACTTTGTCTTTCGTACGGTCTTTCGTCTCTCAAATGCATTTTTGGTGCAACCTACGTGCGCGCAGCTTTGCCCACGTCGATCGACGAACGTGTGAGCTTTTTGGAGCCAGCTCTTCGGACGCACTGGTCCTCCGAATCCCAAGGCGGACCCCGAGACGTCACTAATTCTTGAAATTAAAGCAAAGGTCCCGCACACCAGCGTGCAGATATAAGCCCGCGTAAAGTGGATGCGGCCTAATTCTGGCGAAAGGTAGCCTTGTGTCGATCACTACATATCGGTAGTTCGTAATGGTGGCAGCCCACGTGACAAGCCAAGGGACTGATACACCTTAGCCGACGTTGACGATTGTGGACCAGGGAGTTATTCAATACTCCAATGCAAATTAAATGTGCTGCTGGAACATCTTCGCGAACAACTGTACCGTTTCTTCATCAAATCGTTCATTTAGGTACATGAAAAGTGAGGAGTACCGGTGACTGGTATGGTAAGGTACAAGCAAAGCATTAATGAAATTAGCGATCTGTATAAACGAACCTATTAGGAAAGAAGAAGCAGTCCAAGTGACTTCCCATGCCAATCCCCCCAGTCCCAGTAACGTTAGTTTCAGAGGCTCATGCAGGCAGGCCAAAGTGTTTTCGACGGTCTGATGATTCAACGCTGCTATACCGAGACGCTGCCAATCTCCTCAGTAGAACTTTAAAATTCATGGCGATAAAAATATCTAGACATTTTCACTTTCTTCTTTCGCGGTACATGTTCAGATGTAGCTCGGTATATCCACGTCTGCAGCAGTTTTGAATGCGGGTAGCTACATTCGAAGACTCTGCACTACGAAGATTTAATAAGCTTGTTAAGGATTGTATGAAAATCATCACAGAAGTTCAAATTTATCATTTTGAATCTTCCCTATGCTACCCCGATCTGGAAGGTTGGCATGACAAATCCTCACCGGCCGCAACTGCTGATGAGAATTAACAGGTTGCTAAGAACGCTAGCCTCCCACAAGCCAGAGCCTAGAATCCACCTTCCGCATTTATATTCGGAACTAAAAATATAAAATAATGTGGAAGAAAAACATTTTTAGCTTACCTGGAGGATAATATCTCAAGAGGAAGCGCTTAAGCTTCATTTCAAGCCGGTAGCAACGGGGCGTGCCGAGCGACCGCTCGTTATGGCACCTTAGGATCAGATCAATGAAACCTGCGGAATATTGTCGATCCTCTTAGCTAACTACAGTTCAACTATGAATGCAATAGATTAAAATTCAATTTTAATTTTTGAAAAGTAAGTGGCTATATTTCTTTTTTAATTACTAGTGTGGTAGGAAACAGCAACTGTAGGCGGGGCCACAGCTCTACCGGAAGTGGGTGTGGATTAAATACTCAATCTTCGGTCCCACGTCTTTCTTGTTGAGTCTGCTTGTTGAATGCCATCAATTTTAGTATTCGCCCACGGTGAAAATATATACAGGATAATATTATTATGCGAACCAAAACTAAATAAAACCTTAGCGTCCGACTGCCAGTTACACGGCTGCTGAATAGTCCTGTGCTGCTGATCTGAGACTAACGCTGGTGGTAATTTTGACTCAAGCTGCAGCTGACTGTGTGTGCCTTTAGAACTACTTATCATGCTTATACAACAACGCCACTTTAATTAATCTGTATATTCCTGTGAAAATTTGGTAGCAGGCCAAAATGGGTCTTGAGATCTGTTGAATGAAAAGCCCTCGTCGTAGCCGACCGACCGACCGCTCCCACAGGCCAAAAATCCGTCCTTTTCCCGGCGCTCGGTCAACACCTCAATTCAAGCGAACCAGATAGGTCATACTCTCCATTCTGGTCTGTTGAGTATCGCCTCTGCCAGTGATTAGAAACCTGAGCCTCTACATGAAAGGTCTCTTTGATTTTTAGCTCATATGCGTTTGTTTGGCACAGCAAGGTGCTCGTATCAACCAAAGTCAAGGATAATTCACTTGAAGACTTTAGGTCGACGGCTGAAACCCGTGACAAATGAGAAGCGTCTGAATAGAGATTAAGTTCTCTTATGGTGCTATATAAATGAATCACACACACGTATATCTATAACCCTCAAGGCAGCCGTCACGTTAAATGTCGGATTGGGTACTACCTTGCACGATCTCAAAAACGGTGCTTTTTTGGTGAATCCAACTCGAGAGTAGAAAACTACTTTCTCCTTGCATAAAATTGCTGCACGTAAGATTAAGCAAGTTCAGATCATCGGAAAAGGGCTGAAGTGGAACAAGCAATAGCAAGCTCAAGTAATAAGAAGCACGACCTAATAGTGGCGAAATTAAGGTAACGTCTTTCGATATTGATTTCACCTATTGAATCATTGATGCAGGGCCGATCGGGCTAGCTTTTTCGAATGAGGAAATGACAGTCATTAGATCTCTTAACCGTCTTTAGGGGCTACGTGCTGCCGGGACCAAAAGCTTAATTATAAATTGTGTTAATGTCAAAATAACTGAATGGCAAGACGGAGATAATAACTGAAAACAGAAAGATATGAGCCTGATGGCGGTAACCCGGGTTACCATGGTAACCTGAACTGCGATAACTACCTAAATATTTGTCCAAATTATATGAAAATAGGCTAAAAATGTCGGGCTCGTCGAGTTCAGCAAAAAGACGGCGATTTCGAAATCGACTTTTTATTGTGCGCAGCGGCTGACCAGATCTAGGGCAAGGATCCAGGGCTCGCTCACGAAAATTGAGCCTCTTTTGTGAGAAATAGCTCAGGATTGATGGCTGATTTGGGACAACCACTGGTGCCTTCTTCGGGCGCCCCACAGGGCGTATTTGCACCCCTGGAGCAGCCTTTTTCGCTGATGCTCTTTTTGTCTGCCACGAGTCTGCTCCATATTAAATGCCGTCGCCAACGGCGAGCCAATACCGTCAGGGTCTTCGTCCTCACTATCAGCGATACTACCCAGGCGAGTAATGGCACCGCGATTCCGAACCTCCGGCATAATCTTTTCAGACCAGCGGGTGGCAATGAAGTTACGGGGAAATGTTTCCAAGAACTTGTACACCAGATCCATTTCGTTGCTTAGAACATAATTACTAACATCTTTTATTTCGTCATTATATCCAACCATAGCGTGCATCCTTTCACTGAGCTCTTACGCACAACATTTTTCAGATTGCTTCGCTGTTATTCTGACGGTGCTGCTCCTGATTCAAGTCAACGGCGTTTTCGACTTCGAAAAGCTATATTTTGTAGAGCAGCTATCCGCAAAATAAATAATTGCGATTCTACTTGCGGAAATTCGATAACCCGAGTTACCAACATCGGGCTCATATATCGATCGGGAGATGTCTTGCAGTACTCTCTTTTATGCTGTTAGGACGCTTCGGGTAAATGTCGAGCAGATAACAAAAAGATAGGCCCAACTGTCGGATAATTATTTGGCAAACCTTTAAAAAACAAGAATGTTAGAAACAGGATCTGAAGGACTGGCGATTTTACACTGAGGGAAAGTATTAAGAAACGATTGCACAAGCCATAGAATTTCGAAGACATTCGCAGACAAGAAATTTCAAATGTCAAGCCAACTCTGTTGGCACACCACTGCAGCAGCTCATTTCTGAGTTTGGTTGGATAATTTTTTAGATGAGCGTCATCAAGTGTCCTTGAAATATATATTTTGCAATAGTGGACATGTACAGCAAAACGGATCCAACCGAAATTAAAAATGAGCCGCTTCAGTCACGTACAAGTAGAATTGACTTGGCATTTGAACTTTCTGGTTCATCTCGTTCAAGCATTGACTTCATGGAATGTGCAAGGCACGAAGCTATGCTCTAAATGAAGCTGCTTGAAAATCACAAGCATGTCCGGCAACAAGCTGCCAACATTTAACTCGACATATCAAGGTTCAACAAGTTGGGATACATGTCGAATGAGATAGAGGTCTATAAATTTTTTATTAGTACTTACGTTGCTTCCCCTTTACTCCCGGGCGAGACCTAATCATCTTTAATGCTTTCCTTTAATGTGGAAACCGTCGCTACTTCGGATCCCATTTCTAACGTGTCTAAAAGCTACCGAAAATAATTATCCGATTGTTGGACTAATCGTCAGTATTTTCTCGACATTTACCCATAAGATCAAGCTGTTTCGGAAGGGCTTTAATCAGACGACAGCGATTGCAATATCGCAACTAGCTGCAGATCAAGCAGTGTCAGTAAGCAATTTCAGTAATCATGCTGGGAAATGGAACTAGACCAGGTCAGACTTATCGAGAACGGCACTAGGAATAAGCCGAGATAAAAAAAAACCTTAATGGCTGTTTATAGCATTGGTTTTTATTTGCTGATGTACATTGTACATTAATACATATATATATATATATATATATATATATATATATATATATATATACATATACGTGTGTGTCTGCATGTATGTATATATATATATATATATATACATATACATGCAGACACGCACACACACATCCAAATCACTATGGCAATTTCTAGAGCACTGCTATCGCTCACAATAGTCTCAGCTTTTCTCACTGCAGAAAACGATCCACGTGTAGACGTTAAAAAACTATAGAAGTGATCAACACGGAACAAGCAGTTTACCTTGAAGACGCTAGGTAAGGCGGTTGCTTTTTACGACCTCAGTCTTGATGTCGTATGTTCGAATCCTGCAGTGGGCGATCCTTTATCGAAGCTGCAAACTGTGCTGACGACATTCTTACGCAACAACTACTCTCCTACTGCCGACTATGGTTCATCCTTTTCAGCGGTCCTGAGCTGCTACTTCCATGCTACTCACTACCTCAACTGCTCTCCTGACTCTGCTATGCTTCCCACTTTCTCTTTGTTTCATGAGACAAAGTCTGTTGGTTACTGAAAGCCACTTAGGCTGTGAGTTCGCTAACACCCACATGGTCTTCATGACTTCGTGGAGTTACAGACGGAGATACATTACATTACATCAGTAAAGGTTCTTCTGTCGCTTTATAAGAGGCTGTTAAATCAGCTAGTATTTTTTACTTTTTTTTTTACCAGCATCAAATCCAAAATAGTCGATAGCACTTAGCTGGCTTTTCATAAGTAGATTCCAGTATATAATAGATACCTAGATAGATTTAAGGCCCTATAAAGTGTCTAAACATTCTTATTGTATTTAGCACTTGCTTCTGCCTAATGAAAGCTGCATTAAAGTCTGCTAGCCACAGTAGCGATACTCGCACCTTCGGATAATGTTCTACGAATCCCACATCACCCACAACTATCTTACTAATTAACCACAGCCACAAAGCGATGGACTTGACTCTTTTCGGTCAACCATCGACGGCAAGATAAAGCAAGTTTTCTTAAGTTGGCCTTACGGAACAGTTTTGAGACTACTAGGTTTGTCGGTCTATATGGGCAAGTTGCAATGAGTTATGCTTATCATTTCAAAGATCGTGGAATCAATTCCAGATGACATATGCTTTTTCCAATAGTAATATCCCTGTGGGGCATGTAATTCTAACTCCGGTCGGCGGCTCAGCAATAAATTTTTAATTTTCTTTTGCCTGCTTAGCGACATAACTAGAAAGCCTCCGAAAACCACGGTTTCAAGTGAGAAATAAAAAACTTTTTCATACAGCATTGCAGTCACAGCCAAAGGGTCCTTAGTGACCACTGCTTAGGAAGTTCGGTTCTCTGATAAAAGTCTGATTAAGTAAAAGCAATTTATTTTCAAAGGCATGGTTTATTCCTAGGTTTTTTTAATTATCTGTCCATAGAGAATGGACAACATACTTTAAATCTAAATGTCAATTAAAGCAACTCAAATATTAAAATATGCACTTCCAAAGTTAGTGTTCTATTATTTCTTAGGTTACTGCACGTGTTCTTTGTGGACAGGTGTGCCAAAGAGGCATAGAAGATCGGCAAAGGAAATATAGTTCAGTCACATACATGCAAAAAAAGTAACATGCTGCCACAAGCTGATCATAGAAGCTGCAGTGACATAAACTATATTGGCTCAGATCAAACCAGCAGACAAAGTGCTGATATCATAAACAAAAACTATCCGATGCACAGCATAATAAGTGACAGTATACAACTAGTTAGACTGCTGCAGTCGATACCCTTTGATTAGGTGCATAAAAAATTACCACAGACAAACATCAGAGCTTTCACGGAAGCCAGTGAGATGTCTTCAGCTTTGTAGTACATGTTCTCTTCGACGTCAACAGGTCAGTGAAAATGCAACTTGTCAACCTACAGAATATTCCGAGCAAACCATTGTTCCATAGTTTCAAATTTCGGTCGATGCCATTGGTGTACTGCAATTAGTAGGGAAACATATTGGTCTTACACGCCACTATATAAACTAAATTCAAACATGCAGTAGCTAAACCACTGCACTAGCCTGCACATGAGAAATCAGTCGAGGTTGCACAACGTAAGCCAACAAGACTGCCACAACAGCTAAGTTCGTTAATCTGAAAAAGCTTCACATCTAAACTTCAGTCAGAACCCCAATCACTCAATAGTAGGGAGTACAATTCCCACTGCCACAGTATATTCAGTGGAATGCCAATCACCAATGCACACCAATTCATCCTGCCAAAAAGAAAAGCAAACTCAAAGGAGCTCTAACTCCTACCCTCGAGACCAGGCTGCACTGCCCATACCTCTACAATAGTGAAGCCCCCAATAATAACCATTTGGATCAAAGTCAGGCTGTCTCAATACAATACCAATGTCGAGCTCCAAGCTCCATTATAGCACTAAGCATCAAAGCATGACCAAATGTTACGATATATATTTCAAATTGCATAGCACCCTAGGAGAACTGAATCTATATTCCTAGCCCTTTACATGTGCATGCCACGAGCCGACGGCTTTGATCATCAAATATATTCACTTTGACCTTGGTCGAGGCAAACACCTTAACCACTGGGCCAAATCATCACACTGATCAAAATTGAACCTAAATAAACCGGCCTTTATTATCCTAGCCCTCGTGGCTTTGCACCATCCTTGTCCTCGTGGCTTTGCATCATTCAAGCAGCTGACAGTAGTTGTGGCTGCCTAGCTAGAGAGAGA
Organism: Cristatella mucedo; assembly: GCA_009760855.2. Classification (NCBI taxonomy): domain Eukaryota; kingdom Metazoa; phylum Bryozoa; class Phylactolaemata; family Cristatellidae; genus Cristatella; species Cristatella mucedo. Next base: position 1,005,819 of record WPIO01000062.1, on the reverse strand, counting down.
GAGAGAGAGAGAGAGAGAGAGAGAGAGAGAGAGAGAGAGAGAGAGAGAGAGAGAGAGAGAGAGAGAGAGAGAGAGAGAGAGAGAGAGAGAGAGAGAGAGAGAGAGAGAGAGAGGAGAGAGAGAGAGAGAGAGGAGAGAGAGAGAGAGAGAGAGAGAGAGAGAGAGAGAGAGAGAGAGAGAGAGAGAGAGAGAGAGAGAGAGAGAGAGAGAGAGAGAGAGCGAGAGAGAGAGAGAGAGAGAGAGAGAGAGAGAGAGAGAGAGAGAGAGAGAGAGAGGAGAGAGAGGAGAGAGAGAGAGAGAGAGAGAGAGAGAGAGAGAGAGAGAGAGAGGAGAGAGAGAGAGAGGAGAGAGAGGAGAGAGAGAGAGAGACGTAATAGCAGTTCACTGCCGAGCTGATTTAGTCCAGTGGTGAAGGTGCTCGCCCCGACCAAGGTATGGCTGAGGTCGTGGCCCGGAGGCATATGTGAAGCGCCTGGATAGAGATTAGCCTCAGGTCAGGTTCCAGCACCCTTCTCCCTTCTACCATTCCTATCAAAGACACTGGAACGGGTCGTGGCGGACCAGCTGAACTCATATATCGAAACTTCCCACCTTGCTAGTAAGTTCCAGTCTGGATTTAGAGCTAGTCACTCCACAGAGTCAGCATTGCTTAGGGTATACAACGACCTACTTACGAATGCAGACATGGGTAGAGTGTCTCTGCTTGCTTTGCTTGATATTTCGGCAGCTTTTGATACCATCGATCACAAAGTTCTTCTAGAGCGCCTCTCATCTCGCCTGGGCATCACTGGCACTGGTCTGCAATGGTTCAGGTCTATCTCAGTGGGAGACTCCAGAGCATTGACGTGAATGGACAAAGACCATCTGAAGTACCTCTGAAATATGGAGTACCTCAGGGCTCCGTGCTAGGTCCAGATCTTTTCACGGTTTATACTCTGCCTCTTGCTGATGTGATTGCCAAGCACAATCTAGGCTTTCACTTCTATGCAGATGACACTCAGTTGTACCTTTGTTTCGATCCATTCCAGCCTTCGAGCGCCTCAAATTCTCTCAACTCACTTGCTGCATGCATTGATGACATCCGCACATGGATGGCAGCAAATTTTCTAAAACTAAACGATGATAAAACTAACTTACTAGTTATGGGCCAACCCAGTGTGATTCAGAAATTGGAAAGGCTGACGCTCAAAATTGGCTCTGCCAGCATATCTCCTATTGAATCAGCTCGAAATCTAGGTGTCATATTCCAAAGCGACCTCTCGTTAGACGACCATATCAGCACCACGGTCAAATCTGCCTATTTTCAGCTTCATAATATTGCTAAAATTCGGGCTTGTTTGGATAAGGATACAACGTCCAAGTTGGTCCATGCATTAGTGATATCCCGTCTCGACTTCTGCAACTCACTGCTTACTGGCCTACCGGCATATGCAATCAGGCGATTGCAGCTGGTGCAAAACTCCACAGCTAGGCTTGTCTGTCGTGAGCGTCGCAGTTGCCACATTACACCACTTCTCGCCGACCTGCACTGGCTACCAGTCAAGCAAAGGATTGACTTCAAGATTTTTTCGCTCACTTTTAAGTCACTTCATTTTTTTGGCTCCAGCCTATCTCTCAGATCTACTACTCCACCAGGCCAAGCATGGTACCACCCGCTTTTCGGAATCCAACAGTCTACCAATACCTTGTACAAACCTCAAATCCTTTGGAGACCGTGCATTTAATTCGTATGCTCCCAAAGCCTGGAACTCCCTCCCGACTTGCGTCACAACATCTCCTGACTTGACCACATTTAAAAAGAACTTAAAAACACACCTATTTAGGACAGCTTTTAGTGGGTCCCTGTGATTCGTCCTTGATGTGCTTATGCGTGCGGACACTGTGCATGCTGCAACTAACCACATTTGTATGCTGACCCTGTGCACGTCACCCCTAACCATGTTATTCATGTTGTTTATCGAGCATGATATTACTCAGCATTCAATCGCGTTTCCTTTGCAGCAAATGTAAAGCGCCGAGAGAGATTGAGTTCTCTGGGGGCGCCTTATCAAGTGCATTATTATTATTAAGTTCTCTTAGGGCTCCATACAAATGAATTATATTGTATGAAGGTAGGCCGACAGTGGCATAAGCGACAAGCCGTGAGAACCATTTCTATGAGTCGCCTGCCTCTTACACCCTGCCGAAATATTCTGCAGTGTGACTAAGGGCCTATGGAGAAGACTACCTATGTAATAATTAATGTTATTACACTTAGCATCTAACCCGAAGAAAACTCGTTTCTTTCTGGGTACCATATATATAGGCTAAAAGTGAATCACATTAACTGATTAATGATTAAAACATGCACAACTATGGCAAGCACACACATACAAGATCAATTTACTAGGATAAGTATATTTGCTAATGATGAATATTTTGGTTTTTTTAGTTATGATTTAAATGTGATCAAGTCCGAAGATTTCACATCAGCTGGCAGAAAATTCCACAATTTAGGTGCATAGGAATTAAAGGCCCGGCTGCCAAACAATCTCGGGTTAATTAACGAAACAGCTCAACTTGCTCAGGGAAGCAAGTGATAGTGATGGGACTGTGCTGCTGCCTAATGTTCCTATGATATATTAGATAGAAGCAGCCACAGTCTCTTCCTAGGTACTTCACTTAAACCGGAAATAGAGAATGTCAACTTATAAGTGATAGCATGCAAAACTTCAGCATGTGTAAGCATACATAATGGACTGGAATAGATCTCTGTATGTAATTCCACAATGACAGAGTGGGTGCTATGCATGAGAGCTTTCTAGAGTGCATTCAAAGCCTAAGCATCTTTCGGTGCATATTCGGTAGCTAACAGACTTCATCTCAGGCAGTAAAGAGAAAGTCAGAAGCATAGCTGAGTCAGAAGGGTAGTCGAAGAAGTGAGTGGAAACAGCAGCTCGGGACGGCTGCAAATGATGTGCCACAGTCGGCACCAGGAAAATAGATGTCATTGCATAAGAATTGTGGAAGCAAGTTCCAGCCTAAGGCCTGCTGAGCAACAGCTTCTGTCACCAGTGGTCTTTAAGCATACGAATGGAGCAGCTACTTTATATTCCCTTGAGGAGATGAGGGCAAGAGGAGGTTAAAACCGGTGCTTCAGTTCAGTCAGGTATGATGGAGGAAAGCCATGGAAGACAGTGCACATCAGTGTAAGAGTTTCACTCTGTATCCGTTGATCAACCAAGCGCCATTGCACATCCATCAGCAAAGGAGACACGTGGCTGAACATCTAGCAATCGCTGACTAGACTTGCAGCCACATTCATCGCCAGCTGCAGTGGCATAATAAAGGGCGATGCACATCGATTGAGCAATCGCTGAGACAAACAGGTGGGTTCTCCATTTTAAATGTTGTCAAGTGAGGCGGTTCATTAATATATCTCTGTCTGCAACTGCACGAAGCTACAAAGAATATGTGGGTGTTATGCAGGAGAGTTTGGTATAGCGCACTCACAGCCTAAGTGGCTTTCAGTATGCATTCGGTAGCCAACAGACTTCATCTCGCACAACAAAGAGAAAGTGGGAAGCATGGCAGAGTCAGGAGAGCAGCTGATGTAGTGAGTAGCATGGAAGTAGCAGCTAAAGACCGCTGGAAAGGATGAGCCATAGTCGGCAGCAGGAGAGTAGTTTGTCGTTGCATAAAAATTGTGGAAGCGAGTTCCACAGTCTAGGGCCTGCAGAGCTAAAGCTTCTGTCGCCAACGGTATTTAAGCGGAAGAATGGAACAGCTAATGTATTGTCCATACAGGACCTGAGGGCAAGAGGAGGCTGAAACTGGTGCGGCAGTTCAGCTAGGTATGGAGGAGCCAAGCCATGACGGGCCTTGTGGGTGAGCATGGGAACTTTGCTCTGTATCCGTTGATCAACCACCCACCATCCTAGCTCTTTTAGAAAAGGAGACAGTGGTCAAACCTCTGGGACTCGCAGACTAGTCTTGCAGCCATATTCCTAGCCAGCTGCAGTGGCCTAGTTACTTTCTTTTTGGTAGCCCAGCCAAAAAGGAATTCCAATAATCAAGCCGAGACAGGACTAAGGAGCTAGTTCAATGTTTTGCAAGCCACCATGGAAGACAGCTCATTAACTTAGATCGGGATCAGACGTGATGGCTAGCTGAAGAAGCAGTCTTCTGAATGAAGCTTTACAATTTAGGCTGCTGTCGAAAACGACACCTAAATTTCAAGCACGTGTGTGTTCGCACAACAGCGTCACCTATTAGAAGAGCAAAGCCTTCTAATCCAGCCACACGCTTAGAGTGTCCTATTAGCAGCAGTTCGGTTTTATCGTCATTTAGTTTAAGGAAATTTTCCGACATCCACGATCGGATGTCGGCATGGCAAGTGTTCAGTTTATCAGTTGCTGCAGCAGACTCCGACGGTTTAAATGACAAATACAGCTGAGTATCGTCAGCATAGAAGTGATATCCTATTCCATGGGCCTTAATCACTGTTCCCAGAGGTAGAGTATAAATGGAGAACAGCAACGGACCGAGGAGGGACCGTTGAGGGACTCCACAGGTAACCGGTCTCGTAGGTGAGACCTGACCCCCACACGACACGGATTGAACACGAACAGACAAGTACGATTTAAACCACGCCAGTGCCTCTTCTGCCAGACCGACCGTTGCTCTCAGTCGTTCAAGCAGAACATCGTGATCAATGGTGTCGAAGGCAGCTGACTGATCTAGCAGAGCTAGGGCGGTGACATTCCAGTCATCGTTGCCGCATAGAATGTCATTGGCAACACGGAGGAGAGCAGTTTCAGTGGAGTGCTGCCTCCTGAACCTCGATATAAAGGTTTCTGTTATTTCATTCTTTTTAATATGTGCTACCAGCTGTTTAGCAACCATTTTTTCAAGAATCTTTGACAAAAGAGGAATAAGGGAGACTGGGCGATAGTTTGCAAGGACCTCTGTATCTAATCCAGGCCTTTTTTTAAGTATCGGTCGAACGATCGCCGATTTGAAGGACTTGGGTACGACCCCTTTTTCCAAAGAAGCATTAAAAATCTCGGTTATGGCAGGGCTAGGTTGGTCTGCCAGTGAAGAACACAGAGATGATGGTACAGGGTCTTCAGGAGATGTGCTCGTTTTACTAGACCTTATTAAAGTTGCCACATCGCATGCAGAAACCTCGGAAAATCTGTTAAGGGAGGTCAAGGTTGCGATTCCGCAATTGCTTTACTCGAAGGGGGCTTTATGGAGGCACGAATGTTCACAATTTCCTTATGTCACTCGGTAGAAAATTCTAAGCTTTGGGAGGCAAGCCGGGTTTTGTCAGCCAATGAAGGGCTGTCAACACGTGAGGAGATAGACTAATGGCATCGATACTGTCTTCTGCATATGACTATAAATATTAGGAAAAGCTCAGTTCACCTTGTCTTAGATCTCTACTCCAACGGAACATGACTGAAAAGGTACGAGACAGATTCACCGTTGTGCGTCCGTCGAACCGCTTCTGCAAGTATCCCGGAGATGTCGATGGACTACAAACAGCACACATTATGGTCACTTTAGGTGCGAGAACCACACGACACATCATACTACAATGCAATGGTAAGACAGCGGAACGCCCTACAAGTAGGCAAACACTACGACTCTTGCGACTCTTGCCATGAGCTGCCTGCCTATGGAGGAATGGCTTGGGTGTCAAATCGTGTGCATAGCTAGCAACTGAAACTGACTAGAGTCTGGCCCGACGACGGGGTTAGAAATGACTAACGGCTTCTAAAAACTAAAACATCGAAGCGGTGCCAGCTGCCAAAGAAAAGCGAATGCCTGAGCCTAGTCTAGTCGGTAGCGCTATTGGGGCAAAGTGAATAAGCATTGCACACGAGCCCAGCAAGCCGACCTCCCATGGTGTGTTCAAGGCCTTTATTAGGCAACAGAGAGTGATTTCAAAATGCAGAGAACCTGAGGCTGTCTACTCTGGGACTGAATGCAGAAAAAGAATTTCACCTTGAGCAGGGTACGATACCGAAAACTCTTGAGTTACCAGCTCAGTAGAGTGACCAAATGAGCTATTGAAACTACTCTTCCTACATACAACACAGGGCTATAACAACCTCAAATTTAAGTTGCCACATGCAGACTTGGGCCGACTCCCGATAAGTGACTCGGGATCCATTCACAATAAGCAACGAAGCGAGCCGAATCTATATCCATATCAGCAACGAAAATAATTGCAAAATGAACTATTATTCTGTTTATTGAGCATGCTCTACTAACCGTTCGATCATGCTTCCCTTGTAGCATATATAATGTGCCTAGAAAAAGATTAAGTTCTCTGAGGTCCCTATATTAAATGCATTAGTATTACTACTATTATTATTATTATTCATCTTACATCGAAACGAAACGAAGCTTTAGTATCATCGGGCGATCACATCCTGATCACCTCAGTTGCAAGACACAGCTCAGGAGTCAAACCTGTGACAACGAATGGACAAGTGCAGGGTCTTAGACATCTGCCATCACTATATTGTGATGTTTCCGTGCGTTTTCATTTAGTCTCGATACAAATGATGGCCCGAAGAACCTCACCAGAGACATGCCAACAAACGCAAATATTCAAACGAAGAGCAGAGCCACAGGGGTCAGGATTAAAGAAAATCTCCAAGCAACAATTGTATTTTCAAGGCCTTGATCCACAAGCTGTTGCAATTCGAAGTCCAAAACCCTGGGCAAAGAATCAAACCTCAGTAAACTTTCCGGAAATGTTGCCGTGCAAAAATGCTTATTTTATGGTTTAAACCATGGGGTGTGAAGTAGAGGCTGCCTAGTTCGGGAAAGTTTCGATTGAACGTCAATTACTGAGCAGTGGTATGACTGATCAGCACAGCAGCTTAAGAATGCGAAACATATGCCATGGCAGCGGTCCAGAAGCACGTACAATGCTCTGCACTCCAAGGTCCGAAATCAACACATTATTGGGTAAACCTGCAAGAGATTCTCATAACTTACCTGATTCCAGGTGAACTAGAAAATGTGTGGCCGTTCACTAAGATCCCTCTACCCCTCCCCAATCTTTTGATCATCCAATGATGCAACATGGTCGGTCATGAGATGCTAATCATATCAAAGATATCATTCTGTACACTAAATTGAATGAAAACACTGATAACCAACCATTAACCGAATGCAAGCATCAGACAGCCCTCACCTGCACTTTAGAGCATGCTTTCATTGTTTCATCTTGCGGGATGCTATTTGTTACGACCATTGCTTCGAACTTGGAGCTGTTCAGTCTTTCCACAGCTTTACCGGAGAAAATCCCATGTGTGCATATGGCATAAACCTTGGCTGCTCCAGCTTCCAGCAATCTAGAATGAACAGTTTGACTGACCATTTTGTTCAGTGAATCCAAACTAGCCAAACAAACCATGCGCACCATGCAATAGCCTGACAAGGTTTTGAAGATACGAAGCAATCTTGAGCAAGCAAAGCATAGCCCCCTTCGGGTGTTAGGAGCATGCGCAGAGCCGGAATGGATAGCAGATGCTACACCCGACGTCCTTCCATCACGACAAACTGCATATAACGGTGACAGTGAGGCTAGCTGCTACTTACTTGTCACAAGCAAGACACATGGTTCCACACGTGTCAGCCATGTCATCGACAAGAAGAGCTAATTTTCCGGACACATCACCGACAAGGACCATGTCGGCTACCTCGTTTGCCTTTTTCCGCTCCTTGTGAATGAGGGCAAATTCAGCATTCAGCCGATCTGCGATCGACGTCACCCTATGACGGCCAACATATGCATACAGTGATGGACCAGCATAGTTTTCTGCTTAATAATAATTCTTAATAAGGAATCTAACGATGGTATTCAGATGAGATAGATATCAGCACAGAGATAGGCAACAACATTCGGGAGCTGCAATCCAAAAAGGAATCAAAGGCACCGACTCACCTCTTAGCTCCACCAGCATCTGGCGATACAATGACGGCTTTCTCGAAATTTGGAATATTTTCTTTTATCCATTTGATCACGGCAGGCTCGGCATACAGATTGTCAACTGGTATGTCAAAAAAACCCTGCAATCGTAAGGCTAAGCATGCAAAAGGAACAACTTGGTTGGCATGCGGCATTCACGCAATACAACTGCCCGAATAAGCCAAGTTTCGACTACATCCATCATAAAACAAGGCAATCACTTTAAGAACCAAATACATGCCAAACAAGCCTACCAGCCCAGAAAATGGTTAAGGTGCTTGCCCATAACGACTGAAGTCAAGGTGAATGTTTTTGATGACCGAGGTCTTGGGCTCGAGCCCCCTGGCATATGTGAAGCGCCTTAATAGATGTTAAGCTCTCTTAGGGCGCTATACAAATGAATTATATTGTTTACAATAACACTTGCTAGATAGGCAGGCCTCAACCATTTCAGTGTGTCAATAAAAACCACACCATACAGGTTGGCACCTCACCACAGTGTGCCTCAGACCATTAGGCTACAGCACTGAGTCCAGAGAATGTTCCTTAAGTGAGCAGAATCCATGCATAAAACAAGCAGGAACCTTGAAATTCTGAATGCGCCACTGCAGTTACTACTTGCTACAAGATGGCAAGCATTCAAGCCTAACCTGTATCTGAGATGCATGTAAATCCATCGTAATGATATGGTCTGCTCCGGAAACTGACAGCATGTTGGCGACTAGCTTCGCCGATATCGGGGCACGACTCTAAACGAGCATGGTTAGATACCATTGTGAGTCAGACATGGCAGCCAGAGCAGCATGTCCGGCTGCAGCTTGCATGCCTGCTGATGGTCCCCACCTTGTCCTTCTTGTCTTGGCGAGCATAAGGGAAGCACGGTATGACGGCCGTGACTCGGCTGGCCGAGGCGATCTTGCACGCATTTATCATGATGAGCAGCTCCATCAGCATGTCGTTTATCTCACCGCAGCCGCTCTGCACAATGTACACATCCTCTCCACGAACCGACTCGCCGATTTCAACACTGCAGTATCGAGCAAAGGTATTCGAGAACATCAAGGGAGTAAGCAACCATGGACACTCAAAGCAGGCTCGTGATGCTATGCACAGGCCAGACAGCAAGCTCCAGGATGCATTTGTGGGTAAGGTGAGGGTCACTGAGTGCCCCTTAGCAATGCCCGATGTCCATTTCTTCGGAAGTGCTGTGCAGTAGCACTAGCAACTGAAGGGAAAACGGTCGGGCTACTGACCCCCTGAATCAGTGGTGCACAACATCACAATGCTGGCCCTGCTATTCTGATATGTTCTGCCCTGACTATTTGACAAAGGAACACCACTGCCAGCGATCAGATACACACTACATGTTAGCCGTGCTGAAAATCCTTCGTTAGAATGGCTGCCAAGCTCAAGCTGCCCTCAGAAACATCAGACCTCGTGAGAGGTGCAGCACCTACAGCTGTACAAACAAAGGCCCTATCAAGTCAGCCCAGGCTAAGTAACTGCTCAAAAAAGAGATGATTCAGCCGTGCATTAATGCAATGGACAGAAAACATACGTGCAGTTGTCAGCACAACCTCGGGTGCCCGAATACTAAACTACCGAGTACGAGCATGGGGCAGTATAACAAAGATAGAATTACAACAAACCACTGCATAAACTGACAAAGCAGGATTTATTATAAATGCCTGTCTCCACATGAAAAGGGAGTAAGCTAAATTCAGACTACTCGAGGTCGGTCGGCAGCTCTGCCGAATGACATGGCAGCTCACCCTTAACGATCGGTCTGGCATACGAGGCACTGGCGTGGTTCAAATCGTACTTGTCCGGTCGTGCTAAATCATTGTCGTGTAGGGTCAGGTCCACCAGACCAGTCATCTGTGGAGTCCCTCAACGGTCTATCCTTGGTCTTTTGCTGTTCTCTATTTATAGTGAACCACTGGGAAAAGTTATTCAGGCCCATGAAATCCACTACGACTTTTATGCTGACGATGCTCAGCTGTATTTGTCATTTAAACCATCGAAATCTACTGCAGCAACTGATAGACTAGATGGCTGCCTTGCAGACATTCAATCCTGCATGTAGGCTAATTTCCTAAAACTGTACTACGATAAAACAGAAATGCTACTAGTAGGACATCCCGTGCATGTGGCTTGACTAAACGACTTTGCTGTTGTGAGAGCACTCGGAAGGTGTCGTCTTTGATAGCTGCAGAAATTTTGAAAGCTTCATTAAGAAGACTGCTTCTACAGCTAGCCTTCATGTCTGATCCATATCTAAGAGTAGGAACTGTCTTCCATGGTGGCTTTCGAAGAATTCAACTAGCTCTAAAGTTCTGTCTCGGCTAGATTTTTGTAATTCCATTTTGGCTGGGCTACCAAAAAGCCACTAGGAAAATGCAGCTGGCAAAGAATATGACTGCAAAGCTACTTTACACACCCCAGAGGTTTGACCATGTGTCTCATTTGCAGAAAGAGTTTGGTTGGTTGTTGCTTGATCAACGGTTACAGAGCAAAGCTCTTACGCTGACTCAGAAGACCAGCCACGGCTTGGCTCATTCATACCAAGCTGAACTGCTTCACCGGTTTCAGCCTCATCGTGCCATCAGGTCCTCTATTAACGATAAATTGGCTGTTCCATTCTTCAGCTTAAAGCCCATTGGTTACAGAAAACTTTTGCTCTGCAGGTCTTAGACTGCGAAATTTACTTTCACAATTCTTATGCACCGACATCGACTCTCCTGCTGCCGACATCTTTCCAGCAGTCCTGAGTTGCTACTTCCATACTACTCATTCCTTCAACTGCCCACCTGACAGCCATGTTTCTCACTTCATCTTATTTTTTTGCGATTACAGTCGGTTGGCTACCAACCGAATGCGTAACGAAAGCAGCTTAGGCTTTAAGTGGGCTATAGAAAACTCCTCCACGTAACACCCACATAGTCTGTGCGGTTTAGTAGAATTACAGACAGATATAAAGTAGATTATGTTAGAAAGGTCTATGCAAGGTCCTCCTTCGGAGAATTCCAATAATATCACACGACAGGAGCCGGGCATGCAAGCTGTTACCAGCACAATTAGAATATAGGACTGTTTTCTGGGTCTGTATGCTGCCATCTCCCTTAAGAGAAGAGGCCATACCAAGGATCCCATCTTCGAGGTGTGAGCCTGATAGCTTAACTTGGCTTTATCCAGTCCCTTTTTAAAAGTCTAAACTTCCTCTGAGAAGCCAAACCTCCTGTGAGGTTAGGGTAGTGGAAGGGAGTCTAGACTTATTTTCAGAAGTTTAGCTTACGAAGTCCTTCCTTGGGACTTGCTAGACTAAAAACTCATCAAGCTCGAACGAAACTTCGAGTTCCTCAGTAGAGGGCTAAACCACCTCCATCCCCCTCGGTGTGGGGAGAAATGGACAATGAAAATATCCCACGACCTGAGCTTGACGTGTCAGGGAGGGCCGGTCAAGTGATTATTTGGATGGATGCAGTACATCTGTGCCATGCTCCATCCACAATCAAACATAAAAATACCCACACGAAAACAGCCCCCATTGTGTAACTAACCGCAAACCCTCCCTTAAGTGCAAAGGTTGTACACTGACTTTGTGGCTCACCACAATATTTGAGCTGTGAACCCATCAAGTAGACGGCAGCCTACATTGTGTTATCAGGCCAAGGAAGATTGGGTTCACCAGTAGCTTCACTCAGCAGGCACAAATCAGTGTGACAGTCTCGGTGGGCTCTCTAGAGTGAATAAAAAGAAAATGCTAGCTGATTAAACAGCCTCTTTTTGTATAGCTACAGAAGAGCCTTCACGGCTATCGCCACCGCTTGCAGTGGCAATAAAGGATCGCCCACTGCAGCATTCGTACCCACGACCTCGGGGCCGAGGTCGTGAAAAGCAACCTTACCTAGTGAGCCATTACGTCTCACCATACCTTTGTTTCCAGCATTTGTGAAGTGCCTAGAAAGAGACTTATTTCTCTTGGGGCGGTATACAAATGTTTTGTGATCATGCTAGACACAAATAATATTTAATAGTCTTGAGTCTTCTATAATTTGCATTTCCTTAAACCTAATACTTATTATTTACTTCTACAATTCCTTAATGACATTATTTTTATGAATTTTTGTGACCACTAGGCAGCAGTCGTTGTTCTGTACCTCTGAAATATGGGGTACCTCAGGGCTCCATGCTTGGTCCGATTCTTTTCACGGTTTATCCTCTCCCTCTTGCCGATGTGATTGCCAAGCACAATCTAGGCTCTACCAGAATGCTAGTAATGGCCTTGCATACTTGCCGTGGTGTTGTATATGCAAATCGGAACTTACCATTTTTCTTCAAAAACTGCTTCATTTTTGCTAAACGAAACTTGTAGAATTTCGATTTTCTGCAAGTGGTTGCCGATTCCTGGAAATTATGGTGGTTACAAATTCTCTGAATTTTTATAAAAAAGTGTTCACGCGAATACAACTACTTCTGCAGCTGGCAGCTTCTGGAACACTCACTTTATGGGACATAAAGATGCATGTAAAAACAGTTTCTTAGTAGATGTTGGGTTCATTTTTCAATTTCAACTGAGTATAATGTTGCCATTCGCATTTTTATATGCACATTATGAGCCTCCCTTCTCGTTGGCTGATGCCTTATATATGCTTTACATATGTAAATTGTGTTGCCTCTCTTCTCTTTAATTACCCTCCTTTCCCTCCCTCCCCTGACTATGGAATCGGCAGTGACTCCTGCTTATGAGGCTAACATACACCAACAATTACAGGTGTAGACTGAAGTTGAATCTTTTGAAGCACTCAGCACACTTTGAGGTTAATAGTCCTTTGAAGCTACTAGTCCTTATGTTACAGAAAATTTGATTTCACTGCGTTTTTCTTTTTGACCGAGTCAAATCCATCAGAAGATGGTTAGACATGAAAGTATACAGGCAATTAATCCAATGCCAGTCGACTCAGGCTGTTAGGCATATACTAGTATCGTCAAAAGTTAAATCAGTTGTTGGAAAAGGCCAAATTCTGACGAATAACCCTACTCCTGACTGGAATGGCTCAGGTGCAGTACACCATACTAATTCTAGTTTCAATCTGTACTACTTAAAGTTCTCATCACATTCAGGGAAGGATAAGCAAACTCTACTAGAAAATACCTTCCTGGTGTGAAAAAAATACATTTTAAAATGGCTTTCAATCAATGATGGTGAACCTTACTAAAATGACACAAGTATCGAATGCTTTCGTCGGTGCAGACATTTTCCAAGAAAGCTAGCTTACATGATATCATTTGCCACCCAATTTGGAGATAGTAGAGTAGCTAAAACACACCGAGCCGGGCAAAGCAAGGAAGATTTCTGTCTTCAAGAAAGCAAAAATCTGGTGAACTACACGTTGAATGCCATAACCAGGTACACATTGCTAGAGGTTTATGATTCCCAAACAGTTAATACACAACAATATTAAGCAGTTGCAACTCGATACGATGAAAACGAGGAGGCTGTACAGGTTGCCCTGACCTTACCAACGATTGGGATGACAGAGCCATAAAAAACCCAAGCCTTGAAGGACAGTTTAGTCTGTCAAAGCTGGCTTGATTTACTAGGGCAGGCTGTCCAGCTGAAAGTCGAGCAGTGAGTTCACTTGAGCTCAGTCTCCTTCCTGCTTTTGTCATCTACCATAATCAAGCTAAATACCCCGGATTAAATCAATACCACCACAGAAGTGGGAGCAAGCAGTCATGTAACAACAAGCACTGGCAGGTTTGCATCCTGCCGTACATATACTTCGGCTCTTAGTCCCCCTCGCTTGGACAACGTCTCCCAGCACACTTGAAAATTCCACGGCCTCCATGCGAAGTTTTAGCCATCAGATGGGTGGATGGACCCTGGAGTCTGCACAGTGCCTCAGCAGCTGGAATATCACGACAAAGACACTGTGTCGAGACACTACTCGGTGCCATACTTTCTCTCTGTTTGCTGCAGCAGTTCAATACACTGATCGCTACGATGAACCTCTCTGAGAGCTTCTACTCAGCCTCACAACGAAGGACCATTCTCAGCAGGCTCACGTGAGCCTTTGCATCAACAGCTCATCAAAATCAACAAGGGTGGGTGGGGGTGTTAACACCATATTACTGAGCTTCCTTTTGTTAGCCAATTAAGCTCTTCGGTAGGTCAAGCAGGAGACTTTGCACCTTGCAGTGCATGCATGGGCAGCACCTAGGGAGCTTGCTGGAAATCTGCTGAGCAGTGTGAGAACAGCATGCGTCCGCCTACACGTGAACAATAATATACATACGCATACATGGCGCAGACCATTTATATTAGAAGTGTACCCACCTTACAAATCAACGACTTGAGCATCCCTCCAACTCTATTCAACTAGGTAGGTGCTAAACTTAAAAGAATGCTGGGCACCGACAGGTAGGTCAAAGGCTGGTCCACAGCAGTTAAGCAAACGGTTGGTCTACTGCAAATACGTCAACTAAGCCGAGTACCTAACGAAAACTAGTCAATAGTCTCTCAAATGGGTTACGCCCTTGCAGCCATTTAGCACGGCAGCTCAATTTGACCACGCTAGCTATTTTAGTGTCACCGGTCAGCAGCCATTTCTGCTTGGCTGTTTTTCAGTGCCAAACAATTCTGCTCAGGCAATACTGTAGAGTATACACCGATCCTATAAGGATGTTGGCAGAAAAACAGCCAAGATCTGCAATGCAACGAAGTAAGCCTCGTGCTGAGCAATGCATACTTAGAGCAACGAAATGGGCTTATATATCTTTGACTAAATGGCATGCACGGCTGGACAGAAAAACTGGAGGCAGCGGAGCCCTGACACTTTCAAACACACGAGTAAAAATCTGGACTGGAAAAGATGTTAATCACCGAAGCCCTGTCAATTTATAACCTCACGATCAATATATACTATCATGTGAGCAAAGAATTCTAATCTCGGCAATAATATGTACATGTGCTATCAATTCTAGCAATCCTCTATACCCAACCCTCCCCCAGCCTCTGCTAATCTTGCTAGTTGCCTTGTTTACTTATCATCTACAGCAGTTCTGCCTTACTATCCTACTGCACTGCACTGCTTAGGAGTAGAACTGGGTGTGACTTGCCAACATCGAAGCTGAACCGAGCAGCTTTTTCTTGTATGCAGTTCAGCCCCCCCCCCCATTACAGCCTGCATATTCACTGAGAAAGAAAGCATGTATGGGACTACGACATCGCAGGGGCAAATAATTTAGATGCTCTCCATCAACGGCCTATGGCTACGTCAAACGTAAGATTAACACTCAAGCGAATCTAGTAGAGGCAGCACGTAGAAGAATACTGATTAACAGAGTCTGAATGGGCTGGCGACAGCCGACGGTGGGCTTCTTTGAAGAGGCCCCCTGCTCAAACGGCAGCGCCGGCTGGCTTTTTCCGAGGCACGTCCACATACAGTCGGTGCGCAGGATGCACTACTCAAGTCAAACAGCACTACTCCGCCGCCATTCAGCGCTCGCTGGCAATCGCCGCGCGATCCAGCGAGCCTCGGGCGCTCCGATTCGAGGCTCGCTCTGCAGACACTTTTTACAACGGGCACTCCCTGACGATAATAACTGGCAGAAAATCATTAGAGCATCATTGAAGCATGCAGCAGCAGCAGCGAGCTGACTCGCCGGTCGGCCAGGCCGAGCGACGAGCGAGCAGCCTAAGCCGTCGGCGAACGGTCCTTAGTGTAACGAACCCGGGGAGCGCGAAGACGTAGAAATCAACTTAGCATAGCCTACCTGCGCCGCTGCCTAACCTCAATACTGCACGGCAGTCACGCACAAGATGCCCGCCAGGTTATTGAGAGACCGGCAGGCTCGCGCACTCATCCACGTGCGCGCGCAGTCCGGACAGAATGCCGTGACGCTTAAGTGTAAGACTTACCACGTTTCCTGATTGGAGAACTTCTTGGTGACCACCTTGCTAAGCGAAAGACCCAACCTGGAAGCAAGCCGTTGGGCGATTTCTGGGTGCGACGTGCCGCTAAAGACCTTTATGTTCGGCATGATACAACCACAAGCGCAGCCTGGCCGCTCAACAAGCCAGTTCGAGGCGGGAGGACTTATCCGTCAAGGCCATACATGACGGCCTTCGTCCACCTCAACCGGTTCTGTTACACCAAATAATATCCAAAAAATTTATTTTTATAACAATTTAAAATAATTTGAAAATTTATAAAACAGTGACAAAGTAAATGTGACCAACCGGTGCTCGCAGGCACTGAACAACCTGCCGGATATGCTGCCATGCGAGGTCCTCGCGTATCCACGGTTCACTCCGCCTCCCTCCGGGCGTGCGGCTGCTCCTGATTAACTTGCATCACCAACGGGGTTTCAGCGGCTTCGACGCCCGAATCGAGCTAGGCCGCAATCACAGCGCTCATAGCTGTGCTAGTCTCAGCCGACACGCGGCAAATAAAGGTGACGCTCTGAGCCTCGGTGTCACGGCTAGGGACTTGCTGGTGCAGCACCAACTCACGCAGATTTGCCGACGGTAGTGGAACGAGGCCGCTGCGGAAGCGCCTAAGCGTCGAGATAACAAGTGACCATATTCATAGCGTGCGGTCGTCTATGTGGAAGCGACGGAGGAGTGGTCACAGGCGTTCAAGAGTGGCCACGACGTACACTAACTCCCGTCAGGCCTCCGTCAAATATATTTATGCGACAATATAAAGTTCTAACCACTTCCGGAGGAGGGGGTCACAATAATAATAATATTGCACTTGCACTTGATAAAGCGCCCTCAGAGAACTTAATCTCTTTCTAGGCGCTTTACATTTGCTGCAAAGTGATACGCAATAGAATAGTAAGTAAAATCATGCTTGAAAAACAAACAAAATGAATAACATGGTTAGGGGTTACATGCACTGGGTCAGCATGCAAATGTGGTTAGTGGCAGCATGAACAGTGTCAGCACGCATAAGCACATCAAGGACGAATCACAAGGACCCACTAAATGCTGTCCTAAATAGGTGTGTTTTTAAGTTTCTTTTAAATGTGGTCAGGTCAGGGGATGTTCTGATGCAGGTCGGGAGGGAGTTCCAGGCTGTGGGAGCATACGAGCTAAATGCACGGTCTCCAAAGGATTTAAGGTTTGTACGAGGTATTGGTAGACTGTTGGATTCCGAAAAGCGAGTGGTACGATGCTTTGCCTGATGGGGTAGTATCTCTGAAAGATAGGCTGGAGCCATAGAATGAAGAGACCTAAAAGTGAGCGACAAAACCTTGAAGTCAATCCGTTGCTTGACTGGTAACCAGTGCAGGTCGGCGAGAAGTGGAGTAATGTGGCAACTGCGACGCTCACGACAGACAAGCCTAGCTGCGGAGTTTTGCACCAGCTGCAATCGCCTGATCGCACATGCTGGTAGGCCAGTAAGCAGTGAGTTGCAGAAGTCGAGACGAGATGTCACGAATGCATGGACCAACTTGGACGTGGTATCCTTATCTAAACAAGCCCTAATTTTAGCAATGTTATGAAGCTGAAAATAGGCTGATTTGACTGTGGAGCTGATGTGGTCGTCTAACGAGAGGTTGCTTTGGAATATGACACCTAGATTTCGAGCTGATGCAACTGGAAATATGCTGGCAGAGCCAATTTTGAAAGTCAGCCTTTCCAATTTCTGAATAACACTAGGTTTGCCCATAACTAGTAAGTTAGTTTTATCATCGTTTTGTTTTAGAAAATTCACAGGCGTTCAAGAGTGGCCACGACGTACACTAACTCCCGTCAGGCCTCCCGTCAAATATATTTATGCGACAATATAAAGTTCTAACAGCACTTCTGGCGTCCTGAGTCTGACTGCATTTTAGATCGCTGACTGAATATGTCCGAACAGCGTGTTTTGTAGACACCATTTTACAATTTTCGCTTCGATGACAATGAAAGGAGTATTGTATTTTGCATTTCAATAACAGTATATTGTATTGTTTGCTACGAAAACATACATTTGCTTATTGGTAGCCTTGAAAATTGGCAATACCATAACAGTATTATTGCTCAAGGACCTGACTCTCGTACGGCTCCGTGGCCTACAGTGCAACTCAGCTCCAATACCAAGGCAACAACTCGTGTCGCACAACTGCCTGCCTATGTAATGTAATGTAAAGTAATGTTCATCCGTCTGTAACTCCACAAAGCCATAAAGACTATGTGGGTGTTACGCATGAGAGTTTCCTATAACGCACTCACAGCCTAAGCGGCTTTTGGTACGCATTTGGTAGCCAACAGACTTCGTCTCACGCAACGAAGAGAAAGTGGGAAGCCTGGCAGAGTCAGGAGAGCAATTGAGGTAGTGAGTAGCATGGAAGTAGCAGCTCAGGACCGCTGAAATGGATGTGCCATAGCTGGCAGCAGGGGAGTAGTTGTCATTGCGTAAGAATTGGTGCAGCGGTTAAGGTGCTCGCCCCGACCAAAGTGCGGCTGAGGTCGCGGGTTTGAGCCCCGAGGCATACGTGAAGCGCCTGAATAGAGATTAAGTTCTCTTGGGGCGAAATACAAATGAATCATATTTTTTTTTAATTGTGGAAGGAGTTCCACAGTCTAGGGTCTATGGAGCCAAAGCTTCTGTCGCCAACGGTCTTTAAATAAAGGAATGGAACAGCTAATTTATTGTCCTACAGGACCTGAGGGCACGAAGAGGCTGAAACTGGTGCAGCAGTTCAGCTAGGTATGGAGGAGCCATGCCGCGGCGGGCCTTGTGCGTCATCGTAAGAACTTTGCTTTGAATCTGTTCATCAACCGGCAGCCATCCTAGCTCTTTTAGCGAAGGAGACACGCGGTCAAACGTCTGGGACTTGAAGACTTGCCTTGCAGCCATATTCATAGCCAGCTGCATTACCCTGCTTCGGCTTATAATACTGCTTTGACAGTAGATTATCGCATAGCTGATTCCTAGATACAACCATTCAGGAACAGCCAATAAATAATATCAGTTACAATCTGGCCAACTTAGCAGGCTGCCGTTTCAGTAGCACGTCGGCTGGGACTGGCGTTATGATGATGCTTGCGGCCTAGTTCTGGTCGAATGTGGAAGCCCTACATCACATTTGAAAGAGCAGGCATCTCAAAATGTAATGGCATCTCAAAATATTCGGTAGCCAACCGTAGCCAAGAATGCCCCAAAAGCCTCTTTATGCACAACCGTCTAAAAATGATTAGCTCCACAATTTGAAGCGTCAAAAGCCATGCCCAGCTCGCCTGGTCGCTTGAGACAAGTCGACAAATAATGACATCCTCATCAGCTCTAACCGTGTGACATCTAAAACATTAATAGAGGCCCTATGAAAACCGACCCCCCCCCCGATCGTGCAAGTAGAATGAGTATGCGATTTCCTTAGCCCCTGTCTAAGGAAAACGGCAGATCCTCTCTGCAGAGCCACGTGGTTGAATCTACATTCAGAAAATGCGCTGCCGGACATGGATCTGCTTCAGAAACGCGGGAACCTTTTGGGGTCCGCCTCGATTGCGGTTATAATAATAATAATAAGAATACAGACGTTCGGTTAGCGTGCAAAGGACAATTAAAAAGAACCTATTAAACATTTTAGTAACAGGTACGTTATAGCTTCTTTTTACGTTTAATCAAGCCAGGCGATATCGTGGCATCTGACGGAAGGAAGTTCCGTGGGATTAGGCGTTGATTCAAATCTCAGCTAAACGACTTTGAGTCAGGAGAGTGGTTAATGCGACCTGGCCTGATTGAAAAGTAGTTCGGATAGGTAGGCTGGAGCAAGCGAACGAAAGGACTACAAATAAAGTGACAGAACCTTGAAGTCGATACGCTGTGACTTCGTTGACGGAGATTAAGGCAGGGAGCGGCGTTGTCGGGTGCTCGGCCTCGGGCTTCCTTAGCCTTTCCCTTTAGTTTATTCTTTCCCTGAGGCCGCCCGGAAAGAGCCTACTCGAGGTCTCACCAGGTAGTCGTGTCAAGCTTGGCGGAGCACCCCGACCCCACCACTTACGGAAAACCTAGGGGAAATATTTTTGACACTCTCCAGCCCCGTCCAAGCTGCCTTACCGCCGATAAGCTTCGGTCAATAACTTTCGCAGAAAACGATTTCGTTCTCATGCAGATGAATTGGGTTTCATTCTTGTGGCAGTCCTTTCTCCTCTTACCTCCGCGTCGGCTTTAACTGTGGAAAGCTTGATGCCTGCCTCGCTGACTGTTCCTAGAGGTCTACAGATTTCCTAGAACTCAGCGATAAATCGACAAAGAATCCTGCTCATCAAGAACAAAAAAGTAACTACTAAAGTATGCAAGCTCATAATTGAGTGCTAAGTCATTAAACTATCAGGGATGCTAAAAAGCAAAAGAAAAGTGCCAACAACTAAGGTAATCTTTGGCTAAGCAATTTCGAAACTTTTATTCAAAGGCTACCTGGTCGAAAGGCTTGCAAACTCACAGTATTGCTAAGAAATTCAGAAATCTATCCCCAGCGCATAGGCTGAGCAAATAAAATGGCCGCGTACTTAAAGTCTACCTCTTTCAAGTTGGTACTTTCGAGTCTCTTCACTATATAATGTTAAGATAGTACCAAATTCGGCAGCCTGGGTATTTTTTAGCACTCGAAATTCACATTCACGTTTCTACAATTTTAAAGTCTCTTCCGTGCACCACTTCCGCTTCCAGTAAAAACAAAAGTGTGGATTTAAAAAAAATTGAATTTCTTTGAAATCACACAGTCTGGCCCAAAGGTATTGACTATACCCTCAGCGCCTTGTAAACCCGAGACGGACATTCAAAGACATTTAGGGAGTCATCTTGCTTAACCAGGCCAAAACCTGAAAATAATAATAATGATAATAATAATGATAATAATAATATTACATTGGTTATAGTGCCCTCTGAGAACTTAATCTCTTTCTAGGCATTTACAATTTGTTCAATAAGTTTCAGCTTGGTAAGGCTGAGTGAAATGAATATTTAAGGGCAATGAGCAAGAGTAGTCAGAGTGAGAAGCAGTTTGAGAGAGAGAGATAGATAGATAGATAGATAGAGAGAGAGAGAGAGAGAGAGAGAGAGAGAGAGAGAGAGAGAGAGAGAGAGAGAGAGAGAGAGAGAGAGAGAGAGAGAGTCAGCCTGTCAAAACTTGCAATAGTCTTATCTCATTTCATTTCTTCAAAACCTGCCGCAGGTGCATTTCTGTTTACGCTATCGTGGATTCGATAACCCTCAAGGGAGCCTAAGGGATGCGCTCAAAATGACTCACAATAATTCTTAGAAATACCTCGGGTACTGAAGCTATATCTGATGGCTAGCACCAAAATCGAAAGCGTCCAACCGGGTGGTGATCGTTGTTACACGACTATTGGACTTATGGGGCGGGGAGTTACGTACGTCAACCCAGAGGCTGTGCTTGTCTAGCGTACTTTAATATTTGGAGGCAGGTGAGCTTGCAAAGATATTCTCTGGTGTCTGGAGCTGATAATTTGCGTAATGTATGTTGCATCACAAAATAACCTCGGGTCAAAGCTCACACACATTAATTTGTGCCATGTTTAGTAAGCAATACTTTGGGATGACCCATTCTGAGGCCTCTATCACTTTTTAAAGTATAACTTCCTTAGCGCGGGCAATCGAGTGAAGCACGATGGAAATGCTGACAGATTTCATCCGTCGAGGGTGCGTTTATCCTAGCTGAGGCAGCTCACCTTTATAATACATCTTCAGTGGGTATCTATTCTCTCTCTCTCTCTCTCTCTCTCTCTCTCTCTCTCTCTCTCTCTCTCTCTCTCTCACTCTCAAACTGCTTCTCACTCCGACGACTCTTGCTCATCGCACTTAAATGGTTCATTTCACTCAGCCTTACCAAGCTGAAACTCCTGACCAAAGTCGAAATGGATTGGCATGAGCACAGGTTCAAAATGGTCACGCCAAAGTGAGCGGAAATGGTATGATTTCCAACTCACGTATATTTCCCATGATGACATTAGTATGAGCGACAACTCATGCTGACTTGGGGCACCGACTTAGCGAACATCTGCCCATGCCGTGCAGCTGCCGGCAGTTTTGTGCTCACCAGTTTACCCGATTTAGATGGTGACTCTGGTGCAGGTGCCCATTCCTGAGAGGCAGCTTAAGTCATGTATTTATATATCGCCGTCTGCAACTCCACAATGCATAGAGAGTTTTTTTTATAGTGTATTCACAGCCTAAGCCGCATTTGGTGCGCATTCGGTAGCCAGCATACTTCATTTCAAGCAGCCAAGAGAGCATGGAAAGCATAGTGTAGTTCAATAGTATGCAGGCTCTCCTGATAAGCCGCTGGTGAACAGCTGTTAGGAGCATCGTCGAGAGGGGGCGGTGCACAGCTGTGGTCCGCCTGTGATGTGGCCTGGACACAGGCCGGTAACCCGCTGGTGAACAGATGGTGGATTCACCATCAGGGTCGGCCGGCTCACAGTTGTGGTCCTCCTAGACGAGTCATTAGGGTCGACCAGGGGACAGCAGCAGCCGAGTCGAGGAGAGTCGAGTGAGAGAAGGTGGTGAAGGGAGTCATGCGTCTCTCGGTTCCGTGCGTCGCATAATAAACTGTTGGTGTTGGTCATCGGGTGGCTCTCTGCGTGTACGAACCGAACGACTCATAGCAGAGTCGGGAGAGCAGTTGAGGTGGTGAGTAGCATGGAAGTAGCAGCTTAGGACGGCTGGAAAGGATTGCCGTAGTCGGCAGCAGGAGAATAGATGTCGCTGCGTAGGAATTGTGGAATTTATTTCCTCAGTCTGGGCCATGCAGAGCAACAGTTTCTGTCATTAGGCGGAGGAATGGAACGGCAAATGTATTGTATATACAGGACGCGAGGGCACGAGTGAGGAGGTTGAAACCATAATAGTCGTGCTCCTCAAAAGGCAGAGACAGCTAAGACTTTAGCTGTCATCTGTGCTGTAAGCTTGCGGACATATCAAAGTGGCACAAAGCCTACACACTTCAGGTAGGTAGTAGTACGTACTGCAATATGAACCTTTCAGGCGTTTGCGTGTGCTATGGCAAAATCTATAGGCAGATTTAATGTTTTTTGGACCGCCGCTGGAATAAACAGAGGTTGCAGACCAAAGGACAACTCAAATGACGGCTGCTGCAGCTCGACGTTACTTGTCAAACCTTAAAAACTGAAAGAACACTTACACTTACAATGGAGTCCAGAGCAAGCACCGCGTTAAGCAGAAGACCAGTCTAGTGTTCGCTAAGGATGCAACAGCCTAGCCGTCTCTTAAGTCTGGTTTGCCGCGCCCCCACTCGGTTAAGGTGCTTTTGATGATCGAGGTCAAGGTGCTCGCCTTTAGTGACAGCGGTCGTGGGCTCGAGACCTGCGGCAAATGTGAAGCGCCTGGATAGCGATTCAATTCTCTTAGGGTGCTATACAAATGAATTGAACATTTCTGCATTATATTTTTTAAGCAACCAAGCTAGGTGGATAGACCTTGCGATTTTTTTTTTAGAATCTACGACCAAGTTTTACGAAATGTTGCTTGAGTGATGAACCGCAAAGCTTTAGTCAAATTGCTAGTAAATATAATAAATGATTTAAGTCCCCCCCGTAGACTGTGGTGGGGGCTGCCGAGAGGAGAGGCGTCGCTTAAGGACACGCCGCTTGGAGCGAACGACAAGGAATTGACAGCTTTAATGAGAGGGGTACCATATTCCGAAGAGCTCAGGATTTTTTACGGCCAGCTGGCCGGTCCTGGGGGCTGAAGGGGACAAATGCCAAACGGCAAGCAACTTGACGTCCTTTCAGGTCTGCCCGCGGGGAAGTCCAAAGCTCGTTGGTATACCCACATTACTGTCGGTTGGTGCATTCACTATTGTGAGAAACTTGCCTACGGGCTTTTTCTTAGGCGTTAATGTGAACCACCTTATTCTGTGCTATGGTCTTGCATCGATACCTTGAAAATCCCCGCTCATCTGTTCTAAATAGACCGACTATATACACATGCATCCGCATTGCCATTCGGACACGATTTAGCTCACGGATAGGCTGACGTAAAAGCAGCTCCAATGCATGTGGGTTGAAAGCAGAGCTTAAAACAATTGATATTGCGCACACACCTTACACACAGTACCTCCAAATGCTTGCTTCAGAGCGTCTGACTCTCTTACACTTCTGCCGTTTATTGTCAGATACAAGTCAATACAAGCAACGGTACAAACCAACTGCTCAGCTCAACGATCTGCTGCTATCTAACCAGTTCTCAAAATTATTCTAGCATCACCATAACGACTCCACAGACTCGTGGCAGCCATGCAGCCGATGAGCACCAGCTGCGCTTCAACGGGATGGATTGGGCTTTAGTTAGCATCGTGGGCATCTAATCATGGCGGAATGACCCGACCTCGCACATCCGGAACTCGCAGGTGAAGGCCTTATTCGCCATTTCACATCCAGCTCACTGTCCCTGCAAGTTTAATATACCTTCTAAGTTGAAATAAATATAATTTTGTAGTTGTATGTAATTTAAAGGCGTAACGCTTGCGAGAAATGGTCTCAAAAAATTATCAGTGGATTAGTTTCCGGCATACGTCACTCGCTTGTTGGTCGGAGGTTGCCATTCAGTAGGGATCCCAGGTTGCATAGGACCCGCTTGGTGGCTGCTGTTCTTTCCAAATGGCCAGCATAGCGGCTCAGCGCATTCAACGGGAATTTAAGGAAGTTATAAAAAGTGAAGAGGTCACTACAGCTCCATCGGCCCCTCTGATGCACAAATAACCGTGAACCGTCTCCTACGCGGTTACCACGCGCGAAGCGGCTGCGGTTGTTTTCTGCCGGTTTGGCATGCATCGCTACGCTTTGCACCATCCGCGCGCAACTAACGGTAGTAGTATCGACGTGCCGTATTGGAGGCGTTGCTTTCAGTTTGGCATCGTCGAATCGGTGTAGAAGAGACCGGCTGGCGATACTGTGCAGCGGCGGCTGCTGCACTGCGTGGCTACTTTGCTTTTGCTCAGGTGGCGAGGTGTCACATAAAAGTAGAGCTGAAGAATGATAGCTGCATGGAGCTCAAGGGCGAAATAGCTGGTCCTCCGGATACACCGTATGAAACTGGCGTTTTTGAACTGGAAATTAAGATACCGGAAACCTATCCGTTCAACCCACCAAAGGTGAGAGTACTCAAGTATCGTGCTGCGCATTATTAAGGATATACTGCTTATATGTAGTGCGAGTTTTACAGGCGCACACGCTTTTAAAGAGTGGCTATCGGAGTTGTAACGTAGGTGATTCACTGTAAATGTGCTTGACCAAGAACGAAATGATTGGCTTTAAAGAATGGAACAAATTCTGGCGGTGCAACCTCCTGTCTTACTTCGCCAGGGCTTCCTGCTGGGAATACGCAATTCACGAACTCTGGCTGAGGCAGCGGCATCCAGGAATGCATTTGAATGGCAATGCGGCAGTACTCCCTTCTGCTAGTCTTATCCAAGACACTTGAAGGAACGGTGGCCCAGCAACGAAACGATATCACCAGTTTATCATATTTTGCTAGCCTGTTCAAATGGGATTTAGAGCTAACCATTCCCCAGAAATTGCTCCGCTGCGGGTTTTCAATGAACAATGCTGCAATGGGTGGAACCTCTGTGCTAGAAACCTCTTTGCTAGATCTCTCAGCAGCATCGGTATAATTGAACACCAGGTCATTAAACGGCCGCGATAGCCCAGGAGGTAAGGTGCTCGCTCTTGATGGCCGACGTTGTGGGTTCGACTTATGCAATGGGCGATCCTCTATTTCCAACTGCACGGGGTGGTGGTGATAGCCGTCAAGGTTCACCTGCCACTATACAAATGAGGCTGTTTTAAGCAGCTAACGTAAATTTATTTTATTTTATCTTGGCACTCCTATCAACATGCCTAGGTGTCAATGGCACAGTCCTAAACTGGATTGAAGCCTATAAAGTATGTTGTACCTTAGGGTTTGGTCTTAAAAGCATCTTTTTTACTATCTACACTCAGGTGCAAACCAATCCTTGCAGTATGACCGTACTGCAGTGGCTGTACATTCCTTGGGTAATAGAAAATTCTTGCCATAATCTGTTGTAATAAGTATTCCTCAAATAGCAAATGCCCAGCTTTTGGTTTTTGTTAAAGACTTCAATTTCATCTTTCAGCACCCATCGAACTAAATTAGTACATTTTTGGGTATCGTCCGATGGGAATAATAATAATAATAATGTACTTGATAAAGCGCCCTCAGAGAATTTAATCTCTTCTTAGGCGCTTTACATTTGCTGCAAAGGGAAATGCAATTGAATGGCAAGTAAAATCATGCTTGAAAAACAAACAAAACGAACAACATGGTTAGGGGTGACATGCACAGGGTCAGCATGCAAATGTGGTTAGTGGCAGCATGCACAGTGTCAGCACGCATAAGGAACTGCCAAGCTTTCCATTTGCAGTGTCATTATAGGGCTGTGTATGTGTGGCTCCATGGTTATAACCTTGATTTGTGATCGTTACGCCGTTTTAAATGTTTCCAGAAAGATTGCAAGATTTTGGTCCCACTGGAAAGTCCTTGCTATGCTTACAGAGACTCTAGTGTGTTATTAGTCTGTATTGTTGTTTCTGTGGTATGTAGATGCCTTGTAACTCGATGTTAGTCGTTCTTGTGCCTGCTGGCATGTCGTATTTGACTTGCAGCCTCGTGCACTACTCTGGCAAGTCCTGCTCAGTGTGTTATATGTCCCGAAATATCCTTGCCATGCAATGGGATAGTTACTGATATGTGTCTCTTGGCTTGTGACCATGTACTTTGAATGTTAACTCCCCCCTTCCCCTTCCCCACCCATCCAAATGCAGAGCAGCTGCTTTCCAGCTTCCGGTGAGCTGCTTGACACGTTGCTTGATAGTTTGACTGACTGAACTTGGTAGACGAGTTGTTCCAATCACCTGTCTTGGGTCACCTAGGTTCCTATGGTATCAGACCTTATTTATTTTGTAAAGCTTGCCATGGGGAACCTTCACATTTATTGAGAAAGCTTGCCGTCTCTGGGGCAAGGCTTGCCAAGCAAGGTTCCAAGGTTTTTCTGAACTATCTGTGGAGCAAGTTTTTTTTTGTTGAGACGCTGTTTAAAGTCTATGATTTTTCTGGTATTTCTTTGAAATTTAACGTGAGAACATAAGCAGATGCGCATGCACAGACCAGTGGCCTCTCTGGCACAATCGTATAATGTTTAAAATAATGAGCCTTGAACGATTACAAGTTGTCGATTGCATGCACTTCATTATTCAGGTATATTACCACCTTCGGTGGGGGGCTGCTTGAGAGAAGTGACATGGAATTGGTTGTAATGGAAACTGTCAAAGATTGTCTCGATTCTTATCTGCAACTGCGTTCTTCAATACACCTTACATGGAGTAGAGGGTTTGCGACAAGCAGTGATTACGAGTTCAAAAAGTCATCTCAGCCCTAGTTTTTCAGTAATGGAACAACAGCCCCAATCCCAGCCCAGAATTTTCTGTGATGGAACAACAACCCTGGTGGTTTTTTTTGAGTTACGGTTACAAGCTGGAAAAGAATGGCTAAGCAATGTAGTCTTAAAAGATCAAATTGATTAGTTAGGCCTTGAAATAAATTGCTAGACCAAATCGTATTTCAGTGACTCAGTATGTATGTCTCTTCACAACATGTATGTCTCTTCTCAAAAGTGCTGTTCTACAACTAAAAATGAACGAACTAGTCAAACGTAACCAGAGACTCAAACCTTGCCACCGGCTCTTGGAAACCGTGACCGCTGCAATCAAATTGGAACAGCTGTCACTTGTTGCTAGTGATCAATTGTGCATTTTAAGACTTCAGAAGGCCACCGAGTTATGGGGAATTTGATTGTTGAATTTTTAGGAACTAGCGAATTTGCAACGTTAATGTTGTTGCTTAATCCGAGCTCTTATATGTCAGCTCAGTCGCTGTGTGTCGAAGATTGCCCTAGCCAGCTTCTTCCTGCTCGTTTCGGCACCAAGCCCCACATACATAAGAGATCCCAGCTCGACAGCTGCGTGAAAGGACGATTGCAAGCCTTGCATCGAATGGGCCTAAGCAACCGATAAGTGTTGCAGACTCTTGAAATCGGTGATGGAGATCCAGCTGTAATAAAGAATATAAAGCACTCAAGTATGGCTAGGTGCTGGGTGTTCAAGTTGCCCAGGAAGCCGGTCTGGTGAGACAACTGACATCTGAAGGGACGGCTGGCTCTTCAGGAATGGAAGGTATCACTCCAGGAGCTGTACCTCCCACTGGCGATCACTACCGACCCAGTCATGAGCACACAGACAGACTGAATGTCGGCGACTTGCCTAGCAGTGCCTACTGAGTAGGATTGACTATGGCAGACTCGCTGCCTGCTGCATTAGCAATCTGACGGCAATGCAGCTGACCGCAGGGGTGGGTCGTGGGTTCACAGTCGTGGGTTCAAGTCCTAGAGTGGGTGATCCTTTGTTGACTACGGAACGTGGTGGCGGTGATAGCCACAAAGGCTCTTCTGCTGCTATGTAAATGAGGCGTTAAACCAGCATACCTTTCTATACCCTCTTACCGTAAACCGAAAGACGGTATTTTTGAGTAGTCCGGTTAGCAAAGAATTGGCTTATGAAATAGTTGTTTTGAATTGCTGTAGATTTGTTAATCTTTTGTTAGTAAGTATCTGTATGAAATGCCTTCAGGTGCTTGTTTGAATGTCAATGGAAAGAGTTGTTGCATCAGTTCCGAAGTCTGTTGGCTACCGAATGCGTACCGAAAGCCGCTTAGGCTGTGAGTGCTCTATACAAAACTCTCCTGCCTAACACCCATATAGTCTTTATGGCTTTGTGGAGTTACAGCCGGAGATACATTACATTACATTCCAGTGGCTGGAGCCAGAGGGTTCAGGGGTCATTTGGTGAGCCGTGATGGCACACTAGGAAAGGCGGTTGCTTTCACGACCTCGGTCACAAGGTCGTGGGATTTCGATTCCTGCAGTAAGCGATCCTTTATCGCCACTGCAAGCGGTGGTGATAGCCGTAAAGGCTCTTCTGTCGCTATACAAAAAGAGGCTGTTTAATCAGCTAGGATTTAAATTTATTTTAAATTTTAAATTTGCCCTCCCCCCCCCATAGGGACAGTGACCTGGGCTGCCCACTATTGCTATGCCCTCCGACCATCATACCACCGACAAAATTATGCCCTACTTCTACTCGGTGGGCAGACCACCAATTTCGAGTCTAATACATTACTTGCTGGTCTTTCCTCTCCTACATGAAAATCTTACCGGTCTTTAGCCCCAGATGAAAATTCTGGCTCCGCCTCTGATTAGTTCCTTATGTACAGGTATATGTTCGGTCTATATGATATAGATTTTTTTAATAGGCACAGGGCTCAGGTATTATTTGTGCAATACTTAAACTATGGAGTGAAGCTTGTTTTCATTTTCATCAAAAATTCACATGGATAGCCCCCCCAGTGTTCTGAATATGCAGCATACATCTGGCTCACGGTTTAGTCATTTTTTCATTATTGCTTTTATTTTATTTGGGTATATTATATATGCTTAAACTATGCCTGCTGCTTGCGGATGTTACCTTAACAATTCGGAAGTGCTTTCTATGCAGCACCTGTAAGTGCCTAGAAAGAAAACTTAAAATTAATTTCTCTTAGAGCACTATGCAAATGTATTGTTATTTATATTATTTGTACTATTATTACTATGATGCGGTCTGAAAAACACATAGGTAAACAAATGGAATTTTTGCATATACTTAGCAAATAGGAAATAAATAAGAACAATAAATAACGTCATATTTACATGCCACAATGTGGAGTATTTTTGGCCTACCGAAGCTGGTTAGTTTAGTACTACTGTGAGGAGGATGAGGTGGAGTTGGACTGGATCTGGATGATCATCAGCTACCTCTTCCTCTAAACCCTCGTGACTGGAAGATGGCTGAGGTGAATCAGTTGCTTTACTAGTGGTGGTTAGGGTTCACTCGATTCTATTTTGATGAAATAAGAATCGAGCTTTGACTGTTTTGTTTTTCCTTTCTTTGTCACGACAGCAGACAAGAGAATCATTAACTTGACTTTCAACTTTAAAGTACCAGTCAAAGTTGCATTCATTTTTTTAGCATTTGCATTCCATGAGCGTTCGAAGAGAATGCCTCAGCCATTTCTATCATGTTAAACTTTCGTGACGCTCCCTCAGGTTCATCACGCACGTATTCGTGTCTCTGGTTATGGCTGTAATGCTCAGGTAGTGTGTTCTTCCTGATGTTCTTGAAGACATGGGTTCACAGACAGATAAATCGGAAAGGTTTCAGCTTGAAGCCTGCCATATTTACTCCAAGCAATAACGACAGTCTATTCTTGATAGCCTTAAAGCCAGACATTGACTTTGCTTCTTGGTGTATGTACGCTTGCTCAGGCCTATGTTTCCAGAAAAATGCCGTTTTTTCATCCACGTTAAAACTCTGTTCCGGCAAATAATATTTTCCTCAATCAGTTTATCCCGTTCCATAAACTTTTCCGAAGCTTCAGTATCAGTACTTGCAGCTTCGCTAGTGATTTTAAGGCTGTGGAGTGGCGTTTCCTGAAGTGGTCAAACCAGCTATGGCTTGCAGTAAAATCTTGATCTTAGGTTGGATCATTATGCTGCCTCTTGAGATCATTGAAGAGGCTCCGCGCTTTACCTTGGATGGTCAGCATCGTTAGAGACACGCGTTTTTTGTTCTGGTCTTCCATCCACACGACCAGCAATTTCTCCATCTCTTCGATAGGCCCACTTCTCTTTGCTATGTAAGCGGCACACTTCAGAGCATCCTAGATTCGTTGTTTATCCTTCAGAGTAGTTGAGATGGTAGTAGCAGATAAACCAGTTTCACATGAGATTACACACAGTCACCGCCATGCCAGAATCTCTTTTCCTTATGATGCTACTCATTGTCTCCTTAAGAGAAATTGATCTCCTCAGCTTTCTTTTTCCAATAGCAAGAGAGGTGCTACTTTTACGTTTCTCAGCCATCTCAAAATAAGTACAATATCTTTATAATGAAGAAAATAATAGTAAGTCGAGTAATGAAATAGCAAACGTTAAAATCGCAACAAAACACGAGATCACTCTGAACATTGTCTTACCCCTAGCCAGTCACAAAAGCAAGAGAGAACCATCAGTACCTGCAATGTAAAGCTGTCAAACATAGTTTTCTTTGTACTGTTTACTTGGTTGTCAAATCTACTGACCAGGCTCAGATTTTGAAAAATTTCTTGAATACATATTGATTTTCGATTTTTGCGTGGCCCGAGTTCGTGTCTACGAATTCTTGTAAGTCGAACGGTCCTAAGTCGGGGGGGGGGGAGCTGACTAATCTATAAATTTGCGAAGTACGATTTGTTTTTAGCAGCATTCCTTGTAATGTAACTTAGTGTGGCCAAATGGATGTGCTACTTTACCGAGCCGAACATTTTTTCACGTGTCCCAATAGTGAGAGCATAATGGTTTATGTTTTTCAGGCTATTAAATTTCTTAATTTAGAGCCAGTGAGGCAATGCCATGCTAGGGCACCTCCAAAGGAATATCCGGTTTTTCTTGGGCTAAAAGGTGTATCTCGACCATTTCTTCGTTATGCTTTTTTTAATCATATTTATTAGAAATAGGCGACACTTTTAAATTTGGGCTAACCCTACTGCATATCTACAGATGGGGGCTCATTTGCCAAAAGTAATCATTATATAGAGGCAGCTATGGACTAAGCTGCTCTTAATTTGTTTTAGGTGCGGTTCCTGACGAAGATCTGGCATCCAAATATCAGCTCGGTCACAGGAGCAATCTGTTTAGATATACTTAAAGATCAGTGGTAAGTTGGGTATGAGTACTGTTATTCGATTGCCCAATCTCTGCCATTTCATAGCCGAGCCTTAAACTGAGTTCCATTAGCATAAGACTGGCTTTCCAACTTCATATCCTTAAATGTATCATTTTATTGTTTTATGCATCTGACAGTACTCCGTGTGTGGATGTGCCACTGCTTTCTGCTGTGCACATGATGCAAGTGTGGCAGACATCCTTTAATGTGGTTGCAAACGTTTGCAACGGCTTTGGTCGAAGTCTTTTGCACAGGCACAACACAAGTGAAGAATGCTAGATCTCACCTCTGCATGTCCGATACTGGTAGAACTAACGCTTCAAAGCACTTCTGACGAATCATATACTACTCTCCACTGCTTTCAGGTGCAACCGGGAGCAGAGCACAAGCAGTCCAGATCTAAATCCAGATGCTTCAGAACATCTGGCTTAATTTAACTTTTACCATTAATTCTCTTGAAGCCAGTATAAGTACTGGCTCAAGAGCGGCTGCTCTATTGGGAGGCCAGCTTTAGCTGCCTAATCCTCTAATTATCTAAGCTTAAACAACATTGAACTCGAAGAACTTATGCATGTGGTTCCTAATCCTTATGACATAGGTGCCTCAAAGAATCTCTGGTGGCTAAACCAGGGCTGATTGGCTGTGGCCAGCATTTCAGATGGCCTTGATGGATTGTGCAAGGCATGAATATAATGTGTTCATTGTAGTATACACGTGTGCACCAAAAGCCACACTCGGGTTTGGCATGTGCTATGCCAAACTCTTCAGAATCTTCATTCTAGACTCCATCCTTCAGCCGTAACTGTGTAAGCAAGGGTTAAGCTGATCATCATTTGTAACTTAATTGTGTAGCTTATTTGGGCTACCACTAAAACTTGGGAGGGGTGCAAGCTCCAAGAGAACTGGTGCTTCTCTGAATGCAAAAATTGTCAAGGTAACTTTGCCAACATTCAGACTTGTTAACTTCAAGATGAGTGCTGCACCTCGTCATATTTATGAGCATAGATATGTGCAAGTTGTTAATTAATTGCTGATTGCACCTCTGATATTGCAAGGCTATGAAATGAGGGCAGCTCCCTTATATTGGTTTCTGGTGATTGCATAGATCATTGATTGGGGGGGGGGGTCAGCACACTTTCCAACCGAATTATATGTAGTCTACACAATTTCTTCTTTTGAAAATATCCGACGTAATGAATTGGTCAAGTATGCTTGCTGAGAAATCGAAAGCCTGTTTCCAGCTGTCATGAAGAAACGAGTTATTCGATAATATTAATGACATGCTAGGTATCATGCTTAACAAGCATGCACAAGCAGACAGTGTAATGCTTAGGCCATCATGCAAATACACAAAATTGTAATGCTTAGACCACCGATTCAATGCACGTAACAAGACTGTCGGGGCCACTGGTTTGGAGGACCCCAGCTTAGTAGCATGCACTTAGATCGACCATTGCCGCCCTGATTTGCCTCAGGGGTTAAGGTGTGTTTAATGACAGGGGTCAAGGGGAATGCCTTTGATGACCGAGGTTGTGGGCTTGAGCCCTGCAGCATATGTGTAGCGCTTGGATAGAGGTTAAGTTATATTAAGGCGCTATACATATGATTCATATTTTTTATATTTATATTATGCAAGCACAGATAAACCCACAAAAAACACACGCCATCAACAAAGTCAAGTTCCGTGGGGCTCAGTGAAAGCTGACTAGAACATATTCATCTTTAGCAAAGTCTTGAAGAATGAAAGGTCAATGCAGGTGGTGACAGAAGCCGGCAATCATTTCTAGACTTTTGTTACATACGAGCTGAATGTCTGATCACGAAAGATTTCAATTTATTGCAAGGAACACGTTGCCACTAGAAGCCGAGGAGTAGGTGGTCGTGTGAGCTCGCGCACTGCAGTAGCTCGCTGGAGCTACTGCAGTGCACTATCTGCAGCTATCTGCAGTAACTCGCTCGCGCACTGGAGGAGCGCGGTGATGCATTTAACTGCTAGGCTAGTAAATAAATCCAAGAGTTTCAGCCACGTGTCTTCTCTGCTGAAGATGCTTTGATCCAAAGCCTTATACTGACCTACACAGCCCTCATCGACTTAGCTCCTTCACACCAAGCTGAACTGCTGAACCAGTTTCAGCCTCCTCGTGCCCTCAGGTCCTCTATGGACAATAATTAGCTGTTTCATCACTACGCTTAAAGACAGCAGTTGGCGACAGCAGCTTTTGACCTGCAGGCCCTAGACTGTGGAATTCGCTTCCACGATTCTTGGGCGATCATCGACATCTACTCTCCTGCTGTCAACTGCAGCTCATTCTTTTCAGCACATCTCTTTTCTTTCTTGAGCTGTAACTTCTATGCTGCTCACTACCTCAACTGCCCTCCTGGCTCAGCTATGTCTGTGCCCTCCTGGCTCAGCTCTGCTTGTCATTTTAATAATAATAATAATAGTAATGCACTTGATAAAGCGCCCTCAGAGAACTCAATCTCTCTCTAGGCGCATTACATTTGCTGCAAAGGGAAATGCAATTGAATGGTGAGTAATATCATGCTTGATGAACAAAAAAAAATGAATAACATAGTTTGGGGTGACATGCACAGTGTCAGCGTTGCTTTCCCTTTGTTGCATGAGGTGAAGTCTGTTGGGTACCGTTGGCATACTCAAAAGCCGCTTAGGCTTCGAATGAACTTCGAAAGCTCTCATGCATAATGCCTGTTCAGTCTTGGTGGCTTTTTGGACGTACAGACTGAGATACATACACTGCCTTCCCAAGTTTTCCATTCACCTGGTCGATAGGTCTGAGTTTGGTTTAGGCTAATGCACATATTTGAATAAGTCGTTATGGTACTTTAATTATTAAATCGTAACAATTTAATCAATACAATTTTGGCCTTAATCACAGTTAGCTGTGTTTGGCTCAGTGAGTTACTGCATTCGCCGGCAACCGAGTCAACGGTTCCCATGGAAACAGATGGTGTGGTGTGGTCACGTGACTATTCCACACTATATTTGGGGAGGCCATTCAGCAGGGCCTTTTTTTGGCTCGTTTCATCTCCGAGGATGCCTCGGCCAACGATGAGCTAAGGTATAGGGATGTCTCCTCGACCTGACCGCTCTACTAAGTCGCGATTTCGATCATTGGATAATATACTTGTTGGTAAATGGTTATAAAGATGGTCGTTATTGGACATCAACACTTTTGCTTTTTTTATATCTGGGATTCTAATATTTCTTAATTGAGTTCGGACTTTACCTTAGCTAAAATAGATCGATACGGCCCACGAAAATCCTCAAGGAGCAAGTGGTTGACCGTGTGTCCTGCCTTTTTGGTGGACTTTTAAAGTCTATATTTAGGATTATTTGTTTTCTTGATGTCCACCTTGAAAAAAGAGCTACATTTTAGGGACATTAAAATCTCCATGTGATAAGCTGTGCCGAAATGGTTGATGGTTATGATCGATATTGGGTTCAATCGCACGACAATATTGGTTCAAGGGTGTATTATATGTTAAGCACTTGAACAGATGCAGAAAGACTCGGTAAGTGTGATCAGATGGGTTATCAAAAAAGTTCTATCAAGTTTTGTGTGTGAGTTGGGTAATTAGATGCAAAATAACAATGAAGAAAGCAGAAAATCAGTTTCAAGGACACATCGTGATATTATAGTAACACTTACCCAACCCACATCAAAGATGAACTAGATTTTTTATACACATATTCAAAATGTCAACCCGATCGGTGAAGTATTGGCCAAGCTATGGAATTTACACGGCACAGGTAGAAATTTGCAAGCATTTACCTCAACAAGCTGTGGACATGTACCTCGATGTGCCAAGTCTCAACAAGTTGGGACCCACATTGCAAATGTTGCAGAGGAGGTAAATTGAGTGAGTAAATTATGGTGAGCCGTGATGGCACACTAGGTAAGGGTGTTGCTTTCACGACCTCGTTCCTGAGGTCGTGGGTTCGTTTCCTGCGGTGGGCGACCCTTTATCGCCACTGCAAGCGGTGGTGAAAACCGCAAAGGATCTTCTGTCGCTATAAAAAAGAGGCTGTTTAATCAGCTAGGATATTATTATTTTTAATTTGATATTTTCTTATAGATATTTTGCTTCCGATTTACTTCCCGATTAGACAGAGTTATCCTTATAATTTTTAATGCTTTCCTTTTCTGCCGATAGGCTTCAAGGTTCTGTACTCACGTTTAGGTCTCTCTAGTCTTTTTCTCTGGGCTACCTATCCGAAAACTTTCTGATCAGGCATCCGACCGAACCACCGAGTCTTCTGATTGAAGTCATGTAGCTGTTCCTCTAACCAATCCCCAAATTCTTTAGAGGCCGTGCCTTCAATTTGTCTGCTTTACTAACCATTTGATCGTGCTTCCTTTGCAGTAATTGTAAAGTGAATAGAAAGAGATTGAGTTCTCTGAGAGGGCTTTATGAAATGTATTGTTATTATTATTAAGCTTGGAATTGACATCACGACATCGCCTGACTTGATGACATGGCTGAAAACCTACCTGTTCCTTGCAACATTATTACATCCGTGTAAATTGTCTTTTGTGTGCTTACACGTGATGAAATGTGCTCGTTGTTCCTAACTGATTGGCATGCTTGCATTCCAGCTTTTATAATTGCCAACATAGGGATTTGGTTTGTTTGTGGTGCTAATGTTTTTTTTTTTTTTTTATTATTAGGGCAGCTGCTATGACTCTGCGAACGGTGTTACTGTCACTACAAGCACTACTAGCTGCAGCTGAGCCTAACGATCCACAGGATGCAGTTGTCGCCAAGCAATTCAAGGATCATCATAAGTTATTTGAAAGGACTGCACGTCATTGGACTAACGTCTATGCCCGAGGTCTGATTTGATTTTACGAAGGTGACTTGATTTTAGAAAAGCCGTACTGTGTCGCCTGCTTTTTCTCTTGAGCTGTTGTGGTTTTTTGAAGGCTCAAAAGTTGAAGACTCAGAGCTTGAAAAGAAGGTTATTCAAATCAAGCAGATGGGTTTTGATGAGGTAGTAAACTTGTTTTTCTATCCCTGACGTTGTTGTGTGTACTGCATTGATTCGCAATAATGCTGCTTCTTATGCACACTTCATCTCTTACCCTTTTACTAAAGATATTTGCACCTTCATAATGTGAAGCACTGTGTTGCCTTTAGCAAGGGCTGCTAAGTTGCAACCTCTATGCTAGTGATACGGACATGAAATGGGCACATTATTATGACAATAATTCAGAATAATCTTTCAAAAGTTCAAACAATAAGTCGTAACATGCTGTCCCATATTATAATACAGCCGTTAATCTAGCTGATGTGATGCCAACGATCTCTGTGTCCTTAAATAACTTGGTTATTATTAGAGAAAGACCATTGTCCAATGCCACTGTGTCTGTGAAACACGCCCAGCTTGACTGCTGTCTCCATTGATTATCTTAAATCGGTCGTGCACATCTTTTGCTTAAAATGACTATTATTTCGATGTCAGCAAACCTCTTTTAGGTTAGGGCTATCGTCATGCTACAATGTTGGGCTGTAAAAGCTCTCCCTGGCTGACTTTGGACCAAATACTTGCTAGGTCAGTTAGTGGCTTAGTCACTGGTTAGCTGCATTGAATCTGCGTGAGTCCCGTCAATATCAGTATGTCAAGACACATAGGCTATTCGCAGGAGCTGCCGTGTGCTGCCTTCATATATCCCAGTCTCCAAGCAAAACATTTTTCTTTCTTTTTGAGCACCTAGAAATAGTTGTTCTCGTATCGAAATGCTTCTGCGGCATTCAA
Organism: Cristatella mucedo; assembly: GCA_009760855.2. NCBI lineage: Eukaryota > Metazoa > Bryozoa > Phylactolaemata > Cristatellidae > Cristatella > Cristatella mucedo. The sequence goes on along the minus strand of WPIO01000062.1, from coordinate 968,214 downwards.
GTAACTAAGATATAGTTCCTCATTTATTAACCCAACATGCTTATATAGTGGGATTGGGTCTTTAATGGCCATATGGCGAAAGCGGGAATGCTGATTGCAATAGCTTTGTCGATCGGTGTCAGCATAGCCCAAAATTATTATTCTACAGATTATTCCACTGTCTGCATGCCAATGACTATTGGCCTGCCACTATCAACTAGTAGAGTGCCAGGGATTTTCTCTAATGTCACAGCTTGGAAAAGATTTTTTAGTCTTTTTTAATCCAAATAATCGTTGCATTGTGCTGATATGGACTAACTTACGGGAAGATTGCTGTTCGTGCATCCGGTTTTGCTGATTGCTCACGGTAGGCTGTTGAAACATCTATGCTTGTTGTCATTAGGCAATGGCGGATCAGGGATGACTGTTGAGGGCAGTGTGCCCTCCAAAAGCTTGAATGGATTCACCTTAAGCTGTGTTCCTGGCATTTGCCCACTTAGCAATACTTTATATCATTTGATTCCGAAATCCGAGATTTTATAGATACACTGTAGTGGTCAAGAGCTGCTGGCTGAAGGCATCTGACGATGCTCAGCCGTAGATGTTTTAACCACCCCATGTCTCACTCGTTTTGAGCTCGTTGTAACAAGATTATTGAAGTAGTTAATTTTTGCTCTAAACCCTGCGTTTTGATGCTAGTTTACATGACCACTAATTTTGTTATGTTTATTTTTCTCTGGAGCTATGTTGCATCCTGATATAGTAGATTCAAGTTTCTATATCAGCTGGCAGGCCCATATCATGACCAGAATTGGGTGGAAGTTAGCACTTGTTTATTTCTGAAGAAACTATCAGACAATGACCATATACCCGTTCGGCAGAGCAGAAAATAAAGAGCTAAAATGGTTGACTCGTTCAATTTTACTTACGATTTGGGAAAAGGAACTGGCAGCAGGAAGGTGCAGATGAGCTTGAGAAAGTTGTTTGGTCTTCGCCTTTACCACCACATCAAAAGTACTCGAGCTTTGATCGATTTCCCGTCTCCCAAGGAGCATTGACTCAACACTTGTAATGCATATAGCAAAATAGCCCAGTCTCTATCAAATTTGAATGGCGATGCCCTACTGTTGATGTCAAATGCAGGTATATAATTTAGTAATAGATGAGCGATCAACTAGGTGTGTGAATTATTGATAGCTTTCGGTTGCACCCAACTGTTGCCTCTCTGGCATCCATTGGCTGTTTTCTTTTTGTTACTGCCTGTTAGTCATGTGACTAGCCATGCATTGAGGGATCATCGCCTTTTCTGTTTTATGATTTAAGCCTCTGTGGGTTTGGGTACCGTTTATTTTGCAGGTAGGCGAGTGATATAGCCATAACCTTTGTTATGACTGTTTCAAGGGGTCTCTTTACACCATTGTTATAATAATAGCAATAGTTTAATACATTTTAATTTTAATACATTTGTGTAGCACCCTCGTAGAACTGAATCTCTTTCTAGGCACTTTGCTGATGCTATGTCCTATAGAAGGGTGGCCATAGCCTCACTCCTAAGCTGATAATCAGACTAAATTCTTGTTTCCATGAGAAGCTTTGTTGGTGATGCATTTTCACTGCCAACAATGCAGATCTGCCTGTGGTCTGCTATAGTAACGTTCTTTTTTTAGCATAAGTCTCGGGTTGCACTTTCAACCTGTAATTGGGACACACAGCTTGCGATGGACCACCTCGTTAATTGAGTGAATGTTTTGGAGTTTATGCAGAAAATTGCCGAGGAACCCGCAAGAAATTTTAGCCGATTCGTATCTGCAAACCATGGTGTCTGTCAGTGCTTACTGACAGTTTGGACTGTGTCGTCGCATTCTACCTTTATGTATATATATATATATATGTGTGTGTGACTTGCAGCATTGCTCTGCGCATACGTTTAGAAGACCGCTTTGCAACGTGCTCAGCAAAGGCTCATCAATAAAAGAAAAAGTAGCCTCCTCGTGTGCTAGTGAGGCAGTTTCTTATCATTTTGTCGTCATTGCAGAGGCAGCATGACACAATATTGCTGGTGCGCTGTGTTATGTTAGGGAGTTTGAAGGTGGATTCCTTGTTAGTTCGTGAAATCCCGTCGTCCGGTCTCTAAGATTTGCCGGCAAATGTTTTAAGCTGCATCTGGTATGACGCAACTGAAGTTATCTAGAATCTGGGGGTTTACATGTCAAATATTGCCGAGAAACAACAGATTCACCCCTTGTATCCTCCATATGCTACCTATGCTTGTCACCCTCTTCGAGTACGGTCAGAGAGCAAGCTTTAATTAGTATAAAGCTGGTTTGAACTGTTTGATGACTTTGGTGAAGGCAGGCAGTGAATGGTACCGGCTCGTTATTATGAACACTGAACTATTTTACTTTCTTCGGTCACATTCGTATTTTTTATAATTAGTATCTGCATCACGATTGTAGGTAGGATTATGTCTTGGGACGGATTCACCATTGCTTAATATAATTCGGTTTCTTTGGTTTGCTAAGAAGTGCTTATTTTTTACTCAGCAAACATGGCTCCATCTTGCTGCTCAACAACTAGTTCACTCACTAGCTCTGACCTAAAAGCAAAGTGTTCGTTGGGGGTCCGACTTGTGTACAGCCCACTCAAATCTTAACGAGAGATCGCTTAACCTTTGCCTCCAACAATTGTGGCAAGACATCTTTGGAGGTACTTTAAGCTGTTCTCATTGTATGGAGCTGTGACAAATTGCTTGATGAGGCCTAGCTTGAAATGCAGTGATGGCATCAGTCCCTTCCGGAGGTCTACCAGCTATCTGATGCTTATTTCCCTACAGAGAACTCGGGTCTGCAGTGGCCAGTCCATAGCGGTTGTCCCATTTTCAAAGATAACAAAGAAACTTAAAGAAATTTGATTTGGTGGCCCGTCATAAGTGACACCATTTTCAAGTTTACGATGACTACCGAGTCGTAACCGCCGTACTGCATTGTACGCAATAACGTGTGGAAAAATGGTTTGCAGTCGCTGAAGTGCACATAGTGAGAGCTAGTTACTTGTTAACGTTATGAACAAGCACGGCTTTGAGGCTCCCGGGTGAGTTTAGTATGAACAGGTGCCATCCACGAAGATACAGGAGATTAATATCGCCCCTAATAGAATGGCCACTTTGTTGCGTAAGCACAGCCCATCTTTCGGACCGAAGAAGTTGGAAACAAGTTTATGCTTTCTCTCAACCGTTACATTCGCACTTTCATACAACAAGTTCCACTTCTTATGCCTCGGTTAAGAGAAAAACAACATTGGACTTGATAAATCTCTTATCAGAGCTTGCGGTCTTTCTGGTCGGGGATGTATGGTTTTCTCTCATCAGCCGCATATTTGAAATCGAACCTGGATCTGAGGATATCTATCCTCAAGATGGCTTCTCCCTCACCGGAGGGTTGGGAAAGTAGAGATAAGGATAGTGTAGTACTGCAGCGATGGATTAAGGAAGTGTAGATACATGATGGCAGTCAAGACATTTTCAAGGGTCCACCATGCAGAAGCAGCAGATGCTTGAGTGTTAAGCTGGTTCCTGCTAAATTCTTGGAATAGCAAACTTCACGACTCTCTTTCTCCCCTGTACCGACCGGCCTACAAAAATATGATAATAATGGAAAATAGGAAATGATATTTCACTCTTACCTAATACTGTGCAAGGAATTTCATCTAGGGGACAGCATTGTTCGTTTTACCTTCCAAGAAATTTTTGCAGTGTTCACAGGTAAAATGGGGTACCCAGGGTTGTCTTTATCTCCAACAGGCATACTGAAATATGCTTTTTAGGCGTCGCATTTAGCAAACACTTTCATAAAGTACGTTTTCATTCGCATCTGGGTACATTTCGATCTCGAGTAAAGAAAATATATATAATACATTAGATATATCTCAGACAACTCGATCTCTTTCTAGGCACTTTACGTTTGCTGCTAAGGAAGCACGATCGAATGGTTAGTAGAAAAATGCACTTGCTGGGAGCAAGTAATCTCTTTATGCCAAGTCTGTCATATATGGCTATTCACTGAGCTCATACCCTACAATAACATATGCTAATATGGTTAAGGCGCCTGTGCTGTCACTTGTCTATGCATACTACTCGTTTTATATGTGCGCAACACCCACTAATTCGGGTTGCCGCACAACACAAATAAATATGTGCGAGCCTCGTCCGTATTTTGCTAAACAGCAAAACTGGAGAATTTCAAAATTTCATTGCCCCGACCACAGAAGTAAAGCTTTTGATGATCTACTTATTTTAGGCATAAGGGATAATGAAAAACGCATCCAAGGAAAAAAAATTCTCTGCCAAAGCCCTATAATAATTTCTCTGTCTCTCTCTCTCTCTCAAAGTCAATACGGCCCTACGGGAGGACTCAAGCCTAAGTGCAAAAGAAGAAGAGGCTCGAGTTACGTTCAACTGAGCCGGGAAGGGATCGGATAAAAGTTCCAGCTCAATTCCGACAGCCATTGAACGTGTAAACGAAGATCCGCCAATTCATCGCAAGCTAAAGCCACGGTGGCGGGATAGTCTACCATCCCAGTGCCAGCTTCTTTCTGGGTGCACCGATGTTCTCCCAAAACTTATAAACGAGGTAGTGACGGCCACGAGCTGGACATTGAAACCGATGCTCTGGCACAGCCAACAGCGTAGCTAGATAGTGCATCCCGCAAGCTGGAGACAAATGCGGTTGGGAATATAGCTGCGCTTATAAAATTGTAGCTTCACAATGATAAAAATAATTATTTTTAGCTACACTCCTATTTCGAGCGATCACCATAAGAACGTGCACAATATTTGGGCTGCCAGACGATCTAGGTACACATAACAGCTTATTTATGTCATTTATGGTGCCTTTTGGCGCAATGTGGCTGTTCATAGATATCCTTTGTCTCGAACACCACGCCAATGGCACGATCACGATGTATTTTGAAATTGAGGTCTATTGACAATCACTACTATTGCATCGTATAAATTAAATTTATAAAATAGTTAAGGCCTTGAAGTAGTCGTTCATAACGGTAGATCCAGGGCGGTTAACATCTACGTCCGGGTTACTCCCGTAGCTACCAAACAGGCTGCGTTGCCGTCCGGTGCCGAGCAGCCGAACGTCCGGTGGGTCTGTGCAAGAATCGGCGCATGATACGACTGATCTGCCTCGGTCCCGGACGAGTTTCGGCATCGGTGCAGACTGTGTGTTATGTGAGAGTTTTATAGAAACTTGGGTATCTATGAAATGCAACGTTGACTGACTTGGTGGCCTGGCAGTCGAGGCAGTCGATTTCCTCTTGGATCTACGAGTTCCATCGTTACGTTACTCACTCGTTTTAGATCCGTCGTGACGCTTGCTTCGATCCTAAAATTTATTCAGAAAGATGCCGTCCGACGCTGCTATTCTTAGCGAGCTGGAATGGGACGAAGGTTTCTCAATGCCGGTCGCTAATGCTGACAATAAAAAGATTGAGGCGTCTGTGCAGAGAAAGGAAAAAGAGCTTGTGACGACCCAGCAACAGCTCGCAGAAACCGAGGACCGTGTCCATGCTTTGTCGGAGCATCTAAAAAATGTACGGCAGGAACTTCAGCTCACACAGGTACGCCGCTATGGTTCGCGGCTTTCTAGCTACGAAGTGCAGCCAACAGGGTCGGCAGATACGAGTTGATTTGCATGAATGAAGTCATCACCTTCAACGCAATGAGGAATCTATCGTTCTATCTTGAGATTCACTCTGAATCATGGGCTGCTGCTCATTTCCAGGCCCTAGTTAGTGCGCGCCGAAAAGAAGTGGAAACTGAGGAGCACCTGAGCAAGATCGCGGAAAGGGAAGAGGGACGCCTGAGCCAGGAAATTTCTCGGCTCAATAAGGAGCTAGAGGAGCTGAAGGAACAGAAGAACGTCTACGAGGTAAGCTGTTGGAAAAACTGGTTTCATTGGCCCAGTTGTTTGCTGAAGGGCTGTTTATTCCCGTTTGTCCGAAACGACAAACCCAACTGATTCTATTTGTACCTTTGAGTCTTCCGCTTTTTTCTGCAGAACAACATATTCAAACAAACGCAGCGTCTAGAGGAGCTAAAGACACAAATGAACTGGGACCAACAAGCCCTTGAAGCATGGCTTGAAGAGTCCGCACGAAAGGACGAAGACGCCATGACCTTGCAAAAGTATGCACGTCAAGACGAGGGCAAGATTAAAGAGCTGAGCTTGCGTCTATCACGTCTAACCGACGAGACAGCGGAGCGAAAGCATAGGCTAGACCAGGAAACGATGGAAACACAAACAACGCAGGTTTGTACTATGCTCTTTCGAGGATGAAGATTGTTCCGTTGCTTATATTTCGTTACTTGTCTTTATTGGGGGCATCACGGTAATGACTTAAGTCATTAGACATTTGTGCAAATTCCTTATGTGAAACGAGACATACTGAGTACGCTATCTGTTCTTACAGCTTCTAAAAGGTACTCTCTTGTAGTTTGTGACATTTGTCCGCTCCTCTCATGTTGAACCTCAGTCGAAGCCCATTAGGTAACATTCCCCCTGTGAAACTTTTTAGATCGAGCTGGACAAGGCTGCAGAAGAATTCAGAGCTGCACACAGTGAGCGGCAAGAGCTCATCACACAGTGGGAGCAAACCATCGATCAGATGCAGCGACGTGACAAGGAGATGCAAGCACTGTCGTTGGTAAGAATCGAGCTTTTGTGACCAGTATTACTTGGACTGGTGCCTTATTCTCACTCTATATGATCGCTTGCTATGAATCGCTGCACAAGTTGCCGTCTTGTGGGAATTTCATACTTGACTTTGATGTTGGACTCTATCTATGAGTCAGTCAAAGTGGTGAGGTGATAGGGCTGAGGACAAGGGATTTTTTGGGGGTCACGAGTTTTCTCTCAGATGAGGAAATATATTCTGCTTTGACTTTAACCTTACGACACAGCAGACATCTCTTTGGGTTACCACAGTATTTTATAAATCAGGCCAAAGAAGCAGCATGTTTTTTATGTTGTTTGAAATAGGAGCTTGTAGTTATGGTTGTCCTTTGGCATCACAAACTGAGGAGTCAGGAATGTGTGATTGCCTGCTGAAGTTTAGGCAGCAATGGGGGCATGGATGTGCAGTAAAGATGTAAAAAGATATTGATCGGTCCACTTAATAACTGCATTTAAATAGCATCCAATGAGCCTTGGTGGATGTCAGTGCTTGCAGAGGGCAATACAAGATTGCTTGCTGCACGGCTCGACGCTACCATCTGGGTCATGAGCAAGCACCATACTCGTGAGCTAGGGCTTAGTACGAAATTGTTGAGATCAAGGCCTAAACCCCGAATGCACACTGTCAGGTCGGCAGATTTTTCACTGGAAGCTTTGTTCGACATAGGGATCTATAGATCTATAAAGCATGACCAATATATACTCGTCTCCTGCCGGCCCATAAAGTTGGTTTGAGGGTTTTATTAATGTGCATGGATTGTAAGCTTACTGGCAGATTGTTCATAAGGTCAAGTATTCTAAGTTTACCTTCCATTGTTCTGTATGGAAATTTACAGGAGCTGGGTAACCTGAGGGTTGAAATACATAAACGCGAAGACACAATTCGAGAGAAAAAGCAGTTTCTTGAAAGTCAAGAGGAGAACAATCGTGAAATGGACAAAAAGATCTCACTGGTAGAGCGCGAAGCTGCCAGGCTACGGCTGCAATATCAGGATGCTGAGACGGATAGGATGCGGTTCGGTGACGAGGTAAGCAAGAGAAATGGGTCGCTGGACACTGCCACGTACTGTTTGAAAAAGCCACAAGCTATGCAGAGAGAGAGAGAGAGAGAGAGAGAGAGAGAGAGAGAGAGAGAGAGAGAGAGAGAGAGAGAGAGAGAGAGAGAGAGAGAGCTAGCTCGAGTCACTGTTCGCCAGGCGACTTTACTTATTTTTTTACTGTTCAGCTGGACGCTCTGAAGAGAACCGTTGAGCGCACAAATCAAGAGCTGGAGACAACAAGATCGCATGTCACACAGTTAAAGAAGGACATCATTGAGAAACAGAAAAAGTATGCTCCTCTGGCAGCATGTACAGTGATGGATATCACTGGCACACGCTCGCACCCAACTCTCTTAGCCAACAAACTGGCTGCAAGTATTGCTGCCAAAGGTCGCTTTTTTTTAGTTCGTTAGGGATTATTATCTGCTGACTACCTTTGGGCAATTGCATCAACCGCTAATTCGTTTCGATAATGGTTGATGATTTTGTATGTAGACAAACCCAATGTTGGGATTGTAGGTCAGGAGTTCACGAGCTGAGATATTGCACACCGGAGTCAAACAAAAACACATTACCTTTAAGTGCATGCATCCATTGCCAACCTAAAGCAGATTGTGCTACCGTGTTAAATAGCCACCCTGCCTAATGAGATTGAAACGTGCATACCCTAGGTCCTGGAAGTAGGCTGGCAAACGGAATGGATTAGCGCTCAAAAATGCCATTTAGCCTTCCAATGTACCCAGTAAAAATTAATAATATTAATATGATACATTCGTATAGCACCCTCCGAAAACGCTGTAGCAGACACTTGGCTAAGTGGTTAGTGATAACATCCACGGTGTCAACAAGCATAAATGGTTAGAGATAACATGCACTGTGTCAGCATGCAAATGTGGTTAGTGGTAATATATACAGTGTCAGCACGCATAAGTACAAAAAAGACAAGCGACAAGGACCCAGCAAATGCTGTGAAAACAGGTGGTTTTGAGACTCTTTTTAAATATTGTCGAGTCAAGGGATGTCGTGACGTTGATCAGGATTATGTTCCAGGCTTTGGGAGCATACGAACTAAATGCCGGGTCTCCGAAGGTAATGAGGTTGGTTCGAGGTATAGCTATAGCTAAACGATTTGAGGCAGAAAAGCCAGTGGGATGATGCCTTGGCTGTCTTGGGGAGTGGTTCTGATTGGTTGGCCGAAGCCAGAAAATGAAGAGACTTACAAGTGAGTGACAGAATCTTGAAGTCGAAACGATGCTTGATTGGGAGCAAGTGCAGGTTGGTGAGGAGTAGTTTAATGTGGCAACTTCGACTCACATCAGACAAGCCTGGCTGCACAGTTTTGCACCGACTTAAAGTGCCTGTTTAAGCCGGCCGGTAGACCAGCAAGCAACGAGTTACAGAAGTCGAGGCGGGATACCGCAAATGTATGGAACAATATGTATGTAGTATCCCTGTCTAAGCAGGCCCAAATGTTATAGCAATTTTACATAGCTGAGACAGGCCTGACTGTGGAGCTGATGTGGTCGTTTATTGAGAGGTCACTTTGGAACAGGACCCCTAGATGTCGTGCAGGTGCCACAAGAGATTTGCTAGCTGACCTGATCTTGAGCATTAAACTTTTCAGTTTCCGAATCGCGTTTGGTTTGCCCATAACTAGTAAGTTAGTTTTATCGTCTTACAAATTGAGAAAGCTTACTGCCATCTAAGTGTCAATGTCAGCAATACATGCAGCTAGGAAGTTAAGAGAGTTTGACATGCTGGAGGGCTGGGACGGATCACAGCATAGGTACAGCTGTGTGTCATCTGTATAGAAGTAAAATCATAAATTGTGCTAGGCGATCACATCAGCGATTCTCAGATGACCACTGTACGTTCACATCAATACGCTGGAGTCTCCCACTGAGATAGGATCTAAACAAGTGCAGTGCAATGCCAGTGATGCCCAGACGAGATGAGAGGCACTGGAGAAGGACTTTGTGGTCAAGAGTATCAAAATGCTGCCGAAAGATTAAGCAAAACAAGCTGAGAGAATTTACCTAAAGCAGTGCTGGTTTGGCCTAGTGGTAAGGTGCTTGCCTTTAATGACCGAGGTCAACATGAATGCATTTGATGACTGAGGTCGTGGGCTCGAGCCTCTTGGCATATGCAAAGTATATAAGTTTGCATTGATGAGAATGTTATTATACACCCGAGGTAACGCTGACTCTGTAGCATGATTTTCTCGAAAAATAAACTATAGCATATTTGCTAGGTTTTAATTCAATGTAGGAGTTTGGTTGGTCTACTACTAGTAGTTCCGGTGTCTAAGATCAGAACGGCAGTAGGGAGACCGGTTGGAAGTTGCCAAATTTTACCTGAGGATGCCAGTGCAAAAGCCACCACACCCAGCGTTTGTAGCAGTACGGCCAACCGTGAGGCTTCACCAGAGAAGATTCTAGAGATGATTCTGTTTTTTTTTCGTGCACCACGTCATTGGATTCGAGCAAACGCCAGTGGGATTTCGCTTTCATCCTTAGATTTAACGAAATGCAAGAGTTGAAGGAGACCCTCAGCGAGAAGCTGCAGGTGGCCACAGAGGCCCAGCTCAGTGCCGAGGAGCTCGCGGCTCGCATGGACGAGATGATGACTAACGAAGAGGAGCGCCAGAAGGTAGATGAGGAGGACCGTAGCGGCAAATCGGCTGCTGCTGCACAGCCAGCATGTGCACAGCATCCTCCCAATATCGAAGCATCCTCGCACGATCGAGGCATCCTCGCGCAATCGAAGCATCCTCGCGCAATCGAAGCATCCTCGCGCGACCGAAGCATCCTCCCGCGATCGAAGCGCGAGCGACGTCACGCGCCGGCTGAAGCAAGCGGCTTTTCTAGCGAGCGGTGCCACGTTTGCAAAGACAGAGTCCCTACATGATGATTGTGTGTGTGTTCGAGACTCACTGATCCCTCTGGTTTGGGCTACTACGATGTGTCGAGCGAGCGTTTTGCCTGCGGCAAAGCCAGCAGCTGCTCACAAGTCTTACGCACTTCTAGAGTATCACTCAAGACCTGCAGCACCTGCGTGACATAAAATTCCGAAAGGGACAGGAGCTGTATGAGTCTAAGAAAATAGAGAAGGACCTGGCTGCCGAGATTCAAGGGAGCCGCGCTGCGGTGCGTAACCTCGACAGCAAGGTCAACAAACTGGATCACGATTCACTGAAGCAGCTGGAGATAATCTATAATCAGGTAAGATTGTCTGCGCTGCTGACTTTTTGACTGTCTGGCCTACACTGCAATGACTGCCTCGGAATACTTGTGAGAGTGTAAAGGTGTTTCATGCTGGACCATTCTTGCCTTGCTGTTAAGATGGTTTGCTCTCCTTAGCAGAATATGAATCCTGAGACCGATCAACGGCTTGAGTTTGTCTTTTTCTTACTTCATCATTCTTGGGATAGCGACAATGTGCTTTGATTAATTAAAACAAAAATAAACCAAAAATTATATTAAAATAAGCAAAAGTGCAATAGTCTTGCTGTCGTTATATAATAATAATAATAACATATTTGTATATAATGCGCTAGGAGAACTAAATCCCTTTTTAGGCACTTTGCTTGTGCTGGAAAGGAAGTGGTCAATGACAAAATGTACAGACAGCATCATCATGCATAAACTCACTCTGCACTACTCACGTATTCAGAGCAAAAGCTGTGACAAGCAGTTTGATTTTTTAATTTCGTCGGATTAATGGATATCTTGATGTGAGTCTGGAGTGAATTCCAGATTTGGAAACATGAAAACTAAGTCACGGTCTATAGAGGATTTGAATTATGTTAGAGGCATGGCTAAACAAGCTATCCAGAAGAGCAGGTGGTACGATATGGAACCTGATGAGGAAATATTCCAGATAATTTGGTCAGAGCTAAAGAATAATGGGAACGAAAGTGCGTGACAGAATCTGTAAGTCAAACCTAAAGTGAGTGACAGAATATAGATGTCAGAAGATCGTGGTGAGCAGTAATGGCTCACTAGGTAAGGTGGTTGGTTTTCACGACCTTGGCCCCAAGGTCGTGGGATCGAATCCTGTGGTAGGTGATCCTTTATCGCCACTGCAAGCAGCGGTGATAGCCGTCAAGGCTCTTCTGTCGCTATACAAAAAGAGGCTGTCAAATCAGCTATTATTTTTTTATTTTTTTTATGTCAGTAAACTGCTAGATACAGAACCAGTGCATGCCAGTGAGAAGTTGGTGATATATGGCAGTTGCCATGTTCACGATAGAGAAGCCTAGCTGCAGAGTTTTTCATCATCTGTAAACGCCTTATTGCACAGCCAGGAAGACCTGCAAGTAGTGAGTTTACAGAATTATAGACAGAAGTTAACAAATGCATGGACCAGCTTGGCTGTGGTGTATTTCACAGCCAAGCTGGTGCGTGCATTTGTGAAATCCGTGCATTTGCTGATCTAAATAGGCCCATCGTTTTGCATTTTGCATCAGGAGGGGTAGTGGAAGCTGAAAGTAGTGAACCTTGAGTGTTGAGCAGATGTGATCATCTAGTGAAAGGTCACTTTGAAACTGGACATCCAGATCGCATGCACATCCTACCAAGATATGATGATATATGCATTTTGAGGGCTAGTTTGTCCAAGTTCTGAATAGCATTCAGTCAACCCATTGCTTTTGCGTTGGTTTTATCGTCATCAAATTTGAGATAGTTTGCTGTCATCCAATTGCAGATGTTAGCAATACATGCTGCACGGTAATTAAGAGATTTTGCATTGCCGGAGGGCCGAGAAAGATCAAAACACAGGTTCAGGTGTGTGTTGTCTGCATGATAATGAAAGTAGCCTAGTTTGTGCTTAGAGATTACGTCGGTAGGAAGAAGAATAAAAATTGTGAAAGAATTAAACTAAGGACAGTCTCTGGGGTACCTCCTACTTAAAAGGCTCCCCGAATCATCGTTGCCCGTTAACATCAGTATCTTGAAATCTTTTGCTGGGATAGGCCGTAAAACATTGCAAAGCCCATCTATGCCCTGGCAAGGTGATCCGCACTCAAGAGGCACTTGGCGATCGTTGGTATCGAAACAATAACGAGAGATCCAGAAGAAATAGCATTGAGACTCTACCTCAGTAAGAATTCCCTGACAAGGTTGTCATAAACTTTCGACAAGGCTGATTCTAAGGAGCGATTGTTTTTTTTAATTGCAAGGAATTTAGTTGCAAGGTCTTACGTTTTGAAATAGGAATTTAGCTGGCTTGCTATTATTTATTCCAGAGTCTTTGATCGGAATGGAAATAGGGAGAATATGCAGGTCTCTTGGGCTAGTGTCGACTTCCTAAGAAGCAGCTTTTTGAGATTGCAGAGACAAGATTGGTGGGTTAGGACATATTTATTATGCTATTAATCCAGGGCAGCAGTAAATTGTGCAGCTCGGAAGGATAGCTTTGGGTATAGAGTTTATAGGGCTAGTAATCTTCTTAGACTGGAGATGAACTTTAAGATTAGGTCTGAACTGGCAGGCTTGAAGAAGGAAAGTGAAATGATGTAAAGAATGGAGGATAAGGAGTCCAATGAGGATGCTAGCTTGTGGAGTGACTCTCTGATCTTATTTATGTTGCAAAGAAGGAAGCTAAAACTGATTTGTTGGATGACATGGATTGCTAGGTATAGTGATGAACAGGGAGCAGTTAGGAGATGATTAACGGTCGACGTTAGCATATCTCGGCCTGTACATCTGTGATTAGGCATTTAGAATCTGCCATGAGTGGCACAACAAGGTGCTAATATATGTACATGTTTATTTCATTGCTCACTTCCAGATCAGTTCAAGTAACCCATTTAATACTGCCTTTCTGCCTTGTGTAAAGTGCCTAGAAAGATAGTTTGCGTAGCGCACTGTGCACATGTCTTATTACTATTATTACTATGATGTTATTATTATTGTGATGTGAGCCAGTGTTTCATCTGCTGCAACTGAATCTAGCATAAATCCTCTTGAGCTCCGTGTAGCTTTGCATACAATATCGCTGACCATTTTTTAAATTACGTCAGTTGCAGTCATAGCATTGACTTTGCTGACAGCCTAAGCATATTGGACATCTCAGGTCTGACCATTGATGCTATGATCGACTTTTTTTTTATCACATGCTCAGCATTGAAGTCATTGTTGGTTGCACATTCCTTAGCCAGTGAAAACGATGTCACTGTCTATCATTTTATACATGTAACCTCACACATATGCAGCATGAACTAACATCAGAAACGACTCTACCATCTTCCTCTTCCGACCATTCTCTGTCTCTCATACATCATGTACACAGGGATTGGCCGTCTGGCCTGGGTTTACAAAGAATGGCTCTGGCTAGCCATGCTCCTGCTAGCTAACGCTGCTGCTGCTGCTAAGTATTTGAGACACTACTCATTGGTGCTGCTTCATCAAATTGGCCTTGTTTGTTGCAATCCAGGGGGAGTTATAACTTGTTCAATAAGCTGGCACTAGTGATTCGTATGACTCAATAATTACAGTTTATTGTTATACATTATAGGATTTTGCAATTCAACAGCTCGAGCGGCGTATCAATCGTATGCAAGGGGAGCACAGCAACGAAGAGAAAGTTGCTCTGGAGCAGCGGGTTAAAGAGTTGACAGCTGCCCTTGAAGAAAGGCAACTTGCACATGCAATGCTGAACGCCCAGCTGAAGCGTCTGCAGGTAAAGGCAAACCTGCGGTCTAGTAGCAAAACATGATACTTTTGATGCTATTATGATGCTCCTTCTTGTTTATTTATAAATAAAGACTGCAAGCATAAGAGTGAGAGCCCAGGCAGAGAGAAACATAGAAGGCGAAAGAGAGAGAGAGAGAGAGAGAGAGAGAGAGAGAGAGAGAGTGAGAGTGAGTGAGTGAGAGTGAGAGCAAGAGTGAGAGTGAGTGTGAGTGGGTGAGTGAGTGAGTGAATGAGAGTAAGCAAGTGAGCGAGAGAGTGAATGAGAGTGAGAAAGTGAGAGAGTTAGAGATAGAAAAGGTCAGAGGAGAGAGATGGTATACAAAGTGCTGTCAGGAAGGCTGCCAGAGCTACCAGACAATCTTCGTGATGCATGTGCTTGGATCTTCAGGCCTTCGAATTTCCAATGTGACATGTTAACGTTCTTATGATTTAAGCATAACAAAGAGTTAAACAGAGTTACATCTTCTGGTGCTTGCACTTCCAAATAGCTTGAATCCTGTAGGACGATATTAGAAAAGTGAAACGTGATCTGGAGAAAGGTACGGCATCCAAGGACGACTTGACAACCAAGATAAACGAGCTCAATCTCTACAACGAGAACTCGCAGCGTGAGCTGCGCCAGATCATTGCTGCCAAGCAGGACCTCATGGTCGACGATAATCTGCTGAAGCTGGAGATCAAGCGGCTGCGTGAGACACTGAACGAGCGTGCTGGGGACGTGCTCACTCTGGAGAAAAGGAAGCAACAGCTTGAGACAGTAAGTTGCCCTTTGATATGTCTGATGTCTAACCAATTGATGTACCAGTGCACTGTATGGTGTCCCTCTTACTGAAATGCCAATTTTCGTAGATTCGTTGTCATCAGCTTGTCCCGTATGAATGGCAGGGTCACAGCATTGGCTCTCATCCTTAGCGTTTCTGCTATGAGCAGTATGACCTGTGCACCTGTACACTCGGTAACAATTTACATACTCTTCCAAGTTTATGTCAAACAATGGCGTACATTTTTTGTCACTTTTGTTCAGTTTCTTTATCGCTTGGGAACTATTACTGCGAGTTACTTTTAATAAAAATGACAATTCTATTTTAGGCATAAAGGAAATCCCCATAGAAGCTATGTTGCACCTTTGAAGCCCTGTGGCTGCTAGGCAGATTGTATTTACAGTATGACCTCGTGTTTTTCCCCTGGTCTCCCTGCACCCTCTCTTCTGAGCCAGGACAGTGCATGGTGTAGACACAAGCATAGCTATGGGGATATCAGGCAGAAAAGCCCTTCGTCTACCACACGTGCCAAACAGCAGTCTTTACGTTCACTCTCTTACCGAAAAGCACATAGTAGCAATAATAATAATACCTTCAAATAGTGCCCTCCGAAGATGTAGCCTTTTTTTAGGCACTTAGATGCTTTAAGAAAGTATGATTGATGTCCGGACGATTCATCCACGGACTGTTCATCCCTGATAATTCATCCACAGGAAGTTTCACCCACGGACGATTCATCCAGAGTAGTATTTAAACTTGCTGATATGAATTGCTGAATGACTATACTGGAAAAATGCTGAAATAAATACCTTTAATTAGTGTTTAGGTTTTTTGTCAGCTGTCAGATGTGGATGAAACGTCCTCTGGACGAATCATCCGGAATGAACAGCCCGTGGATGAATCGTTCATAGATAAACCGTCCTACAACCATATGATCGAATGATTGCACAGGCCTGTAGATCAGCAAGCAGTGAGTTACAAAAGTCGAGACGTGATGTCACAAATGCACGGAACACTTTGGATTTAATATCCCTGTCTAAGCTGGCTCAAATTTTGGCAATGTTACATAGCTGAAAGTAGGCAGCCTTGACTGTGAAGTTGATGTGATCGTTTAGTGATTTGTTTCTTTGGAACAGGACTCATGGATTTCGTGCAGATGCTACAGGAGATATGCTGGCAGTGCCAATTTTGAGTATTAAGCTTTTCAATTTCCGAGTAACATTTGGTTTGGCCGTAATTACTCTGGTCTACTCTCCTGCTGCCGACTATGGCTAATATTTTCTAGCCGTCCTAAGCGGCTACTTTCGTACTACTCACTGCCCTAACTGTTGTGTGAGATGAAGTTTGCTTGGCTACTGAATGTGTACCAAAAGCTGCTTAGGCTCTGAGTGTGTTATGCAAAACTTTCCTGCATATCACCCACGTAGTCTTTATCGCTTTGTGGAGCTACCGATGGAGATGCATTATATTAACTAGTAAGTTGGTTTTATAATAATTCAATTTGAGAATGTTAACTGTCATTCGTGTGTAGATGTCAGCAATACATGCACAGCAAGGGAGTCGAGAGAATGTGATGTTATAGTCGGAGTCAGCTTAAGACGGTTGCTACATCTTAGTTATCTTCGGCTTTATCCCAGCAGTCAGCCTCAGGACGTGACCCTCTTGCTTAATGACATGGCTGCAGAGCATGTGGACAATGAGTGCATGTTTTATTTTTATCGCAATACATGGGCAATTACCACTGAAGTGTTTGCTCAATTCACCGTAATCGCCGTTGACACATAAAAACGCTTCCTTCAATCTGTATTTTTATAACAGCTCTCAAACTTATGACTGTGCAGTAAGGGACTTTATGCACATGCTTTGCATGCTTATGCTGCATGTGTTATCAATAACCATACTCACATGCCTCCTTTGCAGTATACCTGGTGCCTATAAAGAGATTTAGTTCTTTGAGGGAGAAATATAAAGACATTTATTTGTGGTAATCACATCGATGTCATCATTCATACGTTTTGATAGAGCATCCATTTAACCAGTACCAATTGTAAATGGTAGCAATATCCGAGGCATGTCTAAAAAAAATCATGCACATTTACTCTCACAATTAAAAAGATCCCTGTGGCTATTTGGTAACTTCAAAATACCCCCAGGTCTGAAGAACTCAATCAAGAAATGTAGACATGTATCAGGTTCTTTATCTCAATTCAGCAAAAGAGTGAGAATTAATTTGCAGCAAGAAATCTTATTGTGGCTCTAGCTATCAAGAGTTCTTCTTAATTATCCGTCAAAATCTTTGAGTTGGTATGGCTCGTGCCTCTGGTTTCACGGCTCGTTGATTCATCTCCTAAAGCCTTCTCTTGTGACCTGTCTCTCTTTTTCTTCTCTTTTCTTTCTAGTAACCCTGCAATGTATTTTTGGCTGTTTATTTGCACTTAATGAAGACGTTGGTAGTTTGGCAATCTGCATGATCTGCAACTTGGGTCTACTTTGTTTGTCTGAGATGCAGCTTAAGCCTCTTTATACTAGTATATCCTATCAAGATACGACACAATCTGCCCAAACTTTTTATTAAATACTTCTGGGGAAGTTCCATTAGCACTGCATGCCTCTGACTTTAGAAATTAATTCTTCGATTCTACCCAAAGCAAGTGCTGATTAGTGGTTACTCAAACTTCATACCTTGGCACATCTCTATTCAATTGTTTGCCGTTTGCCTATCTTTTAAACACGTTCTTTCTGACCAGTGCAAAATTTTTCGAAAGCATAAGTTCTGACGTGCGTCAAGATCGGAATTTGAGACCGTTAAGACCTATTGCAGGAGAACGCTTGCTGGTATTCTTGATTACTTTGCTCTTCTGAACAATTGCAATGTCTATGCTTGTCCACAAGCTCATGGCTTACAGTAGATGTTACAATCTCGAGGAGTTCAAAGCTCAAGCTTACAAAAGCATGCAAGATCATGACTGACTCTACATCTCCTGCCATATGAGGATTCCTGTATTTCTTACGTATTCATAATAGCTTAAGTCTAGCTTCTACAAGAACATAGTGAAATCACAGATGCACCATGCAAATTTGTTAATGTCGACCACCATCCTTTTCTTCAACTGCACCCAAGTCAGAATCTTGCCCAACGATCCTGCGATGATCTAGCCGATCGTTTTTCAAGTTTCTTTGTAAGAAAGATGGAAAGAAAATCAGAAAGCTCATTCAAAGAGTAACATCTCTACTGGAGTCGTTAGCATTGTTCCTTGCTGAATTTCCAAGTCCTCGTATCAGGTGTGAAACATGAAAAATAAGTTTCTTTAAGGTTTTGGAACAAATTCTCCGACAGAGTCGGCACTGAGAGAGAGAGAGAGAGAGAGAGAGAGAGAGAGAGAGAGAGAGAGAGAGAGAGAGAGAGAGAGAGAGAGAGGGGGAGGGAGAGAGAGAGAGAGAGAGAGAGAGGAGAGGAGAAAGAGAGAGAGAGAGAGAGAGAGAGAGAGAGAGAGAGAGAGAGAGAGAGAGAGAGAGTCTCTTTACCAGTTCCGTTCTATTTTTAGGCAGCTTGTATACCATTGATCACCGAATTCTTCTTGGGCGCTTGTAATATCGCGTAAGCATCACAGGAACTGTGCTACAATATTTTTGCTCCTATGCCAGTTTGAGAATTCTGAGATCAGATAATAGTTTCAAAAATAATAATAATAGCAATAAGTTGTTTGTATAGCACCGTAAGAGAACCAAAGTTCTATACAGGAGCTTTACAACTGGCTGCTATAAAAGCAAACACTACGTGCTACTATTCAACGTAGCATTCTTTGACAAGTATGCAAAATCACACCAGAAGAGTCACACGGCCACTTGCTAATAGACCCCTATTTAGTAATATGCCCTGAATCAAGCACACATAAGAAGGCACCGCATACAGGAACAAAAACACAATTTTCAATAAGGCTCAGTGAAAGCTGAGCAGAGTAGATTTGTCTTGAGCTGAGATTTAAAAATGATGCAAAGTCAATGCAGTTTGTGACAGAAGCCTTAAGCCAGTTCCAGACTTTACATACAAACTGAAGGCTCGATCACATTTCAATTTAAGTGTGAGGAACTGCAAGACGACTGGAAGCTGAATACCTTGTGAGAGCTTGGCGGAGGAGAGGGAAAGTCGGACGGGCAGGCCGGTGCAAATGAGCTACATGTAAGCCAGAGAGGATCTTGAAGTCAATCTTATGCGTGATAAGGAGAGTGTGAAACTCAGGCAGAAATGGTGTGCTGTGGCAGCTATTCCTTAGATGTCAATCGCCAACGGTCATCCATTAAGCCATTGAAGTACGATGAGCCATAGGTTAGGTCCTCTTCTTTCCACAATTAAGTGATGCATTCTCTCGTGCCAATGCGATCGCCCTGCACAGTCTAGACTTTCATTTTAATGCAGATGACACACAGCTGTGTTTTGGTCATTCCCTGCCTTTCAGTCCTTCAAACCATCTCAGCTCCTGTTCGGCATGAATTGCTCACATTTGCTTTTGAATGGCAGTAAACCTTCTAGAAATAAATGATACTTAAACCAACTTACTGATTATGGGAAAACCAAGTCTTACTTACAAATTGCAAAGCCTTACTCTCCAAATTGGCTCTGGCAGCATATCTCTTTTAGCCTTTGCTTGGACCCTGGGTGCCTTCTTCCAAAATGACTTGTCATTAGATGACTACATCTGCTCTGCAGTCAGTTTGTCAAGATAAACCTATATAACATTGCAAATATTCGGGCCTGCTAAGACAAAGGTACCAAATCCAAGTTGGAGACATACATTTGGGACATACCGAATAGACTTCTGTAAATCGCTATTTGTATGTATTTCTGCCTGCACAATAGAATGCTCACAGTTGGTGTATTATTCGGCTGCTCTGCTTAACCGTCGTCACTTTCGGATCTTTTGCTACATTACACCACTTCTCACCAATCTGCACTGACTCTACGTCAAGCAGCATATCGACGTCAAGATACTGTCACTCACCTTTAGGTCTCTACATTCTCTTGCTCCGGCCTACCTATCGAAATTTCTTCCCAATCGAGCCTACCATTGCATTGCTTGTTTTTGTTTTTTACTCAGGTCATTTGGATATACCTATAAGGACCTTCAAATACATTAAAGACCGTGCCTTCAGTCGCTGTTATGCCAAAGCCTGTAATGTACTATTGACTGAAATTGTATCATCTGAGATGACATTCAAAAACAAGTTAACAACCCAACTATTCCTTACCTTCTTTCTCTGCGTGCGTACGCTGTCCTTTGCGGACCTGTGTATTCTGAATTGTGCATGTTAATACTGAACTATTGACATGTTTCCTTTTAAGCATAGCTAAAGGGCCTCGAAACTGATTCGGTTGTCTTATGGCACTATAAACAGCTAGAGTCGTACTAATATTTACCTCCTCAACTGCCGTTCTACTTCAGCTGTAGCATTATTGTGCATTGCCTACAGTACATTGCTACTTTGAAATCCAATAATCCATTGAGGCTTTGAGTTTGCTCGTGGTTCCCTCGTATATCACACGTTTATTCTTAATTTCTGTGGAACAACTGTTTGAGGAGCTGGAATGCGTACGTGTTTGTAGTGTAAACATTGAAAAGAGCTGGAGTCATGAACACTTTTTTCTTTCCGATAAGGATGTAAATTCAGTGCCAAGTCCTTGCCCAAGCACTTTCATTTCAAGTTGACCTATCCTTGTTTGTATTTCAAGTTGACCTGCATCTATTCTTGCTGCTCTCTCCAGGATGAACCTCTCACCTCTAATGAGAATATTTCCACCACTGAGCACCTTCAATGTAGCTGCATACACAGTCACTGTCTCATCCCTGAATCCCGCGCGTGCGTGCACGAGTCTTAGGCTGATTGCTTAACTCCCCAAAAGCACGGGGTGGTTGGTGGTGAGAAGAGAAGTGACAGAGAATTCAACAGACGAAGATGACTAGGAACTAAATAAAGGAGCATTGTGGGCTTTTTGGGACGATGCAAATCCTGTGTTGTTTTATTGCTCATTCTTGGCGATATGTGGCATATAAGCTTTGGCACTGTTGTTTCAGCAAAATAAGTGCCTTACTTTGTAAAAAAAATAGCTGACCACGGCTCATTTGGTGATGTTAAGAGCTCATTACAAGTGCACGTCTTTTGAAAAGACATGTTTTCTATTTTGATCAAAGTAATGCCTTTGGTTGCTGTCTTAATTAACGTTTATTTTTCACCGCATTCTCGAAAAGGTATCCGTGCTGTATGTTTGCTGTCTGATCAGTATCCTACAGCCTAAAGTTCAGCAATCGAAGTCCCATCAGCCTCACAGTTACCTCGCTGCTGCTAATTTTTGCTGTGCAGGTATTGATAGCATATCCGCATTTTTATGTGCCACTCACGCTAGCTACCATGAGCTCGTGTGCTCGTTTGCAGGCGATGCAAGAGCGCAGAAACGAGATAAAAATCCATACGGACATGCTCGGAGCCCAGATACGTGCCGCCGACGAGGAACGCCAGCAGATCAGTTCCGAGTTGCACGAAAGGATCGCCAAGATCGACAAGCTTCGCAAGCGCTATGAAATCCTCATGGTTGCCATGGCTCCACCGGAAGGCGAAGAAGACAAGTCGCAGGCGTACTACGTCATAAAGGTGAGCGAGCTTGTACAGTGGCAAGCCCAAGCTCGGAGCGTGTAGCGAGCGCCCCCACCCCCACAGTGCTGCTTGCTGCTCGGCCTGTCGTCTGCTGTTTTTCGCTGGGATTTTCTACGTTGAGTTCGTTGCTCGCTCGCACAGGCAGCTCAGGAAAAGGAGGAGCTCCAGAGGACCGGCGACGAGCTGGATGCTAAGATCAGGAAGGCCGAGAAGGAGATCCGTGCCCTCGAGAACACTCTGCGGCTCATGAATGGTCGCAACGAAACCTACCGCAAGAGCTTCAACAGAGTGGGCGATGCCAGTGAGTCAAGGCTGCAGCTCCAGCTGCAACAGCTTTCCACACTCCACTTGCTACCCCTTCCCCTCCTCCACCCCTGCCCCCCTGATTGTCTGGTTCGGTAGCAACCCCTCCCTACCGGCAGTGCTGGGCACAGGAGGGCAGTGAGAGCCCCCCCACCCACATACGAGACTGGGTGTGTGCGACGGATGCTCTGACTTCACGGCTACGTACTTTCCACAGGCGACGAGAAGGAAGTGCAGAGGCAGCTGGAGGAGCAGCTTCGAGCCGTTATGGACAAGTACAAGTACAAGAGGAGACAAATCCGAGAGCTTCATGAGGACATGCAGGTAGGCACGGTGGAGCGGCATGCTGCTTACCTGAGCCCAGGGCCAGATGCTGCATCGCCCATTCCCACTTGGTGCCCGGCTGCCATCATTTAGCCCTCACCAGCGTCTTGGTCACGTGGCGTGTTACCTCGTTGAACTTACCATGGTCCTGACTGGAGCCACTCACTATACCTGCCGGCTGGGTGTTGTGTTGTGTTGCATGGTCGGAGCAGTAAGTGTTGTGAGTGCTGACCAAGGTAGGCCATGTGTGATTCAGCAGCAAGGCAAATCAATACATGATTAACGTTGCTACCTAACTCAATGTTGGAGTGGTCTACGTATACGTACACCAAGAAGCGTTCCTTTTCTAGATGATGACTCATACGATGGAAAACCTCGACCGTGACCATGCGGCCTACGCGGACATGGTGGAGGAGAAGCGCAGCAAGCTCGCACAGCTGCAGAAGGAGCTGGCTGAGCAGAACGCAAAATTTGAGCGTGTCACTAAGCAGAATGCCGGACTCGTGCGTGATCTTCGGGCTGCTGCTGGCAGCAAGGGCGAGACGCCCGAGGAGGTGAGGCCTGACAGCAGTGCCGTGTGCTTGAGCGGTTGCATCGTGGTTGGATCGTGCAGCAGCTGCACATTGCAGCATCTGGCGAATGCATGCAAAAATGTTTGCTTCACGTGCCTGCCCATGCATGCCTGAATGCACCCACATCACTGAGTGCATGTGTGCTGGTTTAAGGTACACACGCTCATGATTTTGTGTGCATTTTGAGCACGTGCTCTCAGCACAAGCCCTTAGGTGGGCCAGTCTTAAACACTTTTCTAAGCCTCTCGATCCGTTGTGAGAACTTGGGAGATACTCCGTAAGAGATCGCTTTATCAAATCGGCTCCAAACAGAGTGAGTGAGGATGTCCGGCCGGATTGAAGTCCTGGCATTTCATTGCCAAAGCATTCTCGTTTAGCACTTTCAGGACCAGTGTTGAAGTGGACATCTGCATGTGCACATAGTTGTTCAGTGGTGCACAAATTGTTGCATCCCGATGCTGCCGGAGTGATTCTTTAGGGTACTGCTATGTGACTTGGAAATCCACTCTTTTGCAGCAAGATATCAAAATTAGGGAGCTGAGAGAGTTCAACAACAACGCCCTGCGCCAGGTTGGAGAAGTGGTCGCACAGCATCCTGACATCGCACAAATCGTGCAGACTTACTTCCAGCAAGCAAATCTGCCTCAGCCACCTTCACCGGGTGCCAGTGCTGATAGGTTCGGATCACGACCTTCTAGTGCCCGCAGCGGGTCATCGAGTGTCCGAAGCGATACCAGTTCCACAAGGAGCCTCCCTCTAGCAAAACCATCTACAATCGTCATTGGTGGAGATCTAGGAGGAGGCGCAGAAGGTTAGTATCAAGCTTACAGCTTATGCTTGTGTGCTTAGGGTGTGCGGAACTGGTTGAATCAAGAAGTGTTATCCTTATAGCTGATGTGGCATCGTTTACACTGGGGTGCAGTCACCGTGATGGTTGGTAGTTCCTCCTTCCTGTCATGTCTGCTAGCCAGAACTATCCTACACCCGAGGTGTTGGCTGAAAACCTAGTCACTTTTGAAAGCCAACAGGAATTCTCACCAGACCTTGTTTACTGCAAATTCACTATATGCTGTAATTTTCTTGGTTTTGGTATCGGTGCCAGTCAAGTTTGGCTGTTAGTTCAATCAGGTTTGCCACATCAGCTGTTATGCTTGTATGCTCTTACTCACGAGCCAGAAAGTGAAGAGATTATCTCTTTTGTCTTAATCTGTTCGGTTGCTGTCATCTTGCTTGCGTATGTAAGTGCATCACTTTTACGATTATCTCCGTTTGTATGCCTGTGTAGTGCTTCACACAGGTTAGTAACAATACGTCCTAGCTAAAGCCAAGTCTAGCTTCTACATAAAGAAAAAATCCAAAATTGCTGATCTCATTCATCTTCGTGTCCATGTAGGCA
The DNA here is from genome assembly GCA_009760855.2 of Cristatella mucedo. Taxonomy (NCBI): domain Eukaryota; kingdom Metazoa; phylum Bryozoa; class Phylactolaemata; family Cristatellidae; genus Cristatella; species Cristatella mucedo. Next base: position 943,753 of record WPIO01000062.1, on the reverse strand, counting down.
CCGTACCCGGCGATCATTGCTGTGATCAAGTAGGTCGTCTCTCTGGCCATTTTGTCAGCAAGATAGACAAGATCAAAGAGACTATCCCAAAGATAACATCCACACTGGACTCGACAACCTCTGTTCCTTGCTCAACCTCAATGTTCACCTTGAAACCCATACCTTCTCACCTCATCTCGACGTTTATTTCATTGTCTAATATAATCATTAGCCCTCCAGACCAAAACCAATACCTATCATTCTCATAGATGCCTAGATTTTCTGCTGCCCTCTTGAGCTCAATTCATAAATACGTCCTTAGCCACATGTTTTTTTATTCATCTTTCAAATTGGCTGTTTTCTAGCCACTCATTAATAAAAGACATAATTAATTTGTATAGCACTCCAAGAGAACTTAATCTCTATTCAGGCGCTTCATATATGCCTCAGGGCTCGAGTCCACGACCTCAAATAGACCTTGATCGGGGCGAGCACCTTAACCGCTGGACCAATCCAGCTAAATCGACCTGAAAAACTTATCAGGCTACACCCAGTTGCTGTTCCTATTATCGCTGGCACTAAACCAAGCTAGCTACTAAATCCCAGTCAGGTTTTGAAGAAAATCTTTTCGCAGAGTCTGCACTGCTTCGAGTGTTTTTACAAGCCAGATCTCCCATTAACTTCAAATACTGCTGATGACCAAGTCTTCCTGACTTACCTGTGATATCGCTAGGGTATCACTAGCACTGCACTGCAATCGTTAGTTTAGTTTAGGTACTATCCGTAGGTCCTATCAGCTGCTGATTTCAGAGCATAGACGTCAACTGCCAGTGTGTCTGTAATGGGCGTTTTAAGCATTGGGTATTCTAGGTCCTCTTTATTTCACAATCTGTTCTCTTCTTCTTGCTGATGTATTTTCCAAGCACAATCTAGACTTTCATTTGTATACAGATTACACACGCACGCACACGCGCGCACACACACGCACACACACACACACAACTTGTACTTTGATCCCTCCCTGCCTTTCAGCACCTCAAGCTCTCTTCACTCCCTTGCAGTGCAGCATGTATTGCTTAAGTTTGCACTTATATGGCACAACCAATTCACAGATTGAATGATGATGCAAATAAACTTAATGGTCACGGTGATAACATTGAATCACTCAGAAACTGGAAAGCCTAACCCTCAAAATTGACTCGGCCAGCAAAACTCTTGTAGCCTTTGTGCAGAATCATGTAGTGCTGTCTTGTTACAAAAGGACCTTTGTCCAGAGTCGCATCAGCTGTACAATCAAGTTTGCCTACAAGTTTGCCTACAGCAACAAATATTGCAACAGTTCAAACTTGGTAAGACAAGGGTACCACAGGCAAGCTGGTCCATTCATTTGTTACATCTCTTCTACACTTTAGTAACTCACAACTTGCAGGTCTTCCACCACCTAGTCACCCATCTACCGTTCCTATCAAAGACACTGGAACCACTTGTGGCAGACCAGCTGAACTCTTATAGCGAGACTTCAAACCTAGGTAGTAAGTTCCAGTCTGGTTTTAGAGCTAATCATTCCAGAGAGTCAGCAGTGTATCGGGTGTATAGCGACCTTCTTACTAATGCACACGTAGCTGAGCAATAATGTGAACGGAAAAAGATCATCCAAGGGATCACTGAAACTTGAACCTCAGAGGTGCTTGACCCGCCTTTTTCAAGGTTTGTACTCTCTCTCTCTCTCTCTCTCTCTCTCTCTCTCTCTCTCTCTCTCTCTCTCTCTCTCTCTCTCTCTGGACGATGTGATTGCCAGACACAATCTTGGCTTTCGAGTCTATACAGATGACACTCAGAAGTGACCTTTCATTAGACGAACAGATCAGCTCCACAGTCTCGACTTCTGTAACTCACTGCTTGCTGGTCGTCCGGCCTGTGTAATCAGTGCTTGTTTATCACAGCATTTACTTGGTCCTTGCGATTCGTCCTTTGTGTGCTTCTGTGTGCTGACACTTGCTGTGTGCTGCCACTAATCATATTTGCGTGCTGACCCTATGCATGCCACCTCCAACCATTTTGTGCTTGTTGATATTGAACATGTTATCACTAACCATATGATCATGCTTACTTGACAGCATATGTAAATTGCCTAGAAAGAGATTAAGTTCTCTTAGGGTACTATGCAGATGTATTATTGTTCTTATTCTTATTGTTATTAGTACTTCCTAATCAAACTTCCTAGCATACCATGCACTCTTCCGACTCAAGTCGTTCAGCTATGCCTCTAAATAACCTCTAATTATTTGGATCATTTGGATTCATTAGGCTCATTTGTATGGTTTCAGTTCTTATGCTCCCACGGCCTGGAACTCGCTATCTACTGACATTGCAACAACCCTGGCTTGACGATATTTAAAATGAAGCTAGAAACATACATGCTGTTCACAGCTCACACATGTTGCTCAGTCGACGTGAATTGTCCGCTGTGTGCTCATGCATGCTGAAATTGTACGTAATATCACTGACCAGTTGGCGCGCCTCCTATCAAGCATATTTAGAGGGCATTAACAGGGTTTTAGTTGTCTTTGGTTACTTTATGTTTTGTTTATCGTTAGTAATAATAATAATATTAATATTAATATTAGGCAACCTGTTAAAGGCAGTGCTCTCGCTTAAGGAAACAAGACCTTGTGCAATAACTGCTGTTCTCTCTATGTGTGTTTAGGTGTTTCCTCTGCACGGAGCTCACGGTCTAGTGCAAGCAGTACGCCCAAAAGTACAAGTGGACGACGCTAACGTAGCAATCTTCAATCGTCGCCGTGAACATAGTGAACTGCAGGTGGCTTATAGCTGCCATTCCGGCGTGCAACCCAGTTCTGCCTGATCACCTGATCATCGACCGCCTTTATTTCCTTGAAGCATTACCAAGTGCCATTGGGATGGCTCGCAAGCTTTGTCAGGGAAAATCATCGTTCGGTTGGCTTAGCAACATCAACAAAGGCTTGATCGCAATACCTCAAATGTACCTCGGCGATCCTTTGCAGCCGCTTGCAAGAACTTTCTGAGCATGGTTTTGTGTTAACTGAGAAGATCACAATCTCGTCAGAACTATCAACGAGAGATACACTACTCCACACCATGCCAGGAATACCCTTTCAGCACCTGCTTTTATTGTTTGCCTGAGCCAGGTAGCAATTGCTGTGACATGCAAATTAAAATGCATATCTAGCGATTCTTAACTTCGTGCTGTTGAATGGTCTCACTTATGGAAAGAGAAACTAAGGGTGCTATCATTAATGTTCTGTTCACTTTAATGCACAGGATTCTGCTTTTGCAGTGCTCTAGAGTTCAATCCGCTCTAGCTTTAGGTCTGACAAATGCACTGATTCCGTTTGACATTTTAAGCTTAACTCTTGGTCTCTCTCTCTCTCTCTCTCTCTCTCTCTCTCTCTCTCTCTCTCTCTCTCTCTCTCTCTCTCTCTCTATTAGCTAAAGTCAGATATACCTTCAAACTTATATGTCTTTTCCAAATGCATTCCTTTTTTAGCCTCTGCTGGTGGGTGTCACCAGCTTCTTTGACATTTTGGCACTTAAGATACCCATATTAGCTTCCTAGCAATTACTCTCTCACACACAAACCCTCTCTCTCTCGCACTGACCCTCTCTCTCTCTCTCTCTCTCTCTCTCTCTCTCTCTCTCTCTCTCTCTCTCTATTTTTACTTACCTATATCTTGTATATATGCCTGTTCGTATGATTACATTTCTTGGTAACAGTTTATCATTCGAAGGATATGACATAGCGTCAGGCTAGTGTACCTAAAAAATAGTTTGTGGAAGCAGCCTCGTGGCTTCGACCTTAAAGCTTTGCTGATGCCATACAACCTATATAATTTTGAATTTAACTCCTTTATCTACGTACGTAAACGAAAGTTGCCGCAGTGGTTAGAAGTGCTGCAGCTAGTTGTTAGTCGTCTAATCGATGCTAGTTCGCACTCGAGATGAGTTCAAGGTTGTCTCGACTCCGAGCGTCAGCCAGTTTAGACTAAGCGAAAGCGTTGGCCGCCATTGGCTCGTAGATATCAATTGACCACCGTCGAAGAAAATCAACCCTCTTGGCGGTCTCGCATAAGAATGTTTGTGCACTATTATTAGTAGGTGTTGACCAATGGGAAGAGAGCGTCGAAAAAATCCTATTATTGCTAATGGCAAATGCATTCCATAGTTGACAGTTCAGTGAACAATCACCAAAATTGAGATGGCATTAAATTTCGATAGCAACGAGTCACGAACAAAAAAAAACAAGGGGCATTGCATATATGCATAAATATCCCCGAGAACAGGGGGGGGGGCCGAGGCAAACCAGCTGCAGAGAAAACCAGTCAGCGTCGCAATGCTGAAACTCAATGAAATCGTGATAGTCGTCTAACTCAGCAAGAGTAAGGGACTGAAGAAGTAACCCGATAGTGTCGCGCCACCGAAAACGCAAGGTCACCCACGACAAACTTAACTACAGAAAGAGTGAAAAAACGAGCGTCTCGCGCTTTTGCATCGGGACGAATCCGCCACACAATTCAACAGCAGCTAAAGAGACTGACTAGCAAGTCAGCAGTGTAATAGCCGGCGATAATAAACTACGAGCTTGTCAGCTGTCAGCCTCGGTTGAGAGCCGCATGCTTTGCCGCTGAGTTGGGACGCTTGTGAGATGGCCGCAATAAGCTGAGGCTTATGAGCTGGATTATGTATGATCGTGATTATTGTGACTCATGACTTTGTTGCTACATATGGCTTATGCCTGCCCACAGTTGAGGTCTTAGAGCAACGGTCTGCCGGTCGGTGAGTCTAGCACTGAGCACACGCTGCTGTGAGCCTGTTAGCAGTGTTACAGCTAGCGCTGCATGCGGAAATATTGCTGTGTTTCGTCGTCAAGCAGCGGATCGACTTTAAGGTTTTGTCACTCACTTTCAGGTCCCTTCATTCTTTGGCTCCAGCCTACCTCTCAGATCTACTGCCACACCAGGCGAAGCATCGTACCACCCACTTTTTGAAGCTGTTTACCTATACCTTGTACAAAACTCAAATCCTTTGGAGACCGTGCCTTTAGTTCGTATGCTCTAAAACCCCGGAACTCACTCCCGACTTGCGTAGCGACATCTCCTGATTTGCCCGCATTTAAAAAGAAACTAAAAACGCACCTATGTATGGCAGCATTTAGTGGGTCCCTGTGATTCGACCTTTATGTGCTTATGCGTGCTGACACTGGGCATGCTGACTCTGTGCATGTCACTCCTAACCTTGTTATTCTTGATGTTTATTGAGCATACTACCACTAACCATTCGATCGTGCCTCCTTTGTAGCAAATGTAAAGTGCCTAAAAGAGACTATGGTCTCTTAAGGGCACTTTATCAAATTTATTACTATTATATTATTATCATCGGCGTATTGCTAGCTCAGGCCTTTGCACATTGCACGCGCAGTGCCGCTACCCGAACTAGTGAAGGTTTCGCGGTCATAGCAGTAGTGTGGTTTCGACTGAAATCAACGGACTCTCAGGACCGCCTTCCAAAGCGAAGTTGGCATTTTTGCGTAATTTTTGACGGGCATTGGTTAATTTCTAAGGAATACGCGATAGGTCGAGGTTCGGTCGTCTTTTAAGAAATTTTTGCAAGGACCCTGCCTGCAAGTAATACACAGACGCCGTCAGCTTACATACAACATTGATTACGTTGCGATGGTGCCGCTTCAGCAATTGGCTAGTTACGGTATGCTGTGCCGCGCGGCTCCGTATAATGAAGTTCGAAAGAAATCCGAACGCGCCAATTCCCTATGCATTGCGGGGGGAGGAGGGAGTTCCGTGCACAATTTCATCTCTCTCCTCTGAAGGTAACCGTTAATTTTCTGACGTAAAGGCTCAGGGCGTGTCTTCTGATGCTTAGGGTTGCGTCCTGGAGGTGACATTCGGGAACGGATAGGATAGCTACGGGAACGGATAGGATACGGGAACGGATAGGATAGCCTCCGTACTGCGTTCTGCCCCGCGATTGTGAACTACGAGCCTGACAACTGAGCCTCGATTATGAACTGTGAGCCCGGCCGCTGAATTTGAATGAAAAGCCGCTTATTTAATAGCATCGCTAAGCCGAAGATTATAAGTAGCGCGACTTATGATCACTTATGAATGAGATTGTTGTATTACTTACGATCTGGCCGCTATATAAGGTGTGGGGGATGTAGGTAAACGTGGCGCGCGCACTCAATACGGTGTGGCCTTTCGAGCCTTCAGAGACCGAGCGTCTGCTAGCTCTTCTCAAATATAGGCAATTGATAGAAATTATATTTATTATTTTTGATTTTTGAATAAAAAATACCGTCACACGCTCAATGCTCATTTGAGCTGGGTGCTCCTCATTCATGGGGGGGGGGGGACACCGCCCAAGGGCCAACGCGTTAGGATCAACGCGCTACCTGGTGGGAATCGTGATGTGACGTCACTAGCACAGATCTGGGTGCTCCCGGACGCGTTAGCTTCTATCGGCTTGGCGTCGGGGCAAGGGCTGGTGGCTACGGTCTCGCGTATTAGGTAAATTGTAATAGCTGATCTTGCTGAGGCGGAATATTGCTGTGCTCTAGGTCCGCAGTCGCTTCTCGCGCTGGTGTAGAGGCATTCCGACTTGTCTCTAGGGCGTTGGTCGTAGGCGCGTGTATGCTAGCCATACCGTCGCCTCGTGGCACAGTCGTGACCTTCGCTGGATAGTAGCCGTGCAATTGAAAATCGAATGCGTGTGCAGGCTGCAAGCATACGCTAGGTTTGTCGCTAGGCACGCGACGCTTCTCGCAAACCATTGTCTAGCACGCCTAGCGCGTGGCCGTCGCCCTGAGGTGTTCGTCTTTCGACGACAAGCTTATTATATACGCTGGATTCCCGGCAGAGTTTTCGCGAGCGCTTTCAGGGCACTGCACTCCGACCGATGCGCGGGGACGGTTCGCTATTACTGCGTAGCCTCGTGGCTGCAGCGCCAGCGTCGTCTCAGCTGGCCGCTGCCGCCGCTGGCCGCGCTGGCTCTTTGTTCGGGCGGGGCTGTGACCGCTCTTGTCTGTTCCGCACTATGCCGACCTTCTCCGGACAACTTGGAATGATTGATTCGGGCCTCAGCGCTTCCTATTTGTTCGTCTCGCCTTTTTTCGTGCTGTAATTGCCGTTTTCAACGTCGTCGCCTATCTGCGATTCTAGACGCGAATGGACTGCCAGAAGCTGGATTTAAACAGGGCAAGCGCTGAGGATCTCGAGAGCAGGCTCGGCCTTAACGAGCACTCTGCAATGTTGGTGGTGACAGCCCGAGAGGTTCGTCGCGACGCGGCGCGCTGGCTAGCTAGCTTCTTTGATGCGGCAGCAGATCAAGGTAGACTTAGCACTTTAGATTTAGTTGGCGTGTAATGGCAGCCATCACGCGTGACCAGTAGGCAGGTTAATGCAACCGCTCCCTGTACCAGCTGCACACATTTATTCCTGTTGCGGCAGGAGCAGCTGGTTGGATTTTCCGGAAGCAGTGTTTGGGCAGCTTCACTGCCATGTGTAAGTGGAACATAATATGGACACGTAAGTGGATTGATGGAACATGTTAAGTGGAACTATGGAAGGTTGGATGCACAGCTGTCGTAAATGGTCAGATTGCCCTTTGATTGGTCATTAGCGAGACGTGAGGACTGACTGCTGATCACTTTATAGTTATTAGTTATACTTTATAGTTATAGTTACAGTTATAGGCACTTTATAGTTACATCAATGTCCCTATTAGTCAGCATGTGTGCTGTGACTCGAAGCAGGTAATCCGGTTTAATCGAACTTCAGACTGTTTTAGGCGTTTGCATATAGTAGGGCACAACTAGGCTTTCACACCTTGTGGTGGCAGGAGCGCAGGTTTTCTGTCTCTGGATGGCACCACCTAACCCCCTCCCCCCGTTTATCTACGAATCTCCCATGCATTGGCTCGTGCAAACTAGAAAATGGTTTCATGCAGTTGCAGCTGGAAGTGGTGAGCTTTTAGGTACCTCTTCAAAATGTCGTGAAAGCTGATTCAACGTTCTGCAGTGAGCATGCAATCCGGAGGCTCAGTCGTAAACTCTTGAGTATGCCTTCTATGCCATGTGCCCCTTGTAAAGCACCATGTGCTGCCCTGGATTTGGCTCTGTGATAAGATCCTCATCTCTAACTAGCTGTATCGTGGGCTCGAGCCGATCGGCTCATGTAAAGCACCGGGATAGATTAAATTCCCTGCGGGCTATATAAATGAGTTTTATTATAGGTAATAATAATAATAACAATACACTTGATAAAGCGCCGTCAGAGAACTCAATCTCTTTCTAGGCGCCTTACATTTGCTGCAAAGGAAAACGCGATTCAATGGTGAGTAATATCATGCTTGATAAATAACATGAATAACATGGTTAGGGGTGACATGCGCAGGTCAGCATGCAAGTAAGTGTAAAACCCTGCTGCTAATAGGGAGGCGTTGCTCTTGTCAGCAAGTTTTTTGTGCAAGGAAGGTAGTCCTTGGTCAGTCTTCGATCGGCAGTGAGTAGAGAGTTAGTAGGCTTGCTATTGTTGGTAGGCTTGCTGAATCAGCAGCAAAGCATTTTCCCGGCTTCCATGTACCCGGAGGGGGGCATTTCCATCTCGTCCCCAAACACCAAGCCGTAAGGGCTTGCACTTTATCGTGTGATAAAATGCTCTTTACTCGGGAACTTCCTGCAGAATGTTCGGTATCGTCAGGCAGTGACTTACGGGTGGCAGAGGCGAGTGCTGCTGTTGGCTGGCTTCTCCGTGTGCTAGCTGCCTCGTGCTGTGTTTTAAATGTTCGAGTGCCCGTGCCTCGTAAAAAACGATTCAAATTCATCAAGGCATTCCCAGCGTGCTGCAGTAAAAGGCCCCCATTCTCTCTCTCTCTGTTCTCTCTCTGTCTCTCTCTGTCTCTCTGTCTCTGTGTCTCCGTGTCTCTGTGTCTCTCTCTGTCTCTCTCTGTCTCTCTCTCTGTCTCTCTGTCTCTCTGTCTCTCTCTCTGTCTCTCTCTGTCTCTGTCTCTGTCTCTCTCTCTCTCTCTCTCTCTCTCTCTCTCTCTCTCTCTCTCTCTCTCTCTCTCTCTCTCTCTCTCTCTCTCTCTCTCTCTCTCTCTCTCTGTCTCTCTCTCTCTCTCTCTCTCTCTCTCTCTCTGTCTCTCTCTCTCTCTCCCCCTCTCTCTCTCTCTGTTCTCTCCTCGTCTCCTCGTTGTCTCCTATCCTCCTTTCTCTCTCTCCTCTTCTCTCTCATGCCTGGATTATGTTTTAGAATCTGCAGCTGCCTGAAGACTGCAGCTGGCTCCTTGTCCACCCTCCTCTGTGGGATGCCAGCGCCAGCACCGACGTGATGCAGGGTCAGGGTCAGGCCGAGTCGGCTGAGTGAGCTGCCAGGTCTGCATTTGGAGGCAGCACTGCATGCCTAGACAGGTGGCGGCACGCCGAGGCGGTACTTCCGAGTTGGCAAAATAAATGGAGGTCCCATATGCTTGCATAACACTTGCTATATAGCTGGCTGTGATAAGAAAGTATCACTGTTGGGAGCACATAAAGCCACGAAAGGCATGTCTGTGGCAGCAATAGTGGGTGATGATTATTATAATAGTAATATACGTTTGTAAAGTGCCTCGGGGGGGGGGAAATAAAATCCTTTTCTTGGCAGTCGATGCATGATGCACTTGAAGCAAATAAACCAGCAGGCGATCGTGCCGTACTCAGTTTCTTGAACAACCTACAGTTTGCTCAGCAAATGCTGTGAGGAGCCGGCCTGTATTTAGCTTCTTTTTAAATTTCGTCCGGTCAAGCGAAGTCAGCTTGTCATGCGACGAGTTCCAGGCTTTGGGACCTCAGGAACTGAAGGCTTGGCCTTTTATGTACTTGAGGCTGAACAGTGGCACAGCTAAAAGGCTGTAGTCAGAGGAGGAGTGGCTGCTAGGAGTTGAAGCCTGATGGCTGAGCATTGCAGATAAAAGCTATTTGTAGCATAGGGACCTATTAGTGAGGGACAGAACAAGCTTGCAGTGGATACCAGCTTGTTGGGGAGCTGGTGCAGCTCGGCGAGAGGCTGTGAAGTGTGACTGTTGCGACGTCCAGGACAGACTGGCCAGAGCTGCCTGCGCTTTGCACCAGCTGTGCTGCAAAGCGCCGCCTCGAGGAACGGAGCGCATCGGAGGAGGAACGGCAGCAGCAAACCTGCCAGTGCAAACCACGAAGGTGGTCTTCACCCCAATGTCCTCATTCTCGACTTCAGGTCACCTACTTTTTAGGAAGGCTTCTGAGCACAGCATTTACACCCACTTGATGCCAGCTGCCATCATTCGATTTGGTCGCTTGTACTGCGGACGAGTCGGATTGAAATATTAGACGAGAACCTTCTTTGGCTCGTGCCACAAAGTTCCCTAATGGCTGCTGCCTGCTCTCGATAGTTTATCGCTGGTTGTTTGAATATATTTTTTTTTGGCGGACTGGGGAGTAGGCATCCTGCTAGCTTCTTCTCACCAACCTTTGAACGAGCGATGGTCACGTGGCCGACAGAGGAAACAGTTCTGTGACCACTGTGCTCTGAGAGGGAACTTGATAGCCGTAGGTAGAGGGAGAGAGAGGTATCGGATGCACAAATGCAGCTTTGCAGTTGTCCCTAAACTCTCAGTTTGACCTTAGCATTCCCATTTGGCAGCTGGACTGCCAACAGGTGTTAGCTGTAGTACTTCTGGAGGCCTTGAGTTAGAGCATGAGGCAGGCTGATCGGCCATCTCCCCCCCCCCAGCCTTTGGGGAGGAGGGGGGGGGGTCTCGTAGAGTATGCTCAGCCCTGTAGCTAGGCACTCACAGCATGCAGCAAGGGAGTGTCTATCAGTGAGTCAGTCGGTGGAAGGGGGTGGACGAGTTGGGAGGTAGGGGACTTGTGTATCTGCTTCTCTGACTGTTTGTGCATTTGTCTGGCACATGATCGGGCGTTTGCCCTGGCCATCATCGGCACCTGTATCCGCTTGGTCTTGCTGACTGTATTTTTTATTTGTTGAACACACCAGCGCATTCCGGTGGTCGTGCATTGCTGCTGCTGCTGCTTACGCTGCTGCCGCAACCGCTGCTGCTGCCGCAACCGCTGCTGCTGCTGTCGCAACCGCTGCTGCTGCTGTGAAGGACCCGAGCTTGTATCTGGGAGCTGCGCAGAGGACCGGCCTGTCGAGACTGCTGCAGAGCTTACCTGGTGTGCAAGGGTCATCGTCGAACACTGAGCCCTACATGGTAGGCGTCCTAGATAGCAGAATGTGAGGGGTATGCACGAGGCATTTCTTTATGCTATTACTTGTGATGCAAGACCACGTGACTCCCTGTGTTGACCGCGAGACTTCTGTAGTCGTTGGTCTACTGCCATATTGGGCCTGTATAATGACTACAGATGCATAGTTTCCGTCAGTTTCTATTCTATTGTCGATATCCTGATTCTTGAGTGAGAATGAAGCTCTTGGGTCTGAGCCCAGCGATAAGGTGATGCTCTTTACTACCCAGGTCGTGAGTTGGAGTCAGTGTGCAATCCTCTATATTGCCCATAGCAAGTGGTAGTGTTAGCCGTTTAAGGCTCTTCTGCCGCTTTATAAATGAGGCTGTTGAATCAGCCAATTATATTTCGGAAATAGGCATCTCTACAAGGGCACTACCGGGTGCCCATTGTGATACAGGGTTAATTGGCTTGTCATCAGTTCTACTGGCTAGCTGGGCTTTTCACCCGGGACCTCAATGTGCCAAATCCCCGGCTAATGACAAGGCCAGCTAGTGACAAGCCCAGCATTATGACCCAGGCCATCCATAATTGCCCTTGAGTGAGCATTCCTTAGTTGTTGTATAGTGAGTGTCTCCATGGCTTTGCAGTGTGAACAGAAGACCTGTCTAAAAGTGCATAAGTGGTTTGTTTGTTATTGGTCAGAAGAGGGAGTTTTTCCCTCTGTCTATCTAGCCAGTCACATTTATCGATCGGTTCTTGGTTTGCTATGACCTTGTGTTTATCTGAAATAGCAAACTATCTCTTAGTGAACTCGGTTAGCATCATATGAGGATATTCCGTTACATTCATTGTCGATCCATCGTGATAGTTGCCTAAATAAGGTTAGTTTTGTGGCGAGAAAGTTGCCAACATAAGCTCGGCTTATGCCTTCGATTTTTCGGCTTAGATTCTTTGGCATGACAAGTGGATTATGATTTGATGCGTGGATATTGTATGGTGATTTGCTAAATTGCTTGGAATCATTAGAGCTTACTTACTTGTATGTATGTGCATTGCTGTTGTTATTTCCCAAGTCCGGGAGGGGCTACTATTTGGCATACCCGGTTTGTTGATAGTAGCAAAGAGTCTGAGGTGCTGAGGACTTGACGATCAGCTTCGGCCTGTGCTTGGCAGCATTCTGCTGTGTGCTTTTAATGTTGCCAGAGATGCCCGGCTGTTTAAATAAGTGAGCGTCTATTTGCGCACTGGCAGCCCATGCGTGCACTGTGCTCTTTTCTGTCCGACGTGAAACGACCCCGATGTTGGCTCCCTTGTTACCATATAAATTCCACCACTGGCGCTGACCCCAGGGTCTCACCCAGCTTGGAATTCTTCGGATAACCGAGTTTTGACAGTGTTCTGGCACTGTACCAGTGTATCCTTTTAGTGCTGATCCAGTGCTACTGTTGATCCACCAGGTGCCTGCTTAGAAACCATCGAAGATCTGCCTTAGTTAGTGGTTCTCAGAATATGAAGCAGCTGCCGTCATCCGTCATTGATGGTTTAAAAGGAAAAACCTAAAAACTTGACATACCTCTACTTCTTTGGTAGGACTGACTCTCCAGGGAAGAGCTGCTGGTGTGCCTTTCCGTGGTTTAGCAGTGGCTATGGCTGGTACCCTCAAAAGAGGCTTCTCCAGGTTTCCCAGCTTAATTTCCCGGCTGAGCTGTTTAGCATGCCCTTTAACGTTCCTTGATTCTGCCGTCCTGACAAGGTCAACGTTTGCAGCTATGCCTGTGGTAGCTACAAATCAAATGCTTTTTCGATTAAGTATGCTTCGGGTCGGTCATGCATCTATTGCCTGGAAAGTTTGTTGACTTTATATGCTCTCTAAATAGAGGGCTAAGATTTCTTTCGGCTGTGCTGATGTAATGGGATGGATGGGAGGCCTCGTATGGCTTTGCTGTGCTGCTAATGGTTGCATGAACCTCATCACGTTTGTGACCACCATTCTGTGGCATTCCTGTGAGCATTCCTCACGAACTACACACATTTCTTACGCAACGACATCTACTCTTCAACTGCCGACTATGGCACATCCTTTTCAGCGGTCCTGAACTGCTACTTCCATGCTACTCACTACCTCAACTGCTCTCCTGACTCTGCTATGCTTCCCACTTTCTCTTTGTTGCGTGAGACGAAGTCTGCTGGCTACCGAATGCGTACCGAAATCCGCTTAGGCTGCGAGTTTGCTACACAAAACTCTCATGCGTAACACCCACGTGGTCTTTATGACTTTGCAGAGTTGCTGACGGAGATGCACACACACATTCATCTAGCAGTGAACTTCTTACTATGCTCCCTGTCTTGATGAACCCTTGCAGAGTTAACATATTTGTACCCTGGTGACTCCTACTTTCTCTGCTTTAGTTTGCTTGCCACGTATCCAAGCTTCTTGAAGTGCGGCCTCACGTTGGCAGTTGGGGGGATGGTGGTGGTGGTTCGCTCACTCAGTGGACTTGGCCGATTCTAAAGTTCGTCTAGCGTTATGACCAGTCTCATAGGTTTTTAGTAATCTTGTGGCCTAACCGAGTTCCTATTTCGCACCTCTTTATGCTGGCATGAGCGAAGGTCTGTCGTTGTCGTCGCAGAAGCGTGGCCATTTGCACATTCGTGCTTATGAGGGCTTTTTTATGGGGGACATGCCATCTCGATGTACTGACCACTGGAGTGCTTATCGTATTGCCTGTTCTGTCAGAATATGTTAGCTCTATGTAGGTTTTTTCTGAGCCCTAGCCTTGGAAGTGATTAGATGTCAAACGTTTTGTGCACTACCTACGGAAGTACCGGCCGCGTGCATGACATTAGCTTGTCCGTGAAAGTAGCCCTTGTGTGCACAAGCTTAGGACCATGGTGTGCTAACACGTAGGAATCACTGGACACGAAGTTACGTGACACGGCACAAAAGTAGATGTTCAATCATTCAAACATTTTTCGAATGCCAGTTGGACAGCCACAGAGTTGCTGTGGTAGCACATGTCATGTGCTATATATTTGGCCAGTTGAAAGCATCTATTTGGTGCCTTAGTCTAATTGGCTAGAATAACGGCAGGCTCTAATGTGGCTGTTTGCACTGTTAATAATAATAATAAAATTATAGCAACATTTGCACAGTGTGCTAAAGTAATTGAATCCCTTTCTAAGCCCTTCACATATCATGGACTGAAAACGAGTCAATTGGTTATTGATAGCATGCACAATGCCAGCAACCATTAACGTAGAATGGCAAGTCCACGTTGATGGAGCAAATGCTGGGAGAGACCGGTGAGTTTTTTTAGCTTCTTTTTACACATCGTCAAGTCGGGAATGAGGAGTTCTTGGCTTTGGAAGCGTACGAATGGAAGGCACTGTTTCCGAAGGATTTGAGGTTGGTTGGAAGCACATCGAAGCGACTTGAATGATAAGAGTGAGTGGCAAAACATGATAAGGAAGTATTTTTGATGGGTACTTAAAGCAAGAGAATGATGGGACCTACCCGTGAGCGACTGAACCGTGAAATCGATAAGCTGCTTGATGGGGAGCCGGTGCAGGTCGGGGAGATGTGGCCGTTTCCACGTTCGAGACAGACGAGCATCTGCAAAATGTTGCACCAACTGTAAGCATCTTGCTGCACAGGCTTGAAGGCATGCTTGTAGTGACTTGCACATGTCTATGGGATGTCACAAATGCACGGATAAACTTGGCCTTGGCATCCTTATTCCCCACATTTTTGCTATGCTATGTGGCTGAAAGGCGTCAGCACGGCCTGTCTGCCATGACTGACCCTAGCCTGCTCGGCTCTCTTTCCTCAATTTGCCCCTGCTGCATTGATTGCTTGCCGTCCCAACCTGAGCCTCGTGAGAACTGGAGCTTCATTAGGTTTGTCGCCCTGTGGTGGCTGTACAGCTGAGGCAGACTATATTGGATTTAGCAGACCCAGTCTTGGTGCTTGGTCATGTGGCAGCTCTCAGCCAGTGATTAGTTTGCACTTGGCCTTGGTGAGTCGCACCTGGGCAGGAAGCCGTGCCATATTAAGAGGATATTGCAACCATGTTCATAGCCTGGCCATAGATAGTCCTAGTCTGAACTGGCTCCGATGACTTCGGTAAGGAAGGCTTGCCTAGGGTGTGTGCGCCGGCCGGCACCGAACCGTAGGCTTACTCTGTAGCCTCGCTGAGCTGGTTCGGTCTCTTTTCGAGGGGTTTGAGGTGGCATCGGCGGTTAAGTATTGCCCTGCTGCTGCTGCTGCTGTGGTTGCTTTCTTCTCGTCTTGTACGGCTGCACCGATCCACATGCATGCACATCTCAGGTTTGACTGCTCCTCGTCGTGACTTGTTCTAAACCTAGCCTTGGTACTTCATCCGGTTGTGATGGTGGCTGCTGAGTGGGGTAGAGGTGGTTTGTATTTATATGATGGTGGTGGAAGTAGTAATGCTCTGCTGGTGGTTGCAGCCTACTCTGAAGTACTAGCTTTGCTGCCTTGTTCCCCTGCTTGACTAGTTTGCAGCCAGAGGTGGCCTCGCTTGATGCTGGTGAACTAGCTAGTCTTCTGCCATCGTGCAAATGCAACAAAGGAGATTTACTTAGCTAGGTTACGTTTCTTGATGTTTGGGCCTAATATGAAAATACGTGGCTGAGTGCAAATCTGTATATTGCCACGGCATCAGAGCGGGTCAGCACGAGTATCTCTGTAAATGGTCTTTAGGGAACCTAGTCATTTTGTATACATAGATCTTGAGCTGTGCATCTTGCTGGTCTTGCATTCGTAGCGCACGACTCTTGTACTACCTATTTCGTCATTAGATGACCTCGATTTGTCAGCCATTCTTACCCAGAATCCGGCAAAAGCTATGTTGTGGCACTGGTTTGTCATTGGTGTGTCATTGCTGACCTGTTCGACTACCTCTGATCACGGCCTCGTCATCGCTCTTGCAAGGCCTCGGTGGAAGACTTGCTAGCAAACACCCCAGTTTTACTGTAATTGAACTACGCCGACGTCTGCCCTGCATCTTTCCTCTTTCCCTCTGTATTCTGCCTGCACTCGGTTTCTTATTCGCCTTCACCAGGCTGTCTGCAATGCTTGCACTTGGCACTTGGGGTAACCTGAACGGCACCTGTTAGAAGCATCTGCAACCCGATGCGGTTAAAGTACTGCACTTATTAGACTCTTGTAGATCGTTAAAATATCTCCGAGAAACCACTCGGGTGTACTGTCACCTCCTTACGTTTTTGTTTACTTGCTGTCTCAGCTAGAGGTGCTGTTGCTGCCTGTGCAGCAGGTGTTTTCTTATTATTCAGAGACTAGGTGGACAGTTTTCGTCATTAGACGACCTTCTCGCTTTGCCAGGCATCGGTTCTGACATTCTTACCCAGAATCGGCAAATGCTATGTTGTGGTACTCGAGCTATCGACCGAGACACTCAGCACTCTGTGGACAGTGACCCAGACTCGATGCATGCACGGTGAGTACTAACTTGGGTAAATAGCGTGTGCTTTGAAGCTACAGATGATCTTGTAACTCGTGGGATATAATTGAAATGCAATTTATTTGTATAATGCCTGAGGAGAACTTAATTGCTATTCAGGCGCTTTACGTATGTCACGGGGGCTCGAGCCCACGACCTCGGTCATCAAATGTACTTACTTTGACCTTGTTTGGGGGCTAGCACCTTTACCACTGAGTGTATGTATGTGTTGGCCATAAGCTGCTGTGGTGAGCCGTGATGGCACACTAGGCAAGGCAGTCGCTCTTCACGACCTTGGAACCCGAGGTTGTGGGTTCGAATCATTTGGTGGGCGATCCTTTATTGGTTCTGCAAGCGGCGGTGAAAGTATTTAAGGCTCTTCTGCATTTATACAAGCCTTGGTGAAAGCCTTTAAGGCTCTTCTGCCACTATGCAAAAAGAGGCTGTTAAATCAGCTAGTTTTTCTTTTAGATGTTGACCAGTGTGCCTCGGCTCTGTGATGAAACTTTCCTTACCCCGTTCAAACGCTGTAGTCCCAGCACAAATTGTCAGGCTACATTCCCCAATCGGGTGTCAGCACATGACATCTACATGTTTCATTCAGAAATCCGCCTCCACAGCCAGTCCTCATGTTCGATCACTGTCCAGGATGAGGATATACTTACCACAGTTGCTATAAAATGGTCTTTCTAGCTCCCACGCTTGGTCTATGTTACTGTTACTCTTGTTACTCTGTATTGTATTGACAGAACATTCGAAATTGCCATTGAACCTCTAGAGTTAATGCTATGTAATGGTTGCTAGGCAGGTATTTAATTCCACGAAGACTCATGTTTAAAATTCGCTATTTAAACTACTGAAGCTGTTGGATGATCTGATTGAGCAAATCAAAATTCTTTACTTGAAACCCACTAAGCCTGCCATGACATAGCTGCTGCACCCATGGCTGAACAGCTTATCATGTTCAACATCCTCGTCTCCCCGAAGGGCAATACTAATTGGCTTCCTTTTCTTTCTTTCACTAATGACCATTGGTGATCACAGCTTCTGCTGCTGGCAGGTCCTAGACCTCGGAGCTCACTTTTATTATTTTTTGCAACCACTATCGTTGCTCCTGCCACCAACTCGGGCACATCCATTAGTGCCATCATAGACTACTATTTGTATGCAACTTACTGTACTTCCTTGTCTGCCCAGCTATGCTTCTGATTGTTGTTTATTGAGCATGCCACCACCAACCATTCGATCGTCCTTTCTTAGCAGTAAATGTAAAGTGCCTGAAAGAGATTGAATTCTCTGAGGGTGCAATATCAAATGCATTATTATTATAATTGTTGTTATTGAGGATATGAGCCAAACTACTGTGGCTACCCTATGCCTGGCCAAACGCAGTTTAACTTTTGAGTTTGCTATATGAAACTTTCCAGTGTGATACCCACTTCGTCTCGACGACTTTGTGATGTTACACGTATCGAGACATACTGTATATTCATAAAATGCAAATCGGTCTCTGAAATCAGATTTGCAGCAAAAGTCTATTCGATTGATTGACCTGGCAATCTAGGTTCATGTCCGAGCCTTCAAATCGGCAAGGGTAGAGTGGTTAGTTTGTGCAGTGGAGCGGATGGAGACCATATCACAACGTCCCAATTGGCATCCGATGTCTGCTTTCCTAGCCGTGGCGATCACTTATTGAGCAAAGGGAATTCTTTTTGGACTAAAGGTGAGAATGACATCCTCAGCTGTTTTGCTTCTATAGGCTGCCTTTTGGGGTAAACATGTTCTTTATAAACCCTATAGCTAAAAAATACTATTCAGCTGTAAGTAAAAATAAAGCATTGAATGCCATTTGTGTTGACATGTCATTTTCGCTGTTGTTGCACCGTATTGCTGCCGTTCTGGCAATTAATTGTTCTCGTTTGGTAAGCCGATTGTTACTTATTCAAACAATGCTATCCCTTGGTCCTCCTCGAATTTCTTCTGGCAATCTTTTCTCTGATTCTGTGGTTGAGATCTGATTCATATTCGGTACCGACACTCACCCTTTTTATTGACACTGACATTCTGCTGAGTTTGTCTTTTCGATTGCTTGCAGGCTAGACAGCTGTGTCAGTACCAAGGCGGCACCAGCAGCTGCTGAAGCCCGGCTGCAGCATCCAGCATCAGGGGTGGCAGGTCCCTATTGGCATCAGCAGCAAGTGCATCCCAATCACCTGTGCTCAGTATGTGGCATCGAAAGGAGCAGAGAGAGCAACTCAGTGGCGGTGGCGGCTGAAGCCGCTTTATGCTCGAGATGTCGGTGCTGCTGCTGCTGTTGCCAATGTTCCATCTTGAGCTCATGTGAATCCAACGGGCACCTGACGTCAGCTGACATGTCGACATCAAATCATGCAGATCCAGATTGCTTGCCAGATGAAGGGACTCACGGCAGAGAGCTAGATGCAGTTTCCGACACGTCTGTAAGTTCATCGGTGAGCTACCATTTGCACAGGCGCCTAGCCAGGAATTCTTAGTGGGTGCCAAAACCTTTAAGGTTTCACTGTGCTTGAACCAGCCAATCGTAGTGAGTGGCATTCCTCACCTAAAACGCTTACGCAGAGGGGAAAGGCGTAGTCTACCAGCCTGGCGGTACCTGTTAGTGTACAGCCCTCTGTCTCAACATTTCAGGTGATCTATAGACTGCACGAGCCATGCTTGCTGCTGTGAAGCATTAGGTCGAGTGGAAGCTATCAGTGGTCTTGAATGTACAGCTTAGCTCGTCGACTAGAGTTGGGCATCCTATCAGGCAGGCATAGTATCTGCCTGTTGGCACAGTCCAATAACTGCATGCTTTACTGTAGGTCGTGATAGAATCTATAGTATTTTGCCTGACCCTCTTTTGCTTAGCTGCTCGATCCTACTTATATTCGCAGATTTTATATACTCCCAGTTGCTGCTGAGTCTGCAGGAGGTAAGGGCTGCCGATTTGCCAGATACATCGAACCGAATGCGTTTAATACGGTTGTTACTGACTAAATGATTCTTCTAAGTACTTTAAGAAAGCGCTGGAATGGATACCCTTTAGCTGTGTAGCTGCTTACACTCTCACACTGCATAGTGGGGGAAAGTTTGATAGCTGTTGTGTAAGTATGTACAGACAACACTTGCTTTCTGGTTTCCGTGATTCCGAAGAGTCAAGAAGGTGGCCTCGGCTATTAACAGCCTTATTTTTAGAGGCAATGCAAAGCATTTTTTGAAATTGCTATGCAGTTAAGCAGTCTTTTAGGCCCAGCTCGCCCTAGCATGCATGAAGCCACTATCTGGTAAGCGACCTAAATGCTGTTCCTAAGAGGCACATCTTATGTGTTGTCACATGCTTACGAGGTTTTGCTGTTTAGTTCACGACAGCGCTTATAGTTATAATGTGAGTTTTTGACAAACCCTGTCCTTAGCCTCTGGCTCAAACCTCGAGTAATCAACTCGTACCAATCTTCCAAAACCCGACTGTTCCCAGAGGTCAGGTGGCCTGATTGATGTCTGCCGCTCAATGGCCCGAAAATGTGTTTACCACCCCCCCCATCTGTAGCAAGAATTAAGACCCGATTTCGCTTTTAAGCCAGTAGCCACGAGTTATCCCAACCGAATGCCTGCCCCTTAGTTGTGATGACTAGTGACCCAGGCTTTTTTTATTCCGTCCTCTAACCAGGCTTTAGCCACATGCCAGCCTACTGACTTACCGATTCGTAGAAAGCGCATCGATACAAACACGTCGGCACCCAATGCATATAGTCTAGGCTACTGGACACGAATATACGTACGCTCTTAAGGGAGAAAAATTGCGGTATTTGGCAACAGCCCTGCACGAAAAAATACTAGGACTGTGCACCTCACTTCTCTGACATAAACCATTGCAGTGCATTCAAGAAGCAATAACCTTGTAAGCTAAATGTATGCAGGCTTGCAGGCTCGGTACAGCGAAGCTACTCAGCATGCCGAGCAAGTAGCCCGATGCCTGTACAGGGACATTGCCTTTTTCCCCATCGACTCCCGTGAAATGTCGTCAAATTAAGAGATGTCGTGATGTCAGTCGGGAGTGAGCTCCAGGCTTGTTGAGCATAGAACCCAGAGGCACAGACTCCAAAGGCGGAGCTAAACGACTAGAGTCTGGAGGGGATGTTACTATGGGTAGCCTGATCACTGAGTATTTCAGATAGATAGGCCAGAGAAAAAGACAATGTGGGGATCTAAAAGTTAGTGACAGAACCGTGACGACGATATATTGCTTGATGGGCAGCCATTGCAGGTCGGTGAGAAGCAGAAATGTAGCAGTGGCAACGTTTACAAAGCGCAATGCCACTGCCACAGAGGCAAAATCACGGACAGCTACATCACCAGCATGCTTTCTACCCAACTAAGTTCTCCCTACCTCTGATAAGCACAGCTACCTCACTACTCTTCGCGACGATTGACCGAGTTGGGATTTCTGAATGAAGCATCAGCACTTGCAGCAGGCAATACAGAATAACTTGCTGCAAGGCCTCAAACACATTGTCCGGGTCGTGAAGTGTAAACACTTTATTGCTCGACCGAGATCCAGTGGCAAGGTTGCAGCACGCAATAACCCTGTGTCGTGCAGTGCAAAGCACCATACCTTGGGCTAAGATGGGGGGGGGGAGGCATCTGTAGACATTGCATCCCGGTGTACATTGACAGGAGTCGTACCCCCTACGAATTTTGTGGTGAAGGTAAGCATACATTTTTTGAACTAATGCTTACACATGGGTTTGCCATATCTACTCAACAACACAGCAAATCAGGATCTGGATCAATCATTTGGTTTGCCAAATTTGTTTCGCTTGATGTTTTGGCTCATTATTTATCCGTGTTCAGATATTACCCAGCACGAGAGCCCTATCTGGGGGGGGGCTAGGTGCTGAGGGTCACAAGATTAGACTGAGTCGAAGGACTGGTCTCGCTCTACCTCTCATGTCGGTTTCAACCTATCAACTCCTAAGAAGGCCAGTTTAGATCCATCCATGACTTCATAAGTCGTGTTGTCTGGAGAGCTTCAAAGGAGATTTCAGCTCTATATTACACAATCCTATCTATTAAAGAGTTTGTAAGGGCCTGTTCAGACGACAATTTTGTTTATGATCCATCGAAGGATTTTTGTGAGGTTCAGTGCCTCTCTTCCAGGAGGAGCCGCTTTGGGTGTAATGGAGACGCTAGTGCTTGTTTTACCCACAGGGGGAGAGGCTGGAAAGGGGCAGTAGAGGGTTGGAGACAGGAGATGAGGGCAGCGGCTTTTCTAGAAAGTTCCGCTTCCCTGCGTTCTTGATGGATACTATACTAGTAACAGTTTTAATAATAATAGGTCGTTTGTGGTCGTTAATTAATAACAGGTCGTTTTTCCCTCTATCCAGGTGCTATACAACTATTTGCAAGAGAATCGGTGCACACAAGAGTTAGTGACATACACAATGTAAAGCATGCAAAATCAAGCAGCCATCCATGATAGACAGGTCTGCTCTGGTTAGTAAGGGTGGCAACCGTTTTGGAGTTCGGGAATTCGTGTTCAGGAATGGGATGGGGTCGAATTGTAATTGAATTTGAGAGGACGCCCACAGTAGAACCCGGTGGACGTGATTGGCCAACAGCCTGCTCGCTGCCGGTTTCTCTGTGGCCGTGGCCTCATTGCCGTTGAGGTCAGTCAGGATGGACAAGGCCACTGGAGCATTGCTGCTTACAGCTATCTTGCCCCATTTGGTGCTGCCATTTGGTGCACTTACTGCTAGCAGTGTTTGGGGGTGGGTGTGGCTAGATGTCGATTGCAGGCGAATGACTCACTAGCGTTAATGGCCTCTAAACTCCGGGTTTGGCGTCTCGGCACTGTGCAAGTTCCTCGAAGCAGCAGCAGCTGCTGCGGGATTGTGTGCACTTTCGCTATTGCACATGTGCACGGGGTGAGTAGGCACGAGCGTGTATATGCACTTGCGAGGAGTGTGGCCGCTACTGTGAACTGAGGTCTCACCAGTGGTAGCAGTAAGCATATGATGGATGCCTCACAATCTTGGCCTGGCCCTGCCACAATGCCCTCACCCCTTTGTGGTGTGCATATCTGCAGCTGCTGCCTCCATAACTGACCCTTCTGCTGACCCTTCGGTTTAGAGCACTTGCACTGTGCTGCACGGATGTCCTGCTGCAGGCAACCAGCCAGGCATCGCGCTCCTGCAGCACCCCGGCTCGACTCGGCTGGGCTGTGGTGTGCGGGTCGGCATCTGCTCGGCACCCCTCTGCTGTCGCCACCTCTTCCTCATCCTCAGCTGTTTCTGTCGCTAGTCTTGCAAAGCCTGTCTCGAAAGCGCATTACGGGCACTGGCACTGGCTCTTTGCCAAATGCAAGCAGCATAGGCCAGCATGTTCTAGACTTTGAGGAGGGGAGTCTTGAGTCGGACTAGTGTGGAGGATGTGCAGCTGTAGGGGCCGAGGAGTACAAGCTCATAGAGCCCCTTAACTGTTTTGTGCCTGTAGGAATCTGTCAAGGCAGCGCTGTCTGCTACGCAGCGCCAGGCAGGCAGGTGTCCAAGGGCGCGGGTGGGGACAATATGCCGTTACAGAGCAAGCAATCCGTGCCCCTAGCAGCTAGCCTTAACAGGCCTTTCCCATTCCGCTTACAGACCCGCTAAGTTGACCAGCTTGCTGGCCAGTAGCAAGGCTGGCGCAGACAGCGGCAGCACGTGCCCAGCACGACACGTGGCTGCCGCCGAGGCCTCCGAGTTCTCGGCAGCGCTTACACAAGTGGTTCGCACAAAACCGGACCGGTGCGCTTCTATGAGATATTTGCCGGGCCCCCCTTAGCTGAACAAAAAGGCAAACTGATTTAGCAGCCTCATTTGCATAGCAGCAGAAGAGCCTTAGCGGCTATCACCACCGCTTGCTAGTGGGAAATAGAGGATCGTCCACTTCCGGACTCGAACCCGTGACCCGGGTCGGGAGAAGAGCAAGCACCTTAGCTCCTCGATTAAGACCCAGTGGCGACCAATGTAGCTTCGGCTGCCGTAGTTCCCCAGGGAGGAAGCCGTTCGAGCATTTGTGTCAGTCAAGAGGTGGCCGGCAGGCACCGAGGCAGCTCTCGAAGCATCTTGTACCATCCCTGTGCGCCTGTACTAGCGAGTGCGTCACCAGTGCGAAGTGTCGGCGCCACCAACCGTGTCCACTGTGGGAGAACCGCAAAACCGTGTCGTGGCGGGCAGTTTTGAATGAGCTCGTTGACAGGTGGTCGAGAGGCAGCTGAAACCGCTTGTGTCGAGTTTAACTTCTAGCTGCAGTGCCGCCGTCGTCCACTGCCGATTGGCATCATTGCAGACGCTTGCACTCGTACACTTCGTTGCCTAGGGAACGAAGCGCAAGTCGGAGGAAGCCCTTGACGGCCGCTTGACTGCTAGAGGCAAGCGCTTCTGCTGCCAGTCTCCCGCAGTGGCAGCGGAGGAGGCGGTGGCCTCACCCTCCGCCGCCGACGTTGCCTCCTCACCTCTGAGGTCGCCCGCCGCCGCCGCTGAGCCATCGGACTCACGTCTCAGCAGCAGCAGCAGCAGCAGCAGTAGCAGCGGTGGCGGCGTTGACAGTCGCGACCGAGGCACTCCTCACAGACCGTGTCGTCATATCGGCCGTATCGATGGCCGTGCGGCCATCGCCGACGACGTGCCGCCTCACCTCGCTGCCGGCGGCGACCGCTGGGCTGCCGTTGGAGCGGGCGCCGCATTGGCCGGCGCTTCTCGGCCTCGACGTCTGTCCTGCCGGACTAGGCCTCCGCCTGCCGAGCTCGAAAGCTGGCTCAAGACTTTTCAGGTTTGAATGATAATGCATTTTTATAGTGCCCTCAGAGAGCTTTCTCTATTTCTGGGCACTTTTCGCATGCTTTAAAAGAGGCATGGTCATGCGGTCAGTGGCAACCTACACGGTGTCAACTTGCGAAATTAATGGTAATATATACACCGTGTCAGCACGCATTAGCAGGCAAAGGACAAATCACAAGGACCCAGAAAATGCTGTGAAGAACAAGTGCGTTTTTATCTTCTTTTAGAGTATTGTCAAGTCAAGGGGTGTCGTGATGTGGTGTCAGGGGGTGTCATGACGTCAGTCAGGAGTGTTCCAGGCTTTGAGGGCATACGAACTAAAGGCCAACGGATTTGAGTTTGATTCGAGGCATGGCTAAACGATTGCTGTTCTGATCGTTCTGTAGTTCAAGTGGATGAGCAGGTTAGGGATACTTAGCGATTGGCTACAATTATGGGTGCATCGCTATGTGCTGCATGTAGCCAATGTTGGCTGACTGCTGCTGAGGCTCTAGTGCTGTGCTGGCTGACAAGGTTTTTAGTTATTTATATTTTTTAGCTAGTTAAAAACTGCCTGCTTGTGGACAGGTCGTCACCGGGTCTCTCGAGTGTCTATGCAAGCACCTATCGAAAGCACGATTCTTACGCGCACCTAATAGAATGCACCTAGAGGTGTGCCGTGCAAAATTGGCCCCCTGCGAAAGACGTTCTTTAAAAGAAAAAGTGGGCCTCTGATGTGGTATCATTGGAGGATCTGGTAGAGTAAGGGGGCATCAGATGCAACACATACACAAGCTGTGGGATACCTTAGAAGAAGGCAGCTGGCCCGGCAGCAGGATGTATATAGCACTAAGTGTTACGAAAGGATATCTTGGCACTTGAACATAAGAGGGATGATACGCCGTGTCACCTGCTAGTGAGTTGAGTCCACAACATTGAAAACCAGAAGCGCAAATTATATCAGCTCGTCCATTTTTCACGTACCAGGCAGGTTAAGGCACTGGCCAAGATTTGTTTGTGATGCATCAAAACATAACGGTTTGGAAATATCACGAATGGTTTGGTCATAAATCACGTGTGTCAGTGATAAAGCGTGTAGTGATGACCAGCCCTTTTTCATTAGCTCTCTGCCTTTGTCTTGGTTGGTAGTTCAGAACCACACTAGTCACCAATTTATTGTCTACATGTTGGAGCAGTTTGAATGTACTTTTCTTCTTATCGAAACTCCTCAACTTTCGTCTCGGTCATTATATTTGTTGATTTGATAACCTTCGTTGCCGGATCGAGTTCAACAAATTGCATTTCGATGACTTAATGACTTGGTTGTCCGTCTGGTAGTCCTGGTGTTCTTTGCTGTTTTTTTTTTACAAACATTGAAATTCTTGATAGCTTGTAATTGTAGCAAAGTAGCATTTGATCATGCGAAGAAATTTTTAGTGGAAGAAAAAATAAATCGTAAAGCTGAAGTTTTATTGGGATGCCTTTCAAAAAGCATACGTAGTGCAGTGCAGTGCCCGATCAGTGCTTTCTACTCTTCTCCTTCTGGCTCTTATTCTTGGCTCCCAGGTTGTTGTCTTTAGCCGTCTGCTGTCAGTCTGAGATGAGAGCAGTGGCACCTCAATAGGCCAAACATCACTTGCAGTCTTGCTGTGCAGCTGATGACGAGCTGTAGTCTCCTGAGAGGTTGCTGTACTGTGCACTGCAAGCTCCTGTTGATGCCTTAGCACCAAAACGTTCTGAGTCGCCATGCTGCCTGCACATTGTGATCTGTTGCATACTGCCCTAGTGTGTGCACAGACGTGGCTAAACCCGTGCTTGCTCGCTGTCAGTCTCATGTCGTCTGTTGTCGTGTGTAGTCCTGGGGCAGCGCTGAGAAGCTGCATGCACTGGACGATCTCATCGAGGTCTGTGACTCGGCGCACGTACGGCACATGATGGCAGTCATCGAACCGCAGTTTCAACGAGATTTTATATCACTTCTGCCCAAGGAGGTAAGCCACCCGTCAGCATCTCTTTCAGCTGTCTCTCCTGTGCGCTCGCTATCTTAATCTTCTCTCTCTCTCTCTCTCTCTCTCTCTCTCTCTCTCACACACACACTCTCTCTCTCTCTCTCTCTCTCTCTCTCTCTCTCTCTCTCTCTCTCTCTCTCTCTCTCTCTCTCTCTCTCTCTCTCTCTCTCTATCGGTCTCTTTCTCTCTATCGGTCTCTTTCTCTCTGTCTCACTCTCAATCTGTCTCTGTCTGTCTCTCTCGAATATTTACAACTCGCAACAGCAGCAGAGCACTGCTGCCCATGCTGGCTGAGGCCTTAAATCGTTGCTGCTGTTACTCTATTAGCCAGCTTTTAGCCTAGATTTGCCGAACGTGCCAAACAGATCTCTTCTGATCTTGCCGACGTCAACCCAGGTGCGGTACTGTGCCTATGTATAGCCTGGCACCAGCCGAATCCTTTAGGCATATCACGTGCATCCAGGCGAGTATTAGTATTAGCAGCAATCTCTGTACTCGCTAGCCCCCTACGTCGTGTGCCATCTGGTTTGCTGTGCTCGACAAACACCCGTGTATATCATTCGTGTCCATAGTGAGGGCAGGGTCCATCCCCTGCCACGATCAGATACGTCAGTTCAGCCGCACCCGGTGACCTCGAGTGAGTGAGCAAACAAGGACCTCGAGGGGTTGCAACGAGCAACCACTGTGCAGCGCTGGCTCTGTTTTGTAGCGTACAGCCTGGGGCCCGAAGTTGCTTTTTGCCTATATATCAGGGCGCCTAGGACCTCCTAGCTATGCACTTTTTTAGTCCAGGCTGACGTGCTCTTTTCTTCGTCGTCGTTGGCAGCTGGCTCTGCACGTCCTGTCATTCCTTGACGCCCACGACCTACTGAGGGCGGCGCAGACGTGCCGCGCGTGGCGAGTGCTCGCCCAGGACGGGCTGCTGTGGCGCGAGCGTTGCCGCGAGGAGGCGATGGACGCGTCGCTGCCTCTGTACGCTCGCACGCTCACCTTCGGCACCGAGGGAGGCGAAACGAGCGCGCGCCTGCCGTGGAAGAGCATCTACATGAGGCAGCTTCGTGTCGAGCACAACTGGCAGAAGGGCCCACTGCGACCGCCCAAGGTGAGACACGGCAGAAGCAGAAGTGACGGCAGAGTCCGCTGGCAGAGCTCGACGCACGCTTGGGCCACGGCGGCAGGTGTCGTTTTGTGCTTCGATTGCCGTGCAGATCTCAGCCGAGCCCCGTACGGTAGAGCTTTAGGGACTTTTTCATGTTTCATGCAGAAGTGAAAGAATGTTTCAGATGTATGGTTCAGAGAGACATGGAAACGGGCCTCGATTCGTTGCAGTATTTTCTCTGTCCATTTTAGCTGGTCTCAAGAGTGCTGAGATTGTGCTTGCTATCACTGATCGTTGACACGGTTCCTTTCCAGCACGTGAAAAATGCCCAGAAACAGATTTGCCTGTCTCAAGAGTATGCTATGCAAATTTTTATGTCACTTGTTTATTATCACTGTCTAACCTGTGAAGACGAAGGAGCACATTATGTAAGCGTGGGTGAATTGGTTGAATAGTTTACCGAAAGTCGGTCTTTTGTTGGTTGTGGCATTTAATGGCATGTCACGTTATATATATCCTCGTTCACTTTAGCAGCACCTGAGGCTGTGAGATGCTGCTGAGGGTAAATTGGGATTTGGGCTTCCTCGGAGTGGCTAGTTCTTGTGCAGCTCTGCTTGGCATTCCTGGAGTAAGAGAATAAAAATAGCCACATGTTTGCACGGCTTTAATATGCAGAGATATGCTACAGATAAATCGTTGCCTCTATGTGGAGTAAGGACCAGCCAAGTGTGCCACGCTCAGGAAAAAATAAAAGCACATGTTCACCTATCAGTCATGTGGTTTGGAGTTGTGTGAGTTATCTTTATCATCAATGAAGTGATGAGTTTTTAGGCCCTGGCCCCATCTCTCCTCTCGGGCAAAGTCAGAAGCGGGTCACAAGCTGTAACTGCCTCGCACAGGGATCTGCTTGACGTGAGAGTATAGTGCTATTCAATATATTGATAAGCAGAAAAGCTGCAAAATATTCGTTACGTAATGGTGTCTCCTTGTGCATGTGCCCTCAACTGCCCAGGAAGTTCAACCGTTTTGCATGTTGCAGATCCTTCGAGGCCACGACGATCATGTCATCACTTGTCTCGAATTTTCAGCCAATCGCATAGTGAGTGGCTCAGACGATAACACACTCAAAGTTTGGTCAGTGGAGACCGGCCGAGTAAGTGTTGTCAGCGTTCGCAGGTGAAGGTCTACTTGCATTCTTTCTTATGCTGATTTCGTATGCTGATGTGACTTGTGCCGTGCAGTGTCTCCGAAACTTGATCGGCCACACGGGAGGTGTGTGGTCTTCACAAATGAAAGATCGCATCGTGGTTAGTGGCTCGACAGATCGTACGCTAAAGGTGTGGGACACGGAAAGTGGACAATGTATGCACACGCTCCACGGTCACACGTCCACCGTGCGCTGCCTGCACCTGCACGGCGACATGTAAGCTGCTGCGAGTGGATACCCTTCCCAATGCCCCGACAGAGTCTCGATTTGTAGTGTCACAATGTACCGAGCTCTGTTGCTGGCTAACGTTTGTTCATTATTTCATGCCTTTTATGCGCCCTTACTGGTCGGCTTGCTATGTTGCATGAAGGGTGGCTGTCGAATCAATTTTTGTTCCACCCACGCAGTCCTTTGTCGTCATGTTTCGTCTACTCCTTGACGTTTGCCACTACTGCTGCTGCACTTGTAGAGCTCTGCCGTGCGATTCCGTGCTGCCGAATCGCAAGAGTAAATCATGGCTGACATCTAGGCACCCGATGCTCCAATGGAACCGGGTCGCCCTTGTTCTTTCGTAGAGAGGAGAGCGGGTGCATGCATCGATCAATCAAGCCTGGAACTCACTCCCGACTTACGTCACAACATCCCCCGACTTGACCATATTTAAAAAGGACTTAAAATGCACCTATTTAGGACAGCAGTTAGTGGATGCCCGTGATTCGTCCTTTATGTGCTTATGCTTGTTGACACTATTGCATGCTGCCACTAACCACACTTGCATGCTGGCCCTGTGCACGTCACCACTAACCATGTTATTCGTGTTGTTTATCAAACATGATACCACTCACCATTCCATCGTGCTTCCTTTGCAGGAAATGTAAAGCACCTAGAAAGAGATTTGAGTTCTCCGAGGGCGCTTTATCAAGCGTATTATTATTATTATAATAAGCGGACTCGTGCCTTTGGCCTGTAGCCCCGCATCTAGGAATATCTCTTACTTTAGCTGGCCGATGCATGTGTCCAAAAAAGCCTCCCGTGCTCTCTAGTTGCGCTTGGTTTGAGCCGTCGGCTGGTGCCTGTGCGGCAGATGCTCGCACGCATGAGCCTGAGTCGTCACGTAAGAGAGAGAACACGGCTGCCAGTTTCGGTGACGGAAGTTGCGGCCATCGTGCATATCCGAGGCTGTGAGCGGCGGACCGGCACACTGACTGTCCCGTCCTCCTGCCTCTCTCCTTCTCGAGCACTCCACTTGGTCCCGGTAGCAGTAGTCAGGCACGACCCCGAGATGGCAGTTTCATCATCGTTGGAGCCATGCTTTGACTCCCACCCCCCAGCCCTGCCTTCCGGTTGCCCTCTCTCCTTTTTGCTTGCCCACATCGTTGTGCCTCGCATGCCCGCCTGTGCTTCCCGGCGAGCAAACAGCTCATTCTGGCAGCTCTTGGCTCGGCTTTCACTTTCACCCGAGTCCGTTCGGGCCGCTGCAGCCGGTCCATCTGCAGCGGTCGGCTGCCGCCGAAGTCGAGCCTGCCGAGCGCATCGTCGCCCATCGCTCACGCCGGCAACCTCTGCTTGCAGCGTCGTGAGCGGTTCGCGCGACGCCACGCTGCGCATGTGGAACATACGCAGCGGGGAGTGCGTGCACGTGCTCGCCGGACATGCGGCCGCCGTGCGGTGCGTGCAGTACGACGGCACCAAGGTGGTCAGCGGCGCCTACGACTACACGGTGCGCGTCTGGGACCCGACGACCGAGAGCTGCGTGCACGTGCTGCAGGGTCACACGAACCGCGTCTACTCACTGCAGGTACTCCACGCGCAGGGCTGACCGCTCGCCGCTGCGGCCCCAGCTCGCAGCCGCCTCCCGTCCATTCAGGGCAGGCCTCGAGCGTGCATGCCTCGGCCAGCGCTGCGCTGCACAATGCTTTTACTCGGGCATTCCCTTCGAACTCGCTCGAACGCACGCTCGCGTCCGTTGTCGCGCGCAGTTCGACGGAGTGCACATCGTGAGCGGCTCGCTGGACACGTCGATACGCGTGTGGGATGTGGAGAGCGGCGCGTGCAAGCACACGCTCGTCGGCCACCAGTCGCTCACTAGCGGCATGGAGCTGAAGGACAACATACTGGTGTCAGGCAATGCCGACTCGACGGTCAAAGTGTGGGACATCACTAGCGGCCGGTGCCTGCAGACTCTGCAAGGTTAGACGCCCGCGGTGACGCATACTGTCCTTTGTGTGCTCCTTTTCGGCCCGCGCCATGTTATTATACCACTTATTGTGCTCATTGCTGGTCGTGCCGGCAAAGCGGTAATAGCGACTCGATCCATCTCAATTTGCCTGCCAATTACTGCTGTCGCCATCGCCATCCAGCCCCCCTCGCTCAGTTTTGGCGTTCATTCGAAGGCGCCGCACTATATGCAGTGCTGTCCTGTCACTGCTCAGTCGTGAATGCGATTTACTGCAGTCTCTTGCTCGTGCGCCCGTCACAACACAATTCACACAAATCACACAATTCTCGTTATGCAAAACTAGACCTCTCTCCCCCTCCAGTGCACTGTTGCACTCGCGCAAGCATGCACCCTGGCTCTCTCTGCCTGTCTCTCTTTCTCATGCCACTCTTGCCTCAGCCGACCTCATCGATGACGATTCAGGCCCTCACAAACATCAGAGTGCAGTGACCTGCCTGCAGTTCAACCGCAAGTTTGTAATCACTTCGTCGGACGACGGCACCGTGAAGCTGTGGTCGCTGAAGACGGGCGAGTTTCTCCGGAACCTGGTATCACTGGAGAGTGGCGGCAGCGGGGGCGTGGTGTGGCGGGTTAAGGCCGACAACTCGAGGCTGGTCTGCGCTGCCGGCAGTCGTAACGGCACCGAGGAGACCAAGCTGCTCGTGCTCGACTTCGACCTGCACTGCTCGGACCTGCACTGACGGCTCTCTGCACTTTGGCCCCTCGCGCGGGCACCGGATCCTAGCACCAGGCGGCGGCGGCACCGACGACCCTTCCGCCAGGCTGCTCCCTTCTCTTGGAGAGCGAGCCGGCGGCGGTTATCGAGCCAGCTGCCCGTCGCTCCGATCGGTCGATCGATGGTGATCAGCAGTCAGCTCGCACTCGTAGAAGCGATTGACTCGAGAGCGCGCTCTTGGCACCGTCAAGATTGTGCTGTCTGGTCGGGTGGGTGCCCGGCGGCAGCCTCAGACGTCAGAAGGGCATCGCTAAGCCGCGGCGGTCGCCGCTGGTTAGCTTCGTCGCTCGGCCGCTGGAGATGCATGCTCTGCACACAGCGGCTTGCACAACTGTAAGCTCTCACATGGCCAACGAGGAGGCAGCAGAATGTGTGGCAGTGACGTCCTAGCAGTGCAGCTTCGCTCTCTCTCTGAGAGGTCTATGTGGGCGCAAGCTGCTGCTGCCTCCGCAGCGTCTGGCTAGTGCCATGTGCCAGTATTTGTAAACAAAGGCAGCTTGCGCTGTGATATTGACAATCCTCTGTTTTGAGTGTGATATTTTTAGTATGTTTTGTGATTAGAGAGCAGCTTATTGTTTGGAATATGGATATTTCTGACTTATTGATTATTAGATGTCTTATGAAGTAGACAGGATATCATTTACTGTTCCCCCCATGCCTGTTCTCATGGCCACCCCCAAGTCAACCATTTTTTCCTATTTATAGCTGCACTTCGGTCTCATGGTGATAATGTCGCTTCATGGCTAGCTGGCAGCCTACCTTTTTTAAGCTTAAAGGTCTTGGAGTAAATGGCGCACTAGCCTTATTTTGAACGATTTGCAGGCGTACCGGCTTGGGCAGCATCAAAATTTTGTCGCCATATACTTCGTTTTCATTTAAAAGTTTACATCTGCTTTCCGACTAGCTGTGCATGGTCAAGGCTGGTGACAACCTCACAATAAAGCTGCTTGAGAATGGCAAACGGTGTATTCCTTACTCTTGCACATACGCAGTCGTCAAATAACGATCAGCAGTTGCACTCGTTTAGACGAAATAAATAGCGGATGCCAGCAAAGGCGAGTTATATAATATCTGCATATTTGATTTTTTTTCGAGATTGTAATAAGTGACCAGAGGCCTTGCTGTGCGTGATCGCCAGCGACTAATTTGAAAGATTGTGGCCGCTAGTGGGACAGGTAATTTCTATATGCTATTCTCTATTCTTATATATTCTGTTACGACCTCGAATTTTGTGAACTTTGCCTTCAAAATTATGTGCAGGTACACAGTAAGCATCTCAATACAACTTGCACCAAATTCATGCGAACTTCACGGCTTCGCATGCTGCCGGGTAAAGTTACTCTTATTTAAGACATACATCTTGCTCTGAATATTTTTTGTAGAGAGCACGCTGAGCTTCGACTGTAATTTCAGAGAAGTGGAAGACATCTACCTATTGGCCTGGAAGTGCCGACTTTAAGTGTAAATTACAACCAGGTGCTACAATATATTAGCACTTGATCCAGAAAGTTCCATCCTGAATATATAAGTCAATGGCAATTCACCTACCTCATATGAATTAAATCACCCGGCCTAAGTGTCTCAAGTAAGTAAAAGTCAGGAGTCGTGAGCTTAGTCGCGAGCCAATAATAACCTAACCTTAAAGTTGGCCTCTGATTTCCAAATCTTTTTTTGATGGGGTCGACTGATCGGAATAGTGTAGCATTGTTATTTCTGATTCCTCTATTCGAAAGCTGGGCCTAAAGAAATTTAAGATGCTTTCCTTGGAGATGTCTTAAGATAGTCATTCTTAAATCTCATCTTTGTCTGAGCTGGCCCGCTATGATGTAGGAGCTTACTTGCGGATAAAACAAATATTCAGAAGGGAAGCTAAAATGCCTATCGTCACACATCACCAAGCCTGGTCTCGTAAGTAAAAACTTGCTTTTCGCCGGCGAGTGGACATAAGAAAAATGTAGAGCTTTGGGTTGCTTTCTCAGTCTCCTATGCCAGCCATACAGCTAGTTATATTTGCACGATTTATGCTAAACGCCCATTACAGATGTTGAATGTAACTTGGTAGCATCCTATGCATTTAATACCCTTCAAGGCTCCCTCGTAGTCGGTCTTGTGTCAGCTCCCCACTACTAGCCTGTCCGAGCGGGTCAGCTAAAGTAATAACTGTTCAGTACCAACCACCTGACAACAAATAGCTACAACCCGATAGAAGCACCTGCAGAATGAGGCTGCTGCATGCTGCACAATCATTTCGACGACACGGTCACTTCCGGAAGCCACAGGAAATGTCACTGAAAAACCAAGCACTTCTTTGCTGTTTCTTTTTCTCACGATTACCATGATTTTATCTCCATCCGGGTGTTGAAAAACCTAAATGAATTGTCAGCGAAAACGCTAAAAGAATGCTATTTACACAAACGACACAAAGCCACCAAGACTATGTGGGTGTTTCGAAGGAGAGCTTGCATAGTGCACTCACAGGCGGCTTTCGGGACACACTCGGTAGCCAACAGACTTTGTCTCATGAAACAAAGAGAAAGTGGGAAGCCTAGCAGAGTCAGGAGAGCAGTTGAGGTAGTGAGTTGCGTGGAAGTAGCCGCTCAGAACCGCTGAAAAGGATGAGCCATAGTCGGCAGTAGTAGAGTAGTTGTCGGTGCGCAAGGATTGTGGAAGCGAGTTCCACAGTCTAGGACCTGCAGAGCTAAAGCTTCTGTCGCCAACGGTCTTTAAGCGGAGGAATGAAACAGCTAATTTATTGTCTATACAGGACCTGAGGGCACGAGGAGGCTGAAACTGGTGCAGCAGTTTAGCTAGGTACGAAGGAGCCAAGCCGTGGCGGCCTTGTGGGTCAATGTAAGAACTTTGCTCTGTATCTGTTAATCAACTGGAAGCCATCCTATCTCTTTTAGCAAAGGAGACACGCGGTCAAACCTCTTGAGATTTGCAAACTCGCCTAGCGGCCATATTCAGAGCCATCTGCAGTGGCCTAGTTGCTTTTTTTTATTAGCCCAGCCAAAAGGGAATTACAATAATCAAGCCAAGACAGAAATAAGGAGCTAGTTCACTTTTTTGCAAGTAGGTATCTATTTGAAACACGGCAAACCGGTCTCGGCACAATAAGTTGCATTTATAGGATACAAACGTGGCACCGTGCACCTCGTTGGCTTGAGGCAGGACACATTAATAATCAATGCCATCTCTGCCACTAGCTAGCAGCCGCGAATAGCCCAGCGAGTCCTGTCTATGGTATATGTATTAACCATGACTGTATCAGCACTTGGGGGCAGTATCACGTGAGTGGCTCACGGACTATCACGGTCACTGGCTAGCAAAGCTGCCTGTTGAATGCGGTGAACGGTGGGAAAAGCTGAATTTGGAGGTAGACAAAACCCACTTTATGAAAATAGACGAGAGCTAATTGTGAACAAAGGCTCATAGGATAGCTAATCATCACTTCACTGCGACATCGGCAAGAAAACGAGTAACTAAAATGGCCGATCTTCGGTGGTAAGTGTGCTCATCAACACCGACAGTTTCTTCAACAACTCAGTCTCAAACAGCCAGTGGCTCAGTATGCCATCTTCAGCTGCTCGTAAACCATGAAAAACTGGACAGCAATTAAGGTACTCAACGTGCATGCATATTGCAACACTACTAAGACATAATAGCATGGAAGCACAGCAATAGGTGACTGCAAGCAAGGCAAGTCGAGAATGATGCTAAGTCAAACGATGCCTAGCATGAAAGGATACGATTATGTTCCAAGGTCCTAGGCGTACCCAAGTGGGTATAAAGCCCTTATATAAAGCCATAATGCCTTCATATCTGACGGTCTGAAAAAAAGCACAGTCAAGAGCCCATTATTAGCTTAGCCAGCAGCAAGTTGATCGGACGAAAAGGCTGAAACAGCTGCAATGCAGACACATGCACACGTGGTACAGCAACAGGATGCCAGTTCGAGGTGCAAGGTCCTTTCTAGTTAACATCGCCGTAAGATAGCAGCACGAGAATCACGACAGCTGCACACAGGTTAACGAACTAGATCAATAATTACAGTGGCACTACATGTCACCTTCAATTCTTTCCTCGGAGGATTGCTTAAGAAATCGCAAATGCTGTGTTGCTGCCAGCAAGCGAACAAAGGAGGTAACAGACGACTGCAGCGATTGCCTGTGGGGAATGATTGCCTACCAGCAGTGATTGCCTGCAGCATGCCGTAATGGGTGGCCCCATCAAGCAGCACAACTCACTCGAACAAGGCAGTCTACAGAACCATTGTAGACATGGTGGCCTGCAGCCATGGTAACCGAGGCAGAAGCATCGGATGCAAGAGCAGGAGCACTTTTGAGGGCAGTTTTCAGTCTTCGCTGGTTCATCAGTCGAGTCTGCAACAACAGCAGGCCATGCACGCATGCGCCACTATCATCATCAATCGACTCAGAAAGTAAAGAAAGATCAGCCAATCCAAAATCATTTATGTAGTTGCAGGAGTGACTTTGAGGAGTTGCCACTGCTTGCAGGCTGGGGGGGCAGACAATAAAGAATTGCCCGCTGCAGGACTCGAGCTGAAAGCAGCAAGGAACAGGCACAGCACATTGGTGGCGCCAGGGTCTTGAAAAATGAAATGATACGCCATGAATGAACGATTATGCAGGACGAACGTGCGTAGTAGGTACGAGCGAGCTTACGCTCACACGTGCAAGCGCATGCATGCACAGAGTCAGGAAGTGCAGGGAAGACTAGGTCAAATAGCTGGTCACGGTTATAGAAGAGGAACGCAAAGAGCTCTAAAGCTATGGCAGTGGAGCACCAAGCATCCATCAGCTGGGCGCTCGTTGCTTTGATGTCACGACAGCGAGCCGAAATTCCACGAATTAAGAGGAAGCAAGAACAAGTGGGAACGAGGCTTGAGATAACCAGGCTGATTTTTACTAAAGTATTAAGCCGTCCTCAGGTATCCACAGGGGCTTCAATAAAATTTTTGGCTATTATCCACAATCTGTTTCAAGTTCACTGAACTTACCCCCAGATTACAGAGGACTGACTAAACTAGTTTTCTATAAGGGGTCGTGTTATTTACTTATCAAGGGGATGCGATTTATTTAATGCAGGAATACATTTTTAATCCAACAAAATTGAGGGCAAAATCAATAAGCAAGTGAGTTCGACGAGCTCACGATATTAAAATCCCAAGATTTGCATTTTTACCCCACTTGGGATAGTTACCATGATTCCTCTTTCTCATGTGCCCAAGGTACCTCCGGACATTGGGGGTATGCGGAGGGGTAAAAGTCCATTCAAGTGACATCAAGGCCTAGTAGGCTAATACGATTAAACTCTGAATAACTAGTGAGGCCTTCGATTTAGGGCAAGTTCTGCGCAGACCTTAGCCACCAAGATGGCATTCTGAAGGCGTGCTCGTGCTCCTATGACCTTAACGTTTATGTCAATACGAATACCGACGGCAACTAGAAAAAGGCCAGCTCACCAAGCTGCACTGCTGTTTGCTAGCCACACGTGCTAAAATGCAACTGAATTGTGAACCAGTGAGTGTGACCAGCGACAAGCTTGTTGCTGGTTGAAACAACAAAGCAACTAGCAACGATGGTGGCGCGTGTTCGCTTTTCTAGTTACTTGACCTTCTGCAGAAACTCATGTTTGATAGAAAGCCTCAACTCTGCGTCCTCGACGTTGGTACGCAGGCAAGCTTACCCCACAAGTCACAAACCACAGTTTACAGTCTGCTTAGCATGAAAAGAAGTCGGCAGGTGTAAAGTTTAAAACCCTCTCGATTTGCAGCTGATGACAGTACAAACACTTTTTACAGAGCAAGCAATGCACCGGATACATACACTTTCGTTAGCCAAGTCAAGCGAGTAGAACTGCACCTGTTTTGGCAACACGGAAAATCAGGGGGAAAAGGAGAAAGGACTTTTGTGGCAATTTTTCACTTCACTCAGGCGAGGGAGAGCTCGAACTGCTTGACTAGACAGCGCACGTCGACGGTCGGCCAAAGCATGCATTTCCTCTGCATCCTAATGGCTCACGGGCAGCAGTGCTGGTCACGTGCAGAAATTGGCAAGGCAGTGTGCTGTAACAGGTCATTGCACAGTGCAGTAGTAGGTACGTGTCAAGAAACCCTCCCCCTTGCTGAGACTTGCTATCAAACCAGGGACACTGCAGTGTCTAGCGTATTATTGGGCACCAAAACGATGCCTCGAGATAGAAATTTTATGGCGATTAAAAAAGGATAACAGCCTCACTTATATATCGGCAACGGCAGAAGTGTCTTCACGGCTACCACCAGAGTTTCTAGTGGCCAATAAAGAAGTGACCATTGAAGGACTCAAACGCACGACCCGGGCCATGAAAAGCAAGCACCTTACCCCTGGGCTCAATCGATGCTAAAGGCAAATCATTGTTCCGTTAAGCGTTTGGTTTGCTTGCAATGAGTACAAATGTAGGAAAAGCCTGATTCATCAGCTTCCAAGGCAACTTCGGCTTTTGAAATGCTAACGGTTTTCAAAAGATACCTAGGTCATTTGAAAAATTCTCTGCGACACGGTCCTTCATTTGTGTACAACGATTTTTTGAACAGACGGGAGTATTTCGGGAAAAGACGGTTAGCCAAAGCACTTCTTCAGCACATCTCAAGGGTTGGAACATCCCGTTATGCATATTTGCAGCCATGCACTAGACAAGGTTGGAAGAGATGAAGCACACCGACGACCCGGGGAATGAAAACAACTTGCTGCATTTTCTTGCAAGTACGGAGTAGAGGAACTTTATGAAACCGCTCACTCTGTCTTGGCAAACTGCTGTATAGGCAAAATGATTTGGCAAGAGAATATCAAAGAGGATGATATGATAAGGCAAACAGCCTAAGCTTACTAATTACCTTAGGAACACGTTCATCCTAACAAAGGCGCCAACATGCGAACATGCAGTTATGTCCACGGGAGACAGCCTTGGCATGGAGCTATTAGGCCTCTGACAGATGAAAATTAGCTTGCACTAACTTTCGAAATCGAAATCATACTAACCCATGGTCATGTATAAGTGTGCACGTGGAGATTATTCAAATTCCATGTCTTGATGCATGCGCACACACAAATGATGACACGCGCGCGCGCACGCACCATTCACTCTGATCATCGCACAGCTATTCGAGTACTCGCACTCGGTACCTTTTTTGATCATTTTGGTGCTGCCCATGGTGCTGCCCTCGTTTGGCCCAGGGTTTAAGGTGCTTGTCTTTGACGACCGAGGTCGTGGGCTCGAGCCGTGACACGCGTGAAGCGCCTGGGTAGAGATCAAGTTCTCTTAGGGCTCTATACAAATGAATTATATTTTCTTCGTATATGCTAAACGATGCACGTTCAACGGTTTCACAGCAAGTCTCGCGGCATGACTTGTTATTGGTTTCGAGTGCACGCAGAGTAGCAATGCATGTTCAGAAGCAGTGGCACCCTGATCTTGGTACGAGTGATCGGAGCACTGTACTCAGTCCAGTGTTCCAGTGAACAGCTTCCTAGCATACCACAGAGCATACCACACATATCATTTGAGCTATGCACAAAGCGCAAGCTGCCCCTGGCATGTGCAAGAGAGAGTTTCACACGAACCATGAGTGGACTGCCCGGGCCAACAGCCAGCAACAGTCTCTGCCACTCGGTAGCCACTAAGAAGCTTGCTCTTGATGCAGCAGGGCAGGGGTCATGAGGGGGCGAGGTTCCAACCTGAGACCGATCACAATCTCACTCGTCATCAAGAAAGCACACTCTAAACAAGTACCGGATATTGCTGGAGCTCAGTCCACTCACCATTTTACTCGGGCTACTTGCAAGCTGTCATTCCACTACAATGGGCACATGCATCGCGTCTAGGAATCCATCGTTGCAGCCCTATCAGCTGCCGCAAGCGTGGAGATGGGCGTGTCTGCTACTCGCTGAAGATGGGCGTGTCTGCTACTCGCTGGTGTTCGGCTGTGTTCGATGGCAGCGAGCTGAGCAGAGCCTCACGGCCCCTTTGCTGCAGCCGCTGCTGTGGGGTCGTGTGTGACCGGAAGGGAAACTCGTACGTTATTGCTGCATTAAGTACTGGCTTGCCACAGACAACGGACGAAAGCCTTCAGCATGCAGAGGATGGGAGAGGCAGCTTGAAGGTGACACGCGCAGATGGTGACTCACCCTGACCACGTCAATTGGCGTCGATGCTACGGCTCCGGCAATGCCAGCCAGGAAACTCGACCTGCAAGAAACCGTCGTCTAACGTCTGGTACCGGCTAGCTGGAAGCACGGCACCCTGGTGGAGAGGAGGGGAGGGGGTCGGCCGGATCCACAGTGGCTCGGCAGAGCAGCAGAAGGCTGATGCACAGCAATGCAGCGCGCGATGATGCCCTGCCTACAAAGCAAGCAACACCTGCGCCGCTCGCTCGGCGGCCAATATCAGCAAATTCGGACAGCGGCCTCACGGCTGCCAAGCCACAAGGACTATAAGCATTCGTTGGCCCACGGATTAGCAGCCATTTTCACGGCCAGATCCTCAGAAATGCAACAAGGAGAAACAACACACAACAGTTCAACAAGAAACACAACGTGTCTTCGTGTCCACATCTGTAAGCCTAGGAATGCCTGACGTATTTTTTTGCTCGCAAACCACACATTCTTGCCAGTCGGACACAAAATAAATTTAAAAAGCAGCCAATTATTTGGCGAACTCACTCACTTCCCGGATATTAACTGTATGGCTTACACTCTCTAGAAGCAGCTCCAACAGCCGCCCGAGCAACCGCTGACACAATTGGCTGACCGAGAGCTCAAGGTCGCACGTGGTAGGTCCTTGACGTTGGTGGTATAAGTGAACCTGGGAATCACTCCCCGGATATTGACTGTATGGCTTACACTTTTTCCTTGCTCTCGTTCTGCGGATATTGACAGACAGTGTGGCTGATAAGTTTTCTGCCTTTTCACGAGGAAAATAGCACATATTCGTGTCCATTACATGTCACCTCTATTTTCCAAAAGCATTGAATTGCAACCTGCAACCTCTATGAAGATATCTCCTCCAAATGAAGTGGACATCGAAATTGAGAGCACCAAAAAAAGGACTACTTCCTCACTTTCGAGCCCTGCATCTCTGCATCTCCTGTTGGGTCTACTAGTCGAGAAACTTAACCAAGCCATAACTCAGGTTTATTCGATAAGGGCATTGTTCCAAAGCCGTTCAAATCGGCCATCGTTCAACCGATACTCAAAACAGTCCGGAATAGATCCCGAGGTCCCAGAAAACTATCCCACAGTCTATCTTCTTTCTTTTTTTGTCAAGATTGTCACTACACAGCTCCGGAAGCAAACTGACAGCAATGCTATATTAAGAAAACTTCAGTCGGGATTCAAGCGACACCACTTCATGGACACGGCTCTTCTCAATGTGATCAATGGCATTCAGGTAGCACTGATGATGGGGCAATATCACAGCCTTGGTCCTGCATGATCTGTCGGCAGCTGTCACCACTACTGACCACAAAATCCTGCTCGAGTGGAGCGAGACAACAAGAATCAATCTGATCGATGATGCTCTGCCGTGGTTCGAAACATACTTGGCCGATCGTGTCAAGCCCATGTCAAGTCTCGACCAGCAGGGCAGTCACTCGTAGTTGACTTCCACAGGCGTCTGCTCTTGGTCCACTGCCCTGTTCTCCTGCTACACAGAGCCTCTGGAGAAGGTAACTCAGGAGCACGGCTTTGGCTATCACCTCCATGCCGATGACACCAAGAGCCAATTCCCATTCAAACTATCAGAATCAGCTTCAGGAATTGTTCAACTGGACATCTGCCCTGAAGAAATTCAGTCATCTATGTCAGCCAATGTATTCGATCTAAAATATGATTAAAACCGAATTCCTTATCACAGGAAAGCCTAAATGCAGAACTGCAACAAGTGCCTTTGCTTTCCTATTTGGAGGAGCCATAGCAATACGATTGAGTGGTCGTAATTTAAGCATCGTCGACGACTGCCTGACTGTTACAAGTATTCCTCAACGGGGCCACCTTCACAGCTAGTCACCATTTTCAACCCCGGTTCTAGATTTAGGACCGTATACTGCAATGTCTGCTTAAAGATCATACTGGCTTCCAGGTTATCTCTGGACTAGACGAGTGTAATCACTATCGGCAAGGCTACAATTGCTAAGCACAAGCTAGGCATTCATTTGCATGTAGATGCAACAGCTGTACCTATACTGTGATCCCTCTCTGCCTTTCCTCGTCTCTAACTCGTTCAAATCCATTGAAAAAAGTATCACTGACTTTTACATATGGACGGCACCCAACTCACTCAAATTGAATTAAGCTAATAATACATCAATATTTATGGAGAAACCTCGACTAATAATACATCAATTTTATGGAGAAACCTAGGGCAACTCAGAAATTGGAAAGCCTAAACCTCACAATGGGCTTGGCCAACGTATCTCTCGTGCTTTCTATATAGAATCTGGGTGTCAAGTTCCACAATGACGTAGTAGAGTTACTGCTACCAGATAAATAAGTACGCTCAACAATTAAGTCTGCCTCTATAGTCACTAAAGTAACTTTGAAAAAATTCGGACCTGTTTAGATAAGGATATCTTAGCCCAGCAGGTCCATGCATTTGTGACATCCCATCTCGACTTTAGTAACTCACTACTTGAAGGTCTTCCCCACTGTAACAATACACTTACAGTTGGGGCAAAACCCTGCAGCTATGCTGGTCTGTTATGAACGTCAAAATTGTCATATTAAATCACTTCTCACCGATCTGCACAGGCTCCCTATCAAGCAGTGCATCGACTTCACGGATCTGCGGCTTACTTTCAGATCCTGTCATATTCTTGCTCTGGCCTACATATCTTTATAAGATACTTACTTTATAATCAGGCTTCCCGCCGAGCAGTTTATGCCTCAAATTCTGGCCATCTACTAGCTGTGCATCTAACCAATCTCAAACCCTTTGGAAACCGTGCCTTTAGTTCATATGCTCTCAAAGACTGGATGGAACTCACTAATAACTGGCAGCACGACATCACTCCAGTCGACATTTGAAAAAGAAGCTCAAAACACAGGATTTGCTCCATCCATATTAATGGTCCTTAATGTAATTAATTATGCATGCTGATTTTGTGCATGGTATCACTAATCAATTGACGTGCTTCCTTTCCAGTAGACGTCAAGTGCCAGGAAGAGATATTGTTTTCTCAGCATGCTTAAAATGGCATTATTACTATTATTGTTATTATCATCATTATTCACACTTTAGAATTATCAAGTGCAGAACAACACTTCAGCACAGGCATGCTAGTGGAGCTAGATAGCCAATACTTAAACAAAATACTAGCTGATTCAACAGCCTCTTTTAAATAGCAACAGAAAGCCTTTACAGAGCTATCACCACCGCTTGCAGCGACAATATAGGATCTCCCACTGCAGGATTCGAACACACGTCCTCGGGACCGAGGTCGTGAAGAGCAACCGCCTTAAGTGGGACTTGCAAGCAGCAGTTGGCAGCATACACCACTGGCTGGTACTTACGCAAAATGCACGAGTTTACTGTCTGCTTTTGCTGCACCCCCTCTATGTATCAGCATGCTCTTGCATACATCGTAGATGGACAACTCCACTCCGGCCACTACAGCAGCCCTTTGAGCAGTTGGACCAATTCCCTGCAGAGGTTTTCATAGCCAAGAGTCAGCAACTGGCAAGAGATGGAGACATGCATAACACAAAGAGCATGCACCAGGCACGGCAATACTGCAAGAAGAAC
This sequence comes from Cristatella mucedo, assembly GCA_009760855.2. Taxonomy (NCBI): domain Eukaryota; kingdom Metazoa; phylum Bryozoa; class Phylactolaemata; family Cristatellidae; genus Cristatella; species Cristatella mucedo. The sequence continues at coordinate 900,155 of WPIO01000062.1, read as the reverse complement.
CGAAAGACATCATCATGCTGCAATACTAGAAGACTAGTTTAGGAACACAGGACGAGCTCCCAGAAACCACCCCTCACTCGCTTCTCTCTCTCTCTCTCTCTCTCTCTCATCCAGCCTCTCCCTCTCCCAATCCTTAGCCCATTACCAAAAGCATGTCACAATGTCAGCCAAGGCCACAATGCTTATTCCCATACATGCCAATGCTATAAATATACCTCGAATTATTCAACACTGCCTTAAATGACACATTTGAAGTGAATCCGATAGCATACATCTTTAAATGACCCTTTAATGTATGGGTGTAATCTCTGTCACACGAGTCTGGATGTTCCATGACCATTGCCTAGCTACAGGATCACCTGCTGCTAGTAGCAGCTATAAGGCATTGGGTGTTTACATAGCTTGGAAACCTGGCTGGATACCAAAATCTAATCATTATATATCTTTAAGTATCATAAGCTGGCCAGCACATGTTCTTGAATTCGCAAGATACTGTAGTAAATGTGAACTTGATCACATTCGGCAGACTAAATGTAATGTATCTCCGGGTCGGGTGCTATTTCCATTAACCTACAACCTACTAGTTACCAGGAGTGTCCCTTCGTGAAACATGCTTATTAAAGACCTAGTTAATCGAAAGATGTGAAACCTATCATACGTTCACAAAATCCGTCCTGTGGAGGTTATGCCAGCAAGGAACAATACCCAGAGTTTCCCATCGTATATCTTGGCATCTAAATAGCAAAAACTAAACCGTCTGCAATTGGCTGGGCACCATGCCCGCTGGACCTAGGCTGACTGGTAAAGATTTGCGTGGCCAATGAATCATAGTTCACCATTTTCAAGTACTGGTAAATGAGCATACATGAAGCAGCACATTAGTGAAGTGTTCCGCATATGTGACTGCCCGCACATGACATAAAACTCACTGACAGAGGAGTACTAGTATGGGGCTGCTGCACAGCATCTTGTTCCAGAATCTGTGTCTGAATCAGAATCAGAATCTGTGGACATATTGTGGCTAAACATATTCCCACGGCCAACCATTAGCCTGATCTAAACCCGTTCAAAAACCTTTAGGTTGCTTTGGAGCAAATCGGTACCTATTCATAAAAACTGAGGCAATGTACTATTCGAGGCGCAGAGTCAATGTTGGTGAGCAACTGCTCAGAAATTATGCAAAGGATAGTAATGTAATCTAATGTATTTCCGTCTGCAACTCCACAAAGTCATAAAGACCATGTGAGTGTTATGCAGGAGGGTTTTGTATAGTGCACTCACAGCCTAAGCGGCTTTCGGTACGCATTCGGTAGCCAACAGACTTCGTCTCACGCAACAAAGAGAAAGTGGGAAGCATAGCAGAGTCAGGAGAGCAGTTGAGGTAGTGAGTAGCAAGGGGGGTTTCAATGCCTGACCTATCTGTTCTGCATTCATGAAGTGGTTACAATCGTTTTACAGCCACTCCGACCAGCCGAGTTTTTTAAGTGCATCCTCATAGGAGGCTATAGTAGTCCAACTAGTACGCTTGTAACAAAAATCGCTAAAACCAGGCCATTCTAGCCAGGAGATTTGCAATTTTTAAATCTTTAGGGGTCTCCCAATATTTATAGTATCAACCTACATCGTATTTCTTTGCACTGCAGAATGATAACATTTATGTCTGCCCAGCACCCAAACCGTCTTGTAGGCCTATTTTTGCTTCGAAATAGTGGCCCATTTCGAAGCAAGTTATTTAGTAGTACCGTCAAGGCACTGCAGAGATTTTCTGGATGTAACAAGTATCCCTACAAAACTGCATTTGAACGACTTCGGCAGGCATTTCTTAGTTTAAGAGTTTGAAGTAAGATATTTTGCACATGCACGACTGTAGGCCAGACATGGTTCAAAATGACATAAAATCGACGGAGCAAGTAACAAGAAAGAGCTGCACAATAGTTCTTTCTGAAACACAAGGCCTTGCAGAATAATTGTAAACACTTTCCTAGTTCTTAACGTGCTTGATTCGACAAAGTGTCTTAAATCGAACTTTTCCACCTCGTGTTCTTAATATACAGTTTTTGAATGTCACAGTGATTTTGGCTTCTCAGGTATTTGCCAAGACTTCTCATCAGCAGTTTCATATGGTTTCACGGCTCTTTCTTTTTTTCCATATGGTTTCACGGCTCTTTCTTTTATCAAAAAATATTCTTAGGTGGTTTTTTGATCGAATTGTACATATAAATTGTAATATATTTCTTGTTTAGTCTCCCCTGCACACGGACACACACACAGAGACACACACACACACACACACACACACACACACACACACACACACACACACACACACACACACACACACACACACACACACACACACACACACACACACACACACAACCAGATATCTCAAACTTTGACAATTCCCGAAGTAGTACACCCCACACAGTATTTGAGATGCACCATTCAAGACGATGACATTTAGCACATCGACAACTTTTTTGTGTTCTACAATAATTTTGAGGTACCTTACATTGCGACCCAAAACAAGCCTGGAAAAATTGCAAACTTTCCAAACGCTAAAAACAGCAAAACAATTTGATTGTGCACGTTTTTTTGCACACAGTAAGCTAGTCGAGGTGGGAGCAAGCTAACTTATCATTGCACTCAAATTAATTCCACCTTTTCATAGCATCTTTTGGCCTTTAATTCATGAAACTCGATAGTATTTTGAGTTTGGCCGGATACCCAAGGTGCATGAATTTTTCACAGACAGCACAGTACATATATGTATACACAGCTGGCCATTATCTCGATATTTGCAGGCCCTACAAATAAGTGCATCTGGCGACTATGCTGCATGTCCTGAATACTTCACGGACGGTGGAGTAAAGAGTGATCACATTGTGAGTCATGAAGTGCCAAAAACCATACTGGGACTCACCATAGGTCAAGGATGAGTTCGATAATCAGAAGCTCGCTTTGCAAGCTCCTGAATTGCCGTTCTCAACCAAAATAGAGAGAGAGAGAGAGAGAGAGAGAGAGAGAGAGAGAGAGAGAGAGAGAGAGAGAGAGAGAGAGAGAGAGAGGGAGAGAAAGATAGATAGATAGTGTGCATGTTTATGTCTAAGATATAGGAAGACTTATCTTCAACACTCACTAAAGATGAGAGTTCAAGTTTTCATTACACAGCAACAGCCGCAGGCTCTCGAGGAGGTGGAGGCTGCACTAGCAAGTGCGGACACTATGGGCATGGAGAACGCAAGTGCGCAGATTCCACATGGGGCTTGGGGGTAAACACTGAGAAAATGCAGATTTTTTTTCGTACAATCGAATATCGGTTTAGGGTACCTTTGAACGGCCAAACATGGGATCAGAAGTTTTTCTTTGGACAATTTCTAAATAAAAAGAAAAGCGATTATTCCAACCGTGTCTAAACCGGAAGCAACATACAGTCAAATAAAAATATTACAGATCCCAGCATCATATGCGACTTGCATACATACTTGTTGAATCTTGGTACATGGTACATCAAGGTACATGTTGTTGAGTTGCATGCTTGCGACCTTTTTTTAAAGTTTCATTTACAGTGGAGCTTTGTGCCTTAAAAAATCCACAATTCAGCCAATACTTTCACAGATCAATGTGAAATTTGAAATATGAGTTCAGATCAACTTGTACACCACTGCAGTAGTCTATTTCTGATATTGGTTGGACAAGTATGGCTATACTAGTATTACACGGTATTATACAAGTATTACACATGAGTAGCCAAAAAGAAATCGGCTATGCCGTTCAGCTGTAGCTTACACGCCAGAGGCCTCGCAAGCCTTCTGTATGGTAGATGTCCCCAAAGGCTTGCACCATGGTGAGATGCGTGGCATGACTCCTCCCAGACTGGAGTCGGATCTGAAACAGATACAATACACTACAAGAAAATTCTATGAGTGTGAAACAAGCAGAACAATAGGGACATGCACCTGGTAAAAGGATGTACCACTATCTGTAAGTTCACAAAGCCACAAAGATCACGCGGGCATAACATCTGTGTCAACACACACCAGAGTGCACCAGCAAGTATATCGAGGGTAAGGCATGCTCGACCACGGCCCACTTCAATCTCTCGACGAAAACATTCTCCTGTCAAAAGCTAACTGCAGCGTGGTACAAATGGCAACACAATAAACATTAAGGTTGTTTACAGTTTGGATCCTCCGAGAAGTCAGAACGAGTATTGAAAGCATAATTAGTAATCATAATACATTTGTGTAGCACCCTCAGAAGCACATAATCTCTTTCTGGGTGCTTTACAGATGCTGTTTAGAAAGCATTATCAAATGGTAGGTGCATTTTATGTATACCGTCACGTGGACCTGTTCCACGAAGCCACGGGCTCACCCGGTTACGATTCGGTGATAAGGGACCAGGGTACACTATTGCCAGTAACAACGAAGTTCGAGACTTTGTGGTCCGTGATACTTGGGATACGTGACACCAATCAACCGGCTTCCGTGTGACCCAGTAACAATAACGATGAAGGATGAGGTTTGGCAACAAACACATGTTTGAGTAGCAACCGTAGCATGGCAACTGCAAGGGGCCACTTAGGTGGACATGCTTTCACCAATCAGCCTGAGGCACACAGAAACTAGCAAGTGAAGTAATGGCTTGTGATGAGGCAGCAACTAAGAAAGAAGGTTAGGTCACCTGGCTACCAACACGCGAGTCATAGAAACCAGACTGGAAGCAAACCCGCATCTTTTCTGGATTGCCATGCACTGCTCAACTGCATGCATGCAGCAGCGGCAGCAGCAGCACATAAAAGCCAAAGCCATCCAAAAAGGCAAGAGCACGAGACGTCTCTATCAGGAGGCACATCTTTATTTCACAGGTAGACAGTAAACCGATTGAGTGGACCGTGTACAAAATGGAGCCCAATCTTAGCATGCACTCTTTGCCAAAGCAATGGCCAGATCTTGCAAACAAACCAGCTGCTGTGCTGTAACACTGCATCGGTTCAACTTCGTGATACCAATGGCACTGCTTGCAATCAAGCACAACAGGTTGCAGTGGCCGGGCCAAAAGAGCTTTCTTTCAGACACGCTTAAAAACTCATTGAGAAACTAGAAAGTCTCATCGACCTTTTGGCAGACTAAGCAGCAGCAGTCGGTAGGAGCAGCAGGGCTTGCGAGGCATGGCCAATGCTAGCTAGAGCACGTGCTCAACCCCGGACAAGGCCTCTCCGTAGCGCTCACCTTTAGCACGTCGGTCGGGTTCGCTATGGCGCTCGAAACCGATCCAGCAATGGCGCCACAGAGGACATTGGTTAGCAGCTTGTCACCTGCAACGTCCACTTCGGCCTGCCCGAGGTGCTACAGAATCCCCAAGCTTGGGGCCGCCACTTTGGCCTGCTGCCCGGTTCCCGAAAGCCATGCAAACGAACGAACTTCGAGCGCCGAGCCGCCAGCCACGAAGCCGAAGACGGCTAGGCAGTGGGCTCGGTATTAGGCTCGTGGCAGTGGCTACCTGCTCCGTTGGTCATGAGCAGTTTCTTCAGGTTGTAGTAGATGCCAATCTTCATTGTGCCATACGTTGCTTGACGAAGCAGCGCAGGTGCGAGCCTGATGTGAGAACGAATCGCACGGCCGTGAAAGAACGCCCAGCGAGGAAGCAGGGAAGAGAGTGCAGGTGCTCGATGCAGGCACAGCAGCCAGCGAAGCAAGCAGCAGCGCCCACACAATGGCAACCGTTGAGACACTACCCTCCAACAGGCAGTGCTCAAGTGTTGTTGCGGTCAGCAACAACACTTGTAACAGAGCCGAGACGTTTGCCACACCCTCAGAATACAGCTGCTTGCGTTTGCCATCCTTCATTTGAGAGGGCAGTTCCTGCGACCAAGGCCCATCATTAGGCCAACGACTTCCCATGTGCCAGGAAGCAGTTCCCTGTGTCACACAAAGGCAGCATGACTCCGACGTCACTTCTACTGACTTGGATTTTAAGGACCACCCTTTTTAAGGAGGAACTCAAGACAGCAGCAAGGCAATGTAATGTACTGTATCTCCGTCAGTAACTCCACAAAGTCATAAAGACCATGTGGGTGTTACGCAGGAGAGTTTTCTATAGCGCACTCACAGCCTAAGCGGCTTTCGGTACGCATTCGGTAGCCAACAGACTTCGTCTCACGCAACAAAGAGAAAGTGGGAAGCATATCAGAGTTAGGAGAGCAGTTGAGGTAGTGAGTAGCATAGAAGTAGCAGTTCAGGACCGCTGAAAAAGATGTGCCATAGTCGGCACTTGGAGAGTAGATGTCGTTGCCTAAGATATGCTACAATGATCTAAATAAACATACTGAGCTGCTCAACAGACTGTCTAAAAAAGTACGCATGGTCACCGACTCGGTCGACGCTCAGTGAGCGCTTAGCAACTGCTCGTTGCCGAGAGCAATCGCGAACAAGGGTCACATCAAACGATGCCAAATCAGCAGGGGAGGAGGGCATGCCCACACGATGCTAATAACAGTAGGTAAGCTCTGCAGAAGTGAGTACTTTCACAGATGCCAGTCTAGGAATCCAGCTCTGCTCTAGGTAGCTCGGTACTGAACAAGGCTATCACCATTCAATGGCCAGTAGCCCATCCCAGCCCAAGGGAGTGCGAACCAATACGGCCACGTCCGGTGGCAGAGCCAAGACTTTTATCCTGGGCGAGGAGGGGGGGGGGAGCAAGACCAGCAAGAATGGTTATGCAGGGGCAAGGCCAGCAAGATTTTCAAGCAGGCGGGTCAGGTCCAAAACTAGTGAGAAATCAAGCCATGAAATCAGTGTTTATTCGACGTGAACTCGGCAGTTGCTCATTGAGTGGAATTAAAGCATAACATCTTCTTCGGTGACGGTGTCGCCACGCATGGCTAGAAATGGGAATGCCAGGGGCTAGGGCAGGGTCACACGCTGTCCTCGACGCCGGACACACCCACTGGTCCACTAAATCTCCCAAGACTGATGGCAGGATACTGAATACATTGTCGGGACTCAAAAGAAGGCAGCAAATAGTGATGGTTCACGATGACCTTGAGAGTGACCTCAGCCCTGCCCTCAATGCATGGATGCACGAGATTGCAGGCAGCTGTTTGGCAGCAGCAGCACGAGCAGCCGTGAGAAGAGCAGCCGATAAGCAGCAGGAGCCAGCTGCCGCCTGCAGAGCTGGCCTTGCCCAGCTAGCCAGGCCATTGCTGCCTGCCCACTGGCTTATCACTATTCGCTAGATGGCTCGGCAAAAGCAGCCTCTGTGCCGGCTGGTCCGAGTAGAGCGACTCACCCTGAGTAGAGTGCGCGCAGACCCTCGTCAGCTGTGATGCGGTATCCGGCATGCAGCATGCCTCGGTACTTCGTCTGCCCGGTGCACCCGTCGGCATGTTGACCCTGGATCTGAAGCCGAGTCTTGGCAGTGTCAACTGGAAAGGTGCCTGGGCGGAAGAAGCGGGCAAGCCCTGATGTACATACAGCCCACGGTTGCCCAGTCATTTCATTCCATAATATAGTAAGAATATATTTATGCACATCCCTGCCACTTACGAAAGGCAAGAGCAACAAAGCATGTTCAATTTCAACTATGTGAGTGCATGTTGCAGCTACGTGTAAAATTACTAAATTATCTTTTGCTCCCCCTTTCCCACATGACATGAAGTCATTGCTATGCCACTGTACATGCTGCCAATCAGACTAATCACAATTCGTCCACCATGCGAAGCACTTTTGCCACTGGCCGAATAGCTAGGAAACGACGAGGAGAATGTCGGAGGGCTCTTGGTCACAGCGATTTCATTGGCACGCCGAAGAAACGAAATATGACTACTGGTATACAGCACACGAATACAACTACATTTTATTGCAGTATCGAGTGACCAGTTTTCTGGCTATCGTCGGGCTGGAATTAGGCTATGGAATAGCGCAGTTGTATGAGAGCTGTAAGCGAACAGAGTTGGAGGTCTCGTGAGAATTACAACGATCTTTTGCCAAAAAGATAAAAATTCGAGTACACGGCACACTTCACAGCCTAAACGGCTGGCAAATGGGTACGAAGACAACACTCAGCATCATCATCACCCCCCCATGGGCCTTAGTCCAGTGACAAGGTGCTCGAACACTTCACAAACTGGATCGTGAGTTCCGAGTCCTGCAGCGGGCGATCACTCATTGACCAGTGCAAGTGATGGTGATAATAATATTAATACAAATAATATTAATGCACTTGATGAAACGCCCTCAGAGAACTTAATCTCTTTCTAGGCGTTTTACATTTGCTGCAAAGTGAAATGCAATTGAATGGTGAGTAAAATCATGCTTGACAAAAATAAACGAAATGAATAATATGGTTAGGGGTGACATGCACAGGGTCAGCATGCAAATGTGGTTAGTGTCAGCATGCACAGTGTCAACACGCATAAGCACATCAAGGACGAATCACAGGGACCCACTAAATGCTGTCCTAAATAGGTGTGTTTTTAAGTTCCTTTTAAATGTGGTCAGGTCAGGGGATGTTCTGACGCAGGTCGGGAGGGAAGTCCAGGCTTTGGGAGCATACGAACTAAATGCACGGTCTCCAAAGGATTTGAGGTTTGTACGACGTATTTCTAGACTGCTGGATTCCGAAAAGCGGGTGGTACAATGCTTGGCCTGATGGGGTAGTATATCTAAGAGATAGGCTGGAGCCATAGAATGAAGGGACCTAAAAGTGAACGACAAAACCTTGAAGTCAATCCGTTGCTTGACTGGTAGCCAGTGCAGGTCGGCGAGAAGTGGAGTAATGTGGCAACTGCGACGCTCACGACAGACAAGCCTAGCTGCCGAGTTTTGCACCAGCTGCAATCGCCTGATCGCACATGCTGGTAGGCCAGTAATCAGTGAGTTACTCAAGTCGAGACGGGATGTCACGAATGCATGAACCAACTTAGATGTGGTATCCTTATCTAAACAAGCCCGAATTTTAGCAATGTTATGAAGCTGAAAATAGGCAGATTTGACTGTGGTGCTGATATGGTCGTTTAACGAGAGGTCGCTTTGGAATATGACACCTAGATTTCGAGCTGATTCAACAGGAGATATGCTGGCAGACCCAATTTTGAGAGTCAGCCTTTCCAATCTCTGAATCACATTGGGTTTGCCCATAACTAGTAAGTTGTTAGTGATTAGTAGTAATAGTTGTTATTAATAATTATTATATTTATAATAATATAATATAATATTATATTATATTTATAATTATATTATTATATTTGTAATTATTATTAGTTGTTATTAATAGTTGTAATTAACAGTTGTTAGTGATGGCCATCAAAGCTCTACTACTGCTATGTAAATGAGGCTCTTACAGCAGCGAACCTTTACTTTGACCTTCACTCGGGAAGAAAAGGGAATTGCAAGTGAAATCAAACGTAGGCGCCAACTACTGCAGTCGATGTACAGTGGTACCTTGGCTTACGAGTTTAATTCTTTCGTGACAGAGCAAGTCACTCAAATTACACGTAAGTCAAATCAATTTTCATCATTGAAATGCCATTAATCAGCTCAGGACTCACACAAAAGACCCTGATTATTGTCACGTTTTTAAATAAAAACTTATTAATAACAAATATTGTTTAAAAAATACAATAGAATGTACTGCAATAAACAGGTTTATTAATTATAATGTACAGCCTTAACTCAGAGATAAGACAACTTAAAGATGCTGACGAAGTTGGAGGAGAAAGGTTGAAACGAATACCTGAACCTTATTTGCTGATTTTTGCCCTTTCTACCAAGCTTTCCTCACTTTCATCTGCAGGAGTTTTTGATAAAAACTTGTCCAATGAGGTCTGCTGCATCCTCATTTTCAGAATGTTCCTTAAATGAGTCGGGCAAGTGCAATTCAATAGCCAAGTTGCACACTCAGTTGAAACTTTTTCTGCGTGTTTCTTTTAAATAAAGCCTGAAAGTTTCTCCCACACCCCCAACATTTTCTTTACCTCACTTGTAGAGATAACATAACTTTTCCGTCTCACCTATTCCTATTTCCTAAAAAACCTTCATATGCTGCTGCATCTGTAGCTCCTCTGCTGTTAGTTCCTCCGGAGTGCGCCTCGACGAGCTCGTTAGTGAAGCTCAAATCCATGTCTAGGCCCAAGGACTTGGTACCGTGGACTTGATAATTATTACACTGAAGCTGGTTCGTAACCCCAATTTTAGCTCTCAACTCAAAGAAAAAAATCGGGACTAGAGACAGCTCGTACGTCAAGAAACTCGTAAGTTGGGACACTCGTAAGTCAAGAAAGGTACCACTGTACAGGAGACTCGAACCGCGATATTGTTAGCCATAAATTTGGATGGTCTCAAATTTGCTGCCTCACTTCCTGTAACGTATGGCAGGGCCCCCCGAAAGTGTCAGCTACTTATTATCTGGTTTGGCTATGCCACCAATGCCATTTAGCATATGAAGTCAAGTTCTTAAAAGGATACTGTAGAGGGCTGAATAAGCAAAGTATCTTTACAACAAGACCCAATTATTTCCGAAGGATTCCAATGGAAGTTAAACTTCATCGTTTCTATATGAAAGAAAAATGACTGACAATGAATGCACACCCGTGCGATAATAAACAAAATGCAGATACTTAGGCTGTGTGCACTAGTTGACTACTTATGGTCCCTGTGTTGCACTCTGGGGTTACTGCGGCCTTATGCCCACAGTCACTGATGTGATTTCAGCCGAAACAGCCCTACCCATGTCTACTCGGTGCCGCTTGATATGTGTCTCGTTTAGCAGATAGCAGGCCTATTGCATAGGCTTGACGAACGACCATTACAAAGCTAGTAGATATAATGAGCTTTATCCGATAGACGCGAGATCAATGCAAACTCTGTTGAATTAGCTGCCCGACTTATCGACAATAGAAAAAAGAGCCGAATCTCTCTCGCCCTGTCGCTCACTGAAGGGTCGTCAGCGGCTTTAAGTGACGCAGCACATTCACTTCCCGGCCCAGCTAGTTGGTGGTGGTTTACGGAAGTCGATCAGCTCAGACTCCTTCCTTCCCCTACTTCAATGCCTGTAGTCGTCGATGACAACAAGCCGGCTGGGCCTCTCCGATTCCAAGGTCCAACAAACGGATATTTTGGACAGCTAACTCGACTGGGGACACCGACTGCTTTAATCTTATCAAGCTCTTATTCTCTGGAATTCGTTGACAGAGTAAGTTCAATGAACTACACATTGGAGGGTTTGTGATGGTTGAAGAAGCACCATGGACACTTGCATACAGAATGCAAGAATATCACATTGGCTGCACAGTAATAATTTTAACACACCAAAGGAATTGTAACAGGTGTTTTAAATAACAATAATAATAATAATAGTAGTAGTAGGTCATTTGTATAGCACTCTGAACTAAATCTCTATCCAGGCATTTTACAACTAGCTGCAAGAGAATCAATAACCAAGGGTTAGTGACATGCATGGTAGCAACCGTATAAAAGCAAAGAAATACCATGCTTCGGCCAGGATGATGGAGCAACCATGAGGTCGCTCATGGCCACCGGTTAGTAGGACCTCTGGCAAGTAATCATGCACTTAATCATGCATAGGTACGCACAAAAAGCACACCGGTACAAAAAAGACAAGGTCACTCGGAGCGAAGGGAAAGCTAACTGGAGCAGAAACATCTTCAGCTGAGGCTGAACCGATTCAACGTCATGGCAGATAGAGGCCGTAAAAGGAAGCGTGTTCATGACCTTTGATAAATGCAAGCCAAGGCTCGATCACCCAAAGATTTTTACGTTTCTGCAAGGGATGAGCAGACACAGAGGAGTAGGAGCTTAGCGAGCACGTGAGGAGCAAGGAGACCGGATAAGAGGGCAGGAGCGAGCGTATGAAGCAACCAGCAAACAGAAACAGCAGAGACAGAACAGACACGGAATCTTGATATCGATCCAATGCTGTAGAGGGAGCCAGTGAAGCTCTGACAGAAGTGGCACGATGTGGCACAGTGGTACGCAGTGGACGACTGACCAGCCGAACTGCTAAGTTTTTCACCGGTTGCAGACTTTTAGTGGCACAGGCCTAGACTCTTGGAATAAAGGGACTTGCGGTAATCTTAATGCAATGTCACAAACGAGCGAACTAGTTTGCCTGTCGTACTCTTATCTAAATAGGCCCTGAATTTGGAGATGTTATTTAGCTGAAACTAGGCCGACTTGAGAGCCGAAGAAATGTGCTCATCTTCACCTCTGACTGGGGACAGGTCCCATAATCTTGTTAATACCCACTTAAACTCATCTAATTAAACCACAAGGGATACACATTTTAAAGCTCACAACAACAGGCTTTAAGTAGCAGGAGCTTGCCTACTAATTGTTTGCTTTCACAGGACATTTTGAAACAAGTGGATGCATTCTCATAGGCAGACATGCCAATGCCACTCAGCAGCCCTTAACCGACTGCTGGAGTACCGTTAAAGAATGTTCATCTCCAAGTAATAAACTTGGTACTATAGATAAAATGAGTAGGTAGCAATATAGAATGGATGTCAGCCAAAAACACCAGAACACCTTAACATAATTAAGCAGCAATTGGTCGTAAATTGTTGCACATACACACACATGCAAGCTAGCATGGGCGCGCACACACACACACACACACACACACAGATGCGCACACACACACACACACACACACACACACACACACACACACACACACACGTGCTCGACTCACCAATCTCTGCTATAACTGATGCTATACCGCCATAGACGAATGGCCGCCAATCGCTCATCTGAATGATGATCAGCGGTGACTGCAAAGAGAACCGTAGACACCAAGGTGTTAAGGGTCCTATTGATTTTAGGGTTCAAGGCTTACCTCGAGAAGTGAGCCACGCTTGTTCACAAAACCGTTTGCACACACACGATGCAGCCAGCGCAAGCACAACCTACGGTAGCAGTAAGATTCGGCAACTCACTTTAGGTCCTTTCATTCTTTGGCTTCAGCCTACCTATCAGATCTACTCCAGCACTGCGCTAAGCATTGTACCACATGCTTTACTGAATCAAATCTTCTAGCTACACCTCGTACGAACCTCACATACTTTGGAGACCGTGCCTTTATTTCGTATGCGCCCAAAGCCTGGAACCCACTCCCGACTGATGGTCACAACATTCTCTTATTTGACCACATTTAAAATTAATCTAAAACGCACCTATTTATCACGGCATTTAGTGGGTCCATGTGATTCGTCTTTTGTGTGCTTCGAGTGTATTCTCTAAATCTGTCTTTTTCTCTCAACTCAGATGAACTCAGATGATCACCTGAGTGAGTTCTGATAATCTAGTGAGTTCTGATGTTGATTTGATGTTCATCTCAGATCTGATGTTGAGTCAGTTGATGTTGATGGTAGATCTGATGTTGAGTCAGAGTCTGACCTGCCAAAGGCACGTGAAGCCAAGGGCTTGAGTGTCAGCGCCACCACGTGTTGGGGAGAAACGGGAGCGAAGTGCGCTGCTCGAGTGCTGCTGCTGCTGCAGCGCTGCCTCAGTCAGCGCCACCTCTCGGCGAGCAGGGGGATTTCGGGACTTCTGCTTGCATACTGTCACTAATCTTATTTGCATGGTGACTCTGTGCACGTCCCCTCTAACCGTGTTATGCTTGTTGATATTGAGCATGCTACCACTAACCATTCGATTATGCTTCCTTTACAGCACATGCAAAGTGGCTAGAAAGAGATTAAAGTCTCTGATGGCGCTATACCAATACATTATCATCATTATTATAAGAAAGCCACAAGCGAGGCCGACCAGCAGAAGTGCACCCAAAGAATAGCCAGCTGACTGACGGACAACGCCTAAAAAAAGGCAGGCGGGGAGTGGCCTGCCATGCTCGGCTGGTGATGGCTCGTTAAAGCTGGCAGGGGGAGGTGAATTCCAGCTCGTGACAGCCCGAAATTTAGAGGTACACAAATCTGGCAAGCAACTTACAACGAAGCCGCGGCCCGGCTCCAGAAGCACCGTCCGCGTGCGCGCGCACCCCACACCGTGCACGGCGACTGCGGGCTTGATGCCTGACTTGCGAAAAGAAGAAACACGTCAGTAACACTTCATACACAGAGCCGAGATGTGCCGCCTTGCCGAGATCAATCACACACAACATTCAAAGCAGAGAGGCGAGACGCTTTTACAATAAGGTAACCAGAGCCGTAGACTAGAAGCGTAGCGAATAAAACGGAAACAAGACGCGAGTTCGTGCGTGCATAGCGTCCCGACCTAACCATGCAAAGCAAGTCCGCGTTCCTACACTTATTCATCATCCAGCACTAATAGCCACCTCTTTCAGTCAGCCCGTAGGTTGCCTGCGGAAAAGCCAAATATTCACAAACGGACGTCACAGCAGCTAGCGGAAAGTTAGTGAAAGACATTAGCCTGATCGTGGGGAACTTCCTATACGCGTTTTAGAAGCTCGCCTCCCCTCCCCTCACTTATGATTGGGGGCGCAAATCGAATGCGTTAAACCGCCCCACGGAGCGCACCTACGCGCAGGCGTATTGTTAAGGATACAATTTCCCACTTTCAGCACGACCGCGATTGACCACGACCGCGATACTCCGCGATTGGTGAGGTGGACTCGGCGCTACGCTTACCGGGAGGAGCACGTGTCAGTTAGCGCGCTCCAGCCATCCCAGCGGAAGTACGCAGCTAGCTTGCAGCCGCCGCAGCGGTGCAGTAGCTGTACAATGTCTGTTTTATATCTATGGCAATGGCAATTGCACTTGGCGACCGTGGCTGTCGAGGCCGAAAGGCCGAGAACTCGGGTTGTTAGTTTGCGCGCCAATTTGTGCTGAGATAAGATTAAGAGGAGCGCTCTATCTCTGATGCTTTACGCACCGCGCACAATCCGGCTGCTGAATCGGGTCCGCAACCCGACGCGCGGCAGCGTCCTCGTCGCTGAATCGGCGAGCGAGCCCATTCGCTGGCTCTCGACGGCGTCCGAAGTTTTTAGGGAACTCTTGCTCAACCGCGGCAGAAACATCCCGTCGCGACGACGAATCCCCAATAAACTCTTTTCAGCCTCCGAAGCCTCTACAAGCGGCATCCAGACTGTGGCTGCGGAGGAGTGCACTCGCTCCCGCTTGCCTACCTCGCTTGCCTACTCTCCTAGCTTTCCGTCCGACGACGCCACCGCAGCGGCGCCGGTCACTTTGCCAAGCCTCAAGGAAGCCCCCAGTCTTTAGAGACCTCACTGTCAGGAAATGATTTCGCGAGGTGCGCTCTTTTTTCGCCGCAGCCGCGAAGTCGACGCACGACCTTCTCTGGCTTCTCGCTGAGCGGCGACTTCTGCGTGCAATGCGCTACCAGTGGTCCGTAAAAGTCGCATTGGGTCGAGCTCCCTCTTTCCGCAAACCAGCTTCTCCCGGGCACACGAGACTGCTGCTGCTCGGATCCATAGGCTGACGAAACGTTCCGGTCGGCCGGCTCGCCGCGACCGGAAGTGGAGTGGTCGTTCGGCCATCGGGCGGCTATACTCTCGAGTATGTATTTCACCTGAGCACGTGCGGCGAGAAATCTCACGCAGGTGCAATCCAACTTGAACATTTAGAGCCCCTTCAGAGTTTGTTATCACGGAGTCTGGTACTTGGTCGTGTACGCCTGCGTCGAACCACAAGCGAGCCAACACTAGACAAGGGCAACTGGTGTTAAACAAATGTGTTCGCGCAAGTGTCACCGACAAACAAAGCAAAAGTCTGTCAACCGAAACTAAAAGAAATCTATACATATAAGAAAAAATAAGCTACTTGGTAAAACCGTACTGCCTCAATCCTCAACCTCTCAAGTACGTCGGTGCATTGACGGCCTTCAGCTCCAGTAGAGCTTCGCGCGTCCGTTGCTCGTAATCGTTACCCGAGGCGAGAAATACAGTGGTGCCTTTGACTTACGAGCTTAATTCGTTCCGTGAAGGAGCTCGTAGCTCAAACTAATCGCATTTCAAATCAAGTTTTTCCATTAAAATGAATTGAAATGCCATTGATCCGTTTCGGCCCCCAAACAATTCCGCAATTTTTGTTTTTAAATAAAAAATGTACTTATAAATAAAAATTTTTACAAAACACAATCCAATAGAATTAACTGAAATAAACGGGTTTTATTAAGTATAATGTAGAGTATTTACGGTGGACACCAGATGACTAAGATGCTGACGGCGTTGGATGAGAAAGGGGCTTTTTAAGATGAGAAAAACTTGCTGGTTCTAGAGTTGCAGGATAGGGGCTGTGCTGGAGGAGGAGAGGAGGCAAATCTTTATAAAGGAAAACCTTTAGGAAGGAAAACCGTAAGGAGGAGAACCTTTATAAACTTGCACTCTTTGATTATGTCATCTTCGAGATTACGTGGGTGAGCAGGTGCTTCGTCTAGGACAAGAAGGGCTTGCAGGGGTAGGTTATTTTCCTGAAGATATTTCTTACCGTCATAACCAAAGGCCTAATTCACCCAGTCCACAAAGAACTGCCTGCTGACCCACCATTGCCTCGGGTTTATCCTCCACACAACGTGCAGTTTTCTGTCAGGATCTTGTGTACCTTAAAGGCTCCGGGGAAAACATAGTTTAATTCCTTTAATTCCGAATGATAAACGAGAAAAATAGCTGCAAGCACAAGTGCGAGAACAACACCGACGCTTCCACTGCTAGCTAAGCACTTAAAGTGAGACACGAGTGTGACACGGGATGCTGGGCGGATGTTGCGGCGTTAACTGTGGCATTCGCTGCGTCATCTAGCGGTAGGGTAGCTGAAGCTGGCACGTAATCCGCATTTTAGCTTTCGACTCAAAGCAAACAGTCGGCCGAGAGACTGCTCGTTTCTCGAGACTCAGCTCGTATCTCAAAAATCCCTTCGTTAGCCTGGACACTCGTAAAGTCAAGGTAGCACAGTATAGATAACCTTGACTCGCTGAAGTGATCCATGAAAATTATGATGACTAGCCGAAATCAGCAATGAGAGGTACTCAAATGGATATGGCAAGCTGCTGCTGACAATTACTACGTGCCAGTATTCGAAAATCGACAGTAGGTGTAGCTGCAACAATTGATTTAGAGAATCCTCACTTTTCTAGAGCGTTTCTAATTTTACGTTGGACAAAGATTATTGAGAAAAGGCCTAATTTTTCTTGGGGTTTTCCCAATTGCGAATGTCACTGACTTCATTTCGGGTTTTAAATGTATTTCTATACTTGTTTTTCATGCTAAAGTTGCAATTTCAACCGACTTTTTCGTACAGTTCTTAGGAAGTATTGATTCTGGTATTGCGGCGTGACATTGCAATGTAATGCTTACGTCTTGCTATCAAAGAGCTAGCAGAGCTTGCTATTCCTCAACTGAACAGTAAAACTTCGTCTGAATTGATGCATTGAAGCGCAGAACAGACACTCGATACATACGCATACATACAGGCATAGGAAAGTCTTCGATACCGGAAGCTGCTACCATAAATTCTCCATAGTGCACGTTTATGTAGTGCCTTTACTGAAGCCATTAGCTCGGACTGCACGAAGACGAAGGTGAAGGTCTCGCACCTGCGCGACGGTCGCTCGGCCGTCTCGTTCGCAGCGCCAAAACTTCTCTCGACGATGTAGCATTACATTCCTGCGATACAGCGCTCCTTTAGCCACGATATTGTAGCGAGCGTTCACTGTTCCACGTTCCTACTTCGAGCCCTACGATGCCCCACGTTTTTCGTACTACGGTAAGCGCAAGCGTCCTTGGAGAAGGATCACCGTCTCTTCCCGATGTCCAAGCAGATTGTTAACCCCATTTTCTGGGCAAGGTTGTCCAATGACGGCGCATATCTTTCGAGGGCTTTGGCGAAATAGACTCAGATTTCGCATAGCTGCCCGCCAACGGACGCGCGGAGAGCGAGTGAGTGACACGCTGGCCCCACTTCGTTACTGGCGAGGGTCAACCCGTCGAGCGAAGCGTTTTTGCTTCTTTGTGGTAAGAGGAATTTCTTCGGAGCCGTGCTGTCGTACTTAAAAGCGATGGGATGACAATCGCTCGCAGATCGACAGGTCAATACGGCAGAAAGACACGCATGAAGCCATCCGCGCGGACGCGACTATGTATTGTGGACCAAGTAATTGGCTAAGATTCTGCTTTTCAGCCTCAAATTCGGCGCTCATTGTCCAAACTCTACGAAGCTGCAGTAGCACTCACTTACCAGGAGGCCCATTTTTTTGCGGATTTTCCGCTTAAGCATAACGACTGCTTCAATCTTCTTCAGCTTGAGGTTTCTCAAACTAAAAAAAGCGTCTCTCTAATAGTGACAAAATAATCACTCTTCGGAGGAGTGGTGGTATTCAAAAAGTGAAAACCAATCGCTGATGGTAAAACAACCTCGAGATCTCGATGTTCTGTTCTGGTACCGACTGCGCTCGCCGTAAGGGCCACGTTTTAAATCGAAAAACGGCGACGACTGTGAGAAGCTGGTGGCTACAGGGTTCGAGTCTGGAGATCTAGTCGAGTGCTGGCTTTGCCCTCACTCATCATGTGGATACGGCGCCCCTTCTGCTGAATCTTTCCATGCTTCCACACTCTGTCCACAGTTTCAGTCGTCAAGCAAAACGAAACACTATTTCCGTGACAGAAACACTAGCCAAGGCTTCGGATTCGTGACACTGGCTGTGCATAAATGTATTTATGTCTGTATAAACCTTTTAGGAAGCAGAGAACTGCCCGCGTAAGGTGGTTAAGAGCCACAGTAGCACGCGGACAGAGTAGGTGGATACGAGGAGCTCCTGATCTCCGAATGATTGCACACAATTAACCGTGCACCTCCAAGATCATAAGGGAACTGTGCGCAATCAATGTTGCAGAGAAGAAATTGTCTTTACAGCAGTATTGCGACATTCAGCTAATTGCTGCGATATTTTAGCGCTTCCATTAAGTCATAGGGTAGTTGTCAAATAAGTTGTTTTTTTAGCTGATTCTCTTCGCGATAATCCAGGAAAGAAGCTAAGACAGATCCTAAAGAAAATGACCCTTGACAATTCCACGCAGGAACTTATTACGCCCGATTAAACTCGAGATACGCATTCGGAACAGTAACTTAGACGCATGTCAGAGTGTCTAAGCTCATTCCATAAACAAGGCGAGGAGATATTGTACGCATTACCGTCCGTAAATACAAAATGTAGAGCCTGGACATGAAAACGCGGGTCCGGCTTCTGCACCGACAACTGCCCGCTAGAGGTCACTGTGGTCGAAGGTTCAACGCCGTTCGACGCCGCCTGCTTCGCTCGCTCGCGCATGCTCTCCGCCATCCATTGACGACCAACTATTATTAGCTGTCCACTATCTGCTATCTATTATCGAGTAGAGATCAAGCAGCTGACCCTTTAAAGAGCAGATGACGGACAGACACGTGTAGATAAAGCTCTTCGCCGAGAGTCGCTAAAACTCGCAGCCGCGCGCTCGACCTGGCCGGTGGACGTATAATACTGAGCGTCTTTCCCACTCTAACTACAGACCGTAATTTCCACTGAAGGAAGGTTTTATATCGTTTTTGGTCTTTAAAAACCTCTTGTTGAAGGAGTTTGCGAGCGTTCACCCATTCAGAATTATCGGCGACTTTAATATATCAATGTTAGCTCGCCTTCGGACGGTCGTGAAATTGCTTTTTCGAAGATTCCGAGTCCCTTCTTCTCTATAAACCAGCATGTGAAAGGGTCACTCACGTTAACGGTCACACCGGTGACTGCGTTGCTATTAAGCAAGTAATAATAATAATAATATTAATACTCTTAATATACTTGATAAAGCGCCCGCAGAAAGCTCAATCTCTTTCTAGGTGTAGCTTGAGTTATCTTAGCGAACAGCGCAGAACGCTAGCCGACGAGCAACGCCGCCAGTTTATTTCACCACTCGCAGAGCATGGCGAAGCACGACTCTCTTCGCCCCTCTCGCCCAGCGGAGTCCCATGGCTCCCTTGTCACAACAATCGCCAATAGCACGTCCCGCCCGCATACCACATCGAGTGTCACAACCCACTCGTACAACGATCAGGGGCACTGTCCCCAATTAAAAAAAACACACTAGGCGCTTTGCATTTGCTACAAAGGAAACACGATCGAATGGTGAGTGGTACCATGCTTGATAAACAACATGAATAACATGGTTAGGGGTGACATGCACAGGGTCAGCATGCAAGTGTGGTTAGTGGCAGCATGCACAGTGTCAGCACGCATAAGCACACGAGTACTCTTGGCAAGACTTGGCAATGACTGCAGTGTTAGTCTCTAACGGCTTTCTGCTATAAATTCGTCGGCAAATCCATTTATCTGTGCGGTGCTTTGCATACCCAGGTGCTTCGGTGAGATCTCAGAAATATCCACAAGTATGACTGCATCTGGTCTCTGATGACATATACTGGACTCGTTGAACGAAAGTGTGAATGGAAAGTCATTGTTTACTGTCCCTTGACAAGAATAAAGAAGTCTGGCATAGAGACAGCGGTGTTAAGTTCATGCGGTGAGAGCCCGTAGGACAACTGGGAGGCGGGGTTAAAATGGCCTCAAATGCAGCGCTAGTAGCCCTGAAAAATCCGGAGTGCTTTCTAGAGAGGTGCTTGGGAGGCAATCGAGGTCTGCCTGTCACCGCTTCTTACTATAAGCTGGCTATGTAGAGTAAAAACCAAAACCGGGGCTTCGAAGGCATCCTTATTTTAGTCTAGACTCTACCTGAGCTTTGACCTCTGACCCTGACCCCAGCTACTACCGATCCTTGGGCGCCTTTTCTCCAGCTCTTGATGGATCCCTCGACTTCTCCGATCTGTCCACCCATCCCGAGACGGCTGAAGGTGAAAATATCTTTACCAAATCTTTCGCTGGAAAATGGCTACAGCCCGCTCCTCCGCTGGACAAAAACGAAAGCTACAAGCACTAGCACATTAGTCCTATCGTTTTAATCTGTTTTTAAAAGGAAACTATCACGTGACCATCTGCTCACACATTCTGTAAAAAAAACTGCACCGCCTCCGCTCCCTCGGTTGCTCGCCGCCTCCAACTCACTTGCTGCATGCATTGATGACATCCGCACATGGATGGCAGCAAATTTTCTAAAACTAAACGATGACAAAATTAACTTACTAGTTATGGGCAAACCCAGTGTGATTCACAAATTGGAAAGGCTAACTCTCAAAATTGGCTCTGCCAGAATATCTCCTGTCGAATCAGCTCAAAATCTAGGTGTCATATTCCAAAGCGACCTCTCGTTAGACAACGATATCAGCTCCACAGTCAAATCTGCCTATTTTCAGCTTCACAATATTGCTAAAATTCGGGCTTGTTTAGATAAGGATACCACGTCTAAGTTGGTCCATGCATTCGTGACATCTCGTCTCGACTTCTGTAACTCACTGCTTACTGGCCTACCAGCATGTGCGATCAGGCGATTGCAGCTGGTGCAAAACTCGGCAGCTAGGCTTGTCTGTCGTGAGCGTCGCAGTTGCCACATTACTCCACTTCTCGCCGACCTGCACTGGCTACCAGTCAAGCAACGGATTGACTTCAAGGTTTTGTCGTTCACTTTTAGGTCCCTTCATTCTATGGCTCCAGCCTATCTCTTAGATATACTACCCCATCAGGCCAAGCATCGTACCACTCGCTTTTCGGAATCCAGCAGTCTAGAAATACGTCGTACAAACCTCAAATCCTTTGGAGACCGTGCATTTAGTTCGTATGCTCCCAAAGCCTGGACTTCCCTCCCGACCTGCGTCAGAACATCCCCTGACCTGACCACATTTAAAAGGAACTTAAAAACACACCTATTTAGGACAGCATTTAGTGGGTCCCTATGATTCGTCCATCACGTGCTTATGCGTGTTGACACTGTGCATGCTGCCACTAACCATGTTATTCATTTTGTTTGCTTTTCAAGCATGATTTTACTTACCATTTAATTGCATTTCCCTTTGCAGCAAATGTAAAGTGCCTAGAAAGAGATTAAGTTCTCTGAGGGCGCTTTATCAAGTACATTATTATTATTATTATTGACTTTTTATCTCCCACTGTAGCAGAAATTCTTAAACCAGTCATTGAAATAGAGTTTCTTTCAGATTGCACTCAAAGAATGAGTAATCGCCCGAACTATTCTTACAAAGCCTGGTCCATGTGTGTGAACTCTTTCAGTTATCGTCCTACATCTCTCTTCGAGATGCCACTCCTACGTGGTACATGATTAGACCTTGACCTTGGAGGCTAGCTCTCGCCGGTGGACTCCGTGGCCCGTTCTAAACCGGTCCAAGTCAGACCTCGCCGAGCAAACTCACTGGATTTCTGACGTGGTCAAGGACTCCTGCAGTTGATGACACGTATTATTCCCCGTAGGTCCGCCGTTGAAAATTTCTGCTATAAATTTAGTCTACCCTTTTGGGAAAGATTGTTTGAAGCTATGACACGCGACACCATTTTCTGTCGAGGACATGCATCCACATCTCCCTGTTCATTAAAAGGAAGCTCGCACTGCAATTCAACGGTACTTTTCTACATTTTGGATGGTGCATTTCTGGATGTTATCAGATCTTGGCAAACTGTATGAGGATAAAATGCAACTCATGCTCATAAGTTGGCTTCAACTGATGGCAAATACAAGCGACTTTCAACTGTCCATATATCACCACTTAAAAAAAATATTGGCTGATTTAACAGCTTCGTTTTTATGGCGGTAAAGCAGCCTTAAAGGATACTGCCAACGCTTGCAGTTGACAATAAAGGATCGCCCACTGCAGAATTTGAACCCACAACCTCAGTCATCAAGAGCGAGCACCTTACCCCCTGTAGGACTCCCTCGGTGCATTTTCGGAGTTTACTCAAAACTTTCGAAATCAATTCTTAAGATGAAGGTAGACCCATGCAAAACCGGTGGACCTTAGTTTACAGGATATTGTTGCACTTGTAAAAAAGATTTTTTTCGGCTACCGCTGTTTCTCTGTCCGATCTGTTTTACATATTTAGAGGAGATTCTGGCAAACGCCGAATCACTAAAAAAAGATTCAATGCTGAATTTATTAAGACCACACATTATTTGCCATCTCGCGTGTCTGCACCAAAGTATTTGGTGCTTCCCTCAGTAGTGGCTGCTACGACCACGCAGCCTAAAGGCTGCGAGCGACACGTGTAGTGGTGACTAGGGTGACTAGGGAGTGAGCTGTATGAATGGCGCAAGCGCGTCGTCTTCTGAAGCCTCAGGATTTCAGGCACTGGCTTTGCCCTCAGTACCGGATGTTCGAGCCTCTGTGGTTGATTGCTGTTATAAGCACGGCCTCGGTGACCACTGCACAGGCCACATTTCTGGTGGCGAGTGTGCAGAGTCTAAGTCTGCAAGGCTGCAGCTGAAAGAAGAAGTTGTCACAGTGCGATAAGCGTATTCAACAAGGGAAACTACACAGCCAAAAGACAAGCAAAAGAAAAAGGTAAAAGCCTATTGTTCATCCACTCGCACTGACCAAGTTCTTACTTTCATCACAGCAGCGCCTCGGCGGCCTTGGTCACTCACAATGGTACCCCGCCACAAGACCGTTATTCGTTTGTGACTTTATTCGGGTTTCGTTATTCCGTATTCATTGGACTCGGAATAGGGTTTTTTCGTAACTTTGTGCTAAATGATTGAAACCGGGAATTAATTAATTTGGGAGGCTGAGCTTGAACGATTAGGGTTAGAAGAAATACCATTTTGCAACCGCTTCACTTCCCATTTGTATTAGGGCGCGCGTTATTCGTTGCCACCTAACGCAAATAGCTTCGTTTTGAATCGGTGAGCCTTGTGAAGCAATGAGAGTCTGCCACACTACAGTGACTCATTGGGTTATATAGGATATTTACCAAAAAGAGCATTGGCGTATTAGCGCAGTAGCCTTGTATTAGCAGGTGAGATAGGGGCTACTAGAAAACTGCTGTGCCAGTCGTGAAAAGACGATTATAGCCCGGAAAGCGCAGGTACACGCTGGCTAGTTATCTCTCGCAAAGGTTTGATTTTGAGTACGATGGAATTTCTTGCGCCAGAAGCTGAATTCCCACCTGTTCATGTCACCGTCGCTCTGTCAGTGTCAATCGCCATTTGTTTCCTTACGCGTGGTGACACTGCATGTTAGTACTGACCAATTGACATACTTCATTCCCAGAAATTGCAAAGTACATAGAAAAGAGGTTTAATTCTTTCAGGGCACTGTAGAAGTGTCTTATTCTTGGTTCTGTAATTACTAGCGCTGCGAGCGATTCGTTCCCTACCCAGTCCATCTATTCATCTTTTGCCAATAGCTTTACTGCTAGTGACTGCTGAGAAAGAACTCTAACAGACATAGCTCAGTACACATGCATATATATTTTGAAAATGCAGAGTCAAAGCGTCGTCTTCAGCGGGACTCAAGTCGACAAAGCACAGTGAGAAATGTCCGTAGTCACGAGTCGCATTCTGAAGGACGAGCCGGCGGGCGACCGGTTAAGTAGCTCGACCGGTGGTCGAAAGATGCATGCGTGTCTATAATACCATCTTCTTACTCGAGATAGCATATAATCAGACTTTCATATCGGCGAAAGCTCCTTCTCGCCAGTACGCTTCGTGGGGTTTACTGAAATACCCATTTTATCTATGAGTTGCTTGCCTCAGTGACGGAAGCTGAAGATCGCGGCGAGCATCGTAGGTCACGAGCTCGCCACGTGGCTGCCGGTTGAGACGAAACGACGGGCTTAGTGAGGAGAAGGGGTCAGACCGGACCCTTGGTGCCCTGGGAGTCGGCGCCTCTTCGACCCTGGATCGGCGACTGAGATGGCTGAGCGCGAGATAGCCTTCGTGGAAACGGCGCTGGCAGTATCGCGCAGAGTCCGTTATCTTGCGGAATAAGTGAAGGCGGGCAGGTTCGCGACCCGTAACGAGTCTACAAAAGCCTCGCCGAGAGCAGTCGATGGATGCCTTTGAAGAGCCAGTAACTTCCCACCTTGCACTCTACCAGCTGCTGCTGAACGGCGGCATTCGTCGGACACGGCAGCGACGACGCGCCGGCGAGGACATGAAGGTAGACGACAATATTGTCGACCGCCTTCAGGAGGTCGGCCGTCTGCTTTCGTAAGTCCGTACTATTTAGTCTGCAGCCGTGATGGCCCTGCACGTGCCGCGCGTAGTGATCGACGGTCGCTGCCACTGAGCTCACGTTTCGTAGTAGCGATTGCACGTCGTGATGAGCAGAGAGATCCTGTAGCGAAAAGTCGCTCCGCTCCGACAGAGAGCCCCACGCTGGCTCGCTGGCCGGCACGCACGCACGCACGACCTTGACACGACCGGGCTCCGCTCGGCTCCTGGCTACTTACCAGGGCTGCAGTCGTTGAAGGTTCGGGTATTAGGAACATGGATCTTCCGGTGAAGCCGCTTGCCTCTCGTAGCCACTCGCGACTCTAAAAATACGACGCCAGCAAGCTGCAGCGCATTGACACCCGATTTTCCAGAAGAAAGAGAACATAAAAGTGTCGTATGCGGAAAATGTGCAAGAGTGACCGTATGCCCTACGAGCTTCGAAGAGGCTTCAATGAACTAATCTAAAGTGGGTCGTGTGCAAGCTGCCAGAGAAACTCGGCGAGCCGCCGAGTTATCTGTGCTGCTCAAGAATTGGCTGTACGAAGTTCGCCCCCGCCCCGTTATATGCCTCGGCGTGTCATTTTCGAATGCTTCTTTTCTCATACATTCATGCACTAGTTTTTCTCTACTGCCAAACTTGTCTAGATCTGCTAGCATTTCTTATATTTTTACTCATCCACCAGAATAATCGTAATGCAGCGATCGGGCTGGTGAGCAGAGGGCGGGGCTAGGCCGGCTAAGTGGAGCATTGGCGGCTGGCCTCTATCGCATCAGCTCGACCCGTCAAAGATCACAAGTTCAAGCTCATTAGCTAATCGAAGTTCAGCCTTGAACTTCATCGGTCAGGCCATGCGTACGGTGATGGCCTGCCGCCTCAGCGTCGTAGCGTTGGTGCCATTAATGTCATTAACCTCCGGCTACCGATTCCCTTACAGTAAGAGGCGAAGCCATCGGTGGCCGGAGTTGCACCTGCCACCCCCTGGTCTGGTAGGTGAAAGCCGAGTCTGGCAACCAGTGGGGCGGCTGGCCCCTGGGTGCTTGGCATCATTTAGGCCAGTTTTCGCTTGCTCCTGGCGCTGGGGGACGCCCCAAAACCGTTACCCCACCCCCCCAGCTCCACTCCTGGCTTCGGGGGCCCCCCCGCTTACAGTGAATTATAAAGCACCCAGATCTCGGTTTACTTTTTTCTACTGCGCTGTACAACAACCTATGATTATTATTAGCTACACTGCTCAAGCCTATGGCATCGAGGTAGGGCTCGTGAGGAGAGAGGTGAGCTCTGAATGAGAATGGTTTGCGAGTCATCGAAGCTGACAAGGTTTCCTGTTGTTACTTGCGGACGAACGGGCTAAGGAGCGTCGCAGGTTAAGCAGCGTCGAGCCGACTGCAGCTAACGAACCGCTCGCCGACTCAGAATTCTACGCTTGTACGTCATGGCTGCTTACTTCGCCGACTCTCCGAATTCTGTGATGCGCCTTGCTTTTCTTTTAATATTGCCACAGATTGATATAAGTAGTAACAGTTAGCTACTTATTGCTCACCGAAAGCAGCCAAGACTTTTTGGTAGGGGGCGGGTGGGCGGGCTCTGTAGAATGCTGTCCAACTCAACGGCCACACAGTCCTCATGATTCTAGCAGTTTTACGGCAGGAGTCTTTTTGATTCCACCAGCGCCCGTGGCAACAAGCAGACGTCGCCGCTCCGTGCTTGGCGCTGACCGGCAAAGTGCTCGTCGCAAATGGCCGGAGGTTAAGTAATGGCCTGCCCAGTATAATAACGAAGCGCCCATATCATTCGCTCCAGGCACTGTCCATTTGCTGTTCGAACTGCGGGCCGTTCACTTCGCTCACCCTACGATTTGATGCTTGACAGCGCTAGCACTTCAAAGCCCGCCCAGCTTCTCGGCGCGCGTCGTTTCAATCGAAGCGGGAGATAGCCGTGCGAGACTCTTTTCTCTCAGCGAGTCCATCTTGAGCTGTGGCAATTACCGCAGACGGCCTACTTCGGTAGCAGCGGCCTAGCGGTCTTCTCCCGCCTCGATCCTACCGCCGCCGAGCGGCCGAGACGGCGACGGAGCCAGCTGGCGCGACTCACTCTCGGCGCTCGGCTCGCTCTCGACTCGTGGCGCGCGTGGAGGCGCCAGACGTTAAGACGGAAGCGGGATGCCGCCGGCGCCGGGGGGGGGGAGGTAAGGAGGGAGCGCTGGCCGGCTTGCTTTTCGGAGGAGAGCGGCTGGTCATTCGGAGCCGCTGATCAGTCCGCACGGCGAGAAGCGGGACGGAGCAGAGCGGAGAGATGGAGAAATGGCAACGGCTCCCGCTTCCCGAACTTGCGGAGCTCCGTCGCTGCGACTCTGCGACTTTTAGCAACCGCGAGGATTGCGAGCGTTCGGCGGCACGCCCTACGCGGGCCGTAGGTTACCTACGTTAAGGCACACGCCGGGACGTACTGCGCGTTCGAGCGGCGGCGGCGGCGTGTGCGTGCGTGCGTGGCGACAACGTGCGGCTAAGCGAGCGAGCATGCGGCGAGGCGTGAGGCGCGATCCCGCGGTCGGGCGGCGCGATCCCGCGCCGAGCTCGAGAAGGAAGTGGTGCCGCCGCCGCCCGCTCGCGGTCGACGGAAGCGAGCGAGCGAGCTCGGCGCCGGTTCGAGGCGGCGGCTTATTATGACTTACTATGACGTCCGCGATGGCGAACGCCATGCCTGCCGCCAGTCGCAGCTCTTCGCGAAGGTACGTGCGCACGTTCGCCGACGGCTCGTGTCTGCAGCGGCCGGCCGGCGACGTCGTCGTCGCGACGACCGCCAGTGACAGCAGAACGAATTCGCGAGTGCACGACTTGTCGAAGGGCATGGTCTCTGTCAGCTGCTCGCTTCGCGGGCTCAGCGGATTGTCGCTGCGCCCGCCTGCCAACTAGCGGGAGTTAAATATGGGCCGTCGGCTTGAGTGCTTGGCCACTTGATAAGACACCGGAGGAAGTAAGCGCGGTCTAATAATGGCTGAGTACTGGGTGTAGTAATAATAACGCCCGGTCGAGTAATCTTCAGTTACGCGTGCAAGGCCGCTACCGACTAGCCGAACGTTCCGCCGCTGTCGGGCATGGCGAGTTTGGGGAAATTTTGGTTTTTATGACCGGGGCTTCTCTGGCACTCCCCTGTAATGAGCAGCCATCGGCTGACGGATATGACAGACTCAACAAGGGTAGGGAGTGTGCTCGCGCAGTCTGAGAGCTCCGTCGTCATAAGAGACGCAATGTCCCCGCCTCTTTCGCAAGCGATAAAAAAATGACGTACATATGTCGGAGACGTACATATGTCGGTAGCGAGATTCAGGCTTTGGGAGCACAGGAACTGTGATTTTGAGTGGCAGCTAAAATAATGGAATTAGAGGAGCGAAAGGCCTGGACTGGGAGCCTTAGGACTAAGTTATTAGGCCGGGCCAGGCGAATGGAGAATGATGTGGAGTGACACGATGAAGTGAAGCCGATCCGCGATGGAGAGCCAATGCAGGTCGTTAAGAAACAATATTTTATGGCAGTAGCTGCGTTCAGAATATCCTAGAATAGCCTAGCCGCCAAGTTTGCGTACGCTTTAAGCTTGCTGTTTCGCGAACAGAGAGACCTGCAAGAAGTGAGTCTCAGAAGCGTATTTCAGTACCTCGCACATAGCTTGGCTGTGACACTCTTATCCAAGCACGCCGTAAATTTTTCACTGGTACGTGGCTAGAAGTAAGTAGATTTGAATATATATATATATATATACATTATTTTTTATATTTATTTATTCTTATTGTTATTTATTATTATTTATTTATTATTTTATGCGGAGCTGACAGGGTTATCTAGCGAAAAATTGTTCTAGAATAGAGAACCCGCAGAGAATATTCTTGCCAAGGGCTTTTATAAGGGTTAGGCATTTTCCATAGGTTCATTTTCTGAATTGCGGTAGGTTTTCGGTTGTGATGCCACAACGTCTCGTTATTAAAACAACCTTTGAGATCAAGACCGCTGGGAGTCCGTTGATGGAGAATATGGCCCCGCGAAAAATTGAAAGAGACGCTCCTGCAGGATCGCTACCCGACTGCCTCTCCAGCCATCGTATGACTAGCTGCCTCGATCAAGGTCAAGGTTTGCCTCCCGTGCTGAAATCCTGGCAACTGCGCTGCTTGAGATAGAAGTAAAATAAAGGTTAGCTGATTTAATAGCCTTATTTATATAGTGGCCGAAGAGCGTTAATAGCTACGGCTCGCAGTGGAAAGTAATGGATTAGCCACCGCTGCAGGACTCGAACCCATGACCTGGGAGCTTCGAGCGCCTTACCCGTGGACTCCTTACCAGGAGATACTTACGACGAGCGCGCTCGCGCGACAGGGCTCGCTGAGCGAGGACGCACACCTGCTGAGCACTAAACTCGTCGAAGTAGGAAATGCTCAGCAATCTTTCCGACCTTCCGAAAAAGCTTGGGCGGCCAATGAATCGCCCGACGGGCGCGCGCTAAGCTTCTGCCGACGCCATCGCCGCACCGAAAGAAGTCGCATGCAGCCACTCCGAGAAAGATTTTGCTTTGCCTATACTCCGTTTCTCCGTCTGCAACTCCACAAAGACCACGTAGGTGTTACGCTGGAGAGTTTTACATAGCGCACTCACAGCCTGAGCGGCTTTCGGTACGCATTCGGTAGCCAACAGACTTCGTCTCACGCAGCAAAGAGAAAGTGAGAAACATGGCAGAGTCAAGGGAGCAGTTGAGGTAGTGAGTAGCATGGCAGTAGCAGCTCAGGACCGCTGAAAAAGATGAGCCATAGTCAGCACCCAGGAGAGTAGTTGTCGTTGCGTAAGAATCGTGGGAGCGAGTTCCACAGTCTAGGAGCCGCAGAGCTAAAGCTTCTGTCGCCAACAGTCTTTTAACCGAAGGAATGGAGCAGCTAATTTATTGTCCATACTGGACCTGAGGGCACGAGGAGGCTAAAACTGGTGAGCAGCTCAGCCAGGTGTGAAGGAGCCGAGCCAGGGCGGGCCTTGTGGGTCAGCGTAAAAACGTTTACTCCGTATCCGCTGATCAACCGGCAGCCATCCTAGCTCGTCTAGAAAGTGAGACACATGGTCAAACCTCCGGGATTCGCAGACTAGTCTTGCAGCCATATTCATAGCCAGCTGCAGTGGCCTAGTTGCTTTCTTTTCGGTAGCCCAGCCAAAAGGGAACTATAATCTAGCCGAGACAGACCTAAGGAGCTAGTTGAGTTGTTTGCAAGCCACCGCGAAAGACAGTTCATAATCTTGAATAGAGATCAGACGTGATAGCTGGCTTCGGAAGCAATCTTCTTAACGAAGCTTTGAAATTTAGGTAGCTGTCGAAGACGACACCTAAATTCCGAGCAGATGGTGATGGTCGCACAAAAGCATCAACTATTAGAAGAGCAAAGCCTACAAGTTCAGCCACACGCTTAGGGTGTCTTATGAGCAGCAGTTCTGTTTTATCGTCGTTTAGTTTAACGAAAGTTGCCGACATCCAGGATCGAATGTTGGCAAGGCAAGCATTCAGTTTATCAGTTGCTGCAGCAGATGTTGACGGTTCAAATGACAAACACAGCTGCGTATCGTCAGCATAACAGTGACATCCTCGTCCATGGGCCAATAACCAATTTTGCCACAGGTGTGTAAAAATGGAGAGCAGCAAGGGACCGAGGACGGACTCTTCCGGGACTCCGGAAGGTGAGGAACTCCACTACCGCAGGGCGATACAAGTAATACTCGGGCAAAATTATAGGCACCAAAGGAGCACTTGGTAGATAATAGTAAATGTTATAAATTTATTACAAGCCGCTGAGATCCAGCAGAACAAGCTGCTTACATTAAAATCAATTACATGCAGTTGATTTGCAGTAATTGTGTTGCGCACTTTACAAATATGCCTTAACATCTTGACCATTACCGCTCGAATTCTATGCCTTGCAACTAATTTACATTAACTCTAAAAAGCTTGGTCGGAAATCTCAGCAGGTTCTCGTATTCAGCGGGAAATTCCATCATATAGAGAAGAATGAGTAACCGCAGCATTGTAAACGCAGTTAGGCATACTTTTAAGGTCCATAATTGCGTTCACAGTGACTGCTACACAAACCCGCCAGTAGCCATCTTTAACCTTGGCGCATGGCTCTATGTGGCGTTCCCTGCAAGATAAGTCGTAAAAAGAGATACCTTTAAGCTTAAATATCAAAGGAAAGTGAAGCCGAAGTCAATGCAGAAACATTCTAAAGAATTATCGGTAGTCTAACCTGGGGTTATCGGACCCTATTTGGATTTCTCCAATTCTTGAAGGGAGCAAACGTTAGAGAACGCCTCAGAATGATACGAGGCGCCTGTGACTCGGCATAGTGCTCTCATTCGTTCTCCATGAATATTTACCTTTGTAGCTTATTGCAGCTGTCAGCTGCAAATTTATCCCAGTTATGCAGCCACGGCTGCGTCTGCGGCGTCCGTTAGCAGTGATGTGCAAGCACATCACTGCTAACGGACGCCGCAGCCGGACACGGAGGCCGGCTGCTGCTCAGTAGCCTGGGTCCGAGACCTACTTTACTTTTTTGAACAGTGTCCGGCTAAAGGCAATGGGTGCTAGCAAACCGCTGCCACTGAAAGAGATCGGTAATTAAGAGAATTATGTAACAGGTGCTTAGAAGCTCATTTGGCGACCGGGACACCGACGCGCATGGAGACGCAATGTCAGGAAATACTGAAAGTGAGACAGCCATAACGAGTGAAGACGTTTGATTTGCAAACCTGGAGCGTTAATTTCTATATTAATGCATAAACATAACCTTGCAAAGAAAAAGCAAGTTACGCACGAAAAGCGGTGGGAGCACAGCTATAAAATATGTTCACCCACACCGACTGCTGGCTGCGAGAGCGAGGCTCAGTCTGATTGCTCTATTGAAACTGGGCGCAACTGGCAGCCAGTAGCGCGGCGGTCATTCGTGGCTTTCGGCACTCGCGTTCTTCAAAGTTAGCAGTGTCAGTGAATGCCCACCGACTGTTGCCTAAGGCCGAGTTTCGCACACCCTCGTCCCTCCACTTTAGTAGAGGAGCACGAAGCAATAGCCGCGCCCTGCACGAGCTTCACAGGGCGCAGATCGTATTAGGCGGAGCCAAAGAAAAACGAATAGCTGCTCGCGCGTTGCTCCGAGCTGTCTTGGAGAGAGAGAGAGAGAGAGAGAGAGAGAGAGAGAGAGAGAGAGAGAGAGAGAGAGAGAGAGAGAGAGAGAGAGAGAGAGAGAGAGAGAGAGAGGGAGGGCGAGAGAGAAAAATAGAGAGAGGGAGAGAGAGAAAGATAGATAGATAGATAGCTAGAGAGAGACAGAGACAGAGAGTAAGAGACAGGAATAGGGGGGGGGGAGAGGCACGGACAGACAGAACGACAGACAGAACGACAGACAGATAGAAAGATAGACTGACAGAGAGACAGATAGGTATCTTCAGCAACTGTCAAAGCACGGAGGCGGCCTTTTTTGGCTCGCACACTTCCGAGCACTTCCTAGTCACTTGCCCTAAGGTATTTCCTCTACTTTGGGTTACGTTACAGTGTCGTACCTTTATATTTTAAGTCACGCCGATGTTGGCGGATTCTATACGAACCTGCTGTTACTAGCACGAGTTTATCGTAGGATGGGGAGGGGTGCGGCATTGGCGTGCGCCCTTGGTAGCAATCCATTCGGGCGGAGAAGGCACGTAACGTTGCCATACTGTCCGTCCACAATCCGTGGCAGAAGAATTGACGCGCGATGCCGGCCGGCCTCGCGCCCGCAATTTTCGCCGCTCGCACTACGCGAACGACGGCAGGCGCCCGCGAGCGCGGTCGAGTCGATAATGGTGATGTAAACTGTAGAAATGGTGGCTTTTGGCGAAGAGCGCGCAGGGGAAGAGTGGGCCGCTCGGCTGCGGCAAAGAGGTGCACGCGAGTAAGGAGAGCGCGCGGGCGAGCTTTTCGGCCGCTTAGAGCTGAGGCGAGCGGTCTGCTGCCTGACAGGAAAAAAAATCCTAGCTGATTAAACAGCCTCTTTTTGTATAGCGACAGAAGAGCCTTTACGGCTATCACCACCGCTTGCAGTGGCGATACAGAATCGCCCACCGCAGGAATTGAACCCACGACCTCGGGACCGAGGTCGTGAAAGCAACCGCCTTAGGAAGCGCTCCGAGTCGTCGGCACAGCTTTGCGCCGACGACTCGGAGTACCGACGGGGCGCCATCCGGCGCGACGGTGCGACCGGGAGTGCGAGATCCCGCGGATCTCGAGCTCGGAACGAGGCTGCCTCCTCGGCCGCATCTCCACGCGCCCCGGCTGCCCGTTCAGGGGGCGGGGCCGGCCGGAAAGAGTCGCGACAATCTGCTGGCAATCGCTGCTCTCGCCGCGAGCGGCGATTGGCGAGCTCGGTGCGACGTTTATGGCCTCCTCAGATGGCTGGCGACTGACATGGGGCCTAAGCGGCGGATCATTCAGTGCTCGGCGGCCAAGTTGCTGCTATTGCGACAGCGGGGGTTTCCGTCGGAGCGAAATCGCGCACTCTGACGAAAGATTTTTTCTTATTTTATTCGACGTCACTTGGCGGGAGAGAGGTGACGAAGCTGCAGTTTCGCTTAGCGTTAGAACTGGCCCGCGGGCTGCGGCCCGCGCCGTGCGGTTGCTCTCTAGAGTCAAGTAGACGCGGCCGCCGGGAGCGAGTTTAATTGCTTCCTCGCCGGGGGCCGGAAGGTTGTCGCGAAAATGACGCAAGCTGAGCTTTCAGCGAGGCGGCGCGGCGTCGCTTGGCGCGGTGCAAAACGCGGCCGCGAGACGGTTGACGCAGCCTCTCTCCGGTCGGTCTCGCGATACGAGACTGAGCTCCAGCTCATTCAAGGACTGACGCTCGCTGGACGATTTCAGGTTACTACTTTGGAACCTGTCGCTCAGCCCGCCGCCGTCGGCTTTTTGGGCGCGCAGGGGAGGGGGTGGGTGGGGGGGGGGGGGTGGTGGTGGTGGAGCGCTCGAGTCGAGTCGATGCTGCTGCCGACTGCTTGAAGCTCGTACGTAAAACATCGTACGACTAAAAGTAGACTTCCAGGGCACCAAAATGGACGAGCCCGTCGAGGCCCCAAGGTTTTGACTTTTGGCGGTGAAGATTTCCGAGACAGCTCGGGTCACGGTGTACACGGGGCTTCGGTTGAGCAGCTAAGCTGCTTTGCTTCTGACTTTTTGCAGAGCTTTTCTTTCTTCGTCTCGTTTACTATTTTACTATTTTATTTTACTTTTTCATTTCTCGTCTCGTTGCGCACGTTCAAGTTTTTGGGATTTTTGTTTGAATATTAGCTATACTTCTATATGATAGGATTGCCTTGTCTGTCGTGAGCGGCGCAGTTGCCACGTCACACCACTTCTCGCCGACCTTCGCTCGCTCCCAGTCAAGCAACGCGTCGACTTCAAGGTTTTGTCACTCACTTTTAGGTCTCTTCATTCTTTGGCTTCAGCCTATCTCTCAGATATACTACCCCAGCAGGCCAAGCATCGTACCACCCGCTTTTCGGAATCCAACTGTTTACCTATACCTCACACTAGCCTCAAATCCTTTGGAGAACGGTGCCTTTAGTTCGCATGCTTCCAAAGTCTGGAAATCCCTCCCAAGTTGCATCACGTCATCTCCTGACTCAGACCGCATTTAAAAAGAAACTAAAAACGCACCTATTTTTCACAGCATTTAGTGGGTCCCTGTGATTCAACCTTTATGTGTCTATGCGTGTTGACACTGTGCATGCTGCCACTAACCACACTTGCATGCTGACCCTTTGCATGTCACCCCTAACCATGTTATTCTTGTTGTTTATCGAGCATGCTACCACTAACCATTCAATCGTGCTTCCTTTTCAGCAAACGTAAAGCGCCTAGAAAGAGATTGAGTTCTCTGAGGGCGCTATATCAAATGTATTATTATAATTATAATTATTATTATTGCCTTGTGTGGGTCAGTCTGTCCGCAATTAAGCCGTGCATTGCCATGGCATGGGGACCACTGTAAGCCCTGTTGAGGTGAGTTTTCAATCCAGTCTGAATGGCTCGCAATGGGCTCGCCAGCGGTCCGTGCTCAGGTTACGAATGTTCTAGAGCTCCGTATCTCTAATCTCAAAATGACATCCGTCATCGCCAAACAAGTTTGCTTTCTCTCCGTCGGCGCCAGTGGATGTATGCCCAGCAGCGTAATGCTGGCCGCTTGGCGTCTGCCCATGTGCACAGTTATAAACGTACATATTCGTTCACGCTGTTTACCGGAAATCCATTAAAGTTTGTAAGTATAAACTCAAAGAAGCCGAAACTTTGTAGCCCCGCATTGGTTGAGTACCGAAAGAACGGCTTCAGTCTGGATCTCTCTCAATCGCTAGATGACTGGAACGGTAGGTAACCCAGAGGTGGCAGGCTCGTTCCCGCTAGAGGCGAAATTCTTTTTTTTCCTACCAACTCTCACGGCAGACAGTCGTGAGTCGCTCTGTAATTAAAATGTAATGTAATGTATCTCCGTCAGTAACTCCACAAAGTCATAAAGACCATGTGGGTGTTACGCATGAGAGTTTTCTATAGCGAACTCACAGCCTAAGCGGCTTTCGGTACGCATTCGGTAGCCAACAGACTTCGTCTCACGCAACAAAGAGAAAGTGGGAAGCATATCAGAGTTAGGAGAGCAGTTGAGGTAGTGAGTAGCATAGAAGTAGCAGTTCAGGACCGCTGAAAAAGATGTGCCATAGTCGGCAGTTGGAGAGTAGATGTCGTTGCGTAAGAATTGTGGAAGCGAGTTCCACAGTCTAGGACCTGCAGAGCTAAAGCTTCTGTCGCCAACTGTCTTTAAGCGGAGGAATGGGACAGCTAATTTATTGTCCACACAGGACCTGAGGGTGCGAGCAGGCTGAAACTGATGCAGCAGTTCAGCTAGGTACGAAGGAGCCAAGCCGTGGCGGGCCTTGTGGGTCAGTGTAAGAACTTTGCTCTGTATCCTTTGCTCAACAGGCAACCATCCTAGCTCTTTCAGCAAAGGTGACACGTGCTCAAACCGCTGGGACTTGAAGACTAGCCTTGCAGCCATATTCATAATCCGCTGTAGTGGCATAATAGCTTTCTTTGGTAGCCCAGCCAAAAGGGAATTACAATAATCAAGCCGAGACAGAACTAAAGAGCTAGTTAAATTTGTTACAAGCCATTGTGGGAGACAGCTTCTAATCTTGGATAGGGATCGGATGTGATGGCTAGCTGTAGAGGCAGTCTTCTGAATGAAGCTTTTGAAATTGAGGCAGCTGTCGAACACGACACCTAGATTACGAGCACGTGGTGAAGGTCGCACAATAGCATCACCTATTAGAAGAGTAAAGCCTTTTATTCCAGCTACACGCTTAGGGTGTCCTATGAGCACCAGTTTGGTTTTATCATCATTTAATTTCAGGAAGTTTTCCGACATCCAGGATCGAATATCGGCAAGGCAAGCATTCAGTTTCTCAGTTGCTGCAGCAGATTCCGACGGTTTAAATGACAAATACAACCGAGTATCGTCAGCATAGAAGTGATATCCTATTCCATGGGCCTTAATCACTTTTCCCAGAGGTTGCGTATAAATGGAGAACAGCAAGGGACCAAGTACAGACCCTTGAGGAACTCCACAGGTGACCCTTCTCATGTCTGAGACCTGACCCCCACACGACACGGATTGAACACGATCAGACAAGTATGATTTAAACAACGCCAGTGCTTCGTCTGCCAGACCAATCGTTGTTCTCAATCATTCAAGCAGAACTTCGTGATCAATAGTGTCGAAGGCAGCAGACAGATCTAGCAGAGCTAGGGCAGTGATATTCCCGTCGTCGTTGCCCCTTAGAATGTCATTGTTAACACGGAGGAGAGCAGTTTCAGTAGAGTGCTGCCTCTTGAAACCTGATTGAAATGTTTCTGACATTCCATTATTTTCAATATGTTCAACTAGCTGCTTAGCAACAATTTTTTCAAGAATTTTTGATAAGAACGGAAACTGGACGATAGTTTGCTAGGACCTCTGTGTCTAATCCAGGCTTTTTAAGAATAGGTCTAACGATTGCCGATTTGAAGGACTTGGGGACGACCCCTTTTCCCAAAGAAGCATTAAAAATCTTGGTTATGGCAGGGCTAAGTTGGTCTGCAAGTGAAGACCACAGAGATGAAGGTATAGGGTCTTCAGGAGACGAACTCTTTTTGCTAGACCTTATTAAGGCAGCCACATCACAGGCAGAAACATCGGAGAACCTTTTAAGAAAGGTCACAGGTTGAAGAACGGCAATTGCTTTGGTCGGAGAGGGCTTAATGGAGGCACGAATGTGCACAATTTTTTCAGTAAAGAAGGCTGAAAACTTTTCGGCTGAGCCCTTAATATCTGGGGAGTCAAACCTGACAGCATTGGCCAGTAAATGGTTTACTGTCTTATAAATTTGTTTAGTGTCCGACTGGCAGGAATTTAGTTTTCTAATGAAAAAAGAAGCCCTGGCTTTTTTAAGCTTTCGGGTGTAAACTCGAAGGTAGTCTCTAAAATTGACTAGGTCTGCCTCAGACCCCGATTTCTTGAAACGACGTTCCAGCCTGCGCTTAACACGGCGCATCTTAAGGAGTTTTTTTGTAAATTGAAAGGGATCTCGACGACTTTGAACACGGATAGAATGAACGGGAGCATGCTTGTCAAGAGCACTCCTGAGTGTCATGTTCATCGCATCAGTGAGGGTATCGAGGCTGCCGGTCGAGTCTGAATGCAGATCAAGAAGGCCTGCATCACAAACAGATTTCAAAAACTTGTCTATGTCAATGCTTTGTAAGTTACGTCGTTTGGCAAAAAACGTAAATCCAACTCACTGTTTCGTTGTAGCAGAGGTCGGCTCTAACGCTGAGGTGCTTTCGACGAAAAAAATTAAACCCGCTTACTCGCTTGATCGGTGCCGCATAACGAATGCATATCGTAAAGTGAGGAAAGTTCAGGTACAAATAGTTCATAAAAAAAAAGAAAAACGAACTTAAAGTAAATTTTGTTCTCAAGCGAATCTTTGCTCGGCTACGACCGGTGCCAGCGCGCTCGTTGGCACTGGCGCGCGTAAATACGCGTCGTCGTCAAGCGGCGTACAAAATTGTTCGCCTTGAATTTAAGATAAAAGCTAAAAACCAACAGTTCGGAGAAGACGTACAGCCCGTCATTCTGTCCGAGGCAAATTTACGAAGAGAGGTCATCAAACGTGGCTTTCGCCTTATGGAATATTGCCTTAACTCCGCCGGCACCCGTCGCGTGGCGGAGACATAATTTGTG
The DNA here is from genome assembly GCA_009760855.2 of Cristatella mucedo. Taxonomy (NCBI): domain Eukaryota; kingdom Metazoa; phylum Bryozoa; class Phylactolaemata; family Cristatellidae; genus Cristatella; species Cristatella mucedo. The sequence continues at coordinate 861,741 of WPIO01000062.1, read as the reverse complement.
CCCATCCTTTCCTAGCCGCGAGTTTTCCATTCGTACGCTCGGAAGCTGCTTACACGCAAGACTGCCAGGTCACAGGTCAGGCGCCGGTGCCCATGGAAACTCGCGCTCTTCCCACTTTTCTTCGCATCTCGGCTGGCCGCTCTGCAGCCCGACCAGGATGCGCGCACGCCAGCGCCCCGTTCGGGTATGGTCGCGCAGGGGGAGGAGAGCAGAAATTCCCTCAGATCAGGAAGTGAGGCAATCGCTCTTCACGACCCAGCTCGCGGGCACGGATGCTGCGGTGGGCGATCCTTTATTGTCATATGCAAGCGGCAGTGATAGCCGTTAAGGCTCTTCTGCCGCTGTGCAAATGGTGCGGTTACATCAGCTAACCTAACGGTTTCCTCACCGCGCCCCTTTCGAGCTTTCGTGGGACTCGTCTTCTCGGTATCGATAGCTGAGTTCGGGTCCCGGCTGCGAAGGCAAGGAGCTTAGCAAAGCATGACAGAGAGGCTGAGGGCAAAAGAAGCGCTAAAAAGAGATATCTCACTATCTAGAGCACTGGTTCGAAAAGTCAAAGACTGCGGTTCGTGTTCCGTCGTAGTTATGCTTTCCCATCGTCAGGCCTTTTAGCAGGTCCACAGCTCCAGTGCGCTTAAATTAAGTAATGGAAAGCTGAATTCCGCCAGTTCAGATATAGAAAAGGTGAGCCTTTTATTTCTAGCTCGAACGGTGCCGGATAGGCACACACGCACGCACGCACGCACGCACGCACGCACGCGCACGCGCGCACGCACGCACGCATTTACGCACGCACGCACTCATGCACGCCCGCACACACACATATACAGTCGACCCTCGTTTATCGTGGTTAATCCGTTCCAGCCTCTAACGCGATAAGCGAATTTCCGTGAAGTAGGATTCTGTTCATAAGTCGAGTATTTTCACAGCTGGAGCATTGAAAACAAACCTGTTGACGACTCTCTAAATACGGGTTTTAGCACTATTTGAGCCCTCTGGATATGAAATAGCACCAGAATAGTCACCATTAACTTGTATTTACCAATATATCAATCTGAATAAGAGAAAATTAAACATTACAGACGTTACAAATATCATAGTATTATCGTACCTTTAATTACACGCTCACATAAAGGTCTTACACGAGGATAGTAAAACAGTAAAACAGCACGCTCAGATTGGCTTGGTTTCACACCAACATATTTTTTGGAAAAGAGGTCTTGCCCACACTCAAGGAGTGGTTGAGCGGCCGCACCTGGCATCGAACGGTATGTGGGGTGCTCGAATAAATGAACCTACAGACCGAACGTATATTAGTTTTACTTTTTATTGCAATACAGGGGCGTGTAATTGACTCAGACAGCCAAGAGCGCGCTATATCGTTCCATCACGACAAACTCTTTATGAGTTTGCGTGTACTGTATTTGAAAAAACCACGATAGAGTGAAGCCACGAAAGTCGAAGCGCGAAGTGGCGAGGAACGACTATTATATATATATATATATAATAGTCGTTATATAATATATATATATAATATATGTATTATATATATATATATATATATTATATATATATATATATATATATCTTAGTGGTTCAGCTTGCCATGGCAGAGGTTTCAAACCCTTGCACAGATTTCCGAAAGGGAGGCAGCCTCGGGAGCTTACTAGCTAGAGCATGGGAGTGGTAACTAGCGGAAGTTCTAAGCTTGGTTCGCCTCGCTCGAGGCAGTGCTGCATCGTTCGGCGCTCAGCTCCACGGCTGGTGGCCTCCGGCTGCTCAGAATTTTGAAATAATTGCATACCTATTGGCCTACGTACAGGCATGCATGCTTGCATTTAAAGACGCATGCAGTACGCAAATGCATGCAAGCGGACGCATTCAGGTTTAGAAAATATAGGGTGGGCCCAAATTGTGCTTTCGGCAGTCAATTCAGGCATCAATAGGAGAGCCTCAAACTCCGATGATTTTGTCACTTTTAACATGAATCTAAGTGGGAAAATTAGCTCTCAGTCTATACTAGAGCTCACAGCCTATGGACTAGCTCCGCTGAGTCGTAGTGGAATTGCAAGCTACTCCTGAAAGTACTGGTCGCCATCTTGCCGCGTGACGGACGGAAATTCTCGCTTTAATTAGTAGGGATTTAGGAATGCGGCCATTGTTGACATCCGCAGATGTTGCATGCTATGAGACTGACACCTTAACTGTCGTGGTTATTATGACGCTATATGAAACCTTTGTACATTTATACTAAAGTCGTTTTATTGCTACAGTGAATGCATGTCAAAGCAGTTAACGTTGTGGAATTAAAAAAAATATTCCGGCTTAAAATTTCACGATTGGGATAGCAGTTGAGTAGGTTAAATGCACACGCTTCCGGCTCGGCTTGTAGGTTCTCACCAAGCAGTGGCGCGCATGATGACTTACAGTTCGCCACGTACATATAATGAGCAATTAGCCTGTTTGTGTAAAAATCACGAAAGCTCCAAATTTGCTTTGGAAGGCGGAACTTAGTATCCGCTGAGCAAGCTACCCTACTGACGGGCAACCTTGCAGTTCTTTCTCAACGCAGAAAGGTTTATTGAACTACAACAAAGAGAATTCTTTGTTATTTCCTACTTTTGGCAATCTCTCATTGTTTACCTTTGTTTTCCATGAAATATAATTTTAGCTTTGAGAGTACATTTTGTCATTCGCATTTATCTTTTCGCGGGAACTCTTTCTATAGGTCAGTGCGTGCTTGCTAAGGAATCAGTACTGACAGCGACGTTTATTTATGGCATGTACATTAAAATTAATTTTAATTTTTAATTAAACTTTCTATTTTAATTCCAGAGTAAATACTTTAATTCGCATTTTCATGCACAAATCGTGTGGGTTCGTTCCCCATTGGCCTGCGCCGGTTACCAAATCAGCGGTAACTTACATTTATGCAACCTACATTCGGGATGTGCATACATTGGAACATATTAGGTTTACTTCTTCGCAGATTCTTCCTCAACGCACTACACACCACGCGACGGAGAAGAAGAGTCAATAATGCCCGCTCCTTTGAAGTAACTAATGTGAGACGGAAAAGTATCTCTGCTGCTCAACACTGAGTCTGCAGAAACACGCAGTCAAGGAAGCCAGGTGTGGTAAGTAGAGAGCACCAATATTTACAGTTTATAGTTTCGTTTTTAAAGGGTTCATGACCTAAAGTAGGTCACCTATTACTCTATGCCTTGACTGCACACGTCAATCTGGTTTTTCAGTTTTGAATTCAGGCAGATTTAGTTAGAGTCTTATAGTGCTTAGAAAATCCTTAAAATATGAATTAAATATGAAACAAAATATGAATAAACTTAACTTATATCTTTTCGGAATACATATCCGAAAAGATACACGTAAAGTTTTATTCACTAATGAGGTAGGAAGAACTCCAACTTTTGGGGCTAGTACAAGCGTCACTAGATTTTTGCATACTTATAGGGATCTTTTTCAGAACACTCCTTTCAGTGGCCCAAAAACAGCTTGACCTCATAAACTGACTGCCAGCACAGGCTGATCATAAACAGTATTATAAGAAAATAAAATTCGTTTGCATAGCGTGATAAGAGGAATGAATCTCTATTACGCACACAAAATATAAACAACTATAATTTAGACTGCGAGGGAGCTGGGGGAGTGAGCCCGTTCCGTCCATAAAGGAAAGTCGCCAACAGCGCGCTAGGTTGGGCTCTTTGGGATATTTAGAGTACTGCTACGATAGTACAGCTATGATGTTTTTCATGTCAAAAATATCAAGTGACATCGTTTATCCATTTGCATGCTACGCATAAGCTCTCACCGTTGAACATGAACTATGAAATTTGATTGTAGTTAAATCGTGCAAAAAATTAATGAGCAGGTGCTTTATTTGTGCGTTGTTAAATTACTTATCTAAACACATGCAAATGTCTGGAAATTATTTCAGTGGAAAAATACAATTGGAGAGTCTGACCGGGACAGCCAGTCTCAGCAACGGTCAGCCAGTCTGTGAGCTATACGCTTAAACACTCGGTATAGCTTTGAAATTGAATTTCCCATGATGTCTTGTGGGTAGACCGCGTCTCCGTCATTTAAGTTAACTCGGGATAAAATGGCTGACCGAGGTCACTCGGCTGGTCAGAACTGCGAGATGAAATCATCACCGGGATTTTTTTGCTTCTATCAGCGAGGCAAGTCCGAGCAGGAAAGAGGCGAGAAAGCTACCCATTCAATACTATCGTCTGGCTAGCCATTCGTTATTAATGTTAAGGGTCTGTAATTTCTTTCTTTATTACCGGTTCTTAGTGCGCATGGTATACAATTTACTCTTAAGCCTCGATGGGTCGCGTAGGTAAGCCGGTTGCTTTTCACGATCTCGGTCCCGAAGTCGTGGTTTCGAATCCTGTGGTAGGCGATCCTTTATTGCCGCTGCAAACGGTGGTGACAGCCGTAAAGGCTCTTCTGTTGCTGCACAAAAGAGGCTGCTAAATTAGCTTGTATTTTTTTAAGCTGCTTCACAGCATACATTAGTACGTTTACGTTTATTTGTCAAAATAAATTGCTCACAATTTTTACACATTGTCTATACCTAATTTTTTTATTACGCTCGCTTACCCACTAGCCGTTTATGTGTGTGAGTTTGTGTTTTCGCTAGCGTCATTCGATCAAGCAGGAATTCATCTTTTGAGCCAGTCTTTGGCCATTAACAAATATGAGCTGATTCAACAGCCTCATTTGTATAGCGGCAGAAGAGCCTTTAAGGCTATCATTAATATAATATCGCCTGCGGTTGGCAATAAAGAATCACCCGTTGCAAGATTAGAACCCACAACCTCGGCCACGAGTTTGGGAAAAACAACCGCCTTATCTAGTGTGCCATCTCAGCACACACACACACACTTGTAAATTGTATTGGCTCGAAATAGGGACTGTCAGTCTCAGTGAAGGTCTGCCGGCTGGCGGTTAATTGTGGCTGAGCCTTTGAGTATGAATAAGCATGTATGTGCCTGGTATTTAAGTTTCAAATTGATTATCATTTGCTGGTGATTTTTTGTGAGTACACGCTAATACTTTGTATAAGAACGAGCAATACATGGCGCGGCAGAGGCAGCTTCCATACCCTCAATGGAAAACAACTCCAGAGCAGGAAGGTATTACAAGATGCAGCTTCCTTACTTATTTACCGAGCGGAAAATGAATCACTTAGAATGATTGACGGGCTTGAAGTATTACTAATATATTGTATTGAACAAGTAATAATCGTCGGCAAGCTGTGAACGCATAATGAGAACCTTGAGATAATCATTGCAGGAATGCTACCGACGCAGCGTCACAGTGGTGCCGGCATAGTAGCGCGAAGGGGTATATATACACTAAATTTAGCCTCCCACCAGATAGATTGATATCTGAGCGTGCACGTAACTGAAGATTTAAACTTATAAAATTACAAGCATATATCGACAAAAATGCAATTTACCGAAAAAATGAAGTTGGTCCGGCTTAAAAGTGGAATACAAAACTATCGGTTAGTTTCTAGCAGGGTACTTGCTCACGATCAACAACAAGAATTGTACTGGGGCTCTTAAGGCTAATAATAGATATATGCTATTACCGTTGATCTTTTCAAGCATTAATTTAAATCATTATATTATAGGAAAATCCATCTACTTGTGTCTAGGTGGCCTTTTGCTGGGCACGCTAAAGCACTCCTGGTTGTCATAGAACAGGTTTAATGTTATGTAATGTATCTCCGTTTGTACCTCCACAAAGCCAAAAAGATTATGGGAGAGTTACGCAGGAGAGTTTTGCCTGGTGAACTCACAGCCTAAGCGACTTTTGTTACGTATTCGGAAGGTTTACTGGAGATAAAAGATGTGTTAACAATAGACGTATGCAATGTATGTAGAGAAAGATTCAGTTCTCTGAGGTTGCTGCATACATGTCTCATTAATATTATGATTACGTATAGTGGAAATATAGCATGATTACCGTATACATACGGTTTTGTTTGCAATAGACATACAGTAAGTACGTATATTGGCTCTCCACTCCAAGCGCTTACAAGAGTAAGAATTGGTAGAGATCCTGCTCAATTTACTTATGCGGTTGGATCGCTCTTTTAAAGTTCTCGCATCCGAGCTGAATGACCAGTCAGATGGTAAGAAAATTATTCAATTACCATTCACTCTCGTGCTTGAGGCATTAAACCTTAGTTACATTCGATTAACAGAGGCATGCAATCCACCCATTTCAAGTGAGAGAAAGGTTCACCCCAACTCGTATGAAGAGCTTCAAATAAATTAAACTAAATCTTGATATGGCTGTCAGTGTGTGAATTTCAATGACGATATGACTCAACTTGATTAAGCTGGATAAATGTACTAATTCAGTATAATTCCAGATCGACAACATACTTTTTTCTTTTCCACACGACACACGAAGAGGAGACATGAGAACAACAATATCGTCAATTGGCAATCTCTTAGCTGAAGACTTCAGAATATTCAAAGTGAAATAGGAATTGATATAACGCTTGATAGGCTTCCCGTGTTTTCAGATGAAAATATTTTGTGCTCTCTGCTTTTTAATTGAAAAGTTTCCTTACTCAGTTGTACCTTTGCTTTTATCCCTACCAGTCTTCGAGCACCTCAAATTTATCTCAACTCCCTTACTGCATGTATTGATGACATCCGCACATGGATGGCAGCACATTTTCTTAAATTAAATGATGATAAAACTAACTTATTAGTTAAATGGAAAACCAAGCACGATTCAGAAATTGGAAAGGCTGACGCAAAAAATCGGCTCTGCCAGCATATCTCTCGTTGAATCTGCACTAAATCTAGGTGTTCTGTTCCAAAGTGACCTTTCGTTAGACGACCACGTCAGCTCCACAATCAAGTCTGCCTACTTTCAGCTACATAACATTGCTAAAATTAGGGCTTGCTTAGAAAGGGATACCACATCTAAGTTGGTCCATGCATTTGTGACATGCCGTCTTGACTTCTGTAACTCACTGCTTGCTGGCCTACCGGCATGTGCAATCAGGCGCTTACAGCTGGTGCAAAACTCTGCAGCTAGGCTTGTCTGTCGTGAGCGTCGCAGTTGCCACATCACGACACTTCTCGCAGACTTTCACTGGCTACCAGTAAAGCAACTGATCAACTTCAAGTTTTTGTCACTCATTTTCAGTTCCCTCAATTCTTTGGCTTCAGCCTACCTATCAGATCTACTCCCCCACCAGGCCAAGCTGTGTACCGACAATTAAGCTTGTGACTACTCGCCTTACGATTATTGGCGTGAACCAACCGGCCTATACGACAATTGATCTATATGACAACGGATCTTTGACACGTGGCCCTAAGATCAGAAATAGGCAATATAAATAAAACTGGTGCAGGTCAGTTTTATTTGATCAAATTAGGATATATATACAAACTAGGTTATAGACTATTATAAGGATTGGATATCAGCTTGTATCAATAAATATAATTGATAATTTGTGAGGCTAGTAATTGTTGAGCATAAAAATATTTATAAATCATGGAGTCAGTGATACAGTACGGAATTTCCGAGCGTGGAAATGGTACTGCGATATATAGAAACTTGGAATACTGGAAAGTAATCGTAAATGCAAGCGGCACTACAAATTGGTGATGCTTCAAATACCGTCAGCTTAGTTGCAAGGCTTTTCTTATAACGAATGGCACTACAGTAGTTGGAAATCGCGCTCCAGAACACTGCCACGAAGGAAACATAGCAATAGCCCGGGCAAGAAAGGCTGTTGGTGACATGAAGGCTAAGATGTCGGAAGTTTCTGCGACTCCGAGTGCAGTGCAAGGTTCTGTGGCTAGGAACTTATCGGATGACGTGCTAATGGCTTTACCGAAGAAGTCAACCTTGAATCGAGCACTGCAGTGGCAGAGAAAGAAGGACTTGTCCGAGGCTGACGCAACTTCACCACCGATACCCACAGATCTGTTATTTGACATCCCTCAGAAGTTCATTGATTTTGTACTGTCTGACTCAGGACCAGGACAGGATCGGGGCTGATTATCCTCGGAAATAGCACCTTGCTTGACTGCTTGGCTCTCGAAGAGACGTGTGGCTAGCTGACGGTGCGTTTCAAGTAGTTCCCTTGATTTTCTTTCAACTGTACACCATTCATTTTCAATTTGTCCCAGGACTTATCCCTGTTGGACTGGACTGCCTAGTTCCAAACAAGACTCGCGAAACATATGATCGCCTTCTCGCCGAACTCAAGCGTCTCATACCTGCTGCAAACCCTCAAATTATTCTCATCGATTTCGAAGCATCAGCTATTAATGCTTTCTCTGCCTTGTACTCGACAGCTACAAATACGGGCTGTTACTTCCATTTCACTCAGAGCGTTGTAAGAAAGGTCAACGAGTTAGGAATGAAAGAGGAGTATAAAACTGATGATGCTATTCGCAATGCAGTTCGATGTCTACTAGCACTGGGACATGTACCGGAGACAGTCGTCATCGAAGCATTTGAGCTGCTGTCCGACTCTATGCCATCACATGAGCGTATGAATGAACTGATCTCATACTTCGAACATACCTACATCCGAAACAGACGTCTTTGAGGCCGAGGTGATAACTACGGCAGTGCGCTCTTCTCTGTGGGATTCGGAATCAGAATGGGGCGTCAGTAGATGGTGTAGCTCGTACAACTAATGCAGTAGAGAGGTGGCATTACGGGGTCCAAGCATTGTTTCAGTGCCATCATCCAACGATGTAGACATTTCTGAAAGGGTTTCTCATGGACCACAGTAAGCAGACTGCCTTGTTCTTGCAAGGCATCACTAGCATTCTTGTTGTCCAAGCAAAGAGATACCGCGAGTTTGCCGATTAAGTTCGACGGGCTGTTTGAAGGTTACGGTCGTACAGATGTTCTAACTTTTCTTCGCGCCATTGCATATTTTTCGCATAGTTAGTTGAGAAACTACTGTAACATTAGGATCGATTTTTATCTAGAATATAATGAACATTTTTGACACTTTTAAGAGAAAAAACTGCTTTACTAATAATCCTTTTTCAAAAATAAATTATAAAATTCAGACGTCATGAATTCATTCTTAATTGTTTGTATCAATTGTGTAAATTGAAAACTGTGTATTATTCTTAGAAATTGACATATAGATCAATTTTCGTATAGGCCAGTTAGTATGGGCCAGTTGTCGTAGGTCCAATAGTCGCAGATCAGATGATACAGATGATATATAGATCAATTGTCGTATAGGCCGGTTGGTAAAGGCAAATTTTTGCAGGGTCAGTAGTCGTAGGTTCAATAGTCACCCAACCGACCAAGCATAGTACCACCCGCTTTTCGGAATCCAGCTGTTTACCAATACCTCTTACGTACTTCAAATCCTTTGGAGACGGTTCATTTAGTTTGTATGGTCCCAAAGCCTGGAGCTCACTTCCGACTTGCGTCACAACATCCCCTGACTTGACCACATTAAAAAAGAACTTTCAAACGCACCTATTTATGACAGCATTTAGTGCGTTCCAGGGATTCTTCATTTATGTGCTTATGCGTGCTGACACTGTGCATGCTGCCACTAACCATACTTACATGCTGACCCTGCGTATGTCACCCCTAACAATGTTATTCGTGTTGTTTATCAAGCATGATACCACTCACCATTCGGTCGCGTTTCCTTTGCAGTAAATGTAAAGCGCCTAGAAAGAGATTGAGTTCTCTGAGGGCGCTTTATCAAGTGTATTATAGTTATTAAAATCATCAGATCAAAGGTAACATACTTTATCCAAGCTTTAGGACATTAAGTTAATGCCGGCACGTGTGGAAAAATGCATTCAGTACATTAATTCTCGTTTACATACCATCAAAAGGACTTACATTTGATTAAAACAAAAACAGAACACATTTGCTAACAAACGAAGGGCATGCATTTTACGGATGTGCATAAACCCACATTTTTCTTCCGTTAGTGGTGAAAAGCGTATTCAAAAATTGTTGCTGTCTTATATATATATATGATTCATTTGTATAGCGCCCAAAGAGAACTAAATCTCTATTCAGGCGCTTCACATATGCCTCAGGGCTCGAGCCCACGACCTCAGCCAGACCTTAGTCGGGGCGAGCACCTTAACCGCTGGACCAACCCAGCTCGTCTTGAACGATCAGTTTTCGCTCATGGTCTCAGCTGAATGAAAAACGTAGTTCACTTCACATTCGTGACGCTTCAGCATTCACTAACAACCAGTAAGATTGAGCACCGGATTGACATTGCTTCATGAAATGTGGCTCACTTAATAGTTTGTTTGCGTAATGCTGGAGAAATAACTTTTATATTTTTGTTTGCGTAATGCTGGAGAAATAATTTTTATATTCTAAAAGTTATTGTGATTATCACTTGGAAGTAGAGGTAGCTTTGTAAAAGACATATTATGGTTACATGTGAGAATTATGGTCAAAATGAGTTGTCTGTATTAATATCTATCCCAAAAATGTGCTTGGACTGGTCTATTTTTGTGTGGATTAAATGCAATGATAATTATGTTAATAGAATTAGTAATACAAATTGTATGGCATTCCAGGAGAACGAACGCTCTATAGACGTTTTAGACAGCTGTCACAATTTAGGTGTCGTTTTCGACAGCTGCCACAATTTTAAAAGCTTCATTAAGAAGACTATTTCTACAGCTAGCCATCACATCCGATCCCTATCCAAGATTAGGAGCTGTCTTCCACAGTGGCTTGCAAAAATTTATCTAGCTCCTTAGTTCTGTCTCGGCTTGATTATTGTAATTCCCGTTTGGCTGGGCTACCAAAGAAAGCAACCAGGCCACTGCAACTGACTATGAATATTGCTGCAAGGCTAGTCTTCAAGTCCCAGAGGTTCGAGCACGTGTCTCCTTTGCTAAAAGAGCTAGGGCGAATGCCGGTTGAGCAACGGATACAGAGTAAAGTTCTTACTCTGACCCACAAGGCCCGCCACGGCTTGGCTCCTTCGTACCTAGCTGAACTGCTCACCAGTTTCAGCCTTTTCGCATCCTCAGGTCCTGTATGGACAATAAATTAGCTGCTCCATTCCTCCGCTTAAAGACCGTTGGTGACAGAAGCTTTAACTCTGCAGGTCCTAGACTGTGGAACTCGTTTCTACAACTCTTACGCAACGACAACTACTCTCCTACTGCCGACTATGGCTCATCGTTTTTCAGCAGTCCTGAGCTGCTACTTCCATGTTACTCACTACCTCAACTGCTCTCCTGACTCTGCTATGCTTCTCACTTTCTCATTGGTGCGTGAGACGAAGTCTGTTGGCAACCGAATGCGTACCGAAAGCCGCTTAGACTGTGAGTTCGCTATACAAAATTCTCCTATGTAACATCCAAGTAGTCTTTATGGCTTTGTGGAGTTACAGACGGAGATACATTGCATTAAATACATCTGATAGGTAGGCTGGAGCCAAAAAATAAAGAGACCTAAAAGTGAGTGACGAAACGTTGAAGTCGATGCGTTGCCTGACTTTGAGCCAGTGCAGGTCGGTGAGAAGTAATGTGATTTGGCAACTGCAACACTCACGACTGTTAAGCCTAGCTGCAGAGATATGCACCAGCTATAGCGCCCGAGTGCTTAGGCCGGTACGCCAGCACACGGTGAGTTACAGAAGTCAAGGTTGGATGTCACAAATGCATAGAGCAATGTAGATGTGGTACCCGTGTCTTAACAAGCCAGAATTTTAGAAATGCTATGTAGCTGAAAGTAAGCAGACTTGATTGTGGAGCTGATTTAGTCGTCTAACGATAGGTCTATTTGGAACATGATATGTAGATTTTCTGCAGATTCAACAGGAGATATGCTGACAGGCCAAGTTCATCGAATTATTTCCGTTGAGAACTTAGCAGCTAATACAACCCGTTTGTCCTGGCTAGAGAAAAACTACGCTGAACACTAATATTTACAGAAGAAGAAGCAACAAAATCAATCTATGTTCCATGGTCAGATTCAATAACTCTGAATTTGTATGAACGAAATAGCCGCTCCAATAGAGTGAGGCTTGAATATGTAGAAAATCTGTCTACATATGACGTAGGTTTTTGAATACTTAGGTCAATAAATTGCCGATATGCCGAGAAAAAGTCAGTTCTTTGAACCACGCTGCTTTGCCGCTATTCGCAACTCCTATATTGACCGTGAGAAAAAACAATGAAAACCGTAAAACATTGGCTATAACAAAGTTGGTGAGAATTCATGAAGAGTTAAAATGTGTAAGGAAGTGAACACGCACGTGTTCGGGAGCTGACAAAAAAAGTGCAAAAAGCTCCTGCAATTTAGCCGAGCAAAGAGTTCTGTGTCTGTTGTTCAACTCTTGAGATACGAAAGGACAAGAAAAAAATGAATGGAACATGACAAGGAAGATGAAAGGACAAGGAAGTAAACGGCCCGGAGGAGGGGGGCCAAGCAGCTTACCCGAAGGAGCCGCCCCGCCGATTCTGGGCTCGCAACGGCAAAGAGGCTCTTATGTTCGTCCGCTGCCCACTCGTGTGCCCAAGAGTGGGCCTGCTCGTGCGTTCTCTGTGAGCGTGATTCTGAGCGCAGCTTGCGTGTGGCACTAGTGACTGTGACTAGTACGAGTAAATGAGTAGGTACTGCAGGATATAGTCGCAAAAAATTCTAAACACTGATTTTAATGAGAGAGAGAGAGAGACACGGGGGGAAGTCAGATGAGGCATGCGTTTCCTTTGGAAGAGTTCCAGCTGTGACGCAATGGCCGACGAGCGGCTCGAGCTCTGCGCCACCGTGAGGTAGATTGGGTGATATTTGCTGGCCATTATCTTATCCATCTCCACTGCCGAATGGCACACCTCTTATTGTTCTGTTCAGCTCCTTCTCTTCCTCGTTTGTCTCCGTGCGAAGATTCGAGATCAGCAGCTACGAAGCGCCAATTTCCACTGGGTTGTTCGCTCATCAATCGTCCAGCCTTATTTTCACACTTACTTTGAGACATTAAAGAACCTCAGCTAGCGAAACGCAAATGGCCAGACGAATCAATTGGAGCCGAGTCAAGAATATGCTCACATGAAGAAGCAGCACTCGCTCACCATCGAGCTCCAGGGGATTTCCTTCACGCTCCTGCGCGTTCATTTTGAAGCCCGACACTTTCTTGAAGAAGCTAGTGGCTTAACTCGCTCAGCCATTGATGCCTGAGGATCTCATAATAATCTAATAATACCATTGGCACTGGTTCGAATGTACAGTGCCTTACGAGGTTACAATCTCAATCCAGACGCTTTGAAACTCGCTCCGAGAGATGGATTGACTCTATGCATGAAAGAGAAGCACGACGGAGCACGAGAAATTAATTAGGGTCGCTGGTTATTGTAGCGCCTGGCTTGAAAGATCCATTGGAGCCGTGCACGAGTAAGCACGAGAGGTACACTGGAATACAAAATTGGTTCACTGGAGCGCAGGGAAGGCGAAAGAGATGCCGAGATTGGCGGCATCATTCAAACGCACTGCGCGCTGCAATAGAAGCCAGGAGCGAGCTCTGAGACTATCTTTGCAAGAAAACTGGAGGCCCGATCACCCAAAGTCAACTCAGTGCGAGCTGAGCAAGCGCGAGAGGGGCTGGCAGCAGCCGAGGAGCGGGCGGTGCGAGAGTACACAGGAGGAGCAAGAAGGTCGGCGAGACGGAAACTAGGTACGGAACTAGGTGGAAACTAGGTACGGAACTAGGTGGAAACTAGGTACGGAACCAGTCAGCCAGAGGGAGGATCTTGCAGTCGATTCCACGCTCGATAGGTAGCGAGTTAATCTCTGACAGAAGGAGAATGATGCGGCAGCTACGCCATAGGTGTCAGCAACAGTCATGCAGCGAACAGTCGAAGGAGAATATATTGCACCAGTAGTCCATTTTGGGGGCCCCCTACTGTCCAAAATTCATTTATACTGTTCCTCATGCCAATGTGATTGCCAGGTTCATCTTAATCTTTCATTTCTATTCAGATTACAAATAGCTATATTCATGCTTTGAATATTCCTTGCTTTCAAGCACCACGAAACTCTCTTACATCTCTTCTTACAGGTATTACTGAAATTTGCGAAACTCTCTTAGATCCCTTCCTGCATGCATTTCTGACATTTGCACTTGAATGGTATCCAACCCTCTCAAATTAAGTCCGATAAAGCTAGCTTATTATTGGCGAATAAGCAAATTTTTGTTCAGAATTTTAAAAACTGGGCCTTGAAATGGGCTCGACCAGCATATTTCCTGCAGTCTCTGCCCGAAATTTCGGCGTCGTCTCCAAAAATGACCTTTATCTAGATGACTACAGCTACGAAGTCAAGTCTGTCGGCTTCATTCTGAGTAGCGTTGCAAACAATTAATTTAACGATGCTAAAACCCACAGATTCCAAGCAGCTTCATTTTCAGCCTTTCTTAGTCATAAAAGGTCGCCTGATTTAATAGCCTCATTAATATTGTGGCAGCGGAGCTTAATTAGCTAGCTATCGCACCCACTTTCAGTGGGGCAGTAGAGGATTGCCCACTGAAGGACTCGAACCCACGACCTGGGCTGGGAAGTGCGAGCACCTAAACTCCGAGTTAAGACCTAAGGATTATATCTCAGCTCCACGGAAAATGCTTGCTGTAATGTCTATGCCGATTATACAGAGACCCACCTAGGTTTTAAACTTTCCCAGCCTTGCTCTGCCTCCGACTCAGTTGTCTCCCTCCATTGCATCGACGAAATTCGCACTTGGCTAGCCATTAACTCCCTGAAGCCTAATGACAGTAAGACTGACCTAAGAGCTACGGCTAAGCTTATTGTCAGCCTGGAGTTGGACAATCTCATCAACACAGATTCATCTAGCCTCACTCCCGCGACGTCTTCCCGTAATCTGTATGTGCTGTTCCAAAATGATTTGTCAGTCGATGAGCATATTGTCTCCACGGACAAGTTGGCCTACTTTCAGTAAAAAAGAACACTGATAAAATTACGGTCTGCTTAGGCAAGAGTACAGCGGCCAAAATAGTTAAAGCGTTTTCAATATGGCGTCTAGATCACTGTAATTACCTTTATTCAGGACTTGGGTTACGTAAACTTAATCGTCTGCAATTGGTGATCAATTCAAGCGACTCTTCCAGTCTGTCATCATTGGCATATCCCACCAGATCTGTCTGTGAGCTTCACTGGGTGATCAATTCAAGCGACTCTTCCAGTCTGTCATCATTGGCATATCCCACCAGATCTGTCTGTGAGCTTCACTGGCGCAGCACTAAACACTGAACCAAATTCCAGACGATCTCTCTGGCCTAAAGGTCGCTCCGCACCTTCGCGCCAGCATGCCTATCCGACCGCCATGCTCCTCAACTCTGCCCTCAAACCAGCCACTCCTTGGGTTTCAGTCGGCTTGCCGTATCTCGCACTAAATTGAAATATTTACGGTTTTCGGGCCTTTAGCTCGTGTGCAGCAAAAGTATGACACTCGCTTCCCGCTTTTGCCACCACATGCATTGACTGTGCTTAATTTAAGTCTCAGTTGACGACGAAGAATGTGTCCCGCCAAGCTTTCGCTGAGCCTCAGCGTACCTTTCTTTTTTTTTGCGTGGCTTGAGATATTGGCTTTGGACGTTTCGCAGCAAGTTAATTGCCAGGGGTCCCAATGACCAGCAAAACTGAGCGCCTTCATGTTCGCATGCCTGTCATCCTCTTAGTTATTGCTTTTCTTTGAGCGAATTCTTAAAACCCTTGAATATAGATTGATTTCTCCCAGGGTGATATTAAAAAATTATTTTTATAAGGACTCTTCTTCTTCTTCTTATTATTATTATTATTATAATCATCAAGAAAGCTTCGCAAGAAAGAATGCTGTTTGCTGCTGTAAGGAGCGGATAAGGATTAAGGCTCCGACTTTTGATCGATATGTTTCTAACATTTGCATTGAGACTGGCAAATACGGACTTTGAGAACTCCCGCACGTGTGGCTGTGCCCGCCAAGTAGGCGCAGATGGTACCACGGTTGCTCCTGGTCCGCTTAAAATCTGAGCAACCGCGAAAGCAAGCGACGGACTAGGACAGCGGCTGTCGCTATGGACTATTGCGCCGCACACTAGCGTCTCTCTTTTAGTAGACTAGCTTTGACTGCCCTCACCTCCGCGCGGTGATTGGTGGCTGTCACTCGATTTAAGAAGAGGAGCATGTTGGAAGCGCTAAAGTGATGCAGGGGCTGATCACTGCGAACGAGCAGCAGGCGTGGAACGCATAGTCTATACCAGGCTGAGGCAGCACAACACATCCGGTTGCTTTCGCAAGATGAATGCACTGGCGATTGGTCCTTCAAGAAGGGGTTTCCCCAAAATAATTTTCCCTGCTGAAGTGCTCCCGATAAGATGAAAGGCTTCCTTTTATTCTAGGGACAGACATTCACTTCGGGGACGAGCGGGCGGGCGGGCGGGCGGGGGCGGAAAGGCGGCGTGGGAGGGCTCCTATCTAGAAGCCGGAGCTCTGGAGCGAGCCACAAGTGAAAAGCGCTCTCAGGGCTAAGTGTGCGCTCACTTGAAAAAAAGTCCCCAGCAGGAGTGAGAGGACTTCGTTAGTCATGCGCCGTCTTTCGCCGCCAGTCGATGGCGTCACATAAGCACGTCGTTCTCTAATCGCGTTTCGAAACTGCCTTCCGGCCGCAGCCTGGCCAGGTTGTTCCGGCTCTCGAAGGGGGAAGCCGAATTCGGAGGAGCAAGTGCCTTAAGGGACAGTCTGCTTAAAAAAAGCCCACCTCGAAAAGCTACATCGTGAAAATGCTTCTACCTGCCCCTTTTCTGATGCACTTAAGAAGTGCCGCATCCAATGAACCCATTTTTTCATTCGCTCAAAGCTGAATAGCAGCCGAATGCATCCGAAGTCTCCGGATTCCTCGCGTAGGTGGGCAACAACCCCGAAGTTTGGGCTCTTCAATACGCAAGCCTGCGAGTCCTCAAGGACTTCTTAGAAATACTCCGTGAATCAATTCACATCGTCATTACGAATATATCTTCAAATAAAAAACAATAAAATAATCTAGTATCACGAAGGGACCCTTTTCAACTTTGGACTGCGTAGCCTGAGGTTATTTAATAATTAGTAGAACGCTTGGTGTCCTAAATAGACCACGGTCAAACAAATTACAAAATATCAGAGATTATAACTGCTGCCATGACTGTTCTCACTTTTGCTGCTGTCAGCCGACTTCGTCTGTCATCACAATCACAAAGAATCGGTCACGCAGAGGCTTTGGCAGTAACGAGTACATAGTGCTTATGAGAGAACTTGTTAGTAAGCTAAGACCGGATTCAACAAAATCGGTGCGAGTATCGTTGTCAACTTCGTTAAACTGTCAGGCCGCTCGTAGCTGTCGCGTTATCTGTGCACTAAGCATCTTAGCAGTTTTCGGACTGCAACGAGTTGCTACGAAAATTTGCACCAACAAATCATGCAAATAAAGAAAGTGAGAATAATGTCGAAATATGAGGAAATTCGAATAACTAAGAGGCCTAGTGGACAAAGCTGCCCAGTGTTGGTGTAATTTGAGCGCAATTGAGTTCATAGAACACAATGAAAGATGCGGTAGATAGTTATGCACGACCATCGTGAAAAAATCGTGGAGCGGATAGAGCACAAGGAGCGGTTGCCGGAAGTATTTAAACCAAAGAGAAGGACATCCACTACGTGCGCGCAAGTAAGTATCATCATGCGAGTGCACAAGGGCAGGCTAGATGACCTGGCTAAAGCAGTTCCTCCTGGTAAAGCGGACAACAAATTTTGGCTGTTCTTTTAGCATTCAATATTTTGCATTCCATAGCATCAGATTCTCAAAATCCATCAGAGATTCGTGGCAGATAAGTCTTTCAAATTTAGTTACGGTAAGAACAACCTAGTAAGGGGAAACCTAGTATCACTCAGAACCTGGAGACCCTTTCACTCAAAATTAGCTTGTTAGCTGTAGTCTTTTTGACAACCCAATCTAATTTCAGGGTCCTGTTCCTAAAAACACGTTCATCAGATGACCACAACAGCACCACTTTCAAGTTTGCCTAAATTCAGCTACGTGATAAAACTCTGGCGGGCTTCGTCAACTTCAGCACAACCCAGTTAGTCCATGGATATATGAACTGCTCACCATCGACGATCTCTAGGAAGTTTTAAACTATTTTACTACTAGGTGATAGTTGAAACCAGAAGATGAATCGTTGAAACCAATGGATGAAGTAGCAGCCGTTGTCGCCAGCATTACTTTCAATTTCTAGCCTTCCTCAGCCCCTAGTAAAGGATTATTACAATTATTTAAATCTCTGTAACTTTTTGTACAACTAAAGAATAGGAAGCAATGGTAGCAGTCATTTATCGCCCACCATGATGCAGTATTTGCATCATTTCTGGCTTATCTGACTTTATTTCAGTTATTTGCACATGGAATCACCATCCTATAATTCTGGGATATTTAAATTAACATCAATTTTGATAGCTGATTAGATCAAATGCAATCCAATACGTTTGCACAGTTTGAGTCTTCCAGCCTACGTGCTCAATTTCAAGCTCATGTACACAGAATAGGCCGTAAGCATGATTAAATCCAACATTTTCTGAAACAATTTTACTTTAGCAACCCCATCTACAACTCTTTCCACACGTACGATCAAATGCACATTTACTTCACTCTGGAATGTGTTTCTGTTTTGACATAAAAAATCACACGCGATTCAATGAACCTTAAGTGTCGTGACATTAGTGCCATCGGCTGCACACGCCTTGTTTTCCCTTGTTCTTGACACCATTAATGACCTCCGCACATTAATCAAATACAGCTGCAGAACATTAGCTAACATAATAGATGAGTTTTAATCTCTGACAAAAGACAGGTCCGTTACCGCCAGATGTCCTTTAGTTACTGCCGACATAAAAGTAAGCAACGAATACTGAATGCAGGCTTGAAAATGCCACGAAAATTTCGGGACTCGCTGTCCGCCAGCTATGGCGCCCAAGTGCTTAGGCCGGTAGGCCAGCAAACAGTGAGTTACAGAAGTCAAGGCTGGATTTCACAAATGCATAGACCAATGTAGATGTGGTATCACTGTCTAAACAAACCTGAATTTTAGAAATGTCATATGTAGCAGAAAGTAAGCAGACTTGATTGTGGAGCTGATTTGGTAGTCTAACGAAAGGTTTATTTGGAACATCACACCTAGATCTTTTGCAGATTCAATAATAGATATGCTAGCTCAGCCGATTTTGAGCGTTAGCCTTTCCAATTTCTGAATCATACTTGGTTTGCTTATAACTAATAAGTTGGTTTTATTATTATTCAATTTAAGAAAATGTTTTACCATTCATGTGCGGATGTCATCAATGCATGCAGGAAGGGTGTGTAGAGAATTTGACGTGCTCGAGGGTAAGGAGGGATCAAAGCAAAGGTACAAATGAGTGTCGTCTGCATAAAAGTGACAGCCTAGATTGTTCTTGACAATCACATCGGCAAGAGGGAGAGTTTAAACTGTGAACAGAACTGGACTAAGCATGGAGCCCTGGGTACCCCATATTTCAGGGGTTCCTCGGATGATCTTTGTCGGTTCACATAAACACTCTGGAGTCTCCCACTAAGACAGGACCTGACCCATTGCAGAGCGATGCCAGTGATGCCCAGGCGAGATGGGAGGCGCTCAAGAAGGACGTGGTGATCGATAATATCAGAAGCTGCTAAAAAAGTCGAGCAAAAACAGCAGAGATACCTATGTTCTAATCCAATACACTTGAATGTGTGGAAGCTCAACAACTGAACGCTTACTCAAGCTCATCGAATCTTAATTGAAAGTTACAGTACAGATTTTCAACTAATCATACAGAAGAAACTGGCGTCTACGGGTTTACAATGACGTGATCAACGCTGATCAGGCGTGGGCCCCAATGGTAGTTCCCATAGTTCTCTCAGAAGCGTTCGTTACAATTGACCACCCGATCCTTTTGAAATGCCTCTCGGAATTAAGAATGGCACAGTGCTACACGTTGTTAGGTCCTACCTCAGTGAGAGAGACATCGACAGATGAGAGTGGCGGGTGCAGATTTAAATAGCTTTTGGTCATCGGGGAGCGCTTAAATTTCGGAGTACCTCCACGTTCCGTCTTATGCCCCCTCTTTTCCGCTGTCTATGCTCTCTCCCTTTAATGTCAAACCAGAAGTAGTCGTGGGATTAATTTCTTAGACGACGACAACCAACTTTACGTAGTTTTGGACTTTTCTCAGTCCTGCTCTGCGTCTGACTCACTTACCCCCGTTGTAGCCGGCATCGGCGATAATTACTCTTGTTCGGCCACCAACTTCCTGAAACTTATCGATACAAAGAAAAACCTAATAAATCAAGATGGTCAATCAAGTGTGACCCTAGAGTTGAAATATCACACCTTCAAAATTAGTTCGTGATAATTATAATGATATTAACAACAAGGAATAATACAAATAAGACATTTCATAGCGCCTCAGAGAACTAAATCTCTTGCTAGATACCTTATATTTACTGTAAAACGTCAACATGGTTAGGGATAGCATGCATACAGTCAGCTAGCATAAGCACGCAAAGGACAATGCACACTGACCCAGCAATTGTTGTCACCAGCAAGTGCGTTTTAGCTTCTGTTTAAATGTCGATAAGTCAGAGTATACCACGATGTCATTCGGAAGTGAGTTCCAGCCTCTGGGAACCTACGAAATAAAGGCTCGATCTTCCAAGGTTTTGAGGTTGCTACGGTGCACAGCTAAAAAACTTAAATCAGAAAATCCAAAGGTTTGATGCCTCACCTGATTCAAGGATTGCATGCTGCCCCTGTGCATGTCATCCCTAACTATGTTATTCAGTTTGTTTGTTTTTCAAGCATGATTTTACTTACCATTTAATTGCATTTACCTTTGCAGCAAATGTAAAGCGCCGAGAAAGAGATTAAGTTCTCTGAGGGCGCTTTATCAAGTACATTATTATTATTATTATTATTATTAAGGAGCAGTTCTGATAGGCAATCGGAAGCAAGAGAATGAAGGGACTTAAAAGTGATACACAGAACCTTCAAATCCTCCTAATGATGCGAAGGCAGTTGTTGTTTGATGAAAATGGACTAACGCAACAATTTTGACGTCGTTTTGTACCAACTGCAAGCGCCTATTTGCATAGGTCGAAACACTTGCAATTAGTGAATTCGAGACTGGATATAATAAGTTCTTAGGTGTTTTGTCCCTGTCTAAGCCGGCCCGAGCCTGTCTAAGCAGGCCCAAATTTTTACAATGTTACGTAGCTGAACGTTGAAGGACTTGACGGCGGAGCTGATGTAGTCATCTAGTGAAAGGCCACTTTGGAACTGGCCCCCAGATTTCGCGCAGATGCTACAGGAGATATGCTGGCAGAGCTCATTTGGGGGGAAAGGTTTTACCAATGTCTGAGTAACACTAGGTTTTCCCATAACTAGCGAACTGATCGTTTCATTAGAGAAATCTTGCTGCCACTCGAGTGCGTATGTCAGCGATACATTCACCGAAGAATCAGCAAACAACGCGGCAGTGTTTTTGGAAGAGTTTTGAGTGATTTTAGGCGGGAAGAGGATGAAAGCTGCACAGATGTGCTCGCGTGTCATCGGCGTGGAAGCAAAAGCCTAGATTTTGCATTGCGATTACATCGGCATGAGGGTTAGGAGCATGTATTGTGAACATAGTTTCATCATGCACA